>JAEIFZ010000092.1:0-1493585 GCA_018904035.1 Zaprionus ornatus | reverse complement strand
ATTCTTCAAGATCTCAACGAAATGAAACGAAAATACAGAGTGCGAGTTTTCCGTTTTCGGCAAAGTTTAGGAGCTATAGCCTCCTTAAGGTCACGAATTAAAAAATATTTTTTGAAAATCCATTGTTTGATGATTGATTATTCAAGATCTCGACGAGATGAAACGAAAATACCAAGTACGAATTTTCCTTTTTCGGCATAGTTTAGGAGCTATAGCCTCCTCAAGGTCAAGAATAAAAAATATTTATTGAAAATCCATTATTTGATGATTAATTCTTTTTTTTTTTTTTTTTTTTTTCCCCCCCCCCCCCCCCCCCCCCCCCCCCCCCCCCCCCCCCCCCCCCCCCCCCCCCCCCCCCCCCCCTTCAAGGTTCTCGACGAAATGAAACGAAACCCACCGAGTACGAATTTTTTGGTTTCGGCATAGTTTAGGAGACATAGCCTCCTAAAGGTCCCGAATAAAAAATAATTTCTGCATATCCGTTATGCGATGATTTATTCTTCAAGATCTCAATGAAATGAAACAAAAATACCAAGTACGAGTTTTCCGTTTTCGTCATAGTTTAAGAGATATAGCCTCCTCAAGGTCAAGAATAAAAATATTTCAATGAAAATCGTTATTTGATGATTGATTCTTCAAGATCTCGACGAAATAAACTAAAATACACGGTGCGAGTTTTTCCGCATTCGGCAAAGTTTGAGCTATAGCCTCCTCAAGGTCAAGAATAAAAAAATATTTATTGAAAATCCATTATTTGATGATTGATTCTTTAAAATCTCGACGAAGTAAAACGAAGAAATACCAAGTACGAATTTTTTGGTTTCGGCTTTTTCGTTTGGAACACAGCCTTAAGGTAACGAATAAAAATATTTTTGAAAGTCCGTTATTTATTGCTGGATTCTTCAAGATCTCGACGAAATGAAACGAAAATACGGAGTGCGGTTTCCGTTTTCGGCAAACTTTAGGAAGATATATGGCCTCCTCAAGGTCAAGAATAAAAATATTTATTGAAAATCCGTTATTTTATGATTGATTCTTCAAGATCTCGTTAAAAATGAAACAGAAACACCGAGTACGGAGTACCCGTTTTGACATTACTTATAAAAAATATTTATTGAAAGTCCGTTATTTGATGATTGATTCTTCAAGATCTCGACGAAATGAAACGAAAATACTGAGTGCGACTTTTCCGTTTTTGGCATAGTTTAGGAGCTATAGCCTCCTCAAGGTCAAGAATAAAAAATATTTATTGAAAATCCATTATTTGATGATTGATTCTTCAAGATCTCGACGAAATGAAACGAAAACACCGAGTACGAATTTTTTGGTTTCGGCATAGTTTAGGAGACAGCCTCCTAAAGGTCCCGAATAAAAAATAATTTCTGCATATCCGTTATGTGATAATTTATTCTTCAAGATCTCAACGAAATGAAACGAAAATACAGAGTGCGAGTTTTCCGTTTTCGGCAAAGTTTAGGAGCTATAGCCTCCTTAAGGTCACGAATTAAAAAATATTTTTTGAAAATCCATTGTTTGATGATTGATTATTCAAGATCTCGACGAGATGAAACGAAAATGACCAAAGTGCAATTTCCTTTTTTTCGGCACTGGTTCTAGAGCCCTGTATACTCAAGGATAAGAACAAAATATTTATGAAAGTCACAGTATAGATGATGATTAAGATTCACCAAGATCTCAAACAGAAGATGACAAGAAAACGCTGAGTACGAGGTTTGGGTTTCTGACATAGTTTAGGAGACATAGCCTCCTAAGAGTCCCGAATAAAAATAATTTCTGCACATATCCGTTATGCGATGATTTATTCTTCAAAGATCTCAATGAAATGAAACAAAAAATACCAGTACGAGTTTTCCGTTTTCGTCATAGTTTAAGAGATATAGCCTCCTCAAGGTCAAAGAATAAAAGATATAGCCTTCTTAAGGTAACGAATAAAAAATATTTTTTGAAAATCCGTTATTTGGTGTGGATTCTTCCAAGATCGACGAAATGAAACGAAAATACCGAAGTGCGAGTTTTCGTTTCGACAACTTTAGGGAGGCCTGCGCCTCCCTTCCAGGTCGAATAAAGCGTATTGAAATCCGTTATTTTATGATTGATTCTTCAAGATCTCGGCAAAATGAGGCAAAAACACCGAGTACAATTTTCCGTTTTCGACATAGCTTATAAAAAATATTTATTGAAAGTCCGTTGTTGATGATTGATTCTTCAAGATCTCGACGAAATGAAACGAAAGGTCCCGAATAAAAAATAATTTCCTTCTTTATCCGTTATGCGATGATTTATTCTTCAAGATCTCAATGAAATAAAACAAAAATACCAAGTACGAGTTTTCCGTTTTTTTAATCATGGTTTGAAGAGATAGCGCACTTCCTCCCAAGGTCAAGAATGAAATATTTATTGTTATTTGATGGCACAAGGAGTAAAAACACCATTACGAATTTTCAGATATTTTAGGAGATATAGCTTCCTTAAAGTCACGAATAAAAAATATTCATTGAAAATCCGTTAGTTGATGATTGATTCTTCAAGATTTCGACTAAATGAAACGAAAATACTGAGTGCGAGTTTTCCGTTTTCGGCATAGTTTAGGAGACAGCCTCCTAAAGGTCCCGAAAAAGAAATAATTTCTGCAAATCCAATATGTGATGATTTATTCTTCAAGATCTCGCCGAAATGAAACGAAATTACGAAGTGCGAGTTTTCCGTTTCCGGCAAAGTTTAGGAAGATATAGCCTCCTCAAGGTAAAGAATATAAATATTTATTGAAAATCCGTTATTTGATTATTGATTCTTCAAGATCTCGACGAAATGAAACGAAAACACCGAGTACGAATTTTTTGGTTTCGGCATAGTTTATGAGATATAGCCTCCTAAAGGTCCCGAAAAAAACATAATTTCTGCAAATCCGTTATGTGATGATTTATTCTTCAAGATCTCAATGAAATGAAACGAAAATACTGTGTACTTTTCCGTTTTCGGCATAGTTTAGGAGATAAATACTTTAAATGGTTATGACCAAAAATTATTTTTGCATGATTGATTCTTCAAGTCTCGACGAAATGAAACCAAAAACTATGAGGATTTTCCGTTTTCGGCATAGTTTAGAGCCACAGCTTCCTTAAAATTACGAATAAAAAATATTCATTAAAAATCCGTTAGGTGATGATTGATTCTTCAAGATCTCGAAAAAAAAAAAAAAAAATACTGAGTGCGGGTGTTTTCGTTTTCGGCATAGTTTAGGAAATATAGCCTCCTCAAGGTCAAGAATAAAAGTATTTATTGAAAATCCATTATTTGATGATTGATTATTCAAGATCTCGACGAGATGAAACAAAAATGCCGAGTACGAGTTTTCCGTTTTCGGCATAGCTTAGGAGCTATACCCCTTAATACAAAAAAATATTTATTGAAAGTCCGTTATTTGATGATTGATTCTTCAAAGATCTCGACGAAATGAAACGAAAAGTACCGAGTGCGAGTTTTCCGTTTTCGGCACAGTTTAAGAGATATAGCTTCCTTAAGGTCACGAATAAAAATATTTTCGAAAATCCGTTATTTGATGATTGATTACTTTAAGATCTCGACGAGATGAAACGAAAATACCAAGTAATGAGTTTAACGATTTTCGACATAGCTTATAAAAATATTTATTGAAAGTCCGCTATTTAATGATTGATTATTCAAGATCTCGACGAGATGAAACGAAAATACTGTGTACGAGTTTTCTCGGTTTCGGCATAGTTTAGGAGATATATCCTCTTAAAGGTCACGATTTCAAATTATTTTTGCCAATCCATTATCTGATGATTGATTCTTCAAGATCTCGACGAAATAAATCGAAAATACTGAGTGCGAATTTTCCGTTTTCGGCATAGTTTAGGAGCTATAGCTTCCTTAAAGTCACGAATAAAAAATATTCACTGAAAATCCGTTAGTTGATGATTGATTCTTCAAGATTTCGACTAAATGAAACGAAAATACTGAGTGCGAGTTTTCCGTTTTCGGCATAGTTTAGGAGATATAGCTTCCTTAAAGTCACGAATAAAAATATTTTTGAAAATCCGTTATTTGATGATTGATTATTTAAGATCTCGACGAGATGAAACGGAAATACCAAGTACGAGTTTACGATTTTTTCGACATAGCTTAGGAGCAGCCCCCAAGGCAGGTAAAAAATATTTATTGAAAGTCCGTTATTTGATGATTGATTCTTCAAGATCTCGACGAAATGAAACGAAAATACTGAGTGCGAGTTTTCCGTTTTCGGCATAGTTTAGGAGATAGATCCTTTTTAAGGTCACGATTTCAAATTATTTTTGCCAATCCGTTATCTGATGGTTGATTCTTCAAGATCTCGACGAAATAAATCGAAAATACAGAGTGCGAATTTTCCGTTTTCGGCATATTTTAGGAGCTATAGCTTCCTTAAAGTCACGAATAAAAAATATTCATTGAAAATCCGTTAGTTGATGATTGATTCTTCAAGATTTCGACTAAATGAAACGAAAATACTGAGTGCGAGTTTTCCGTTTTCGGCATAGTTTAGGAGACAGCCTCCTAAAGGTCCCGAAAAGAAATAATTTCTGAAAATCCATTATGTGATGATTTATTCTTCAAGATCTCGCCCGAAATGAAACGAAATACCAAGTGCGAGTTTCCCGTTTCGGGCAAAGTTTAGGAAGATATAGCCTCCTCAAGGTAAAGAATATAAAATATTTATTGAAATCCCGTTATTTGATTATTGATTCTTCAAGATCTCGACGAAATGAAACGAAAACACTGAGTACGAATTTTCTGGTTTCGGCATAGTTTAGGAGATATAGCCTCCTAAAGGTCCCGAATAAAACATAATTTCTGCAAATCCGTTATGTGATGATTGATTCTTCAAGATCTCAACGAAATGAAACGAAAATACTGTGTACGAGCTTTCCGTTCTCGGCATAGTTTAAGAAATATACCCTCCTCTTTAGGTCACGAATACAAAGTATTTATTGACAATCCGTTATCTGATGATTGATTCTTCAAGGTCTCGACGAAATGAAACAAAAATACTGAGTGCGAGTTTTCCGTTTTGGCACGCACGGCATAGTTTAGGAGCTACAGCTTCCTTAAATTTACGAATAGAAAATATTCATTGAAAATCCGTTAGGTGATGATTGATTCTTCAAGGTCTCGACGAAATGAAACGAAAATACTGAGTGCGAGTTTTCCGTTTTCGGCATAGTTTAGGAAATATAGCCTCCTCAAGGTCAAGAATAAAAAGTATTTATTGAAAATCCATTATTTGATGATTGATTATTCAAGATCTCGACGAGATGAAACAAAAATGCCGAGTACGAGTTTTCCGTTTTCGGACACAGCTTAGATAGCCCAATAAAAATATTTATTGAAAGTCCGTTATTTGATGATTGATTCTTCAAGATCTCGACGAAATGAACGAAAATACTGAGTGCGAGTTTTCCGTTTTCGGCACAGTTTAAGAGATATAGCCTCCTTAAGGTCACGAATAAAAATATTTTTTGAAAATCCATTATTTGATGATTGATTCTTCAAGATCTCGACGAAAATAGAGCAAATACGGTGCGAATTTGGTTCGGCACGTTTAGGATTTGATGATTGATTATTCAAGATCTCGACGATGAAACGAAAATACCAAGTAACGAGTTTAACGCTTTGACATAGCTTATAAAAAATATTTACTGAAAGTCCATTATTTGATGATTGATTCTTCAAGATTTTAGACGAGTTTTCCGTTTTCGGCAAAGTTTAGGAGATATAGCCTCCTTAAGGTCAAGGATAAAAATATTTTTGCAAATCCATTATTTGATGATTGATTCTTCAAAATCTCGGCGAAATGAATCGGAAATACTGAGTACGAATTTTCCGTTTTCGGCATAGTTTAGGAACTATAGCTTCCTCAAAACACGAATGAAAAATATTCTCGAAAATCCGTTAGTTGATGATTGATTCTTCAAGATCTCGACGAAATGAAACAAAAATACTGCGTGCGAGTTTTCCCGTTTTCGGCATAGTTTAGGAGATATAGCTTCCTTAAAGTCACGAATAAAAATATTTTTGAAAATCCGTTATTTGATGATTGATTCTTCAAGATCTCGACGAGATGAAACGGAAATACCAAGTACGAGTTTACCGTTTTCGACATAGTTTAGGGGTAAAGCCTTCCTAAAGTCAAGAATAAAAAATATTTATTGAAAGTCCGTTATTTGATGATTGATTCTTCAAGATCTCGACGAAATGAAACGAAAATACTGAGTGCGAGTTTTTCGGTTTTCGGCATAGTTTAGGAGACAGAGCCTCCTAAAGGTCCCGAATAAAAATTATTTCTGCAAATCCGTTATGTGATGGTTTATTCTTCAAGATCTCAACGAAATGAAACGAAAATACAGAGTACGAGTTTTCCGTTTTCGGCATAGTTTAGGAGCTATAGCTTCCTTAAAGCCACGAATAAAAATATTCATTGAAAATCCGTTATTTGATGATTGATTCTTCAAGATCTCGACGAAATGAAACGAAAATACAGGTCGAGTTTTCCGTTTTCGGCATAGTAGAACCTTTTCGGCAAAGTTTAGGAAACACAGCCTCCTTAAGGTCACGAATAAAAAATACTTTCTGAAAATCCGTTACGTGATGATTGATTCTTCAAGATCTCGATGAAATGAAACGAAAATACTGAGTACGAGTTTTCCGTTTTCGGCATAGTTTAGGAGACAGCCTCCTAAAGGTACCGAATAAAAACAATTTCTGCAAATCCGTTATCTGTTGATTGATTATTCAAGATCTCGACGAAATGAAACGAAAATACCGAGTGCGAGTTTTCCGTTTTCGGCAAAGTTTAGAGCTATAGCCCTCCTAAGGTCCAAAATAAAAAATATTTATTGAAAATCCATTATTTGATGATTGATTATTCAAGATCTCGACGAAATGAAACGAAAATACTGAGTACGAGTTTTCCGTTTTCGTCATAGTTTAGGAGCTATAGCCTACCTCAAGATCAAGAATAAAAAATATTTATTGAAAATCCATTATTTGATGATGAAACGAAAATACCAAGTACTATACGAGTTTTCCGTTTTCGGCATAGTTTAGGAGCTATAGCTTCCTTAAGGTCACGAATAAAAAATATTTTTGAAAAACCGTTATTTGATGATTGATTCTTTAAGATCTCGACGAAATGAAAAGAAAATACCAAGTACGAGTTTTCCGTTTTCGGAAAAGTTTAGGAGATATAGCATCTTTAAGGTCACGAATAAAAAATATTTATTGAAAGTCAGTTATTTGATGATTGATTCTTCAAGATCTCGACGAAATGAAACGAAAATACTGAGTGCGAGTTTTCCGTTTTCGTCATAGTTTAGGAGATATAGCTTTTCGGCATAGTTTAGGAGATATAACCTCCTCAAGGTCAAGAATAAAATGTACTTATTAAAAATCCATTATTTGATGATTGATTATTCAAGATCTCGATGAGATGAAACGAAAATACCAAGTACGAGTTTTCCGTTTTCGGCATAGTTTAGGAGCTATAGCTTCCTTAAAGTCACGAAAAAAAATATTTTTGAAAATCCGTTTTTTGATGATTGATTCTTCAAAATCTCGACGAAATGATTCAAAATTACAGAGTGCGAGTTTTCCGTTTACGGCAAAGTTTAGAAAGATATAGCCTCCTCAAGGTAAAGAATAAAAATATTTATTGAAAATCCGTTATTTGATTATTAATTCTTCAAGATCTCGACGAAATGAAACGAAAACACCGAGTACGAATTTTTTGGTTTCGGCATAGTTTATGAGATATAGCCTCCTAAAGGTCCCGAATAAAACATAATTTCTGCAAATCCGTTATGTGATGATTTATTCTTCAAGATCTCAATGAAATGAAACGAAAATACTATGTACGAGCTTTCCGTTTTCGGCATAGTGAAAATTTATATCTTTTTGAGGTCAAAATTTAAATTTTTTTTGCCAATCCGTTATCTAATGATTGATTCTTCAAGATCTCGACGAAATGAAACAAAAATACTGAGTGCGAATTTTCCGTTTTCGGCATAGTTTAGGAGCTATAGCTTCCTTAAATTTACGAATAGAAAATATTCATTGAAAATCCGTTAGGTGATGATTGATTCTTCAAGGTCTCGAAAAAAAAAGAGTGCGAGAAAAATTTTCCGTTTTCGGCATAGTTTAGGAAATATAGCCTCCACAAGGTCAAGAATAAAAAGTATTTATTGAAAATCCATTACTTGATGATTGATTATTCAAGATCTCGACGAGATGAAACAAAAATGCCGAGTACGAGTTTTCCGTTTTCGACATAGCTTATAAAAAATATTTATTGAAAGTCCGTTATTTGATGATTGATTCTTCAAGATCTCGACGAAATGAAACGAAAATACTGAGTGCGAGTTTTCCGTTTTCGGCATAGTTTAGGAGATATAGCTTCCTTAAGGTCACGAATAAAAATATTTTTGAAAATCCGTTATTTGATGATTGATTATTTAAGATCTCGACGAGATGAAACGAAAATACCAAGTACGAGTTTAACGTTTTCGACATAGCTTATAAAAAATATTTATTGAAAGTCCGTTATTTGATGATTGATTCTTCAAGATCTCAACGAAATGAAACGAAAATACTGTGTACGAGTTTTCCTTTTTCGGCATAGTTTAGGAGACAGCCTCCTAAAGGTCCCGATTAAAAATTAATTTTGCCAATCCATTATCTGATGATTGATTCTTCAAGATCTCAACGAAATGAAACGAAAATACTGAGTGCGAGTTTTCCGTTTTCGGCATAGTTTAGGAGCTATAGCTTCCTTAAAGTCACGAATAAAAAATATTCACTGAAAATCCGTTAGTTGATGATTGATTCTTCAAGATTTCGACTAAATGAAACGAAAATACTGAGTGCGAGTTTTCCGTTTTCGGCATAGTTTAGGAGATATAGCTTCCTTAAAGTCACGAATAAAAATATTTTTGAAAATCCGTTATTTGATGATTGATTATTTAAGATCTCGACGAGATGAAACGAAAATACCGAGTACGAACTTATTCGTTTCGACATAGCTTAAACCCCATAAAAATATTTATTGAAAATCCGTTATTTGATGATTGATTCTTCAAGATCTCGACGAAATGAAACGAAAATACTGAGTGCGAGTTTTCCGTTTTCGGCATAGTTTAGGAGATATAGCTTCCTTAAGGTCACGAATAAAAATATTTTTGAAAATCCGTTATTTGATGATTGATTATTTAAGATCTCGACGAGATGAAACGAAAATACCAAGTACGAGTTTAACGTTTTCGACATAGTTTAGGCTATAGCTTTCTCAGTAGAAAAAAATATTTATTGAAAGTCCGTTATTTAATGATTGATTCTTCAAGATCTCGACGAAATGAAACGAAAATACAGGTGCGAGTTTTCCGTTTTCGGCATAGTTTAGGAGATATACCCTCCTTAAGGTCACGAATAAAAATATTTATTGAAAATCCGTTATCTGATGATTGATTCTTCAAGATCTCGACGAAATGAATCGAAAATACAGAGTGCGATTTAACCTTCTTCAGGGCATAGTTTAGAAGCTAAACCTCCTCAAGGTCAAGAATAAAAAATATTTATTGAAAATCCATTATTTGATGATTGATTGATTATTCAAGATCTCGACGAGATGAAACGAAAATACCGTGTACGAGTTTAGGAGATATAGCCTCCTAAAGGTCCCGAATAAAAAATAATTTCTGCAAATCCATTATGTGATGATTTATTCTTCAAGATCTCAACGAAATGAAACGAAAATACTGAGTACGAGTTTTCCGTTTTCGGCATAGTTTAGGAGATATAGCCTCCTCAAGGTCAGAATAAAAATATTTTTGAAAATCCATTTTTGATGATTACAGCTGACGAGATGAAACGAAAAACCGAGTACGAGTTTTCCGTTTTTGACATAGCTTGGCTAGTTAGGAGATATAGCCTCCTCAAGGTCAAGAATAAAAAATATTTATTGAAAGTCCGTTATTTGATGATTCATTCTTCAAGATCTCGACGAAATGAAACGAAAATACTGAGTGCGAGTTTTTCGTTTTCGTCATAGTTTAGGAGATATAGCCTCCTCAAGGTCAAGGAAAAAAAATATTTATTGAAAATCCTTTATTTGATGATTGATTATTCAAGATCTCGACGAGATGAAACGAAAATACAAAGTACGAGTTTTCCGTTTTTGTCATAGTTTAGGAGATATAGCTTTTCGGCATAGTTTAGGAGATATAGCCTCCTCAAGGTCAAGAATAAAATGTACTTATTGAAAATCCATTATTTCATGATTGATTATTCAAGATCTCGACGAGATGAAACGAAAATACCAAGTACGAGTTTTCGTTTTCGGCATAGTTTAGGAGCTATAGCTTCCTTAAGGTCACGAATAAAAATATTTTTGAAAATCCGTTATTTGATGATTGATTCTTCAAAATCTCGACGAAATGATTCAAAATTACAGAGTGCGAGTTTTCCGTTTTCGGCATAGTTTATGAGAAAATAAATTCTGCAAATCCGTTTTGTGATGATTTATTCTACAAGATCTCAACAAAATGAAACGAAAATACTGTGTACGAGTTTTCCGTTTTCGGCATAGTTTAGGAGATATAGCCTTCTTAAGGTCAGAAATAAAAAATATTTATTGAAAATCCATTATTTGATGATTGATTATTCAAGATCTTGACGAGATGAAACGAAAATACCAAGTACGAGTTTTCCGTTTTCGGCATAGTTTAGGAGATATAGCCTCCTCAAGGTCAAGAATAAAAAGTACTTATTGAAAATCTATATTTGATGATTGATTCTTCAAGATCTCGACGAGATTAAACAAAAATACAGAGTGCGAGATTTCCGTTTTCGGCAAAGTTTAGGAAGATATAGCCTCCTTAAGGTCAAGAATAAAAAATATTTATTGAAAATCCGTTATTTCATGATTGATTCTTCAAGATCTCGACGAAATGAAACGAAAGGAGTACGAATTTTTTGGTTTCGGCCTAGTTTATGAGATATAGCCTCCTAAAGGTCCCGAATAAAACATAATTTCTGCAAATCCGTTTTGTGATGATTTATTCTTCAAGATCTCAACGAAATGAAACGTATATACTGTGTACGAGTTTTCTCTTTTCGGCATAGTTAAGGAGATATATCTTTTTTAAGGTCACGAATTCAAATTATTTTTGCCAATCCGTTATCTGATGATTGATTCTTCAAGATCTCGACGAAATGAATCGAAAATACTCAGTACGAATATTCCGTTTTCGGCATAGTTTAGAAGCTATAGCTTCCTTAAAGTCACGAATAAAAAATATTCATTGAAAATCCGTTAGTTGATGATTGATTCTTCAAGATTTCGACTAAGTGAAACGAAAATACTGAGTGCGAGTTTTCCGTTTTCGGCATAGTTTAGGAGATATAGCCTCCTCAAGGTGAAGAATAAAAAGTATTTATTGAAAATCCATTGTTTGATGATTGATTATTCAAGATCTCGACGAGATGAAACGAAAATACCGAGTACGAGTTTTCCGTTTTCGACATAGCTTATAAATAATATTTCTTGAAATTCCGTTATTTGATGATTGACCTCGACGAAATGAAACGAAAATACTGAGTGCGAGTTTTCCGTTTTCGTCATAGTTTAGGAGATATAGCCTTCTCATAGGAGATATAGCCTCAAGGTCAAGAATAAAAGTACTTATTGAAAATCCATTATTTGATGATTGATTATTCAAGATCTCGACGAGATGAAACGAAAATACCAAGTACGAGTTTTCATTTTCGCATAGTTTAGGAGCTATAGCTTCCTTAAGGTCACGAATAAAAATATTTTTGAAAATCCGTTATTTGATGATTGATTCTTCAAAATCTCGACGAAATGAGTCAAAATTACAGAGTGCGAGTTTTCCGTTTTCGGCATAGTTTAGGAGAAAATAATTTCTGCAAACCCGTTTTGTGATGATTTATTCTTCAAGATCTCAATGAAATGAAACGAAAATACTGTGTACGAGTTTTCCGTTTTCGGCATAGTTTAGGAAACGTAGCCTTCTTAAGGTCAGGAATAAAAAATATTTATTGAAAATCCATTATTTGATGATTGATTATTCAAGATCTCGACGAGATGAAACGAAAATACAAAGTACGACTTTTCTGTTTTTGTCATAGTTTAGGAGATATAGCCTCCTCAAGGTCAAGAATAAAAAGTACTTATTGAAAATCCATTATTTGATGATTGATTATTCAAGATCTCGACGAGATGAAACGAAAATACCAAGTACGAGTTTTCGTTTTCGGCATAGTTTAGGAGCTATAGCTTCCTTAAGGTCATGAATAAAAATATTTTTGAAAATCCGTTATTTGATGATTGATTCTTCAAAATCTCGACGAAATGATTCAAAATTACCGAGTGCGAGTTTTCCGTTTTCGGCAAAGTTTAGGAAGATATAGCCTCCTTAAGGTCAAGAATAAAAATATTTCTTGAAAATCCGTTATTTGATTATTGATTCTTCAAGATCTCGACGAAATGAAACGAAAACACTGAGTACGAATTTTTTGGTTTCGGCATAGTTTATGAGATATAGCCTCCTAAAGGTCCCGAATAAAACATAATTTCTGCAAATTCGTTATGTGATGATTTATTCTTCAAGATCTCAATGAAATGAAACGAAAATACTGTGTACGAGCTTTCCGTTTTCGGCATAGTTTAGGAGATATATCCTTTTTAAGGTCACGAATTCAAATTATTTTTGCCAATCCGTTATCTAATGATTGATTCTTCAAGATCTCGACGAAAGGAAACAAAAATACTGAGTGCGAATTTTCCGTTTTCGGCATAGTTTAGGAGCTATAGCTTCCTTAAAGTCACGAATAGAAAATATTCATTGAAAATCCGATAGGTGATGAATGATTCTTCAAGGTCTCGACTAAATAAAACGAAAATGCTGAGTGCGAATTTTCCGTTTTCGGAATAGTTTAGGAGATATAGCCTCCTCAAAGTCAAGAATAAAAAGTATTTATTGAAAATCCATTATTTGATGAATGATTATTCAAGATCTCGACGAGATGAAACGAAAATACCGAGTACGAGTTTTCCGTTTTCGACATATGTTATAAAAAATATTTATTGAAAGTCCGTTATTTGATGATTGATTCTTCAAGATCTCGACTAAATGAAACGAAAATACTGAGTGCGAGTTTTCCGTTTTCGGCATAGTTTAGGAGATATAGCTTCCTTAAGGTCACGAATAAAAATATTTTTTAAAATCCGTTATTTGATGATTGATTATTCAAGATCTCGACGAGATGAAACGAAAATACCAAGTACGAGTTTAACGTTTTCGACACAGCTTATAAAAAATAATTATTGAAAGTCCGTTATTTGATGATTGATTCTTCAAGATCTCGACGAAACGAATCGAAAATACTGAGTACGAATTTTCCGTTTTCGGCATAGCTTAGGAGCTATAGCTTCCTTAAAGTCACGAATAAAAAATATTTATTGAAAATCCGTTATTTGATGATTGATTCTTCAAGATCTCGACAATATGAAACGAAAATACCGAGTGCGAGTTTACCGTTTTCGGCATAGTTTAGGAGATATAGCCTCCTCAAGGGTCAAGAATAAAAAATATTTATTGAAAATCCGTTATTTGATGATTGATTCTTCAAGATCTCGACGAGATGAAACGAAAATACCAAGTACGAGTTTACCGTTTTCGACATAGCTTGAAATACCTCCTTAAGGAAGAATAAAAATATTTATTGAAAGTCCGTTATTTGATGATTGATTCTTCAAGATCTCGACGAAATGAAACGAAAACACCGAGTACGAATTTTTTGGTTTCGGCATTGTTTATGAGATATAGCCTCCTAAAGGTCCCGAATAAAACATAATTTCTGCAAATCCCGTTATGTGATGATTTATTCTTCAAGATCTCAATGAAATGAAACGAAAATACTGTGTACGAGTTTTCCTTTTTCGGCATAGTTTAGGAGATATAGCCTTCCTTAAGGTCACGAATACAAAATATTTTTGCCAATCCGTTATTTGATGATTTATTCTTCAAGATCTCGACGAAATGAAACGAAAATACTGAGTGCGAATTTTCCGTTTTCGGCATAGTTTAAGAGTTATAGCTTCCTTAAAGTCACGAACAAAAAATCATTAAAACCGTTATTGATGATATTCTTCAAGATCCGTTTTCCTTTAAAGTCAAGAATAAAAAATATTTATTGAAAATCCGTTATTTGATGATTGATTCTTCAAGATCTCGACGAAATGAAACGAAAATACTGAGTACGAATTTTCCGTTTTCGGCATAGTTTAGGAGATATAGCCTCCTCAAGGTCAAGAATAAAAATATTTATTGAAAATCCATTATTTGATGATTGATTCTTCAAGATCTCGACGAAATGAAACGAAAATACCGAGTACGAGTTTTCCGTTTTCGCATAGTTTGGACTATAGCCTCTCAAGGTCAAGAATAAAAATATTTATTGAAAATCCGTTATTTGATGATTGATTCTTCAAGATCTCGACGAAATGAAACGAAAATACCGAGTACGAATTTTCCGTTTTCGGCATAGTTTAGGAGCTATAGCCTCCTAAAGGTCCGAATAAAAAATATTTATTGAAAATCCGTTATTTGATGATTGATTCTTCAAGATCTCGACGAAATGAAACTAAAATACTGAGTGCGAGTTTTCCGTTTTCGGCAAAGTTTAGGAGATATAGCCTCCTCAAGGTCAAGAATAAAAAATATTTATTGAAAATCCATTATTTGATGATTGATTCTTCAAGATCTCGACGAAATGAAATGAAAATACAGAGTACGAATTTTCCGTTTTCGGCATAGTTTAGGAGCTATAGCCTCCTCAAGGTCAAGAATAAAAAATATTTATTGAAAATCCATTATTTGATGATTGATTCTTCAAGATCTCGACGAAATGAAACGAAAATACCGAGTACGAGTTTTCCGTTTTCGGCATAGTTTAGGAGATATAGCCTCCTCAAGGTCAAGAATAAAAAATATTTATTGAAAATCCGTTATTTGATGATTGATTCTTCAAGATCTCGACGAAATGAAACGAAAATACTGAGTACGAGTTTTCCGTTTTTGGCATAGCTTTAGTTAAGAGATATAGCCTCCTCAAGGTCAAGAATAAAAAATATTTATTGAAAATCCATTATTTGATGATTGATTCTTCAAGATCTCGACGAAATGAAACGAAAATACCGAGTACGAGTTTTCCGTTTTCGGCATAGTTTAGGAGACTATAGCCTCCTAAAAGTCACGAATAAAAAATATTTATTGAAAATCCGTTATTTGATGATTGATTCTTCAAGATCTCGACGAAATGAAACGAAAATACCAAGTACGAATTTTCCGTTTTCGGCATAGTTTAGGAGCTATAGCCTCCTCAAGGTCAAGAATAAAAAATATTTATTGAAAATCCGTTATTTGATGATTGATTATTCAAGATCTCGACGAGATGAAACGAAAATACCGAGTACGAGTTTTCCGTTTTCGGCATAGTTTAGGAGCTATAGCCTCCTCAAGGTCAAGAATAAAAAATATTTATTGAAAATCCGTTATTTGATGATTGATTATTCAAGATCTCGACGAGATGAAACGAAAATACCAAGTACGAATTTTCCGTTTTCGGCATAGTTTAGGAGCTATAGCCTCCTCAAGGTCACGAATAAAAAATATTTTCTGAAAATCCGTTATTTGATGATTGATTCTTCAAGATCTCGACGAAATGAAACGAAAATACGGAGTACGAGTTTTCCGTTTTCGGCATAGTTTAGGAGATACCCCTCAAGGTCAAGAATAAAAAATATTTATTGAAAATCCATTATTTGATGATTGATTATTCAAGATCTCGACGAAATGAAACGAAAATACTGAGTACGAGTTTTCCGTTTTCGGCATAGTTTAGGAGCTATAGCCTCCTTAAGGTCACGAATAAAAAATATTTATTGAAAATCCGTTATTTGATGATTGATTCTTCAAGATCTCGACGAAATGAAACGAAAATACTGAGTGCGAGTTTTCCGTTTTCGGCATAGTTTAGGAAGATATAGCCTCCTCAAGGTCAAGAATAAAAAATTTATTGAAAATCCATTATTTGATGATTGATTCTTCAAGATCTCGACGAAATGAAACGAAAATACCGAGTACGAGTTTTCCGTTTTCGGCACATAGCCTCCTAGTCACAAATAAAAAATATTTATTGAAAATCCGTTATTTGATGATTGATTCTTCAAGATCTCGACGAAATGAAACGAAAATACCGAGTACGAGTTTTCCGTTTTCGGCATAGTTTAGGAGATATAGCCTCCTAAAGGTCAGAATAAAAAATACTTATTGAAAATCCGTTAGTTGATGATTGATTCTTCAAGATCTCGAGGAAATGAAACGAAAATACTGAGTGCGAGTTTTCCGTTTTTGGCATAGTTTAGGAGATATAGTCTCCTCAAGGTCAAAAATAAAAAGAATTTATTGAAAATCCATTATTTGATGATTGATTATTCAAGATCTCGACGAAATGAAACGAAAATACCAAGTACGAATTTTTCGTTTTCGGAGCATAGCTTCTAAGAAAATAAAAAATATTTATTGAAAGTCCGTTATTTGATGATTGATTCTTCAAGATCTCGACGAAATGAAACGAAAAACAGAGTGCGAATTTTTTGGTTTCGGCATAGTTTAGCAGCTATAGCTTCCTTAAGGTCACGAATAAAAAATATTTTTGAAAACCCGTTATTTGATGATTGATTCTTCAATATCTCGACGAAATGAAACGAAAATACTGAGTGCGAGTTTTCCGTTTTTGGCATAGTTTAGGAGATATAGCCTCCTTAAGGTCACGAATAAAAAATATTTATTGAAAATCCATTATTTGATGATTGATTATTCAAGATCTCGACGAGATGAAACGAAAATACCAAGTACGAATTTTCCGTTTTCGGCATAGTTTAGGAGCTATAGCCTCCTCAAGGTCAAGAATAAAAAATATTTATTGAAAATCCATTATTTGATGATTGATTCTTCAAGATCTCGACGAAATGAAACGAAACACCGAGTACGAATTTTTTGGTTTCGGCATAGTTTAGGAGACATAGCCTCCTAAAGGTCCCGAATAAAAAATAATTTCTGCATATCCGTTATGTGATGATTTATTCTTCAAGATCTCAATGAAATGAAACGAAAATACCAAGTACGAGTTTTCCGTTTTCGTCATAGTTTAAGAGATATAGCCTCCTCAAGGTCAAGAATAAAAAATATTTATTGAAAATCCGTTATTTGATGATTGATTCTTCAAGATCTCGACGAAATGAAACTAAAATACACAGTGCGAGTTTTCCGTTTTCGGCAAAGTTTAGGAGCTATAGCCTCCTCAAGGTCAAGAATAAAAAATATTTATTGAAAATCCATTATTTGATGATTGATTCTTTAAAATCTCGACGAAATGAAACGAAATACCGAGTACGAATTTTTTGGTTTCGGCATAGTTTAGGAGCTATAGCCTTCTTAAGGTAACGAATAAAAAATATTTTTGAAAATCCGTTATTTGATTATTGATTCTTCAAGATCTCGACGAAATGAAACGAAAATACGGAGTGCGAGTTTTCCGTTTTCGGCAAACTTTAGGAAGATATAGCCTCCTCAAGGTCAAGAATAAAAATATTTATTGAAAATCCGTTATTTTATGATTGATTCTTCAAGATCTCGACAAAATGAAACGAAACACCGAGTACGAATTTTCCGTTTTCGACATAGCTTATAAAAAATATTTATTGAAAGTCCGTTATTTGATGATTGATTCTTCAAGATCTCGACGAAATGAAACGAAAATACTGAGTGCGAGTTTTCCGTTTTCGGCATAGTTTAGGAGCTATAGCCTCCTCAAGGTCAAGAATAAAAAATATTTATTGAAAATCCATTATTTGATGATTGATTCTTCAAGATCTCGACGAGATGAAACGAAAATACCGAGTACGAGTTTTCCGTTTTCGACATAGCTTATAAAAAATATTTATTGAAAGTCCGTTATTTGATGATTGATTCTTCAAGATCTCGACGAAATGAAACGAAAATACCGAGTACGAGTTTTCCGTTTTCGGCATAGTTTAGGAGATATAGCCTCCTTAAGGTCACGAATAAAAATAATTTTTGAAAATCCGTTATTTGATGATTGATTCTTCAAGATCTCGACGAAATGAAACGAAAATACCGAGTACGAGTTTTCCGTTTTCGGCATAGTTTAGGAGATATAGCCTCCTCAAGGTCAAGAATAAAAAATATTTATTGAAAATCCATTATTTGATGATTGATTCTTCAAGATCTCGACGAAATGAAACGAAAACAACGAGTACGAATTTTTTGGTTTCGGCATAGTTTAGGAGCTATAGATTCCTTAAGGTCACGAATAAAAAATATTTTTGAAAATCCGTTATTTGATGATTGATTCTTCAAGATCTCGACGAAATGAAACGAAAATACTGAGTAGAGTTTTCCGTTTTAGCATAAGAAAAAAATTATTTTGACAATCCGTTATTTGATGATTGGTTCTTCAAGATCTCGACGAAATGAAACGAAAATACCAAGTACGAATTTTCCGTTTTCGGCATTGTTTAGGAGCTATAGCCTTCTCAAGGTCAAGAATAAAAATATTTATTGAAAATGCGTTATTTCATGATTGATTCTTCAAGATCTCGACGAAATGAAACGAAAATACAGGACGAATTTCCGTTTTTCGGCATAGTTTAGGAGCTATAGCCTCCTCAAGGTCAAGAATAAAAAATATTTATTGAAAGTCCATTATTTGATGATTGATTCTTCAAGATCTCGACGAAATGAAACGAAAATACTGAGTACGAATTTTTCGTTTTCGGCATAGTTTAGGAGCTATAGCCTCCTTAAGGTCACGAATAAAAATATTTTTTGAAAATCCGTTATTTGATGATTGATTCTTCAAGATCTCGACGAAATGAAACCAAAAATACGGAGTTTTCCGTTTTCGGCAAAGTTTAGGAAGATATAGCCTCCTCAAGGTCAAGAATAAAAAAATTTATTGAAAATCCGTTATTTGATGATTGATTCTTCAAGATCTCGACGAAATGAAACGAAAAACCGAGTACGAAGTTTTCCGTTTTCGAGCATAGCTTATAAAAAATATTTATTGAAAGTCCGTTATTTGATGATTGATTCTTCAAGATCTCGACGAAATGAAACGAAAATACTGAGTTCGAGTTTTCCGTTTTCGGCATAGTTTAGGAGATATAGCCTCCTCAAGGTCAAGAATAAAAAAATTTATTGAAAATCCTTTATTTGATGATTGATTATTCAAGATCTCGACGAGATGAAACGAAAATACCGAGTACGAGTTTTCCGTTTTTTTGAGATTCTTTTCGGCATAGTTTAGAAGATATAGCCTCCTCAAGGTCAAGAATAAAAATATTATTGAAAATCCGTTATTTGATGATTGATTCTTCAAGATCTCGACGAAATGAAACGAAAATACCGAGTACGAGTTTTCCGTTTTCGGCATAGTTTAGGAGCTATAGCCTCCTTAAGGTCACGAATAAAAAATATATTATTGAAAATCCGTTATTTGATGATTGATTCTTCAAGATCTCGACGAAATGAAACGAAAATACAGAGTGCGAGTTTTCCGTTTTCGGCATAGTTTAGGAGCTATAGCTTCCTTAAAGTCAAGAATAAAAAATATTTATTGAAAGTCCATTATTTGATGATTGATTCTTCAAGATCTCGACGAAATGAAACGAAAATACCGAGTACGAATTTTTCGTTTTGGCATAGTTTAGGAGATATAGCCTCCTAAAGGTCACGAATAAAAAATATTTATTGAAAATCCGTTATTTGATGATTGATTCTTCAAGATCTCGACGAAATGAAACGAAAATACCAAGTACGAGTTTTCCGTTTTCGGCATAGTTTAAGAGATATAGCCTCCTCAAGGTCAAGATAAAAAATATTTATTGAAAGTCCGTTATTTGATGATTGATTCTTCAAGATCTCGACGAAATGAAACGAAAAACACCGAGTACGAATTTTTCGTTTTCGGCAATGTTTAGGAGATATAGCCTCCTCAAAGGTCCCGAATAAAAAAAAATTTCTTGAAAATCCGTTATGTGATGATTTATTCTTTCAAGATCTCAACGAAATGAAACGAAAATACCGAGTACGAGTTTTTCGTTTTCGGCATAGTTTAGGAGATATAGCCTTCTTAAGGTCAACGAATAAAAATTTTTTTGCAAATCCGTTATTTGATGATTGATTCTTCAAGATCTCGACGAAATGAATCGAAAATACTGAGTGCGAGTTTTCCGTTTTCGGCAAAGTTTAGGAAGATATAGCCTCCTTAAGGTCACGAACAAAAAATATTTATTGAAAATCCGTTATTTGATGATTGATTCTTCAAGATCTCGAAAAAACGAGTTTTTCCGTTTTCGGAATAGTTTAGGAGATATATCCTTTTAAAGGTCACGAATTCAAATTATTTATTGAAAATCCGTTATCTGATGATTGATTTTTCAAGATCTCGACGAAATGAAACTAAAATACTGAGTACGAATTTTCCGTTTTCGGCATAGTTTAGGAGATATAGCCTCCTCAAGGTCAAGAATAAAAAATATTTATTGAAAATCCATTATTTGATGATTGATTCTTTAAGATCTCGACGAGATGAAACGAAAATACCAGAGTACGAGATTTACGTTTTCGACATTTAGGAAGCCTTATAAAAAAAAAATATTTATTGAAAGTCCGTTATTTGATGATTGATTCTTCAAGATCTCGACGAAATGAAACGAAAATACTGAGTGCGAGTTTTCCGTTTTCGTCATAGTTTAGGAGCTATAGTTTCCTTAAGGTCACGAATAAAAATATTTTTTGAAAATCCGTTATTTGATGATTGATTCTTCAAGATCTCGACGAAATGAATCAAAAATACGGAGTGAGCATTTTCCGTTTTCGGCAAAGTTTAGGAAGATATAGCCTCCTCAATGTCAGGAATAAAAAAAATTTATTGAAAATCCATTATTTGATGATTGGTTATTCATGATCTCGACGAGATGAAACGAAAAACCGAGTACGAGTTTTCCGTTTTCGACGCATAGCTTAATAAAAAAAATATTTCTTGAAAGTCCGTTATTTGATGATTGATTCCTCGACGAAATGAAACGAAAATACTGAGTTCGAGTTTTCCGTTTTCGTCATAGTTTAGGAGATATAGCCTCAAGGTCAAGGAAAAAAAATATTTATTGAAAATCCTTTATTTGATGATTGATTATTCAAGATCTCGACGAGATGAAACGAAAATACCGAGTACGAGTTTTCCGTTTTTGTCATAGTTTAGGAGATATAGCTTTTCGGCATAGTTTAGGAAATATAGCCTCCTCAAGGTCAAGAATAAAAAGTACTTATTGAAAATCCATTATTTGATGATTGATTATTCAAGATCTCGACGAGATGAAACGAAAATACCAAGTACGAGTTTTCGTTTTTGGCATAGTTTAGGAGCTATAGCTTCCTTAAGGTCACAAATAAAAATATATTTTGAAAATCCGTTATTTGATGATTGATTCTTCAAAATCTCGACGAAATGATTCAAAATTACAGAGTGCGAGTTTTCCGTTTTCGGCATAGTTTAGGAAGATATAGCCTCCTTAAGGTCAAGAATAAAAATATTTATTGAAAATCCGTTATTTGATTATTGATTCTTCAAGATCTCGACGAAATGAAACGAAAACACCGAGTACGAATTTTTTGGTTTCGACATAGTTTATGAGATATAGCCTCCTAAAGGTCCCGAATAAAACATAATTTCTGCAAATCCGTTGTGATGATTTATTCTTCAAGATCTCAACGAAATGAAACGAAAATACTGTGTACGAGTTTTCCTTTTTCGGCATAGTTTAGGAGATATATCCTTTTTACGGTCACGATTTCAAAATTTTTTTGCCAATCCGTTATCTGATGATTGATTCTTCAAGATCTCGACGAAATGAAACTAAAATACTGAGTACGAATTTTCCGTTTTCAGCATAGTTTAGGAGATATAGCCTCCTCAAGGTCAAGAATAAAAAATATTTATTGAAAATCCATTATTTGATGATAATTTATTTAAGATCTCGACGAGATGAAACGAAAATACCAAGTACGAGATTAACGTTTTCGATATAGCTTATAAAAAATATTTATTGAAAGTCCGTTATTTGATGATTGATTCTTCAAGATTTCGACGAAATGAAACGAAAATACTGAGTGCGAGTTTTCCGTTTTCGTCATAGTTTAGGAGCTATAGTTTCCTTAAGGTCACGAATAAAAATATTTTTGAAAATCCGTTATTTGATGATTGATTCTTCAAGATCTCGACGAAATGAATCAAAAATACGGAGTGAGCATTTTCCGTTTTCGGCAAAGTTTAGGAAGATATAGCCTCCTCAATGTCAGGAATAAAAAAAAATTTATTGAAAATCCATTATTTGATGATTGGTTATTCATGATCTCGACGAGATGAAACGAAAAACCGAGTACGAGTTTTCCGTTTTCGACATAGCTTATAAAAAATATTTCTTGAAAGTCCGTTATTTGATGATTGACCTCGACGAAATGAAACGAAAATACTGAGTTCGAGTTTTCCGTTTTCGTCATAGTTTAGGAGATATAGCCTCAAGGTCAAGGAAAAAAAATATAAAAAATATAAAAAATATAAAAAAAATATTGAAAATCCTTTATTTGATGATTGATTATTCAAGATCTCGACGAGATGAAACGAAAATACCGAGTACGAGTTTTCCGTTTTTGTCATAGTTTAGGCAAATAGCTTTTAGGAGATATAGCCTCCTCAAGGTCAAGAATAAAAAGTACTTATTGAAAATCCATTGTTTGATGATTGATTATTCAAGATCTCGACGAGATGAAACGAAAATACCAAGTACGAGTTTTCGTTTTCGGCATAGTTTAGGAGCTATAGCTTCCTTAAGGTCACAAATAAAAATATATTTTGAAAATCCGTTATTTGATGATTGATTCTTCAAAATCTCGACGAAATGATTCAAAATTACAGAGTGCGAGTTTTCCGTTTTCGGCATAGCTTAGGAGCTATAGCTTCCTTAAAGTCACGAATAAAAAATATTTATTGAAAGTCCGTTATTTGATGATTGATTCTTCAAGATCTCGACAATATGAAACGAAAATACTGAGTGCGAGTTTTCCGTTTTTGTCACAGTTTAGGAGATATAGCCTCCTCAAGGTCAAGAATAAAAAATATTTATTGAAAATCCGTTATTTGATGATTGATTATTCAAGATCTCGACGAGATGAAACGAAAATACCAAGTACGAGTTTAACGTTTTCGACATAGCTTATAAAAAATATTTATTGAAAGTCCGTTATTTGATGATTGATTCTTCAAGATCTCGACGAAATGAAACGAAAACACCGACTACGAATTTTTTGGTTTCGGCATTGTTTATGAGATATAGCCTCCTAAAGGTCCCGAATAAAACATAATTTCTGCAAATCCGTTATGTGATGATTTATTCTTCAAGATCTCAATGAAATGAAACGAAAATACTGTGTACGAGTTTTCCTTTTTCGGCATAGTTTAGGAGATATATCCTTTTTAAGGTCACGATTTCAAAATTTTTTTGCCAATCCGTTATCTGATGATTTATTCTTCAAGATCTCGACGAAACGAATCGAAAATACTGAGTGCGAATTTTCCTTTTTCGGCATAGTTTAAGAGTTATAGCTTCCTTAAAGTCACGAACAAAAAATATTCATTGAAAATCCGTTAGTTGATGATTGATTCTTCAAGATTTCGTTTTCCGTTTTCGGAATAGTTTAGGAGATATATCCTTTTTAAGGTCACGAATTCAAATTATTTTTGCCAATCCGTTATCTGATGATTGATTTTTCAAGATCTCGACGAAATGAAACTAAAATACTGAGTACGAATTTTCCGTTTTCAGCATAGTTTAGGAGATATAGCCTCCTCAAGGTCAAGAATAAAAAATATTTATTGAAAATCCATTATTTGATGATAATTTATTTAAGATCTCGACGAGATGAAACGAAAATACCAAGTACGAGATTAACGTTTTCGATATAGCTTATAAAAAATATTTATTGAAAGTCCGTTATTTGATGATTGATTCTTCAAGATTTCGACGAAATGAAACGAAAATACTGAGTGCGAGTTTTCCGTTTTCGTCATAGTTTAGGAGCTATAGTTTCCTTAAGGTCACGAATAAAAATATTTTTGAAAATCCGTTATTTGATGATTGATTCTTCAAGATCTCGACGAAATGAATCAAAAATACGGAGTGAGCATTTTCCGTTTTCGGCAAAGTTTAGGAAGATATAGCCTCCTCAATGTCAGGAATAAAAAAAAATTTATTGAAAATCCATTATTTGATGATTGGTTATTCATGATCTCGACGAGATGAAACGAAAAACCGAGTACGAGTTTTCCGTTTTCGACATAGCTTATAAAAAATATTTCTTGAAAGTCCGTTATTTGATGATTGACCTCGACGAAATGAAACGAAAATACTGAGTTCGAGTTTTCCGTTTTCGTCATAGTTTAGGAGATATAGCCTCCTCAAGGTCAAGGAAAAAAAATATTTATTGAAAATCCTTTATTTGATGATTGATTATTCAAGATCTCGACGAGATGAAACGAAAATACCGAGTACGAGTTTTCCGTTTTTGTCATAGTTTAGGAGATATAGCTTTTCGGCATAGTTTAGGAAATATAGCCTCCTCAAGGTCAAGAATAAAAAGTACTTATTGAAAATCCATTATTTGATGATTGATTATTCAAGATCTCGACGAGATGAAACGAAAATACCAAGTACGAGTTTTCGTTTTCGGCATAGTTTAGGAGCTATAGCTTCCTTAAGGTCACAAATAAAAATATATTTTGAAAATCCGTTATTTGATGATTGATTCTTCAAAATCTCGACGAAATGATTCAAAATTACAGAGTGCGAGTTTTCCGTTTTCGGCATAGTTTAGGAAGATATAGCCTCCTTAAGGTCAAGAATAAAAATATTTATTGAAAATCCGTTATTTGATTATTGATTCTTCAAGATCTCGACGAAATGAAACGAAAACACCGAGTACGAATTTTTTGGTTTCGACATAGTTTATGAGATATAGCCTCCTAAAGGTCCCGAATAAAACATAATTTCTGCAAATCCGTTGTGATGATTTATTCTTCAAGATCTCAACGAAATGAAACGAAAATACTGTGTACGAGTTTTCCTTTTTCGGCATAGTTTAGGAGATATATCCTTTTTACGGTCACGATTTCAAAATTTTTTTGCCAATCCGTTATCTGATGATTGATTCTTCAAGATCTCGACGAGATGAAACAAAAATACCAAGTACGAATATTCCGTTTTCGGCATAGTTTGGGAGCTATAGCCTCCTTAAAGTCACGAATAAAAATATTCATTGAAAATCCGTTATGTGATGATTGATTCTTCAAGGTCTCGACGAAATGAAACGAAAATACTGAGTACGAGTTTTCCGTTTTCGGAATAGTTTAGGAGATATAGCCTCCTCAATGCAATAAAAAATATTTATTGAAAATCCGTTATTTGATGATTGATTCTTCAAGATCTCGACGAAATGAAACGAAAATACCGAGTACGAGTTTTCCGTTTTCGATATAGCCTCCTTATAAAAAAATATTTATTGAAAATCCGTTATTTGATGATTGATTCTTCAAGATCTCGACGAAATGAAACGAAAATACTGAGTGCGAGTTTTCCGTTTTCGGCATAGTTTAGGAGATATAGCCTCCTTAAGGTCACGAATAAAAATATTTTTGAAAATCCGTTATTTGATGATTGATTCTTCAAGATCTCGACGAAATGAAACGAAAATACCAAGTACGAGTTTTCGGCAACGTTTTCGACATATAGCTTCTTATAAAAAATATTTATTGAAAATCCGTTATTTGATGATTGATTCTTCAAGATCTCGACGAAATGAAACGAAAACACCGAGTACGAATTTTTTGTTTTTGGCATAGTTTAGGAGATATAGCCTCCTAAAGGTCAATAAAAATAATTTTTGGAAAATCCGTTATGTGTTGATTGATTCTTCAAGATCTCAACGAAATGAGACGAAAATACTGTTGTACGAATTTTCCTTTTTCGGCGTAGTTTAGGAGATATATCCTTTTTAAGGACAATTTCAAATTATTTTTTGCAAATCCGTTATCTGTTGATATTGATTCTTCAAGATCTCGACGAAATGAGACGAAAATACTGAGTGCGAATTTTCCGTTTTTGGCATAGTTTAGGAGATATAGCCTCCTTAAAGTCACGAAAAAAAATATTCATTGAAAATCCGTTAGTTGTTGATTGATTCTTCAAGATCTCGACTAAATGAAACGAAAATACTGAGTGCGAGTTTTCCGTTTTTGGCATAGTTTAGGAGATATAGCCTCCTTAAGGTCAAAATAAAAATATTTTTTGAAAATCCGTTATTTGATGATTGATTCTTTAAGATCTCGACGAGATGAAACGAAAATACCAAGTACGAGTTTAACGTTTTCGACATAGCTTATAAAAAATATTTATTGAAAATCCGTTATTTGTTGATTGATTCTTCAAGATCTCGACGAAATGAAACGAAATATCACCGAGTACGAATTTTCTTTTTTCGGCATAGTTTAGGAGATATAGCCTCCTAAATCAATAAAAATAATTTCTGAAAATCCGTTATTTGTTGATTGATTCTTCAAGATCTCGACGAAATGAGACGAAAATACTATGTACGAGTTTTCCGTTTTTTGGCATAGTTTAGGAGATATATCCTTTTTAAAGTCAATTAAATTATTTTTGAAAATCCGTTATTTGTTGATTGATTCTTCAAGATCTCGACGAAATGAATCGAAATACTTTAGGAGCTATAGCTTCCTTAAAGTCACGAATAAAAAATATTCTTTGAAAATCCGTTATTTGTTGATTGATTCTTGAAAATTTCGACTAAATGAGACCAAAATACTATGTACGAGTTTTCCGTTTTTGGCATAGTTTAGGAGATATAGCCTCCTTAAGTCAAATAAAAATATTTTTGAAAATCCGTTATTTGTTGATTGATTCTTCAAGATCTCGACGAAATGAGACCAAAATACTAAGTACGAATTTTACGTTTTTGGCTAGTTTAGAAGACATAGCCTACTAAAAAAATATTTTTTGAAAATCCGTTATTTGTTGATTGATTCTTGAAAATCTCGACGAAATGAGACCAAAACACTAAGTACGAATTTTCATGGTTTTGGCTAGTTTATGAGATATAGCCTCCCTGAATAAAAATTATTTCTGCATCGTTGTTTCTTCAAACTCATGAAATGAAACAAAATACTATGTACGAGTTTTCCTTTTTCGGCATAGTTTAGGAGATATACCCTTTTAAGCCCCATTTTAAAAATTTTTTGCCAATCCGTTATCTGTTGATTGATTCTTCAAGATCTCGACGAAATGAATCCAAAATACTAAGTGCGAATTTTCCGTTTTCGGCATAGTTTAGGAGATATAGCCTCCTTAAATAAAAAAATATTCATTGAAAATCCGTTATCTGTTGATTGATTCTTCAAAATTTCGACGAAATGAGACGAAAATACTATGTACGAATTTTCCGTTTTCGGCATAGTTTAGGAGATATAGCCTCCTCATAATAAAAAGTATTTATTGAAAATCCGTTATCTGTTGATTGATTCTTCAAGATCTCGACGAAATGAGACCAAAATACTAAGTACGAATTTTCCGTTTTTGGCATAGTTTAGAAGATATAGCCTCACGTCAAAATAAAAAATATTTATTGAAAATCCGTTATTTGTTGATTGATTCTTCAAGATCTCGACGAAATGAGACCAAAATACTAAGTACGAATTTTTCGTTTTTCGGCATAGTTTAGGAGATATAGCCTCCTTAAGGTCAAAATATTTTTGGAAATTCCGTTATCTGTTGATTGATTCTTCAAGAAATCTCGACGAAATGAGACAAAAGTACTAAGTACGAATTTTCCGTTTTCCGCAATGTTTAGGAAGATATAGCCTCCTTAAGGTCAAAAAAAAATATTTTGTGAAAATCCGTTATCTGTTGATTGATTCTTCAAGATCTCGACGAAATGAGACCAAAACACCAAGTACGAATTTTTCGTTTTTGGCATAGTTTAGGAGATATAGCCTCCTAAAGGTCGAATAAAAAATAATTTCTGAAAATCCGTTATCTGTTGATTGATTCTTCAAGATCTCGACGAAATGAGACCAAAATACTATGTACGAATTTTTCCTTTTTAGGCATAGTTTAGGAGATATAGCCTCTTAAGTCAATAAAATATTTTTGCAAATCCGTTATCTGTTGATTGATTCTTCAAGATCTCGAGAGATGAAACAAAATACAAGAATTTCCGTTTTCGGCATAGTTTAGGAGATATAGCTTCCTTAAGGTCAAAAACGAAAAATATTTTTGGAAAATCCGTTATCTGTTGATTGATTCTTCAAAAATCTCGGCGAAATGAGACCAAAGTACTCTCTACGAATTTTTCATTATTATGCTTAGTTTAGGAAGATATAGCCTCCTTAAGTTAAAAAATTTTTGGAAAATCCATTATCTGTTGATTGATTCTTCAATATCTCGACGAAATGAGACCAAAGTATTATGTACGAATTTTCCGTTTTTTAGCATAGTTTAGAAGATATATCCTCATAATCCCAATAAAAATATTTTTGGAAAATCCGTTATCTGTTGATTGATTCTTCAATATCTCGACGAAATGAGACCAAAGTATTATGTACGAATTTTCCGTTTTTTGGCATAGTTTAGAAGATAAAGCCTCCTAAGGTCACATTTCAAATATTTTTTGAAAATTCGTTATTTGTTGATTGATTCTTGAAAATCTCGACGAAATGAGACCAAAATATTATGTACGAATTCTCCGTTTTTTGGCTAATTTAGGAGATATAGCCTCCTTAAAGAAATAAAAATTTTATGTGAAAATCCCTTATTTGTTGATTGATTCTAGAATATATTGACAAATTAAGACCAAAATAAAACATTGTTTATTTTTTGAAAATCCGTTATTTGTTGATTGATTCTTGAAAATCTCGACGAAATGAGACCAAATTATTATGTACGAATGGCCGTCAGCCGTCAGAGACAGTAAGGGGAATCACATGTAACCCCAGCTTTGGCTGGGGTACGTGCCGTCCTTGCTCCTACTGTCGGAAGTGCGGCTATACTCTCCACGTGAGGGCGGCTGGAAGCAGGCCCCTAGCACGGTCATGTCTCTGCTAGGGGTGCTGACTAATTGTAGTCGGGCGAAGATTGTGATTCTATAAATCACCCCAATCCAAGGCGGAACAGCATACGCCAAGGGATGCATGGCCGGGGGGTAGCCCGGTCGTTAGTATGCGGACTCTGGATACCTGTCGCCCTCCAGTTTCATCTAGACTTCCCACGGCACGCGGGCTATGCCGTGGGTGACCTTCCCTTCCCGCCTACTCGTGGGTCCAAAGTATGGATATAAATTTTATAAAAGATAAGTCCGATGCGACTTCGACAGCATCAACCCAGGGCGAGGCCTTAACGGCCGACCCCAACAACAGCACTGCAGCCAGTGGGCTGCTGGCTTCCACCCCCAATACCACGGGTCTTGGCCCTGGTACTTTAGGGGACCCGGACAGGCCACGAACTCCCTTGGACGATGAGTTCGCCAGTGCTGACTTCTCGTCCAATAGCTGCTCAGGCCGGCAGCAGCTCGTCGAGGTGATGTCCTCTGACGCTGAAGCTGACGCTGACCTGATCAGCCTCGTTGACGACGCTTCCGTGGCCTCGCAGAGGTCAGGTCTAACGGAAGCAGGCTCTCAGATACAGCGGCTGCGACTGGACTCTGAGAACGCCTTTGTGAAGATGAAGACCCGTGAGAAGAGGCTTTTCAAAGCCGCACTCGCAAAGGGTTCGAGCAGAGCAGAAGCTCTGGCTATCGCCACCGCGCCCCCGTGGAAACCAAGGCCAAACGGACGCGCGCTGACGATACCGTCCTCGAACCTCAAGGGTCTTCAAAGAAGCCCAAAAAGACTCATGTGGAGTCCACAAAGCCACCTCTCAGCCAGGTGTCGAGCAGCGTGAAACTGGGCTTCACTTCGGCTGACTCAAAACCCGCTTTCACCGGAGCAAGTGGCCACGGTGAAAGCAAGCATTGCCAAGGCTCTGCTGCTTCATCCCACATCGGGTGCCAGTCCGGGTTTCGAGGGTTGTATACCTCGAAATGAGTGGCTGCTCCTGGTGTGCGAGGATAGCCGCACTGCCGACTGGGTCAGGGGAGCCGTTGGACACATCAGGTCCATCAGCTCCCTTGACATTAAACTACTGGAGGAGTCTGAGTTCCCCAAAGCTCACCTCATTAGAGGATACTTCCCCAGTAGTGCTGGACTCACACCCGCCGATATTTTGCGATACCTTGGTATCCAAAACGAGGAGTTGTTCTCGACAAAACTGTGGCGTGTGGTCCAGCATACCCTTAGCGGTACTACGACTCACCTCGCGATGTTGGTCGACGAGGAGTCGTATAAGGCTCTGACGGAGTGCAACGGGAAGGTGAAATTCGTCTTTGGACGAGTCAAACTTCTCCTGAAGAACTCCGTCCCCAGAGCCTCTCCCTCCCCGGCCCGCCCCCCATCCCCCTCTCCAACCATTCCCCCCCCTTCCAGCGCACCTCCGGAAGCGTCAAAGGTGGCCCCTACCTATGCGACAGCAGTGGCTGCCGCACCGGTGGCGTCCACCAGTGCTGCGGCCGCAGTGGCGCTGAAAGCCCCCATCCCCAAACCCCCGACCATTCTGGTCTCCGCCCCCAACCCCTCAACGGGCCGCACCAGGCCGGTGGCTGGCAGCGGGCGCCTCCTGGCCCCTGCCAGACCCACAGTCAGCGCTGGGCGCAAACAACCCGCAAGGGCACCTCCCGCGACTGGGATCGCTAGGCGTCCTCCCCCGAGCAGCTCAGCCAGACTGCCGAAGGGCATCCGAGGCAACGACTCTCGGGGGGCAAGGCATGTGGCCTTGTCACCAAGGCGCTGAGAGAGGATGCGGAGCGCAACTAGAGTGCTCCAGGCGAACCTGCACCACGCCAGAGGAGCGTCAGCCACCCTGTGCAGGGTCGTCTGCAAAGAGGAGATTGACCTGGCTCTCGTCCAAGAGCCATGGTTAATAGGTGGCCTCGTCCGTGGACTATCATGCGGATCATGTAAGTTATTATATGACCGTATGGGAGGTGCCCCTCGCACTGCTATACTGATCAATAACAGTGTGAGACACTTTCCTTTAACCAACTTCATCCACAGAGACCTGGTGGCAACGGCTATGGAGGTAGCCACTGCAGATGGCGTCCGGGAAGTGGTGATCGCCTCTGCTTACTTCCCGGGCGATGTGGATGATGTACCCCCCGCAGAGGTTCAGCGGCTTGTGGGATTCTGCCGCCTCCACAACAAGCCGCTCGTGATTGGCTGTGATGCCAACGCCCATCACACAATCTGGGGGAGCAGCGACGTCAACAAACGTGGTGAGTCTCTCCTTGATTATCTAATGTGTTGTCATTTAGACATAGCGAACGTCGGATGTAAACCGACGTTTATTAATTCCATTAGGGAAGAGGTATTAGATCTCACCCTAATAAGCAACTCAATTGCGAGTTCGCTTATAAACTGGCGGGTCACAGACGAAGCCACCTTGTCGGACCATCAGCACATCAGGTTCGACCTTCCTGGCCAAGTCGAGATCCGCCAGAACTCCTTTTGTCCTAAAAAGACTAATTGGGAACTCTTCAAAGCCTCTGTGGCTTTGAAAGCAGACATGTTGATCAGCAATCCTAACTCTGTCAGTGAGATAGAACTTGCTGCCAACCTGCTCCAAGATGTGCTTATTTCGTCCTTCGAAGCCAGCTCAGTTCGGAAGACACTAACGGTCAACCGTAAAGTTCCTTGGTGGAACGAAGAGCTGGCTGCTCAAAGAAGGAAGGTTAGAAGCCTTTTCAACAAGGCCAGATCTAACCGTATAAGTTGGGACGTCTATAGGGACGCTCTCACAAACTATAATAAGAACATTAGACGCTCCAAACGCGATACGTGGCGCAGCTACTGTGGTAGCATAGAATCTCTGCCAGAGGCAGCGAGGCTACACAAGGTATTAGCCAAAGGATCGTCTAATGGTATAGGGCTTCTTAAAAGAGCAGATGGCTCTTTCACTCAAGATCGTAGGGAAGCACTTGAACTTTTACTACAAGTTCACTTCCCAGGTTCCGTGGCCAACCCAGATCTATCCAGTCACGTTGACGCCACCTGGTCACCTGACTCACGTGGAACCAGTTTATCTGGTACCATCTTCGATCCTGAAAAGGTCAAATGGGCTGTAGATTCCTTCGCTCCCTTCAAAGCCCCAGGGGGTGATCAAATCTTTCCAGCCCTTCTCCAAAACAGTCTGGATCATATCCTTGATCCACTGGTCGGCCTTCTTAGAGCCAGTCTCACGTGGGGACACATACCCAACTCTTGGAGGAGAGTCAATGTGGTATTCATCCCCAAACAGGGGAATCGTCCTCTTGACCAGCCTAAGTCCTACCGACCGATCAGCCTTACCTCCTTTCTGCTTAAGACTGCGGAAAGGCTCCTAGACTTGCACATTCGGTGCTCTCTGCAGGAAAACAACCCTCTGCACCCCACGCAGTTCGCGTATATAGCCGGTAGATCGACAGAGGTCGCTCTCCACAAATTAGTGAGTAAGATCGAAAAGGCCTTCGTATCAAAGAACATTGCTCTGTGCTCTTTTCTTGATATAGAGGGTGCTTTCGATAATACCGGCTACGGGTCTATCTCTACTGCGCTTGAGTGTAGGAACATTGCCCGTCCCATAATCCGGTGGATTGACGCCATGCTCAAACACCGGACTATCTCCTCTACCCTGGACACAACGACCGCCCATATTAGTGCGGTAAAAGGGTGTCCCCAGGGAGGGGTTTTATCCCCCTTGCTCTGGTCCCTAGTAGTTGACGAACTACTAATCATACTCGCAGAACAGGGCGTGGAAGCGATTGGCTATGCCGACGACCTGGCTCTTGTAGTGAACGGGAACTATGCCAACACCGTGACAGAGCTGATGCAATCAGCTCTGAACACGGTGAGTAGATGGTGCGATGATGTAGGTCTTAGCATCAATCCTCAAAAGGCAATCATTGTTCCCTTCACTAAGCGTTACTCTATTGACATTGGTCAATTACATATTGGCGGCTCTCCTGTGGAACTTTCCAACGAAGTCAAGTATCTAGGGGTAACCCTTGATAAGCGACTAAACTGGAACTCCCACTTGCATAATACTCTATCAAAGGCCACTCATGCCATGTGGGCATGTAGAAGGCTTTTCGGTAGAATATGGGGTCTCAAATCCTGCACCATTAGGTGGCTTTTTGAGATGATGGTAAGACCGATCGTAACCTACGCTGCTATTGTGTGGTGGCCCAAGGTTACGCAGGTCACTGCCATCAATAAATGCACTAAATTGCATAGGCTGCTTTGCCTTTCCTTGACGGGTGCACTCCGCACCTGTCCCACTGCAGCAATGGAATCGATTTTGAATCTGACTCCGCTGCATATCCGTATAAAAGAAGCTGCTGCTATGAGCCTTCTTAGAATCAAGCTCCAATCTGGGCTTCTAGCTACCGAATCTGGGCATGCTAGCCTACTCAAAGACATTCCTGGCTTAGAGATCTGCACTAGATCAGATTCTATGACCAAGGAACTCTTCTTTGGTGCAAAATTTAGAACCCTCATCCCGGACCGCAGGGTTTGGGATGCTGGCAACCCCATCAGAGACCCAAATGGTATACATTGGTACACCGACGGGTCAAAGACTGAACAGGGGGTTGGAGCTGGGATACATGGTCCCAACTCCAGAACCTCGATTGCTATGGGCAACTGGCCCACAGTTTTCCAATCAGAGGTTCACGCCATTGAGTTCTGCTGCCGTCTTATCCTTGAGAAGGGGACTAGAGGAGCGAAAATATACATCTTCTCGGACAGCCAAGCGGCCATACTAGCCCTCTCCTCAAAAAGAGTAGGCTCGCGTATGGTGGCTGACTGCTGGAATTGTCTCCAGAGGCTGTCAATAAGGAATAAAGTCACCCTAATTTGGGTACCTGGGCACTCTGGCTTCCAGGGCAATGAGCTGGCGGACGAACTAGCGAGGGCTGGGTCATCAGCCACCTTGCTCGGCCCCGAACCCTTCTGTGGCGTGGGGTGGTCTACTATCTCCTCCCTTGTGAAAACCTGGGCTGGAAGATTGACCGAACGCTACTGGTTCTTCCAACCAGGGATGCGGCAGGCTAAAGAGCTTACCAATCCCAAAGTTGATCGAAGGACCAAGCTACTCTCCAGGAGAGACCTATATCTCCTTATTGGCTACCTAAGTGGCCACCACTTGGTGAACTACCACCTCAAAAAAATGCGTTTGTCCTCGGACGCGGAGTGCAGGCTCTGCAAAGAGGACGATGAAACTACTAAACACATTCTATGTGACTGTCCGGCCTTGGTATGGACAAGGAGGAAACATCTGCACGTGGAAATCGCAACTCCAGAGCAGATTGTCCGTTCCTCGACGAAAGATCTGTTATGCTTCATTAGGGAAGCAGAACAGCTTTTGTCATGACAGGGAGAGCATTCTGGGTACAAAAGATCATATTGGTCGCAGTGCCTCGCGCTTTCTCCGCTGGGAGACTCCCTCTTCTATAATAATAATAATAATAATTATGTACGAATTTTCCGTTTTTTGGCTAGTTTAGGAGATATAGACTCCTTAATAAATATTTTTGGAAAATCCGTTATCTGTTGATTGATTCTTCAATATCTCGACGAAATGAGACCAAAGTATTATGTACGAATTTTCCGTTTTTTGGCTAGTTTAGAAGATATAGACTTCTTAATAAATATTTTTTTAAAATTCGTTATTTGTTGATTGATTCTTGAAAATCTCGACGAAATGAGACCAAAATATTATATACGAATTCTCCGTTTTTTGGCTAGTTTTGGAGATATAGCCTCCTAAAAAAATATTTTTGAAAATCCATTATTTGTTGATTGATTGTCGAAAATCTCGGCGAAATGAGACTAAAATATTATGTACGAATTTTCCGTTATTTGGCTAGTTTAGTAGATATGGACTCCTTAAAAAATGTTTTTTGAAAATCCGTTATTTGTTGATTGATTCTTGAACATCTCGGCGAAATGAGACCAAAATATTATGTACGAATTTTCCATTTTTTAGGCTAGTTTAGGAGATATAGACTTCTTAATAAATATTTTTGGAAAATCCGTTATCTGTTGATTGATTCTTAAAAATCTCGGCGAAATGAGACCAAATTATTATGTACGAATTTTCCATTTTTTAGGCTAGTTTAGGAGATATAGACTTCTTAATAAATATTTTTGGAAAATCCGTTATCTGTTGATTGATTCTTAAAAATCTCGGCGAAATGAGACCAAATTATTATGTACGAATTTTCCATTTTTTAGGCTAGTTTAGGAGATATAGACTTCTTAATAAATATTTTTGGAAAATCCGTTATCTGTTGATTGATTCTTAAAAATCTCGACGAAATGAGACCAAATTATTATGTACGAAATTTCCATTTTTTAGGCTAGTTTAGGAGATATAGACTCCTTAATAAATATTTTTGGAAAATCCGTTATCTGTTGATTGATTCTTGAAAATCTCGACGAAATGAGACCAAATTATTATGTACGAATTTTCCGTTTTTTAGGCTAGTTTAGAAAATATAGCCTCCTAAATAAATATTTTTTGAAAATTCGTTATTTGTTGATTGATTCTTGAAAATCTCGACGAAATGAGACCAAAATATTATGTACGAATTCTACGTTTTTTAGCTAGTTTAGGAGATATAGCCCCCTTAAAATAAATTTTTTGTGAAAATCCATTATTTGTTGATTGATTGTCGAAAATCTCGGAGAAATGAGACTAAAATATTATGTACGAATTTTCCGTTATTTGGCTAGTTTAGTAGATATGGACTCCTTAAAAAATGTTTTTTGAAAATCCGTTATTTGTTGATTGATTCTTGAACATCTCGGCGAAATGAGACCAAAATATTATGTAAGAATTTTCCGTTTTTTGGCTAGTTTAGGAGATATAGCCTCCTAAAAAAATATTTTTTGAAAATCCATTATTTGTTGATTGATTGTCGAAAATCTCGGCGAAATGAGACTAAAATATTATGTACGAATTTTCCGTTATTTGGCTAAGTTAGTCGATATGGACTCCTTAAAAAATGTGTTTTGAAAATCCGTTATTTGTTGATTGATTCTTGAACATCTCGGCGAAATGAGACCAAAATATTATGAACGAATTTTCCGTTTTTTGGGTAGTTTAGGAGATATAGCCTCCTTAAAATATATTTTGTGAAAATCCCTTATTTGTTGATTGATTCAAGAATATATTGACAAATTAAGACCAAAATAATAAATGTATATATTTTGAAAATCCGTTATTTGTTGATTGATTCTTGAAAATCTCGACAAAATGAGACCAAATTATTATGTACGAATTTTCCATTTTTTAGGCTAGTTTAGAAGATATAGCCTCCTAAATAAATATTTTTTGAAAATTCGTTATTTGTTGATTGATTCTTGAAAATCTCGACGAAATGTGACCAAAATATTATGTACGAATTCTACGTTTTTTGGCTAGTTTAGGAGATATAGCCCCCTTAAAATAAATTTTTTGTGAAAATCCCTTATTTGTTGATTGATTCTAGAATATATTGACAAATTAAGACCAAAATAATAAATGTATATTGTTTGAAAATCCGTTATTTGTTGATTGATTCTTGAAAATCTCGACGAAATGAGACCAAATTATTATGTACGAATTTTCCATTTTTTAGGCTAGTTTAGGAGATATAGACTCCTTAATAAATATTTTTGGAAAATCCGTTATCTGTTGATTGATTCTTAAAAATCTCGGCGAAATGAGACCAAAGTATTATCTACGAATTTTTCATTATTATGCTTGTTTAGGAGATAAAGCCTCCTTAATAAATATTTTTGGAAAATCCATTATCTGTTGATTGATTCTTCAATATCTCGACGAAATGAGACCAAAGTATTATGTACGAATTTTCCGTTTTTTAGCTAGTTTAGAAGATATATCCTCATTAATAAATATTTTTGGAAAATCCGTTATCTGTTGATTGATTCTTCAATATCTCGACGAAATGAGACCAAAGTATTATGTACGAATTTTCCGTTTTTTGGCTAGTTTAGAAGATAAAGCCTCCTAAATAAATATTTTTTGAAAATTCGTTATTTGTTGATTGATTCTTGAAAATCTCGACGAAATGAGACCAAAATATTATGTACGAATTTTCCGTTTTTTGGCTAGTTTAGGAGATATAGCCTCCCTAAAATAAATTTTTTGTGAAAATCCCTTATTTGTTGATTGATTCTAGAATATATTGACAAATTAAGACCAAAATAAACATTGTATATTTTTTGAAAATCCGTTATTTGTTGATTGATTCTTGAAAATCTCGACGAAATGAGACCAAATTATTATGTACGAATTTTCCATTTTTTAGGCTAGTTTAGGAGATATAGACTCCTTAATAAATATTTTTGGAAAATCCGTTATCTGTTGATTAATTCTTTAAAATCTCGGCAAAATGAGACCAAAGTATTATCTACGAATTTTTCATTATTATGCTTGTTTAGGAGATATAGCCTCCTTATTAAATATTTTTGGAAAATCCGTTATCTGTTGATTGATTCTTCAATATCTCGACAAAATGAGACCAAAGTATTATGTACGAATTTTCCGTTTTTTGGCTAGTTTAGAAGATATATCCTCATTAATAAATATTTTTGGAAAATCCGTTATCTGTTGATTGATTCTTCAATATCTCGACGAAATGAGACCAAAATATTATGTATGAATTTTCCGTTATTTGGCTAGGTTAGTCGATATGGACTCCTTAAAAAATGTGTTTTGAAAATCCGTTATTTGTTGATTGATTCTTGAACATCTCGGCGAAATGAGACCAAAATATTATGAACGAATTTTCCGTTTTTTGGGTAGTTTAGGAGATATAGCCTCCTTAAAATATATTTTGTGAAAATCCCTTATTTGTTGATTGATTCAAGAATATATTGACAAATTAAGACCAAAATAATAAATGTATATTGTTTGAAAATCCGTTATTTGTTGATTGATTCTTGAAAATCTCGACGAAATGAGACCAAATTATTATGTACGAATTTTCCATTTTTTAGGCTAGTTTAGAAGATATAGCCTCCTAAATAAATATTTTTTGAAAATTCGTTATTTGTTGATTGATTCTTGAAAATCTCGACGAAATGAGACCAAAATATTATGTACGAATTCTACGTTTTTTGGCTAGTTTAGGAGATATAGCCCCCTTAAAATAAATTTTTTGTGAAAATCCCTTATTTGTTGATTGATTCTAGAATATATTGACAAATTAAGACCAAAATAATAAATGTATATTGTTTGAAAATCCGTTATTTGTTGATTGATTCTTGAAAATCTCGACGAAATGAGACCAAATTATTATGTACGAATTTTCCATTTTTTAGGCTAGTTTAGGAGATATAGACTCCTTAATAAATATTTTTGGAAAATCCGTTATCTGTTGATTGATTCTTAAAAATCTCGGCGAAATGAGACCAAAGTATTATCTACGAATTTTTCATTATTATGCTTGTTTAGGAGATATAGCCTCCTTAATAAATATTTTTGGAAAATCCATTATCTGTTGATTGATTCTTCAATATCTCGACGAAATGAGACCAAAGTATTATGTACGAATTTTCCGTTTTTTAGCTAGTTTAGAAGATATATCCTCATTAATAAATATTTTTGGAAAATCCGTTATCTGTTGATTGATTCTTCAATATCTCGACGAAATGAGACCAAAGTATTATGTACGAATTTTCCGTTTTTTGGCTAGTTTAGAAGATAAAGCCTCCTAAATAAATATTTTTTGAAAATTCGTTATTTGTTGATTGATTCTTGAAAATCTCGACGAAATGAGACCAAAATATTATGTACGAATTCTCCGTTTTTTGGCTAGTTTAGGAGATATAGCCTCCTTAAAATAAATTTTTTGTGAAAATCCCTTATTTGTTGATTGATTCTAGAATATATTGACAAATTAAGACCAAAATAAACATTGTATATTTTTTGAAAATCCGTTATTTGTTGATTGATTCTTGAAAATCTCGACGAAATGAGACCAAATTATTATGTACGAATTTTCCATTTTTTAGGCTAGTTTAGGAGATATAGACTCCTTAATAAATATTTTTGGAAAATCCGTTATCTGTTGATTAATTCTTTAAAATCTCGGCAAAATGAGACCAAAGTATTATCTACGAATTTTTCATTATTATGCTTGTTTAGGAGATATAGCCTCCTTAATAAATATTTTTGGAAAATCCATTATCTGTTGATTGATTCTTCAATATCTCGACGAAATGAGACCAAAGTATTATGTACGAATTTTCCGTTTTTTGGCTAGTTTAGAAGATATATCCTCCTTACTAAATATTTTTGGAAAATCCGTTATCTGTTGATTGATTTTTCAATATCTCGACGAAATGAGACCAAAGTATTATGTACGAGTTTTCCGTTTTTTGGCTAGTTTAGAAGATATAGACTTCTTAATAAATATTTTTTTTAAAATTCGTTATTTGTTGATTGATTCTTGAAAATCTCGACGAAATGAGACCAAAATATTATGTACGAATTCTCCGTTTTTTGGCTAGTTTTGGAGATATAGCCTCCTAAAAAAATATTTTTTGAAAATCCATTATTTGTTGATTGATTGTCGAAAATCTCGGCGAAATGAGACTAAAATATTATGTACGAATTTTCCGTTATTTGGCTAGTTTAGTAGATATGGACTCCTTAAAAAATGTTTTTTGAAAATCCGTTATTTGTTGATTGATTCTTGAACATCTCGGCGAAATGAGACCAAAATATTATGTACGAATTTTCCATTTTTTAGGCTAGTTTAGGAGATATAGACTTCTTAATAAATATTTTTGGAAAATCCGTTATCTTTTGATTGATTCTTAAAAATCTCGGCGAAATGAGACCAAATTATTATGTACGAATTTTCCATTTTTTAGGCTAGTTTAGGAGATATAGACTTCTTAATAAATATTTTTGGAAAATCCGTTATCTGTTGATTGATTCTTAAAAATCTCGGCGAAATGAGAGCAAATTATTATGTACGAATTTTCCATTTTTTAGGCTAGTTTAGGAGATATAGACTTCTTAATAAATATTTTTGGAAAATCCGTTATCTGTTGATTGATTCTTAAAAATCTCGACGAAATGAGACCAAATTATTATGTACGAAATTTCCATTTTTTAGGCTAGTTTAGGAGATATAGACTCCTTAATAAATATTTTTGGAAAATCCGTTATCTGTTGATTGATTCTTGAAAATCTCGACGAAATGAGACCAAATTATTATGTACGAATTTTCCGTTTTTTGGCTAGTTTAGAAGATATATCCTCATTAATAAATATTTTTGGAAAATCCGTTATCTGTTGATTGATTCTTCAATATATCGACGAAATGAGACCAAAGTATTATGTATGAATTTTCCGTTTTTTGGCTAGTTTAGAAAATATATCCTCATTTATAATTTTTTTTGGAAAATCCGTTATCTGTTGATTGATTCTTCAATATCTCGACGAAATGAGACCAAAGTATTATGTACGAATTTTCCGTTTTTAGGCTAGTTTAGAAGATATAGCCTCCTTAAAATAAATTTTTTGTGAAAATCCCTTATTTGTTGATTGATTCTAGAATATATTGACAAATTAAGACCAAAATAATAAATGTATATTTTTTGAAAATCCGTTATTTGTTGATTGATTCTTGAAAATCTCGACGAAATGAGACCAAATTATTATGTACGAATTTTCCATTTTTTAGGCTAGTTTAGGAGATATAGACTCCTTAATAAATATTTTTGGAAAATCCGTTATCTGTTGATTGATTCTTAAAAATCTCGGCGAAATGAGACTAAAGTATTATCTACGAATTTTTCATTATTGTGCTTGTTTAGGAGATATAGCCTCCTTAATAAATATTTTTGGAAAATCCGATATCTGTTGATATATTCTTCAATGTCTCGACGAAATGAGACCAAAGTATTATGTACGAATTTTCCGTTTTTTGGCTAGTTTAGAAGATATATCCTCCTTAATAAATATTTTTGGAAAATCCGTTATCTGTTGATTGATTCTTCAATATCTCGACGAAATGAGACCAAAGTATTATGTACGAATTTTCCGTTTTTTGGTTAGTTTAGAAGATATAGCCTCCTAAATAAATATTTTTTGAAAATTCGTTATTTGTTGATTGATTCTTGAAAATCTCGGCGAAGTGAGACTAAAATATTATGTACGAATTTTCCGTTATTTGGCTAGTTTAGTAGATATGGACTCCTTAAAAAATGTTTTTTGAAAATCCGTTATTTGTTGATTGATTCTTGAAAATCTCGACGAAATGAGACCAAAATATTATATACGAATTCTCCGTTTTTTGGCTAGTTTAAGAGATATAGCCTCCTTAAAATAAATTTTTTGTGAAAATCCCTTATTTGTTGATTGATTCTAGAATATATTGACAAATTAAGACCAAAATACTAAATGTATATTTTTTGAAAATCCGTTATTTGTTGAATGATTCTTGAAAATCTCGACGAAATGAGACCAAATTATTATGTACGAATTTTCCATTTTTTAGGCTAGTTTAGGAGATATAGACTCCTTAATAAATATTTTTGGAAAATCCGTTATCTGTTGATTGATTGTCGAAAATCTCGGCGAAATGAGACTAAAATATTATGTACGAATTTTCCGTTATTTGGCTAATTTAGTAGATATGGACTCCTTAAAAAATATTTTTGGAAAATCCGTTATCTGTTGATTGATTCTTCAATATCTCGACGAAATGAGACCAAAGTATTATGTACGAATTTTCCGTTTTTTGGCTAGTTTAGAAGATATAGCCTCCTAAATAAATATTTTTTGAAAATTCGTTATTTGTTGATTGATTCTTGAAAATCTCGACGAAATGAGACCAAAATATTATGTACGAATTCTTCGTTTTTTGGCTAGTTTTAGAGATATAGACTCCTAAAAAAATATTTTTTGAAAATCCATTATTTGTTGATTGATTGTCGAAAATCTCGGCGAAATGAGACTAAAATATTATGTACGAATTTTCCGTTATTTGGCTAGTTTAGTAGATATAGACTCCTTAAAAAATATTTTTGGAAAATCCGTTATCTGTTGATTGATTCTTAAAAATCTCGGCGAAATGAGACCAAATTATTATGTACGAATTTTCCATTTTTTAGGCTAGTTTAGGAGATATAGACTTCTTAATAAATATTTTTGGAAAATCCGTTATCTGTTGATTGATTCTTGAAAATCTCGACGAAATGAGACCAAACTATTATGTACGAATTTTCCGTTTTTTGGCTAGTTTAGAAGATATATCCTCATTAATAAATATTTTTGGAAAATCCGTTATCTGTTGATTGATTCTTCAATATCTCGACGAAATGAGACCAAAGTATTATGTACGAATTTTCCGTTTTTTGGCTAGTTTAGAAGATATAGCCTCCTAAATAAATATTTTTTGAAAATTCGTTATTTGTTGATTGGTTATTGAAAATCTCGACGAAATGAGACCAAAATATTATGTACGAATTCTCCGTTTTTTGGCTAGTTTAGGAGATAAAGCCTCCTTAAAATAATTTTTATGTGAAAATCCCTTATTTGTTGATTGATTCTAGAATATATTGACAAATTAAGACCAAAATAATAAATGTATATTTTTTGAAAATCCGATATTTGTTGATTGATTCTTAAAAATCTCGGCGAAATGAGACCAAAATATTATGTACGAATTTTCCGTTATTTGGCTAGTTTAGGAGATACAGCCTACTTAATAAATATTTTTGGAAAATCCGTTATCTGTTGATTGATTCCAAAATATTATGTACGAATTTTCCGTTTTTTGGGTAGTTTAGGAGATATAGCCTCCTTAAAATATATTTTGTGAAAATCCCTTATTTGTTGATTGATTCTAGAATATATTGACAAATTAAGACCAAAATAATAAATGTATATTTTTTGAAAATCCGTTATTTGTTGATTGATTCTTGAAAATCTCGACGAAATGAGACCAATTTATTATCTACGAATTTTCCGTTTTTTGGGTAGTTTAGGAGATATAGCCTCCTTAAAATATATTTTGTGAAAATCCCTTATTTGTTGATTGATTCTAGAATATATTGACAAATTAAGACCAAAATAATAAATGTATATTTATTGAAAATCCGTTATTTGTTGATTGATTCCAAAATATTATGTACGAATTTTCCGTTTTTTGGGTAGTTTAGGAGATATAGCCTCCTTAAAATATATTTTGTGAAAATCCCTTATTTGTTTATTGATTCTAGAATATATTGACAAATTAAGACCAAAATACTTAATGTATATTTTTTGAAAATCCGTTATTTGTTGATTGATTCTTGAAAATCTCGACGAAATGAGACCAAATTATTATGTACGAATTTTCCATTTTTTAGGCTAGTTTAGGAGATATAGCCTCCTTAATAAATATTTTTGGAAAATCCGTTATCTGTTGATTGATTCTGCAATATCTCGACGAAATGAGACCAAAATATTAGGTACAAATTTTCCGTTTTTGGCTAGTTTTGGAGATAAAGCCTCCTAAAAAAATATTTTTTGAAAATCCATTATTTGTTGATTGATTGTCGAAAACCTCGGCGAAATGAGACTAAAATATTATGTACGAATTTTCCGTTTTTTGGCTAGTTTAGAAGATATAGCCTCCTAAATAAATATTTTTTGAAAATTCGTTATTTGTTGATTGATTCTTGAAAATCTCGACGAAATGAGACCAAAATATTAGGTACGAATTTTCTGTTTTTCGGATAGTTTTGGAGATATAGCCTCCTAAAAAATATTTTTTGAAAATCCGTTATTTGTTGATTGATTCTTGAAAATCTCGACGAAACGAGACCAAATTATTATGTACGAATTTTCCGTTTTTTGGCTAGTTTTGGAGATATAGACTCCTAAAAAAATACTTTTTGAAAATCCATTATTTGTTAATAGATTGTCGAAAATCTCGGCGAAATGAGACTAAAATATTATGTACGAATTTTCCGTTATTTGGCTAGTTTAGTAGATATGGACTCCTTAAAAAATGTTTTTTGAAAATCCGTTATTTGTTGATTGATTCTTGAACATCTCGGCGAAATGAGACCAAAATATTATGTACGAATTGTCCGTTTTTTTGGTAGTTTAGGAGATATAGCCTCCTTAAAATATATTTTGTGAAAATCCCTTATTTGTTGATTGATTCTAGAATATATTGACAAATTAAGACCAAAATAATAAATGTATATTTATTGAAAATCCGTTATTTGTTGATTGATTCTTGAAAATCTCGATGAAATGAGACCAAAATATTATGTACGAATTTTCCGTTTTTTGGGTAGTTTAGGAGATATAGCCTCCTTAAAATATATTTTGTGAAAATCCCTTATTTGTTGATTGATTCTAGAATATATTGACAAATTAAGACCAAAATAATAAATGTATATTTTTTGAAAATCCGTTATTTGTTGATTGATTCTTGAAAATCTCGACGAAATGAGACCAAATTATTATGTACGAATTTTCCATTTTTTAGGCTAGTTTAGGAGATATAGACTCCTTAATAAATATTTTTGGAAAATCCGTTATCTGTTGATTGATTCTTAAAAATCTCGACGAAATGAGACCAAAGTATTATTTACGAATTTTTCATTATTATGATTGTTTAGGAGATATAGCCTCCTTAATAAATATTTTTGGAAAATCCGTTATCTGTTGATTGATTCTTCAATATCTCGACGAAATGAGACCAAAATATTAGGTACAAATTTTCCGTTTTTTGGCTAGTTTTGGAGATATAGCCTCTTAAAAAAATATTTTTTGAAAATCCGTTATTTGTTGGCTGATTCTTGAAAATCTCGACGAAATGAGACCAAATTATTATGTACGAATTTTCCGTTTTTTGGCTAGTTTAGGAGATAAAGCCTCCTAAAAAAATATTTTTTGAAAATCCATTATTTGTTGATTGATTGTCGAAAACCTCGGCGAAATGAGACTAAAATATTATGTACGAATTTTCCGTTTTTTGGCTAGTTTAGAAGATATAGCCTCCTAAATAAATATTTTTTGAAAATTCGTTATTTGTTAATGGATTCTTGAACATCTCGGCGAAATGAGACCAAAGTATTATCTACGAATTTTCCGTTTTTTGGGTAGTTTAGGAGATATAGCCTCCTTAAAATATATTTTGTGAAAATCCCTTATTTGTTGATTGATTCTAGAATATATTGACAAATTAAGACCAAAATAATAAATGTATATTTATTGAAAATCCGTTATTTGTTGATTGATTCCAAAATATTATGTACGAATTTTCCGTTTTTTGGGTAGTTTAGGAGATATAGCCTCCTTAAAATATATTTTGTGAAAATCCCTTATTTGTTGATTGATTCTAGAATATATTGACAAATTAAGACCAAAATAATAAATGTATATTTTTTGAAAATCCGTTATTTGTTGATTGATTCTTGAAAATCTCGACGAAATGAGACCAATTTATTATGTACGAATTTTCCATTTTTTAGGCTAGTTTAGGAGATATAGACTCCTTAATAAATATTTTTGGAAAATCCGTTATCTGTTGATTGATTCTTAAAAATCTCTGCGAAATGAGACCAAAGTATTATTTACGAATTTTTCATTATTATGCTTGTTTAGGAGATATAGCCTCCTTAATAAATATTTTTGGAAAATCCGTTATCTGTTGATTGATTCTTCAATATCTCGACGAAATGAGACCAAAGTATTATGTACAAATTTTCCGTTTTTTGGCTAGTTTAGAAGATATATCCTCATTAATAAATATTTTTGGAAAATCCGTTATCTGTTGATTGATTCTTCAATATCTCGACGAAATGAGACCAAAGTATTATGTACGAATTTTCCGTTTTTTGGCTAGTTTAGAAGATATAGCCTCTTAAATAAATATTTTTGGAAAATTCGTTATTTGTTGATTGATTCTTAAAAATCTCGACGAAATGAGACCAAAATATTATGTACGAATTCTCCGTTTTTTGGCTAGTTTTGGAGATATAGACTCCTAAAAAAATACTTTTTGAAAATCCATTATTTGTTAATAGATTGTCGAAAATCTCGGCGAAATGAGACTAAAATATTATGTACGAATTTTCCGTTATATGGCTAGTTTAGTAGATATGGACTCCTTAAAAAATGTTTTTTGAAAATCCGTTATTTGTTGATTGATTCTTGAACATCTCGGCGAAATGAGACCAAAATATTATGTACGAATTTTCCGTTTTTTGGGTAGTTTAGGAGATATAGCCTCCTTAAAATATATTTTGTGAAAATCCCTTATTTGTTGATTGATTCTAGAATATATTGACAAATTAAGACCAAAATAATAAATGTATATTTATTGAAAATCCGTTATTTGTTGATTGATTCTTGAAAATCTCGACGAAATGAGACCAATATATTATGTACGAATTTTCCGTTTTTTGGGTAGTTTAGGAGATATAGCCTCCTTAAAATATATTTTGTGAAAATCCCTTATTTGTTGATTGATTCTAGAATATATTGACAAATTAAGACCAAAATAATAAATGTATATTTTTTGAAAATCCGTTATTTGTTGATTGATTCTTGAAAATCTCGACGAAATGAGACCAATTTATTATGTACGAATTTTCCATTTTTTAGGCTAGTTTAGGAGATATAGACTCCTTAATAAATATTTTTGGAAAATCCGTTATCTGTTGATTGATTCTTAAAAATATCTGCGAAATGAGACCAAAGTATTATGTACAAATTTTCCGTTTTTTGGCTAGTTTAGAAGATATATCCTCATTAATAAATATTTTTGGAAAATCCGTTATCTGTTGATTGATTCTTCAATATCTCGACGAAATGAGCACAAAGTATTATGTACGAATTTTCCGTTTTTTGGCTAGTTTAGAAGATATAGCCTCTTAAATAAATATTTTTGGAAAATTCGTTATTTGTTGATTGATTCTTGAAAATCTCGACGAAATGAGACCAAAATATTATGTACGAATTCTCCGTTTTTTGGCTAGTTTAAGAGATATAGCCTCCTTAAAATAAATTTTTTGTGAAAATCCCTTATTTTTTTATTGATTCTAGAATATATTGACAAATTAAGACCAAAATACTAAATGTATATTTTTTGAAAATCCGTTATTTGTTGATTGATTCTTGAAAATCTCGACGAAATGAGACCAAATTATTATGTACGAATTTTCCAATTTTAGGCTAGTTTAGGAGATATAGACTCCTTAATAAATATTTTTTGAAAATTCGTTATTTGTTGATTGATTCTTGAAAATCTCGACGAAATGAGACCAAAATATTATGTACGAATTTTCCGTTTTTTGGCCCGTTTAGAAGATATAGCCTCTTAAATAAATATTTTTGGAAAATTCGTTATTTGTTGATTGATTCTTGAAAATCTCGACGAAATGAGACCAAAATATTATGTACAAATTCTCCGTTTTTTGGCTAGTTTTAGAGATATAGCCTCCTAAAAAAATATTTTTTGAAAATCCATTATTTGTTGATTGATTGTCGAAAATCTCGGCGAAATGAGACTAAAATATTATGTACGAATTTTCCGTTATTTGGGTAGTTTAGTAGATATGGACTCCTTAAAAAATGTTTTTTGAAAATCCGTTATTTGTTGATTGATTCTTGAACATCTCGGCGAAATGAGACCAAAATATTATGTACGAATTTTCCGTTTTTTGGCTAGTTTAGGAGATATAGACTCCTTAATAAATATTTTTGGAAAATCCGTTATATGTTGATTGATTCTTAAAAATCTCGGCGAAATGAGACCAAAGTATTTTTTACGAATTTTTCATTATTATGATTGTTTAGGAGATATATCCTCCTTAATAAATATTTTTGGAAAATCCGTTATCTGTTGATTGATTCTTCAATATCTCGACGAAATGAGACCAAAGTATTATGTACGAAATTTCCGTTTTTTGGCTAGTTTAAGAGATATAGACTCCTTAATAAATATTTTTTGAAAATTCGTTATTTGTTGATTGATTCTTGAAAATCTCGACGAAATGAGACCAAAATATTATGTACGAATTTTCCGTTTTTTGGCTAGTTTAGGAGATATAGACTCCTTAATAAATATTTCTGGAAAATCCGTTATGTGTTGATTGATTCATAAAAATCTCGGCGAAATGACACCAAAGTATTATTTATCCGTTATCTGTTGATTGATTCTTAAAAATCTCGGCGAAATGAGACCAAATTATTATGTACGAATTTTCAATTTTTTAGGCTAGTTTAGGAGATATAGACTTCTTAATAAATATTTTTGGAAAATCCGTTATCTGTTGATTGATTCTTAAAAATCTCGACGAAATGAGACCAAATTATTATGTACGAATTTTCCATTTTTTAGGCTAGTTTAGGAGATATAGACTTCTTAATAAATATTTTTGGAAAATCCGTTATCTGTTGATTGATTCTTGAAAATCTCGACGAAATGAGACCAAATTATTATGTACGAATTTTCCGTTTTTTGGCTAGTTTAGAAGATATATCCTCATTAATAAATATTTTTGGAAAATCCGTTATCTGTTGATTGATTCTTCAATATCTCGACGAAATGAGACCAAAGTATTATGTACGAATTTTCCGTTTTTTGGCTAGTTTAGGAGATAAAGCCTCCTAAAAAAATATTTTTTGAAAATCCATTATTTGTTGATTGATTGTTGAAAACCTCGGCGAAATGAGACTAAAATATTATGTACGAATTTTCCGTTTTTTGGCTAGTTTAGGAGATATAGACTCCTTAATAAATATTTCTGGAAAATCCGTTATGTGTTGATTGATTCATAAAAATCTCGGCGAAATGACACCAAAGTATTATTTATCCGTTATCTGTTGATTGATTCTTAAAAATCTCGGCGAAATGAGACCAAATTATTATGTACGAATTTTCAATTTTTTAGGCTAGTTTAGGAGATATAGACTTCTTAATAAATATTTTTGGAAAATCCGTTATCTGTTGATTGATTCTTAAAAATCTCGACGAAATGAGACCAAATTATTATGTACGAATTTTCCATTTTTTAGGCTAGTTTAGGAGATATAGACTTCTTAATAAATATTTTTGGAAAATCCGTTATCTGTTGATTGATTCTTGAAAATCTCGACGAAATGAGACCAAATTATTATGTACGAATTTTCCGTTTTTTGGCTAGTTTAGAAGATATATCCTCATTAATAAATATTTTTGGAAAATCCGTTATCTGTTGATTGATTCTTCAATATCTCGACGAAATGAGACCAAAGTATTATGTACGAATTTTCCGTTTTTTGGCTAGTTTAGAAGATATAGCCTCCTAAATAAATATTTTTTGAAAATTCGTTATTTGTTGATTGATTATTGAAAATCTCGACGAAATGCGACCAAAATATTATGTACGAATTCTCCGTTTTTTGGCTAGTTTAGGAGATAAAGCCTCCTTAAAATAAATTTTTTGTGAAAATCCCTTATTTGTTGATTGATTCTAGAATATATTGACAAATTAAGACCAAAATAATAAATGTATATTTTTTGAAAATCCGATATTTGTTGATTGATTCTTAAAAATCTCGGCGAAATGAGACCAAAATATTATGTACGAATTTTCCGTTATTTGGCTAGTTTAGGAGATACAGCCTACTTAATAAATATTTTTGGAAAATCCGTTATCTGTTGATTGATTCTTCAATATCTCGGCGAAATGAGACCAAAATATTATGTACGAATTCTCCGTTTTTTGGGTAGTTTAGGACATAAAGCCTCTTTAAAAAAATGTTTTTTGAAAATACGTTATTTGTTGATTGATTCTTGAACATCTCGGCGAAATGAGACCAAATTATTATGTACGAATTTTCCGTTTTTTGGGTAGTTTAGGAGATATAGCCTCCTTAAAATATATTTTGTGAAAGTCCCTTATTTGTTGATTGATTCTAGAAAATATTGACAAATTAAGACCAAAATAATAAATGTATATTTTTTGAAAATCCGTTATTTGTTGATTGATTCTTGCAAATCTCGACGAAATGAGACCAAATTATTATGTACGAATTTTCCATTTTTTAGGCTAGTTTAGGAGATATAGACTCCTTAATAAATATTTTTGGAAAATCCGTTATCTGTTGATTGATTCTTCAATATCTCGGCGAAATGAGACCAAAATATTATGTACGAATTCTCCGTTTTTTGGGTAGTTTAGGACATAAAGCCTCTTTAAAAAAATGTTTTTTGAAAATCCGTTATTTGTTGATTGATTCTTGAAAATCTCGACGAAATGAGACCAAATTATTATGTACGAATTTTCCATTTTTTAGGCTAGTTTAGGTGATATAGCCTCCATAATAAATATTTTTGGAAAATCCGTTATCTATTGATTGATTCTTAAAAATCTCGGCAAAATGAGACTAAAATATTATGTACGAATTTTCCGTTATTTGGCTAGTTTAGGAGATACAGCCTCCTTAATAAATATTTTTGGAAAATCCGTTATCTGTTGATGGATTCTTGAAAATTTCGACGAAATGAGACCAAAATATTAGGTACGAATTTTCTGTTTTTCGGATAGTTTTGGAGATATAGCCTCCTAAAAAATATTTTTTGAAAATCCGTTATTTGTTGATTGATTCTTGAAAATCTCGACGAAATGAGACCAAATTATTATGTACGAATTTTCCGTTTTTTGGCTAGTTTAGGAGATAAAGCCTCCTAAAAAAATATTTTTTGAAAATCCATTATTTGTTGATTGATTGTTGAAAACCTCGGCGAAATGAGACTAAAATATTATGTACGAATTTTCCGTTTTTTGGCTAGTTTAGAAGATATAGCCTCCTAAATAAATATTTTTTGAAAATTCGTTATTTGTTGATGGATTCTTGAAAATCTCGACGAAATGAGACCAAAATATTAGGTACGAATTTTCTGTTTTTCGGATAGTTTTGGAGATATAGCCTCCTAAAAAATATTTTTTGAAAATCCGTTATTTGTTGATTGATTCTTGAAAATCTCGACGAAATGAGACCAAATTATTATGTACGAATTTTCCGTTTTTTGGCTAGTTTTGGAGATATAGACTCCTAAAAAAATACTTTTTGAAAATCCATTATTTGTTAATAGATTGTCGAAAATCTCGGCGAAATGAGACTAAAATATTATGTACGAATTTTCCGTTATTTGGCTAGTTTAGTAGATATGGACTCCTTAAAAAATGTTTTTTGAAAATCCGTTATTTGTTGATTGATTCTTGAACATCTCGGCGAAATGAGACCAAAATATTATGTACGAATTTTCCGTTTTTTGGGTAGTTAAGGAGATATAGCCTCCTTAAAATATATTTTGTGAAAATCCCTTATTTGTTGATTGATTCTAGAATATATTGACAAATTAAGACCAAAATAATAAATGTATATTTATTGAAAATCCGTTATTTGTTGATTGATTCTTGAAAATCTCGACGAAATGAGACCAAAATATTATGTACGAATTTTCCGTTTTTTGGGTAGTTTAGGAGATATAGCCTCCTTAAAATATATTTTGTGAAAATCCCTTATTTGTTGATTGATTCTAGAATATATTGACAAATTAAGACCAAAATAATAAATGTATATTTTTTGAAAATCCGTTATTTGTTGATTGATTCTTGAAAATCTCGACGAAATGAGACCAAATTATTATGTACGAATTTTCCATTTTTTAGGCTAGTTTAGGAGATATAGACTCCTTACTAAATATTTTTGGAAAATCCGTTATCTGTTGATTGATTCTTAAAAATCTCTGCGAAATGAGACCAAAGTATTATTTACGAATTTTTCATTATTATGCTTGTTAAGGAGATATAGCCTCCATAATAAATATTTTTGGAGAATCCGTTATCTGTTGATTGATTCTTAAAAATCTCGGCAAAATGAGACTAAAATATTATGTACGAATTTTCCGTTATTTGGCTAGTTTAGGAGATACAGCCTCCTTAATAAATATTTTTGGAAAATCCGTTATCTGTTGATGGATTCTTAAAAATCTCGACGAAATGAGACCAAAATATTAGGTACGAATTTTCTGTTTTTCGGATAGTTTTGGATATATAGCCTCCTAAAAAATATTTTTGAAAATCCGTTATTTGTTGATTGATTCTTGAAAATCTCGACGAAATGAGACCAAATTATTATGTACGAATTTTCCGTTTTTTGGCTAGTTTAGGAGATAAAGCCTCCTAAAAAAATATTTTTTGAAAATCCATTATTTGTTGATTGATTGTCGAAAACCTCGGCGAAATGAGACTAAAATATTATGTACGAATTTTCCGTTTTTTGGCTAGTTTAGAAGATATAGCCTCCTAAATAAATATTTTTTGAAAATTCGTTATTTGTTGATGGATTCTTGAAAATCTCGACGAAATGAGACCAAAATATTAGGTACGAATTTTCTGTTTTTCGGATAGTTTTGGAGATATAGCCTCCTAAAAAATATTTTTTGAAAATCCGTTATTTGTTGATTGATTCTTGAAAATCTCGACGAAATGAGACCAAATTATTATGTACGAATTTTCCGTTTTTTGGCTAGTTTTGGAGATATAGACTCCTAAAAAAATATTTTTTGAAAATCCATTATTTGTTAATAGATTGTCGAAAATCTCGGCGAAATGAGACTAAAATATTATGTACGAATTTTCCGTTTTTTGGGTAGTTTAGGAGATATAGCCTCCTTAAAATATATTTTGTGAAAATCCCTTATTTGTTGATTGATTCTAGAATATATTGACAAATTAAGACCAAAATAATAAATGTATATTTATTGAAAATCCGTTATTTGTTGATTGATTCTTGAAAATCTCGACGAAATGAGACCAAAATATTATGTACGAATTTTCCGTTTTTTGGGTAGTTTAGGAGATATAGCCTCCTTAAAATATATTTTGTGAAAATCCCTTATTTGTTGATTGATTCTAGAATATATTGACAAATTAAGACCAAAATAATAAATGTATATTTTTTGAAAATCCGTTATTTGTTGATTGATTCTTGAAAATCTCGACGAAATGAGACCAATTTATTATGTACGAATTTTCCATTTTTTGGCTAGTTTAGGAGATATATCCTCATTAATAAATATTTTTGGAAAATCCGTTATCTGTTGATTGATTCTTCAATATCTCGACGAAATGAGACCAAAGTATTATGTACAAATTTTCCGTTTTTTGGCTAGTTTAGAAGATATATCCTCATTAATAAATATTTTTGGAAAATCCGTTATCTGTTGATTGATTCTTCAATATCTCGACGAAATGAGACCAAAGTATTATGTACGAATTTTCCGTTTTTTGGCTAGTTTAGAAGATATAGCCTCTTAAATAAATATTTCTGGAAAATTCGTTATTTATTGATTGATTCTTGAAAATCTCGACGAAATGAGACCAAAATATTATGTACGAATTCTCCGTTTTTTCGCTAGTTTAAGAGATATAGCCTCCTTAAAATAAATTTTTTGTGAAAATCCCTTATTTGTTTATTGATTCTAGAATATATTGACAAATTAAGACCAAAATACTAAATGTATATTTTTTGAAAATCCGTTATTTGTTGATTGATTCTTGTAAATCTCGACGAAATGAGACCAAATTATTATGTACGAATTTTCCATTTTTTAGGCTAGTTTAGGAGATATAGACTCCTTAATAAATATTTTTGGAAAATCCGTTATCTGTTGATTGATTCTTAAAAATCTCGGCGAAATGAGACCAAAGTATTATTTACGAATTTTTCATTATTATGATTGTTTAGGAGATATAGCCTCCTTAATAAATATTTTTGGAAAATCCGTTATCTGTTGATTGATTCTTCAATATCTCGACGAAATGAGACCAAAATATTAGGTACGAATTTTCCGTTTTTTGGCTAGTTTAAGAGATATAGACTCCTTAATAAATATTTTTTGAAAATTCGTTATTTGTTGATTGATTCTTGAAAATCTCGACAAAATGAGACCAAAATATTATGTACGAATTTTCCGTTTTTTGGCTAGTTTAGGAGATATATCCTCCTTAATAAATATTTTTGGAAAATCCGTTATCTGTTGATTGATTCTTCAATATGTCGACGAAATGAGACCAAAGTATTATGTACGAATTTTCCGTTTTTTGGCCCGTTTAGAAGATATAGCCTCTTAAATAAATATTTTTGGAAAATTCTTTATTTGTTGATTGATTCTTGAAAATCTCGACGAAATGAGACCAAAATATTATGTACGAATTCTCCGTTTTTTGGCTAGTTTTAGAGATATAGCCTCCTAAAAAAATATTTTTTGAAAATCCATTATTTGTTGATTGATTGTCGAAAATCTCGGCGAAATGAGACTAAAATATTATGTACGAATTTTCCGTTATTTGGCTAGTTTAGTAGATATGGACTCCTTAAAAAATGTTTTTTGAAAATCCGTTATTTGTTGATTGATTCTTGAACATCTCGGCGAAATGAGACCAAAATATTATGTACGAATTTTCCGTTTTTGGCTAGTTTAGGAGATATAGACTCCTTAATAAATATTTTTGGAAAATCCGTTATCTGTTGATTGATTCTTAAAAATCTCGGCGAAATGAGACCAAAGTATTATTTACGAATTTTTCATTATTATGATTGTTTAGGAGATATAGCCTCCTTAATAAATATTTTTGGAAAATCCGTTATCTGTTGATTGATTCTTAAATATCTCGACGAAATGAGACCAAAATATTAGGTACGAATTTTCCGTTTTTTGGCTAGTTTAGAAGATATATCCTCCTTAATAAATATTTTTGGAAAATCCGTTATCTGTTGATTGATTCTTCAATATCTCGACGAAATGACACCAAAGTATTATGTACGAATTTTCCGTTTTTTGGCCCGTTTAGAAGATATAGCCTCCTAAATAAATATTTTTTGAAAATTCGTTATTTGTTGATTGATTCTTGAAAATCTCGACGAAATGAGACCAAAATATTATGTACGAATTCTCCGTTATTTGGCTAGTTTTAGAGATATAGCCTCCTAAAAAAATATTTTTTGAAAATCCATTATTTGTTGATTGATTGTCGAAAATCTCGGCGAAATGAGACTAAAATATTATGTACGAATTTTCCGTTATTTGGGTAGTTTAGTAGATATGGACTCCTTAAAAAATGTTTTTTGAAAATCCGTTATTTGTTGATTGATTCTTGAACATCTCGGCGAAATGAGACCAAAATATTAAGTACGAATTTTCCGTTTTTTGGCTAGCTTAGGAGATATAGACTCCTTATAAATATTTTTGGAAAATCCGTTATGTGTTGATTGATTCTTAAAATTCTCGGCGAAATGACACCAAAGTATTATATGCGAATTTTTCATTATTATGCTTGTTTAGGAGATATAGCCTCCTTAATAAATATTTTTGGAAAATCCGTTATCTGTTGATTGATTCTTCATTATCTCGACGAAATGAGACCAAAATATTTTGTACGAATTTTCCGTTTTTTGGCTAGTTTAGGAGATATAGACTCCTTATAAATATTTCTGGAAAATCCGTTATTTGTTGATTGATTCTAGAATATCTTGACGAAATGAGTTCAAAATATTATGTACGAATTTTCCGTTATTTGGCTAGTTTAGGAGATATGGACTTCTTTAAAAATCTTTTTTGAAAATCAGTTATTTGTTGATTGATTCTTGAAAATCTCGGCGAAATGAAACTAAAATATTATGTCGAATTTTCCGTTTTTTGGCTAGTTTAGGAGATATAGACTCCTTATAAATATTTTTGGAAAATCCGTTATGTGTTGATTGATTCTTCATTATCTCGACGAAATGAGACTAAAGTATTATGAACGAATTTTCCGTTTTTTGGGTAGTTTAGGAGATAAAGCCTCTTCAAAAAAATATTTTTGAAAAATCCGTTATTTGTTGATTGATTCTAGAATATCTTGACGAAATGAGTTCAAAATATTATGTACGAATTTTCCGTTATTTGGCTAGTTTAGGAGATATGGACTTCTTAAAAAATCTTTTTTGAAAATCAGTTATTTGTTGATTGATTCTTGAAAATCTCGGCGAAATGAAACTGAAATATTATGTCGAATTTTCCGTTTTTTGGCTAGTTTAGGAGATATAGCCTCCTTAAAATATATTTTGTGAAAATCCGTTATTTGTTGATTGATTCTAGAATATATTGACAAATTAAGACCAATATAAAATATGTATATTTTTGAAAATCCGTTATTTGTTGATTGATTCTTGAACATCTCGACGAAATGAGACCAAAATATTATGTACGAATTTTCCATTTTTTAGGCTATTTTAGGAGATATAGACTCCTTAATAAATATTTTTGGAAAATCCGTTATCTGTTGATTGATTCCTCAATATCTCGACGAAATGAGACCAAAGTATTATGTACGAATTTTCCGTTTTTTGGGTAGTTTAGGAGATAAAGCATCTTTAAAAAAATGTTTTTTGAAAATACGTTATTTGTTGATTGATTCTTGAACATCTCGGCGAAATGAGACCAAAATATTATGTATGAATTTTCCGTTTTTTGGCTAGTTTAGGAGATATAGCCTCCTTAAAATATATTTTGTGAAAATCCCTTATTTGTTGATTGATTCTAGAATATATTGACAAATTAAGACCAAAATAATAAATGTATATTTTTTGAAAATCCGGTATTTGTTGATTGATTCTTGAAAATCTCGACGAAATGAGACCAAATTATTATGTACGAATTTTCCATTTTTTAGGCTAGTTTAGGAGATATAGACTCCTTAATAAATATTTTAGGAAAATCCGTTATCTGTTGATTGATTCTTAAAAATCTCGGCGAAATGAGACCAAAGTATTATTTACGAATTTTTCATTATTATGCTTGATTAGGAGATATAGCCTCCTTAAAATATATTTTGTGAAAATCCGATATTTGTTGATTGATTCTTAAATATCTCGACGAAATGAGACCAAAATATTAGGTACGAATTTTCCGTTTTTTGGCTAGTTTAGAAGATATATCCTCCTTAATAAATATTTTTGGAAAATCCGTTATCTGTTGATTGATTCTTCAATATCTCGACGAAATGACACCAAAGTATTATGTACGAATTTTCCGTTTTTTGGCCCGTTTAGAAGATATAGCCTCCTAAATAAATATTTTTTGAAAATTCGTTATTTGTTGATTGATTCTTGAAAATCTCGACGAAATGAGACCAAAATATTATGTACGAATTCTCCGTTATTTGGCTAGTTTTAGAGATATAGCCTCCTAAAAAAATATTTTTTGAAAATCCATTATTTGTTGATTGATTGTCGAAAATCTCGGCGAAATGAGACTAAAATATTATGTACGAATTTTCCGTTATTTGGGTAGTTTAGTAGATATGGACTCCTTAAAAAATGTTTTTTGAAAATCCGTTATTTGTTGATTGATTCTTGAACATCTCGGCGAAATGAGACCAAAATATTAAGTACGAATTTTCCGTTTTTTGGCTAGCTTAGGAGATATAGACTCCTTATAAATATTTTTGGAAAATCCGTTATGTGTTGATTGATTCTTAAAATTCTCGGCGAAATGACACCAAAGTATTATATGCGAATTTTTCATTATTATGCTTGTTTAGGAGATATAGCCTCCTTAATAAATATTTTTGGAAAATCCGTTATCTGTTGATTGATTCTTCATTATCTCGACGAAATGAGACCAAAATATTTTGTACGAATTTTCCGTTTTTTGGCTAGTTTAGGAGATATAGACTCCTTATAAATATTTCTGGAAAATCCGTTATTTGTTGATTGATTCTAGAATATCTTGACGAAATGAGTTCAAAATATTATGTACGAATTTTCCGTTATTTGGCTAGTTTAGGAGATATGGACTTCTTTAAAAATCTTTTTTGAAAATCAGTTATTTGTTGATTGATTCTTGAAAATCTCGGCGAAATGAAACTAAAATATTATGTCGAATTTTCCGTTTTTTGGCTAGTTTAGGAGATATAGACTCCTTATAAATATTTTTGGAAAATCCGTTATGTGTTGATTGATTCTTCATTATCTCGACGAAATGAGACTAAAGTATTATGAACGAATTTTCCGTTTTTTGGGTAGTTTAGGAGATAAAGCCTCTTCAAAAAATATTTTTGAAAAATCCGTTATTTGTTGATTGATTCTAGAATATCTTGACGAAATGAGTTCAAAATATTATGTACGAATTTTCCGTTATTTGGCTAGTTTAGGAGATATGGACTTCTTAAAAAATCTTTTTGAAAATCAGTTATTTGTTGATTGATTCTTGAAAATCTCGGCGAAATGAAACTGAAATATTATGTCGAATTTTCCGTTTTTTGGCTAGTTTAGGAGATATAGCCTCCTTAAAATATATTTTGTGAAAATCCGTTATTTGTTGATTGATTCTAGAATATATTGACAAATTAAGACCAATATAAAATATGTATATTTTTGAAAATCCGTTATTTGTTGATTGATTCTTGAACATCTCGACGAAATGAGACCAAAATATTATGTACGAATTTTCCATTTTTAGGCTATTTTAGGAGATATAGACTCCTTAATAAATATTTTTGGAAAATCCGTTATCTGTTGATTGATTCCTCAATATCTCGACGAAATGAGACCAAAGTATTATGTACGAATTTTCCGTTTTTTGGGTAGTTTAGGAGATAAAGCATCTTTAAAAAAATGTTTTTTGAAAATACGTTATTTGTTGATTGATTCTTGAACATCTCGGCGAAATGAGACCAAAATATTATGTATGAATTTTCCGTTTTTTGGCTAGTTTAGGAGATATAGCCTCCTTAAAATATATTTTGTGAAAATCCCTTATTTGTTGATTGATTCTAGAATATATTGACAAATTAAGACCAAAATAATAAATGTATATTTTTTGAAAATCCGGTATTTGTTGATTGATTCTTGAAAATCTCGACGAAATGAGACCAAATTATTATGTACGAATTTTCCATTTTTTAGGCTAGTTTAGGAGATATAGACTCCTTAATAAATATTTTAGGAAAATCCGTTATCTGTTGATTGATTCTTAAAAATCTCGGCGAAATGAGACCAAAGTATTATTTACGAATTTTTCATTATTATGCTTGATTAGGAGATATAGCCTCCTAAATAAATATTTTTGGAAAATCCGTTATCTGTTGATTGATTCTTCAATATCTCGACGAAATAAGACCAAAGTATTATGTACGAATTTTCCGTTTTTTGGCTAGTTTAGAAGATATAGCCTCCTAAATAAATATTTTTTGAAAATTCGTTTTTTGTTGATTGATTCTTGAAAATCTCGACGAAATGAGACCAAAATATTATGTACGAATTTTCCGTTTTTTGGCTAGTTTAGGAGATATAGACTCCTAAAAATATATTTTTTGAAAATCCATTATTTGTTGATTGATTGTCGAAAATCTCGGCGAAATGAGACTAAAATATTACGTACGAATTTTCCGTTCTTTGGCTAGTTTAGGAGATATAGCCTCCTTAAAATATATTTTGTGAAAATCCCTTATTTGATGATTGATTCTTGAACATCTCTGCGAACTGAGACCAAAATATTTTGTAAGGTTTAGGAGATATAGCCTCCTTAAAATATATTTTGTGAAAATCCGATATTTGTTGATTGATTCTAGAATATTTTGACAAATTAAGACCAAAATATTATGTACGAATTTTCCGTTATTTGGCTAGTTTGGAAGATATAGCCTCCTTAAAAAAATATTTTTTGAAAATCCATTATTTGTTGATTGATTCTTGAAAATCTCGACGAAATGAGACCAAAATATTATGTACGAATTCTCCGTTATTTGGCTAGTTTTAGAGATATAGCCTCCTAAAAAAATATTTTTGAAAATCCATTATTTGTTGATTGATTGTCGAAAATCTCGGCGAAATGAGACTAAAATATTATGTACGAATTTTCCGTTATTTGGGTAGTTTAGTAGATATGGACTCCTTAAAAATGTTTTTTGAAAATCCGTTATTTGTTGATTGATTCTTGAACATCTCGGCGAAATGAGACCAAAATATTAAGTACGAATTTTCCGTTTTTTGGCTAGCTTAGGAGATATAGACTCCTTATAAATATTTTTGGAAAATCCGTTATGTGTTGATTGATTCTTAAAATTCTCGGCGAAATGACACCAAAGTATTATATGCGAATTTTTCATTATTATGCTTGTTTAGGAGATATAGCCTCCTTAATAAATATTTTTGGAAAATCCGTTATCTGTTGATTGATTCTTCATTATCTCGACGAAATGAGACCAAAATATTTTGTACGAATTTTCCGTTTTTTGGCTAGTTTAGGAGATATAGACTCCTTATAAATATTTCTGGAAAATCCGTTATTTGTTGATTGATTCTAGAATATCTTGACGAAATGAGTTCAAAATATTATGTACGAATTTTCCGTTATTTGGCTAGTTTAGGAGATATGGACTTCTTTAAAAATCTTTTTTGAAAATCAGTTATTTGTTGATTGATTCTTGAAAATCTCGGCGAAATGAAACTAAAATATTATGTCGAATTTTCCGTTTTTTGGCTAGTTTAGGAGATATAGACTCCTTATAAATATTTTTGGAAAATCCGTTATGTGTTGATTGATTCTTCATTATCTCGACGAAATGAGACTAAAGTATTATGAACGAATTTTCCGTTTTTTGGGTAGTTTAGGAGATAAAGCCTCTTCAAAAAAATATTTTTGAAAAATCCGTTATTTGTTGATTGATTCTAGAATATCTTGACGAAATGAGTTCAAAATATTATGTACGAATTTTCCGTTATTTGGCTAGTTTAGGAGATATGGACTTCTTAAAAAATCTTTTTTGAAAATCAGTTATTTGTTGATTGATTCTTGAAAATCTCGGCGAAATGAAACTGAAATATTATGTCGAATTTTCCGTTTTTTGGCTAGTTTAGGAGATATAGCCTCCTTAAAATATATTTTGTGAAAATCCGTTATTTGTTGATTGATTCTAGAATATATTGACAAATTAAGACCAATATAAAATATGTATATTTTTGAAAATCCGTTATTTGTTGATTGATTCTTGAACATCTCGACGAAATGAGACCAAAATATTATGTACGAATTTTCCATTTTTTAGGCTATTTTAGGAGATATAGACTCCTTAATAAATATTTTTGGAAAATCCGTTATCTGTTGATTGATTCCTCAATATCTCGACGAAATGAGACCAAAGTATTATGTACGAATTTTCCGTTTTTTGGGTAGTTTAGGAGATAAAGCATCTTTAAAAAAATGTTTTTTGAAAATACGTTATTTGTTGATTGACCAAAGTATTATGTACGAATTTTCCGTTTTTTGGCTAGTTTAGAAGATATAGCCTCCTAAATAAATATTTTTTGAAAATTCGTTTTTTGTTGATTGATTCTTGAAAATCTCGACGAAATGAGACCAAAATATTATGTACGAATTTTCCGTTTTTTGGCTAGTTTAGGAGATATAGACTCCTAAAAATATATTTTTTGAAAATCCATTATTTGTTGATTGATTGTCGAAAATCTCGGCGAAATGAGACTAAAATATTACGTACGAATTTTCCGTTCTTTGGCTAGTTTAGGAGATATAGCCTCCTTAAAATATATTTTGTGAAAATCCCTTATTTGATGATTGATTCTTGAACATCTCTGCGAACTGAGACCAAAATATTTTGTAAGGTTTAGGAGATATAGCCTCCTTAAAATATATTTTGTGAAAATCCGATATTTGTTGATTGATTCTAGAATATTTTGACAAATTAAGACCAAAATATTATGTACGAATTTTCCGTTATTTGGCTAGTTTGGAAGATATAGCCTCCTTAAAAAATATTTTTTGAAAATCCATTATTTGTTGATTGATTCTTGAAAATCTCGACGAAATGAGACCAAAATATTATGTACGAATTCTCCGTTATTTGGCTAGTTTTAGAGATATAGCCTCCTAAAAAAATATTTTTTGAAAATCCATTATTTGTTGATTGATTGTCGAAAATCTCGGCGAAATGAGACTAAAATATTATGTACGAATTTTCCGTTATTTGGGTAGTTTAGTAGATATGGACTCCTTAAAAAATGTTTTTTGAAAATCCGTTATTTGTTGATTGATTCTTGAACATCTCGGCGAAATGAGACCAAAATATTAAGTACGAATTTTCCGTTTTTTGGCTAGCTTAGGAGATATAGACTCCTTATAAATATTTTTGGAAAATCCGTTATGTGTTGATTGATTCTTAAAATTCTCGGCGAAATGACACCAAAGTATTATATGCGAATTTTTCATTATTATGCTTGTTTAGGAGATATAGCCTCCTTAATAAATATTTTTGGAAAATCCGTTATCTGTTGATTGATTCTTCATTATCTCGACGAAATGAGACCAAAATATTTTGTACGAATTTTCCGTTTTTTGGCTAGTTTAGGAGATATAGACTCCTTATAAATATTTCTGGAAAATCCGTTATTTGTTGATTGATTCTAGAATATCTTGACGAAATGAGTTCAAAATATTATGTACGAATTTTCCGTTATTTGGCTAGTTTAGGAGATATGGACTTCTTTAAAAATCTTTTTTGAAAATCAGTTATTTGTTGATTGATTCTTGAAAATCTCGGCGAAATGAAACTAAAATATTATGTCGAATTTTCCGTTTTTTGGCTAGTTTAGGAGATATAGACTCCTTATAAATATTTTTGGAAAATCCGTTATGTGTTGATTGATTCTTCATTATCTCGACGAAATGAGACTAAAGTATTATGAACGAATTTTCCGTTTTTTGGGTAGTTTAGGAGATAAAGCCTCTTCAAAAAAATATTTTTGAAAAATCCGTTATTTGTTGATTGATTCTAGAATATCTTGACGAAATGAGTTCAAAATATTATGTACGAATTTTCCGTTATTTGGCTAGTTTAGGAGATATGGACTTCTTAAAAAATCTTTTTTGAAAATCAGTTATTTGTTGATTGATTCTTGAAAATCTCGGCGAAATGAAACTGAAATATTATGTCGAATTTTCCGTTTTTTGGCTAGTTTAGGAGATATAGTCTCCTTAAAATATATTTTGTGAAAATCCGTTATTTGTTGATTGATTCTAGAATATATTGACAAATTAAGACCAATATAAAATATGTATATTTTTGAAAATCCGTTATTTGTTGATTGATTCTTGAACATCTCGACGAAATGAGACCAAAATATTATGTACGAATTTTCCATTTTTTAGGCTATTTTAGGAGATATAGACTCCTTAATAAATATTTTTGGAAAATCCGTTATCTGTTGATTGATTCCTCAATATCTCGACGAAATGAGACCAAAGTATTATGTACGAATTTTCCGTTTTTTGGGTAGTTTAGGAGATAAAGCATCTTTAAAAAAATGTTTTTTGAAAATACGTTATTTGTTGATTGATTCTTGAACATCTCGGCGAAATGAGACCAAAATATTATGTATGAATTTTCCGTTTTTTGGCTAGTTTAGGAGATATAGCCTCCTTAAAATATATTTTGTGAAAATCCCTTATTTGTTGATTGATTCTAGAATATATTGACAAATTAAGACCAAAATAATAAATGTATATTTTTTGAAAATCCGGTATTTGTTGATTGATTCTTGAAAATCTCGACGAAATGAGACCAAATTATTATGTACGAATTTTCCATTTTTTAGGCTAGTTTAGGAGATATAGACTCCTTAATAAATATTTTAGGAAAATCCGTTATCTGTTGATTGATTCTTAAAAATCTCGGCGAAATGAGACCAAAGTATTATTTACGAATTTTTCATTATTATGCTTGATTAGGAGATATAGCCTCCTAAATAAATATTTTTGGAAAATCCGTTATCTGTTGATTGATTCTTCAATATCTCGACGAAATAAGACCAAAGTATTATGTACGAATTTTCCGTTTTTTGGCTAGTTTAGAAGATATAGCCTCCTAAATAAATATTTTTTGAAAATTCGTTTTTTGTTGATTGATTCTTGAAAATCTCGACGAAATGAGACCAAAATATTATGTACGAATTTTCCGTTTTTTGGCTAGTTTAGGAGATATAGACTCCTAAAAATATATTTTTGAAAATCCATTATTTGTTGATTGATTGTCGAAAATCTCGGCGAAATGAGACTAAAATATTACGTACGAATTTTCCGTTTTTTGGCTAGTTTAGGAGATATAGCCTCCTTAAAATATATTTTGTGAAAATCCCTTATTTGATGATTGATTCTTGAACATCTCTGCGAACTGAGACCAAAATATTTTGTAAGGTTTAGGAGATATAGCCTCCTTAAAATATATTTTGTGAAAATCCGATATTTGTTGATTGATTCTAGAATATTTTGACAAATTAAGACCAAAATATTATGTACGAATTTTCCGTTATTTGGCTAGTTTGGAAGATATAGCCTCCTTAAAAAATATTTTTTGAAAATCCATTATTTGTTGATTGATTCTTGAAAATCTCGGCGAAATGAGACTAAAATATTATATACGAATTTTCTGTTATTTGGCTAGTTTAGTAGATATGGACTCCTTAAAAAATGTTTTTTGAAAATCCGTTATCTGTTGATTGATTCTTCAATATCTCGACGAAATGGGACTAAAGTATTATGTACGAATTTTCCGTTTTTTGGGTAGTTTAGGAGATAAAGCATCTTTAAAAAATATTTTTGAAAAATCCGTTATTTGTTGATTGATTCTAGAATATCTTGAAGAAATGAGTTTAAAATATTATGTACGAATTTTCCGTTATTTGGCTAGTTTACGAGATATAGCCTCCTTAAAATATATTTTGTGAAAATCCGATATTTGTTGATTGACTCTAGATATTTTGACAAATTGAGACCAAAATATTATGTACGAATTTTTCGTTTTTTGGGTAGTTTAGAAAATATAGCCTCTTTAAAATAGATTTTTGGAAAATCCGTTATTTGTTGATTGATTCTTGAACTTCTCGGCAAAATGAGACCAAAATATTATATACGAATTTTCCGTTATTTGGCTAGTTTGGAAGAAATAGCCTCCTTAATAAATATTTTTGGAAAATCCGTTATTTATTGATTGATTCTAGAATATCTTGACGAAATGAGTTCAAAATATTATGTACGAATTTTCCTAGTTTAGGAGATATGGACTCCTTAAAAAAAGTTTTTTGAAAATCCGATATTTGTTGATTGATTCTAGAACATCTCTGCGAAATGAGACCAAAATATTATGTACGAATTTTCCGTTTTTTGGCTAGTTTGGGAGATATAGCCTCCTTAAAATATATTTTGTGAAAATCCGTTATTTGTTGATTGATTCTAGAATATATTGACAAACTAAGACCAAAATAATATATGTATATTTTTTGAAAATCCGTTATTTGTTGATTGATTCTTGAAAATCTCGACGAAATGAGACCAAATTATTATGTACGAATTTTCCATTTTTAGGCTAGTTTAGGAGATATAGACTCCTTAATAAATATTTTTGGAAAATCCGTTATCTGTTGATTGATTCTTAAAAATCTCGGCGAAATGAGACCAAAGTATTATTTACGAATTTTACATTATTATTATGCTTATTTAGGAGATATAGCCTCCTTAATAAATATATTTGGAAAATCCGTTATCTGTTGATTGATTCTTAAAAATCTCGGCAAAATGAGACTAAAATATTATGTACGAATTGTCCGTTTTTTGGGTAGTTTAGGAGATAAATCCTCTTTAAAAAAATATTTTTGGAAAATCCGTTATTTGTTGATTGATTCTAGAATATCTTGACGAAATTAGTTCAAAATATTATGTACGAATTTTCCGTTTTTTGGGTAGTTTAGGAGATAAAGCATCTTTAAAAAATATTTTTGAAAAATCCGTTATTTGTTGATTGATTCTAGAATATCTTGAAGAAATGAGTTTAAAATATTATGTACGAATTTTCCGTTATTTGGCTAGTTTACGAGATATAGCCTCCTTAAAATATATTTTGTGAAAATCCGTTATTTGTTGATTGACTCTAGATATTTTGACAAATTGAGACCAAAATATTATGTACGAATTTTTCGTTTTTTGGGTAGTTTAGAAAATATAGCCTCTTTAAAATAGATTTTTGGAAAATCCGTTATTTGTTGATTGATTCTTGAACTTCTCGGCAAAATGAGACCAAAATATTATATACGAATTTTCCGTTATTTGGCTAGTTTGGAAGAAATAGCCTCCTTAATAAATATTTTTGGAAAATCCGTTATTTATTGATTGATTCTAGAATATCTTGACGAAATGAGTTCAAAATATTATGTACGAATTTTCCTAGTTTAGGAGATATGGACTCCTTAAAAAAGATTTTTGAAAATCCGATATTTGTTGATTGATTCTAGAACATCTCTGCGAAATGAGACCAAAATATTATGTACGAATTTTCCGTTTTTTGGCTAGTTTGGGAGATATAGCCTCCTTAAAATATATTTTGTGAAAATCCGTTATTTGTTGATTGATTCTAGAATATATTGACAAACTAAGACCAAAATAATATATGTATATTTTTTGAAAATCCGTTATTTGTTGATTGATTCTTGAAAATCTCGACGAAATGAGACCAAATTATTATGTACGAATTTTCCATTTTTAGGCTAGTTTAGGAGATATAGACTCCTTAATAAATATTTTTGGAAAATCCGTTATCTGTTGATTGATTCTTAAAAATCTCGGCGAAATGAGACCAAAGTATTATTTACGAATTTTACATTATTATTATGCTTATTTAGGAGATATAGCCTCCATAATAAATATATTTGGAAAATCCGTTATCTGTTGATTGATTCTTAAAAATCTCGGCAAAATGAGACTAAAATATTATGTACGAATTGTCCGTTTTTTGGGTAGTTTAGGAGATAAATCCTCTTTAAAAAAATATTTTTGGAAAATCCGTTATTTGTTGATTGATTCTAGAATATCTTGACGAAATTAGTTCAAAATATTATGTACGAATTTTCCGTTATTTGGCTAGTTTAGGAGATATGGACTCCTTAAAAAATGTTTTTTGAAAATCCGTAATTTGTTGATTGATTCTTGAACATCTCGGCGAAATGAGACCAAAATATTATGTACGAATTTTCCGTTTTTTGGCTAGTTTAGGAGATATAGCCTCCTTAAAATATATTTTGTGAAAATCCGTTATTTGTTGATTGATTCTAGAATATTTTGACAAATTATGACCAAAATATTATGTACGAATTTTTCGTTTTTTGGGTAGTTTGGAAGATATAGCACCTTTAAAATAGATTTTTGGAAAATCCGTTATTTGTTGATTGATTCTTGAACATCTCGGCGAAATGAGTCCAAAATATTATATACGAATTTTCCGTTATTTGGCTAGTTTGGAAGATATAGCCTCCTTAAAATATATTGTGTGAAAATCCCTTATTTGTTGATTGATTCTAGAATATCTTGACGAAATGAGTTCAAAATATTATGTACGAATTTTCCGTTATTTGGCTAGTTTAGGAGATATGGACTCCTTAAAAAATGTTTTTTGAAAATCCGTAATTTGTTGATTGATTCTTGAACATCTCGGCGAAATGAGACCAAAATATTATATACGAATTTTCCGTTTTTTGGCTAGTTTAGGAGATATAGCCTCCTTAAAATATATTTTGTGAAAATACGTTATTTGTTGATTGATTCTAGAATATCTTGACAAATTAAGACCAAAATAATAAATGTATATTTTTTGAAAATCCGATATTTGTTGATTGATTCTTGAAAATCTCGACGAAATGAGACCAATTTATTATGTACGAATTTTCCATTTTTTAGGCTAGTTTAGGAGATATAGACTTCTTAATAAATATTTTTGCAAAATCCGTTATCTGTTGATTGATTCTTAAAAATCTCGGCGAAATGAGACCAAAATATTATGTACGAATTTTCCGTTATTTGGCTAGTTTAGGAGATACAGCCTCCTTAATAAATATTTTTGGAAAATCCGTTATCTGTTGATTGATTCTTCAATATCTCGACGAAATGAGACCAAAATATTATGTACGAATTTTCCGTTATTTGGCTAGTTTAGGAGATATGGAGTCCTTAAAAAATGTTTTTTGGAAATCCGTTATTTGTTGATTGATTCTTGAACATCTCGGCGAAATGAGACCAAAATATTATGTACGAATTCTCCGTTTTTTGGCTAGTTTAGGAGATATAGCCTCCTTAAAATATATTTTGTGAAAATCCGTTATATGTTGATTGATTCTAGAATATTTTGACAAATTAAGACCAAAATATTATGTACGAATTTTTCGTTTTTTGGGTAGTTTGGAAGATATAGCCCCTTTAAAATAGATTTTTGGAAAATCCGTTATTTGTTGATTGATTCTTGAACATCTCGGCGAAATGAGTCCAAAATATTATATACGAATTTTCCGTTATTTGGCTAGTTTGGAAGATATAGCCTCCTTAAAATATATTTTGTGAAAATCCGTTATTTGTTGATTGATTCTAGAATATATTGACAAACTAAGACCAAAATAATATATGTATATTTTTTGAAAATTCGTTATTTGTTGATTGATTCTTGAAAATCTCGACGAAATGAGACCAAATTATTATGTACGAATTTTCCATTTTTAGGCTAGCTTAGGAGATATAGACTCCTTAATAAATATTTTTGGAAAATCCGTTATCTGTTGATTGATTCTTAAAAATGTCGGCGAAATGAGACCAAAGTATTATTTACGAATTTTACATTATTATTATGCTTATTTAGGAGATATAGCCTCCTTAATAAATATATTTGGAAAATCCGTTATCTGTTGATTGATTCTTAAAAATCTCGGCAAAATGAGACTAAAATATTATGTACGAATTTTCCGTTTTTTGGGTAGTTTAGGAGATAAAGCCTCTTTAAAAAAATATTTTTGGAAAATCCGTTATTTGTTGATTGATTCTAGAATATCTTTACGAAATTAGTTCAAAATAATATGTACGAATTTTCCGTTATTTGGCTAGTTTAGGAGATATGGACTCCTTAAAAAATGTTTTTTGAAAATCCGTAATTTGTTGATTGATTCTTGAACATCTCGGCGAAATGAGACCAAAATATTATGTACGAATTTTCCGTTTTTTGGCTAGTTTAGGAGATATAGCCTCCTTAAAATATATTTTGTGAAAATCCGTTATTTGTTGATTGATTCTAGAATATTTTGACAAATTAAGACCAAAATATTATGTACGAATTTTTCGTTTTTTGGGTAGTTTGGAAGATATAGCCCCTTTAAAATAGATTTTTGAAAAATCCGTTATTTGTTGATTAATTCTTGAACATCTCGGCGAAATGAGTCCAAAATATTATATACGAATTTTCCGTTATTTGGCTAGTTTGGAAGATATAGCCTCCTTAAAAAATATTTTTTGAAAATCCGTTATTTGTTGATTGATTCTTGAAAATCTCGGCGAAATGAGACCAAAATATTATGTACGAATTTTACGTTTTTTGGCTAATTTAGGAGATATAGCCTCCTTAAAATATATTGTGTGAAAATCCCTTATTTGTTGATTGATTCCAGAATATATTGACAAACTAAGACCAAAATAATATATGTATATTTTTTGAAAATCCGTTATTTGTTGATTGATTCTTGAAAATCTCGACGAAATGAGACCAAATTATTATGTACGAATTTTCCATTTTTAGGCTAGTTTAGGAGATATAGACTCCTTAATAAATATTTTTGGAAAATCCGTTATCTGTTGATTGATTCTTAAAAATCTCGGCGAAATGAGACCAAAGTATTATTTACGAATTTTACATTATTATTATGCTTATTTAGGAGATATAGCCTCCATAATAAATATATTTGGAAAATCCGTTATCTGTTGATTGATTCTTAAAAATCTCGGCAAAATGAGACTAAAATATTATGTACGAATTGTCCGTTTTTTGGGTAGTTTAGGAGATAAAGCCTCTTTAAAAAAATATTTTTGGAAAATCCGTTATTTGTTGATTGATTCTAGAATATCTTGACGAAATTAGTTCAAAATATTATGTACGAATTTTCCGTTATTTGGCTAGTTTAGGAGATATGGACTCCTTAAAAAATGTTTTTTGAAAATCCGTAATTTGTTGATTGATTCTTGAACATCTCGGCGAAATGAGACCAAAATATTATGTACGAATTTTCCGTTTTTTGGCTAGTTTAGGAGATATAGCCTCCTTAAAATATATTTTGTGAAAATCCGTTATTTGTTGATTGATTCTAGAATATTTTGACAAATTATGACCAAAATATTATGTACGAATTTTTCGTTTTTTGGGTAGTTTGGAAGATATAGCACCTTTAAAATAGATTTTTGGAAAATCCGTTATTTGTTGATTGATTCTTGAACATCTCGGCGAAATGAGTCCAAAATATTATATACGAATTTTCCGTTATTTGGCTAGTTTGGAAGATATAGCCTCCTTAAAATATATTGTGTGAAAATCCCTTATTTGTTGATTGATTCTAGAATATCTTGACGAAATGAGTTCAAAATATTATGTACGAATTTTCCGTTATTTGGCTAGTTTAGGAGATATGGACTCCTTAAAAAATGTTTTTTGAAAATCCGTTATTTGTTGATTGATTCTTGAACATCTCGGCGAAATGAGACCAAAATATTATATACGAATTTTCCGTTTTTTGGCTAGTTTAGGAGATATAGCCTCCTTAAAATATATTTTGTGAAAATCCGTTATTTGTTGATTGATTCTAGAATATCTTGACAAATTAAGACCAAAATAATAAATGTATATTTTTTGAAAATCCGATATTTGTTGATTGATTCTTGAAAATCTCGACGAAATGAGACCAATTTATTATGTACGAATTTTCCATTTTTTAGGCTAGTTTAGGAGATATAGACTTCTTAATAAATATTTTTGGAAAATCCGTTATCTGTTGATTGATTCTTAAAAATCTCGGCGAAATGAGACCAAAATATTATGTACGAATTTTCCGTTATTTGGCTAGTTTAGGAGATACAGCCTCCTTAATAAATATTTTTGGAAAATCCGTTATCTGTTGATTGATTCTTCAATATCTCGACGAAATGAGACCAAAATATTATGTACGAATTTTCCGTTATTTGGCTAGTTTAGGAGATATGGAGTCCTTAAAAAATGTTTTTTGGAAATCCGTTATTTGTTGATTGATTCTTGAACATCTCGGCGAAATGAGACCAAAATATTATGTACGAATTCTCCGTTTTTTGGCTAGTTTAGGAGATATAGCCTCCTTAAAATATATTTTGTGAAAATCCGTTATATGTTGATTGATTCTAGAATATTTTGACAAATTAAGACCAAAATATTATGTACGAATTTTTCGTTTTTTGGGTAGTTTGGAAGATATAGCCCCTTTAAAATAGATTTTTGGAAAATCCGTTATTTGTTGATTGATTCTTGAACATCTCGGCGAAATGAGTCCAAAATATTATATACGAATTTTCCGTTATTTGGCTAGTTTGGAAGATATAGCCTCCTTAAAATATATTTTGTGAAAATCCGTTATTTGTTGATTGATTCTAGAATATATTGACAAACTAAGACCAAAATAATATATGTATATTTTTTGAAAATTCGTTATTTGTTGATTGATTCTTGAAAATCTCGACGAAATGAGACCAAATTATTATGTACGAATTTTCCATTTTTAGGCTAGCTTAGGAGATATAGACTCCTTAATAAATATTTTTGGAAAATCCGTTATCTGTTGATTGATTCTTAAAAATGTCGGCGAAATGAGACTAAAATATTATGTACGAATTTTCCGTTTTTTGGGTAGTTTAGGAGATAAAGCCTCTTTAAAAAAATATTTTTGGAAAATCCGTTATTTGTTGATTGATTCTTAAAAATCTCGGCAAAATGAGACTAAAATATTATGTACGAATTTTCCGTTTTTTGGGTAGTTTAGGAGATAAAGCCTCTTTAAAAAAATATTTTTGGAAAATCCGTTATTTGTTGATTGATTCTAGAATATCTTTACGAAATTAGTTCAAAATAATATGTACGAATTTTCCGTTATTTGGCTAGTTTAGGAGATATGGACTCCTTAAAAAATGTTTTTTGAAAATCCGTAATTTGTTGATTGATTCTTGAACATCTCGGCGAAATGAGACCAAAATATTATGTACGAATTTTCCGTTTTTTGGCTAGTTTAGGAGATATAGCCTCCTTAAAATATATTTTGTGAAAATCCGTTATTTGTTGATTGATTCTAGAATATTTTGACAAATTAAGACCAAAATATTATGTACGAATTTTTCGTTTTTTGGGTAGTTTGGAAGATATAGCCCCTTTAAAATAGATTTTTGAAAAATCCGTTATTTGTTGATTAATTCTTGAACATCTCGGCGAAATGAGTCCAAAATATTATATACGAATTTTCCGTTATTTGGCTAGTTTGGAAGATATAGCCTCCTTAAAAAATATTTTTTGAAAATCCGTTATTTGTTGATTGATTCTTGAAAATCTCGGCGAAATGAGACCAAAATATTATGTACGAATTTTACGTTTTTTGGCTAATTTAGGAGATATAGCCTCCTTAAAATATATTGTGTGAAAATCCCTTATTTGTTGATTGATTCCAGAATATCTTGACAAATTAAGACCAAAATAATAAATGTATATTTTTTGAAAATCCGATATTTGTTGATTGATTCTTGAAAATCTCGACGAAATGAGACCAATTTATTATGTACGAATTTTCCATTTTTTAGGCTAGTTTAGGAGATATAGACTTCTTAATAAATATTTTTGGAAAATCCGTTATCTGTTGATTGATTCTTAAAAATCTCGGCGAAATGAGACCAAAATATTATGTACGAATTTTCCGTTATTTGGCTAGTTTAGGAGATACAGCCTCCTTAATAAATATTTTTGGAAAATCCGTTATCTGTTGATTGATTCTTGAACATCTCGGCGAAATGAGACCAAAATATTATGTACGAATTTTCCGTTTTTGGCTTGTTTAGGAGATATAGCCTCCTTAAAATATATTTTGTGAAAATCCGTTATTTGTTGATTGATTCTAGAATATATTGACAAACTAAGACCAAAATAATATATGTATATTTTTTGAAAATCCGTTATTTGTTGATTGATTCTTGAAAATCTTGACGAAATGAGACCAAATTATTATGTACGAATTTTCCATTTTTAGGCTAGTTTAGGAGATATAGACTCCTTAAAAAATGTTTTTTGGAAATCCGTTATTTGTTGATTGATTCTTGAACATCTCGGCGAAATGAGACCAAAATATTATGTACGAATTCTCCGTTTTTGGGTAGTTTAGGAGATAAAGCCTCTTTAAAAAAATGTTTTTTGAAAATACGTTATTTGTTGATTGATTCTTGAACATCTCGGCGAAATGAGACCAAAATATTATGTACGAATTTTCCGTTTTTTGGGTAGTTTAGGAGATATAGCCTCCTTAAAATATATTTTGTGAAAATCCCTTATTTGTTGATTGATTCTAGAATATATTGACAAATTAAGACCAAAATAATAAATGTATATTTTTTGAAAATCCGTTATTTGTTGATTGATTCTTGAAAATCTCGACGAAATGAGACCAAATTATTATGTACGAATGTTCCATTTTTTAGGCTAGTTTAGGAGATATAGACTCCTTAATAAATATTTTTGGAAAATCCGTTATCTGTTGATTGATTCTTCAATATCTCGACGAAATGAGACCAAAATATTAGGTACGAATTTTCCGTGTTTTGGCTAGTTTTGGAGATATAGCCTCTTAAAAAATATTTTTTGAAAATCCGTTATTTGTTGATTGATTCTTGAACATCTCGGCGAAATGAGACCAAAATATTATGTACGAATTTTCCGTTTTTGGCTTGTTTAGGAGATATAGCCTCCTTAAAATATATTTTGTGAAAATCCGTTATTTGTTGATTGATTCTAGAATATATTGACAAACTAAGACCAAAATAATATATGTATATTTTTGAAAATCCGTTATTTGTTGATTGATTCTTGAAAATCTCGACGAAATGAGACCAAATTATTATGTACGAATTTTCCATTTTTAGGCTAGTTTAGGAGATATAGACTCCTTAATAAATATTTTTGGAAAATCCATTATCTGTTGATTGATTCTTAAAAATCTCGGCGAAATGAGACCAAAGTATTATTTACGAATTTTACATTATTATTATGCTTATTTAGGAGATATAGCCTCCTTAATAAATATATTTGGAAAATCCGTTATCTGTTGATTGATTCTTAAAAATCTCGGCAAAATGAGACTAAAATATTATGTACGAATTTTCCGTTTTTTGGGTAGTTTAGGAGATAAAGCCTCTTTAAAAAAATATTTTTGGAAAATCCGTTATCTGTTGATTGATTCTTCAATATCTCGACGAAATGAGACCAAAATATTATGTACGAATTTTTCATTATTATGATTGTTTAGGAGATATAGCCTCCTTAATAAATATTTTTGGAAAATCCGTTATCTGTTGATTGATTCTTCAATATCTCGACGAAATGAGACCAAAATATTAGGTACGAATTTTCCGTTTTTTGGCTAGTTTTGGAGATATAGCCTCTTTAAAAAATATTTTTTGAAAATCCGTTATTTGTTGATTGATTCTTGAACATCTCGGCGAAATGAGACCAAAATATTATGTACGAATTTTCCGTTTTTGGCTAGTTTAGGAGATATAGCCTCCTTAAAAAATGTTTTTTGGAAATCCGTTATTTGTTGATTGATTCTTGAACATCTCGGCGAAATGAGACCAAAATATTATGTACGAATTCTCCGTTTTTGGGTAGTTTAGGAGATAAAGCCTCTTTAAAAAAATGTTTTTTGAAAATACGTTATTTGTTGATTGATTCTTGAACATCTCGGCGAAATGAGACCAAAATATTATGTACGAATTTTCCGTTTTTTGGGTAGTTTAGGAGATATAGCCTCCTTAAAATATATTTTGTGAAAATCCCTTATTTGTTGATTGATTCTAGAATATATTGACAAATTAAGACCAAAATAATAAATGTATATTTTTTGAAAATCCGTTATTTGTTGATTGATTCTTGAAAATCTCGACGAAATGAGACCAAATTATTATGTACGAATGTTCCATTTTTTAGGCTAGTTTAGGAGATATAGACTCCTTAATAAATATTTTTGGAAAATCCGTTATCTGTTGATTGATTCTTCAATATCTCGACGAAATGAGACCAAAATATTAGGTACGAATTTTCCGTGTTTTGGCTAGTTTTGGAGATATAGCCTCTTAAAAAATATTTTTTGAAAATCCGTTATTTGTTGATTGATTCTTGAACATCTCGGCGAAATGAGACCAAAATATTATGTACGAATTTTCCGTTTTTGGCTTGTTTAGGAGATATAGCCTCCTTAAAATATATTTTGTGAAAATCCGTTATTTGTTGATTGATTCTAGAATATATTGACAAACTAAGACCAAAATAATATATGTATATTTTTTGAAAATCCGTTATTTGTTGATTGATTCTTGAAAATCTCGACGAAATGAGACCAAATTATTATGTACGAATTTTCCATTTTTAGGCTAGTTTAGGAGATATAGACTCCTTAATAAATATTTTTGGAAAATCCATTATCTGTTGATTGATTCTTAAAAATCTCGGCGAAATGAGACCAAAGTATTATTTACGAATTTTACATTATTATTATGCTTATTTAGGAGATATAGCCTCCTTAATAAATATATTTGGAAAATCCGTTATCTGTTGATTGATTCTTAAAAATCTCGGCAAAATGAGACTAAAATATTATGTACGAATTTTCCGTTTTTTGGGTAGTTTAGGAGATAAAGCCTCTTTAAAAAAATATTTTTGGAAAATCCGTTATCTGTTGATTGATTCTTCAATATCTCGACGAAATGAGACCAAAATATTATGTACGAATTTTTCATTATTATGATTGTTTAGGAGATATATCCTCCTTAATAAATATTTTTGGAAAATCCGTTATCTGTTGATTGATTCTTCAATATCTCGACGAAATGAGACCAAAATATTAGGTACGAATTTTCCGTTTTTTGGCTAGTTTTGGAGATATAGCCTCTTTAAAAAATATTTTTTGAAAATCCGTTATTTGTTGATTGATTCTTGAACATCTCGGCGAAATGAGACCAAAATATTATGTACGAATTTTCCGTTTTTGGCTAGTTTAGGAGATATAGCCTCCTTAAAATATATTTTGTGAAAATCCGTTATTTGTTGATTGATTCTAGAATATATTGACAAACTAAGACCAAAATAATATATGTATATTTTTTGAAAATCCGTTATTTGTTGATTGATTCTTGAAAATCTCGACGAAATGAGACCAAATTATTATGTACGAATGTTCCATTTTTTAGGCTAGTTTAGGAGATATAGACTCCTTAATAAATATTTTTGGAAAATCCGTTATCTGTTGATTGATTCTTCAATATCTCGACGAAATGAGACCAAAATATTATGTACGAATTTTTCATTATTATGATTGTTTAGGAGATATAGCCTCCTTAATAAATATTTTTGGAAAATCCGTTATCTGTTGATTGATTCTTCAATATCTCGACGAAATGAGACCAAAATATTAGGTACGAATTTTCCGTGTTTTGGCTAGTTTTGGAGATATAGCCTCTTAAAAAATATTTTTTGAAAATCCGTTATTTGTTGATTGATTCTTGAACATCTCGGCGAAATGAGACCAAAATATTATGTACGAATTTTCCGTTTTTGGCATGTTTAGGAGATATAGCCTCCTTAAAATATATTTTGTGAAAATACGTTATTTGTTGATGGATTCTAGAATATATTGACAAACTAAAACCAAAATAATATATGTATGATTTTTGAAAATCCGTTATTTGTTGATTGATTCTTGAAAATCTCGACGAAATGAGACCAAATTATTATGTACGAATTTTCCATTTTTAGGCTAGTTTAGGAGATATAGACTCCTTAATAAATATTTTTGGAAAATCCATTATCTGTTGATTGATTCTTAAAAATCTCGGCGAAATGAGACCAAAGTATTATTTACGAATTTTACATTATTATTATGCTTATTTAGGAGATATAGCCTCCTTAATAAATATATTTGGAAAATCCGTTATCTGTTGATTGATTCTTAAAAATCTCGGCAAAATGAGACTAAAATATTATGTACGAATTTTCCGTTTTTTGGGTAGTTTAGGAGATAAAGCCTCTTTAAAAAAATATTTTTGGAAAATCCGTTATCTGTTGATTGATTCTTCAATATCTCGACGAAATGAGACCAAAATATTATGTACGAATTTTTCATTATTATGATTGTTTAGGAGATATAGCCTCCTTAATAAATATTTTTGGAAAATCCGTTATCTGTTGATTGATTCTTAAAAATCTCGGCAAAATGAGACTAAAATATTATGTACGAATTTTCCGTTTTTTGGGTAGTTTAGGAGATAAAGCCTCTTTAAAAAAATATTTTTGGAAAATCCGTTATCTGTTGATTGATTCTTCAATATCTCGACGAAATGAGACCAAAATATAATGTACGAATTTTTCATTATTATGATTGTTTAGGAGATATAGCCTCCTTAATAAATATTTTTGGAAAATCCGTTATCTGTTGATTGATTCTTCAATATCTCGACGAAATGAGACCAAAATATTAGGTACGAATTTTCCGTTTTTTGGCTAGTTTTGGAGATATAGCCTCTTTAAAAAATATTTTTTGAAAATCCGTTATTTGTTGATTGATTCTTGAACATCTCGGCGAAATGAGACCAAAATATTATGTACGAATTTTCCGTTTTTGGCTAGTTTAGGAGATATAGCCTCCTTAAAATATATTTTGTGAAAATCCGTTATTTGTTGATTGATTCTAGAATATATTGACAAACTAAGACCAAAATAATATATGTATATTTTTTGAAAATCCGTTATTTGTTGATTGATTCTTGAAAATCTCGACGAAATGAGACCAAATTATTATGTACGAATTTTCCATTTTTAGGCTAGTTTAGGAGATATAGACTCCTTAATAAATATTTTTGGAAAATCCGTTATCTGTTGATTGATTCTTAAAAATCTCGGCGAAATGAGACCAAAGTATTATTTACGAATTTTACATTATTATTATGCTTATTTAGGAGATATAGCCTCCTTAATAAATATATTTGGAAAATCCGTTATCTGTTGATTGATTCTTAAAAATCTCGGCAAAATGAGACTAAAATATTATGTACGAATTTTCCGTTTTTTGGGTAGTTTAGGAGATAAAGCCTCTTTAAAAAAATATTTTTGGAAAATCCGTTATTTGTTGATTGATTCTAGAATATCTTGACGAAATTAGTTCAAAATATTATGTACGAATTTTCCGTTATTTGGCTAGTTTAGGAGATATAGCCTCCTTAAAATATATTTTGTGAAAATCCGTTATTTGTTGATTGATTCTAGAATATATTGACAAACTAAGACCAAAATAATATATGTATATTTTTTGAAAATCCGTAATTTGTTGATTGATTCTTGAACATCTCGGCGAAATGAGACCAAAATATTATGTACGAATTTTCCGTTTTTTGGCTAGTTTAGGAGATATAGCCTCCTTAAAATATATTTTGTGAAAATCCGTTATTTGTTGATTGATTCTAGAATATTTTGACAAATTATGACCAAAATATTATGTACGAATTTTTCGTTTTTTGGGTAGTTTGGAAGATATAGCACCTTAAAAAATGTTTTTTGGAAATCCGTTATTTGTTGATTGATTCTTGAACATCTCGGCGAAATGAGACCAAAATATTATGTACGAATTCTCCGTTTTTTGGGTAGTTTAGGAAATAAAGCCTCTTTAAAAAAATGTTTTTTGAAAATACGTTATTTGTTGATTGATTCTTGAACATCTCGGCGAAATGAGACCAAAATATTATGTACGAATTTTCCGTTTTTTGGGTAGTTTAGGAGATATAGCCTCCTTAAAATATATTTTGTGAAAATCCCTTATTTGTTGATTGATTCTAGAATATATTGACAAATTAAGACCAAAATAATAAATGTATATTTTTTGAAAATCCGTTATTTGTTGATTGATTCTTGAAAATCTCGACGAAATGAGACCAAATTATTATGTACGAATTTTCCATTTTTTAGGCTAGTTTAGGAGATATAGACTCCTTAATAAATATTTTTGGAAAATCCGTTATCTGTTGATTGATTCTTCAATATCTCGACGAAATGAGACCAAAATATTAGGTACGAATTTTCCGTGTTTTGGCTAGTTTTGGAGATATAGCCTCTTAAAAAATATTTTTTGAAAATCCGTTATTTGTTGATTGATTCTTGAAAATCTCGACGAAATGAGACCAAATTATTATGTACGAATTTTCCGTTTTTTGGCTAGTTTAGGAGATATAGTCTCCTAAAAAAATATTTTTCAAAATCCATTATTTGTTGATTGATTGTCGAAAATCTCGGCGAAATGAGACTAAAATATTATGTACGAATTTTCCGCTTTTTGGCTAGTTTAGGAGATATAGCCTCTTAAAAAAATATTTTTTGAAAATCCGTTATTTGTTGATTGATTCTTGAACATCTCGGCGAAATGAGACCAAAGTATTAGGTACGAATTTTCCGTTTTTTGGCTAGTTTTGGAGATATAGCCTCTTTAAAAAATATTTTTTGAAAATCCGTTATTTGTTGATTGATTCTTGAACATCTCGGCGAAATGAGACCAAAGTATTAGGTACGAATTTTCCGTTTTTTGGCTAGTTTTGGAGATATAGCCTATTTAATAAATATTTTTGGAAAATCCGTTATCTGTTGATTGATTCTTCAATATCTCGACGAAATGAGACCAAAATATTATGTACGAGTTTTCCGTTATTTGGCTAGTTTAGGAGATATGGACTCCTTAAAAAATGTTTTTTGAAAATCCGTTATTTGTTGATTGATTCTTGAACATCTCGGCGAAATGAGACCAAAATATTATGTACGAATTTTCCGTTTTTTGGGTAGTTTAGGAGATATAGCCTCCTTAAAATATATTTTGTGAAAATCCCTTATTTGTTGATTGATTCTAGAATATATTGACAAATTAATACCAAAATAATAAATGTATATTTTTTGAAAATCCGTTATTTGTTGATTGATTCTTGAAAATCACGACGAAATGAGACCAAATTATTATGTACGAATGTTCCATTTTTTAGGCTAGTTTAGGAGATATAGACTCCTTAATAAATATTTTTGGAAAATCCGTTATCTGTTGATTGATTCTTCAATATCTCGACGAAATGAGACCAAAATATTAGGTACGAATTTTCCGTGTTTTGGCTAGTTTTGGAGATATAGCCTCTTAAAAAATATTTTTTGAAAATACGTTATCTGTTGATTGATTCTTCAATATCTCGACGAAATGAGACCAAAATATTATGTACGAATTTTTCATTATTATGATTGTTTAGGAGATATAGCCTCCTTAATAAATATTTTTGGAAAATCCGTTATCTGTTGATTGATTCTTCAATATCTCGACGAAATGAGACCAAAATATTAGGTACGAATTTTCCGTTTTTTGGCTAGTTTTGGAGATATAGCCTCTTTAAAAAATATTTTTTGAAAATCCGTTATTTGTTGATTGATTCTTGAACATCTCGGCGAAATGAGACCAAAATATTATGTACGAATTTTCCGTTTTTGGCTAGTTTAGGAGATATAGCCTCCTTAAAATATATTTTGTGAAAATCCGTTATTTGTTGATTGATTCTAGAATATATTGACAAACTAAGACCAAAATAATATATGTATATTTTTTGAAAATCCGTTATTTGTTGATTGATTCTTGAAAATCTCGACGAAATGAGACCAAATTATTATGTACGAATTTTCCATTTTTAGGCTAGTTTAGGAGATATAGACTCCTTAATAAATATTTTTGGAAAATCCGTTATCTGTTGATTGATTCTTAAAAATCTCGGCGAAATGAGACCAAAGTATTATTTACGAATTTTACATTATTATTATGCTTATTTAGGAGATATAGCCTCCTTAATAAATATATTTGGAAAATCCGTTATCTGTTGATTGATTCTTAAAAATCTCGGCAAAATGAGACTAAAATATTATGTACGAATTTTCCGTTTTTTGGGTAGTTTAGGAGATAAAGCCTCTTTAAAAAAATATTTTTGGAAAATCCGTTATTTGTTGATTGATTCTAGAATATCTTGACGAAATTAGTTCAAAATATTATGTACGAATTTTCCGTTATTTGGCTAGTTTAGGAGATATGGACTCCTTAAAAAATGTTTTTTGAAAATCCGTAATTTGTTGATTGATTCTTGAACATCTCGGCGAAATGAGACCAAAATATTATGTACGAATTTTCCGTTTTTTGGCTAGTTTAGGAGATATAGCCTCCTTAAAATATATTTTGTGAAAATCCGTTATTTGTTGATTGATTCTAGAATATATTGACAAATTAAGACCAAAATAATATATGTATATTTTTTGAAAATCCGTTATTTGTTGATTGATTCTTGAACATCTCGGCGAAATGAGTTCAAAATATTATATACGAATTTTCCGTTATTTGGCTAGTTTGGAAAATATAGCCTCCTTAAAAAATATTTTTGAAAATCCGTTATTTGTTGATTGATTCTTGAACATCTCGGCGAAATGAGACCAAAATATTATAAACGAATTTTACGTTTTTTGGCTAATTTAGGAGATATAGCCTCCTTAAAATATATTGTGTGAAAATCCCTTATTTGTTGATTGATTCTAGAATATCTTGAAAAATTAAGACCAAAATAATAAATGTATATTTTTTGAAAATCCGATATTTGTTGATTGATACTTAAAAATCTCGGCGAAATGAGACCAAATTATTATGTACGAATTTTCCGTTATTTGGCTAGTTTAGGAGATACAGCCTCCTTAATAAATATTTTTGGAAAATCCGTTATCTGTTGATTGATTCTTCAATATCTCGACGAAATGAGACCAAAATATTATGTACGAATTTTCCGTTATTTGGCTAGTTTAGGAGATATGGACTCCTTAAAAAATGTTTTTTGAAAATCCGTTATTTGTTGATTGATTCTTGAACATCTCGGCGAAATGAGACCAAAGTATTATTTACGAATTTTTCATTATTATGATTGTTTAGGAGATATAGCCTCCTTAATAAATATTTTTGGAAAATCCGTTATCTGTTGATTGATTCTTCAATATCTCGACGAAATGAGACCAAAATATTAGGTGCGAATTTTCCGTTTTTTGGCTAGTTTTGGAGATATAGCCTCTTTAAAAAATATTTTTTGAAAATCCGTTATTTGTTGATTGATTCTTGAACATCTCGGCGAAATGAGACCAAAATATTATGTACGAATTTTCCGTTTTTGGCTAGTTTAGGAGATATAGCCTCCTTAAAATATATTTTGTGAAAATCCGTTATTTGTTGATTGATTCTAGAATATATTGACATATTAAGACCAAAATAATATATGTATATTTTTTGAAAATCCGTAATTTGTTGATTGATTCTTGAAAATCTCGACGAAATGAGACCAAATTATTATGTACGAATTTTCCATTTTTAGGCTAGTTTAGGAGATATAGACTCCTTAATAAATATTTTTGGAAAATCCGTTATCTGTTGATTGATTCTTAAAAATCTCGGCGAAATGAGACCAAAGTATTATTTACGAATTTTACATTATTATTATGCTTATTTAGGAGATATAGCCTCCTTAATAAATATATTTGGAAAATCCGTTATCTGTTGATTGATTCTTAAAAATCTCGGCAAAATGAGACTAAAATATTATGTACGAATTTTCCGTTTTTTGGGTAGTTTAGGAGATAAAGCCTCTTTAAAAAAATATTTTTGGAAAATCCGTTATTTGTTGATTGATTCTAGAATATCTTGACGAAATGAGTTAAAAATATTATGTACGAATTTTCCGTTATTTGGCTAGTTTAGGAGATATGGACTCCTTAAAAAATGTTTTTTCAAAATTCGTAATTTGTTGATTGATTCTTGAACATCTCGGCGAAATGAGACCAAAATATTATGTACGAATTTTCCGTTTTTTGGCTAGTTTAGGAGAAATAGCCTCTTAAAAAAATATTTTTTGAAAATCCCTTATTTGTTGATTGATTCTAGAACATCTTGACGAAATGAGTTCAAAATATTATGTACGAATTTTCCGTTATTTGGCTAGTTTAGGAGATATAGACTCCTTAAAAAATGTTTTTTGAAAATCCGTAATTTGTTGATTGATTCTTGAACATCTCGGCGAAATGAGACCAAAATATTATGTACGAATTTTCCGTTTTTTGGCTAGTTTAGGAGATATAGCCTCCTTAAAATATATTGTGTGAAAATCCCTTATTTGTTGATTGATTCTAGAATATCTTGACGAAATGAGTTCAAAATATTATGTACGAATTTTCCGTTATTTGGCTTGTTTAGGAGATATGGACTCCTTAAAAAATGTTTTTTGAAAATCCGTTATTTGTTGATTGATTCTTGAACATCTCGGCGAAATGAGTCCAAAATATTATATACGAATTTTCCGTTATTTGGCTAGTTTGGAAAATATAGCCTCCTTAAAAAATATTTTTTGAAAATCCGTTATTTGTTGATTGATTCTTGAACATCTCGGCGAAACGAGTCCAAAATATTATGTACGAATTTTCCGTTTTTGGCTAGTTTAGGAGATATAGCCTCCTTAAAATATATTTTGTGAAAATCCGTTATTTGTTGATTGATTCTAGAATTAATTGACAAATTAAGACCAAAATAATATATGTATATTTTTTGAAAATCCGTTATTTGTTGATTGATTCTTGAACATCTCGGCGAAATGAGTCCAAAATATTATATACGAATTTTCCGTTATTTGGCTAGTTTGGAAAATATAGCCTCCTTAAAAAATATTTTTTGAAAATCCGTTATTTGTTGATTGATTCTTGAACATCTCGGCGAAATGAGACCAAAATATTATAAACGAATTTTACGTTTTTTGGCTAATTTAGGAGATATAGCCTCCTTAAAATATATTGTGTGAAAATCCCTTATTTGTTGATTGATTCTAGAATATCTTGAAAAATTAAGACCAAAATAATAAATGTATATTTTTTGAAAATCCGATATTTGTTGATTGATACTTAAAAATCTCGGCGAAATGAGACCAAATTATTATGTACGAATTTTCCGTTATTTGGCTAGTTTAGGAGATACAGCCTCCTTAATAAATATTTTTGGAAAATCCGTTATCTGTTGATTGATTCTTCAATATCTCGACGAAATGAGACCAAATTATTATGTACGAATTTTCCATTTTTAGGCTAGTTTAGGAGATATAGACTCCTTAATAAATATTTTTGGAAAATCCGTTATCTGTTGATTGATTCTTAAAAATCTCGGCGAAATGAGACCAAAGTATTATTTACGAATTTTACATTATTATTATGCTTATTTAGGAGATATAGCCTCCTTAATAAATATATTTGGAAAATCCGTTATCTGTTGATTGATTCTTAAAAATCTCGGCAAAATGAGACTAAAATATTATGTACGAATTTTCCGTTTTTTGGGTAGTTTAGGAGATAAAGCCTCTTTAAAAAATATTTTTGGAAAATCCGTTATTTGTTGATTGATTCTAGAATATCTTGACGAAATTAGTTCAAAATATTATGTACGAATTTTCCGTTATTTGGCTAGTTTAGGAGATATGGACTCCTTAAAAAATGTTTTTTGAAAATCCGTAATTTGTTGATTGATTCTTGAACATCTCGGCGAAATGAGACCAAAATATTATGTACGAATTTTCCGTTTTTTGGCTAGTTTAGGAGATATAGCCTCCTTAAAATATATTTTGTGAAAATCCGTTATTTGTTGATTGATTCTAGAATATATTGACAAATTAAGACCAAAATAATATATGTATATTTTTTGAAAATCCGTTATTTGTTGATTGATTCTTGAACATCTCGGCGAAATGAGTTCAAAATATTATATACGAATTTTCCGTTATTTGGCTAGTTTGGAAAATATAGCCTCCTTAAAAAATATTTTTTGAAAATCCGTTATTTGTTGATTGATTCTTGAACATCTCGGCGAAATGAGACCAAAATATTATAAACGAATTTTACGTTTTTTGGCTAATTTAGGAGATATAGCCTCCTTAAAATATATTGTGTGAAAATCCCTTATTTGTTGATTGATTCTAGAATATCTTGAAAAATTAAGACCAAAATAATAAATGTATATTTTTTGAAAATCCGATATTTGTTGATTGATACTTAAAAATCTCGGCGAAATGAGACCAAATTATTATGTACGAATTTTCCGTTATTTGGCTAGTTTAGGAGATACAGCCTCCTTAATAAATATTTTTGGAAAATCCGTTATCTGTTGATTGATTCTTCAATATCTCGACGAAATGAGACCAAAATATTATGTACGAATTTTCCGTTATTTGGCTAGTTTAGGAGATATGGACTCCTTAAAAAATGTTTTTTGAAAATCCGTTATTTGTTGATTGATTCTTGAACATCTCGGCGAAATGAGACCAAAGTATTATTTACGAATTTTTCATTATTATGATTGTTTAGGAGATATAGCCTCCTTAATAAATATTTTTGGAAAATCCGTTATCTGTTGATTGATTCTTCAATATCTCGACGAAATGAGACCAAAATATTAGGTGCGAATTTTCCGTTTTTTGGCTAGTTTTGGAGATATAGCCTCTTTAAAAAATATTTTTTGAAAATCCGTTATTTGTTGATTGATTCTTGAACATCTCGGCGAAATGAGACCAAAATATTATGTACGAATTTTCCGTTTTTGGCTAGTTTAGGAGATATAGCCTCCTTAAAATATATTTTGTGAAAATCCGTTATTTGTTGATTGATTCTAGAATATATTGACATATTAAGACCAAAATAATATATGTATATTTTTTGAAAATCCGTTATTTGTTGATTGATTCTTGAAAATCTCGACGAAATGAGACCAAATTATTATGTACGAATTTTCCATTTTTAGGCTAGTTTAGGAGATATAGACTCCTTAATAAATATTTTTGGAAAATCCGTTATCTGTTGATTGATTCTTAAAAATCTCGGCGAAATGAGACCAAAGTATTATTTACGAATTTTACATTATTATTATGCTTATTTAGGAGATATAGCCTCCTTAATAAATATATTTGGAAAATCCGTTATCTGTTGATTGATTCTTAAAAATCTCGGCAAAATGAGACTAAAATATTATGTACGAATTTTCCGTTTTTTGGGTAGTTTAGGAGATAAAGCCTCTTTAAAAAAATATTTTTGGAAAATCCGTTATTTGTTGATTGATTCTAGAATATCTTGACGAAATGAGTTAAAAATATTATGTACGAATTTTCCGTTATTTGGCTAGTTTAGGAGATATGGACTCCTTAAAAAATGTTTTTTCAAAATTCGTAATTTGTTGATTGATTCTTGAACATCTCGGCGAAATGAGACCAAAATATTATGTACGAATTTTCCGTTTTTTGGCTAGTTTAGGAGAAATAGCCTCTTAAAAAATATTTTTGAAAATCCCTTATTTGTTGATTGATTCTAGAACATCTTGACGAAATGAGTTCAAAATATTATGTACGAATTTTCCGTTATTTGGCTAGTTTAGGAGATATAGACTCCTTAAAAAATGTTTTTTGAAAATCCGTAATTTGTTGATTGATTCTTGAACATCTCGGCGAAATGAGACCAAAATATTATGTACGAATTTTCCGTTTTTTGGCTAGTTTAGGAGATATAGCCTCCTTAAAATATATTGTGTGAAAATCCCTTATTTGTTGATTGATTCTAGAATATCTTGACGAAATGAGTTCAAAATATTATGTACGAATTTTCCGTTATTTGGCTTGTTTAGGAGATATGGACTCCTTAAAAAATGTTTTTTGAAAATCCGTTATTTGTTGATTGATTCTTGAACATCTCGGCGAAATGAGTCCAAAATATTATATACGAATTTTCCGTTATTTGGCTAGTTTGGAAAATATAGCCTCCTTAAAAAATATTTTTTGAAAATCCGTTATTTGTTGATTGATTCTTGAACATCTCGGCGAAATGAGTCCAAAATATTATGTACGAATTTTCCGTTTTTGGCTAGTTTAGGAGATATAGCCTCCTTAAAATATATTTTGTGAAAATCCGTTATTTGTTGATTGATTCTAGAATTAATTGACAAATTAAGACCAAAATAATATATGTATATTTTTTGAAAATCCGTTATTTGTTGATTGATTCTTGAACATCTCGGCGAAATGAGTCCAAAATATTATATACGAATTTTCCGTTATTTGGCTAGTTTGGAAAATATAGCCTCCTTAAAAAATATTTTTTGAAAATCCGTTATTTGTTGATTGATTCTTGAACATCTCGGAGAAATGAGACCAAAATATTATAAACGAATTTTACGTTTTTTGGCTAGTTTAGGAGATACAGCCTCCTTAATAAATATTTTTGGAAAATCCGTTATCTGTTGATTGATTCTTCAATATCTCGACGAAATGAGACCAAAATATTATGTACGAATTTTCCGTTATTTGGCTAGTTTAGGAGATATAGCCTCCTTAAAATATATTGTGTGAAAATCCCTTATTTGTTGATTGATTCTAGAATATCTTGAAAAATTAAGACCAAAATAATAAATGTATATTTTTTGAAAATCCGATATTTGTTGATTGATTCTTAAAAATCTCGGCGAAATGAGACCAAATTATTATGTACGAATTTTCCGTTATTTGGCTAGTTTAGGAGATACAGCCTCCTTAATAAATATTTTTGGAAAATCCGTTATCTGTTGATTGATTCTTCAATATCTCGACGAAATGAGACCAAAATATTATGTACGAATTTTCCGTTATTTGGCTAGTTTAGGAGATATGGACTCCTTAAAAAATGTTTTTGAAAATCCGTTATTTGTTGATTGATTCTTGAACATCTCGGCGAAATGAGACCAAAGTATTATTTACGAATTTTTCATTATTATAATTGTTTAGGAGATACAGCCTCCTTAATAAATATTTTTGGAAAATCCGTTATCTGTTGATTGATTCTTCAATATCTCGACGAAATGAGACCAAAATATTAGGTACGAATTTTCCGTTTTTTGGCTAGTTTTGGAGATATAGCCTCTTTAAAAATTTTTTTTGAAAATCCGTTATTTGTTGATTGATTCTTGAACATCTCGGCGAAACTAGACCAAAATATTATGTACGAATTTTCCGTTTTTGGCTAGTTTAGGAGATATAGCCTCCTTAAAATATATTTTGTGAAAATCCGTTATTTATTGATTGATTCTAGAGTATATTGACAAATTAAGACCAAAACAATATATGTATATTTTTTGAAAATCCGTTATTTGTTGATTGATTCTTGAAAATCTCGACGAAATGAGACCAAATTATTATGTACGAATTTTCCATTTTTAGGCTAGTTTGGGAGATATAGACTCCTTAATAAATATTTTTGGAAAATCCGTTATCTGTTGATTGATTCTTAAAAATCTCGGCGAAATGAGACCAAAATATTATGTACGAATTTTCTGTTTTTTGGCTAGTTTAGGAGATATAGCCTCCTTAAAATATATTTTGTGAAAATCCGTTATTTATTGATTGATTCTAGAGTATATTGACAAATTAAGACCAAAATAATATATGTATATTTTTTGAAAATCCGTTATTTGTTGATTGATTCTTGAAAATCTCGACGAAATGAGACCAAATTATTATGTACGAATTTTCCATTTTTAGGCTAGTTTGGGAGATATAGACTCCTTAATAAATATTTTTGGAAAATCCGTTATCTGTTGATTGATTCTTAAAAATCTCGGCGAAATGAGACCAAAGTATTATTTACGAATTTTACATTATTATTATGCTTATTTAGGAGATATAGCCTCCTTAATAAATATATTTGGAAAATCCGTTATCTGTTGATTGATTCTTAAAAATCTCGGCAAAATGAGACTAAAATATTATGTACGAATTTTCCGTTTTTTGGGTAGTTTGGAAAATATAGCCTCCTTAAAAAATATTTTTTGAAAATCCGTTATTTGTTGATTGATTCTTGAACATCTCGGCGAAATGAGACCAAAATATTATGTACGAATTTTCCGTTTTTTGGCTAATTTAGGAGATATAGCCTCCTTAAAATATATTGTGTGAAAATCCCTTATTTGTTGATTGATTCTAGAATATCTTGAAAAATTAAGACCAAAATAATAAATGTATATTTTTTGAAAATCCGATATTTGTTGATTGATTCTTAAAAATCTCGGCGAAATGAGACCAAATTATTATGTACGAATTTTCCGTTATTTGGCTAGTTTAGGAGATATGGACTCCTTAAAAAATGTTTTTTGAAAATTCGTAATTTGTTGATTGATTCTTGAATATCTCGGCGAAATGAGTCCAAAATATTATATACGAATTTTCCGTTATTTGGCTAGTTTGGAAAATATAGCCTCCTTAAAAAATATTTTTTGAAAATCCGTTATTTGTTGATTGATTCTTGAACATCTCGGCGAAATGAGACCAAAATATTATGTACGAATTTTACGTTTTTTGGCTAATTTAGGAGATATAGCCTCCTTAAAATATATTGTGTGAAAATCCCTTATTTGTTGATTGATTCTAGAATATCTTGAAAAATTAAGACCAAAATAATAAATGTATATTTTTTGAAAATCCGATATTTGTTGATTGATTCTTAAAAATCTCGGCGAAATGAGACCAAATTATTATGTACGAATTTTCCGTTATTTGGCTAGTTTAGGAGATACAGCCGCCTTAATAAATATTTTTGGAAAATCCGTTATCTGTTGATTGATTCTTCAATATCTCGACGAAATGAGAGCAAAATATTATGTACGAATTTTCCGTTATTTGGCTAGTTTAGGAGATATCGACTCCTTAAAAAATGTTTTTTGGAAATCCGTTATTTGTTGATTGATTCTTGAACATCTCGGCGAAATGAGACCAAAGTATTATTGACGAATTTTTCATTATTATGATTGTTTAGGAGATATAGCCTCCTTAATAAATATTTTTGGAAAATCCGTTATCTGTTGATTGATTCTTCAATATCTCGACGAAATGAGACCAAAATATTAGGTACGAATTTTCCGTTTTTTGGCTAGTTTAGGAGATATAGCCTCCTAAAAAAATATTTTTTGAAAATCCATTATTTGTTGATTGATTGTCGAAAATCTCGGTGAAATGAGACTAAAATATTATGTACGAATTTTCCGTTATTTAGCTAGTTTAGTAGATATGGACTCCTTAAAAAATGTTTTTTGAAAATCCGTTATTTGTTGATTGATTCTTGAACATCTCGGCGAAATGAGACCAAAGTATTATTTACGAATTTTTCATTATTATGATTGTTTAGGAGATATAGCCTCCTTAATAAATATTTTTGGAAAATCCGTTATCCGTTGATTGATTCTTCAATATCTCGACGAAATGAGACCAAAATATTAGGTACGAATTTTCCGTTTTTTGGCTAGTTTTGGAGATATAGCCTCTTTAAAAAATATTTTTTGAAAATCCGTTATTTGTTGATTGATTCTTGAACATCTCGGCGAAATGAGACCAAAATATTATGTACGAATTTTCCGTTCTTGGCTAGTTTAGGAGATATGGACTCCTTAAAAAATGTTTTTTGAAAATCCGTAATTTGTTGATTGATTCTTGAACATCTCGGCGAAATGAGACCAAAATATTATGTACGAATTTTCCGTTTTTTGGCTAGTTTAGGAGATATAGCCTCTTAAAAAAATATTTTTTGAAAATCCCTTATTTGTTGATTGATTCTAGAATATCTTGACGAAATTAGTTCAAAATATTATGTACGAATTTTCCGTTATTTGGCTAGTTTAGGAGATATAGCCTCCTTAATAAATATTTTTGGAAAATCCGTTATCTGTTGATGATTCTTCAATATCTCGACGAAATGAGACCAAAATATTAGGTACGAATTTTCCGTTTTTTGGCTAGTTTAGGAGATATAGCCTCCTAAAAAAATATTTTTTGAAAATCCATTATTTGTTGATTGATTGTCGAAAATCTCGGTGAAATGAGACTAAAATATTATGTACGAATTTTCCGTTATTTAGCTAGTTTAGTAGATATGGACTCCTTAAAAAATGTTTTTTGAAAATCCGTTATTTGTTGATTGATTCTTGAAAATCTCGACGAAATGAGACCAAAGTATTATTTACGAATTTTTCATTATTATGATTGTTTAGGAGATATAGCCTCCTTAATAAATATTTTTGAAAATCCGTTATCCGTTGATTGATTCTTCAATATCTCGACGAAATGAGACCAAAATATAAGGTACGAATTTTCCGTTTTTTGGCTAGTTTTGGAGATATAGCCTCTTTAAAAAATATTTTTTGAAAATCCGTTATTTGTTGATTGATTCTTGAACATCTCGGCGAAATGAGACCAAAATATTATGTACGAATTTTCCGTTATTTGGCTAGTTTAGGAGATATGGACTCCTTAAAAAATGTTTTTTGAAAATTCGTAATTTGTTGATTGATTCTTGAATATCTCGGCGAAATGAGTCCAAAATATTATATACGAATTTTCCGTTATTTGGCTAGTTTGGAAAATATAGCCTCCTTAAAAAATATTTTTTGAAAATCCGTTATTTGTTGATTGATTCTTGAACATCTCGGCGAAATGAGACCAAAATATTATGTACGAATTTTCCGTTCTTGGCTAGTTTAGGAGATATAGCCTCCTTAAAATATATTTTGTGAAAATCCGTTATTTGTTGATTGATTCTAGAATATATTGACAAATTAAGACCAAAATAATATATGTATATTTTTTGAAAATCCGTTATTTGTTGATTGATTCTTGAAAATCTCGACGAAATGAGACCAAATTATTATGTACGAATTTTCCATTTTTAGGCTAGTTTAGGAGATATAGACTCCTCAATAAGTATTTTTGGAAAATCCGTTATCTGTTGATTGATTCTTAAAAATCTCGGCGAAATGAGACCAAAGTATTATTTACGAATTTTACATTATTATTATGCTTATTTAGGAGATATAGCCTCCTTAATAAATATATTTGGAAAATCCGTTATCTGTTGATTGATTCTTAAAAATCTCGGCAAAATGAGACTAAAATATTATGTACGAATTTTCCGTTTTTTGGGTAGTTTAGGAGATAAAGCCTCTTTAAAAAAATATTTTTGGAAAATCCGTTATTTGTTGATTGATTCTAGAATATCTTGACGAAATTAGTTCAAAATATTATGTACGAATTTTCCGTTATTTGGCTAGTTTAGGAGATATGGACTCCTTAAAAAATGTTTTTTGAAAATCCGTAATTTGTTGATTGATTCTTGAACATCTCGGCGAAATGAGACCAAAATATTATGTACGAATTTTCCGTTTTTTGGCTAGTTTAGGAGATATAGCCTCTTAAAAAAATATTTTTTGAAAATCCCTTATTTGTTGATTGATTCTAGAATATCTTGACGAAATTAGTTCAAAATATTATGTACGAATTTTCCGTTATTTGGCTAGTTTAGGAGATATAGCCTCCTTAATAAATATTTTTGGAAAATCCGTTATCTGTTGATTGATTCTTCAATATCTCGACGAAATGAGACCAAAATATTAGGTACGAATTTTCCGTTTTTTGGCTAGTTTAGGAGATATAGCCTCCTAAAAAAATATTTTTTGAAAATCCATTATTTGTTGATTGATTGTCGAAAATCTCGGTGAAATGAGACTAAAATATTATGTACGAATTTTCCGTTATTTAGCTAGTTTAGTAGATATGGACTCCTTAAAAAATGTTTTTTGAAAATCCGTTATTTGTTGATTGATTCTTGAACATCTCGGCGAAATGAGACCAAAGTATTATTTACGAATTTTTCATTATTATGATTGTTTAGGAGATATAGCCTCCTTAATAAATATTTTTGGAAAATCCGTTATCCGTTGATTGATTCTTCAATATCTCGACGAAATGAGACCAAAATATTATGTACGAATTTTCCGTTTTTTGGCTAGTTTTGGAGATATAGCCTCTTTAAAAAATATTTTTTGAAAATCCGTTATTTGTTGATTGATTCTTGAACATCTCGGCGAAATGAGACCAAAATATTATGTACGAATTTTCCGTTATTTGGCTAGTTTAGGAGATATGGACTCCTTAAAAAATGTTTTTTGAAAATCCGTAATTTGTTGATTGATTCTTGAACATCTCGGCGAAATGAGACCAAAATATTATGTACGAATTTTCCGTTTTTTGGCTAGTTTTGGAGATATAGCCTCTTAAAAAAATATTTTTGAAAATCCCTTATTTGTTGATTGATTCTAGAATATCTTGACGAAATGAGTTCAAAATATTATGTACGAATTTTCCGTTATTTGGCTAGTTTAGGAGATATGGACTCCTTAAAAAATGTTTTTTGAAAATCCGTAATTTGTTGATTGATTCTTGAACATCTCGGCGAAATGAGACCAAAATATTATGTACGAATTTTCCGTTTTTTGGCTAGTTTAGGAGATATAGCCTCCTTAAAATATATTTTGTAAAAATCCGTTATTTGTTGATTGATTCTAGAATATTTTGACAAATTAAGACCAAAATATTATGTACGAATTTTCCGTTTTTTGGCTAGTTTAGGAGATATAGCCTCCTTAATAAATATTTTTGGAAAATCCGTTATCCGTTGATTGATTCTTCAATATCTCGACGAAATGAGACCAAAATATTATGTACGAATTTTCCGTTTTTTGGCTAGTTTTGGAGATATAGCCTCTTTAAAAAATATTTTTTGAAAATCCGTTATTTGTTGATTGATTCTTGAACATCTCGGCGAAATGAGACCAAAATATTATGTACGAATTTTCCGTTATTTGGCTAGTTTAGGAGATATGGACTCCTTAAAAAATGTTTTTTGAAAATCCGTAATTTGTTGATTGATTCTTGAACATCTCGGCGAAATGAGACCAAAATATTATGTACGAATTTTCCGTTTTTTGGCTAGTTTTGGAGATATAGCCTCTTAAAAAAATATTTTTGAAAATCCCTTATTTGTTGATTGATTCTAGAATATCTTGACGAAATGAGTTCAAAATATTATGTACGAATTTTCCGTTATTTGGCTAGTTTAGGAGATATGGACTCCTTAAAAAATGTTTTTTGAAAATCCGTAATTTGTTGATTGATTCTTGAACATCTCGGCGAAATGAGACCAAAATATTATGTACGAATTTTCCGTTTTTTGGCTAGTTTAGGAGATATAGCCTCCTTAAAATATATTTTGTAAAAATCCGTTATTTGTTGATTGATTCTAGAATATTTTGACAAATTAAGACCAAAATATTATGTACGAATTTTCCGTTTTTTGGCTAGTTTAGGAGATATAGCCTCTTAAAAAAATATTTTTTGAAAATCCCTTATTTGTTGATTGATTCTAGAATATCTTGACGAAATGAGTTCAAAATATTATGTACGAATTTTCCGTTATTTGTCTAGTTTAGGAGATATGGACTCCTTAAAAAATGTTTTTTGAAAATCCGTAATTTGTTGATTGATTCTTGAACATCTCAGCGAAATGAGACCAAAATATTATGTACGAATTTTCCGTTTTTTGGCTAGTTTAGGAGATATAGCCTCCTTAAAATATATTGTGTGAAAATCCCTTATTTGTTGATTGATTCTAGAATATCTTGAAAAATTAAGACCAAAATAATAAATGTATATTTTTTGAAAATCCGATATTTGTTGATTGATTCTTAAAAATCTCGGCGAAATGAGACCAAAATATTATGTACGAATTTTCCGTTATTTGGCTAGTTTAGGAGATACAGCCTCCTTAATAAATATTTTTGGAAAATCCGTTATCTGTTGATTGATTCTTCAATATCTCGACGAAATGAGACCAAAATATGATGTACGAATTTTCCGTTATTTGGCTAGTTTAGGAGATATGGACTCCTTAAAAAATGTTTTTTGGAAATCCGTTATTTGTTGATTGATTCTTGAACATCTCGGCGAAATGAGACCAAAATATTATGTACGAATGCTCCGTTTTTTGGGTAGTTTAGGAGATAAAGCCTCTTTAAAAAAATGTTTTTTGAAAATACGTTATTTGTTGATTGATTCTTGAACATCTCGGCGAAATGAGACCAAAATATTATATACGAATTTTCCGTTTTTTGGGTAGTTTAGGAGATATAGCCTCCTTAAAATATATTTTGTGAAAATCCCTTATTTGTTGATTGATTCTAGAATATATTGACAAATTAAGACCAAAATAATAAATGTATATTTTTTGAAAATCCGTTATTTGTTGATTGATTCTTGAAAATCTCGACGAAATGAGACCAAATTATTATGTACGAATTTTCCATTTTTTAGGCAAGTTTAGGAGATATAGACTCCTTAATAAATATTTTTGGAAAATCCGTTATCTGTTGATTGATTCTTCAATATCTCGACGAAATGAGACCAAAATATTAGGTACGAATTTTCCGTTTTTTGGCTAGTTTTGGAGATATAGCCTCTTAAAAAAATATTTTTTGAAAATCCGTTATTTGTTGATTGATTCTTGAAAATCTCGACGAAATGAGACCAAATTATTATGTACGAATTTTCCGTTTTTTGGCTAGTTTAGGAGATATAGCCTCCTAAAAAAATATTTTTTGAAAATCCATTATTTGTTGATTGATTGTCGAAAATCTCGGCGAAATGAGACTAAAATATTATGTACGAATTTTCCGTTTTTTGGCTAGTTTAGGAGATATAGCCTCTTAAAAAAATATTTTTTGAAAATCCGTTATTTGTTGATTGATTCTAGAATATCTTGACGAAATGAGTTCAAAATATTATGTACGAATTTTCCGTTATTTGGCTAGTTTAGGAGATATGGACTCCTTAAAAAATGTTTTTTCAAAATTCGTAATTTGTTGATTGATTCTTGAACATCTCGGCGAAATGAGACCAAAATATTATGTACGAATTTTCCGTTTTTTGGCTAGTTTAGGAGATATAGCCTCCTTAAAATATATTGTGTAACAATCCCTTATTTGTTGATTGATTCTAGAATATCTTGACGAAATGAGTTCAAAATATTATGTACGAATTTTCCGTTATTTGGCTAGTTTAGGAGATATGGACTCCTTAAAAAATGTTTTTTGAAAATCCGTAATTTGTTGATTGATTCTTGAACATCTCGGCGAAATGAGACCAAAATATTATGTACGAATTTTCCGTTTTTTGGCTAGTTTTGGAGATATAGCCTCTTAAAAAAATATTTTTTGAAAATCCCTTATTTGTTGATTGATTCTAGAATATCTTGACGAAATGAGTTCAAAATATTATGTACGAATTTTCCGTTATTTGGCTAGTTTAGGAGATATGGACTCCTTAAAAAATGTTTTTTGAAAATCCGTAATTTGTTGATTGATTCTTGAACATCTCGGCGAAATGAGACCAAAATATTATGTACGAATTTTCCGTTTTTTGGCTAGTTTAGGAGATATAGCCTCCTTAAAATATATTTTGTAAAAATCCGTTATTTGTTGATTGATTCTAGAATATTTTGACAAATTAAGACCAAAATATTATGTACGAATTTTCCGTTTTTTGGCTAGTTTAGGAGATATAGCCTCTTAAAAAAATATTTTTTGAAAATCCCTTATTTGTTGATTGATTCTAGAATATCTTGACGAAATGAGTTCAAAATATTATGTACGAATTTTCCGTTATTTGGCTAGTTTAGGAGATATGGACTCCTTAAAAAATGTTTTTTGAAAATCCGTAATTTGTTGATTGATTCTTGAACATCTCGGCGAAATGAGACCAAAATATTATGTACGAATTTTCCGTTTTTTGGCTAGTTTAGGAGATATAGCCTCCTTAAAATATATTGTGTGAAAATCCCTTATTTGTTGATTGATTCTAGAATATCTTGAAAAATTAAGACCAAAATAATAAATGTATATTTTTTGAAAATCCGATATTTGATGATTGATTCTTAAAAATCTCGGCGAAATGAGACCAAAATATTATGTACGAATTTTCCGTTATTTGGCTAGTTTAGGAGATACAGCCTCCTTAATAAATATTTTTGGAAAATCCGTTATCTGTTGATTGATTCTTCAATATCTCGACGAAATGAGACCAAAATATGATGTACGAATTTTCCGTTATTTGGCTAGTTTAGGAGATATGGACTCCTTAAAAAATGTTTTTTGGAAATCCGTTATTTGTTGATTGATTCTTGAACATCTCGGCGAAATGAGACCAAAATATTATGTACGAATTCTCCGTTTTTTGGGTAGTTTAGGAGATAAAGCCTCTTTAAAAAAATGTTTTTTGAAAATACGTTATTTGTTGATTGATTCTTGAACATCTCGGCGAAATGAGACCAAAATATTATATACGAATTTTCCGTTTTTTGGGTAGTTTAGGAGATATAGCCTCCTTAAAATATATTTTGTGAAAATCCCTTATTTGTTGATTGATTCTAGAATATATTGACAAATTAAGACCAAAATAATAAATGTATATTTTTTGAAAATCCGTTATTTGTTGATTGATTCTTGAAAATCTCGACGAAATGAGACCAAATTATTATGTACGAATTTTCCATTTTTTAGGCTAGTTTAGGAGATATAGACTCCTTAATAAATATTTTTGGAAAATCCGTTATCTGTTGATTGATTCTTCAATATCTCGACGAAATGAGACCAAAATATTAGGTACGAATTTTCCGTTTTTTGGCTAGTTTTGGAGATATAGCCTCTTAAAAAAATATTTTTTGAAAATCCGTTATTTGTTGATTGATTCTTGAAAATCTCGACGAAATGAGACCAAATTATTATGTACGAATTTTCCGTTTTTTGGCTAGTTTAGGAGATATAGCCTCCTAAAAAAATATTTTTGAAAATCCATTATTTGTTGATTGATTGTCGAAAATCTCGGCGAAATGAGACTAAAATATTATGTACGAATTTTCCGTTTTTTGGCTAGTTTAGGAGATATAGCCTCTTAAAAAAATATTTTTTGAAAATCCGTTATTTGTTGATTGATTCTAGAATATCTTGACGAAATGAGTTCAAAATATTATGTACGAATTTTCCGTTATTTGGCTAGTTTAGGAGATATGGACTCCTTAAAAAATGTTTTTTCAAAATTCGTAATTTGTTGATTGATTCTTGAACATCTCGGCGAAATGAGACCAAAATATTATGTACGAATTTTCCGTTTTTTGTCTAGTTTAGGAGATATAGCCTCCTTAAAATATATTGTGTAACAATCCCTTATTTGTTGATTGATTCTAGAATATTTTGACAAATTAAGACCAAAATATTATGTACGAATTTTTCGTTTTTTGGGTAGTTTGGAAGATATAGCCCCTTTAAAATAGATTTTTGGAAAATCCGTTATTTGTTGATTGATTCTTGAACATCTCGGCGAAATGAGTCCAAAATATTATATACGAATTTTCCGTTATTTGGCTAGATTGGAAGATATAGCCTCCTTAAAAAATATCTTTTGAAAATCCGTTATTTGCTGATTGATTCTTGAACATCTCGGCGAAATGAGACCAAAATATTATGTACGAATTTTACGTTTTTTGGCTAATTTAGGAGATATAGCCTCCTTAAAATATAATGTGTGAAAATCCCTTATTTGTTGATTGATTCTTAAAAATCTCGGCGAAATGAGACCAAAATATTATGTACGAATTTTCCGTTATTTGGCTAGTTTAGGAGATACAGCCTCCTTAATAAATATTTTTGGAAAATCCGTTATCTGTTGATTGATTCTTCAATATCTCGACGAAATGAGACCAAAATATTATGTACGAATTTTCCGTTATTTGGCTAGTTTAGGAGATATGGACTCCTTAAAAAATATATTTTGGAAATCCGTTATTTGTTGATTGATTCTTGAACATCTCGGCGAAATGAGACCAAATTATTATGTACGAATTTTCCGTTTTTTGGCTAGTTTAGGAGATATAGCCTCTTAAAAAAATATTTTTTGAAAATCCGTTATTTGTTGATTGATTCTAGAATATCTTGACAAAATGAGTTCAAAATACTATGTACGAATTTTCCGTTATTTGGCTAGTTTAGGAGATATGGACTCCTTAAAAAATGTTTTTTCAAAATTCGTAATTTGTTGATTGATTCTTGAACATCTCGGCGAAATGAGACCAAAATATTATGTACGAATTTTCCGTTTTTTGGCTAGTTTAGGAGATATAGCCTCCTTAAAATATATTGTGTGAAAATCCCTTATTTGTTGATTGATTCTAGAATATCTTGACGAAATGAGTTCAAAATATTATGTACGAATTTTCCGTTATTTGGCCAGTTTAGGAGATATGGACTCCTTAAAAAATGTTTTTTGAAAATCCGTAATTTGCTGATTGATTCTTGAACATCTCGGCGAAATGAGACCAAAATATTATGTACGAGTTTTACGTTTTTTGGCTAATTTAGGAGATATAGCCTCCTTAAAATATATTGTGTGAAAATCCCTTATTTGTTGATTGATTCTTAAAAATCTTGGGGAAATGAGACCAAAATATTATATACGAATTTTCCGTTATTTGGCTAGTTTAGGAGATACAGCCTCCTTAATATATATTTTTGGAAAATCCGTTATCTGTTGATTGATTCTTCAATATCTCGACGAAATGAGACCAAAAGATTATGTACGAATTTTCCGTTATTTGGCTAGTTTAGGAGATATGGACTCCTTAAAAAATGTTTTTTGGAAATCCGTTATTTGTTGATTGATTCTTGAACATCTCGGCGAAATGAGACCAAAATATTATGTACGAATTCTCCGTTTTTTGGGTAGTTTAGGAGATAAAGCCTCTTTAAAAAAATGTTTTTTGAAAATACGTTATTTGTTGATTGATTCTTGAACATCTCGGCGAAATGAGACCAAAATATTATGTACGAATTTTCCGTTTTTTGGGTAGTTTAGGAGATATAGCATCCTTAAAATATATTTTGTGAAAATCCCTTATTTGTTGATTGATTCAAGAATATATTGACAAATTAAGACCAAAATAATAAATGTATATTTTTTGAAAATCCGGTATTTGTTGATTGATTCTTGAAAATCTCGACGAAATGAGACCAAAATATTAGGTACGAATTTTCCGTTTTTTGGCTAGTTTTGGAGATATAGCATCCTTAAAATATATTTTGTGAAAATCCCTTATTTGTTGATTGATTCAAGAATATATTGACAAATTAAGACCAAAATAATAAATGTATATTTTTTGAAAATCCGGTATTTGTTGATTGATTCTTGAAAATCTCGACGAAATGAGACCAAAATATTAGGTACGAATTTTCCGTTTTTTGGCTAGTTTTGGAGATATAGCCTCTTAAAAAAATATTTTTTGAAAATCCGTTATTTGTTGATTGATTCTTGAACATCTCGGCGAAATGAGACCAAAATATTATGTACGAATTTTCTGTTTTTTGGCTAGTTTAGGAGATATAGCCTCCTTAAAATATATTTTGTGAAAATCCGTTATTTGTTGATTGATTCTAGAATATTTTGACAAATTAAGACCAAAATATTATGTACGAATTTTTCGTTTTTTGGGTAGTTTGGAAGATATAGCCCCTTTAAAATAGATTTTTGGAAAATCCGTTATTTGTTGATTGATTCTTGAACATCTCGGCGAAATGAGTCCAAAATATTATATACGAATTTTCCGTTATTTGGCTAGTTTGGAAGATATAGCCTCCTTAAAAAATATTTTTTGAAAATCCGTTATTTGCTGATTGATTCTTGAACATCTCGGCGAAATGAGACCAAAATATTATGTAGAGTTTTACGTTTTTTGGCTAATTTAGGAGATATAGCCTCCTTAAAATATATTGTGTGAAAATCCCTTATTTGTTGATTTATTCTTAAAAATCTTGGGGAAATGAGACCAAAATATTATGTACGAATTTTCCGTTATTTGGCTAGTTTAGGAGATACAGCCTCCTTAATATATATTTTTGGAAAATCCGTTATTTGTTGATTGATTCTTCAATATCTCGACGAAATGAGACCAAAAGATTATGTACGAATTTTCCGTTATTTGGCTAGTTTAGGAGATATGGACTCCTTAAAAAATGTTTTTTGGAAATCCGTTATTTGTTGATTGATTCTTGAACATCTCGGCGAAATGAGCCCAAAATATTATGTACGAATTCTCCGTTTTTTGGGTAGTTTAGGAGATAAAGCCTCTTTAAAAAAATGTTTTTTGAAAATACGTTATTTGTTGATTGATTCTTGAACATCTCGGCGAAATGAGACCAAAATATTATGTACGAATTTTCCGTTTTTTGGGTAGTTTAGGAGATATAGCATCCTTAAAATATATTTTGTGAAAATCCCTTATTTGTTGATTGATTCAAGAATATATTGACAAATTAAGACCAAAATAATAAATGTATATTTTTTGAAAATCCGTTATTTGTTGATTGATTCTTGAAAATCTCGACGAAATGAGACCAAATTATTATGTACGAATTTTCCGTTTTTTGGGTAGTTTAGGAGATATAGCCTCCTTAAAATATATTTTGTGAAAATCCCTTATTTGTTGATTGATTCTAGAATATATTGACAAATTAAGACCAAAATAATAAATGTATATTTTGTGAAAATCCGTTATTTGTTGATTGATTCTAGAATATTTTGACAAATTATGACCAAAATATTATGTACGAATTTTTCGTTTTTTGGGTAGTTTGGAAGATATAGCACCTTAAAAAATGTTTTTTGGAAATCCGTTATTTGTTGATTGATTCTTGAACATCTCGGCGAAATGAGACCAAAATATTATGTACGAATTCTCCGTTTTTTGGGTAGTTTAGGAAATAAAGCCTCTTTAAAAAAATGTTTTTTGAAAATACGTTATTTGTTGATTGATTCTTGAACATCTCGGCGAAATGAGACCAAAATATTATGTACGAATTTTCCGTTTTTTGGGTAGTTTAGGAGATATAGCCTCCTTAAAATATATTTTGTGAAAATCCCTTATTTGTTGATTGATTCTAGAATATATTGACAAATTAAGACCAAAATAATAAATGTATATTTTGTGAAAATCCGTTATTTGTTGATTGATTCTTGAAAATCTCGACGAAATGAGACCAAATTATTATGTACGAATTTTCCATTTTTTAGGCTAGTTTAGGAGATATAGACTCCTTAATAAATATTTTTGGAAAATCCGTTATCTGTTGATTGATTCTTCAATATCTCGACGAAATGAGACCAAAATATTAGGTACGAATTTTCCGTGTTTTGGCTAGTTTTGGAGATATAGCCTCTTAAAAAATATTTTTTGAAAATCCGTTATTTGTTGATTGATTCTTGAAAATCTCGACGAAATGAGACCAAATTATTATGTACGAATTTTCCGTTTTTTGGCTAGTTTAGGAGATATAGCCTCCTAAAAAAATATTTTTCAAAATCCATTATTTGTTGATTGATTGTCGAAAATCTCGGCGAAATGAGACTAAAATATTATGTACGAATTTTCCGCTTTTTGGCTAGTTTAGGAGATATAGCCTCTTAAAAAAATATTTTTTGAAAATCCGTTATTTGTTGATTGATTCTTGAACATCTCGGCGAAATGAGACCAAAGTATTAGGTACGAATTTTCCGTTTTTTGGCTAGTTTTGGAGATATAGCCTCTTTAAAAAATATTTTTTGAAAATCCGTTATTTGTTGATTGATTCTTGAACATCTCGGCGAAATGAGACCAAAGTATTAGGTACGAATTTTCCGTTTTTTGGCTAGTTTTGGAGATATAGCCTCCTTAATAAATATTTTTGGAAAATCCGTTATCTGTTGATTGATTCTTTAATATCTCGACGAAATGAGACCAAAATATTATGTACGAGTTTTCCGTTATTTGGCTAGTTTAGGAGATATGGACTCCTTAAAAAATGTTTTTTGAAAATCCGTTATTTGTTGATTGATTCTTGAACATCTCGGCGAAATGAGACCAAAATATTATGTACGAATTTTCCGTTTTTTGGGTAGTTTAGGAGATATAGCCTCCTTAAAATATATTTTGTGAAAATCCCTTATTTGTTGATTGATTCTAGAATATATTGACAAATTAATACCAAAATAATAAATGTATATTTTTTGAAAATCCGTTATTTGTTGATTGATTCTTGAAAATCACGACGAAATGAGACCAAATTATTATGTACGAATTTTCCATTTTTAGGCTAGTTTAGGAGATATAGACTCCTTAATAAATATTTTTGGAAAATCCGTTATCTGTTGATTGATTCTTAAAAATGTCGGCGAAATGAGACCAAAGTATTATTTACGAATTTTACATTATTATTATGCTTATTTAGGAGATATAGCCTCCTTAATAAATATATTTGGAAAATCCGTTATCTGTTGATTGATTCTTAAAAATCTCGGCAAAATGAGACTAAAATATTATGTACGAATTTTCCGTTTTTTGGGTAGTTTAGGAGATAAAGCCTCTTTAAAAAAATATTTTTGGAAAATCCGTTATTTGTTGATTGATTCTAGAATATCTTGACGAAATTAGTTCAAAATATTATGTACGAATTTTCCGTTATTTGGCTAGTTTAGGAGATATGGACTCCTTAAAAAATGTTTTTTGAAAATCCGTAATTTGTTGATTGATTCTTGAACATCTCGGCGAAATGAGACCAAAATATTATGTACGAATTTTCCGTTTTTTGGCTAGTTTAGGAGATATAGCCTCCTTAAAATATATTTTGTGAAAATCCGTTATTTGTTGATTGATTCTAGAATATATTGACAAATTAAGACCAAAATAATATATGTATATTTTTGAAAATCCGTTATTTGTTGATTGATTCTTGAACATCTCGGCGAAATGAGTTCAAAATATTATATACGAATTTTCCGTTATTTGGCTAGTTTGGAAAATATAGCCTCCTTAAAAAATATTTTTGAAAATCCGTTATTTGTTGATTGATTCTTGAACATCTCGGCGAAATGAGACCAAAATATTATAAACGAATTTTACGTTTTTTTGGCTAATTTAGGAGATATAGCCTCCTTAAAATATATTGTGTGAAAATCCCTTATTTGTTGATTGATTCTAGAATATCTTGAAAAATTAAGACCAAAATAATAAATGTATATTTTTTGAAAATCCGATATTTGTTGATTGATACTTAAAAATCTCGGCGAAATGAGACCAAATTATTATGTACGAATTTTCCGTTATTTGGCTAGTTTAGGAGATACAGCCTCCTTAATAAATATTTTTGGAAAATCCGTTATCTGTTGATTGATTCTTCAATATCTCGACGAAATGAGACCAAAATATTATGTACGAATTTTCCGTTATTTGGCTAGTTTAGGAGATATGGACTCCTTAAAAAATGTTTTTTGGAAATCCGTTATTTGTTGATTGATTCTTGAACATCTCGGAGAAATGAGACCAAAGTATTATTTACGAATTTTTCATTATTATGATTGTTTAGGAGATATAGCCTCCTTAATAAATATTTTTGGAAAATCCGTTATCTGTTGATTGATTCTTCAATATCTCGACGAAATGAGACCAAAATATTAGGTGCGAATTTTCCGTTTTTTGGCTAGTTTTGGAGATATAGCCTCTTTAAAAAATATTTTTTGAAAATCCGTTATTTGTTGATTGATTCTTGAACATCTCGGCGAAATGAGACCAAAATATTATGTACGAATTTTCCGTTTTTGGCTAGTTTAGGAGATATAGCCTCCTTAAAATATATTTTGTGAAAATCCGTTATTTGTTGATTGATTTTAGAATATATTGACATATTAAGACCAAAATAATATATGTATATTTTTTGAAAATCCGTTATTTGTTGATTGATTCTTGAAAATCTCGACGAAATGAGACCAAATTATTATGTACGAATTTTCCATTTTTAGGCTAGTTTAGGAGATATAGACTCCTTAATAAATATTTTTGGAAAATCCGTTATCTGTTGATTGATTCTTAAAAATCTCGGCGAAATGAGACCAAAGTATTATTTACGAATTTTACATTATTATTATGCTTATTTAGGAGATATAGCCTCCTTAATAAATATATTTGGAAAATCCGTTATCTGTTGATTGATTCTTAAAAATCTCGGCAAAATGAGACTAAAATATTATGTACGAATTTTCCGTTTTTTGGTTAGTTTAGGAGATAAATCCTCTTTAAAAAAATATTTTTGGAAAATCCGTTATTTGTTGATTGATTCTAGAATATCTTGACGAAATGAGTTCAAAATATTATGTACGAATTTTCCGTTTTTTGGCTAGTTTTGGAGATATAGCCTCTTTAAAAAATATTTTTTGAAAATCCGTTATTTGTTGATTGATTCTTGAACATCTCGGCGAAATGAGACCAAAATATTATGTACGAATTTTCCGTTTTTGGCTAGTTTAGGAGATATAGCCTCCTTAAAATATATTTTGTGAAAATCCGTTATTTGTTGATTGATTCTAGAATATATTGACAAACTAAGACCAAAATAATATATGTATATTTTTTGAAAATCCGTTATTTGTTGATTGATTCTTGAAAATCTCGACGAAATGAGACCAAATTATTATGTACGAATTTTCCATTTTTAGGCTAGTTTAGGAGATATAGACTCCTTAATAAATATTTTTGGAAAATCCGTTATCTGTTGATTGATTCTTAAAAATCTCGGCGAAATGAGACCAAAGTATTATTTACGAATTTTACATTATTATTATGCTTATTTAGGAGATATAGCCTCCTTAATAAATATATTTGGAAAATCCGTTATCTGTTGATTGATTCTTAAAAATCTCGGCAAAATGAGACTAAAATATTATGTACGAATTTTCCGTTTTTTGGGTAGTTTAGGAGATAAAGCCTCTTTAAAAAAATATTTTTGGAAAATCCGTTATTTGTTGATTGATTCTAGAATATCTTGACGAAATTAGTTCAAAATATTATGTACGAATTTTCCGTTATTTGGCTAGTTTAGGAGATATGGACTCCTTAAAAAATGTTTTTTGAAAATCCGTAATTTGTTGATTGATTCTTGAACATCTCGGCGAAATGAGACCAAAATATTATGTACGAATTTTCCGTTTTTTGGCTAGTTTAGGAGATATAGCCTCCTTAAAATATATTTTGTGAAAATCCGTTATTTGTTGATTGATTCTAGAATATATTGACAAATTAAGACCAAAATAATATATGTATATTTTTGAAAATCCGTTATTTGTTGATTGATTCTTGAACATCTCGGCGAAATGAGTTCAAAATATTATATACGAATTTTCCGTTATTTGGCTAGTTTGGAAAATATAGCCTCCTTAAAAAATATTTTTGAAAATCCGTTATTTGTTGATTGATTCTTGAACATCTCGGCGAAATGAGACCAAAATATTATAAACGAATTTTACGTTTTTTGGCTAATTTAGGAGATATAGCCTCCTTAAAATATATTGTGTGAAAATCCCTTATTTGTTGATTGATTCTAGAATATCTTGAAAAATTAAGACCAAAATAATAAATGTATATTTTTTGAAAATCCGATATTTGTTGATTGATACTTAAAAATCTCGGCGAAATGAGACCAAATTATTATGTACGAATTTTCCGTTATTTGGCTAGTTTAGGAGATACAGCCTCCTTAATAAATATTTTTGGAAAATCCGTTATCTGTTGATTGATTCTTCAATATCTCGACGAAATGAGACCAAAATATTATGTACGAATTTTCCGTTATTTGGCTAGTTTAGGAGATATGGACTCCTTAAAAAATGTTTTTTGAAAATCCGTTATTTGTTGATTGATTCTTGAACATCTCGGCGAAATGAGACCAAAGTATTATCTACGAATTTTTCATTATTATGATTGTTTAGGAGATATAGCCTCCTTAATAAATATTTTTGGAAAATCCGTTATCTGTTGATTGATTCTTCAATATCTCGACGAAATGAGACCAAAATATTAGGTGCGAATTTTCCGTTTTTTGGCTAGTTTTGGAGATATAGCCTCTTTAAAAAATATTTTTTGAAAATCCGTTATTTGTTGATTGATTCTTGAACATCTCGGCGAAATGAGACCAAAATATTATGTACGAATTTTCCGTTTTTGGCTAGTTTAGGAGATATAGCCTCCTTAAAATATATTTTGTGAAAATCCGTTATTTGTTGATTGATTCTAGAATATATTGACATATTAAGACCAAAATAATATATGTATATTTTTTGAAAATCCGTTATTTGTTGATTGATTCTTGAAAATCTCGACGAAATGAGACCAAATTATTATGTACGAATTTTCCATTTTTAGGCTAGTTTAGGAGATATAGACTCCTTAATAAATATTTTTGGAAAATCCGTTATCTGTTGATTGATTCTTAAAAATCTCGGCGAAATGAGACCAAAGTATTATTTACGAATTTTACATTATTATTATGCTTATTTAGGAGATATAGCCTCCTTAATAAATATATTTGGAAAATCCGTTATCTGTTGATTGATTCTTAAAAATCTCGGCAAAATGAGACTAAAATATTATGTACGAATTTTCCGTTTTTTGGCTAGTTTAGGAGAAATAGCCTCTTAAAAAAATATTTTTTGAAAATCCCTTATTTGTTGATTGATTCTAGAACATCTTGACGAAATGAGTTCAAAATATTATGTACGAATTTTCCGTTATTTGGCTAGTTTAGGAGATATAGACTCCTTAAAAAATGTTTTTTGAAAATCCGTAATTTGTTGATTGATTCTTGAACATCTCGGCGAAATGAGACCAAAATATTATGTACGAATTTTCCGTTTTTTGGCTAGTTTAGGAGATATAGCCTCCTTAAAATATATTGTGTGAAAATCCCTTATTTGTTGATTGATTCTAGAATATCTTGACGAAATGAGTTCAAAATATTATGTACGAATTTTCCGTTATTTGGCTTGTTTAGGAGATTTGGACTCCATAAAAAATGTTTTTTGAAAATCCGTTATTTGTTGATTGATTCTTGAACATCTCGGCGAAATGAGTCCAAAATATTATATACGAATTTTCCGTTATTTGGCTAGTTTGGAAAATATAGCCTCCTTAAAAAATATTTTTTGAAAATCCGTTATTTGTTGATTGATTCTTGAACATCTCGGCGAAATGAGTCCAAAATATTATGTACGAATTTTCCGTTTTTGGCTAGTTTAGGAGATATAGCCTCCTTAAAATATATTTTGTGAAAATCCGTTATTTGTTGATTGATTCTAGAATTAATTGACAAATTAAGACCAAAATAATATATGTATATTTTTGAAAATCCGTTATTTGTTGATTGATTCTTGAACATCTCGGCGAAATGAGTCCAAAATATTATATACGAATTTTCCGTTATTTGGCTAGTTTGGAAAATATAGCCTCCTTAAAAAATATTTTTTGAAAATCCGTTATTTGTTGATTGATTCTTGAACATCTCGGCGAAATGAGACCAAAATATTATAAACGAATTTTACGTTTTTTGGCTAATTTAGGAGATATAGCCTCCTTAAAATATATTGTGTGAAAATCCCTTATTTGTTGATTGATTCTAGAATATCTTGAAAAATTAAGACCAAAATAATAAATGTATATTTTTTGAAAATCCGATATTTGTTGATTGATTCTTAAAAATCTCGGCGAAATGAGACCAAATTATTATGTACGAATTTTCCGTTATTTGGCTAGTTTAGGAGATACAGCCTCCTTAATAAATATTTTTGGAAAATCCGTTATCTGTTGATTGATTCTTCAATATCTCGACGAAATGAGACCAAAATATTATGTACGAATTTTCCGTTATTTGGCTAGTTTAGGAGATATGGACTCCTTAAAAAATGTTTTTTGAAAATCCGTTATTTGTTGATTGATTCTTGAACATCTCGGCGAAATGAGACCAAAGTATTATTTACGAATTTTTCATTATTATAATTGTTTAGGAGATATAGCCTCCTTAATAAATATTTTTGGAAAATCCGTTATCTGTTGATTGATTCTTCAATATCTCGACGAAATGAGACCAAAATATTAGGTACGAATTTTCCGTTTTTTGGCTAGTTTTGGAGATATAGCCTCTTTAAAAATTTTTTTTGAAAATCCGTTATTTGTTGATTGATTCTTGAACATCTCGGCGAAATGAGACCAAAATATTATGTACGAATTTTCCGTTTTTGGCTAGTTTAGGAGATATAGCCTCCTTAAAATATATTTTGTGAAAATCCGTTATTTGTTGATTGATTCTAGAATATATTGACAAATTAAGACCAAAATAATATATGTATATTTTTTGAAAATCCGTTATTTGTTGATTGATTCTTGAAAATCTCGACGAAATGAGACCAAATTATTATGTACGAATTTTCCATTTTTAGGCTAGTTTGGGAGATATAGACTCCTTAATAAATATTTTTGGAAAATCCGTTATCTGTTGATTGATTCTTAAAAATCTCGGCGAAATGAGACCAAAGTATTATTTACGAATTTTACATTATTATTATGCTTATTTAGGAGATATAGCCTCCTTAATAAATATATTTGGAAAATCCGTTATCTGTTGATTGATTCTTAAAAATCTCGGCAAAATGAGACTAAAATATTATGTACGAATTTTCCGTTTTTTGGGTAGTTTGGAAAATATAGCCTCCTTAAAAAATATTTTTTGAAAATCCGTTATTTGTTGATTGATTCTTAAAAATCTCGGCAAAATGAGACCAAATTATTATTATGTACGAATTTTCCGTTATTTGGCTAGTTTAGGAGATATGGACTCCTTAAAAAATGTTTTTTGAAAATTCGTAATTTGTTGATTGATTCTTGAATATCTCGGCGAAATGAGTCCAAAATATTATATACGAATTTTCCGTTATTTGGCTAGTTTGGAAAATATAGCCTCCTTAAAAAATATTTTTTGAAAATCCGTTATTTGTTGATTGATTCTTGAACATCTCGGCGAAATGAGACCAAAATATTATGTACGAATTTTACGTTTTTTGGCTAATTTAGGAGATATAGCCTCCTTAAAATATATTGTGTGAAAATCCCTTATTTGTTGATTGATTCTAGAATATCTTGAAAAATTAAGACCAAAATAATAAATGTATATTTTTTGAAAATCCGATATTTGTTGATTGATTCTTAAAAATCTCGGCGAAATGAGACCAAATTATTATGTACGAATTTTCCGTTATTTGGCTAGTTTAGGAGATACAGCCGCCTTAATAAATATTTTTGGAAAATCCGTTATCTGTTGATTGATTCTTCAATATCTCGACGAAATGAGAGCAAAATATTATGTACGAATTTTCCGTTATTTGGCTAGTTTAGGAGATATCGACTCCTTAAAAAATGTTTTTTGGAAATCCGTTATTTGTTGATTGATTCTTGAACATCTCGGCGAAATGAGACCAAAGTATTATTGACGAATTTTTCATTATTATGATTGTTTAGGAGATATAGCCTCCTTAATAAATATTTTTGGAAAATCCGTTATCTGTTGATTGATTCTTCAATATCTCGACGAAATGAGACCAAAATATTAGGTACAAATTTTCCGTTTTTTGGCTAGTTTAGGAGATATAGCCTCCTAAAAAAATATTTTTTGAAAATCCATTATTTGTTGATTGATTGTCGAAAATCTCGGTGAAATGAGACTAAAATATTATGTACGAATTTTCCGTTATTTAGCTAGTTTAGTAGATATGGACTCCTTAAAAAATGTTTTTTGAAAATCCGTTATTTGTTGATTGATTCTTGAACATCTCGGCGAAATGAGACCAAAGTATTATTTACGAATTTTTCATTATTATGATTGTTTAGGAGATATAGCCTCCTTAATAAATATTTTTGGAAAATCCGTTATCCGTTGATTGATTCTTCAATATCTCGACGAAATGAGACCAAAATATTAGGTACGAATTTTCCGTTTTTTGGCTAGTTTTGGAGATATAGCCTCTTTAAAAAATATTTTTTGAAAATCCGTTATTTGTTGATTGATTCTTGAACATCTCGGCGAAATGAGACCAAAATATTATGTACGAATTTTCCGTTCTTGGCTAGTTTAGGAGATATAGCCTCCTTAAAATATATTTTGTGAAAATCCGTTATTTGTTGATTGATTCTAGAATATATTGACAAATTAAGACCAAAATAATATATGTATATTTTTTGAAAATCCGTTATTTGTTGATTGATTCTTGAAAATCTCGACGAAATGAGACCAAATTATTATGTACGAATTTTCCATTTTTAGGCTAGTTTAGGAGATATAGACTCCTTAATAAGTATTTTTGGAAAATCCGTTATCTGTTGATTGATTCTTAAAAATCTCGGCGAAATGAGACCAAAGTATTATTTACGAATTTTACATTATTATTATGCTTATTTAGGAGATATAGCCTCCTTAATAAATATATTTGGAAAATCCGTTATCTGTTGATTGATTCTTAAAAATCTCGGCAAAATGAGACTAAAATATTATGTACGAATTTTCCGTTTTTTGGGTAGTTTAGGAGATAAAGCCTCTTTAAAAAAATATTTTTTGAAAATCCGTTATTTGTTGATTGATTCTTGAACATCTCGGCGAAATGAGACCAAAATATTATGTACGAATTTTCCGTTCTTGGCTAGTTTAGGAGATATAGCCTCCTTAAAATATATTTTGTGAAAATCCGTTATTTGTTGATTGATTCTAGAATATATTGACAAATTAAGACCAAAATAATATATGTATATTTTTTGAAAATCCGTTATTTGTTGATTGATTCTTGAAAATCTCGACGAAATGAGACCAAATTATTATGTACGAATTTTCCATTTTTAGGCTAGTTTAGGAGATATAGACTCCTTAATAAATATTTTTGGAAAATCCGTTATCTGTTGATTGATTCTTAAAAATCTCGGCGAAATGAGACCAAAGTATTATTTACGAATTTTACATTATTATTAGCTTATTTAGGAGATATAGCCTCCTTAATAAATATTTTTGGAAAATCCGTTATCTGTTGATTGATTCTTAAAAATCTCGGCAAAATGAGACTAAAATATTATGTACGAATTTTCCGTTTTTTGGGTAGTTTGGAAAATATAGCCTCCTTAAAAAATATTTTTTGAAAATCCGTTATTTGTTGATTGATTCTTAAAAATCTCGGCAAAATGAGACCAAATTATTATGTACGAATTTTCCGTTATTTGGCTAGTTTAGGAGATATGGACTCCTTAAAAAATGTTTTTTGAAAATTCGTAATTTGTTGATTGATTCTTGAATATCTCGGCGAAATGAGTCCAAAATATTATATACGAATTTTCCGTTATTTGGCTAGTTTGGAAAATATAGCCTCCTTAAAAAATATTTTTTGAAAATCCGTTATTTGTTGATTGATTCTTGAACATCTCGGCGAAATGAGACCAAAATATTATGTACGAATTTTACGTTTTTTGGCTAATTTAGGAGATATAGCCTCCTTAAAATATATTGTGTGAAAATCCCTTATTTGTTGATTGATTCTAGAATATCTTGAAAAATTAAGACCAAAATAATAAATGTATATTTTTTGAAAATCCGATATTTGTTGATTGATTCTTAAAAATCTCGGCGAAATGAGACCAAATTATTATGTACGAATTTTCCGTTATTTGGCTAGTTTAGGAGATACAGCCGCCTTAATAAATATTTTTGGAAAATCCGTTATCTGTTGATTGATTCTTAAAAATCTCGGCAAAATGAGACTAAAATATTATGTACGAATTTTCCGTTTTTTGGGTAGTTTAGGAGATAAAGCCTCTTTAAAAAAATATTTTTGGAAAATCCGTTATTTGTTGATTGATTCTAGAATATCTTGACGAAATTAGTTCAAAATATTATGTACGAATTTTCCGTTATTTGGCTAGTTTAGGAGATATGGACTCCTTAAAAAATGTTTTTTGAAAATCCGTAATTTGTTGATTGATTCTTGAACATCTCGGCGAAATGAGACCAAAATATTATGTACGAATTTTCCGTTTTTTGGGTAGTTTAGGAGATAAAGCCTCTTTAAAAAAATATTTTTGGAAAATCCGTTATTTGTTGATTGATTCTAGAATATCTTGACGAAATTAGTTCAAAATATTATGTACGAATTTTCCGTTATTTGGCTAGTTTAGGAGATATGGACTCCTTAAAAAATGTTTTTTGAAAATCCGTAATTTGTTGATTGATTCTTGAACATCTCGGCGAAATGAGACCAAAATATTATGTACGAATTTTCCGTTTTTTGGCTAGTTTAGGAGATATAGCCTCCTTAAAAAAATATTTTTGAAAATCCCTTATTTGTTGATTGATTCTAGAATATCTTGACGAAATTAGTTCAAAATATTATGTACGAATTTTCCGTTATTTGGCTAGTTTAGGAGATATAGCCTCCTTAATAAATATTTTTGGAAAATCCGTTATCTGTTGATTGATTCTTCAATATCTCGACGAAATGAGACCAAAATATTAGGTACGAATTTTCCGTTTTTTGGCTAGTTTAGGAGATATAGACTCCTAAAAAAATATTTTTTGAAAATCCATTATTTGTTGATTGATTGTCGAAAATCTCGGTGAAATGAGACTAAATTATTATGTACGAATTTTCCGTTATTTAGCTAGTTTAGTAGATATGGACTCCTTAAAAAATGTTTTTTGAAAATCCGTTATTTGTTGATTGATTCTTGAAAATCTCGACGAAATGAGACCAAAGTATTATTTACGAATTTTTCATTATTATGATTGTTTAGGAGAAATAGCCTCCTTAATAAATATTTTTGGAAAATCCGTTATCCGTTGATTGATTCTTCAATATCTCGACGAAATGAGACCAAAATATTATGTACGAATTTTCCGTTTTTTGGCTAGTTTTGGAGATATAGCCTCTTTAAAAAATATTTTTTGAAAATCCGTTATTTGTTGATTGATTCTTGAACATCTCGGCGAAATGAGACCAAAATATTATGTACGAATTTTCCGTTATTTGGCTAGTTTAGGAGATATGGACTCCTTAAAAAATGTTTTTTGAAAATTCGTAATTTGTTGATTGATTCTTGAATATCTCGGCGAAATGAGTCCAAAATATTATATACGAATTTTCCGTTATTTGGCTAGTTTGGAAAATATAGCCTCCTTAAAAAATATTTTTTGAAAATCCGTTATTTGTTGATTGATTCTTGAACATCTCGGCGAAATGAGACCAAAATATTATGTACGAATTTTCCGTTCTTGGCTAGTTTAGGAGATATAGCCTCCTTAAAATATATTTTGTGAAAATCCGTTATTTGTTGATTGATTCTAGAATATATTGACAAATTAAGACCAAAATAATATATGTATATTTTTTGAAAATCCGTTATTTGTTGATTGATTCTTGAAAATCTCGACGAAATGAGACCAAATTATTATGTACGAATTTTCCATTTTTAGGCTAGTTTAGGAGATATAGACTCCTTAATAAGTATTTTTGGAAAATCCGTTATCTGTTGATTGATTCTTAAAAATCTCGGCGAAATGAGACCAAAATATTATTTACGAATTTTACATTATTATTATGCTTATTTAGGAGATATAGCCTCCTTAATAAATATATTTGGAAAATCCGTTATCTGTTGATTGATTCTTAAAAATCTCGGCAAAATGAGACTAAAATATTATGTACGAATTTTCCGTTTTTTGGGTAGTTTAGGAGATAAAGCCTCTTTAAAAAAATATTTTTGGAAAATCCGTTATTTGTTGATTGATTCTAGAATATCTTGACGAAATTAGTTCAAAATATTATGTACGAATTTTCCGTTATTTGGCTAGTTTAGGAGATATGGACTCCTTAAAAAATGTTTTTTGAAAATCCGTAATTTGTTGATTGATTCTTGAACATCTCGGCGAAATGAGACCAAAATATTATGTACGAATTTTCCGTTTTTTGGCTAGTTTAGGAGATATAGCCTCCTTAAAAAAATATTTTTGAAAATCCCTTATTTGTTGATTGATTCTAGAATATCTTGACGAAATTAGTCCAAAATATTATGTACGAATTTTCCGTTATTTGGCTAGTTTAGGAGATATAGCCTCCTTAATAAATATTTTTGGAAAATCCGTTATCTGTTGATTGATTCTTCAATATCTCGACGAAATGAGACCAAAATATTAGGTACGAATTTTCCGTTTTTTGGCTAGTTTAGGAGATATAGCCTCCTAAAAAAATATTTTTTGAAAATCCATTATTTGTTGATTGATTGTCGAAAATCTCGGTGAAATGAGACTAAAATATTATGTACGAATTTTCCGTTATTTAGCTAGTTTAGTAGATATGGACTCCTTAAAAAATGTTTTTTGAAAATCCGTTATTTGTTGATTGATTCTTGAACATCTCGGCGAAATGAGACCAAAGTATTATTTACGAATTTTTCATTATTATGATTGTTTAGGAGATATAGCCTCCTTAATAAATATTTTTGGAAAATCCGTTATCCGTTGATTGATTCTTCAATATCTCGACGAAATGAGACCAAAATATTATGTACGAATTTTCCGTTTTTTGGCTAGTTTTGGAGATATAGCCTCTTTAAAAAATATTTTTTGAAAATCCGTTATTTGTTGATTGATTCTTGAACATCTCGGCGAAATGAGACCAAAATATTATGTACGAATTTTCCGTTATTTGGCTAGTTTAGGAGATATGGACTCCTTAAAAAATGTTTTTTGAAAATCCGTAATTTGTTGATTGATTCTTGAACATCTCGGCGAAATGAGACCAAAATATTATGTACGAATTTTCCGTTTTTTGGCTAGTTTTGGAGATATAGCCTCTTAAAAAAATATTTTTTGAAAATCCCTTATTTGTTGATTGATTCTAGAATATCTTGACGAAATGAGTTCAAAATATTATGTACGAATTTTCCGTTATTTGGCTAGTTTAGGAGATATGGACTCCTTAAAAAATGTTTTTGAAAATCCGTTATTTGTTGATTGATTCTTGAACATCTCGGCGAAATGAGACCAAAATATTATGTACGAATTTTCCGTTTTTTGGCTAGTTTAGGAGATATAGCCTCCTTAAAAATATATTTTGTAAAAATCCGTTATTTGTTGATTGATTCTAGAATATTTTGACAAATTAAGACCAAAATATTATGTACGAATTTTCCGTTTTTTGGCTAGTTTAGGAGATATAGCCTCTTAAAAAAATATTTTTGAAAATCCCTTATTTGTTGATTGATTCTAGAATATCTTGACGAAATGAGTTCAAAATATTATGTACGAATTTTCCGTTATTTGGCTAGTTTAGGAGATATGGACTCCTTAAAAAATGTTTTTTGAAAATCCGTAATTTGTTGATTGATTCTTGAACATCTCGGCGAAATGAGACCAAAATATTATGTACGAATTTTCCGTTTTTTGGCTAGTTTAGGAGATATAGCCTCCTTAAAATATATTGTGTGAAAATCCCTTATTTGTTGATTGATTCTAGAATATCTTGAAAAATTAAGACCAAAATAATAAATGTATATTTTTTGAAAATCCGATATTTGTTGATTGATTCTTAAAAATCTCGGCGAAATGAGACCAAAATATTATGTACGAATTTTCCGTTATTTGGCTAGTTTAGGAGATACAGCCTCCTTAATAAATATTTTTGGAAAATCCGTTATCTGTTGATTGATTCTTCAATATCTCGACGAAATGAGACCAAAATATGATGTACGAATTTTCCGTTATTTGGCTAGTTTAGGAGATATGGACTCCTTAAAAAATGTTTTTTGGAAATCCGTTATTTGTTGATTGATTCTTGAACATCTCGGCGAAATGAGACCAAAATATTATGTACGAATGCTCCGTTTTTTGGGTAGTTTAGGAGATAAAGCCTCTTTAAAAAAATGTTTTTTGAAAATACGTTATTTGTTGATTGATTCTTGAACATCTCGGCGAAATGAGACCAAAATATTATATACGAATTTTCCGTTTTTTGGGTAGTTTAGGAGATATAGCCTCCTTAAAATATATTTTGTGAAAATCCCTTATTTGTTGATTGATTCTAGAATATATTGACAAATTAAGACCAAAATAATAAATGTATATTTTTTGAAAATCCGTTATTTGTTGATTGATTCTTGAAAATCTCGACGAAATGAGACCAAATTATTATGTACGAATTTTCCATTTTTTAGGCTAGTTTAGGAGATATAGACTCCTTAATAAATATTTTTGGAAAATCCGTTATCTGTTGATTGATTCTTCAATATCTCGACGAAATGAGACCAAAATATTAGGTACGAATTTTCCGTTTTTTGGCTAGTTTTGGAGATATAGCCTCTTAAAAAAATATTTTTTGAAAATCCGTTATTTGTTGATTGATTCTTGAAAATCTCGACGAAATGAGACCAAATTATTATGTACGAATTTTCCGTTTTTTGGCTAGTTTAGGAGATATAGCCTCCTAAAAAAATATTTTTTGAAAATCCATTATTTGTTGATTGATTGTCGAAAATCTCGGCGAAATGAGACTAAAATATTATGTACGAATTTTCCGTTTTTTGGCTAGTTTAGGAGATATAGCCTCTTAAAAAAATATTTTTTGAAAATCCGTTATTTGTTGATTGATTCTAGAATATCTTGACGAAATGAGTTCAAAATATTATGTACGAATTTTCCGTTATTTGGCTAGTTTAGGAGATATGGACTCCTTAAAAAATGTTTTTTCAAAATTCGTAATTTGTTGATTGATTCTTGAACATCTCGGCGAAATGAGACCAAAATATTATGTACGAATTTTCCGTTTTTTGGCTAGTTTAGGAGATATAGCCTCCTTAAAATATATTGTGTAACAATCCCTTATTTGTTGATTGATTCTAGAATATCTTGACGAAATGAGTTCAAAATATTATGTAGGAATTTTCCGTTATTTGGCTAGTTTAGGAGATATGGACTCCTTAAAAAATGTTTTTTGAAAATCCGTTATTTGTTGATTGATTCTTGAACATCTCGGCGAAATGAGACCAAAATATTATGTACGAATTTTCCGTTTTTTGGCTAGTTTAGGAGATATAGCCTCCTTAAAAAAATATTTTTGAAAATCCCTTATTTGTTGATTGATTCTAGAATATCTTGACGAAATGAGTCCAAAATATTATGTACGAATTTTCCGTTATTTGGCTAGTTTAGGAGATATGGACTCCTTAAAAAATGTTTTTGAAAATCCGTTATTTGTTGATTGATTCTTGAACATCTCGGCGAAATGAGACCAAAATATTATGTACGAATTTTCCGTTTTTTGGCTAGTTTAGGAGATATAGCCTCCTTAAAATATATTTTGTAAAAATCCGTTATTTGTTGATTGATTCTAGAATATTTTGACAAATTAAGACCAAAATATTATGTACGAATTTTCCGTTTTTTGGCTAGTTTAGGAGATATAGCCTCTTAAAAAAATATTTTTTGAAAATCCGTTATTTGTTGATTGATTCTAGAATATCTTGACGAAATGAGTTCAAAATATTATGTACGAATTTTCCGTTATTTGGCTAGTTTAGGAGATATGGACTCCTTAAAAAATGTTTTTTCAAAATTCGTAATTTGTTGATTGATTCTTGAACATCTCGGCGAAATGAGACCAAAATATTATGTACGAATTTTCCGTTTTTTGGCTAGTTTAGGAGATATAGCCTCCTTAAAATATATTGTGTAAAAATCCCTTATTTGTTGATTGATTCTAGAATATCTTGACGAAATGAGTTCAAAATATTATGTACGAATTTTCCGTTATTTGGCTAGTTTAGGAGATATGGATTCCTTAAAAAATGTTTTTTGAAAATCCGTAATTTGTTGATTGATTCTTGAACATCTCGGCGAAATGAGACCAAAATATTATGTACGAATTTTCCGTTTTTTGGCTAGTTTAGGAGATATAGCCTCCTTAAAATATATTTTGTGAAAATCCGTTATTTGTTGATTGATTCTAGAATATTTTGACAAATTAAGACCAAAATATTATGTACGAATTTTTCGTTTTTTGGGTAGTTTGGAAGATATAGCCCCTTTAAAATAGATTTTTGGAAAATCCGTTATTTGTTGATTGATTCTTGAACATCTCGGCGAAATGAGTCCAAAATATTATATACGAATTTTCCGTTATTTGGCTAGATTGGAAGATATAGCCTCCTTAAAAAATATCTTTTGAAAATCCGTTATTTGTTGATTGATTCTTGAACATCTCGGCGAAATGAGACCAAAATATTATGTACGAATTTTACGTTTTTTGGCTAATTTAGGAGATATAGCCTCCTTAAAATATAATGTGTGAAAATCCCTTATTTGTTGATTGATTCTTAAAAATCTCGGCGAAATGAGACCAAAATATTATGTACGAATTTTCCGTTATTTGGCTAGTTTAGGAGATACAGCCTCCTTAATAAATATTTTTGGAAAATCCGTTATCTGTTGATTGATTCTTCAATATCTCGACGAAATGAGACCAAAATATTATGTACGAATTTTCCGTTATTTGGCTAGTTTAGGAGATATGGACTCCTTAAAAAATATATTTTGGAAATCCGTTATTTGTTGATTGATTCTTGAACATCTCGGCGAAATGAGACCAAATTATTATGTACGAATTTTCCGTTTTTTGGCTAGTTTAGGAGATATAGCCTCCTTAAAAAAATATTTTGTGAAAATCCGTTATTTGTTGATTGATTCTAGAATATCTTGACAAAATGAGTTCAAAATACTATGTACGAATTTTCCGTTATTTGGCTAGTTTAGGAGATATGGACTCCTTAAAAAATGTTTTTTCAAAATTCGTAATTTGTTGATTGATTCTTGAACATCTCGGCGAAATGAGACCAAAATATTATGTACGAATTTTCCGTTTTTTGGCTAGTTTAGGAGATATAGCCTCCTTAAAATATATTGTGTGAAAATCCCTTATTTGTTGATTGATTCTAGAATATCTTGACGAAATGAGTTCAAAATATTATGTACGAATTTTCCGTTATTTGGCCAGTTTAGGAGATATGGACTCCTTAAAAAATGTTTTTTGAAAATCCGTAATTTGCTGATTGATTCTTGAACATCTCGGCGAAATGAGACCAAAATATTATGTACGAGTTTTACGTTTTTTGGCTAATTTAGGAGATATAGCCTCCTTAAAATATATTGTGTGAAAATCCCTTATTTGTTGATTGATTCTTAAAAATCTTGGGGAAATGAGACCAAAATATTATGTACGAATTTTCCGTTATTTGGCTAGTTTAGGAGATACAGCCTCCTTAATATATATTTTTGGAAAATCCGTTATCTGTTGATTGATTCTTCAATATCTCGACGAAATGAGACCAAAAGATTATGTACGAATTTTCCGTTATTTGGCTAGTTTAGGAGATATGGACTCCTTAAAAAATGTTTTTGGAAATCCGTTATTTGTTGATTGATTCTTGAACATCTCGGCGAAATGAGACCAAAATATTATGTACGAATTTTCCGTTTTTTGGGTAGTTTAGGAGATAAAGCCTCTTTAAAAAAATGTTTTTTGAAAATACGTTATTTGTTGATTGATTCTTGAACATCTCGGCGAAATGAGACCAAAATATTATGTACGAATTTTCCGTTTTTTGGGTAGTTTAGGAGATATAGCATCCTTAAAATATATTTTGTGAAAATCCCTTATTTGTTGATTGATTCAAGAATATATTGACAAATTAAGACCAAAATAATAAATGTATATTTTTGAAAATCCGAAATTTTTGATTGATTCTTGAACATCTCGGCGAAATGAGACCAAAATATTAGGTACGAATTTTCCGTTTTTTGGCTAGTTTAGGAGATATAGCCTCCTTAAAATATATTTTGTGAAAATCCGTTATTTGTTGTTTGATTCTAGAATATTTTGACAAATTAAGACCAAAATATTATGTACGAATTTTCTGTTTTTTGGCTAGTTTAGGAGATATAGCCTCCTTAAAATATATTTTGTGAAAATCCGTTATTTGTTGATTGATTCTAGAATATTTTGACAAATTAAGACCAAAATATTATGTACGAATTTTTCGTTTTTTGGGTAGTTTGGAAGATATAGCCCCTTTAAAATAGATTTTTGGAAAATCCGTTATTTGTTGATTGATTCTTGAACATCTCGGCGAAATGAGTCCAAAATATTATATACGAATTTTCCGTTATTTGGCTAGTTTGGAAGATATAGCCTCCTTAAAAAATATTTTTTGAAAATCCGTTATTTGCTGATTGATTCTTGAACATCTCGGCGAAATGAGACCAAAATATTATGTACGAGTTTTACGTTTTTTGGCTAATTTAGGAGATATAGCCTCCTTAAAATATATTGTGTGAAAATCCCTTATTTGTTGATTGATTCTTAAAAATCTTGGGGAAATGAGACCAAAATATTATGTACGAATTTTCCGTTATTTGGCTAGTTTAGGAGATACAGCCTCCTTAATATATATTTTTGGAAAATCCGTTATTTGTTGATTGATTCTTCAATATCTCGACGAAATGAGACCAAAAGATTATGTACGAATTTTCCGTTATTTGGCTAGTTTAGGAGATATGGACTCCTTAAAAAATGTTTTTTGGAAATCCGTTATTTGTTGATTGATTCTTGAACATCTCGGCGAAATGAGACCAAAATATTATGTACGAATTCTCCGTTTTTTGGGTAGTTTAGGAGATAAAGCCTCTTTAAAAAAATGTTTTTTGAAAATACGTTATTTGTTGATTGATTCTTGAACATCTCGGCGAAATGAGACCAAAATATTATGTACGAATTTTCCGCTTTTTGGGTAGTTTAGGAGATATAGCATCCTTAAAATATATTTTGTGAAAATCCCTTATTTGTTGATTGATTCAAGAATATATTGACAAATTAAGACCAAAATAATAAATGTATATTTTTTGAAAATCCGTTATTTGTTGATTGATTCTTGAAAATCTCGACGAAATGAGACCAAATTATTATGTACGAATTTTCCATTTTTTAGGCTAGTTTAGGAGATATAGACTCCTTAATAAATATTTTTGGAAAATCCGTTATCTGTTGATTGATTCTTCAATATCTCGACGAAATGAGACCAAAATATTAGGTACGAATTTTCCGTTTTTTGGCTAGTTTTGGAGATATAGCCTCTTAAAAAAATATTTTTTGAAAATCCGTTATTTGTTGATTGATTCTTGAAAATCTCGACGAAATGAGACCAAATTATTATGCACGAATTTTCCGTTTTTTGGCTAGTTTAGGAGATATAGCCTACTAAAAAAATATTTTTTGAAAATCCATTATTTGTTGATTGATTGTCGAAAATCTCGGCGAAATGAGACTAAAATATTATGTACGAATTTTCCGTTTTTTGGCTAGTTTAGGAGATATAGCATCTTAAAAAATATTTTTTGAAAATCCGTTATTTGTTGATTGATTCTTGAAAATCTCGACGAAATGAAACCAAATTATTATGAACGAATTTTCCGTTTTTTGGCTAGTTTAGGAGATATAGCCTCCTAAAAAAATATTTTTTGAAAATCCATTATTTGTTGATTGATTGTCGAAAATCTCGGCGAAATGAGACTAAAATATTATGTACGAATTTTCCGTTATTTGGCTAGTTTAGTAGATATGGACTCCTTAAAAAATGTTTTTTGAAAATCCGTTATTTGTTGATTGATTCTTGAACATCTCGGCGAAATGAGACCAAAATATTATGTACGAATTTTCCATTTTTTAGGCTAGTTTAGGAGATATAGACTTCTTAATAAATATTTTTGGAAAATCCGTTATCTGTTGATTGATTCTTAAAAATCTCGGCGAAATGAGACCAAATTATTATGTACGAATTTTCCATTTTTTAGGCTAGTTTAGGAGATATAGACTTCTTAATAAATATTTTTGGAAAATCCGTTATCTGTTGATTGATTCTTAAAAATCTCGGCGAAATGAGACCAAATTATTATGTACGAATTTTCCATTTTTTAGGCTAGTTTAGGAGATATAGACTTCTTAATAAATATTTTTGGAAAATCCGTTATCTGTTGATTGATTCTTCAATATCTCGACGAAATGAGACCAAAGTATTATGTACGAATTTTCCGTTTTTTGGCTAGTTTAGAAGATATATCCTCCTTAATAAATATTTTTGGAAAATCCGTTATCTGTTGATTGATTCTTCAATATCTCGACGAAATGAGACCAAAGTATTATGTACGAATTTTCCGTTTTTTGGCTAGTTTAGAAGATATAGCCTCCTAAATAAATATTTTTTGAAAATTCGTTATTTGTTGATTGATTTTTGAAAATCTCGACGAAATGAGACCAAAATATTATGTACGAATTTTCCATTTTTTAGGCTAGTTTAGGAGATATAGACTCCTTTATAAATATTTTTGGAAAATCCGTTATCTGTTGATTGATTCTTAAAAATCTCGGCGAAATGAGACCAAAGTATTATTTACGAATTTTTCATTATTATGATTGTTTAGGAGATATAGCCTCCTTAATAAATATTTTTGGAAAATCCGTTATCTGTTGATTGATTCTTCAATATCTCGACGAAATGAGACCAAAATATTAGGTACGAATTTTCCGTTTTTTGGCTAGTTTAGAAGATATATCCTCCTTAATAAATATTTTTGGAAAATCCGTTATCTGTTGATTGACTCTTAAAAATCTCGGCGAAATGAGACCAAAATATTATTTACGAATTTTTCATTATTATGATTGTTTAGGAGATATAGCCTCCTTAATAAATATTTTTGGAAAATCCGTTATCTGTTGATTGATTCTTAAAAATCTCGGCGAAATGAGACCAAAGTATTATTTACGAATTTTTCATTATTATGATTGTTTAGGAGATATAGCCTCCTTAATAAATATTTTTGGAAAATCCGTTATCTGTTGATTGATTCTTCAATATCTCGACGAAATGAGACCAAAATATTAGGTACGAATTTTCCGTTTTTTGGCTAGTTTAGAAGATATATCCTCCTTAATAAATATTTTTGGAAAATCCGTTATCTGTTGATTGATTCTTAAAAATCTCGGCGAAATGAGACCAAAGTATTATTTACGAATTTTTCATTATTATGATTGTTTAGGAGATATAGCCTCCTTAATAAATATTTTTGGAAAATCCGTTATCTGTTGATTGATTCTTCAATATCTCGACGAAATGAGACCAAAATATTAGGTACGAATTTTCCGTTTTTTGGCTAGTTTAGAAGATATATCCTCCTTAATAAATATTTTTGGAAAATCCGTTATCTGTTGATTGATTCTTCAATATCTCGACGAAATGAGACCAAAGTATTATGTACGAATTTTCCGTTTTTTGGCTAGTTTAGAAGATATAGCCTCCTAAATAAATATTTTTGGAAAATCCGTTATCTGTTGATTGATTCTTGAAAATCTCGACGAAATGAGACCAAAATATTATGTACGAATTTTCCGTTTTTTGGCTAGTTTAGAAGATATATCCTCCTTAATAAATATTTTTGGAAAATCCGTTATCTGTTGATTGATTCTTAAAAATCTCGGCGAAATGAGACCAAAGTATTATTTACGAATTTTTCATTATTATGATTGTTTAGGAGATATAGCCTCCTTAATAAATATTTTTGGAAAATCCGTTATCTGTTGATTGATTCTTCAATATCTCGACGAAATGAGACCAAAATATTAGGTACGAATTTTCCGTTTTTTGGCTAGTTTAGAAGATATATCCTCCTTAATAAATATTTTTGGAAAATCCGTTATCTGTTGATTGATTCTTCAATATCTCGACGAAATGAGACCAAAGTATTTTGTACGAATTTTCCGTTTTTTGGCTAGTTTAGAAGATATAGCCTCCTAAATAAATATTTTTGGAAAATCCGTTATCTGTTGATTGATTCTTGAAAATCTCGACGAAATGAGACCAAAATATTATGTACGAATTCTTCGTTTTTTGGCTAGTTTTAGAGATATAGCCTCCTAAATAAATATTTTTGAAAATCCGTTATTTGTTGATTGATTCTTGAAAATCTCGGCGAAATGAGACTAAAATATTATGTACGAATTTTCCGTTATTTGGCTAGTTTAGTAGATATGGACTCCTTAAAAAATGTTTTTTGAAAATCCGTTATTTGTTGATTGATTCTTGAACATCTCGGCGAAATGAGACTAAAATATTATGTACGAATTTTCCGTTATTTGGCTAGTTTAGTAGATATGGACTCCTTAAAAAATGTTTTTTGAAAATCCGTTATTTGTTGATTGATTCTTGAACATCTCGGCGAAATGAGACCAAAATATTATGTACGAATTTTCCATTTTTTAGGCTAGTTTAGGAGATATAGACTTCTTAATAAATATTTTTGGAAAATCCGTTATCTGTTGATTGATTCTTAAAAATCTCGGCGAAATGAGACCAAATTATTATGTACGAATTTTCCATTTTTTAGGCTAGTTTAGGAGATATAGACTTCTTTATAAATATTTTTGGAAAATCCGTTATCTGTTGATTGATTCTTAAAAATCTCGGCGAAATGAGACCAAAATATTATGTACGAATTTTCCATTTTTTAGGCTAGTTTAGGAGATATAGACTCCTTTATAAATATTTTTGGAAAATCCGTTATCTGTTGATTGATTCTTCAATATCTCGACGAAATGAGACCAAAGTATTATGTACGAATTTTCCGTTTTTTAGGTAGTTTAGGAGATATAGACTCCTTAATAAATATTTTTGGAAAATCCGTTATTTGTTGATTGATTCTTGAATATCTCGACGAAATGAGACCAAAATATTATGTACGAATTTTCCGTTTTTTAGGCTAGTTTAGGAGATATAGACTCCTTTATAAATATTTTTGGAAAATCCGTTATCTGTTGATTGATTCTTAAAAATCTCGGCGAAATGAGACCAAATTATTATGTACGAATTTTCCATTTTTTAGGCTAGTTTAGGAGATATAGACTTCTTTATAAATATTTTTGGAAAATCCGTTATCTGTTGATTGATTCTTAAAAATCTCGGCGAAATGAGACCAAAATATTATGTACGAATTTTCCATTTTTTAGGCTAGTTTAGGAGATATAGACTTCTTAATAAATATTTTTGGAAAATCCGTTATCTGTTGATTGATTCTTAAAAATCTCGGCGAAATGAGACCAAATTATTATGTACGAATTTTCCATTTTTTAGGCTAGTTTAGGAGATATAGACTTCTTTATAAATATTTTTGGAAAATCCGTTATCTGTTGATTGATTCTTAAAAATCTCGACGAAATGAGACCAAATTATTATGTACGAATTTTCCATTTTTTAGGCTAGTTTAGGAGATATAGCCTCCTAAAAAAGTGATTTTTGAAAATCCGTTATCTGTTGATTGATTCTTGAAAATCTCGACGAAATGAGACCAAATTATTATGTACGAATTTTCCGTTATTTGGCTAGTTTAGTAGATATGGACTCCTAAAAAAATATTTTTTGAAAATCCATTATTTGTTGATTGATTGTCGAAAATCTCGGCGAAATGAGACTAAAATATTATGTACGAATTTTCCGTTATTTGGCTAGTTTAGTAGATATAGACTCCTTAAAAAATGTTTTTTGAAAATCCGTTATTTGTTGATTGATTCTTGAACATCTCGGCGAAATGAGACCAAAATATTATGTAAGAATTTTCCGTTTTTTGGCTAGTTTAGGAGATATAGCCTCCTAAAAAAATATTTTTTGAAAATCCATTATTTGTTGATTGATTGTCGAAAATCTCGGCGAAATGAGACTAAAATATTATGTACGAATTTTCCGTTATTTGGCTAGGTTAGTCGATATGGACTCCTTAAAAAATGTGTTTTGAAAATCCGTTATTTGTTGATTGATTCTTGAACATCTCGGCGAAATGAGACCAAAATATTATGAACGAATTTTCCGTTTTTTGGGTAGTTTAGGAGATATAGCCTCCTTAAAATATATTTTGTGAAAATCCCTTATTTGTTGATTGATTCAAGAATATATTGACAAATTAAGACCAAAATAATAAATGTATATATTTTGAAAATCCGTTATTTGTTGATTGATTCTTGAAAATCTCGACAAAATGAGACCAAATTATTATGTACGAATTTTCCATTTTTTAGGCTAGTTTAGAAGATATAGCCTCCTAAATAAATATTTTTTGAAAATTCGTTATTTGTTGATTGATTCTTGAAAATCTCGACGAAATGAGACCAAAATATTATGTACGAATTCTACGTTTTTTGGCTAGTTTAGGAGATATAGCCCCCTTAAAATAAATTTTTTGTGAAAATCCCTTATTTGTTGATTGATTCTAGAATATATTGACAAATTAAGACCAAAATAATAAATGTATATTGTTTGAAAATCCGTTATTTGTTGATTGATTCTTGAAAATCTCGACGAAATGAGACCAAAGTATTATGTACGAATTTTCCGTTTTTTGGCTAGTTTAGAAGATATATCCTCCTTAATAAATATTTTTGGAAAATCCGTTATCTGTTGATTGATTCTTCAATATCTCGACGAAATGAGACCAAAGTATTATGTACGAATTTTCCGTTTTTTGGCTAGTTTAGAAGATATAGCCTCCTAAATAAATATTTTTTGAAAATTCGTTATTTGTTGATTGATTTTTGAAAATCTCGACGAAATGAGACCAAAATATTATGTACGAATTTTCCATTTTTTAGGCTAGTTTAGGAGATATAGACTCCTTTATAAATATTTTTGGAAAATCCGTTATCTGTTGATTGATTCTTAAAAATCTCGGCGAAATGAGACCAAAGTATTATTTACGAATTTTTCATTATTATGATTGTTTAGGAGATATAGCCTCCTTAATAAATATTTTTGGAAAATCCGTTATCTGTTGATTGATTCTTCAATATCTCGACGAAATGAGACCAAAATATTAGGTACGAATTTTCCGTTTTTTGGCTAGTTTAGAAGATATAGCCTCCTTAATAAATATTTTTGGAAAATCCGTTATCTGTTGATTGATTCTTAAAAATCTCGGCGAAATGAGACCAAAGTATTATTTACGAATTTTTCATTATTATGATTGTTTAGGAGATATAGCCTCCTTAATAAATATTTTTGGAAAATCCGTTATCTGTTGATTGATTCTTAAAAATCTCGGCGAAATGAGACCAAAGTATTATTTACGAATTTTTCATTATTATGATTGTTTAGGAGATATAGCCTCCTTAATAAATATTTTTGGAAAATCCGTTATCTGTTGATTGATTCTTCAATATCTCGACGAAATGAGACCAAAATATTAGGTACGAATTTTCCGTTTTTTGGCTAGTTTAGAAGATATAGCCTCCTTAATAAATATTTTTGGAAAATCCGTTATCTGTTGATTGATTCTTAAAAATCTCGGCGAAATGAGACCAAAGTATTATTTACGAATTTTTCATTATTATGATTGTTTAGGAGATATAGCCTCCTTAATAAATATTTTTGGAAAATCCGTTATCTGTTGATTGATTCTTCAATATCTCGACGAAATGAGACCAAAATATTATGTACGAATTTTCCGTTTTTTGGCTAGTTTAGAAGATATAGCCTCCTAAATAAATATTTTTTGAAAATTCGTTATTTGTTGATTGATTCTTGAAAATCTCGACGAAATGAGACCAAAATATTATGTACGAATTCTTCGTTTTTTGGCTAGTTTTAGAGATATAGCCTCCTAAAAAAATATTTTTTGAAAATCCATTATTTGTTGATTGATTGTCGAAAATCTCGGCGAAATGAGACTAAAATATTATGTACGAATTTTCCGTTATTTGGCTAGTTTAGTAGATATGGACTCCTTAAAAAATGTTTTTTGAAAATCCGTTTTTTTTTCCATTTTTTAGGCTAGTTTAGGAGATATAGACTTCTTTATAAATATTTTTGGAAAATCCGTTATCTGTTGATTGATTCTTAAAAATCTCGGCGAAATGAGACCAAATTATTATGTACGAATTTTCCATTTTTTAGGCTAGTTTAGGAGATATAGACTTCTTAATAAATATTTTTGGAAAATCCGTTATCTGTTGATTGATTCTTAAAAATCTCGACGAAATGAGACCAAATTATTATGTACGAATTTTCCATTTTTTAGGCTAGTTTAGGAGATATAGCCTCCTAAAAAAGTGATTTTTGAAAATCCGTTATCTGTTGATTGATTCTTGAAAATCTCGACGAAATGAGACCAAATTATTATGTACGAATTTTCCGTTTTTTGGCTAGTTTTGGAGATATAGACTCCTAAAAAAATATTTTTTGAAAATCCATTATTTGTTGATTGATTGTCGAAAATCTCGGAGAAATGAGACTAAAATATTATGTACGAATTTTCCGTTATTTGGCTAGTTTAGTAGATATAGACTCCTTAAAAAATGTTTTTTGAAAATCCGTTATTTGTTGATTGATTCTTGAACATCTCGGCGAAATGAGACCAAAATATTATGTAAGAATTTTCCGTTTTTTGGCTAGTTTAGGAGATATAGCCTCCTAAAAAAATATTTTTTGAAAATCCATTATTTGTTGATTGATTGTCGAAAATCTCGGCGAAATGAGACTAAAATATTATGTACGAATTTTCCGTTATTTGGCTAGGTTAGTCGATATGGACTCCTTAAAAAATGTGTTTTGAAAATCCGTTATTTGTTGATTGATTCTTGAACATCTCGGCGAAATGAGACCAAAATATTATGAACGAATTTTCCGTTTTTTGGGTAGTTTAGGAGATATAGCCTCCTTAAAATATATTTTGTGAAAATCCCTTATTTGTTGATTGATTCAAGAATATATTGACAAATTAAGACCAAAATAATAAATGTATATATTTTGAAAATCCGTTATTTGTTGATTGATTCTTGAAAATCTCGACAAAATGAGACCAAATTATTATGTACGAATTTTCCATTTTTTAGGCTAGTTTAGAAGATATAGCCTCCTAAATAAATATTTTTTGAAAATTCGTTATTTGTTGATTGATTCTTGAAAATCTCGACGAAATGAGACCAAAATATTATGTACGAATTCTACGTTTTTTGGCTAGTTTAGGAGATATAGCCCCTTTAAAATAAATTTTTTGTGAAAATCCCTTATTTGTTGATTGATTCTAGAATATATTGACAAATTAAGACCAAAATAATAAATGTATATTGTTTGAAAATCCGTTATTTGTTGATTGATTCTTGAAAATCTCGACGAAATGAGACCAAATTATTATGTACGAATTTTCCATTTTTTAGGCTAGTTTAGGAGATATAGACTCCTTAATAAATATTTTTGGAAAATCCGTTATCTGTTGATTGATTCTTAAAAATCTCGGCGAAATGAGACCAAAGTATTATCTACGAATTTTTCATTATTATGCTTGTTTAGAAGATATAGCCTCCTTAATAAATATTTTTGGAAAATCCATTATCTGTTGATTGATTCTTCAATATCTCGACGAAATGAGACCAAAGTATTATGTACGAATTTTCCGTTTTTTAGCTAGTTTAGAAGATATATCCTCATTAATAAATATTTTTGGAAAATCCGTTATCTGTTGATTGATTCTTCAATATCTCGACGAAATGAGACCAAAGTATTATGTACGAATTTTCCGTTTTTTGGCTAGTTTAGAAGATAAAGCCTCCTAAATAAATATTTTTTGAAAATTCGTTATTTGTTGATTGATTCTTGAAAATCTCGACGAAATGAGACCAAAATATTATGTACGAATTCTCCGTTTTTTGGCTAGTTTAGGAGATATAGCCTCCTTAAAATAAATTTTTTGTGAAAATCCCTTATTTGTTGATTGATTCTAGAATATATTGACAAATTAAGACCAAAATAAACATTGTATATTTTTTGAAAATCCGTTATTTGTTGATTGATTCTTGAAAATCTCGACGAAATGAGACCAAATTATTATGTACGAATGGCCGTCAGCCGTCAGAGACAGTAAGGGGAATCACATGTAACCCCAGCTTTGGCTGGGGTACGTGCCGTCCTTGCTCCTACTGTCGGAAGTGCGGCTATACTCTCCACGTGAGGGCGGCTGGAAGCAGGCCCCTAGCACGGTCATGTCTCTGCTAGGGGTGCTGACTAATTGTAGTTGGGCGAAGATTGTGATTCTATAAATCACCCCAATCCAAGGCGGAACAGCATACGCCAAGGGATGCATGGCCGGGGGGTAGCCCGGTCGTTAGTATGCGGACTCTGGATACCTGTCGCCCTCCAGTTTCATCTAGACTTCCCACGGCACGCGGGCTATGCCGTGGGTGACCTTCCCTTCCCGCCTACTCGTGGGTCCAAAGTATGGATATAAATTTTATAAAAGATAAGTCCGATGCGACTTCGACAGCATCAACCCAGGGCGAGGCCTTAACGGCCGACCCCAACAACAGCAACTGCAGCCAGTGGGCTGCTGGCTTCCACCCCCAATACCACGGGTCTTGGCCCTGGTACTTTAGGGGGACCCGGACAGGCCACGAACTCCCTTGGACGATGAGTTCGCCAGTGCTGACTTCTCGTCCAATAGCTGCTCAGGCCGGCAGCAGCTCGTCGAGGTGATGTCCTCTGACGCTGAAGCTGACGCTGACCTGATCAGCCTCGTTGACGACGCTTCCGTGGCCTCGCAGAGGTCAGGTCTAACGGAAGCAGGCTCTCAGATACAGCGGCTGCGACTGGACTCTGAGAACGCCTTTGTGAAGATGAAGACCCGTGAGAAGAGGCTTTTCAAAGCCGCACTCGCAAAGGGTTCGAGCAGAGCAGAAGCTCTGGCTATCGCCACCGCGCCCTCCGTGGAAACCAAGGCCAAACGGACGCGCGCTGACGATACCGTCCTCGAACCTCAAGGGTCTTCAAAGAAGCCCAAAAAGACTCATGTGGAGTCCACAAAGCCACCTCTCAGCCAGGTGTCGAGCAGCGTGAAACTGGGCTTCACTTCGGCTGACTCAAAAAACCCGCTTTCACCGGAGCAAGTGGCCACGGTGAAAGCAAGCATTGCCAAGGCTCTGCTGCTTCATCCCACATCGGGTGCCAGTCCGGGTTTCGAGGGTTGTATACCTCGAAATGAGTGGCTGCTCCTGGTGTGCGAGGATAGCCGCACTGCCGACTGGGTCAGGGGAGCCGTTGGACACATCAGGTCCATCAGCTCCCTTGACATTAAACTACTGGAGGAGTCTGAGTTCCCCAAAGCTCACCTCATTAGAGGATACTTCCCCAGTAGTGCTGGACTCACACCCGCCGATATTTTGCGATACCTTGGTATCCAAAACGAGGAGTTGTTCTCGACAAAACTGTGGCGTGTTGTCCAGCATACCCTTAGCGGTACTACGACTCACCTCGCGATGTTGGTCGACGAGGAGTCGTATAAGGCTCTGACGGAGTGCAACGGGAAGGTGAAATTCGTCTTTGGACGAGTCAAACTTCTCCTGAAGAACTCCGTCCCCAGAGCCTCTCCCTCCCCGGCCCGCCCCCCATCCCCCTCTCCAACCATTCCCCCCCTTCCAGCGCACCTCCGGAAGCGTCAAAGGTGGCCCCTACCTATGCGACAGCAGTGGCTGCCGCACCGGTGGCGTCCACCAGTGCTGCGGCCGCAGTGGCGCTGAAAGCCCCCATCCCCAAACCCCCGACCATTCTGGTCTCCGCCCCCAACCCCTCAACGGGCCGCACCAGGCCGGTGGCTGGCAGCGGGCGCCTCCTGGCCCCTGCCAGACCCACAGTCAGCGCTGGGCGCAAACAACCCGCAAGGGCACCTCCCGCGACTGGGATCGCTAGGCGTCCTCCCCCGAGCAGCTCAGCCAGACTGCCGAAGGGCATCCGAGGCAACGACTCTCGGGGGGCAAGGCATGTGGCCTTGTCACCAAGGCGCTGAGAGAGGATGCGGAGCGCAACTAGAGTGCTCCAGGCGAACCTGCACCACGCCAGAGGAGCGTCAGCCACCCTGTGCAGGGTCGTCTGCAAAGAGGAGATTGACCTGGCTCTCGTCCAAGAGCCATGGTTAATAGGTGGCCTCGTCCGTGGACTATCATGCGGATCATGTAAGTTATTATATGACCGTATGGGAGGTGCCCCTCGCACTGCTATACTGATCAATAACAGTGTGAGACACTTTCCTTTAACCAACTTCATCCACAGAGACCTGGTGGCAACGGCTATGGAGGTAGCCACTGCAGATGGCGTCCGGGAAGTGGTGATCGCCTCTGCTTACTTCCCGGGCGATGTGGATGATGTACCCCCCGCAGAGGTTCAGCGGCTTGTGGGATTCTGCCGCCTCCACAACAAGCCGCTCGTGATTGGCTGTGATGCCAACGCCCATCACACAATCTGGGGGAGCAGCGACGTCAACAAACGTGGTGAGTCTCTCCTTGATTATCTAATGTGTTGTCATTTAGACATAGCGAACGTCGGATGTAAACCGACGTTTATTAATTCCATTAGGGAAGAGGTATTAGATCTCACCCTAATAAGCAACTCAATTGCGAGTTCGCTTATAAACTGGCGGGTCACAGACGAAGCCACCTTGTCGGACCATCAGCACATCAGGTTCGACCTTCCTGGCCAAGTCGAGATCCGCCAGAACTCCTTTTGTCCTAAAAAGACTAATTGGGAACTCTTCAAAGCCTCTGTGGCTTTGAAAGCAGACATGTTGATCAGCAATCCTAACTCTGTCAGTGAGATAGAACTTGCTGCCAACCTGCTCCAAGATGTGCTTATTTCGTCCTTCGAAGCCAGCTCAGTTCGGAAGACACTAACGGTCAACCGTAAAGTTCCTTGGTGGAACGAAGAGCTGGCTGCTCAAAGAAGGAAGGTTAGAAGCCTTTTCAACAAGGCCAGATCTAACCGTATAAGTTGGGACGTCTATAGGGACGCTCTCACAAACTATAATAAGAACATTAGACGCTCCAAACGCGATACGTGGCGCAGCTACTGTGGTAGCATAGAATCTCTGCCAGAGGCAGCGAGGCTACACAAGGTATTAGCCAAAGGATCGTCTAATGGTATAGGGCTTCTTAAAAGAGCAGATGGCTCTTTCACTCAAGATCGTAGGGAAGCACTTGAACTTTTACTACAAGTTCACTTCCCAGGTTCCGTGGCCAACCCAGATCTATCCAGTCACGTTGACGCCACCTGGTCACCTGACTCACGTGGAACCAGTTTATCTGGTACCATCTTCGATCCTGAAAAGGTCAAATGGGCTGTAGATTCCTTCGCTCCCTTCAAAGCCCCAGGGGGTGATCAAATCTTTCCAGCCCTTCTCCAAAACAGTCTGGATCATATCCTTGATCCACTGGTCGGCCTTCTTAGAGCCAGTCTCACGTGGGGACACATACCCAACTCTTGGAGGAGAGTCAATGTGGTATTCATCCCCAAACAGGGGAATCGTCCTCTTGACCAGCCTAAGTCCTACCGACCGATCAGCCTTACCTCCTTTCTGCTTAAGACTGCGGAAAGGCTCCTAGACTTGCACATTCGGTGCTCTCTGCAGGAAAACAACCCTCTGCACCCCACGCAGTTCGCGTATATAGCCGGTAGATCGACAGAGGTCGCTCTCCACAAATTAGTGAGTAAGATCGAAAAGGCCTTCGTATCAAAGAACATTGCTCTGTGCTCTTTTCTTGATATAGAGGGTGCTTTCGATAATACCGGCTACGGGTCTATCTCTACTGCGCTTGAGCGTAGGAACATTGCCCGTCCCATAATCCGGTGGATTGACGCCATGCTCAAACACCGGACTATCTCCTCTACCCTGGACACAACGACCGCCCATATTAGTGCGGTAAAAGGGTGTCCCCAGGGAGGGGTTTTATCCCCCTTGCTCTGGTCCCTAGTAGTTGACGAACTACTAATCATACTCGCAGAACAGGGCGTGGAAGCGATTGGCTATGCCGACGACCTGGCTCTTGTAGTGAACGGGAACTATGCCAACACCGTGACAGAGCTGATGCAATCAGCTCTGAACACGGTGAGTAGATGGTGCGATGATGTAGGTCTTAGCATCAATCCTCAAAAGGCAATCATTGTTCCCTTCACTAAGCGTTACTCTATTGACATTGGTCAATTACATATTGGCGGCTCTCCTGTGGAACTTTCCAACGAAGTCAAGTATCTAGGGGTAACCCTTGATAAGCGACTAAACTGGAACTCCCACTTGCATAATACTCTATCAAAGGCCACTCATGCCATGTGGGCATGTAGAAGGCTTTTCGGTAGAATATGGGGTCTCAAATCCTGCACCATTAGGTGGCTTTTTGAGATGATGGTAAGACCGATCGTAACCTACGCTGCTATTGTGTGGTGGCCCAAGGTTACGCAGGTCACTGCCATCAATAAATGCACTAAATTGCATAGGCTGCTTTGCCTTTCCTTGACGGGTGCACTCCGCACCTGTCCCACTGCAGCAATGGAATCGATTTTGAATCTGACTCCGCTGCATATCCGTATAAAAGAAGCTGCTGCTATGAGCCTTCTTAGAATCAAGCTCCAATCTGGGCTTCTAGCTACCGAATCTGGGCATGCTAGCCTACTCAAAGACATTCCTGGCTTAGAGATCTGCACTAGATCAGATTCTATGACCAAGGAACTCTTCTTTGGTGCAAAATTTAGAACCCTCATCCCGGACCGCAGGGTTTGGGATGCTGGCAACCCCATCAGAGACCCAAATGGTATACATTGGTACACCGACGGGTCAAAGACTGAACAGGGGGTTGGAGCTGGGATACATGGTCCCAACTCCAGAACCTCGATTGCTATGGGCAACTGGCCCACAGTTTTCCAATCAGAGGTTCACGCCATTGAGTTCTGCTGCCGTCTTATCCTTGAGAAGGGGACTAGAGGAGCGAAAATATACATCTTCTCGGACAGCCAAGCGGCCATACTAGCCCTCTCCTCAAAAAGAGTAGGCTCGCGTATGGTGGCTGACTGCTGGAATTGTCTCCAGAGGCTGTCAATAAGGAATAAAGTCACCCTAATTTGGGTACCTGGGCACTCTGGCTTCCAGGGCAATGAGCTGGCGGACGAACTAGCGAGGGCTGGGTCATCAGCCACCTTGCTCGGCCCCGAACCCTTCTGTGGCGTGGGGTGGTCTACTATCTCCTCCCTTGTGAAAACCTGGGCTGGAAGATTGACCGAACGCTACTGGTTCTTCCAACCAGGGATGCGGCAGGCTAAAGAGCTTACCAATCCCAAAGTTGATCGAAGGACCAAGCTACTCTCCAGGAGAGACCTATATCTCCTTATTGGCTACCTAAGTGGCCACCACTTGGTGAACTACCACCTCAAAAAATGCGTTTGTCCTCGGACGCGGAGTGCAGGCTCTGCAAAGAGGACGATGAAACTACTAAACACATTCTATGTGACTGTCCGGCCTTGGTATGGACAAGGAGGAAACATCTGCACGTGGAAATCGCAACTCCAGAGCAGATTGTCCGTTCCTCGACGAAAGATCTGTTATGCTTCATTAGGGAAGCAGAACAGCTTTTGTCATGACAGGGAGAGCATTCTGGGTACAAAAGATCATATTGGTCGCAGTGCCTCGCGCTTTCTCCGCTGGGAGACTCCCTCTTCTATAATAATAATAATAATAATTATGTACGAATTTTCCGTTTTTTGGCTAGTTTAGGAGATATAGACTCCTTAATAAATATTTTTGGAAAATCCGTTATCTGTTGATTGATTCTTCAATATCTCGACGAAATGAGACCAAAGTATTATGTACGAATTTTCCGTTTTTTGGCTAGTTTAGAAGATATAGACTTCTTAATAAATATTTTTTTTAAAATTCGTTATTTGTTGATTGATTCTTGAAAATCTCGACGAAATGAGACCAAAATATTATATACGAATTCTCCGTTTTTTGGCTAGTTTTGGAGATATAGCCTCCTAAAAAAATATTTTTTGAAAATCCATTATTTGTTGATTGATTGTCGAAAATCTCGGCGAAATGAGACTAAAATATTATGTACGAATTTTCCGTTATTTGGCTAGTTTAGTAGATATGGACTCCTTAAAAAATGTTTTTTGAAAATCCGTTATTTGTTGATTGATTCTTGAACATCTCGGCGAAATGAGACCAAAATATTATGTACGAATTTTCCATTTTTTAGGCTAGTTTAGGAGATATAGACTTCTTAATAAATATTTTTGGAAAATCCGTTATCTGTTGATTGATTCTTAAAAATCTCGGCGAAATGAGACCAAATTATTATGTACGAATTTTCCATTTTTTAGGCTAGTTTAGGAGATATAGACTTCTTAATAAATATTTTTGGAAAATCCGTTATCTGTTGATTGATTCTTAAAAATCTCGGCGAAATGAGACCAAATTATTATGTACGAATTTTCCATTTTTTAGGCTAGTTTAGGAGATATAGACTTCTTAATAAATATTTTTGGAAAATCCGTTATCTGTTGATTGATTCTTAAAAATCTCGACGAAATGAGACCAAATTATTAGGCTAGTTTAGGAGATATAGACTCCTTAATAAATATTTTTGGAAAATCCGTTATCTGTTGATTGATTCTTGAAAATCTCGACGAAATGAGACCAAATTATTATGTACGAATTTTCCGTTTTTTAGGCTAGTTTAGAAGATATAGCCTCCTAAATAAATATTTTTTGAAAATTCGTTATTTGTTGATTGATTCTTGAAAATCTCGACGAAATGAGACCAAAATATTATGTACGAATTCTACGTTTTTTGGCTAGTTTAGTAGATATGGACTCCTTAAAAAATGTTTTTTGAAAATCCGTTATTTGTTGATTGATTCTTGAACATCTCGGCGAAATGAGACCAAAATATTATGTACGAATTTTCCGTTTTTTGGCTAGTTTAGGAGATATAGCCTCCTAAAAAAATATTTTTTGAAAATCCATTATTTGTTGATTGATTGTCGAAAATCTCGGCGAAATGAGACTAAAATATTATGTACGAATTTTCCGTTATTTGGCTAGTTTAGTAGATATGGACTCCTTAAAAAATGTTTTTTGAAAATCCGTTATTTGTTGATTGATTCTTGAACATCTCGGCGAAATGAGACCAAAATATTATGTAAGAATTTTCCGTTTTTTGGCTAGTTTAGGAGATATAGCCTCCTAAAAAAATATTTTTTGAAAATCCATTATTTGTTGATTGATTGTCGAAAATCTCGGCGAAATGAGACTAAAATATTATGTACGAATTTTCCGTTATTTGGCTAGGTTAGTCGATATGGACTCCTTAAAAAATGTGTTTTGAAAATCCGTTATTTGTTGATTGATTCTTGAACATCTCGGCGAAATGAGACCAAAATATTATGAACGAATTTTCCGTTTTTTGGGTAGTTTAGGAGATATAGCCTCCTTAAAATATATTTTGTGAAAATCCCTTATTTGTTGATTGATTCAAGAATATATTGACAAATTAAGACCAAAATAATAAATGTATATATTTTGAAAATCCGTTATTTGTTGATTGATTCTTGAAAATCTCGACAAAATGAGACCAAATTATTATGTACGAATTTTCCATTTTTTAGGCTAGTTTAGAAGATATAGCCTCCTAAATAAATATTTTTTGAAAATTCGTTATTTGTTGATTGATTCTTGAAAATCTCGACGAAATGTGACCAAAATATTATGTACGAATTCTACGTTTTTTGGCTAGTTTAGGAGATATAGCCCCCTTAAAATAAATTTTTTGTGAAAATCCCTTATTTGTTGATTGATTCTAGAATATATTGACAAATTAAGACCAAAATAATAAATGTATATTGTTTGAAAATCCGTTATTTGTTGATTGATTCTTGAAAATCTCGACGAAATGAGACCAAATTATTATGTACGAATTTTCCATTTTTTAGGCTAGTTTAGGAGATATAGACTCCTTAATAAATATTTTTGGAAAATCCGTTATCTGTTGATTGATTCTTAAAAATCTCGGCGAAATGAGACCAAAGTATTATCTACGAATTTTTCATTATTATGCTTGTTTAGGAGATAAAGCCTCCTTAATAAATATTTTTGGAAAATCCATTATCTGTTGATTGATTCTTCAATATCTCGACGAAATGAGACCAAAGTATTATGTACGAATTTTCCGTTTTTTAGCTAGTTTAGAAGATATATCCTCATTAATAAATATTTTTGGAAAATCCGTTATCTGTTGATTGATTCTTCAATATCTCGACGAAATGAGACCAAAGTATTATGTACGAATTTTCCGTTTTTTGGCTAGTTTAGAAGATAAAGCCTCCTAAATAAATATTTTTTGAAAATTCGTTATTTGTTGATTGATTCTTGAAAATCTCGACGAAATGAGACCAAAATATTATGTACGAATTTTCCGTTTTTTGGCTAGTTTAGGAGATATAGCCTCCTTAAAATAAATTTTTTGTGAAAATCCCTTATTTGTTGATTGATTCTAGAATATATTGACAAATTAAGACCAAAATAAACATTGTATATTTTTTGAAAATCCGTTATTTGTTGATTGATTCTTGAAAATCTCGACGAAATGAGACCAAATTATTATGTACGAATTTTCCATTTTTTAGGCTAGTTTAGGAGATATAGACTCCTTAATAAATATTTTTGGAAAATCCGTTATCTGTTGATTAATTCTTTAAAATCTCGGCAAAATGAGACCAAAGTATTATCTACGAATTTTTCATTATTATGCTTGTTTAGGAGATATAGCCTCCTTAATAAATATTTTTGGAAAATCCATTATCTGTTGATTGATTCTTCAATATCTCGACGAAATGAGACCAAAATATTATGTACGAATTTTCCGTTATTTGGCTAGGTTAGTCGATATGGACTCCTTAAAAAATGTGTTTTGAAAATCCGTTATTTGTTGATTGATTCTTGAACATCTCGGCGAAATGAGACCAAAATATTATGAACGAATTTTCCGTTTTTTGGGTAGTTTAGGAGATATAGCCTCCTTAAAATATATTTTGTGAAAATCCCTTATTTGTTGATTGATTCAAGAATATATTGACAAATTAAGACCAAAATAATAAATGTATATATTTTGAAAATCCGTTATTTGTTGATTGATTCTTGAAAATCTCGACAAAATGAGACCAAATTATTATGTACGAATTTTCCATTTTTTAGGCTAGTTTAGAAGATATAGCCTCCTAAATAAATATTTTTTGAAAATTCGTTATTTGTTGATTGATTCTTGAAAATCTCGACGAAATGAGACCAAAATATTATGTACGAATTCTACGTTTTTTGGCTAGTTTAGGAGATATAGCCCCCTTAAAATAAATTTTTTGTGAAAATCCCTTATTTGTTGATTGATTCTAGAATATATTGACAAATTAAGACCAAAATAATAAATGTATATTGTTTGAAAATCCGTTATTTGTTGATTGATTCTTGAAAATCTCGACGAAATGAGACCAAATTATTATGTACGAATTTTCCATTTTTTAGGCCTGTTTAGGAGATATAGACTCCTTAATAAATATTTTTGGAAAATCCGTTATCTGTTGATTGATTCTTAAAAATCTCGGCGAAATGAGACCAAAGTATTATCTACGAATTTTTCATTATTATGCTTGTTTAGGAGATATAGCCTCCTTAATAAATATTTTTGGAAAATCCATTATCTGTTGATTGATTCTTCAATATCTCGACGAAATGAGACCAAAGTATTATGTACGAATTTTCCGTTTTTTAGCTAGTTTAGAAGATATATCCTCATTAATAAATATTTTTGGAAAATCCGTTATCTGTTGATTGATTCTTCAATATCTCGACGAAATGAGACCAAAGTATTATGTACGAATTTTCCGTTTTTTGGCTAGTTTAGAAGATAAAGCCTCCTAAATAAATATTTTTTGAAAATTCGTTATTTGTTGATTGATTCTTGAAAATCTCGACGAAATGAGACCAAAATATTATGTACGAATTCTCCGTTTTTTGGCTAGTTTTGGAGATATAGCCTCCTTAAAATAAATTTTTTGTGAAAATCCCTTATTTGTTGATTGATTCTAGAATATATTGACAAATTAAGACCAAAATAAACATTGTATATTTTTTGAAAATCCGTTATTTGTTGATTGATTCTTGAAAATCTCGACGAAATGAGACCAAATTATTATGTACGAATTTTCCATTTTTTAGGCTAGTTTAGGAGATATAGACTTCTTAATAAATATTTTTGGAAAATCCGTTATCTGTTGATTGATTCTTAAAAATCTCGGCAAAATGAGACCAAAGTATTATCTACGAATTTTTCATTATTATGCTTGTTTAGGAGATATAGCCTCCTTAATAAATATTTTTGGAAAATCCGTTATCTGTTGATTGATTCTTCAATATCTCGACGAAATGAGACCAAAGTATTATGTACGAATTTTCCGTTTTTTGGCTAGTTTAGAAGATATATCCTCCTTAATAAATATTTTTGGAAAATCCGTTACCTGTTGATTGATTTTTCAATATCTCGACGAAATGAGACCAAAGTATTATGTACGAATTTTCCGTTTTTTGGCTAGTTTAGAAGATATAGACTTCTTAATAATTATTTTTTGAAAATTCGTTATTTGTTGATTGATTCTTGAAAATCTCGACGAAATGAGACCAAAATATTATGTACGAATTCTCCGTTTTTTGGCTAGTTTTGGAGATATAGCCTCCTAAAAAAATATTTTTTGAAAATCCATTATTTGTTGATTGATTGTCCAAAATCTCGGCGAAATGAGACTAAAATATTATGTACGAATTTTCCGTTATTTGGCTAGTTTAGTAGATATGGACTCCTTAAAAAATGTTTTTTGAAAATCCGTTATTTGTTGATTGATTCTTGAACATCTCGGCGAAATGAGACCAAAATATTATGTACGAATTTTCCATTTTTAGGCTAGTTTAGGAGATATAGACTTCTTAATAAATATTTTTGGAAAATCCGTTATCTTTTGATTGATTCTTAAAAATCTCGGCGAAATGAGACCAAATTATTATGTACGAATTTTCCATTTTTTAGGCTAGTTTAGGAGATATAGACTCCTTAATAAATATTTTTGGAAAATCCGTTATCTGTTGATTGATTCTTAAAAATCTCGGCGAAATGAGACCAAATTATTATGTACGAATTTTCCATTTTTTAGGCTAGTTTAGGAGATATAGACTCCTTAATAAATATTTTTGGAAAATCCGTTATCTGTTGATTGATTCTTAAAAATCTCGACGAAATGAGACCAAATTATTATGTACGAATTTTCCATTTTTAGGCTAGTTTAGGAGATATAGACTCCTTAATAAATATTTTTGGAAAATCCGTTATCTGTTGATTGATTCTTGAAAATCTCGACGAAATGAGACCAAATTATTATGTACGAATTTTCCGTTTTTTGGCTAGTTTAGAAGATATATCCTCCATTAATAAATATTTTTGGAAAATCCGTTATCTGTTGATTGATTCTTCAATATATCGACGAAATGAGACCAAAGTATTATGTATGAATTTTCCGTTTTTTGGCTAGTTTAGAAAATATATCCTCATTTATAAATTTTTTTGAAAATCCGTTATCTGTTGATTGATTCTTCAATATCTCGACGAAATGAGACCAAAATATTATGTACGAATTTTCCGTTTTTTGGCTAGTTTAGAAGATATAGCCTCCTTAAAATAAATTTTTTGTGAAAATCCCTTATTTGTTGATTGATTCTAGAATATATTGACAAATTAAGACCAAAATAATAAATGTATATTTTTTGAAAATCTGTTATTTGTTGATTGATTCTTGAAAATCTCGACGAAATGAGACCAAAGTATTATGTACGAATTTTCCATTATTGTGCTTGTTTAGGAGATATAGCCTCCTTAATAAATATTTTTGGAAAATCCGATATCTGTTGATTGATTCTTCAATATCTCGACGAAATGAGACCAAAGTATTATGTACGAATTTTCCGTTTTTTGGCTAGTTTAGAAGATATATCCTCCTTAATAAATATTTTTGGAAAATCCGTTATCTGTTGATTGATTCTTCAATATCTCGACGAAATGAGACCAAAGTATTATGTACGAATTTTCCGTTTTTTGGCTAGTTTAGAAGATATAGCCTCCTAAATAAATATTTTTTGAAAATTCGTTATTTGTTGATTGATTCTTGAAAATCTCGGCGAAGTGAGACTAAAATATTATGTACGAATTTTCCGTTATTTGGCTAGTTTAGTAGATATGGACTCCTTAAAAAATGTTTTTTGAAAATCCGTTATTTGTTGATTGATTCTTGAAAATCTCGACGAAATGAGACCAAAATATTATATACGAATTCTCCGTTTTTGGCTAGTTTAAGAGATATAGCCTCCTTAAAATAAATTTTTTGTGAAAATCCCTTATTTGTTGATTGATTCTAGAATATATTGACAAATTAAGACCAAAATACTAAATGTATATTTTTGAAAATCCGTTATTTGTTGATTGATTCTTGAAAATCTCGACGAAATGAGACCAAATTATTATGTACGAATTTTCCATTTTTTAGGCTAGTTTAGGAGATATAGACTCCTTAATAAATATTTTTGGAAAATCCGTTATCTGTTGATTGATTGTCGAAAATCTCGGCGAAATGAGACTAAAATATTATGTACGAATTTTCCGTTATTTGGCTAGTTTAGTAGATATGGACTCCTTAAAAAATATTTTTGGAAAATCCGTTATCTGTTGATTGATTCTTCAATATCTCGACGAAATGAGACCAAAGTATTATGTACGAATTTTCCGTTTTTTGGCTAGTTTAGAAGATATAGCCTCCTAAATAAATATTTTTTGAAAATTCGTTATTTGTTGATTGATTCTTGAAAATCTCGACGAAATGAGACCAAAATATTATGTACGAATTCTTCGTTTTTTGGCTAGTTTTAGAGATATAGCCTCCTAAAAAAATATTTTTGAAAATCCATTATTTGTTGATTGATTGTCGAAAATCTCGGCGAAATGAGACTAAAATATTATGTACGAATTTTCCGTTATTTGGCTAGTTTAGTAGATATGGACTCCTTAAAAAATATTTTTGGAAAATCCGTTATCTGTTGATTGATTCTTAAAAATCTCGGCGAAATGAGACCAAATTATTATGTACGAATTTTCCATTTTTTAGGCTAGTTTAGGAGATATAGACTTCTTAATAAATATTTTTGGAAAATCCGTTATCTGTTGATTGATTCTTGAAAATCTCGACGAAATGAGACCAAATTATTATGTACGAATTTTCCGTTTTTTGGCTAGTTTAGAAGATATATCCTCATTAATAAATATTTTTGGAAAATCCGTTATCTGTTGATTGATTCTTCAATATCTCGACGAAATGAGACCAAAGTATTATGTACGAATTTTCCGTTATTTGGCTAGTTTAGTAGATATGGACTCCTTAAAAAATGTTTTTTGAAAATCCGTTATTTGTTGATTGATTCTTGAAAATCTCGACGAAATGAGACCAAAATATTATATACGAATTCTCCGTTTTTTGGCTAGTTTAAGAGATATAGCCTCCTTAAAATAAATTTTTTGTGAAAATCCCTTATTTGTTGATTGATTCTAGAATATATTGACAAATTAAGACCAAAATACTAAATGTATATTTTTTGAAAATCCGTTATTTGTTGATTGATTCTTGAAAATCTCGACGAAATGAGACCAAATTATTATGTACGAATTTTCCATTTTTTAGGCTAGTTTAGGAGATATAGACTCCTTAATAAATATTTTTGGAAAATCCGTTATCTGTTGATTGATTGTCGAAAATCTCGGCGAAATGAGACTAAAATATTATGTACGAATTTTCCGTTATTTGGCTAGTTTAGTAGATATGGACTCCTTAAAAAATATTTTTGGAAAATCCGTTATCTGTTGATTGATTCTTCAATATCTCGACGAAATGAGACCAAAGTATTATGTACGAATTTTCCGTTTTTTGGCTAGTTTAGAAGATATAGCCTCCTAAATAAATATTTTTTGAAAATTCGTTATTTGTTGATTGATTCTTGAAAATCTCGACGAAATGAGACCAAAATATTATGTACGAATTCTTCGTTTTTTGGCTAGTTTTAGAGATATAGCCTCCTAAAAAAATATTTTTTGAAAATCCATTATTTGTTGATTGATTGTCGAAAATCTCGGCGAAATGAGACTAAAATATTATGTACGAATTTTCCGTTATTTGGCTAGTTTAGTAGATATGGACTCCTTAAAAAATATTTTTGGAAAATCCGTTATCTGTTGATTGATTCTTAAAAATCTCGGCGAAATGAGACCAAATTATTATGTACGAATTTTCCATTTTTTAGGCTAGTTTAGGAGATATAGACTTCTTAATAAATATTTTTGGAAAATCCGTTATCTGTTGATTGATTCTTGAAAATCTCGACGAAATGAGACCAAATTATTATGTACGAATTTTCCGTTTTTTGGCTAGTTTAGAAGATATATCCTCATTAATAAATATTTTTGGAAAATCCGTTATCTGTTGATTGATTCTTCAATATCTCGACGAAATGAGACCAAAGTATTATGTACGAATTTTCCGTTTTTTGGCTAGTTTAGAAGATATAGCCTCCTAAATAAATATTTTTTGAAAATTCGTTATTTGTTGATTGGTTATTGAAAATCTCGACGAAATGAGACCAAAATATTATGTACGAATTCTCCGTTTTTTGGCTAGTTTAGGAGATAAAGCCTCCTTAAAATAATTTTTATGTGAAAATCCCTTATTTGTTGATTGATTCTAGAATATATTGACAAATTAAGACCAAAATAATAAATGTATATTTTTTGAAAATCCGATATTTGTTGATTGATTCTTAAAAATCTCGGCGAAATGAGACCAAAATATTATGTACGAATTTTCCGTTATTTGGCTAGTTTAGGAGATACAGCCTACTTAATAAATATTTTTGGAAAATCCGTTATCTGTTGATTGATTCCAAAATATTATGTACGAATTTTCCGTTTTTTGGGTAGTTTAGGAGATATAGCCTCCTTAAAATATATTTTGTGAAAATCCCTTATTTGTTGATTGATTCTAGAATATATTGACAAATTAAGACCAAAATAATAAATGTATATTTTTTGAAAATCCGTTATTTGTTGATTGATTCTTGAAAATCTCGACGAAATGAGACCAATTTATTATGTACGAATTTTCCATTTTTTAGGCTAGTTTAGGAGATATAGCCTCCTTAAATAATATTTTGTGAAAATCCCTTATTTGTTGATTGATTCTAGAATATATTGACAAATTAAGACCAAAATAATAAATGTATATTTTTTGAAAATCCGTTATTTGTTGATTGATTCTTGAAAATCTCGACGAAAAAAGACCAAAGTATTATATACGAATTTTTCATTATTATGATTGTTTAGAAGATATAGCCTCCTTAATAAATATTTTTGGAAAATCCGTTATCTGTTGATTGATTCTTCAATATCTCGACGAAATGAGACCAATTTATTAGGTACGAATTTTCCATTTTTTAGGCTAGTTTAGGAGATATAGACTCCTTAATAAATATTTTTTGAAAATCCATTATTTGTTGATTGATTGTCGAAAATCTCGGCGAAATGAGACTAAAATATTATGTACGAATTTTCCGTTATTTGGCTAGTTTAGTAGATATGGACTCCTTAAAAAATGTTTTTTGAAAATCCGTTATTTGTTGATTGATTCTTGAACATCTCGGCGAAATGAGACCAAAATATTATATACGAATTTTCCATTTTTTAGGCTAGTTTAGGAGATATAGACTTCTTAATAAATATTTTTGGAAAATCCGTTATCTTTTGATTGATTCTTAAAAATCTCGGCGAAATGAGACCAAATTATTATGTACGAATTTTCCATTTTTTAGGCTAGTTTAGGAGATATAGACTTCTTAATAAATATTTTTGGAAAATCCGTTATCTGTTGATTGATTCTTAAAAATCTCGGCGAAATGAGAGCAAATTATTATGTACGAATTTTCCATTTTTTAGGCTAGTTTAGGAGATATAGACTTCTTAATAAATATTTTTGGAAATTCCGTTATCTGTTGATTGATTCTTAAAAATCTCGACGAAATGAGACCAAATTATTATGTACGAAATTTCCATTTTTTAGGCTAGTTTAGGAGATATAGACTCCTTAATAAATATTTTTGGAAAATCCGTTATCTGTTGATTGATTCTTGAAAATCTCGACGAAATGAGACCAAATTATTATGTACGAATTTTCCGTTTTTTGGCTAGTTTAGAAGATATATCCTCATTAATAAATATTTTTGGAAAATCCGTTATCTGTTGATTGATTCTTCAATATATCGACGAAATGAGACCAAAGTATTATGTATGAATTTTCCGTTTTTTGGCTAGTTTAGAAAATATATCCTCATTTATAATTTTTTTTGGAAAATCCGTTATCTGTTGATTGATTCTTCAATATCTCGACGAAATGAGACCAAAGTATTATGTACGAATTTTCCGTTTTTTGGCTAGTTTAGAAGATATAGCCTCCTTAAAATAAATTTTTTGTGAAAATCCCTTATTTGTTGATTGATTCTAGAATATATTGACAAATTAAGACCAAAATAATAAATGTATATTTTTTGAAAATCTGTTATTTGTTGATTGATTCTTGAAAATCTCGACGAAATGAGACCAAAGTATTATCTACGAATTTTTCATTATTGTGCTTGTTTAGGAGATATAGCCTCCTTAATAAATATTTTTGGAAAATCCGATATCTGTTGATTGATTCTTCAATATCTCGACGAAATGAGACCAAAGTATTATGTACGAATTTTCCGTTTTTTGGCTAGTTTAGAAGATATATCCTCCTTAATAAATATTTTTGGAACATCCGTTATCTGTTGATTGATTCTTCAATATCTCGACGAAATGAGACCAAAGTATTATGTACGAATTTTCCGTTTTTTGGCTAGTTTAGAAGATATAGCCTCCTAAATAAATATATTTTGAAAATTCGTTATTTGTTGATTGATTCTTGAAAATCTCGGCGAAGTGAGACTAAAATATTATGTACGAATTTTCCGTTATTTGGCTAGTTTAGTAGATATGGACTCCTTAAAAAATGTTTTTTGAAAATCCGTTATTTGTTGATTGATTCTTGAAAATCTCGACGAAATGAGACCAAAATATTATATACGAATTCTCCGTTTTTTGGCTAGTTTAAGAGATATAGCCTCCTTAAAATAAATTTTTTGTGAAAATCCCTTATTTGTTGATTGATTCTAGAATATATTGACAAATTAAGACCAAAATACTAAATGTATATTTTTTGAAAATCCGTTATTTGTTGATTGATTCTTGAAAATCTCGACGAAATGAGACCAAATTATTATGTACGAATTTTCCATTTTTTAGGCTAGTTTAGGAGATATAGACTCCTTAATAAATATTTTTGGAAAATCCGTTATCTGTTGATTGATTGTCGAAAATCTCGGCGAAATGAGACTAAAATATTATGTACGAATTTTCCGTTATTTGGCTAGTTTAGTAGATATGGACTCCTTAAAAAATATTTTTGGAAAATCCGTTATCTGTTGATTGATTCTTCAATATCTCGACGAAATGAGACCAAAGTATTATGTACGAATTTTCCGTTTTTTGGCTAGTTTAGAAGATATAGCCTCCTAAAAAAATATTTTTTGAAAATCCATTATTTGTTGATTGATTGTCGAAAATCTCGGCGAAATGAGACTAAAATATTATGTACGAATTTTCCGTTATTTGGCTAGTTTAGAAGATATAGCCTCCTAAATAAATATTTTTTGAAAATTCGTTATTTGTTGATTGATTCTTGAAAATCTCGGCGAAGTGAGACTAAAATATTATGTACGAATTTTCCGTTATTTGGCTAGTTTAGTAGATATGGACTCCTTAAAAAATGTTTTTTGAAAATCCGTTATTTGTTGATTGATTCTTGAAAATCTCGACGAAATGAGACCAAAATATTATATACGAATTCTCCGTTTTTTGGCTAGTTTAAGAGATATAGCCTCCTTAAAATAAATTTTTTGTGAAAATCCCTTATTTGTTGATTGATTCTAGAATATATTGACAAATTAAGACCAAAATACTAAATGTATATTTTTTGAAAATTCGTTATTTGTTGATTGATTCTTGAAAATCTCGACGAAATTAGACCAAAATATTATGTACGAATTCTTCGTTTTTTGGCTAGTTTTAGAGATATAGCCTCCTAAAAAAATATTTTTTGAAAATCCATTATTTGTTGATTGATTGTCGAAAATCTCGGCGAAATGAGACTAAAATATTATGTACGAATTTTCCGTTATTTGGCTAGTTTAGTAGATATGGACTCCTTAAAAAATATTTTTGGAAAATCCGTTATCTGTTGATTGATTCTTAAAAATCTCGGCGAAATGAGACCAAATTATTATGTACGAATTTTCCATTTTTTAGGCTAGTTTAGGAGATATAGACTTCTTAATAAATATTTTTGGAAAATCCGTTATCTGTTGATTGATTCTTGAAAATCTCGACGAAATGAGACCAAATTATTATGTACGAATTTTCCGTTTTTTGGCTAGTTTAGAAGATATATCCTCATTAATAAATATTTTTGGAAAATCCGTTATCTGTTGATTGATTCTTCAATATCTCGACGAAATGAGACCAAAGTATTATGTACGAATTTTCCGTTTTTTGGCTAGTTTAGAAGATATAGCCTCCTAAATAAATATTTTTTGAAAATTCGTTATTTGTTGATTGGTTATTGAAAATCTCGACGAAATGAGACCAAAATATTATGTACGAATTCTCCGTTTTTTGGCTAGTTTAGGAGATAAAGCCTCCTTAAAATAATTTTTATGTGAAAATCCCTTATTTGTTGATTGATTCTAGAATATATTGACAAATTAAGACCAAAATAATAAATGTATATTTTTTGAAAATCCGATATTTGTTGATTGATTCTTAAAAATCTCGGCGAAATGAGACCAAAATATTATGTACGAATTTTCCGTTATTTGGCTAGTTTAGGAGATACAGCCTACTTAATAAATATTTTTGGAAAATCCGTTATCTGTTGATTGATTCCAAAATATTATGTACGAATTTTCCGTTTTTTGGGTAGTTTAGGAGATATAGCCTCCTTAAAATATATTTTGTGAAAATCCCTTATTTGTTGATTGATTCTAGAATATATTGACAAATTAAGACCAAAATAATAAATGTATATTTTTTGAAAATCCGTTATTTGTTGATTGATTCTTGAAAATCTCGACGAAATGAGACCAATTTATTATGTACGAATTTTCCATTTTTTAGGCTAGTTTAGGAGATATAGCCTCCTTAAATAATATTTTGTGAAAATCCCTTATTTGTTGATTGATTCTAGAATATATTGACAAATTAAGACCAAAATAATAAATGTATATTTTTTGAAAATCCGTTATTTGTTGATTGATTCTTGAAAATCTCGACGAAATAAGACCAAAGTATTATATACGAATTTTTCATTATTATGATTGTTTAGGAGATATAGCCTCCTTAATAAATATTTTTGGAAAATCCGTTATCTGTTGATTGATTCTTCAATATCTCGACGAAATGAGACCAATTTATTATGTACGAATTTTCCATTTTTTAGGCTAGTTTAGGAGATATAGACTCCTTAATAAATATTTTTGTAAAATCCGTTATCTGTTGATTGATTCTTAAAAATCTCGGCGAAATAAGACCAAAGTATTATTTACGAATTATTCATTATTATGATTGTTTAGGAGATATAGCCTCCTTAATAAATATTTTTGGAAAATCCGTTATCTGTTGATTGATTCTTCAATATCTCGACGAAATGAGACCAAAATATTAGGTACAAATTTTCCGTTTTTTGGCTAGTTTTGGAGATATAGCCTCTTAAAAAAATATTTTTTGAAAATCCGTTATTTGTTGATTGATTCTTGAAAATCTCGACGAAATGAGACCAAATTATTATGTACGAATTTTCCGTTTTTTGGCTAGTTTAGGAGATAAAGCCTCCTAAAAAAATATTTTTTGAAAATCCATTATTTGTTGATTGATTGTCGAAAACCTCGGCGAAATGAGACTAAAATATTATGTACGAATTTTCCGTTTTTTGGCTAGTTTAGAAGATATAGCCTCCTAAATAAATATTTTTTGAAAATTCGTTATTTGTTGATGGATTCTTGAAAATCTCGACGAAATGAGACCAAAATATTATGTACGAATTTTCCGTTTTTTGGCTAGTTTTGGAGATATAGCCTCTTAAAAAAATATTTTTTGAAAATCCGTTATTTGTTGATTGATTCTTGAAAATCTCGACGAAATGAGACCGAATTATTATGTACGAATTTTCCGTTTTTTGGCTAGTTTAGGAGATATAGCCTCCTAAAAAATATTTTTTGAAAATCCATTATTTGTTGATTGATTGTCGAAAATCTCGGCGAAATGAGACTAAAATATTATGTACGAATTTTCCGTTTTTTGGCTAGGTTAGTAGATATGGACTCCTTAAAAAATGTTTTTTGAAAATCCGTTATTTGTTGATTGATTCTTGAACATCTCGGCGAAATGAGACCAAAGTATTATCTACGAATTTTCCGTTTTTTGGGTAGTTTAAGAGATATAGCCTCCTTAAAATATATTTTGTGAAAATCCCTTATTTGTTGATTGATTCTAGAATATATTGACAAATTAAGACCAAAATAATAAATGTATATTTATTGAAAATCCGTTATTTGTTGATTGATTCCAAAATATTATGTACGAATTTTCCGTTTTTTGGGTAGTTTAGGAGATATAGCCTCCTTAAAATATATTTTGTGAAAATCCCTTATTTGTTTATTGATTCTAGAATATATTGACAAATTAAGACCAAAATACTTAATGTATATTTTTTGAAAATCCGTTATTTGTTGATTGATTCTTGAAAATCTCGACGAAATGAGACCAAATTATTATGTACGAATTTTCCATTTTTTAGGCTAGTTTAGGAGATATAGCCTCCTTAATAAATATTTTTGGAAAATCCGTTATCTGTTGATTGATTCTGCAATATCTCGACGAAATGAGACCAAAATATTAGGTACAAATTTTCCGTTTTTTGGCTAGTTTTGGAGATAAAGCCTCCTAAAAAAATATTTTTTGAAAATCCATTATTTGTTGATTGATTGTCGAAAACCTCGGCGAAATGAGACTAAAATATTATGTACGAATTTTCCGTTTTTTGGCTAGTTTAGAAGATATAGCCTCCTAAATAAATATTTTTTGAAAATTCGTTATTTGTTGATGGATTCTTGAAAATCTCGACGAAATGAGACCAAAATATTAGGTACGAATTTTCTGTTTTTCGGATAGTTTTGGAGATATAGCCTCCTAAAAAATATTTTTTGAAAATCCGTTATTTGTTGATTTATTCTTGAAAATCTCGACGAAACGAGACCAAATTATTATGTACGAATTTTCCGTTTTTTGGCTAGTTTTGGAGATATAGACTCCTAAAAAAATACTTTTTGAAAATCCATTATTTGTTAATAGATTGTCGAAAATCTCGGCGAAATGAGACTAAAATATTATGTACGAATTTTCCGTTATTTGGCTAGTTTAGTAGATATGGACTCCTTAAAAAATTTTTTTTGAAAATCCGTTATTTGTTGATTGATTCTTGAACATCTCGGCGAAATGAGACCAAAATATTATGTACGAATTGTCCGTTTTTTTGGTAGTTTAGGAGATATAGCCTCCTTAAAATATATTTTGTGAAAATCCCTTATTTGTTGATTGATTCTAGAATATATTGACAAATTAAGACCAAAATAATAAATGTATATTTATTGAAAATCCGTTATTTGTTGATTGATTCTTGGAAATCTCGATGAAATGAGACCAAAATATTATGTACGAATTTTCCGTTTTTTGGGTAGTTTAGGAGATATAGCCTCCTTAAAATATATTTTGTGAAAATCCCTTATTTGTTGATTGATTCTAGAATATATTGACAAATTAAGACCAAAATAATAAATGTATATTTTTTGAAAATCCGTTATTTGTTGATTGATTCTTGAAAATCTCGACGAAATGAGACCAAATTATTATGTACGAATTTTCCATTTTTTAGGCTAGTTTAGGAGATATAGACTCCTTAATAAATATTTTTGGAAAATCCGTTATCTGTTGATTGATTCTTAAAAATCTCTGCGAAATGAGACCAAAGTATTATTTACGAATTTTTCATTATTATGCTTGTTTAGGAGATATAGCCTCCTTAATAAATATTTTTGGAAAATCCGTTATCTGTTGATTGATTCTTCAATATCTCGACGAAATGAGACCAAAATATTATGTACGAATTTTCCGTTTTTTGGCTAGTTTTGGAGATATAGCCTCTTAAAAAAATATTTTTTGAAAATCCGTTATTTGTTGGCTGATTCTTGAAAATCTCGACGAAATGAGACCAAATTATTATGTACGAATTTTCCGTTTTTTGGCTAGTTTAGGAGATAAAGCCTCCTAAAAAAATATTTTTTGAAAATCCATTATTTGTTGATTGATTGTCGAAAACCTCGGCGAAATGAGACTAAAATATTATGTACGAATTTTCCGTTTTTTGGCTAGTTTAGAAGATATAGCCTCCTAAATAAATATTTTTTGAAAATTCGTTATTTGTTAATGGATTCTTGAACATCTCGGCGAAATGACACCAAAGTATTATCTACGAATTTTCCGTTTTTTGGGTAGTTTAGGAGATATAGCCTCCTTAAAATATATTTTGTGAAAATCCCTTATTTGTTGATTGATTCTAGAATATATTGACAAATTAAGACCAAAATAATAAATGTATATTTATTGAAAATCCGTTATTTGTTGATTGATTCCAAAATATTATGTACGAATTTTCCGTTTTTTGGGTAGTTTAAAAGATATAGCCTCCTTAAAATATATTTTGTGAAAATCCCTTATTTGTTGATTGATTCTAGAATATATTGACAAATTAAGACCAAAATAATAAATGTATATTTTTTGAAAATCCGTTATTTGTTGATTGATTCTTGAAAATCTCGACGAAATGAGACCAATTTATTATGTACGAATTTTCCATTTTTTAGGCTAGTTTAGGAGATATAGACTCCTTAATAAATATTTTTGGAAAATCCGTTATCTGTTGATTGATTCTTAAAAATCTCTGCGAAATGAGACCAAAGTATTATTTACGAATTTTTCATTATTATGCTTGTTTAGGAGATATAGCCTCCTTAATAAATATTTTTGGAAAATCCGTTATCTGTTGATTGATTCTTCAATATCTCGACGAAATGAGACCAAAGTATTATGTACAAATTTTCCGTTTTTTGGCTAGTTTAGAAGATATATCCTCATTAATAAATATTTTTGGAAAATCCGTTATCTGTTGATTGATTCTTCAATATCTCGACGAAATGAGACCAAAGTATTATGTACGAATTTTCCGTTTTTTGGCTAGTTTAGAAGATATAGCCTCTTAAATAAATATTTTTGGAAAATTCGTTATTTGTTGATTGATTCTTGAAAATCTCGACGAAATGAGACCAAAATATTATGTACGAATTCTCCGTTTTTTGGCTAGTTTTGGAGATATGGACTCCTAAAAAAATACTTTTTGAAAATCCATTATTTGTTAATAGATTGTCGAAAATCTCGGCGAAATGAGACTAAAATATTATGTACGAATTTTCCGTTATTTGGCTAGTTTAGTAGATGTGGACTCCTTAAAAAATGTTTTTTGAAAATCCGTTATTTGTTGATTGATTCTTGAACATCTCGGCGAAATGAGACCAAAATATTATGTACGAATTTTCCGTTATTTGGGTAGTTTAGGAGATATAGCCTCCTTAAAATATATTTTGTAAAAATCCCTTATTTGTTGATTGATTCTAGAATATATTGACAAATTAAGACCAAAATAATAAATGTATATTTATTGAAAATCCGTTATTTGTTGATTGATTCTTGAAAATCTCGACGAAATGAGACCAAAATATTATGTACGAATTTTCCGTTTTTTGGGTAGTTTAGGAGATATAGCCTCCTTAAAATATATTTTGTGAAAATCCCTTATTTGTTGATTGATTCTAGAATATATTGACAAATTAAGACCAAAATAATAAATGTATATTTTTTGAAAATCCGTTATTTGTTGATTGATTCTTGAAAATCTCGACGAAATGAGACCAATTTATTATGTACGAATTTTCCATTTTTTAGGCTAGTTTAGGAGATATAGACTCCTTAATAAATATTTTTGGAAAATCCGTTATCTGTTGATTGATTCTTAAAAATCTCTGCGAAATGAGACCAAAGTATTATTTACGAATTTTTCATTATTAGCTTGTTTAGGAGATATAGCCTCCTTAATAAATATTTTTGGAAAATCCGTTATCTGTTGATTGATTCTTCAATATCTCGACGAAATGAGACCAAAGTATTATGTACAAATTTTCCGTTTTTTGGCTAGTTTAGAAGATATATCCTCATTAATAAATATTTTTGGAAAATCCGTTATCTGTTGATTGATTCTTCAATATCTCGACGAAATGAGACCAAAGTATTATGTACGAATTTTCCGTTTTTTGGCTAGTTTAGAAGATATAGCCTCTTAAATAAATATTTTTGGAAAATTCGTTATTTGTTGATTGATTCTTGAAAATCTCGACGAAATGAGACCAAAATATTATGTACGAATTCTCCGTTTTTTGGCTAGTTTAAGAGATATAGCCTCCTTAAAATAAATTTTTTGTGAAAATCCCTTATTTGTTTATTGATTCTAGAATATATTGACAAATTAAGACCAAAATACTAAATGTATATTTTTTGAAAATCCGTTATTTGTTGATTGATTCTTGAAAATCTCGACGAAATGAGACCAAATTATTATGTACGAATTTTCCAATTTTAGGCTAGTTTAGGAGATATAGACTCCTTAATAAATATTTTTGGAAAATCCGTTATCTGTTGATTGATTCTTAAAAATCTCGGCGAAATGAGACCAAAGTATTATTAACGAATTTTTCATTATTATGATTGTTTAGGAGATATAGCCTCCTTAACATATATTTTTGGAAAATCCGTTATCTGTTGATTGATTCTTCAATATCTCGACGAAATGAGACCAAAATATTAGGTACGAATTTTCCGTTTTTTGGCTAGTTTAAGAGATATAGACTCCTTAATAAATATTTTTTGAAAATTCGTTATTTGTTGATTGATTCTTGAAAATCTCGACGAAATGAGACCAAAATATTATGTACGAATTTTCCGTTTTTTGGCTAGTTTAGGAGATATATCCTCCTTAATAAATATTTTTGGAAAATCTGTTATCTGTTGATTGATTCTTCAATATCTCGACGAAATGAGACCAAAGTATTATGGACGAATTTTCCGTTTTTTGGCCCGTTTAGAAGATATAGCCTCTTAAATAAATATTTTTGGAAAATTCGTTATTTGTTGATTGATTCTTGAAAATCTCGACGAAATGAGACCAAAATATTATGTACAAATTCTCCGTTTTTTGGCTAGTTTTAGAGATATAGCCTCCTAAAAAAAAATTTTTTGAAAATCCATTATTTGTTGATTGATTGTCGAAAATCTCGGCGAAATGAGACTAAAATATTATGTACGAATTTTCCGTTATTTGGGTAGTTTAGTAGATATGGACTCCTTAAAAAATGTTTTTTGAAAATCCGTTATTTGTTGATTGATTCTTGAACATCTCGGCGAAATGAGACCAAAATATTATGTACGAATTTTCCGTTTTTTGGCTAGTTTAGGAGATATAGACTCCTTAATAAATATTTTTGGAAAATCCGTTATCTGTTGATTGATTCTTAAAAATCTCGGCGAAATGAGACCAAAGTATTATTTACGAATTTTTCATTATTATGATTGTTTAGGAGATATATCCTCCTTAATAAATATTTTTGGAAAATCCGTTATCTGTTGATTGATTCTTCAATATCTCGACGAAATGAGACCAAAGTATTATGTACGAATTTTCCGTTTTTTGGCTAGTTTAAGAGATATAGACTCCTTAATAAATATTTTTTGAAAATTCGTTATTTGTTGATTGATTCTTGAAAATCTCGACGAAATGAGACCAAAATATTATGTACGAATTTTCCGTTTTTTGGCTAGTTTAGGAGATATAGACTCCTTATAAATATTTCTGGAAAATCCGTTATGTGTTGATTGATTCATAAAAATCTCGGCGAAATGACACCAAAGTATTATTTATCCGTTATCTGTTGATTGATTCTTAAAAATCTCGGCGAAATGAGACCAAATTATTATGTACGAATTTTCCATTTTTTAGGCTAGTTTAGGAGATATAGACTTCTTAATAAATATTTTTGGAAAATCCGTTATCTGTTGATTGATTCTTAAAAATCTCGACGAAATGAGACCAAATTATTATGTACGAATTTTCCATTTTTTAGGCTAGTTTAGGAGATATAGACTTCTTAATAAATATTTTTGGAAAATCCGTTATCTGTTGATTGATTCTTGAAAATCTCGACGAAATGAGACCAAATTATTATGTACGAATTTTCCGTTTTTTGGCTAGTTTAGAAGATATATCCTCATTAATAAATATTTTTGGAAAATCCGTTATCTGTTGATTGATTCTTCAATATCTCGACGAAATGAGACCAAAGTATTATGTACGAATTTTCCGTTTTTTGGCTAGTTTAGAAGATATAGCCTCCTAAATAAATATTTTTTGAAAATTCGTTATTTGTTGATTGATTATTGAAAATCTCGACGAAATGAGACCAAAATATTATGTACGAATTCTCCGTTTTTTGGCTAGTTTAGGAGATAAAGCCTCCTTAAAATAAATTTTTTGTGAAAATCCCTTATTTATTGATTGAATCTAGAATATATTGACAAATTAAGACCAAAATAATAAATGTATATTTTTTGAAAATCCGATATTTGTTGATTGATTCTTAAAAATCTCGGCGAAATGAGACCAAAATATTATGTACGAATTTTCCGTTATTTGGCTAGTTTAGGAGATACAGCCTACTTAATAAATATTTTTGGAAAATCCGTTATCTGTTGATTGATTCTTCAATATCTCGGCGAAATGAGACCAAAATATTATGTACGAATTCTCCGTTTTTTGGGTAGTTTAGGACATAAAGCCTCTTTAAAAAAATGTTTTTTGAAAATACGTTATTTGTTGATTGATTCTTGAACATCTCGGCGAAATGAGACCAAATTATTATGTACGAATTTTCCGTTTTTTGGGTAGTTTAGGAGATATAGCCTCCTTAAAATATATTTTGTGAAAGTCCCTTATTTGTTGATTGATTCTAGAAAATATTGACAAATTAAGACCAAAATAATAAATGTATATTTTTTGAAAATCCGTTATTTGTTGATTGATTCTTGAAAATCTCGACGAAATGAGACCAAATTATTATGTACGAATTTTCCATTTTTTAGGCTAGTTTAGGAGATATAGACTCCTTAATAAATATTTTTGGAAAATCCGTTATCTGTTGATTGATTCTTCAATATCTCGGCGAAATGAGACCAAAATATTATGTACGAATTCTCCGTTTTTTGGGTAGTTTAGGACATAAAGCCTCTTTAAAAAAATGTTTTTGAAAATCCGTTATTTGTTGATTGATTCTTGAAAATCTCGACGAAATGAGACCAAATTATTATGTACGAATTTTCCATTTTTTAGGCTAGTTTAGGAGATATAGCCTCCATAATAAATATTTTTGGAAAATCCGTTATCTATTGATTGATTCTTAAAAATCTCGGCAAAATGAGACTAAAATATTATGTACGAATTTTCCGTTATTTGGCTAGTTTAGGAGATACAGCCTCCTTAATAAATATTTTTGGAAAATCCGTTATCTGTTGATGGATTCTTGAAAATCTCGACGAAATGAGACCAAAATATTAGGTACGAATTTTCTGTTTTTCGGATAGTTTTGGAGATATAGCCTCCTAAAAAATATTTTTTGAAAATCCGTTATTTGTTGATTGATTCTTGAAAATCTCGACGAAATGAGACCAAATTATTATGTACGAATTTTCCGTTTTTTGGCTAGTTTAGAAGATATAGCCTCCTAAAAAATATTTTTTGAAAATCCGTTATTTGTTGATTGATTCCTGAAAATCTCGACGAAATGAGACCAAATTATTATGTACGAATTTTCCGTTTTTTGGCTAGTTTTGGAGATATAGACTCCTAAAAAAATACTTTTTGAAAATCCATTATTTGTTAATAGATTGTCGAAAATCTCGGCGAAATGAGACTAAAATATTATGTACGAATTTTCCGTTATTTGGCTAGTTTAGTAGATATGGACTCCTTAAAAAATGTTTTTTGAAAATCCGTTATTTGTTGATTGATTCTTGAACATCTCGGCGAAATGAGACCAAAATATTATGTACGAATTTTCCGTTTTTTGGGTAGTTAAGGAGATATAGCCTCCTTAAAATATATTTTGTGAAAATCCCTTATTTGTTGATTGATTCTAGAATATATTGACAAATTAAGACCAAAATAATAAATGTATATTTATTGAAAATCCGTTATTTGTTGATTGATTCTTGAAAATCTCGACGAAATGAGACCAAAATATTATGTACGAATTTTCCGTTTTTTGGGTAGTTTAGGAGATATAGCCTCCTTAAAATATATTTTGTGAAAATCCCTTATTTGTTGATTGATTCTAGAATATATTGACAAATTAAGACCAAAATAATAAATGTATATTTTTTGAAAATCCGTTATTTGTTGATTGATTCTTGAAAATCTCGACGAAATGAGACCAAATTATTATGTACGAATTTTCCATTTTTTAGGCTAGTTTAGGAGATATAGACTCCTTAATAAATATTTTTGGAAAATCCGTTATCTGTTGATTGATTCTTAAAAATCTCTGCGAAATGAGACCAAAGTATTATTTACGAATTTTTCATTATTATGCTTGTTAAGGAGATATAGCCTCCATAATAAATATTTTTGGAGAATCCGTTATCTGTTGATTGATTCTTAAAAATCTCGGCAAAATGAGACTAAAATATTATGTACGAATTTTCCGTTATTTGGCTAGTTTAGGAGATACAGCCTCCTTAATAAATATTTTTGGAAAATCCGTTATCTGTTGATGGATTCTTGAAAATCTCGACGAAATGAGACCAAAATATTACGTACGAATTTTCTGTTTTTCGGATAGTTTTGGAGATATAGCCTCCTAAAAAATATTTTTGAAAATCCGTTATTTGTTGATTGATTCTTGAAAATCTCGACGAAATGAGACCAAATTATTATGTACGAATTTTCCGTTTTTTGGCTAGTTTAGGAGATAAAGCCTCCTAAAAAAATATTTTTTGAAAATCCATTATTTGTTGATTGATTGTCGAAAACCTCGGCGAAATGAGACTAAAATATTATGTACGAATTTTCCGTTTTTTGGCTAGTTTAGAAGATATAGCCTCCTAAATAAATATTTTTTGAAAATTCGTTATTTGTTGATGGATTCTTGAAAATCTCGACGAAATGAGACCAAAATATTAGGTACGAATTTTCTGTTTTTCGGATAGTTTTGGAGATATAGCCTCCTAAAAAATATTTTTTGAAAATCCGTTATTTGTTGATTGATTCTTGAAAATCTCGACGAAATGAGACCAAATTATTATGTACGAATTTTCCGTTTTTTGGCTAGTTTTGGAGATATAGACTCCTAAAAAAATACTTTTTGAAAATCCATTATTTGTTGATTGATTCTAGAATATATTGACAAATTAAGACCAAAATAATAAATGTATATTTTTTGAAAATCCGTTATTTGTTGATTGATTCTTGAAAATCTCGACGAAATGAGACCAATTTATTATGTACGAATTTTCCATTTTTTGGCTAGTTTAGGAGATATAGACTCCTTAATAAATATTTTTTGAAAATCCGTTATTTGTTGATTGATTCTTGAAAATCTCGACGAAATGAGACCAAAGTATTATGTACAAATTTTCCGTTTTTTGGCTAGTTTAGAAGATATATCCTCATTAATAAATATTTTTGGAAAATCCGTTAACTGTTGATTGATTCTTCAATATCTCGACGAAATGAGACCAAAGTATTATGTACGAATTTTCCGTTTTTTGGCTAGTTTAGAAGATATAGCCTCTTAAATAAATATTTCTGGAAAATTCGTTATTTGTTGATTGATTCTTGAAAATCTCGACGAAATGAGACCAAAATATTATGTACGAATTCTCCGTTTTTTCGCTAGTTTAAGAGATATAGCCTCCTTAAAATAAATTTTTTGTGAAAATCCCTTATTTGTTTATTGATTCTAGAATATATTGACAAATTAAGACCAAAATACTAAATGTATATTTTTTGAAAATCCGTTATTTGTTGATTGATTCTTGTAAATCTCGACGAAATGAGACCAAATTATTATGTACGAATTTTCCATTTTTTAGGCTAGTTTAGGAGATATAGACTCCTTAATAAATATTTTTGGAAAATCCGTTATCTGTTGATTGATTCTTAAAAATCTCGGCGAAATGAGACCAAAGTATTATTTACGAATTTTTCATTATTATGATTGTTTAGGAGATATAGCCTCCTTAATAAATATTTTTGGAAAATCCGTTATCTGTTGATTGATTCTTCAATATCTCGACGAAATGAGACCAAAATATTAGGTACGAATTTTCCGTTTTTTGGCTAGTTTAAGAGATATAGACTCCTTAATAAATATTTTTTGAAAATTCGTTATTTGTTGATTGATTCTTGAAAATCTCGACGAAATGAGACCAAAATATTATGTACGAATTTTCCGTTTTTTGGCTAGTTTAGGAGATATATCCTCCTTAATAAATATTTTTGGAAAATCTGTTATCTGTTGATTGATTCTTCAATATCTCGACGAAATGAGACCAAAGTATTATGGACGAATTTTCCGTTTTTTGGCCCGTTTAGAAGATATAGCCTCCTTAATAAATATTTTTGGAAAATCTGTTATCTGTTGATTGATTCTTCAATATCTCGACGAAATGAGACCAAAATATTAGGTACGAATTCTCCGTTTTTTGGCTAGTTTTAGAGATATAGCCTCCTAAAAAAATATTTTTTGAAAATCCATTATTTGTTGATTGATTGTCGAAAATCTCGGCGAAATGAGACTAAAATATTATGTACGAATTTTCCGTTATTTGGGTAGTTTAGTAGATATGGACTCCTTAAAAAATGTTTTTTGAAAATCCGTTATTTGTTGATTGATTCTTGAACATCTCGGCGAAATGAGACCAAAATATTATGTACGAATTTTCCGTTTTTGGCTAGTTTAGGAGATATAGACTCCTTAATAAATATTTTTGGAAAATCCGTTATCTGTTGATTGATTCTTAAAAATCTCGGCGAAATGAGACCAAAGTATTATTTACGAATTTTTCATTAATATGATTGTTTAGGAGATATAGCCTCCTTAATAAATATTTTTGGAAAATCCGTTATCTGTTGATTGATTCTTCAATATCTCGACGAAATGAGACCAAAATATTAGGTACGAATTTTCCGTTTTTTGGCTAGTTTAGAAGATATATCCTCCTTAATAAATATTTTTGGAAAATCCGTTATCTGTTGATTGATTCTTCAATATCTCGACGAAATGACACCAAAGTATTATGTACGAATTTTCCGTTTTTTGGCCCGTTTAGAAGATATAGCCTCCTAAATAAATATTTTTTGAAAATTCGTTATTTGTTGATTGATTCTTGAAAATCTCGACGAAATGAGACCAAAATATTATGTACGAATTCTCCGTTATTTGGCTAGTTTTAGAGATATAGCCTCCTAAAAAAATATTTTTTGAAAATCCATTATTTGTTGATTGATTGTCGAAAATCTCGGCGAAATGAGACTAAAATATTATGTACGAATTTTCCGTTATTTGGGTAGTTTAGTAGATATGGACTCCTTAAAAAATGTTTTTTGAAAATCCGTTATTTGTTGATTGGTTCTTGAACATCTCGGCGAAATGAGACCAAAATATTAAGTACGAATTTTCCGTTTTTTGGCTAGCTTAGGAGATATAGACTCCTTATAAATATTTTTGGAAAATCCGTTATGTGTTGATTGATTCCTAAAATTCTCGGCGAAATGACACCAAAGTATTATATACGAATTTTTCATTATTATGCTTGTTTAGGAGATATAGCCTCCTTAATAAATATTTTTGGAAAATCCGTTATTTGTTGATTGATTCTAGAATATCTTGACGAAATGAGTTCAGAATATTATGTACGAATTTTCCGTTATTTGGCTAGTTTAGGAGATATAGAATCCTTATAAATATTTCTGGAAAATCCGTTATTTGTTGATTGATTCTAGAATATCTTGACGAAATGAGTTCAAAATATTATGTACGAATTTTCCGTTATTTGGCTAGTTTAGGAGATATGGACTTCTTTAAAAATCTTTTTTGAAAATCAGTTATTTGTTGATTGATTCTTGAAAATCTCGGCGAAATGAAACTTAAATATTATGTCGAATTTTCCGTTTTTTGGCTAGTTTAGGAGATATAGACTCCTTATAAATATTTTTGGAAAATCCGTTATGTGTTGATTGATTCTTCATTATCTCGACGAAATGAGACTAAAGTATTATGAACGAATTTTCCGTTTTTTGGGTAGTTTAGGAGATAAAGCCTCTTTAAAAAAATATTTTTGAAAAATCCGTTATTTGTTGATTGATTCTAGAATATCTTGACGAAATGAGTTCAAAATATTATGTACGAATTTTCCGTTATTTGGCTAGTTTAGGAGATATGGACTTCTTAAAAAATCTTTTTTGAAAATCAGTTATTTGTTGATTGATTCTTGAAAATCTCGGCGAAATGAAACTGAAATATTATGTCGAATTTTCCGTTTTTTGGCTAGTTTAGGAGATATAGCCTCCTTAAAATATATTTTGTGAAAATCCGTTATTTGTTGATTGATTCTAGAATATATTGACAAATTAAGACCAATATAAAATATGTATATTTTTGAAAATCCGTTATTTGTTGATTGATTCTTGAACATCTCGACGAAATGAGACCAAAATATTATGTACGAATTTTCCATTTTTTAGGCTAGTTTAGGAGATATAGACTCCTTAATAAATATTTTTGGAAAATCCGTTATCTGTTGATTGATTCTTCAATATCTCGACGAAATGAGACCAAAGTATTATGTACGAATTTTCCGTTTTTTGGGTAGTTTAGGAGATAAAGCATCTTTAAAAAAATGTTTTTTGAAAATACGTTATTTGTTGATTGATTCTTGAACATCTCGGCGAAATGAGACCAAAATATTATGTATGAATTTTCCGTTTTTTGGCTAGTTTAGGAGATATAGCCTCCTTAAAATATATTTTGTGAAAATCCCTTATTTGTTGATTGATTCTAGAATATATTGACAAATTAAGACCAAAATAATAAATGTATATTTTTGAAAATCCGGTATTTGTTGATTGATTCTTGAAAATCTCGACGAAATGAGACCAAATTATTATGTACGAATTTTCCATTTTTTAGGCTAGTTTAGGAGATATAGACTCCTTAATAAATATTTTAGGAAAATCCGTTATCTGTTGATTGATTCTTAAAAATCTCGGCGAAATGAGACCAAAGTATTATTTACGAATTTTTCATTATTATGCTTGATTAGGAGATATACCCTCCTAAATAAATATTTTTGGAAAATCCGTTATCTGTTGATTGATTCTTCAATATCTCGACGAAATAAGACCAAAGTATTATGTACGAATTTTCCGTTTTTTGGCTAGTTTAGAAGATATAGCCTCCTAAATAAATATTTTTTGAAAATTCGTTTTTTGTTGATTGATTCTTGAAAATCTCGACGAAATGAGACCAAAATATTATGTACGAATTTTCCGTTTTTTGGCTAGTTTAGGAGATATAGACTCCTAAAAATATATTTTTGAAAATCCATTATTTGTTGATTGATTGTCGAAAATCTCGGCGAAATGAGACTAAAATATTACGTACGAATTTTCCGTTTTTTGGCTAGTTTAGGAGATATAGCCTCCTTAAAATATATTTTGTGAAAATCCCTTATTTGATGATTGATTCTTGAACATCTCTGCGAACTGAGACCAAAATATTTTGTAAGGTTTAGGAGATATAGCCTCCTTAAAATATATTTTGTGAAAATCCGATATTTGTTGATTGATTCTAGAATATTTTGACAAATTAAGACCAAAATATTATGTACGAATTTTCCGTTATTTGGCTAGTTTGGAAGATATAGCCTCCTTAAAAAATATTTTTTGAAAATCCATTATTTGTTGATTGATTCTTGAAAATCTCGGCGAAATGAGACTAAAATATTATATACGAATTTTCCGTTATTTGGCTAGTTTAGTAGATATGGACTCCTTAAAAAATGTTTTTTGAAAATCCGTTATCTGTTGATTGATTCTTCAATATCTCGACGAAATGAGACCAAAGTATTATGTACGAATTTTCCGTTTTTTGGGTAGTTTAGGAGATAAAGCATCTTTAAAAAATATTTTTGAAAAATCCGTTATTTGTTGATTGATTCTAGAATATCTTGAAGAAATGAGTTTAAAATATTATGTACGAATTTTCCGTTATTTGGCTAGTTTACGAGATATAGCCTCCTTAAAATATATTTTGTGAAAATCCGTTATTTGTTGATTGACTCTAGATATTTTGACAAATTGAGACCAAAATATTATGTACGAATTTTTCGTTTTTTGGGTAGTTTAGAAAATATAGCCTCTTTAAAATAGATTTTTGGAAAATCCGTTATTTGTTGATTGATTCTTGAACTTCTCGGCAAAATGAGACCAAAATATTATATACGAATTTTCCGTTATTTGGCTAGTTTGGAAGAAATAGCCTCCTTAATAAATATTTTTGGAAAATCCGTTATTTATTGATTGATTCTAGAATATCTTGACGAAATGAGTTCAAAATATTATGTACGAATTTTCCTAGTTTAGGAGATATGGACTCCTTAAAAAAAGTTTTTTGAAAATCCGATATTTGTTGATTGATTCTAGAACATCTCTGCGAAATGAGACCAAAATATTATGTACGAATTTTCCGTTTTTTGGCTAGTTTGGGAGATATAGCCTCCTTAAAATATATTTTGTGAAAATCCGTTATTTGTTGATTGATTCTAGAATATATTTACAAATTAAGACCAATATAATATATGTATATTTTTGAAAATCCGTTATTTGTTGATTGATTCTTGAAAATCTCGACGAAATGAGACCAAAATACTATGTACGAATTTTCCATTTTTTAGGCTAGTTTAGGAGATATAGCCTCCTTAATAAATATTTTTGGAAAATCCGTTATCTGTTAATTCATTCTTTAATATATCGACGAAATGAGTTGAAAATATTATGTACGAATTTTCCGTTATTTGGCTAGTTTACGAGATACAGCCTCCTTAAAATATATTGTGTGAAAATCCGTTATTTGTTGATTGATTCTAGAATATTTTGACAAATTAAGACCAAAATATTGTGTACGAATTTTTCGTTTTTTGGGTAGTTTAGAAGATATAGCTTCTTTAAAATAGATTTTAGGAAAATCCGTTATTTGTTGATTGATTCTTGAATATCTGTGCGAAATGAGACCAAAATATTATGTACGAATTTTCCGTTTTTTGGATAGTTTAGGAGATATAGCCTCCTTAAAATATATTTTGTGAAAATCCGTTATTTGTTGATTGATTCAAGAATATATTAACAAATTAAGACCAATATAATATATGTGTATTTTTGAAAATCCGTTATTTATTGATTGATTCCTGAAGATCTCGACGAAATGAGACCAAAATACTATGTACGAATTTTCCATTTTTTAGGCTAGTTTAAGAGATATAGCCTCCTTAATAAATATTTTTGGAAAATCCGTTATCTGTTGATTCATTCTTTAATATCTCGACGAAATGAGTTGAAAATATTATGTACGAATTTTCCGTTATTTGGCTAGTTTACGAGATATAGCCTCCTTAAAATATATTTTGTGAAAATCCCTTATTTGTTGATTGATTCTTAAACATCTCTGCGAAATGAGACCAAAATATTTTGTACGAATTTTCCGTTTTTTGGCTAGTTTAAGAGATATAGCCTCCTTAAAATATATTTTGTGAAAATCCGTTATTTGTTGACTGATTCTAGAATATATTGACAAATTGAGACCAATATAATATATGTATATTTTAGAAAATCCGTTATTTTTTGATTGATTCCTGAAAATCTCGACGAAATGAGACCAAAATATTATGTACGAATTTTCCATTTTTTAGGCTAGTTTAGGAGATATAGACTCCTTAATAAATATTTTTGGAAAATCCGTTATCTGTTGATTGATTCTTCAATATCTTGACGAAATGAGACCAAAGTATTATGTACGAATTTTCCGTTTTTTGGGTAGTTTAGGAGATAAACCCTCTTTAGAAAAATATTTTTGGAAAATCCGTTATTTGTTGATTGATTCTAGAATATCTCGACAAAATGAGTTCAAAATACTATGTACGAATTTTCCGTTATTTGGCTAGTTTAGGAGATACAGCCTCCTTAAAAAAAATTTTTTTGAAAATCCGTTATTTGTTGATTGATTCTTGAACATCTCGGCGAAATGAGACCAAAATAATATGTACGAATTTAACGTTTTTTGGCTAATTTAGGAGATATGGACTCCTTAAAAAATATTTTTTGAAAATACGTTATTTGTTGATTGATTCTTGAACATCTCGGCGAAATGAGACCAAATTATTAGGTACGAATTTTCCGTTTTTTGGCTAGTTTAGGAGATATAGCCTCCTAAAAAAATATTTTTTGAAAATCCATTATTTGTTGATTGATTGTCGAAAATCTCGGCGAAATGAGACAAAAATATTATGTACGAATTTTCCGTTATTTGGCTAGTTTAGTAGATATGGACTCCTTAAAAAATGTTTTTTGAAAATCCGTTATTAATTGATTGATTCTTGAACATCTCGGCGAAATGAGACCAAAGTATTATTTACGAATTTTTCATTATTATCATTGTTTAGGAGATATAGCCTCCTTAATAAATATTTTTGGAAAATCTGTTATCTGTTGATTGATTCTTCAATATCTCGACGAAATGAGACCAAAATATTAGGTACGAATTTTCAGTTTTTAGGCTAGTTTTGGAGATAAAGCCTCTTAAAAAAATATTTTTTGAAAATCCATTATTTGTTGATTGATTGTCGAAAATCTCGGCGAAATGAGACTAAAATATTATGTACGAATTTTCATATTTTTGGCTAGTTTAGGAGATACAGCCTCCTTAAAATATATTGTGTGAAAATCCGTTATTTGTTGATTGATTCTAGAATATTTTGACAAATTAAGACCAAAATATTATGTACGAATTTTTCGTTTTTTGGGTAGTTTAGAAGATATAGCCTCTTTAAAATAGATTTTTGGAAAATCCGTTGTTTGTTGATTGATTCTTGAACATCTCGGCGAAATGAGACCAAAATACTATGTACAAATTTTCCATATTTTAGGCTAGTTTAGGAGATATAGCCTCCTTAATAAAATATTTTTGGAAAATCTGTTATCTGTTGATTGATTCTTCAATATCTCGACGAAATGAGACCAAAATATTAGGTACGAATTTTCAGTTTTTAGGCTAGTTTTGGAGATAAAGCCTCTTAAAAAAATATTTTTTGAAAATCCATTATTTGTTGATTGATTCTTGAAAATCTCGAAGAAATGAGACCAAAATATTATGTACGAATTTTCATATTTTTGGCTAGTTTAGGAGATACAGCCTCCTTAAAATATATTGTGTGAAAATCCGTTATTTGTTGATTGATTCTAGAATATTTTGACAAATTAAGACCAAAATATTATGTACGAATTTTTCGTTTTTTGGGTAGTTTAGAAGATATAGCCTCTTTAAAATAGATTTTTGGAAAATCCGTTGTTTGTTGATTGATTCTTGAACATCTCGGCGAAATGAGACCAAAATACTATGTACAAATTTTCCATATTTTAGGCTAGTTTAGGAGATATAGCCTCCTTAATAAATATTTTTGGAAAATCCGTTATCTGTTGATTGATTCTTCAATATTTTGACGAAATGAGACCAAAGTATTATGTACGAATTTTCCGTTTTTTGGGTAGTTTAGGAGATAAACCCTCTTTAGAAAAATATTTTTGGAAAATCCGTTATTTGTTGATTGATTCTAGAATATCTCGACAAAATGAGTTCAAAATACTATGTACGAATTTTCCGTTATTTGGCTAGTTTAGGAGATACAGCCTCCTTAAAAAATATTTTTTGAAAATCCGTTATTTGTTGATTGATTCTTGAACATCTCGGCGAAATGAGACCAAAATAATATGTACGAATTTAACGTTTTTTGGCTAATTTAGGAGATATGGACTCCTTAAAAAATATTTTTTGAAAATACGTTATTTGTTGATTGATTCTTGAACATCTCGGCGAAATGAGACCAAATTATTAGGTACGAATTTTCCGTTTTTTGGCTAGTTTAGGAGATATAGCCTCCTAAAAAAATATTTTTGAAAATCCATTATTTGTTGATTGATTGTCGAAAATCTCGGCGAAATGAGACAAAAATATTATGTACGAATTTTCCGTTATTTGGCTAGTTTAGTAGATATGGACTCCTTAAAAAATGTTTTTTGAAAATCCGTTATTAATTGATTGATTCTTGAACATCTCGGCGAAATGAGACCAAAGTATTATTTACGAATTTTTCATTATTATCATTGTTTAGGAGATATAGCCTCCTTAATAAATATTTTTGGAAAATCTGTTATCTGTTGATTGATTCTTCAATATCTCGACGAAATGAGACCAAAATATTAGGTACGAATTTTCAGTTTTTAGGCTAGTTTTGGAGATAAAGCCTCTTAAAAAAATATTTTTTGAAAATCCATTATTTGTTGATTGATTGTCGAAAATCTCGGCGAAATGAGACTAAAATATTATGTACGAATTTTCATATTTTTGGCTAGTTTAGGAGATACAGCCTCCTTAAAATATATTGTGTGAAAATCCGTTATTTGTTGATTGATTCTAGAATATTTTGACAAATTAAGACCAAAATATTATGTACGAATTTTTCGTTTTTTGGGTAGTTTAGAAGATATAGCCTCTTTAAAATAGATTTTTGGAAAATCCGTTGTTTGTTGATTGATTCTTGAACATCTCGGCGAAATGAGACCAAAATACTATGTACAAATTTTCCATATTTTAGGCTAGTTTAGGAGATATAGCCTCCTTAATAAATATTTTTGGAAAATCCGTTATCTGTTGATTGATTCTTCAATATCTCGACGAAATGAGACCAAAATATTAGGTACGAATTTTCAGTTTTTAGGCTAGTTTTGGAGATAAAGCCTCTTAAAAAAATATTTTTTGAAAATCCATTATTTGTTGATTGATTCTTGAAAATCTCGAAGAAATGAGACCAAAATATTATGTACGAATTTTCATATTTTTGGCTAGTTTAGGAGATACAGCCTCCTTAAAATATATTGTGTGAAAATCCGTTATTTGTTGATTGATTCTAGAATATTTTGACAAATTAAGACCAAAATATTATGTACGAATTTTTCGTTTTTTGGGTAGTTTAGAAGATATAGCCTCTTTAAAATAGATTTTTGGAAAATCCGTTGTTTGTTGATTGATTCTTGAACATCTCGGCGAAATGAGACCAAAATACTATGTACAAATTTTCCATATTTTAGGCTAGTTTAGGAGATATAGCCTCCTTAATAAATATTTTTGGAAAATCCGTTATCTGTTGATTGATTCTTTAATATCTCGACGAAATGAGGTCAAAATATTATATACGAATTTTCCGTTTTTTTGCTATATTAGAAGATTTAGCCTCCTTAAAATATATTGTGTGAAAATCCGTTATTTGTTGATTGATTCTTGAACATCTCGGCGAAATGAGACCAAAATATTATGTACGAATTTTCCATTTTTTGGCTAGTTTAGGAGATATAGCCTCCTTCATAAATATTTTTGGAAAATCCGTTGTTTGTTGATTGATTCTTGAACATCTCGGCGAAATGAGACCAAAATGTTATGTACGATTTTCCGTTTTTTTGCTAGATTAGAAGATATAGCCTCCTTAAAATATATTTTTTGAAAATCCGTTATCTGTTGATTGATTCTAGAATATCTTGACGAAATGAGTTCAAAATATTATGTACGAATTTTCCGTTATTTGGCTAGTTTAGGAGATATGGACTCCTTAAAAAATGTTTTTTGAAAATCCGTTATTTGTTGATTGATTCTTGAAAATCTCGACGAAATGAGACCAAAGTATTATGTACGAATTTTCCGTTTTTTGGGTAGTTTAGGAAATAAAGCCTCTTAAAAAAATAGTTTTGGAAAATCCGTTATTTGTTGATTGATTCTTGAAAATCTCGGCGAAATGAGACTAAAATATTATGTACGAATTTTCCGTTATTTGGCTAGTTTAGTAGATATGGACTCCTTAAAAAATGTTTTTTGAAAATCCGCTTTTTGTTGATTGATTCTTGAACATCTCGGCGAAATGAGACCAAAATATTACGTACGAATTTTCCGTTTTTTGGCTAGTTTAGGAGATACAGCCTCCTTAAAATATATTGTGTGAAAATCCGTTATTTGTTGATTGATTCTAGAATATTTTGACAAATTAAGACCAAAATATTATGTACGAATTTTTCGTTTTTTGGGTAGTTTAGAAGATATAGCCTCTTTAAAATAGATTTTTGGAAAATCCGTTGTTTGTTGATTGATTCTTGAACATCTCGGCGAAATGAGACCAAAATACTATGTACAAATTTTCCATATTTTAGGCTAGTTTAGGAGATATAGCCTCCTTAATAAATATTTTTGGAAAATCCGTTATCTGTTGATTGATTCTTCAATATTTTGACGAAATGAGACCAAAGTATTATGTACGAATTTTCCGTTTTTGGGTAGTTTAGGAGATAAACCCTCTTTAGAAAAATATTTTTGGAAAATCCGTTATTTGTTGATTGATTCTAGAATATCTCGACAAAATGAGTTCAAAATACTATGTACGAATTTTCCGTTATTTGGCTAGTTTAGGAGATACAGCCTCCTTAAAAAATATTTTTTGAAAATCCGTTATTTGTTGATTGATTCTTGAACATCTCGGCGAAATGAGACCAAAATAATATGTACGAATTTAACGTTTTTTGGCTAATTTAGGAGATATGGACTCCTTAAAAAAATATTTTTGAAAATACGTTATTTGTTGATTGATTCTTGAACATCTCGGCGAAATGAGACCAAATTATTAGGTACGAATTTTCCGTTTTTTGGCTAGGTTAGGAGATATAGCCTCCTAAAAAAATATTTTTTGAAAATCCATTATTTGTTGATTGATTGTCGAAAATCTCGGCGAAATGAGACAAAAATATTATGTACGAATTTTCCGTTATTTGGCTAGTTTAGTAGATATGGACTCCTTAAAAAATGTTTTTTGAAAATCCGTTATTAATTGATTGATTCTTGAACATCTCGGCGAAATGAGACCAAAGTATTATTTACGAATTTTTCATTATTATCATTGTTTAGGAGATATAGCCTCCTTAATAAATATTTTTGGAAAATCTGTTATCTGTTGATTGATTCTTCAATATCTCGACGAAATGAGACCAAAATATTAGGTACGAATTTTCAGTTTTTAGGCTAGTTTTGGAGATAAAGCCTCTTAAAAAAATATTTTTTGAAAATCCATTATTTGTTGATTGATTGTCGAAAATCTCGGCGAAATGAGACTAAAATATTATGTACGAATTTTCATATTTTTGGCTAGTTTAGGAGATACAGCCTCCTTAAAATATATTGTGTGAAAATCCGTTATTTGTTGATTGATTCTAGAATATTTTGACAAATTAAGACCAAAATATTATGTACGAATTTTTCGTTTTTTGGGTAGTTTAGAAGATATAGCCTCTTTAAAATAGATTTTTGGAAAATCCGTTGTTTGTTGATTGATTCTTGAACATCTCGGCGAAATGAGACCAAAATACTATGTACAAATTTTCCATATTTTAGGCTAGTTTAGGAGATATAGCCTCCTTAATAAATATTTTGGAAAATCTGTTATCTGTTGATTGATTCTTCAATATCTCGACGAAATGAGACCAAAATATTAGGTACGAATTTTCAGTTTTTAGGCTAGTTTTGGAGATAAAGCCTCTTAAAAAAATATTTTTTGAAAATCCATTATTTGTTGATTGATTCTTGAAAATCTCGAAGAAATGAGACCAAAATATTATGTACGAATTTTCATATTTTTGGCTAGTTTAGGAGATACAGCCTCCTTAAAATATATTGTGTGAAAATCCGTTATTTGTTGATTGATTCTAGAATATTTTGACAAATTAAGACCAAAATATTATGTACGAATTTTTCGTTTTTTGGGTAGTTTAGAAGATATAGCCTCTTTAAAATAGATTTTTGGAAAATCCGTTGTTTGTTGATTGATTCTTGAACATCTCGGCGAAATGAGACCAAAATACTATGTACAAATTTTCCATATTTTAGGCTAGTTTAGGAGATATAGCCTCCTTAATAAATATTTTTGGAAAATCCGTTATCTGTTGATTGATTCTTTAATATCTCGACGAAATGAGGTCAAAATATTATATACGAATTTTCCGTTTTTTTGCTATATTAGAAGATTTAGCCTCCTTAAAATATATTGTGTGAAAATCCGTTATTTGTTGATTGATTCTTGAACATCTCGGCGAAATGAGACCAAAATATTATGTACGAATTTTCCATTTTTTGGCTAGTTTAGGAGATATAGCCTCCTTCATAAATATTTTTGGAAAATCCGTTGTTTGTTGATTGATTCTTGAACATCTCGGCGAAATGAGACCAAAATGTTATGTACGATTTTCCGTTTTTTTGCTAGATTAGAAGATATAGCCTCCTTAAAATATATTTTTTGAAAATCCGTTATCTGTTGATTGATTCTAGAATATCTTGACGAAATGAGTTCAAAATATTATGTACGAATTTTCCGTTATTTGGCTAGTTTAGGAGATATGGACTCCTTAAAAAATGTTTTTTGAAAATCCGTTATTTGTTGATTGATTCTTGAAAATCTCGACGAAATGAGACCAAAGTATTATGTACGAATTTTCCGTTTTTTGGGTAGTTTAGGAAATAAAGCCTCTTAAAAAAAATAGTTTTGGAAAATCCGTTATTTGTTGATTGATTCTTGAAAATCTCGGCGAAATGAGACTAAAATATTATGTACGAATTTTCCGTTATTTGGCTAGTTTAGTAGATATGGACTCCTTAAAAAATGTTTTTTGAAAATCCGCTTTTTGTTGATTGATTCTTGAACATCTCGGCGAAATGAGACCAAAATATTACGTACGAATTTTCCGTTTTTTGGCTAGTTTAGGAGATATAGCCTCCTTAAAGTATATTTTGTGAAAATCCCTTATTTGTTGATTGATTCTAGAATATCTTGACAAATTAAGACCAAAATAATAAATGTTTTTTTTTTGAAAATCCGTTATTTGTTGATTGATTCTTGAAAATCTCGACGAAATGAGACCAAAGTATTATGTACGAATTTTACTCGTTTTGGGTAGTTTAGGAGATAAAGCCTCTTTAAAAAAATGTTTTTTGAAAATACGCTATTTGTTGATTGATTCTTGAACATCTCGGCGAAATGAGACCAAAAAATTATGTACGAATTTTACGTTTTTTGGCTAATTTAGGAGATATAGCCGCCTTAAAATATATTTTGTGAAAATCCCTTATTTGTTGATTGATTCTAGAATATATTGACAAATTAAGACCAAAATAATAAATGTATATTTTTTGAAAATCCGTTATTTGTTGATTGATTCTTGAAAATCTCGACGAAATGAGACCAAATTATTATGTACGAATTTTCCATTTTTTAGGCTATTTTAGGAGATATAGACTCCTTAATAATTATTATTTGAAAATCCGTTATCTGTTGATTGATTCTTGAAAATCTCGACGAAATGAGACCAAATTATTATGTACGAATTTTCCATTTTTTAGGCTATTTTAGGAGATATAGACTCCTTAATAAATATTTTTGGAAAATCCGTTATCTGTTGATTGATTCTTCAATATCTCGACGAAATGAGACCAAAATATTAGGTACGAATTTTCCGTTTTCTGGGTAGTTTCGGAGATAAAGCCTCTTTAAAAAAATGTTTTTTGAAAATACGTTATTTGTTGATTGATTCTTGAACATCTCGGCAAAATGAGACCAAAATATTATGTACGAATTTTCCGTTTTTTGGCTAGTTTAGGAGATATAGCCGCCTTAAAATATATTTTGTGAAACTCCCTTATTTGTTGATTGATTCTAGAATATCTTGACAAATTAAAACCAAAATAATAAATGTTTTTTTTTGAAAATCCGTTATTTGTTGATTGATTCTTGAAAATCTCGACGAAATGAGACCAAAGTATTATGTACGAATTTTCCGTTTTTTGGGTAGTTTAGGAGATAAAGCCTCTTTAAAAAAATATTTTTGGAAAATCCGTTATTTGTTGACTGATTCTTGAAAATCTCGACGAAATGAGACCAAAGTAATATGTACGAATTTTCCGTTTTTTGGGTAGTTTAGGAGATAAAACCTCTTTAAAAAATGTTTTTTGAAAATCCGTTATTTGTTGATTGATTCTTGAACATCTCGGCGAAATGAGACCAAAATATTATGTACGAATTTTCCGTTTTTTTGGCTAGTTTAGGAGATATAGCCTCCTTAAAATATATTTTGTGAAAATCCGTTATTTGTTGATTGATTCTAGAATATATTGACAAATTAAGACCAAAATAATATATGTTTATTTTTTGAAAATCCGTTTTTTGTTGATTGATTCTTAAAATTCTCGGCGAAATGACACCAAAGTATTATATACGAATTTTTCATTATTATGCTTGTTTAGGAGATAAAGCCTCCTTAAAAACTATTTTTTGAAAATCCGTTATCTGTTGATTGATTCTTCAATATCTCGATGAAATGAGACCAAAGTATTATGTACGAATTTTCCGTTTTTTTGGTAGTTTAGGAGATAAAGCCTCTTTAAAAAAATATTTTTGGAAAATCCGTTATTTGTTGACTGATTCTTGAAAATCTCGACGAAATGAGACCAAAGTATTATGTACGAATTTTCCGTTTTTTGGGTAGTTTAGGAGATAAAACCTCTTTAAAAAATGTTTTTTGAAAATCCGTTATTTGTTGATTGATTCTTGAACATCTCGGCGAAATGAGACCAAAATATTTTGTACGAATTTTCCGTTTTTTTGGCTAGTTTAGGAGATATAGCTATATTTTGTGAAAATCCGTTATTTGTTGATTGATTCTAGAATATATTGACAAATTAAGACCAAAATAATATATGTATATTTTTTGAAAATCAGTTATTTGTTGATTGATTCTTAAAATTCTCGGCGAAATGACACCAAAGTATTATATACGAATTTTTCATTATTATGCTTGTTTAGGAGATATAGCCTCCTTAAAAAATGTTTTTTGAAAATCCGTTATTAATTGATTGATTCTTGAACATCTCGGCGAAATGAGACCAAAGTATTATTTACGAATTTTTCATTATTATCATTGTTTAGGAGATATAGCCTCCTTAATAAATATTTTTGGAAAATCTGTTATCTGTTGATTGATTCTTCAATATCTCGACGAAATGAGACCAAAATATTAGGTACGAATTTTCAGTTTTTAGGCTAGTTTTGGAGATAAAGCCTCTTAAAAAAATATTTTTTGAAAATCCATTATTTGTTGATTGATTGTCGAAAATCTCGGCGAAATGAGACTAAAATATTATGTACGAATTTTCATATTTTTGGCTAGTTTAGGAGATACAGCCTCCTTAAAATATATTGTGTGAAAATCCGTTATTTGTTGATTGATTCTAGAATATTTTGACAAATTAAGACCAAAATATTATGTACGAATTTTTCGTTTTTTGGGTAGTTTAGAAGATATAGCCTCTTTAAAATAGATTTTTGGAAAATCCGTTGTTTGTTGATTGATTCTTGAACATCTCGGCGAAATGAGACCAAAATACTATGTACAAATTTTCCATATTTTAGGCTAGTTTAGGAGATATAGCCTCCTTAATAAATATTTTTGGAAAATCTGTTATCTGTTGATTGATTCTTCAATATCTCGACGAAATGAGACCAAAATATTAGGTACGAATTTTCAGTTTTTAGGCTAGTTTTGGAGATAAAGCCTCTTAAAAAAATATTTTTTGAAAATCCATTATTTGTTGATTGATTCTTGAAAATCTCGAAGAAATGAGACCAAAATATTATGTACGAGTTTTCATATTTTTGGCTAGTTTAGGAGATACAGCCTCCTTAAAATATATTGTGTGAAAATCCGTTTTGTTGATTGATTCTAGAATATTTTGACAAATTAAGACCAAAATATTATGTACGAATTTTTCGTTTTTTGGGTAGTTTAGAAGATATAGCCTCTTTAAAATAGATTTTTGGAAAATCCGTTGTTTGTTGATTGATTCTTGAACATCTCGGCGAAATGAGACCAAAATACTATGTACAAATTTTCCATATTTTAGGCTAGTTTAGGAGATATAGCCTCCTTAATAAATATTTTTGGAAAATCCGTTATCTGTTGATTGATTCTTTAATATCTCGACGAAATGAGGTCAAAATATTATATACGAATTTTCCGTTTTTTTGCTATATTAGAAGATTTAGCCTCCTTAAAATATATTGTGTGAAAATCCGTTATTTGTTGATTGATTCTTGAACATCTCGGCGAAATGAGACCAAAATATTATGTACGAATTTTCCATTTTTTGGCTAGTTTAGGAGATATAGCCTCCTTCATAAATATTTTTGGAAAATCCGTTGTTTGTTGATTGATTCTTGAACATCTCGGCGAAATGAGACCAAAATGTTATGTACGATTTTCCGTTTTTTTGCTAGATTAAAAGATATAGCCTCCTTAAAATATATTTTTTGAAAATCCGTTATCTGTTGATTGATTCTAGAATATCTTGACGAAATGAGTTCAAAATATTATGTACGAATTTTCCGTTATTTGGCTAGTTTAGGAGATATGGACTCCTTAAAAAATGTTTTTTGAAAATCCGTTATTTGTTGATTGATTCTTGAAAATCTCGACGAAATGAGACCAAAGTATTATGTACGAATTTTCCGTTTTTTGGGTAGTTTAGGAAATAAAGCCTCTTAAAAAAAATAGTTTTGGAAAATCCGTTATTTGTTGATTGATTCTTGAAAATCTCGGCGAAATGAGACTAAAATATTATGTACGAATTTTCCGTTATTTGGCTAGTTTAGTAGATATGGACTCCTTAAAAAATGTTTTTTGAAAATCCGCTTTTTGTTGATTGATTCTTGAACATCTCGGCGAAATGAGACCAAAATATTACGTACGAATTTTCCGTTTTTTGGCTAGTTTAGGAGATATAGCCTCCTTAAAGTATATTTTGCGAAAATCCCTTATTTGTTGATTGATTCTAGAATATCTTGACAAATTAAGACCAAAATAAAAAATGTTTTTTTTTTGAAAATCCGTTATTTGTTGATTGATTCTTGAAAATCTCGACGAAATGAGACCAAAGTATTATGTACGAATTTTACTCGTTTTGGGTAGTTTAGGAGATAAAGCCTCTTTAAAAAAATGTTTTTTGAAAATAAGCTATTTGTTGATTGATTCTTGAACATCTCGGCGAAATGAGACCAAAAAATTATGTACGAATTTTACGTTTTTTGGCTAATTTAGGAGATATAGCCGCCTTAAAATATATTTTGTGAAAATCCCTTATTTGTTGATTGATTCTAGAATATATTGACAAATTAAGACCAAAATAATAAATGTATATTTTTTTAAAATCCGTTATTTGTTGATTGATTCTTGAAAATCTCGACGAAATGAGACCAAATTATTATGTACGAATTTTCCATTTTTTAGGCTATTTTAGGAGATATAGACTCCTTAATAATTATTATTTGAAAATCCGTTATCTGTTGATTGATTCTTGAAAATCTCGACGAAATGAGACCAAATTATTATGTACGAATTTTCCATTTTTTAGGCTATTTTAGGAGATATAGACTCCTTAATAAATATTTTTGGAAAATCCGTTATCTGTTGATTGATTCTTCAATATCTCGACGAAATGAGACCAAAATATTAGGTACGAATTTTCCGTTTTCTGGGTAGTTTCGGAGATAAAGCCTCTTTAAAAAAATGTTTTTTGAAAATACGTTATTTGTTGATTGATTCTTGAACATCTCGGCAAAATGAGACCAAAATATTATGTACGAATTTTCCGTTTTTTGGCTAGTTTAGGAGATATAGCCGCCTTAAAATATATTTTGTGAAACTCCCTTATTTGTTGATTGATTCTAGAATATCTTGACAAATTAAAACCAAAATAATAAATGTTTTTTTTGAAAATCCGTTATTTGTTGATTGATTCTTGAAAATCTCGACGAAATGAGACCAAAGTATTATGTACGAATTTTCCGTTTTTTGGGTAGTTTAGGAGATAAAGCCTCTTTAAAAAAATATTTTTGGAAAATCCGTTATTTGTTGACTGATTCTTGAAAATCTCGACGAAATGAGACCAAAGTAATATGTACGAATTTTCCGTTTTTTGGGTAGTTTAGGAGATAAAACCTCTTTAAAAAATGTTTTTTGAAAATCCGTTATTTGTTGATTGATTCTTGAACATCTCGGCGAAATGAGACCAAAATATTATGTACGAATTTTCCGTTTTTTTGGCTAGTTTAGGAGATATAGCCTCCTTAAAATATATTTTGTGAAAATCCGTTATTTGTTGATTGATTCTAGAATATATTGACAAATTAAGACCAAAATAATATATGTTTATTTTTTGAAAATCCGTTTTTTGTTGATTGATTCTTAAAATTCTCGGCGAAATGACACCAAAGTATTATATACGAATTTTTCATTATTATGCTTGTTTAGGAGATAAAGCCTCCTTAAAAACTATTTTTTGAAAATCCGTTATCTGTTGATTGATTCTTCAATATCTCGATGAAATGAGACCAAAGTATTATGTACGAATTTTCCGTTTTTTTGGTAGTTTAGGAGATAAAGCCTCTTTAAAAAAATATTTTTGGAAAATCCGTTATTTGTTGACTGATTCTTGAAAATCTCGACGAAATGAGACCAAAGTATTATGTACGAATTTTCCGTTTTTTGGGTAGTTTAGGAGATAAAACCTCTTTAAAAAATGTTTTTTGAAAATCCGTTATTTGTTGATTGATTCTTGAACATCTCGGCGAAATGAGACCAAAATATTTTGTACGAATTTTCCGTTTTTTTGGCTAGTTTAGGAGATATAGCTTCCTTAAAATATATTTTGTGAAAATCCGTTATTTGTTGATTGATTCTAGAATATATTGACAAATTAAGACCAAAATAATATATGTATATTTTTTGAAAATCAGTTATTTGTTGATTGATTCTTAAAATTCTCGGCGAAATGACACCAAAGTATTATATACGAATTTTTCATTATTATGCTTGTTTAGGAGATATAGCCTCCTTAAAAATTATTTTTTGAAAATCCGTTATCTGTTGATTGATTCTTCAATATCTCGACGAAATGAGACCAAAGTATTATGTACGAATTTTCCGTTTTTTTGGTAGTTTAGGAGATAAAGCCTCTTTAAAAAAATATTTTTGGAAAATCCGTTATTTGTTGACTGATTCTTGAAAATCTCGACGAAATAAGACCAAAGTATTATGTACGAATTTTCCGTTTTTTGGGTAGTTTAGGAGATAAAGCCTCTTTAAAAACATATTTTTGGAAAATCCGTTATTTGTTGATTGATTCTAGAATATCTTGACGAAATGAGTTCAAAATATTATGTACGAATTTTCCGTTATTTTTCTAGTTTAGGAGATATGGATTTCTTAAAAAATGTTTTTTGAAAATCCGTAAGTTGTCGATTGATTCTTGAACATCTCTGCGAAATGAGACCAAAATATTATGTACGAATTTTTCGTTTTTTGGCTAGTTTAGGAGATATAGCCGCCTTAAAATATATTTTGTGAAACTCCCTTATTTGTTGATTGATTCTAGAATATCTTGACAAATTAAAACCAAAATAATAAATGTTTTTTTTGAAAATCGGTTATTTGTTGATTGATTCTTGAAAATCTCGACGAAATGAGACCAAAGTATTATGTACGAATTTTCCGTTTTTTGGGTAGTTTAGGAGATAAAGCCTCTTTAAAAAAATATTTTTGGGAAATCCGTTATTTGTTGACTGATTCTTGAAAATCTCGACGAAATGAGACCAAAGTAATATTTACGAATTTTTCATTATAATGCTTGTTTAGAAAATATAACCTCCTTAATAAATATTTTTGGAAAATCCGTTATCTGTTGATTGATTCTTAAAAATCTCGGCAAAATGAGACTAAAATATTATGTACGAATTTTCCGTTATTTGGCTAGTTTGGGAGATACAGCCTCCTTAATAAATATTTTAAGAAAATCCGTTATCTGTTGATTGATTCTTCAATATCTCGACGAAATGAGACCAAAGTATTATGTACGAATTTTCCGTTTTTTGGGTAGTTTAGGCGATAAAGCCTCTTTAAAAAAATATTTTTGGAAAATCCGTTATTTGTTGATTGATTCAAGAATATCTTGACGAAATGAGTTCAAATTATTATGTACGAATTTCCCGTTTTTTGGCTAGTTTAGGAGATATAGACTCCTTATAAATATTTTTGGAAAATCCGTTGTGTTGATTGATTCTTAGAAATCTCGGCGAAATGACACCAAAGTATTATTTACAAATTTTTCATTATTATGCTTGTTTAGGAGATATAGCCTCCTTAATAAATATTTTTGGAAAATCCGTTATCTGTTGATTGATTCTTCATTATCTCGACGAAATGAGACCAAAATATTATGAACGAATTTTCCATTTTTTAGGCTAGTTTTGGAGATATAGCCTCCTAAAAAAATATTTTTTGAAAATCCATTATTTGTTGATTGATTGTCGAAAATCTCGGCGAAATGAGACTAAAATAGTATGTACGAATTTTCCTCGTTTTGGGTAGTTTAGGAGATAAAGCCTCTTTAAAAAAATGTTTTTTGAAAATACGCTATTTGTTGATTGATTCTTGAACATCTCGGCGAAATGAGACCAAAAAATTATGTACGAATTTTACGTTTTTTGGCTAATTTAGGAGATATAGCCGCCTTAAAATATATTTTGTGAAAATCCCTTATTTGTTGATTGATTCTAGAATATATTGACAAATTAAGACCAAAATAATAAATGTATATTTTTTGAAAATCCGTTATTTGTTGATTGATTCTTGAAAATCTCGACGAAATGAGACCAAATTATTATGTACGAATTTTCCATTTTTTAGGCTATTTTAGGAGATATAGACTCCTTAATAAATATTATTGGAAAATCCGTTATCTGTTGATTGATTCTTGAAAATCTCGACGAAATGAGACCAAATTATTATGTACGAATTTTCCATTTTTTAGGCTATTTTAGGAGATATAGACTCCTTAATAAATATTTTTGGAAAATCCGTTATCTGTTGATTGATTCTTCAATATCTCGACGAAATGAGACCAAAATATTAGGTACGAATTTTCCGTTTTCTGGGTAGTTTCGGAGATAAAGCCTCTTTAAAAAAATGTTTTTTGAAAATACGTTATTTGTTGATTGATTCTTGAACATCTCGGCAAAATGAGACCAAAATATTATGTACGAATTTTCCGTTTTTTGGCTAGTTTAGGAGATATAGCCGCCTTAAAATATATTTTGTGAAACTCCCTTATTTGTTGATTGATTCTAGAATATCTTGACAAATTAAAACCAAAATAATAAATGTTTTTTTTGAAAATCGGTTATTTGTTGATTGATTCTTGAAAATCTCGACGAAATGAGACCAAAGTATTATGTACGAATTTTCCGTTTTTTGGGTAGTTTAGGAGATAAAGCCTCTTTAAAAAAATATTTTTGGAAAATCCGTTATTTGTTGACTGATTCTTGAAAATCTCGACGAAATGAGACCAAAGTAATATGTACGAATTTTCCGTTTTTTGGGTAGTTTAGGAGATAAAACCTCTTTAAAAAATGTTTTTGAAAATCCGTTATTGATTGATTCTAGAATATCTTGACGAAATGAGTTCAAAATATTATGTACGAATTTTCCGTTATTTTTCTAGTTTAGGAGATATGGATTTCTTAAAAAATGTTTTTTGAAAATCCGTAAGTTGTCGATTGATTCTTGAACATCTCTGCGAAATGAGACCAAAATATTATGTACGAATTTTTCGTTTTTTGGATAGTTTAGGAGATATAGCCTCCTTAAAATATATCTTGTGAAAATCCGTTATTTGTTGATTGACTCTAGAATATTTTCACAAATTAAGACCAAAATATTATGTACGAATTATTCGTTTATTGGGTAGTTTAGAAGATATAGCCCCTTTAAAATTGATTTTTGGAAAATCCGTTATTTGTTGATTGATTCTTAAAAATCTCGGCGAAATGAGACCAAAGTATTATTTACGAATTTTTCATTATAATGCTTGTTTAGAAAATATAACCTCCTTAATAAATATTTTTGGAAAATCCGTTATCTGTTGATTGATTCTTAAAAATCTCGGCAAAATGAGACTAAAATATTATGTACGAATTTTCCGTTATTTGGCTAGTTTGGGAGATACAGCCTCCTTAATAAATATTTTTAGAAAATCCGTTATCTGTTGATTGATTCTTCAATATCTCGACGAAATGAGACCAAAGTATTATGTACGAATTTTACGTTTTTTGGCTAATTTAGGAGATATAGCCGCCTTAAAATATATTTTGTGAAAATCCCTTATTTGTTGATTGATTCTAGAATATATTGACAAATTAAGACCAAAATAATAAATGTATATTTTTTGAAAATCCGTTATTTGTTGATTGATTCTTGAAAATCTCGACGAAATGAGACCAAATTATTATGTACGAATTTTCCATTTTTTAGGCTATTTTAGGAGATATAGACTCCTTAATAAATATTATTGGAAAATCCGTTATCTGTTGATTGATTCTTGAAAATCTTGACGAAATGAGACCAAATTATTATGTACGAATTTTCCATTTTTTAGGCTATTTTAGGAGATATAGACTCCTTAATAAATATTTTTGGAAAATCCGTTATCTGTTGATTGATTCTTCAATATCTCGACGAAATGAGACCAAAATATTAGGTACGAATTTTCCGTTTTCTGGGTAGTTTCGGAGATAAAGCCTCTTTAAAAAAATGTTTTTTGAAAATACGTTATTTGTTGATTGATTCTTGAACATCTCGGCAAAATGAGACCAAAATATTATGTACGAATTTTCCGTTTTTTGGCTAGTTTAGGAGATATAGCCGCCTTAAAATATATTTTGTGAAACTCCCTTAGTTGTTGATTGATTCTAGAATATATTGACAAATTAAGACCAAAATAATATATGTTTATTTTTTGAAAATCCGTTTTTTGTTGATTGATTCTTAAAATTCTCGGCGAAATGACACCAAAGTATTATATACGAATTTTTCATTATTATGCTTGTTTAGGAGATAAAGCCTCCTTAAAAACTATTTTTTGAAAATCCGTTATCTGTTGATTGATTCTTCAATATCTCGATGAAATGAGACCAAAGTATTATGTACGAATTTTCCGTTTTTTTGGTAGTTTAGGAGATAAAGCCTCTTTAAAAAAATATTTTTGGAAAATCCGTTATTTGTTGACTGATTCTTGAAAATCTCGACGAAATGAGACCAAAGTATTATGTACGAATTTTCCGTTTTTTGGGTAGTTTAGGAGATAAAACCTCTTTAAAAAATGTTTTTTGAAAATCCGTTATTTGTTGATTGATTCTTGAACATCTCGGCGAAATGAGACCAAAATATTTTGTACGAATTTTCCGTTTTTTTGGCTAGTTTAGGAGATATAGCTTCTTTAAAATATATTTTGTGAAAATCCGTTATTTGTTGATTGATTCTAGAATATATTGACAAATTAAGACCAAAATAATATATGTATATTTTTTGAAAATCAGTTATTTGTTGATTGATTCTTAAAATTCTCGGCGAAATGACACCAAAGTATTATATACGAATTTTTCATTATTATGCTTGTTTAGGAGATATAGCCTCCTTAAAAATTATTTTTTGAAAATCCGTTATCTGTTGATTGATTCTTCAATATCTCGACGAAATGAGACCAAAGTATTATGTACGAATTTTCCGTTTTTTTGGTAGTTTAGGAGATAAAGCCTCTTTAAAAAAATATTTTTGGAAAATCCGTTATTTGTTGACTGATTCTTCAATATCTCGACGAAATGAGACCAAAGTATTATGTACGAATTTTCCGTTTTTTGGGTAGTTTAGGAGATAAAGCCTCTTTAAAAAAATATTTTTGGAAAATCCGTTATTTGTTGATTGATTCTAGAATATCTTGACGAAATGAGTTCAAAATATTATGTACGAATTTTCCGTTATTTTTCTAGTTTAGGAGATATGGATTTCTTAAAAAATGTTTTTTGAAAATCCGTAAGTTGTCGATTGATTCTTGAACATCTCTGCGAAATGAGACCAAAATATTATGTACGAATTTTTCGTTTTTTGGATAGTTTAGGAGATATAGCCTCCTTAAAATATATCTTGTGAAAATCCGTTATTTGTTGATTGACTCTAGAATATTTTCACAAATTAAGACCAAAATATTATGTACGAATTATTCGTTTATTGGGTAGTTTAGAAGATATAGCCCCTTTAAAATAGATTTTTGGAAAATCCGTTATTTGTTGATTGATTCTTAAAAATCTCGGCGAAATGAGACCAAAGTATTATTTACGAATTTTTCATTATAATGCTTGTTTAGAAAATATAACCTCCTTAATAAATATTTTTGGAAAATCCGTTATCTGTTGATTGATTCTTAAAAATCTCGGCAAAATGAGACTAAAATATTATGTACGAATTTTCCGTTATTTGGCTAGTTTGGGAGATACAGCCTCCTTAATAAATATTTTTAGAAAATACGTTATCTGTTGATTGATTCTTCAATATCTCGACGAAATGAGACCAAAGTATTATGTACGAATTTTCCGTTTTTTGGGTAGTTTAGGCGATAAAGCCTCTTTAAAAAAAATATTTTTGGAAAATCCGTTATTTGTTGATTGATTCTAGAATATCTTGACGAAATGAGTTCAAATTATTATGTACGAATTTCCCGTTTTTTGGCTAGTTTAGGAGATATAGACTCCTTATAAATATTTTTGGAAAATCCGTTATGTGTTGATTGATTCTTAGAAATCTCGGCGAAATGACACCAAAGTATTATTTACAAATTTTTCATTATTATGCTTGTTTAGGAGATATAGCCTCCTTAATAAATATTTTTGGAAAATCCGTTATCTGTTGATTGATTCTTCAATATCTCGACGAAATGAGACCAAAATATTATGTACGAATTTTACGTTTTTTGGCTAATTTAGGAGATATAGCCGCCTTAAAATATATTTTGTGAAAATCCCTTATTTGTTGATTGATTCTAGAATATATTGACAAATTAAGACCAAAATAATAAATGTATATTTTTTGAAAATCCGTTATTTGTTGATTGATTCTTGAAAATCTCGACGAAATGAGACCAAATTATTATGTACGAATTTTCCATTTTTTAGGCTATTTTAGGAGATATAGACTCCTTAATAAATATTATTGGAAAATCCGTTATCTGTTGATTGATTCTTGAAAATCTCGACGAAATGAGACCAAATTATTATGTACGAATTTTCCATTTTTTAGGCTATTTTAGGAGATATAGACTCCTTAATAAATATTTTTGGAAAATCCGTTATCTGTTGATTGATTCTTCAATATCTCGACGAAATGAGACCAAAATATTAGGTACGAATTTTCCGTTTTCTGGGTAGTTTCGGAGATAAAGCCTCTTTAAAAAAATGTTTTTTGAAAATACGTTATTTGTTGATTGATTCTTGAACATCTCGGCAAAATGAGACCAAAATATTATGTACGAATTTTCCGTTTTTTGGCTAGTTTAGGAGATATAGCCGCCTTAAAATATATTTTGTGAAACTCCCTTATTTGTTGATTGATTCTAGAATATCTTGACAAATTAAAACCAAAATAATAAATGTTTTTTTTGAAAATCGGTTATTTGTTGATTGATTCTTGAAAATCTCGACGAAATGAGACCAAAGTATTATGTACGAATTTTCCGTTTTTTGGGTAGTTTAGGAGATAAAGCCTCTTTAAAAAAATATTTTTGGAAAATCCGTTATTTGTTGACTGATTCTTGAAAATCTCGACGAAATGAGACCAAAGTAATATGTACGAATTTTCCGTTTTTTGGGTAGTTTAGGAGATAAAACCTCTTTAAAAAATGTTTTTTGAAAATCCGTTATTGATTGATTCTAGAATATCTTGACGAAATGAGTTCAAAATATTATGTACGAATTTTCCGTTATTTTTCTAGTTTAGGAGATATGGATTTCTTAAAAAATGTTTTTTGAAAATCCGTAAGTTGTCGATTGATTCTTGAACATCTCTGCGAAATGAGACCAAAATATTATGTACGAATTTTTCGTTTTTTGGATAGTTTAGGAGATATAGCCTCCTTAAAATATATCTTGTGAAAATCCGTTATTTGTTGATTGACTCTAGAATATTTTCACAAATTAAGACCAAAATATTATGTACGAATTATTCGTTTATTGGGTAGTTTAGAAGATATAGCCCCTTTAAAATAGATTTTTGGAAAATCCGTTATTTGTTGATTGATTCTTAAAAATCTCGGCGAAATGAGACCAAAGTATTATTTACGAATTTTTCATTATAATGCTTGTTTAGAAAATATAACCTCCTTAATAAATATTTTTGGAAAATCCGTTATCTGTTGATTGATTCTTAAAAATCTCGGCAAAATGAGACTAAAATATTATGTACGAATTTTCCGTTATTTGGCTAGTTTGGGAGATACAGCCTCCTTAATAAATATTTTTAGAAAATCCGTTATCTGTTGATTGATTCTTCAATATCTCGACGAAATGAGACCAAAGTATTATGTACGAATTTTACGTTTTTTGGCTAATTTAGGAGATATAGCCGCCTTAAAATATATTTTGTGAAAATCCCTTATTTGTTGATTGATTCTAGAATATATTGACAAATTAAGACCAAAATAATAAATGTATATTTTTTGAAAATCCGTTATTTGTTGATTGATTCTTGAAAATCTCGACGAAATGAGACCAAATTATTATGTACGAATTTTCCATTTTTTAGGCTATTTTAGGAGATATAGACTCCTTAATAAATATTATTGGAAAATCCGTTATCTGTTGATTGATTCTTGAAAATCTTGACGAAATGAGACCAAATTATTATGTACGAATTTTCCATTTTTTAGGCTATTTTAGGAGATATAGACTCCTTAATAAATATTTTTGGAAAATCCGTTATCTGTTGATTGATTCTTCAATATCTCGACGAAATGAGACCAAAATATTAGGTACGAATTTTCCGTTTTCTGGGTAGTTTCGGAGATAAAGCCTCTTTAAAAAAATGTTTTTTGAAAATACGTTATTTGTTGATTGATTCTTGAACATCTCGGCAAAATGAGACCAAAATATTATGTACGAATTTTCCGTTTTTTGGCTAGTTTAGGAGATATAGCCGCCTTAAAATATATTTTGTGAAACTCCCTTATTTGTTGATTGATTCTAGAATATATTGACAAATTAAGACCAAAATAATATATGTTTATTTTTTGAAAATCCGTTTTTTGTTGATTGATTCTTAAAATTCTCGGCGAAATGACACCAAAGTATTATATACGAATTTTTCATTATTATGCTTGTTTAGGAGATAAAGCCTCCTTAAAAACTATTTTTTGAAAATCCGTTATCTGTTGATTGATTCTTCAATATCTCGATGAAATGAGACCAAAGTATTATGTACGAATTTTCCGTTTTTTTGGTAGTTTAGGAGATAAAGCCTCTTTAAAAAAATATTTTTGGAAAATCCGTTATTTGTTGACTGATTCTTGAAAATCTCGACGAAATGAGACCAAAGTATTATGTACGAATTTTCCGTTTTTTGGGTAGTTTAGGAGATAAAACCTCTTTAAAAAATGTTTTTTGAAAATCCGTTATTTGTTGATTGATTCTTGAACATCTCGGCGAAATGAGACCAAAATATTTTGTACGAATTTTCCGTTTTTTGGCTAGTTTAGGAGATATAGCTTCTTTAAAATATATTTTGTGAAAATCCGTTATTTGTTGATTGATTCTAGAATATATTGACAAATTAAGACCAAAATAATATATGTATATTTTTTGAAAATCAGTTATTTGTTGATTGATTCTTAAAATTCTCGGCGAAATGACACCAAAGTATTATATACGAATTTTTCATTATTATGCTTGTTTAGGAGATATAGCCTCCTTAAAAATTATTTTTTGAAAATCCGTTATCTGTTGATTGATTCTTCAATATCTCGACGAAATGAGACCAAAGTATTATGTACGAATTTTCCGTTTTTTGGTAGTTTAGGAGATAAAGCCTCTTTAAAAAAATATTTTTGGAAAATCCGTTATTTGTTGACTGATTCTTCAATATCTCGACGAAATGAGACCAAAGTATTATGTACGAATTTTCCGTTTTTTGGGTAGTTTAGGAGATAAAGCCTCTTTAAAAAAATATTTTTGGAAAATCCGTTATTTGTTGATTGATTCTAGAATATCTTGACGAAATGAGTTCAAAATATTATGTACGAATTTTCCGTTATTTTTCTAGTTTAGGAGATATGGATTTCTTAAAAAATGTTTTTTGAAAATCCGTAAGTTGTCGATTGATTCTTGAACATCTCTGCGAAATGAGACCAAAATATTATGTACGAATTTTTCGTTTTTTGGATAGTTTAGGAGATATAGCCTCCTTAAAATATATCTTGTGAAAATCCGTTATTTGTTGATTGACTCTAGAATATTTTCACAAATTAAGACCAAAATATTATGTACGAATTATTCGTTTATTGGGTAGTTTAGAAGATATAGCCCCTTTAAAATAGATTTTTGGAAAATCCGTTATTTGTTGATTGATTCTTAAAAATCTCGGCGAAATGAGACCAAAGTATTATTTACGAATTTTTCATTATAATGCTTGTTTAGAAAATATAACCTCCTTAATAAATATTTTTGGAAAATCCGTTATCTGTTGATTGATTCTTAAAAATCTCGGCAAAATGAGACTAAAATATTATGTACGAATTTTCCGTTATTTGGCTAGTTTGGGAGATACAGCCTCCTTAATAAATATTTTTAGAAAATACGTTATCTGTTGATTGATTCTTCAATATCTCGACGAAATGAGACCAAAGTATTATGTACGAATTTTCCGTTTTTTGGGTAGTTTAGGCGATAAAGCCTCTTTAAAAAAATATTTTTGGAAAATCCGTTATTTGTTGATTGATTCTAGAATATCTTGACGAAATGAGTTCAAATTATTATGTACGAATTTCCCGTTTTTTGGCTAGTTTAGGAGATATAGACTCCTTATAAATATTTTTGGAAAATCCGTTATGTGTTGATTGATTCTTAGAAATCTCGGCGAAATGACACCAAAGTATTATTTACAAATTTTTCATTATTATGCTTGTTTAGGAGATATAGCCTCCTTAATAAATATTTTTGGAAAATCCGTTATCTGTTGATTGATTCTTCAATATCTCGACGAAATGAGACCAAAATATTATGAACGAATTTTCCATTTTTTAGGCTAGTTTTGGAGATATAGCCTCCTAAAAAAATATTTTTTGAAAATCCATTATTTGTTGATTGATTGTCGAAAATCTCGGCGAAATGAGACTAAAATAGTATGTACGAATTTTCCGTTATTTGGCTAGTTCAGTAGATATGGACTCCTTAAAAAATGTTTTTTGAAAATCCGTTATTTGTTGATTGATTCTTGAACATCTCGGCGAAATGAGACCAAAATATTTTGTACGAATTTTCCGTTTTTTGGCTAGCTTAGGAGATATAGCCTCTTTAAAATATATTTTGTGAAAATCTTTTATTTGTTGATTGATTCTAGAATATATTGACAAATTAAGACCAAAATAGTAAATGTATATTTTTTGAAAATCCGGTATTTGTTGATTGATTCTTGAAAATTTCGACGAAATGAGACCAAATTATTATGTACGAATTTTCCGTTTTTTGGCTAGTTTAGGAGATATATATTTGGAAAATCCGTTATGTGTTGATTGATTCTTAAAAATCTCGGCTAAATGACACCAAAGTATTATTTACGAATTTTTCATTATTATGCTTGTTTAGGAGATATAGCCTCCTTAATAAATATTTTTGGAAAATCCGTTATCTGTTGATTGATTCTTCATTATCTCGACGAAATGAGACCAAAATATTATGTACGAATTTTCCGTTTTTTAGGCTAATTTAGGAGATATAGACTCCTAATAAATATTTTTGGAAAATCCGTTATCTGTTGATTGATTCTTCATTATCTCGACGAAATGAGACCAAAGTATTATGTACGAATTTTCCGTTTTTTGGGTAGTTTAGGAGATAAAGCCTCTTTAAAAAAATATTTTTGGAAAATCCGTTATTTGTTGACTGATTCTTGAAAATCTCGACGAAATAAGACCAAAGTATTATGTACGAATTTTCCGTTTTTTGGGTAGTTTAGGAGATAAAGCCTCTTTAAAAAAATATTTTTGGAAAATCCGTTATTTGTTAATTGATTCTAGAATATCTTGACGAAATGAGTTCAAAATATTATGTACGAATTTTCCGTTAATTGGCTAGTTTAGGAGATATAGCCTCCTTAAAATATATCTTGTGAAAATCCGTTATTTGTTGATTGACTCTAGAATATTTTGACAAATTAAGACCAAAATATTATGTACGATTTGTTCGTTTATTGGGTAGTTTAGAAGATATAGCCCCTTTAAAATAGATTTTTGGAAAATCCGTTATGTGTTGATTGATTCTTAAAAATCTCGGCTAAATGACACCAAAGTATTATTTACGAATTTTTCATTATTATGCTTGTTTAGAAGATATAACCTCCTTAATAAATATTTTTGGAAAATCCGTTATCTGTTGATTGATTCTTAAAAATCTCGGCAAAATGAGACTAAAATATTATGTACGAATTTTCCGTTATTTGGCTAGTTTAGGAGATACAGCCTCCTTAATAAATATTTTTAGAAAATCCGTTATCTGTTGATTGATTCTTCAATATCTCGACGAAATGAGACCAAAGTATTATGTACGAATTTTCCGTTTTTTGGGTAGTTTAGGCGATAAAGCCTCTTTAAAAAAATATTTTTGGAAAATCCGTTATTTGTTGATTGATTCTAGAATATCTTGACGAAATGAGTTCAAATTATTATGTACGAATTTTCTGTTTTTTGGCTAGTTTAGGAGATATAGACTCCTTATAAATATTTTTGGAAAATCCGTTATGTGTTGATTGATTCTTAGAAATCTCGGCGAAATGACACCAAAGTATTATTTACGAATTTTTCATTATCCGTTATCTGTTGATTGATTCTTCATTATCTCGACGAAATGAGACCAAAGTATTATGTACGAATTTTCCGTTTTTTGGGTAGTTTAGGAGATAAAGACTCTTTAAAAAAATATTTTTGAAAAATCCGTTTTTTGTTGATTACTTCTAGAATATCTTGACGAAATGAGTTCAAAATATTATGTTCGAATTTTCCGTTATTTGGCTAGTTTAGGAGATATGGACTCCTTAAAAAATGTTTTTTGAAAATCCGTTATTTGTTGATTGATTCTTAAAAATCTTGGCAAAATGAGACTAAAATGTTATGTACGAATTTTCCGTTATTTGCCTAGTTTAGGAGATACAGCCTCCTAAATTAATATTTTTGGAAAATCCGTTATCTGTTGATTGATTCTTCAATATCTCGACGAAATGAGACCAAAGTATTATGTACGAATTTTCCGTTTTTTTGGTAGTTTAGGAGATAAAGCCTCTTTAAAAAAATATTTTTGGAAAATCCGTTATTTGTTGATTGATTCTAGAATATCTTGACGAAATGAGTTCAAAATATTATGTACAAATTTTCAATTATTTGGCTAGTTTAGGAGATATGGACTTCTTAAAAAATGTTTTTTGAAAATCCGTAATTTGTTGATTGATTCTTGAACATCTCTGCGAAATGAGACCAAAATATTATGTACGAATTTTCCGTTTTTTGGATAGTTTAGGAGATATAGCCTCCTTAAAATATATTTTGTGAAAATCCGTTATTTGTTGATTGACTCTAGAATATTTTGACAAATTAAGACCAAAATATTATGTACGAATTTTTCGTTTTTTGGGTAGTTAAGAAGATATAGCCCCTTTAAAATAGATTTTTGGAAAATCTGTTATTTGTTGATTGATTCTAGAATATCTTGACGAAATGAGTTCAAAATATTATGTTCTAATTTTCCGTTATTTGGCTAGTTTAGGAGATATGGACTCCTTAAAAAATGTTTTTTGAAAATCCGTTATTTGTTGATTGATTCTTGAAAATCTCGGCGAAATGAGACTAAAATATTATGTACGAATTTTCCGTTATTTGGCTAGTTTAGTAGATATGGACTCCTTAATAAATGTTTTTTGAAAATACGTTATTTGTTGATTGATTCTTGAATATCTCGGCGAAATGAGACCAAAATATTATGTACGAATTTTCCGTTTATTGGCTAGTTTAGGAGATATAGCCTCCTTAAAATATATTGTGTGAAAATCCCTTATTTGTTGATTGATTCTAGAATATCTTGACAAATTAAGACCAAAATAATATATGTATATTTTTTGAAAATCCGTTATTTGTTGATTGATTCTTGAAAATCTCGACGAAATGAGACCAAAATATTATGTACGAATTTTCCATTTTTTGGCTAGTTTAGGAGATATAGCCTCTTTCATAAATATTTTTTGAAAATCCGTTATTTGTTGATTGATTCTTGAACATCTCGGCGAAATGAGACCAAAATATTATGTACTAATTTTCCGTTTTTTGGGTAGTTTAGGAGATATAGCCTCCTTAAAATATATTTTGTGAAAATCCCTTATTTGTTGATTGATTCTAGAATATATTGACAAATTAAGACCAAAATAATATATGTATATTTTTTGAAAATCCGTTATTTGTTTATTGATTCTTAAAAATCTCGGCGAAATGAGACCAAAGTATTATTTACGAATTTTTCATTATTATGCTTGTTTAGAAGATATAGCCTCCTTAATAAATATTTTTGGAAAATCCGTTATCTTTTGATTGGTTCTTAAAAATCTCGGCAAAATGAGACTAAAATATTATGTACGAATTTTCCGTTATTTGGCTAGTTTAGGAGATAAAGCCTCTTTAAAAAAATATTTTTGGAAAATCCGTTATTTGTTGATTGATTCTAGAATATCTTGACGAAATGAGTTCAAAATATTATGTACGAATTTTCCGTTATTTGGCTAGTTTAGGAGATATGGACTTCTTAAAAAATGTTTTTTGAAAATCCGTAAGTTGTCGATTGATTCTTGAACATCTCTGCGAAATGAGACTAAAATATTATGTACGAATTTTCCGTTATTTGGCTAGTTTAGTAGATATGGACTCCTTAATAAATGTTTTTTGAAAATACGTTATTTGTTGATTGATTCTTGAATATCTCGGCGAAATGAGACCAAAATATTATGTACGAATTTTCCGTTTATTGGCTAGTTTAGGAGATATAGCCTCCTTAAAATATATTGTGTGAAAATCTTTTATTTGTTGATTGATTCTAGAATATCTTGACAAATTAAGACCAAAATAATATATGTATATTTTTTGAAAATCGGTTATTTGTTGATTGATTCTTGAAAATCTTGACGAAATGAGTTCAAAATATTATGTACGAATTTTCCGTTTTTTGGATAGTTTAGGAGATATAGCTCCCTTAAAATATATCTTGTGAAAATCCGTTATATGTTGATTGACTCTAGAATATTTTGACAAATTAAGAGCAAAATATTATGTACGAATTTTTCGTTTTTTGGGTAGTTTAGAAGATATAGCCCCTTTAAAATAGATTTTTGGAAAATCCGTTATTTGTTGATTGATTCTTGAAAATCTCGGCGAAATGAGACTATAATATTATGTACGAATTTTCCGTTATTTGGCTAGTTTAGGAGATATGGACTCCTTAAAAAATGTTTTTTGAAAATCCGTTATTTGTTGATTGATTCTTGAAAATCTCGGCGAAATGAGATTAAAATATTATGTACGAATTTTCCGTTATTTGGCTAGTTTAGTAGATATGGACTCCTTAATAAATGTTTTTTGAAAATACGTTATTTGTTGATTGATTCTTGAATATCTCGGCGAAATGAGACCAAAATATTATGTACGAATTTTCCGTTTATTCGCTAGTTTAGGAGCTATAGCCTCCTTAAAATATATTGTGTGAAAATCTTTTATTTGTTGATTGATTCTAGAATATCTTGACAAATTAAGACCAAAATAATATATGTATATTTTTTGAAAATCGGTTATTTGTTGATTGATTCTTGAAAATCTCGACGAAATGAGACCAAAATATTATGTACGAATTTTCCATTTTTTGGCTAGTTTAGGAGATATAGCCTCTTTCATAAATATTTTTTGAAAATCCGTTATTTGTTGATTGATTCTTGAACATCTCGGCGAAATGAGACCAAAATATTATGTACGCATTTTCCGTTTTTTGGGTAGTTTAGGAGATATAGCCTCCTTAAAATATATTTTGTGAAAATCCCTTATTTGTTGATTGATTCTAGAATATATTGACAAATTAAGACCAAAATAATATATGTATATTTTTTGAAAATCCGTTATTTGTTTATTGATTCTTAAAAATCTCGGCGAAATGAGACCAAAGTATTATTTACGAATTTTTCATTATTATGCTTGTTTAGAAGATATAGCCTCCTTAATAAATATTTTTGGAAAATCCGTAAGTTGTCGATTGATTCTTGAACATCTCTGCGAAATGAGACCAAAATATTATGTACGAATTTTCCGTTTTTTGGATAGTTTAGGAGATATAGCCTCCTTAAAATATATCTTGTGAAAATCCGTTATTTGTTGATTGACTCTAGAATATTTTGACAAATTAAGACCAAAATATTATGTACGAATTGTTCGTTTATTGGGTAGTTTAGAAGATATAGCCCCTTTAAAATAGATTTTTGGAAAATCCGTTATGTGTTGATTGATTCTTAAAAATCTCGGCTAAATGACACCAAAGTATTATTTACGAATTTTTCATTATTATGCTTGTTTACAAGATATAACCTCCTTAATAAATATTTTTGGAAAATCCGTTATCTGTTGATTGATTCTTAAAAATCTCGGCAAAATGAGACTAAAATATTATGTACGAATTTTCCGTTATTTGGCTAGTTTAGGAGATACAGCCTCCTTAATAAATATTTTTAGAAAATCCTTTATCTGTTGATTGATTCTTCAATATCTCGACGAAATGAGACCAAAGTATTATGTACGAATTTTCCGTTTTTTGGGTAGTTTAGGCGATAAAGCCTCTTTAAAAAAATATTTTTGGAAAATCCGTTATTTGTTGATTGATTCTAGAATATCTTGACGAAATGAGTTCAAATTATTATGTACGAATTTTCTGTTTTTTGGCTAGTTTAGGAGATATAGACTCCTTATAAATATTTTTGGAAAATCCGTTATGTGTTGATTGATTCTTAGAAATCTCGGCGAAATGACACCAAAGTATTATTTACGAATTTTTCATTATCCGTTATCTGTTGATTGATTCTTCATTATCTCGACGAAATGAGACCAAAGTATTATGTACGAATTTTCCGTTTTTTGGGTAGTTTAGGAGATAAAGACTCTTTAAAAAAATATTTTTGAAAAATCCGTTTTTTGTTGATTGCTTCTAGAATATCTTGACGAAATGAGTTCAAAATATTATGTTCGAATTTTCCGTTATTTGGCTAGTTTAGGAGATATGGACTCCTTAAAAAATGTTTTTTGAAAATCCGTTATTTGTTGATTGATTCTTAAAAATCTTGGCAAAATGAGACTAAAATGTTATGTACGAATTTTCCGTTATTTGCCTAGTTTAGGAGATACAGCCTCCTAAATAAATATTTTTGGAAAATCCGTTATCTGTTGATTGATTCTTCAATATCTCGACGAAATGAGACCAAAGTATTATGTACGAATTTTCCGTTTTTTGGGTAGTTTAGGAGATAAAGACTCCTTATAAATATTTTTGGAAAATCCGTTATGTGTTGATTGATTCTTAGAAATCTCGGCGAAATGACACCAAAGTATTATTTACGAATTTTTCATTATCCGTTATCTGTTGATTGATTCTTCATTATCTCGACGAAATGAGACCAAAGTATTATGTACGAATTTTCCGTTTTTTGGGTAGTTTAGGAGATAAAGACTCTTTAAAAAAATATTTTTGGAAAATCCGTTATTTGTTGATTGATTCTGGATTATCTTGACGAAATGAGTTCAAAATATTATGTACAAATTTTCAATTATTTGGCTAGTTTAGGAGATATGGACTTCTTAAAAAATGTTTTTTGAAAATCCGTAATTTGTTGATTGATTCTTGAACATCTCTGCGAAATGAGACCAAAATATTATGTACGAATTTTCCGTTTTTTGGATAGTTTAGGAGATATAGCCTCCTTAAAATATATTTTGTGAAAATCCGTTATTTGTTGATTGACTCTAGAATATTTTGACAAATTAAGACCAAAATATTATGTACGAATTTTTCGTTTTTTGGGTAGTTAAGAAGATATAGCCCCTTTAAAATAGATTTTTGGAAAATCTGTTATTTGTTGATTGATTCTAGAATATCTTGACGAAATGAGTTCAAAATATTATGTTCTAATTTTCCGTTATTTGGCTAGTTTAGGAGATATGGACTCCTTAAAAAATGTTTTTTGAAAATCCGTTATTTGTTGATTGATTCTTGAAAATCTCGGCGAAATGAGACTAAAATATTATGTACGAATTTTCCGTTATTTGGCTAGTTTAGTAGATATGGACTCCTTAATAAATGTTTTTTGAAAATACGTTATTTGTTGATTGATTCTTGAATATCTCGGCGAAATGAGACCAAAATATTATGTACGTATTTTCCGTTTATTGGCTAGTTTAGGAGATATAGCCTCCTTAAAATATATTGTGTGAAAATCCCTTATTTGTTGATTGATTCTAGAATATCTTGACAAATTAAGACCAAAATAATATATGTATATTTTTGAAAATCCGTTATTTGTTGATTGATTCTTGAAAATCTCGACGAAATGAGACCAAAATATTATGTACGAATTTTCCATTTTTTGGCTAGTTTAGGAGATATAGCCTCTTTCATAAATATTTTTTGAAAATCCGTTATTTGTTGATTGATTCTTGAACATCTCGGCGAAATGAGACCAAAATATTATGTACTAATTTTCCGTTTTTTGGGTAGTTTAGGAGATATAGCCTCCTTAAAATATATTTTGTGAAAATCCCTTATTTGTTGATTGATTCTAGAATATATTGACAAATTAAGACCAAAATAATATATGTATATTTTTGAAAATCCGTTATTTGTTTATTGATTCTTAAAAATCTCGGCGAAATGAGACCAAAGTATTATTTACGAATTTTTCATTATTATGCTTGTTTAGAAGATATAGCCTCCTTAATAAATATTTTTGGAAAATCCGTTATCTTTTGATTGGTTCTTAAAAATCTCGGCAAAATGAGACTAAAATATTATGTACGAATTTTCCGTTATTTGGCTAGTTTAGGAGATAAAGCCTCTTTAAAAAAATATTTTTGGAAAATCCGTTATTTGTTGATTGATTCTAGAATATCTTGACGAAATGAGTTCAAAATATTATGTACGAATTTTCCGTTATTTGGCTAGTTTAGGAGATATGGACTTCTTAAAAAATGTTTTTTGAAAATCCGTAAGTTGTCGATTGATTCTTGAACATCTCTGCGAAATGAGACCGAAATATTATGTACGAATTTTTCGTTTTTTTGATAGTTTAGGAGATATAGCTCCCTTAAAATATATCTTGTGAAAATCCGTTATTTGTTGATTGACTCTAGAATATTTTGACAAATTAAGAGCAAAATATTATGTACGAATTTTTCGTTTTTTGGGTAGTTTAGAAGATATAGCCCCTTTAAAATAGATTTTTGGAAAATCCGTTATTTGTTGATTGATTCTTGAAAATCTCGGCGAAATGAGACTATAATATTATGTACGAATTTTCCGTTATTTGGCTAGTTTAGGAGATATGGACTCCTTAAAAAATGTTTTTTGAAAATCCGTTATTTGTTGATTGATTCTTGAAAATCTCGGCGAAATGAGACTAAAATATTATGTACGAATTTTCCGTTATTTGGCTAGTTTAGTAGATATGGACTCCTTAATAAATGTTTTTTGAAAATACGTTATTTGTTGATTGATTCTTGAATATCTCGGCGAAATGAGACCAAAATATTATGTACGAATTTTCCGTTTATTGGCTAGTTTAGGAGATATAGCCTCCTTAAAATATATTGTGTGAAAATCCCTTATTTGTTGATTGATTCTAGAATATCTTGACAAATTAAGACCAAAATAATATATGTATATTTTTTGAAAATCCGTTATTTGTTGATTGATTCTTGAAAATCTCGACGAAATGAGACCAAAATATTATGTACGAATTTTCCATTTTTTGGCTAGTTTAGGAGATATAGCCTCTTTCATAAATATTTTTTGAAAATCCGTTATTTGTTGATTGATTCTTGAACATCTCGGCGAAATGAGACCAAAATATTATGTACGAATTTTCCGTTTTTTGGGTAGTTTAGGAGATATAGCCTCCTTAAAATATATTTTGTGAAAATCCCTTATTTGTTGATTGATTCTAGAATATCTTGACAAATTAAGACCAAAATAATATATGTATATTTTTTGAAAATCCGTTATTTGTTTATTGATTCTTAAAAATCTCGGCGAAATGAGACCAAAGTATTATTTACGAATTTTTCATTATTATGCTTGTTTAGAAGATATAGCCTCCTTAATAAATATTTTTGGAAAATCCGTTATCTTTTGATTGGTTCTTAAAAATCTCGGCAAAATGAGACTAAAATATTATGTACGAATTTTCCGTTATTTGGCTAGTTTAGGAGATAAAGCCTCTTTAAAAAAATATTTTTGGAAAATCCGTTATTTGTTGATTGATTCTAGAATATCTTGACGAAATGAGTTCAAAATATTATGTACGAATTTTCCGTTATTTGGCTAGTTTAGGAGATATGGACTTCTTAAAAAATGTTTTTTGAAAATCCGTAAGTTGTCGATTGATTCTTGAACATCTCTGCGAAATGAGACCGAAATATTATGTACGAATTTTTCGTTTTTTGGATAGTTTAGGAGATATAGCTCCCTTAAAATATATCTTGTCAAAATCCGTTATTTGTTGATTGACTCTAGAATATTTTGACAAATTAAGAGCAAAATATTATGTACGAATTTTTGGTTTTTTTGGTAGTTTAGAAGATATAGCCCCTTTAAAATAGATTTTTGGAAAATCCGTTATTTGTTGATTGATTCTTGAAAATCTCGGCGAAATGAGACTATAATATTATGTACGAATTTTCCGTTATTTGGCTAGTTTAGGAGATACAGCCTCCTTAATAAATATTTTTGGAAAATCCGTTATCTGTTGATTGATTCTTCAATATCTCGACGAAATAAGACCAAAGTATTATGTACGAATTTTCCGTTTTTTGGGTAGTTTAGGAGATAAAGCCTCTTTAAAAAAATATTTTTGGAAAATCCGTTATTTGTTGATTGATTCTAGAATATCTTGACGAAATGAGTTCAAAATATTATGTACGAATTTTCCGTTATTTGGCTAGTTTAGCAGATTTGGACTCCTTAAAAAATGTTTTTTGAAAATCCGTTATTTGTTGATTGATTCTTGAACATCTCGACGAATTGAGACCAAAATATTATGTACGAATTTTCCGGTTTTTGGCTAGTTTAGGAGATATAGCCTCCTTAAAATATATTGTGTGAAAATCCCTTATTTGTTGATTGATTCTAGAATATCTTGACAAATTAAGACCAAAAAAATAAGTGTATATTTTTTGAAAATCCGTTATTTGTTGATTGATTCATGAAAATCTCGATGAAATGAGACCAAAGTATTATGTACGAATTTTCCGTTTTTTGGGTAGTTTAGGAGATATAGCCTCCTTAAAATATATTTTGTGAAAATCCCTTATTTGTTGATTGATTCGCTTTCTTGGCTGCGGTGACTGCAGCGCTCTCTTCGCCGCGGTGACTGCAGCGCTCTCTTGGCTGCGGTGACTGCAGCGCTCTCTCGGCTGCGGTGACTGCAGCGCTCTCTCGGCTGCGGTGACTGCAGCGCTCTCTTGGCTGCGGTGACTGCAGCGCTCTCTTGGCCGCGGTGACTGCAGCGCTCTTTGGCTGCGGTGACTGCAGCGCTCTCTTGGCTGCGGTGACTGCAGCGCTCTCTTGGCTGCTGTGACTGCAGCGCTCTCTTGGCTACGGTGACTGCAGCGCTCTCTTGGCCGCGGTGACTGCAGAGCTCTCTTGGCTGCGGTGACTGCAGCGCTCTTTTGGCTGCGGTGACTGCAGCGCTCTCTTGGCTGCGGTGACTGCAGCGCTCTCTTGGCTGCGGTGACTGCAGCGCCCTCTTGGCTGCGGTGACTGCAGCGCTCTCTTGGCTGTGGTGACTGCAGCGCTCTCTTGGCTGCGCTTGCTCTGTCGTTCGTCGCTTGCTTGCTCTGTCGTTCGGCGCTCACTCTGCTGCGGCGCTCACTCTGTCGTTTGGCTGCGCTCGCTCTGTCGTTCGGCTGCGCTTGCTCTGTCGTTCGGCGCTCGCTTGGTCTGTCGTTCGTCGCTCGCTCTGCTGCGGCGCTCACTCTGTTGTTTGGCTCGTTCGCTCTTTCGTTCGACTGCGCTTGCTCTGTCGTTCCGCTCGCTCTGCTACGGCGCTCGCTCTGTCGTTCGGCTGCGCTCTCTCTGTCTTTCGGCTGCGCTTGCTCTGTCGTTCGGTGCTCGCTCTGCTGCGGCGCTCACTCTGTTGTTTGGCTGTGTTCGCTCTTTCGTTCGACGTTCGCTCTGCTGCGGCGCTCGCTCTGTCGTTTGGCTGCGCTCGCTCTGCCGTTCGGCGCTCGTTCTGCTGCGGCGCTCGCTCTGTCGTTCGGCGCTCGTTCGGCTGCGCTTGCTCTGTCGTTTGGCTGCGTTCGCTCTGTCGTTCGGCGCTCGCTCTGCTGCGGCGCTCGCTCTGTCGTTTGGCTGGTGTTCGCTCTGTCGTTCGACGCTCGCTCTGCTGTGGCGCTCGCTCTGTCGTTTGGCTGCGCTCGCCTTTTCCCATTGTCTGACTGTACTTGATCTCTCCGTTGGTTTTCGGTTGGTTTTCGAGCTGCGCTTGCTCTCTCTGCTGGTGTTTGACGTCCGCGTGGTGAGCGAGCCTATACCCTGTAACCACTTATACCTACTCTTAGGGTAGTCTGACTCGACTAAAAAGACGGGTTTTATCTAATTACATGCTAATAATAAGAAGAAAGATAATATATATAAAAATAACAAAAAATTGTGGGGGCTCAAATTTGAGTCTTCACACCCCCCCTTACTATGCCAATGGAAAGCAAATGCGTCACCCGAAATATAGTTCCGTCTACCTGAACGGCGAACCGTACACGGTAGCGGGCACTCTCGGTGTGCTGTGTTTGGATCTGGTCTACCACCAGTTCGGGCAGCCGGCGTCCAGGGGTGCCGGGGTGCGAGTAGCGCGTTCGGGGCCTCCCACTCCGGGTCCAGCATCGACAGAACCTCATCGGGGGAGAATAAGAACTTCTCCTCCCACTCGCTAAGCGGGTCGGCGGGTGTGAGGGTGCGAGAATAGCTGCCGCGCGCTTACTCGCCTCCTCCGGGGATGTGGGCGCCTCCGGATCGACCCAGCGAAGGGCTCTCCCTGGACGGGTAGAGGACACTCCTCCTTCGTCCTCGATCACCTTTAGATGGGCGCAAGACATCTCGGGGGTGTTGGTGGTTGAGCTGAGGATGGGGATGGAGACGGGCTGTATGCCGGGGAACACGATGGTGCTGGCGTCGTCGTCGTCTATCACCCTCACGTCATGAGCCATGTTCACGTCTGCACGTGGGGGGTGTTCCTCGCCGGCAGCCATCGCGTCGGGCAGTCCCTCGAGCCAGTCTTCCACTTCCCGGCGGTTCTCGTCCCACTGGTGTCTTCCGGCCATTGTTGTCTTTTGTCTCTGTGGGATATAAACGCGGTTATACCCCAGAAATCTAACCCTACCTAGCCAAGCCCTACGGAACGGTGAGACGGTGTTTGTGTGAAATTGGAAAGAATAAATTAAAAGTAAATCTTAAGAGCTAGATGGCCTTGTCGACTGGCCTAAGTTGTCCCTCGCTGCTATCTCGTGGGTCTTCCTCTTCTTGTTGGAACGGCTTCAGGTCAGCTATGTGGGCAGTGCGACGCTCTCGGGTCCCTTCGCGCTGAGAGAGGAAACGGATTACCTTATAGGGCCCTTCGTATTTTGGCGCTAATTTGGCCGCGAAACCATCCACCGCCTTTGAGAGGACATGCTGACGGAGTAGCACCAGTGTTTTTAGGGTTGGTCGCCATTCCCGTCGCCGTAAGTTGTAATGGCGACTTTGTTCGGCCGATGCCCGCTGCTCATTTTCCCGTGCCACCAAAAATAATTGCTTCATTTGTTGTGCTCGCTTGTTGGGGTCACGACTGTCTTGTCCTGTGCCAGGGGTAACTTCGTCGTGAAGTGCTCCCGGTAGTTGTGGTTCGCGTCCTTGTACCAGGAAGGCGGGGCTGAACCCCGTAGTATCTGAGACGCTGCTGTTGATGGCGAGTGATATCTCCGGAAGTAGAACGTCCCATGTGTTTTGATGGTCCTGTTTGCTCGTTCCGTGGCGTTCTGCTGAGGACTGTATGGTGCCGTATGCTCCAACTGCATGCCCACTCGCTTGCTAAACGCCTTGAACGCGCGACTGGTGAATTGGGTCCCATTGTCGCAAACAAACGTCCTAGGTGTTCCAAAACGTGCGAGGATCCTCTCTCTGAACGCCTTCTCCAGGTGTGCAGTGGTAGCCTTGCGTAATGCGACAAGTTCGACCCACTTGGAGAACAGGTCGAAGAAAACCAATAGCACCGTGTTCCCTTGTTTGGACCTCGGTAATGGTCCCACGAAGTCTGCGCACAGGGTGTCGAATGGTTCCTGGACTCGTCTCGTCTGCATTTTCCCGGCCGGCTTGCACTGCTCAGCTTTAAACTTCTGGCAAATGATGCATCTTTTAACGTACCGCGCGACGTCTCGGAACATCCCTGGCCAGTAGTACCTCTGGGCAACCCTTGTCGTAGTTTTCCTGATTCCTAGATGTCCGGCTGTTGGCGCGTCATGGCACTCCTGCATGATCCTTCCTCTCGTCTCTTTCCCTACGCACAGCTTCCATGGGGTGTTGTCCTCTTCATCGGGTTTAAATCCTAGGTGTCGATAGAGTCTGCCATCCTGTATGGCGTAATCGGGGTACTTCTCGGGTTCCTCTTCCAGTTGTTTGCATCGGCGTTGTATCCACGGGTCCGGATCAACTTCGGTCACGGCCTGAAGTAAGGTGTCCATCGGCTGTCGAGAGAGGGCGTCTGCTACTACATTCTGCTTCCCCTTCCGGTAGTGCACGTCGAACTGGTATTGCTGTAACTCGAGGGCCCATCGTGCGATCCTACCCGTTGGGTTTTCGATGGTGTTGAGCCATTTCAGCGCTAGGTGGTCCGTGATAACGTCGAAACGGTACCCCTCCAGGTAACAACGTAACTTACGAATAGCCCAAATGATCGCCAGACACTCCTTCTCCTTCGCCGAGTAGTTCTCCTCTGCCTTGAGGAGGCGGCGGCTCACGTAGGCGATGACCCGTTCCCCTTCTTCCGTCTCCTGGGTGAGGACGCCTCCCAGTCCGTAATCACTCGCGTCGGTCTGGAGTGCGAATTTTCGGCTGAAGTCCGGACATGCGAGCACTGGTGCTTCGGTGAGGAGGGCCTTGAGTCGGTCGAGTGCTTCCTGCTGCTCGTTCCCCCATTCCCAGCGGCGTCCTTTACGCAGTTATAACGACATTGGCTGTACGACGGTGGCGAAGTTCGGGACGAACCGTCTGTACCATGAGGCTATTCCTAGGCACCGGAGTAGTTCCTTTGGGTTCGACGTGGGTTGCAATTTCCGTACCGCTGCTATTTTGTCTGGATCGGTATGGATCCCGTGCTCACTGACGACATGGCCTAGGTACACCAGCTTGCGTTGGAAGAAATGACACTTCTTCCGGTTGAGGCGAAGGTTTGCTGCCCTCAACCTTCTAAATACTTCGCGTAGGTTCTGGTCATGATCCTCCATTGAAGTACCTATGACGATGATGTCGTCTAAGTAGGCGAACGCGTGGGGCTCCATCTCCGGTCCTATTACCTGGTCCAGGGCGCGTTGGAATGTCGCGGGGGCGGAATGTAGTCCAAAGGGCATAACTCTCCACTGGAACAGACCCCTTCCGGGTACCGTAAACGCGGTACACTCGCGGCTCCTTTTGGCCATGGGGATCTGCCAGTATCCGCTCTTTAAGTCCAGCGTGCTAATGTATCTGGCGTTTCGGAGTCGTTCCAGGATGGAGTTGATTCGTGGGAGGGGGTATGCATCGGGGATCGAGCGTGCGTTCAGCTGTCGAAAATCCACGCACATCCGCATTTCGCCCGTTTTTTTCCCTACCAGGACGATCGGGGCGCTGTGTGGGCTCTTCGAAGGCTCGATGCATCCTTCCCAGAGCAATTCGTCGATCTGGGCGTTGATGATTTCCAGCATTGCGGGGTTCTTTGGGTAATAACGCTGCTTGATGGGTCGGTCGTCCTTCATCACGATCACGTGTTCCGTGATCGTGGAGACGCTGGACAGTCCATCAAATTTGGAGAGTTCCTCTTCTAGGAAATCCGAGATCCATGGTTCCAAGGTGGGTGTCGGTGGTTGTTCCTCGGGCAGGGTGCTCGCGGTGGCAAGTCCTGTGATGGGCGGGGTTGACTCTTCCTGCCCGTTGGTAACGCCTCTTTTATCCTCCCTCTTCCGGAACGGGTTCCTCCGGACTGCCTCGTCGTTCTTGGGTCCTAGCAGGTCCTCCATCCGTTCTGGTGGTTAGCTGTCACATTTGGTTCCTCTGTGTTTTGTTCCGGGGGTTTGATGGCGGTCGCTCGGTTGCCGGCTGCATCTTCTTGCTCTGTGTCGCGATTCCGGTGTGAAATGTCGGCCGCGTGGTTGCCGGTTGCATCTCCTTGCTCTGTGTCCTGATTCCTGGGTGAGATGCCAGCCGCGCGGTTGCCGGCTGCATCTCCTAGCTCTGCGTCCTGATTCCTGTGTGAGATGCCAGCCGCGCGGTTGCCGGCTGCATCTCCTTGCTCTGCGTCCTGATTCCTGTGTGAGCTGCTAGCCGCGGTTGCCGGCTACATCTCCCTGTTCTATGGGCTGGTCCTTGTGCGTGTCCTGATTCCTGCGTGATCTGCTAGCCGCGCGGTTGCCGGCTGCATCTCTCTGTTCTATGGGCTGGTCCTTGTGCGTGTCCTGATTCCTGTGTTCCGGGTCCTGGCTCTTCATTGGTGTGGCGGTTCGGGTTCCCAGGTGCAATGTCACTCCCTCGCAGGTTAGAGTCGTGTTGATGGCCCCAAGGAAATCCAGTCCCAGCAACACGTCGTCCAGTACAACGGGTAATATTAACATCTGCACCTGGGTGCAAGATGTTCCCAGTTGTATGTCCGCCCATGTTGCTCGCGTGAGTTCCTTCCGGGTGCCATCTGCTAAGGCGACCACTGTCTTCACCTGGCATAGGTTCTCTGGGTTCTCGATCTTCTGTGCCAGACGTTCTCCGATGAAGCTCCTCGTTGCCCCTGTGTCGACGGTTGCCCACACCACGTATCCTTCGATTATAATTCGGGCCGAGATGCGTCCGCCGTGGACTCGCAATAATCTTGCTACTTCCGGATGGTTGTGGTCGCTGCCCCCGCTGCATCCAGTTTCAGTGAGGGCGGTTGTCCGTTTCCCGACGTTTGGGTCGGGCAACAGTCCACGGTGCGCACTCCCCGCTTGCCGCATGTCCAGCAGAAGAAGATTCTCTGCCCTTGACATTCCCGACTGAAGTGTCCTACTTCCCCGCAGTTCCGGCAGGCCTCTCGGACGTTGATCTTCCCCTGTTCCTCTGAAGTCGTCGGGTCCGGTGGCACGTTGAGGTTGGGGTGCGACGATGCCCCTCGTTGAGCGCCGTTCCGTGCATTACCTGTCCCCCTCGTCTGCTGTTGGTACGAACTCCACCGTTGTTGCTGTTGTTCCCGCTCCCTAGTGACTTCGTAATTTATTACCAGGGCCGTCAATTCCCGGAGTGTCTGGAAGTCGGTCCGCCTTACGAAGAGTTGGTATATCGGTTGCAGGTTTTCGTAAACCCTCTCCAGTTCCTGGGCCTCCGTGTATCCGGCTCTGCGCATCATCAGGCGATGTATGGTTCCCCCGCCTTCTGATAGCGCAGTCGGATCTCATCCTCCAGTCGCTGGAAGTAACGAGGCAGCAGGAAAAAATTGAGGAATTCCTTCCGAAAGACGGTCCACGTCTCTCCTTGCAGTCCGCTTGTCCGGAACCAATCCTCGGCGGTACCCGTTAACAATTCTGGGAGGGCCTGTGGAATGTCTCTGGTGTCGATCCTGTACGTCGTTGCTCGTACCTCCAATCTTTCGACGAAACGCAGGGGGTCTGATTTGCCGTCGAAAGTGATTCCCCATCTGCGCATGCGGTCCGCTGTGTGGGCCAGGGTCATGCTGTCGTGTCGCTCGGATCCTTCCGAGCACTCTGGTTCCTGTCGCTCGGTTGCTCGGAGTGCTGTGGGTACGGGCACGGGGATGGTCAGATTCGGCACTATTGGTTTTAACTCCTCGGGCGGCCCATTGCTTATCCTCGGCCGATCGTCCATCGTGAGTGGCCTTGCTGGTGAACTCCCGGCCGTCCTGTCAGTGGGAAGTCTCCTGTCCGGACTCACGGCATTGCCAAATTGCGCCTCTAGGGTGGCCAACCGCTCCAAGGTGGCCGATGAGTGGTCCTTCCTGTGGATGAAGGTGGTCATGCGGGACCGCAATTCCTCCACGGTGCCTCCTCGGTCCAAGTTAAATTCGTCAGCCAGTGCCTCCAGTTCCGGCTTCCTCCGGAAAGAGATCCAGCGGACGCCCACCATCGTTGGTTCCTGTCTCGTTCTATTCGGCTTGAAAAGTTTCCCGTGTTTTCCTCGGTGTCTCGGGTGGGTATTTACGCTGGCTCGAGGATGTCCTTATTCACGACTCGGCGGCGATTAACCTGGTTCCAGGATGTGTTGTCGTACGCGGCGGGGTTTTTTTTCACTTGGCACTTTTTTTGGATTCTCGTGGAGATCTCCTTTTCTTTTTTTTAATTTTTATTGTCCTTATTTTCTTTAGCTTGGTCCCGATGTGCTCACTTGGGCTGCTGCTGCTTGACTGCCTTTTGCCAGCCAGCAGCCCCCCTTATATACAGAATAATCGGGCTTCGGGCGACCCGATCGGAAAACACGATGGCCCTCGGCTCGCTCACCCCCCGATGGCGACTTCGGCAGGTCCCCTTCTCTCTCCCGTCGAGTTATCTCGGGCGAGAGGTGCGGTGCTAGGCGCCGAACAACAGAGCGAACGCCGCAGCAGAGCGAGCGCCAAACGACAGAGCGAGCGCCACAGCAGAGCGAACGTCGAACGAAAGAGCGAACGCAGCCAAACAACAGAGTGAGCGCCACAGCAGAGCGAGCGCCGAACGACAGAGCAAGCACAGCTGAACGACAGAGCAAGCGCAGCCGAACGACAGAGCGAGCGCAGCCAAACGGCAGAGTGAGCGCCGCAGCAGAGTGAGCGCCGAACGACAGAGCAAGCAAGCGACGAACGACAGAGCAAGCGCAGCCGAACGACAGAGTGAGCGCCGCAGCAGAGCGAGCGCCCAACGACAGAGCGAGCGCCGCAGCAGAACGAGCGCCGAAAGGCAGAGCAAGCGCAGCCAAACGACAGAGCGAGCGCAGCCAAACGACAGAGCGAGCGCCGCAGCAGAGCGAACGTCGAACGAAAGAGCGAACACAGCCAAACAACAGAGTGAGCGCCGCAGCAGAGCGAGCACCGAACGACAGAGCGAGCGCCGCAGCAGAACGAGCGCCTAACGGCAGAGCAAGCGCAGCCGAACGACAGAGCGAGCGCCGTAGCAGAGCGAGCGGAACGACAGAGCAAGCGCAGCCGAACGACAGAGCGAGCGCCGCAGCAGAGCGAGCGGAACGACAGAGCAAGCGCCGCAGCAGAGCGAGCGGAACGACAGAGCAAGCGCAGCCGAACGACAGAGCAAGCGCAGCCGAACGACAGAGCGAGCGCAGCCAAACGAGAGAGAGCTGCAGTCACCACAGCCGAGAGAGCGTTGCAGTCACCGCAGCCGAGAGAGCGCTGCAGTCACCGCAGCCAAGAGAGCGCTGCAGTCACAGCAGCCGAGAGAGCGCGGCAGAGTGCGTGGATAGCTGATGCTTGGCGACTGCGCTGCTGGGATTAACGCCGGCACATGGAAGGGGGAAATTAATTGCCGCACGCGCTAATTTTGGCACTCGAAGTGGCGAACTTAGACCGTGCGGAAGCAAAAAGGATGACAAGCAGAAACATAGCCGCGAGTCGGTGAATCCCGGAACACGAGGTAAATACCCGGTTCCGAGATAAACCCAATCTCGCGGGCGGCCACTAGTCAGGCGTCGCCACACAGCGTGGGCGTGCGCAAAGGCGGACAGGCGTCCACGTGGCCTCACACTGCTCCGTGGCTCCACTGACGTGCAAGCCGGTAAATACCCAGCACGTACAGTGGAACCTCTGGAGCAGCCGCTAGTCGATGGTCCCAGAAGCTTGAGGTAAATACCCGGCTCCGAGACCATTAGCGAAGCGGGGGAGGGCGGCCACTGGATCCATTTGTTGGCCGTTGCGCACGATTTTCAACGACACACACACGCTGCAAAGTCGGCCATGACGGCTCAGCGGGACACCACGTGTTCGTCTCTGCGATGACCCCAAAACCCCAGAAGGTCACTCTCTTGGTTTCGGCTCGGGTCTCAGCAAATTTTACAAATTATTCCTGTAAAGTGGCCCTGGCGCGACTGAGCGCACCCCAGCCTTCAGACGCTACCTTACGCCACCTGTAAGCTTGAGCCACGTGGTCTCGCGTTCGCCGCCTGCGCCGACACATGCACACACTTATACACTCACACATTCACGCGCCCTTTCGTTCCCTTGAGCAGACATGCGCACTTTCATTGGTAAACATCGTCTTTATTTCATTAACTTAGCCTAAAAAAACTAACTAATACCTATGCCTACCCTTGCCCTACCTAAACACCGTCTCCTCTGCCCCAGGAACCCGGGCCCTGCCTAAAATCAACCATCTGGCGGCTCGCTCACCTTGGTCCACGCGTCTTTACTTATATGTTTCTGCTTGTCCTCCTTTTTGCTTCCGCACGGTCTAAGTTCGCCACTTCCAGTGCCAAAATTAGCGCGTACCGCAATTAATTTCCCCCTTCCATGTGCCGGCGTTAATCCCAGCAGCGCAGTCGCCAAGCATCAGCTATCCACGCACTCTGCCGCGCTCTCTCGGCTGCTGTGACTGCAGCGCTCTCTTGGCTGCGGTGACTGCAGCGCTCTCTTGGCTGCGGTGACTGCAGCGCTCGCTCGGCTGCAGTGACTGCAGCGGTCTCTCGGCTGCGGTGACTGCAGCGCTCTCTCGGCTGCGGTGACTGCAACGCTCTCTCGGCTGTGGTGACTGCAGCTCTCTCTCGTTTGGCTGCGCTCGCTCTGCTGCGGCGCTCGCTCTGTCGTTCGGCTGCGCTTGCTCTGTCGTTCCGCTCGCTCTGCTGCGGCGCTCGCTCTGTCGTTCGGCTGCGCTTGCTCTGTCGTTCGGCTGCGCTTGCTCTGTCGTTCCGCTCGCTCTGCTACGGCGCTCGCTCTGCTACGGCGCTCGCTCTGTCGTTCGGCTGCGCTCGCTCTGTCGTTCGGTGCTCGCTCTGCTGCGGCGCTCACTCTGTCGTTTGGCTGTGTTCGCTCTTTCGTTCGACGTTCGCTCTGCTGTGGCGCTCGCTCTGTCGTTTGGCTGCGCTCGCCTTTTTCCATTGTCTGACTGTACTTGATCTCTCCGTTGGTTTTCGGCTCCACCTGTTGTTTTCCCGTTACTTTCGAGCTGCGCTTGCTCTCTCTGCTGGTGTTTGACGTCCGCGTGGTGAGCGAGCCTATACCCTGTAACCACTTATACCTACTCTTAGGGTAGTTTGACTAGACTAAAAAGACGGGTTTTATCTAATTACATGCTAATAATAAGAAGAAAGATAATATATATAAAAATAACAAAAAATGTGGGGGCTCAAATTTGAGTCTTCACATAGAATATATTGACAAATTAATAATAGATTTTGTGAAAATCCCTTATTTGTTGATTGATTCTAGAATATATTGACAAATTAAGACCAAAATAATAAATGTATATTTTTTGAAAATCCGTTATTTGTTGATTGATTCTTGAAAATCTCGACGAAATGAGACCAAATTATTATGTACGAATTTTCCATTTTTTAGGCTAGTTTAGGAGATATAGACTCCTTAATAAATATTTTTGGAAAATCCGTTATCTGTTGATTGATTCTTAAAAATCTCTGCGAAATGAGACCAAAGTATTATTTACGAATTTTTCATTATTATGCTTGTTAAGGAGATATAGCCTCCATAATAAATATTTTTGGAAAATCCGTTATCTGTTGATTGATTCTTAAAAATCTCGGCAAAATGAGACTAAAATATTATGTACGAATTTTCCGTTTTTTGGCTAGTTTAGGAGATACAGCCTCCTTAATAAATATTTTTGGAAAATCCGTTATCTGTTGATTGATTCTTCAATATCTCGACGAAATGAGACCAAAGTATTATGTACGAATTTTCCGTTTTTTGGGTAGTTTAGGAGATAAAGCCTCCTTAATAAATATATTTGGAAAATCCGTTATCTGTTGATTGATTCTTCAATATCTCGACGAAATGAGACCAAAATATTATGTACGAATTTTCCGTTTTTTGGATAGTTTAGAAATATACCCTCCTTAAAATATATTTTGTGAAAACCCGTTATTTGTTGATTGATTCTAGAATATTTTGACAAATTAAGACCAAAATATTATGTACGAATTTTTCCTTTTTGGGTAGTGTAGAAGATATAGCCCCTTTAAAATAGATTTTTGGAAAATCCGTTATTTGTTGATTGATTCTTGAAAATCTCGGCGAAATGAGACAAAAATATTATGTACGAATTTTCCGTTATTTGGCTAGTTTAGTAGATATGGACTCCTTAAAAAATGTTTTTTGGAAATCCGTTATTTGTTGATTGATTCTTGAACATCTCGGCAAAATGAGACCAAAATATTATAAACGAACTTTCCGTTTTTTGGCTAGTTTAGGAGATATAGCCTCCTTAAAATATATTGTGTGAAAATCCCTTATTTGTTGATTGATTCTAGAATATCTTGACAAATTAAGACCAAAATAATAAATGTATATATTTTGAAAATCCGTTATTTGTTGATTGATTCTTGAAAATCTCGACGAAATGAGACCAAAGTATTATGTACGAATTTTCCGTTTTTTGGGTAGTTTAGGAGATAAAGCCTCTTTAAAAAAATGTTTTTTGAAAATACGTTATTTGTTGATTGATTCTTGAACATCTCGGCGAAATGAGACCAAAATATTATGTACGAATTTTCCGTTTTTGGCTAGTTTAGGAGATATAGCCTCCTTAAAATATATTTTGTGAAAATCCGTTATTTGTTGATTGATTCTAGAACATATTGACAAATTAAGACCAAAATAATATATGTATATTTTTTGAAAATCCGTTATTTGTTGATTTATTCTTGAAAATCTCGACGAAATGAGACCAAATTATTATGTACGAATTTTCCATTTTTAGGCTAGTTTAGGAGATATAGACTCCTTAATAAATATTTTTGGAAAATCCGTTATCTGTTGATTGATTCTTAAAAATCTCGGCGAAATGAGACCAAAGTATTATTTACGAATTTTACATTATTATTATGCTTATTTAGGAGATATAGCCTCCTTAATAAATATTTTTGGAAAATCCGTTATCTGTTGATTGATTCTTAAAAATCTCGGCAAAATGAGACTAAAATATTATGTACGAATTTTCCGTTTTTTGGGTAGTTTAGGAGATAAAGCCTCTTTAAAAAAATATTTTTGGAAAATCCCTTATTTGTTGATTGATTCTAGAATATCTTGATGAAATGAGTTCAAAATATTATGTACGAATTTTCCGTTATTTGGCTAGTTTAGGAGATATGGACTCCTAAAAAAATGTTTTTTGAAAATCCGTAATTTGTTGATTGATTCTTGAACATCTCGGCGAAATGAGACCAAAATATTATGTACGAATTTTCCGTTTTTTGGCTAGTTTAGGAGATATAGCCTCCTTAAAATATATTTTGTGAAAATCCGTTATTTGTTGATTGATTCTAGAATATTTTGACAAATTAAGACCAAAATATTATGTACGAATTTTCGTTTTTTGGGTAGTTTGGAAGATATAGCACCTTTAAAATAGATTTTTGGAAAATCCGTTATTTGTTGATTGATTCTTGAACATCTCGGCGAAATGAGTCCAAAATATTATAAACGAATTTTCCGTTATTTGGCTAGTTTGGAAGATATAGCCTCCTTAAAATATATTGTGTGAAAATCACTTATTTGTTGATTGATTCTAGAATATATTGACGAAATGAGTTCAAAATATTATGTACGAATTTTCCGTTATTTGGCTAGTTTAGGAGATATGGACTCCTTAAAAAATGTTTTTTGAAAATCCGTAATTTGTTGATTGATTCTTGAACATCTCGGCGAAATGAGACCAAAATATTACAAACGAACTTTCCGTTTTTTGGCTAGTTTAGGAGATATAGCCTCCTTAAAATATGTTGTGTGAAAATCCCTTATTTGTTGATTGATTCTAGAATATCTTGACAAATTAAGACCAAAATAATAAATGTATATATTTTGAAAATCCGTTATTTGTTGATTGATTCTTGAAAATCTCGGCGAAATGAGACTAAAATATTATGTACGAATTTTCCGTAATTTGGCTAGTTTAGTAGATATGGACTCCTTAAAAAATGATTTTTGGAAATCTGTTATTTGTTGATTGATTCTTGAACATCTCGGCGAAATGAGACCAAAATATTATAAACGAACTTTCCGTTTTTTGGCTAGTTTAGGAGATATAGCCTCCTTAAAGTATATTGTGTGAAAATCCGTTATTTGTTGATTGATTCTAGAATATCTTGACAAATTAAGACCAAAATAATAAATGTATATATTTTGAAAATCCGTTATTTGTTGATTGATTCTTGAAAATCTCGGCGAAGTGAGACTAAAATATTATGTACGAATTTTCCGTAATTTGGCTAGTTTAGTAGATATGGACTCCTTAAAAAATGATTTTTGGAAATCCGTTATTTGTTGATTGATTCTTGAACATCTCGGCGAAATGAGACCAAAATATTAACAACGAACTTTCCGTTTTTTGGCTAGTTTAGGAGATATAGCCTCCTTAAAATATATTGTGTGAAAATCCCTTATTTGTTGATTGATTCTAGAATATCTTGACAAATTAAGACCAAAATAATAAATGTATATATTTTGAAAATCCGTTATTTGTTGATTGATTCTTGAAAATCTCGACGAAATGAGACCAAAGTATTATGTACGAATTTTCCGTTTTTTGGGTAGTTTAGGAGATAAAGCCTCTTTAAAAAAATGTTTTTTGAAAATACGTTATTTGTTGATTGATTCTTGAACATCTCGGCGAAATGAGACCAAAATATTATGTACGAATTTTCCGTTTTTGGCTAGTTTAGGAGATATAGCCTCCTTAAAATATATTTTGTGAAAATCCGTTATTTGTTGATTGATTCTTGAAAATCTCGACGAAATGAGACCAAATTATTATGTACAAATTTTCCATTTTTAGGCTAGTTTAGGAGATATAGACTCCTTAACAATTATTTTTGTAAAATCCGTTATCTGTTGATTGATTCTTAAAAATCTCAGCGAAATGAGACCAAAGTATTATTTACGAATTTTACATTATTATTATGCTTATTTAGGAGATATAGCCTCCTTAATAAATAGATTTGGAAAATCCGTTATCTGTTGATTGATTCTTAAAAATCTCGTCAAAATGAGACTAAAATATTATGTACGAATTTTCCGTTTTTTGGGTAGTTTAGGAGATAAAGCCTCTTTAAAAAAATATTTTTTGAAAATCCGTAATTTGTTGATTGATTCTTGAACATCTCGGCGAAATGAGACCAAAATATTATGTACGAATTTTCCGTTTTTTGGCTAGTTTAGGAGATATAGCCTCCTTAAAATATATTGTGTGAAAATCCCTTATTTGTTGATTGATTCTAGAATATCTTGACAAATTAAGACCAAAATAATAAATGTATATATTTTGAAAATCCGTTATTTGTTGATTGATTCTTGAAAATCTCGACGAAATGAGACCAAAGTATTATGTACGAATTTTCTGTTTTTTGGGTAGTTTAGGAGATAAAGCCTCTTTAAAAAAATGTTTTTTGAAAATACGTTATTTGTTGATTGATTCTTGAACATCTCGGCGAAATGAGACCAAAATATTATGTACGAATTTTCCGTTTTTGGCTAGTTTAGGAGATATAGCCTCCTTAAAATATATTTTGTGAAAATCCGTTATTTGTTGATTGATTCTAGAATATATTGACAAATTAAGACCAAAATAATATATGTATATTTTTTGAAAATCCGTTATTTGTTGATTGATTCTTGAAAATCTCGACGAAATGAGACCAAATTATTATGTACGAATTTTCCATTTTTAGGCTAGTTTAGGAGATATAGACTCCTTAACAATTATTTTTGGAAAATCCGTTATCTGTTGATTGATTCTTAAAAATCTCGGCGAAATGAGACCAAAGTATTATTTACGAATTTTACATTATTATTATGCTTATTTAGGAGATATAGCCTCCTTAATAAATATATTTGGAAAATCCGTTATCTGTTGATTGATTCTTAAAAATCTCGGCAAAATGAGACTAAAATATTATGTACGAATTTTCCGTTTTTTGGGTAGTTTAGGAGATAAAGCCTCTTTAAAAAAATATTTTTGGAAAATCCGTTATTTGTTGATTGATTCTAGAATATCTTGACGAAATGAGTTCAAAATATTATGTACGAATTTTCCGTTATTTGGCTAGTTTAGGAGATATGGACTCCTTAAAAAATGTTTTTTTAAAATTCGTAATTTGTTGATTGACTCTTGAACATCTCGGCGAAATGAGACCAAAATATTATGTACGAATTTTCCGTTTTTTGGCTAGTTTAGGAGATATAGCCTCCTTAAAATATATTTTGTGAAAATCCGTTATTTGTTGATTGATTCTAGAATATTTTGACAAATTAAGACCAAAATATTATGTACGAATTTTCCGTTTTTTGGCTAGTTTAGGAGATATAGCCTCCTTAAAATATATTGTGTGAAAATCCCTTATTTGTTGATTGATTCTAGGTTATCTTGACGAAATGAGTTCAAAAGATTATGTACGAATTTTCCGTTATTTGGCTAGTTTAGGAGATATGGACTCCTTAAAAAATGTTTTTTGAAAATCCGTAATTTGTTGATTGATTCTTGAACATCTCGGCGAAATGAGACCAAAATATTATGTACGAATTTTCCGTTTTTTGGCTAGTTTAGGAGATATAGCCTCCTTAAAATATATTTTGTGAAAATCCGTTATTTGTTGATTGATTCTAGAATATTTTGACAAATTAAGACCAAAATATTATGTACGAATTTTTCGTTTTTTGGGTAGTTTGGAAGATATAGCACCTTTAAGATAGATTTTTGGAAAATCCGTTATTTGTTGATTGATTCTTGAACATCTCGGCGAAATGAGTCCAAAATATTATGTACGAATTTTCCGTTATTTGGCTAGTTTGGAAGATATAGCCTTCTTAAAATATATTGTGTGAAAATCACTTATTTGTTGATTAATTCTAGAATATCTTGACAAATTAAGACCAAAATAATAAATGTATATTTTTTGAAAATCCGATATTTGTTGATTGATTCTTGAAAATCTCGACGAAATGAGACCAAAATATTATGTACGAATTTTACGTTTTTTGGCTAGTTTAGGAGATATAGCCTCCTTAAAATATATTTTGTGAAAATCCGTTATTTGTTGATTGATTCTAGAATATTTTGACAAATTAAGACCAAAATATTATGTACGAATTTTTCGTTTTTTGGGTAGTTTGGAAGATATAGCCCCTTTAAAATAGATTTTTGGAAAATCCGTTATCTGTTGATTGATTCTTAAAAATCTCGGCGAAATGAGACCAAAGTATTATTTACGAATTTTACATTATTATTATGCTTATTTAGGAGATATAGCCTCCTTAATAAATATATTTGGAAAATCCGTTATCTGTTGATTGATTCTTAAAAATCTCGGCAAAATGAGACTAAAATATTATGTACGAATTTTCCGTTTTTTGGGTAGTTTAGGAGATAAAGCCTCTTTAAAAAAATATTTTTGGAAAATCCGTTATTTGTTGATTGATTCTAGAATATCTTGACGAAATGAGTTCAAAATATTATGTACGAATTTTCCGTTATTTGGCTAGTTTAGGAGATATGGACTCCTTAAAAAATGTTTTTTGAAAATTCGTAATTTGTTGATTGACTCTTGAACATCTCGGCGAAATGAGACCAAAATATTATGTACGAATTTTCCGTTTTTTGGCTAGTTTAGGAGATATAGCCTCCTTAAAATATATTGTGTGAAAATCCCTTATTTGTTGATTGATTCTAGGTTATCTTGACGAAATGAGTTCAAAAGATTATGTACGAATTTTCCGTTATTTGGCTAGTTTAGGAGATATGGACTCCTTAAAAAATGTTTTTTGAAAATTCGTAATTTGTTGATTGACTCTTGAACATCTCGGCGAAATGAGACCAAAATATTATGTACGAATTTTCCGTTTTTTGGCTAGTTTAGGAGATATAGCCTCCTTAAAATATATTGTGTGAAAATCCCTTATTTGTTGATTGATTCTAGGTTATCTTGACGAAATGAGTTCAAAAGATTATGTACGAATTTTCCGTTATTTGGCTAGTTTAGGAGATATGGACTCCTTAAAAAATGTTTTTTGAAAATCCGTAATTTGTTGATTGATTCTTGAACATCTCGGCGAAATGAGACCAAAATATTATGTACGAATTTTCCGTTTTTTGGCTAGTTTAGGAGATATAGCCTCCTTAAAATATATTGTGTGAAAATCCCTTATTTGTTGATTGATTCTAGAATATCTTGACAAATTAAGACCAAAATAATAAATGTATATATTTTGAAAATCCGTTATTTGTTGATTGATTCTTGAAAATCTCGACGAAATGAGACCAAAGTATTATGTACGAATTTTTCGTTTTTTGGGTAGTTTAGGAGATAAAGCCTCTTTAAAAAAATGTTTTTTGAAAATACGTTATTTGTTGATTGATTCTTGAACATCTCGGCGAAATGAGACCAAAATATTATGTACGAATTTTCCGTTTTTGGCTAGTTTAGGAGATATAGCCTCCTTAAAATATATTTTGTGAAAATCCGTTATTTGTTGATTGATTCTAGAATATATTGACAAATTAAGACCAAAATAATATATGTATATTTTTTGAAAATCCGTTATTTGTTTATTGATTCTTGAAAATCTCGACGAAATGAGACCAAATTATTATGTACGAATTTTCCATTTTTAGGCTAGTTTAGGAGATATAGACTCCTTAGCAATTATTTTTGGAAAATCCGTTATCTGTTGATTGATTCTTAAAAATCTCGGCGAAATGAGACCAAAGTATTATTTACGAATTTTACATTATTATTATGCTTATTTAGGAGATATAGCCTCCTTAATAAATATATTTGGAAAATCCGTTATCTGTTGATTGATTCTTAAAAATCTCGGCAAAATGAGACTAAAATATTATGTACGAATTTTCCGTTTTTTGGGTAGTTTAGGAGATAAAGCCTCTTTAAAAAAATATTTTTGGAAAATCCGTTATTTGTTGATTGATTCTAGAATATCTTGACGAAATGAGTTCAAAATATTATGTACGAATTTTCCGTTATTTGGCTAGTTTAGGAGATATGGACTCCTTAAAAAATGTTTTTTGAAAATTCGTAATTTGTTGATTGACTCTTGAACATCTCGGCGAAATGAGACCAAAATATTATGTACGAATTTTCCGTTTTTTGGCTAGTTTAGGAGATATAGCCTCCTTAAAATATATTGTGTGAAAATCCCTTATTTGTTGATTGATTCTAGGTTATCTTGACGAAATGAGTTCAAAAGATTATGTACGAATTTTCCGTTATTTGGCTAGTTTAGGAGATATGGACTCCTTAAAAAATGTTTTTTGAAAATCCGTAATTTTTGATTGATTCTTGAACATCTCGGCGAAATGAGACCAAAATATTATGTACGAATTTTCCGTTTTTTGGCTAGTTTAGGAGATATAGCCTCCTTAAAATATATTTTGTGAAAATCCGTTATTTGTTGATTGATTCTAGAATATTTTGACAAATTAAGACCAAAATATTATGTACGAATTTTTCGTTTTTTGGGTAGTTTGGAAGATATAGCACCTTTAAGATAGATTTTTGGAAAATCCGTTATTTGTTGATTGATTCTTGAACATCTCGGCGAAATGAGTCCAAAATATTATAAACGAATTTTCCGTTATTTGGCTAGTTTGGAAGATATAGCCATCTTAAAATATATTGTGTGAAAATCACTTATTTGTTGATTGATTCTAGAATATCTTGACGAAATGAGTTCAAAATATTATGTACGAATTTTCCGTTATTTGGCTAGTTTAGGAGATATGGACTCCTTAAAAAATGTTTTTTGAAAATCCGTAATTTGTTGATTGATTCTTGAACATCTCGGCGAAATGAGACCAAAATATTATGTACGAATTTTCCGTTTTTTGGCTAGTTTAGGAGATATAGCCTCCTTAAAATATATTGTGGGAAAATCCCTTATTTGTTGATTGATTCTAGAATATCTTGACGAAATGAGTTCAAAATATTATGTACGAATTTTCCGTTTTTTGGCTAGTTTAGGGGATATAGCCTCCTTAAAATATATTGTGTGAAAATCCCTTATTTGTTGATTGATTCTAGAATATCTTGACGAAATGAGTTCAAAATATTATGTACGAATTTTCCGTTATTTGGCTAGTTTAGGAGATATGGACTCCTTAAAAAATGTTTTTTGGAAATCCGTAATTTGTTGATTGATTCTTGAACATCTCGGCGAAATGAGACCAAAATATTATGTACGAATTTTACGTTTTTTGGCTAATTTAGGAGATATAGCCTCCTTAAAATATATTGTGTGAAAATCCCTTATTTGTTGATTGATTCTAGAATATCTTGACAAATTAAGACCAAAATACTAAATGTATAAATGAGACCAAAATATTATGTACGAATTTTACGTTTTTTGGCTAATTTAGGAGATATAGCCTCCTTAAAATATATTGTGTGAAAACCCTTATTTGTTGATTGATTCTAGAATATCTTGACAAATTAAGACCAAAATAATAAATGTATATTTTTTGAAAATCCGATATTTGTTGATTGATTCTTGAAAATCTCGACGAAATGAGACCAAAATATTATGTACGAATTTTACGTTTTTTGGCTAATTTAGGAGATATAGCCTCCTTAAAATATATTTTGTGAAAATCCGTTATTTGTTGATTGATTCTAGAATATTTTGACAAATTAAGACCAAAATATTATGTACGAATTTTTCGTTTTTTGGGTAGTTTGGAAGATATAACCCCTTTAAAATAGATTTTTGGAAAATCCGTTATTTGTTGATTGATTCTTGAACATCTCGGCGAAATGAGTCCAAAATATTATATACGAATTTTCCGTTATTTGGCTAGTTTGGAAGATATAGCCTCCTTAAAAAATATTTTTTGAAAATCCGTTATTTGTTGATTGATTCTTGAACATCTCGGCGAAATGAGACCAAAATATTATGTACGAATTTTACGTTTTTTGGCTAATTTAGGAGATATAGCCTCCTTAAAATATATTGTGTGAAAATCTCTTATTTGTTGATTGATTCTAGAATATCTTGACAAATTAAGACCAAAATAATAAATGTATATTTTTTGAAAATCCGATATTTGTTGATTGATTCTTGAAAATCTCGACGAAATGAAACCAATTTATTATGTACGAATTTTTCATTTTTTAGGCTAGTTAAGGAGATATAGACTTCTTAATAAATATTTTTGGAAAATCCGTTATCTGTTGATTGATTCTTAAAAATCTCGGTGAAATGAGACCAAAATATTATGTACGAATTTTCCGTTATTTGGCTAGTTTAGGAGATACAGCCTCCTTAATAAATATTTTTGGAAAATCCGTTAGCTGTTGATTGGTTCTTCAATATCTCGACGAAATGAGACCAAAATATTATGTACGAATTTTCCGTTATTTGGCTAGTTTAGGAGATATGGACTCCTTAAAAAATGTTTTTTGGAAATCCGTTATTTGTTGATTGATTCTTGAACATCTCGGCGAAATGAGACCAAAGTATTATTTACGAATTTTTCATTATTATGATTGTTTAGGAGATATAGCCTCCTTAATAAATATTTTTGGAAAATCCGTTATCTGTTGATTGATTCTTAAAAATCTCGGCGAAATGAGACCAAAATATTATGTACGAATTCTCCGTTTTTTGGGTAGTTTAGGAGATAAATTCTTTTAAAAAAATGTTTTTTGAAAATACGTTATTTGTTGATTGATTCTTGAACATCTCGGCGAAATGAGACCAAAATATTATGTACGAATTTTCCGTTTTTTGGGTAGCTTAGGAGATATAGCCTCTTTAAAATATATTTTGTGAAAATCCCTTATTTGTTGATTGATTCTAGAATATATTGACATATTAAGACCAAAATAATAAATGTATATTTTTTGAAAATCCGTTATTTGTTGATTGATTCTTGAAAATCTCGACGAAATGAGACCAAATTATTATGTACGAATTTTCCATTTTTTAGGCTAGTTTAGGAGATATAGACTCCTTAATAAATATTTTTGGAAAATCCGTTATCTGTTGATTGATTCTTCAATATCTCGACGAAATGAGACCAAAATATTAGGTACGAATTTTCCGTTTTTTGGCTAGTTTAGGAGATATAGCCTCCTAAAAAAATATTTTTTGAAAATCCATTATTTGTTGATTTATTGTCGAAAATCTCGGCGAAATGAGACTAAAATATTATGTACGAATTTTCCGTTTTTTGGCTAGCTTAGGAGATATAGCCTCTTAAAAAAATATTTTATGAAAATCCGTTATTTGTTGATTGATTCTTGAAAATCTCGACGAAATGAGACCAAATTATTATGTACGAATTTTCCGTTTTTTGGCTAGTTTAGGAGATATAGCCTCCTAAAAAAATATTTTTTGAAAATCCATTATTTGTTGATTGATTGTCGAAAATCTCGGCGAAATGAGACAAAAATATTATGTACGAATTTTCCGTTATTTAGCTAGTTTAGTAGATATGGACTCCTTAAAAAATGTTTTTTGAAAATCCGTTATTTGTTGATTGATTCATGAACATCTCGGCGAAATGAGACCAAAGTATTATTTACGAATTTTTCATTATTATGATTGTTTAGGAGATATAGCCTCCTTAATAAATATTTTTGGAAAATCCGTTATCTGTTGATTGATTCTTAAAAATCTCGGCGAAATGAGACCAAAGTATTATTTACGAATTTTACATTATTATTATGCTTATTTAGGAGATATAGCCTCCTTAATAAATATATTTGGAAAATCCGTTATCTGTTGATTGATTCTTAAAAATCTCGGCAAAATGAGACTAAAATATTATGTACGAATTATCCGTTTTTTGGGTAGTTTAGGAGATAAAGCCTCTTTAAAAATTATTTTTGGAAAATCCGTTATTTGTTGATTGATTCTAGAATATCTTGACGAAATGAGTTCAAAATATTATGTACGAATTTTCCGTTATTTGGCTAGTTTAGGAGATATGGACTCCTTAAAAAATGTTTTTTGAAAATTCGTAATTTGTTGATTGCTTCTTGAACATCTCGGCGAAATGAGACCAAAATATTATGTACGAATTTTCCGTTTTTTGGCTAGTTTAGGAGGTATAGCCTCCTTAAAATATATTGTGTGAAAATCCCTTATTTGTTGATTGATTCTAGAATATCTTGACGAAATGAGTTCAAAATATTATGTACGAATTTTCCGTTATTTGGCTAGTTTAGGAGATATGGACTCCTTAAAAAATGTTTTTTGAAAATCCGTAATTTGTTGATTGATTCTTGAACATCTCGGCGAAATGAGACCAAAATATTATGTACGAATTTTTCGTTTTTTGGGTAGTTTGGAAGATATAGCCCCTTTAAAATAGATTTTTGGAAAATCCGTTATTTGTTGATTGATTCTTGAACATCTCGGCGAAATGAGACCAAAATATTATGTACGAATTTTCCGTTATTTGGCTAGTTTGGAAGATATAGCCTCCTTAAAAAATATTTTTTGAAAATCCGTTATTTGTTGATTGATTCTTGAACATCTCGGCGAAATGAGACCAAAATATTATGTACGAATTTTACGTTTTTTGGCTAATTTAGGAGATATAGCCTCCTTAAAATATATTTTGTGAAAATCCCTTATTTGTTGATTGATTCTAGAATATCTTGACAAATTAAGACCAAAATAATAAACGTACATTTTTTGAAAATCCGATATTTGTTGATTGATTCTTAAAAATCTCGGCGAAATGAGACCAAAATATTATGTACGAATTTTCCGTTATTTGGCTAGTTTAGGAGATATGGACTCCTTAAAAAATGTTTTTTGGAAATCCGTTATTTGTTGATTGATTCTTGAACATCTCGGCGAAATGAGACCAAAATATTATGTACGAATTTTCCGTTTTTTGGGTAGTTTAGGAGATATAGCCTCCTTGAAATATATTTTGTGAAAATCCCTTATTTGTTGATTGATTCTAGAATATATTGACAAATTAAGACCAAAATAATAAATGTATATTTTTTGAAAATCCGTTATTTGTTGATTGATTCTTGAAAATCTCGCCGAAATGAGACCAAATTATATTGAGATAAAATATATTGTGTGAAAATCCCTTATTTGTTGATTGATTCTAGAATATCTTGACGAAATGAGTTCAAAATATCATGTACGAATTTTCCGTTATTTAGCTAGTTTAGTAGATATGGACTCCTTAAAAAATGTTTTTTGAAAATCCGTTATTTGTTGATTGACTCATGAACATCTCGGCGAAATGAGACCAAAGTATTATTTACGAATTTTCCGTTATTTGGCTAGTTTAGGAGATATGGACTCCTTAAAAAATGTTTTTTGAAAATTCGTAATTTGTTGATTGACTCTTGAACATCTCGGCGAAATGAGACCAAAATATTATGTACGAATTTTCCGTTTTTTGGCTAGTTTAGGAGATATAGCCTCCTAAAAAAATATTTTTTGAAAATCCATTATTTGTTGATTTATTGTCGAAAATCTCGGCGAAATGAGACTAAAATATTATGTACGAATTTTCCGTTTTTTGGCTAGCTTAGGAGATATAGCCTCTTAAAAAAATATTTTATGAAAATCCGTTATTTGTTGATTGATTCTTGAAAATCTCGACGAAATGAGACCAAATTATTATGTACGAATTTTCCGTTTTTTGGCTAGTTTAGGAGATATAGCCTCCTAAAAAAATATTTTTTGAAAATCCATTATTTGTTGATTGATTGTCGAAAATCTCGGCGAAATGAGACAAAAATATTATGTACGAATTTTCCGTTATTTAGCTAGTTTAGTAGATATGGACTCCTTAAAAAATGTTTTTTGAAAATCCGTTATTTGTTGATTGACTCATGAACATCTCGGCGAAATGAGACCAAAGTATTATTTACGAATTTTCCGTTATTTGGCTAGTTTAGGAGATATGGACTCCTTAAAAAATGTTTTTTGAAAATTCGTAATTTGTTGATTGACTCTTGAACATCTCGGCGAAATGAGACCAAAATATTATGTACGAATTTTCCGTTTTTTGGCTAGTTTAGGAGATATAGCCTCCTTAAAATATATTGTGTGAAAATCTCTTATTTGTTGATTGATTCTAGGTTATCTTGACGAAATGAGTTCAAAAGATTATGTACGAATTTTCCGTTATTTGGCTAGTTTAGGAGATATGGACTCCTTAAAAAATGTTTTTTGAAAATCCGTAATTTTTGATTGATTCTTGAACATCTCGGCGAAATGAGACCAAAATATTATGTACGAATTTTCCGTTTTTTGGCTAGTTTAGGAGATATAGCCTCCTTAAAATATATTTTGTGAAAATCCGTTATTTGTTGATTGATTCTAGAATATTTTGACAAATTAAGACCAAAATATTATGTACGAATTTTTCGTTTTTTGGGTAGTTTGGAAGATATAGCACCTTTAAGATAGATTTTTGGAAAATCCGTTATTTGTTGATTGATTCTTGAACATCTCGGCGAAATGAGTCCAAAATATTATAAACGAATTTTCCGTTATTTGGCTAGTTTGGAAGATATAGCCATCTTAAAATATATTGTGTGAAAATCACTTATTTGTTGATTGATTCTAGAATATCTTGACGAAATGAGTTCAAAATATTATGTACGAATTTTCCGTTATTTGGCTAGTTTAGGAGATATGGACTCCTTAAAAAATGTTTTTTGAAAATCCGTAATTTGTTGATTGATTCTTGAACATCTCGGCGAAATGAGACCAAAATATTATGTACGAATTTTCCGTTTTTTGGCTAGTTTAGGAGATATAGCCTCCTTAAAATATATTGTGGGAAAATCCCTTATTTGTTGATTGATTCTAGAATATCTTGACGAAATGAGTTCAAAATATTATGTACGAATTTTCCGTTTTTTGGCTAGTTTAGGGGATATAGCCTCCTTAAAATATATTGTGTGAAAATCCCTTATTTGTTGATTGATTCTAGAATATCTTGACGAAATGAGTTCAAAATATTATGTACGAATTTTCCGTTATTTGGCTAGTTTAGGAGATATGGACTCCTTAAAAAATGTTTTTTGGAAATCCGTAATTTGTTGATTGATTCTTGAACATCTCGGCGAAATGAGACCAAAATATTATGTACGAATTTTACGTTTTTTGGCTAATTTAGGAGATATAGCCTCCTTAAAATATATTGTGTGAAAATCCCTTATTTGTTGATTGATTCTAGAATATCTTGACAAATTAAGACCAAAATACTAAATGTATATTTTTTGAAAATCCGATATTTGTTGATTGATTCTTGAAAATCTCGACGAAATGAGACCAAAATATTATGTACGAATTTTACGTTTTTTGGCTAATTTAGGAGATATAGCCTCCCTAAAATATATTGTGTGAAAACCCTTATTTGTTGATTGATTCTAGAATATCTTGACAAATTAAGACCAAAATAATAAATGTATATTTTTTGAAAATCCGATATTTGTTGATTGATTCTTGAAAATCTCGACGAAATGAGACCAAAATATTATGTACGAATTTTACGTTTTTTGGCTAATTTAGGAGATATAGCCTCCTTAAAATATATTTTGTGAAAATCCGTTATTTGTTGATTGATTCTAGAATATTTTGACAAATTAAGACCAAAATATTATGTACGAATTTTTCGTTTTTTGGGTAGTATGGAAGATATAACCCCTTTAAAATAGATTTTTGGAAAATCCGTTATTTGTTGATTGATTCTTGAACATCTCGGCGAAATGAGTCCAAAATATTATATACGAATTTTCCGTTATTTGGCTAGTTTGGAAGATATAGCCTCCTTAAAAAATATTTTTTGAAAATCCGTTATTTGTTGATTGATTCTTGAACATCTCGGCGAAATGAGACCAAAATATTATGTACGAATTTTACGTTTTTTGGCTAATTTAGGAGATATAGCCTCCTTAAAATATATTGTGTGAAAATCTCTTATTTGTTGATTGATTCTAGAATATCTTGACAAATTAAGACCAAAATAATAAATGTATATTTTTTGAAAATCCGATATTTGTTGATTGATTCTTGAAAATCTCGACGAAATGAAACCAATTTATTATGTACGAATTTTTCATTTTTTAGGCTAGTTTAGGAGATATAGACTTCTTAATAAATATTTTTGGAAAATCCGTTATCTGTTGATTGATTCTTAAAAATCTCGGTGAAATGAGACCAAAATATTATGTACGAATTTTCCGTTATTTGGCTAGTTTAGGAGATACAGCCTCCTTAATAAATATTTTTGGAAAATCCGTTAGCTGTTGATTGGTTCTTCAATATCTCGACGAAATGAGACCAAAATATTATGTACGAATTTTCCGTTATTTGGCTAGTTTAGGAGATATGGACTCCTTAAAAAATGTTTTTTGGAAATCCGTTATTTGTTGATTGATTCTTGAACATCTCGGCGAAATGAGACCAAAGTATTATTTACGAATTTTTCATTATTATGATTGTTTAGGAGATATAGCCTCCTTAATAAATATTTTTGGAAAATCCGTTATCTGTTGATTGATTCTTAAAAATCTCGGCGAAATGAGACCAAAATATTATGTACGAATTCTCCGTTTTTTGGGTAGTTTAGGAGATAAATTCTTTTTAAAAAAATGTTTTTTGAAAATACGTTATTTGTTGATTGATTCTTGAACATCTCGGCGAAATGAGACCAAAATATTATGTACGAATTTTCCGTTTTTTGGGTAGCTTAGGAGATATAGCCTCTTTAAAATATATTTTGTGAAAATCCCTTATTTGTTGATTGATTCTAGAATATATTGACATATTAAGACCAAAATAATAAATGTATATTTTTTGAAAATCCGTTATTTGTTGATTGATTCTTGAAAATCTCGACGAAATGAGACCAAATTATTATGTACGAATTTTCCATTTTTTAGGCTAGTTTAGGAGATATAGACTCCTTAATAAATATTTTTGGAAAATCCGTTATCTGTTGATTGATTCTTCAATATCTCGACGAAATGAGACCAAAATATTAGGTACGAATTTTCCGTTTTTTGGCTAGTTTAGGAGATATAGCCTCCTAAAAAAATATTTTTTGAAAATCCATTATTTGTTGATTTATTGTCGAAAATCTCGGCGAAATGAGACTAAAATATTATGTACGAATTTTCCGTTTTTTGGCTAGCTTAGGAGATATAGCCTCTTAAAAAAATATTTTATGAAAATCCGTTAGTTGTTGATTGATTCTTGAAAATCTCGACGAAATGAGACCAAATTATTATGTACGAATTTTCCGTTTTTTGGCTAGTTTAGGAGATATAGCCTCCTAAAAAAATATTTTTGAAAATCCATTATTTGTTGATTGATTGTCGAAAATCTCGGCGAAATGAGACAAAAATATTATGTACGAATTTTCCGTTATTTAGCTAGTTTAGTAGATATGGACTCCTTAAAAAATGTTTTTTGAAAATCCGTTATTTGTTGATTGATTCATGAACATCTCGGCGAAATGAGACCAAAGTATTATTTACGAATTTTTCATTATTATGATTGTTTAGGAGATATAGCCTCCTTAATAAATATTTTTGGAAAATCCGTTATCTGTTGATTGATTCTTAAAAATCTCGGCGAAATGAGACCAAAGTATTATTTACGAATTTTACATTATTATTATGCTTATTTAGGAGATATAGCCTCCTTAATAAATATATTTGGAAAATCCGTTATCTGTTGATTGATTCTTAAAAATCTCGGCAAAATGAGACTAAAATATTATGTACGAATTATCCGTTTTTTGGGTAGTTTAGGAGATAAAGCCTCTTTAAAAAAATATTTTTGGAAAATCCGTTATTTGTTGATTGATTCTAGAATATCTTGACGAAATGAGTTCAAAATATTATGTACGAATTTTCCGTTATTTGGCTAGTTTAGGAGATATGGACTCCTTAAAAAATGTTTTTTGAAAATTCGTAATTTGTTGATTGCTTCTTGAACATCTCGGCGAAATGAGACCAAAATATTATGTACGAATTTTCCGTTTTTTGGCTAGTTTAGGAGGTATAGCCTCCTTAAAATATATTTTGTGAAAATCCCTTATTTGTTGATTGATTCTAGAATATCTTGACGAAATGAGTTCAAAATATTATGTACGAATTTTCCGTTATTTGGCTAGTTTAGGAGATATGGACTCCTTAAAAAATGTTTTTTGAAAATCCGTAATTTGTTGATTGATTCTTGAACATCTCGGCGAAATGAGACCAAAATATTATGTACGAATTTTTCGTTTTTTGGGTAGTTTGGAAGATATAGCCCCTTTAAAATAGATTTTTGGAAAATCCGTTATTTGTTGATTGATTCTTGAACATCTCGGCGAAATGAGACCAAAATATTATGTACGAATTTTCCGTTATTTGGCTAGTTTGGAAGATATAGCCTCCTTAAAAAATATTTTTTGAAAATCCGTTATTTGTTGATTGATTCTTGAACATCTCGGCGAAATGAGACCAAAATATTATGTACGAATTTTACGTTTTTTGGCTAATTTAGGATATATAGCCTCCTTAAAATATATTTTGTGAAAATCCCTTATTTGTTGATTGATTCTAGAATATCTTGACAAATTAAGACCAAAATAATAAACGTACATTTTTTGAAAATCCGATATTTGTTGATTGATTCTTAAAAATCTCGGCGAAATGAGACCAAAATATTATGTACGAATTTTCCGTTATTTGGCTAGTTTAGGAGATATGGACTCCTTAAAAAATGTTTTTGGAAAATCCGTTATTTGTTGATTGATTCTTGAACATCTCGGCGAAATGAGACCAAAATATTATGTACGAATTTTCCGTTTTTTGGGTAGTTTAGGAGATATAGCCTCCTTGAAATATATTTTGTGAAAATCCCTTATTTGTTGATTGATTCTAGAATATATTGACAAATTAAGACCAAAATAATAAATGTATATTTTTTGAAAATCCGTTATTTGTTGATTGATTCTTGAAAATCTCGACGAAATGAGACCAAATTATATTGAGATAAAATATATTGTGTGAAAATCCCTTATTTGTTGATTGATTCTAGAATATCTTGACGAAATGAGTTCAAAATATCATGTACGAATTTTCCGTTATTTAGCTAGTTTAGTAGATATGGACTCCTTAAAAAATGTTTTTTGAAAATCCGTTATTTGTTGATTGATTCTTGAAAATCTCGACGAAATGAGACCAAATTATTATGTACGAATTTTCCATTTTTTAGGCTAGTTTAGGAGATATAGACTCCTTAATAAATATTTTTGGAAAATCCGTTATCTGTTGATTGATTCTTCAATATCTCGACGAAATGAGACCAAAATATTAGGTACGAATTTTCCGTTTTTTGGCTAGTTTAGGAGATATAGCCTCCTAAAAAAATATTTTTGAAAATCCATTATTTGTTGATTTATTGTCGAAAATCTCGGCGAAATGAGACTAAAATATTATGTACGAATTTTCCGTTTTTTGGCTAGCTTAGGAGATATAGCCTCTTAAAAAAATATTTTATGAAAATCCGTTATTTGTTGATTGATTCTTGAAAATCTCGACGAAATGAGACCAAATTATTATGTACGAATTTTCCGTTTTTTGGCTAGTTTAGGAGATATAGCCTCCTAAAAAAATATTTTTGAAAATCCATTATTTGTTGATTGATTGTCGAAAATCTCGGCGAAATGAGACAAAAATATTATGTACGAATTTTCCGTTATTTAGCTAGTTTAGTAGATATGGACTCCTTAAAAAATGTTTTTTGAAAATCCGTTATTTGTTGATTGACTCATGAACATCTCGGCGAAATGAGACCAAAGTATTATTTACGAATTTTTCATTATTATGATTGTTTAGGAGATATAGCCTCCTTAATAAATATTTTTGGAAAATCCGTTATCTGTTGATTGATTCTTAAAAATCTCGGCGAAATGAGACCAAAGTATTATTTACGAATTTTACATTATTATTATGCTTATTTAGGAGATATAGCCTCCTTAATAAATATATTTGGAAAATCCGTTATCTGTTGATTGATTCTTAAAAATCTCGGCAAAATGAGACTAAAATATTATGTACGAATTATCCGTTTTTTGGGTAGTTTAGGAGATAAAGCCTCTTTAAAAATTATTTTTGGAAAATCCGTTATTTGTTGATTGATTCTAGAATATCTTGACGAAATGAGTTCAAAATATTATGTACGAATTTTCCGTTATTTGGCTAGTTTAGGAGATATGGACTCCTTAAAAAATGTTTTTTGAAAATTCGTAATTTGTTGATTGCTTCTTGAACATCTCGGCGAAATGAGACCAAAATATTATGTACGAATTTTTCGTTTTTTGGGTAGTTTGGAAGATATAGCCCCTTTAAAATAGATTTTTGGAAAATCCGTTATTTGTTGATTGATTCTTGAACATCTCGGCGAAATGAGACCAAAATATTATGTACGAATTTTCCGTTATTTGGCTAGTTTGGAAGATATAGCCTCCTTAAAAAATATTTTTTGAAAATCCGTTATTTGTTGATTGATTCTTGAACATCTCGGCGAAATGAGACCAAAATATTATGTACGAATTTTACGTTTTTTGGCTAATTTAGGAGATATAGCCTCCTTAAAATATATTTTGTGAAAATCCCTTATTTGTTGATTGATTCTAGAATATCTTGACAAATTAAGACCAAAATAATAAACGTACATTTTTTGAAAATCCGATATTTGTTGATTGATTCTTAAAAATCTCGGCGAAATGAGACCAAAATATTATGTACGAATTTTCCGTTATTTGGCTAGTTTAGGAGATATGGACTCCTTAAAAAATGTTTTTTGGAAATCCGTTATTTGTTGATTGATTCTTGAACATCTCGGCGAAATGAGACCAAAATATTATGTACGAATTTTCCGTTTTTTGGGTAGTTTAGGAGATATAGCCTCCTTGAAATATATTTTGTGAAAATCCCTTATTTGTTGATTGATTCTAGAATATATTGACAAATTAAGACCAAAATAATAAATGTATATTTTTTGAAAATCCGTTATTTGTTGATTGATTCTTGAAAATCTCGACGAAATGAGACCAAATTATATTGAGATAAAATATATTGTGTGAAAATCCCTTATTTGTTGATTGATTCTAGAATATCTTGACGAAATGAGTTCAAAATATCATGTACGAATTTTCCGTTATTTAGCTAGTTTAGTAGATATGGACTCCTTAAAAAATGTTTTTTGAAAATCCGTTATTTGTTGATTGATTGTCGAAAATCTCGGCGAAATGAGACTAAAATATTATGTACGAATTTTCCGTTATTTAGCTAGTTTAGTAGATATGGACTCCTTAAAAAATGTTTTTTGAATATCCGTTATTTGTTGATTGATTCTTGAACATCTCGGCGAAATGAGACCAAAGTATTATTTACGAATTTTTCATTATTATGATTGTTTAGGAGATATAGCCTCCTTAATAAATATTTTTGGAAAATCCGTTATCTGTTGATTGATTCTTAAAAATCTCGGCGAAATGAGGCCAAAGTATTATTTACGAATTTTACATTATTATTATGCTTATTTAGGAGATATAGCCTCCTTAATAAATATCTTTGGAAAATCCGTTATCTGTTGATTGATTCTTAAAAATCTCGGCAAAATGAGACTAAAATATTATGTACGAATTTTCCGTTATTAGGCTAGTTTGGAAGATAAAGCCTCTTTAAAAAAATATTTTTGGAAAATCCGTTATTTGTTGATTGATTCTAGAATATCTTGACGAAATGAGTTCAAAATATTATGTACGAATTTTCCGTTGTTTGGCTAGTTTAGGAGATATGGACTCCTTAAAAAATGTTTTTTGAAAATTCGTAATTTGTTGATTGCTTCTTGAACATCTCGACGAAATGAGACCAAAATATTATGTACGAATTTTCCGTTTTTTGGCTAGTTTAGGAGGTATAGCCTCCTTAAAATATATTGTGTGAAAATCCCTTATTTGTTGATTGATTCTAGAATATCTTGACGAAATGAGTTCAAAATATTATGTACGAATTTTCCGTTATTTGGCTAGTTTAGGAGATATGGACTCCTTAAAAAATGTTTTTTGAAAATCCGTAATTTGTTGATTGATTCTTGAACATCTCGGCGAAATGAGACCAAAATATTATGTACGAATTTTTCGTTTTTTGGGTAGTTTGGAAGATATAGCCCCTTTAAAATAGATTTTTGGAAAATCCGTTATTTGTTGATTGATTCTTGAACATCTCGGCGAAATGAGTCCAAAATATTATATACGAATTTTCCGTTATTTGGCTAGTTTGGAAGATATAGCCTCCTTAAAAAATATTTTTTGAAAATCCGTTATTTGTTGATTGATTCTTAAAAATCTCGGCGAAATGAGACCAAAATATTATGTACGAATTTTCCGTTATTTGGCTAGTTTAGGAGATATGGACTCCTTAAAAAATGTTTTTTGGAAATCCGTTATTTGTTGATTGATTCTTGAACATCTCGGCGAAATGAGACCAAAATATTATGTACGAATTTTCCGTTTTTTGGTAGTTTAGGAGATATAGCCTCCTTAAAATATATTTTGTGAAAATCCCTTATTTGTTGATTGATTCTAGAATATATTGACAAATTAAGACCAAAATAATAAATGTATATTTTTTGAAAATCCGTTATTTGTTGATTGATTCTTGAAAATCTCGACGAAATGAGACCAAATTATATTGAGATAAAATATATTGTGTGAAAATCCCTTATTTGTTGATTGATTCTAGAATATCTTGACGAAATGAGTTCAAAATATCATGTACGAATTTTCCGTTATTTAGCTAGTTTAGTAGATATGGACTCCTTAAAAAATGTTTTTTGAAAATCCGTTATTTGTTGATTGATTGTCGAAAATCTCTGCGAAATGAGACTAAAATATTATGTACGAATTTTCCGTTATTTAGCTAGTTTAGTAGATATGGACTCCTTAAAAAATGTTTTTTGAAAATCCGTTATTTGTTGATTGATTCTTGAACATCTCGGCGAAATGAGACCAAAGTATTATTTACGAATTTTTCATTATTATGATTGTTTAGGAGATATAGCCTCCTTAATAAATATTTTTGGAAAATCCGTTATCTGTTGATTGATTCTTAAAAATCTCGGCGAAATGAGGCCAAAGTATTATTTACGAATTTTACATTATTATTATGCTTATTAAGGAGATATAGCCTCCTTAATAAATATCTTTGGAAAATCCGTTATCTGTTGATTGATTCTTAAAAATCTCGGCAAAATGAGACTAAAATATTATGTACGAATTTTCCGTTATTGGGCTAGTTTGGAAGATAAAGCCTCTTTAAAAAAATATTTTTGGAAAATCCGTTATTTGTTGATTGATTCTAGAATATCTTGACGAAATGAGTTCAAAATATTATGTACGAATTTTCCGTTATTTGGCTAGTTTAGGAGATATGGACTCCTTAAAAAATGTTTTTTGAAAATTCGTAAGTTGTCGATTGATTCTTGAACATCTCGACGAAATGAGACCGAAATATTATGTACGAATTTTTCGTTTTTTGGCTAGTTTAGGAGGTATAGCCTCCTTAAAATATATTGTGTGAAAATCCCTTATTTGTTGATTGATTCTAGAATATCTTGACGAAATGAGTTCAAAATATTATGTACGAATTTTCCGTTATTTGGCTAGTTTAGGAGATATGGACTCCTTAAAAAATGTTTTTTGAAAATCCGTAATTTGTTGATTGATTCTTGAACATCTCGGCGAAATGAGACCAAAATATTATGTACGAATTTTTCGTTTTTTGGGTAGTTTGGAAGATATAGCCCCTTTAAAATAGATTTTTGGAAAATCCGTTATTTGTTGATTGATTCTTGAACATCTCGGCGAAATGAGTCCAAAATATTATATACGAATTTTCCGTTATTTGGCTAGTTTGGAAGATATAGCCTCCTTAAAAAATATTTTTTGAAAATCCGTTATTTGTTGATTGATTCTTGAACATCTCGGCGAAATGAGACCAAAATATTATGTACGAATTTTACGTTTTTTGGCTAATTTAGGAGATATAGCCTCCTTAAAATATATTTTGTGAAAATCCCTTATTTGTTGATTGATTCTAGAATATCTTGACAAATTAAGACCAAAATAATAAACGTACATTTTTTGAAAATCCGATATTTGTTGATTGATTCTTAAAAATCTCGGCGAAATGAGACCAAAATATTATGTACGAATTTTCCGTTATTTGGCTAGTTTAGGAGATATGGACTCCTTAAAAAATGTTTTTTGGAAATCCGTTATTTGTTGATTGATTCTTGAACATCTCGGCGAAATGAGACCAAAATATTATGTACGAATTTTCCGTTATTTAGCTAGTTTAGTAGATATGGACTCCTTAAAAAATGTTTTTTGAAAATCCGTTATTTGTTGATTGATTGTCGAAAATCTCGGCGAAATGAGACTAAAATATTATGTACGAATTTTCCGTTATTTAGCTAGTTTAGTAGATATGGACTCCTTAAAAAATGTTTTTTGAAAATCCGTTATTTGTTGATTGATTCTTGAACATCTCGGCGAAATGAGACCAAAGTATTATTTACGAATTTTTCATTATTATGATTGTTTAGGAGATATAGCCTCCTTAATAAATATTTTTGGAAAATCCGTTATCTGTTGATTGATTCTTAAAAATCTCGGCGAAATGAGACCAAAGTATTATTTACGAATTTTACATTATTATTATGCTTATTTAGGAGATATAGCCTCCTTAATAAATATATTTGGAAAATCCTTTATCTGTTGATTGATTCTTAAAAATCTCGGCAAAATGAGACTAAAATATTATGTACGAATTTTCCGTTATTTGGCTAGTTTGGAAGATAAAGCCTCTTTAAAAAAATATTTTTGGAAAATCCGTTATTTGTTGATTGATTCTAGAATATCTTGACGAAATGAGTTCAAAATATTATGTACGAATTTTCCGTTATTTGGCTAGTTTAGGAGATATGGACTCCTTAAAAAATGTTTTTTGAAAATTCGTAATTTGTTGATTGCTTCTTGAACATCTCGGCGAAATGAGACCAAAATATTATGTACGAATTTTCCGTTTTTTAGCTAGTTTAGGAGATATAGCCTCCTTAAAATATATTGTGTGAAAATCCCTTATTTGTTGATTGATTCTAGAATATCTTGACGAAATGAGTTCAAAATATAATGTACGAATTTTTCGTTTTTTGGGTAGTTTGGAAGATATAGCCCCTTTAAAATAGATTTTTGGAAAATCCGTTATTTGTTGATTGATTCTTGAACATCTCGGCGAAATGAGTCCAAAATATTATATACGAATTTTCCGTTATTTGGCTAGTTTGGAAGATATAGCCTCCTTAAAAAATATTTTTTGAAAATCCGTTATTTGTTGATTGATTCTTGAACATCTCGGCGAAATGAGACCAAAATATTATGTACGAATTTTACGTTTTTTGGCTAATTTAGGAGATATAGCCTCCTTAAAATATATTGTGTGAAAATCCCTTATTTGTTGATTGATTCTAGAATATCTTGACAAATTAAGACCAAAATAATAAACGTATATTTTTTGAAAATCCGATATTTGTTGATTGATTCTTAAAAATCTCGGCGAAATGAGACCAAAATAATATGTACGAATTTTCCGTTTTTGGCTAGTTTAGGAGATATGGACTCCTTAAAAAATGTTTTTGGAAATCCGTTATTTGTTGATTGATTCTTGAACATCTCGGCGAAATGAGACCAAAATATTATGTACGAATTTTCCCTTTTTTGGCTAGTTTAGGAGATATAGCCTCCTTAAAATATATTTTGTGAAAATCCCTTATTTGTTGATTGATTCTAGAATATATTGACAAATTAAGACCAAAATAATAAATGTATATTTTTTGAAAATCCGTTATTTGTTGCTTGATTCTTGAAAATCTCGACGAAATGAGACCAAATTATATTGAGATAAAATATATTGTGTGAAAATCCCTTATTTGTTGATTGATTCTAGAATATCTTGACGAAATGAGTTCAAAATATCATGTACGAATTTTCCGTTATTTGGCTAGTTTAGGAGATACAGCCTCCTTAATAAATATTTTTGGAAAATCCGTTATCTGTTGATTGATTCTTCAATATCTCGACGAAATGAGTCCAAAATATTATGTACGAATTTTCCGTTATTTGGCTAGTTTAGGAGATATGGACTCCTTAAAAAATGTTTTTTGGAAATCCGTTATTTGTTGATTGATTCTTGAACATCTCGGCGAAATGAGACCAAAATATTATGTACGAATTTTCCCTTTTTTGGCTAGTTTAGGAGATATAGCCTCCTTAAAATATATTTTGTGAAAATCCCTTATTTGTTGATTGATTCTAGAATATATTGACAAATTAAGACCAAAATAATAAATGTATATTTTTTGAAAATCCGTTATTTGTTGATTGATTCTTGAAAATCTCGACGAAATAAGACCAAATTATATTGAGATAAAATATATTGTGTGAAAATCCCTTATTTGTTGATTGATTCTAGAATATCTTGACGAAATGAGTTCAAAATATTATGTACGAATTTTCCGTTATTTGGCTAGTTTAGGAGATATGGACTCCCTAATAAATGTTTTTTGAAAATCCGTAATTTGTTGATTGATTCTTGAACATCTCGGCGAAATGAAACCAAAATATTATGTACGAATTTTCCGTTTTTTGGCTAGTTTAGGAGATATAGCCTCCTTAAAATATATTTTGTGAAAATCCGTTATTTGTTGATTGATTCTAGAATATTTTGACAAATTAAGACCAAAATATTATGTACGAATTTTTCGTTTTTTGGGTAGTTTGGAAGATATAGCACCTTTAAAATAGATTTTTGGAAAATCCGTTATTTGTTGATTGATTCTTGAACATCTCGGCGAAATGAGTCCAAAATATTATATACGAATTTTCCGTTATTTGGCTAGTTTGGAAGATATAGCCTCCTTAAAATATATTGTGTGAAAATCCCTTATTTGTTGATTGATTCTAGAATATCTTGACGAAATGAGTTCAAAATATTATGTACGAATTTTCGGTTATTTGGCTAGTTTAGGAGATATGGACTCCTTAATAAATGTTTTTTGAAAATCCGTAATTTGTTGATTGATTCTTGAACATCTCGGCGAAATGAGACCAAAATATTATGTACGAATTTTCCGTTTTTTGGCTAGTTTAGGAGATATAGCCTCCTTAAAATATATTTTGTGAAAATCCGTTATTTGTTGATTGATTCTAGAATATTTTGACAAATTAAGACCAAAATATTATGTACGAATTTTTCGTTTTTTGGGTAGTTTGGAAGATATAGCACCTTTAAAATAGATTTTTGGAAAATCCGTTATTTGTTGATTGATTCTTGAACATCTCGGCGAAATGAGTCCAAAATATTATATACGAATTTTCCGTTATTTGGCTAGTTTGGAAGATATAGCCTCCTTAAAATATATTGTGTGAAAATCCCTTATTTGTTGATTGATTCTAGAATATCTTGACGAAATGAGTTCAAAATATTATGTACGAATTTTCCGTTATTTGGCTAGTTTAGGAGATATGGACTCCTTAAAAAATGTTTTTTGGAAATCCGTTATTTGTTGATTGATTCTTGAACATCTCGGCGAAATGAGACCAAAATATTATGTACGAATTTTCCGTTATTTGGCTAGTTTAGGAGATACAGCCTCCTTAATAAATATTTTTGGAAAATCCGTTATCTGTTGATTGATTCTTCAATATCTCGACGAAATGAGACCAAAATATTATGTACGAATTTTCCGTTATTTGGCTAGTTTAGGAGATATGGACTCCTTAAAAAATGTTTTTTGGAAATCCGTTATTTGTTGATTGATTCTTGAACATCTCGGCGAAATGAGACCAAAATATTATGTACGAATTTTCCCTTTTTTGGCTAGTTTAGGAGATATAGCCTCCTTAAAATATATTTTGTGAAAATCCCTTATTTGTTGATTGATTCTAGAATATATTGACAAATTAAGACCAAAATAATAAATGTATATTTTTTGAAAATCCGTTATTTGTTGATTGATTCTTAAAAATCTCGACGAAATGAGACCAAATTATATTGAGATAAAATATATTGTGTGAAAATCCCTTATTTGTTGATTGATTCTAGAATATCTTGACGAAATGAGTTCAAAATATCATGTACGAATTTTCCGTTATTTGGCTAGTTTAGGAGATATGGACTCCCTAATAAATGTTTTTTGAAAATCCGTAATTTGTTGATTGATTCTTGAACATCTCGGCGAAATGAGTTCAAAATATTATGTACGAATTTTCCGTTTTTTGGCTAGTTTAGGAGATATAGCCTCCTTAAAATATATTTTGTGAAAATCCGTTATTTGTTGATTGATTCTAGAATATTTTGACAAATTAAGACCAAAATATTATGTACGAATTTTTCGTTTTTTGGGTAGTTTGGAAGATATAGCCCCTTTAAAATAGATTTTTGGAAAATCCGTTATTTGTTGATTGATTCTTGAACATCTCGGCGAAATGAGTCCAAAATATTATATACGAATTTTCTGTTATTTGGCTAGTTTGGAAGATATAGCCTCCTTAAAAAATATTTTTTGAAAATCCGTTATTTGTTGATTGATTCTTGAACATCTCGGCGAAATGAGACCAAAATATTATGTACGAATTTTACGTTTTTTGGCTAATTTAGGAGATATAGCCTCCTTAAAATATATTGTGTGAAAATCCCTTATTTGTTGATTGATTCTAGAATATCTTGACAAATTAAGACCAAAATAATAAATGTATATTTTTGAAAATCCGATATTTGTTGATTGATTCTTGAAAATCTCGACGAAATGAGACCAATTTATTATGTACGAATTTTCCATTTTTTAGGCTAGTTTAGGAGATATAGACTTCTTAATAAATATTTTTGGAAAATCCGTTATCTGTTGATTGATTCTTGAACATCTCGGCGAAATGAGACCAAAATATTATGTACGAATTTTCCGTTATTTGGCTAGTTTAGGAGATACAGCCTCCTTAATAAATATTTTTGGAAAATCCGTTATCTGTTGATTGATTCTAGAATATATTGACAAATTAAGACCAAAATAATAAATGTATATTTTTTGAAAATCCGATATTTGTTGATTGATTCTTAAAAATCTCTGCGAAATGAGACCAAAATAATATGTACGAATTTTCCGTTGTTTGGCTAGTTTAGGAGATATGGACTCCTTAAAAAATGTTTTTTGGAAATCCGTTATTTGTTGATTGATTCTTGAACATCTCGGCGAAATGAGACCAAAATATTATGTACGAATTTTCTGTTTTTTGGCTAGTTTAGGAGATATAGCCTCCTTAAAATATATTTTGTGCAAATCCCTTATTTGTTGATTGATTCTAGAATATATTGACAAATTAAGACCAAAATAATAAATGTATATTTTTTGAAAATCCGTTATTTGTTGATTGATTCTTGAAAATCTCGACGAAATAAGACCAAATTATATTGAGATAAAATATATTGTGTGAAAATCCCTTATTTGTTGATTGATTCTAGAATATCTTGACGAAATGAGTTCAAAATATTATGTACGAATTTTCCGTTATTTGGCTAGTTTAGGAGATACAGCCTCCTTAATAAATATTTTTGGAAAATCCGTTATCTGTTGATTGATTCTTCAATATCTCGACGAAATGAGACCAAAATATTATGAACGAATTTTCCGTTATTTGGCTAGTTTAGGAGATATGGACTCCTTAAAAAATGTTTTTTGGAAATCCGTTATTTGTTGATTGATTCTTGAACATCTCGGCGAAATGAGACCAAAATATTATGTACGAATTTTCCGTTATTTGGCTAGTTTAGGAGATACAGCCTCCTTAATAAATATTTTTGGAAAATCCGTTATCTGTTGATTGATTCTTCAATATCTCGACGAAATGAGACCAAAATATTATGTACGAATTTTCCGTTATTTGGCTAGTTTAGGAGATATGGACTCCTTAAAAAATGTTTTTTGGAAATCCGTTATTTGTTGATTGATTCTTGAACATCTCGGCGAAATGAGACCAAAATATTATGTACGAATTTTCCCTTTTTTGGCTAGTTTAGGAGATAAGCCTCCTTAAAATATATTTTGTGAAAATCCCTTATTTGTTGATTGATTCTAGAATATATTGACAAATTAAGACCAAAATAATAAATGTATATTTTTTGAAAATCCGTTATTTGTTGATTGATTCTTAAAAATCTCGACGAAATGAGACCAAATTATATTGAGATAAAATATATTGTGTGAAAATCCCTTATTTGTTGATTGATTCTAGAATATCTTGACGAAATGAGTTCAAAATATCATGTACGAATTTTCCGTTATTTGGCTAGTTTAGGAGATATGGACTCCCTAATAAATGTTTTTTGAAAATCCGTAATTTGTTGATTGATTCTTGAACATCTCGGCGAAATGAGTTCAAAATATTATGTACGAATTTTCCGTTTTTTGGCTAGTTTAGGAGATATAGCCTCCTTAAAATATATTTTGTGAAAATCCGTTATTTGTTGATTGATTCTAGAATATTTTGACAAATTAAGACCAAAATATTATGTACGAATTTTTCGTTTTTTGGGTAGTTTGGAAGATATAGCCCCTTTAAAATAGATTTTTGGAAAATCCGTTATTTGTTGATTGATTCTTGAACATCTCGGCGAAATGAGTCCAAAATATTATATACGAATTTTCTGTTATTTGGCTAGTTTGGAAGATATAGCCTCCTTAAAAAATATTTTTTGAAAATCCGTTATTTGTTGATTGATTCTTGAACATCTCGGCGAAATGAGACCAAAATATTATGTACGAATTTTACGTTTTTTGGCTAATTTAGGAGATATAGCCTCCTTAAAATATATTGTGTGAAAATCCCTTATTTGTTGATTGATTCTAGAATATCTTGACAAATTAAGACCAAAATAATAAATGTATATTTTTTGAAAATCCGATATTTGTTGATTGATTCTTGAAAATCTCGACGAAATGAGACCAATTTATTATGTACGAATTTTCCATTTTTTAGGCTAGTTTAGGAGATATAGACTTCTTAATAAATATTTTTGGAAAATCCGTTATCTGTTGATTGATTCTTGAACATCTCGGCGAAATGAGACCAAAATATTATGTACGAATTTTCCGTTATTTGGCTAGTTTAGGAGATACAGCCTCCTTAATAAATATTTTTGGAAAATCCGTTATCTGTTGATTGATTCTAGAATATATTGACAAATTAAGACCAAAATAATAAATGTATATTTTTTGAAAATCCGATATTTGTTGATTGATTCTTAAAAATCTCTGCGAAATGAGACCAAAATAATATGTACGAATTTTCCGTTGTTTGGCTAGTTTAGGAGATATGGACTCCTTAAAAAATGTTTTTTGGAAATCCGTTATTTGTTGATTGATTCTTGAACATCTCGGCGAAATGAGACCAAAATATTATGTACGAATTTTCCGTTTTTTGGCTAGTTTAGGAGATATAGCCTCCTTAAAATATATTTTGTGCAAATCCCTTATTTGTTGATTGATTCTAGAATATATTGACAAATTAAGACCAAAATAATAAATGTATATTTTTTGAAAATCCGTTATTTGTTGATTGATTCTTGAAAATCTCGACGAAATAAGACCAAATTATATTGAGATAAAATATATTTTGTGAAAATCCCTTATTTGTTGATTGATTCTAGAATATCTTGACGAAATGAGTTCAAAATATTATGTACGAATTTTCCGTTATTTGGCTAGTTTAGGAGATACAGCCTCCTTAATAAATATTTTTGGAAAATCCGTTATCTGTTGATTGATTCTTCAATATCTCGACGAAATGAGACCAAAATATTATGTACGAATTTTCCGTTATTTGGCTAGTTTAGGAGATATGGACTCCTTAAAAAATGTTTTTTGGAAATCCGTTATTTGTTGATTGATTCTTGAACATCTCGGCGAAATGAGACCAAAATATTATGTACGAATTTTCCGTTATTTGGCTAGTTTAGGAGATACAGCCTCCTTAATAAATATTTTTGGAAAATCCGTTATCTGTTGATTGATTCTTCAATATCTCGACGAAATGAGACCAAAATATTATGTACGAATTTTCCGTTATTTGGCTAGTTTAGGAGATATGGACTCCTTAAAAAATGTTTTTTGGAAATCCGTTATTTGTTGATTGATTCTTGAACATCTCGGCGAAATGAGACCAAAATATTATGTACGAATTCTCCGTTTTTTGGGTAGTTTAAGAGATAAAGCCTCTTTAAAAAAATGATTTTTGAAAATACGTTATTTGTTGATTGATTCTTGAACATCTCGGCGAAATGAGACCAAAATATTATGTACGAATTTTCCGTTTTTTGGGTACTTTAGGAGATATAGCCTCCTTAAAATATATTTTGTGAAAATCCCTTATTTGTTGATTGATTCTAGAATATATTGACAAATTAAGACCAAAATAATAAATGTATATTTTTTGAAAATCAGTTATTTGTTGATTGATTCTTGAAAATCTCGACGAAATGAGACCAAATTATTATGGACGAATTTTCCATTTTTTAGGCTAGTTTAGGAGATATAGACTCCTTTATAAATATTTTTGGAAAATCCGTTATCTGTTGATTGATTCTTCAATATCTCGACGAAATGAGACCAAAATATTATGTACGAATTTTCCGTTTTTTGGCTTGTTTAGGAGATATAGCCTCCTAAAAAAATATTTTTTGAAAATCCATTATTTGTTGATTGATTGTCGAAAATCTCGGCGAAATGAGACTAAAATATTATGTACGAATTTTCCGTTTTTTGGCTAGTTTAGGAGATATAGCCTCTTAAAAAAATATTTTATGAAAATCCGTTATTTGTTGATTGATTCTTGAAAATCTCGACGAAATGAGACCAAATTATTATGTACGAATTTTCCGTTTTTTGGCTAGTTTAGGAGATATAGCCTCCTAAAAAAATATTTTTGAAAATCCATTATTTGTTGATTGATTGTCGAAAATCTCGGCGAAATGAGACTAAAATATTATGTACGAATTTTCCGTTATTTAGCTAGTTTAGAAGATATGGACTCCTTAAAAAATGTTTTTGAAAATCCGTTATTTGTTGATTGATTCTTGAACATCTCGGCGAAATGAGACCAAAGTATTATTTACGAATTTTTCATTATTATGATTAATTTAGGAGATATAGCCTCCTTAATAAATATTTTTGGAAAATCCGTTATCTGTTGATTGATTCTTAAAAATCTCGGCGAAATGAGAGCAAAGTATTATTTACGAATTTTACATTATTATTATGCTTATTTAGGAGATATAGCCTCCTTAATAAATATATTTGGAAAATCCGTTATCTGTTGATTGCTTCTTAAAAATCTCGGCAAAATGAGACTAAAATATTATGTACGAATTTTCCGTTTTTTGGGTAGTTTAGGAGATAAAGCCTCTTTAAAAAAATATTTTTGGAAAATCCGTTATTTGTTGATTGATTCTAGAATATCTTGACGAAATGAGTTCAAAATATTATGTACGAATTTTTCGTTATTTGGCTAGTTTAGGAGATATGGACTCCTTAAAAAATGTTTTTTGAAAATTCGTAATTTGTTGATTGCTTCTTGAACATCTCGGCGAAATGAGACCAAAATATTATGTACGAATTTTCCGTTTTTTGGCTAGTTTAGGAGATATAGCCTTCTTAAAATATATTGTGTGAAAATTCCTTATTTGTTGATTGATTCTAGAATATCTTGACGAAATGAGTTCAAAATATTATGTACGAATTTTCCGTTATTTGGCTAGTTTAGGAGATATGGACTCCTTAAAAAATGTTTTTTGAAAATCCGTAATTTGTTGATTGATTCTTGAACATCTCGGCGAAATGAGACTAAAATATTATGTACGAATTTTCCGTTTTTTGGCTAGTTTAGGAGATATAGCCTCCTTAAAATATATTTTGTGAAAATCCGTTATTTGTTGATTGATTCTAGAATATCTTGACGAAATGAGTTCAAAATATTATGTACGAATTTTCCGTTATTTGGCTAGTTTAGGAGATATGGACTCCTTAAAAAATGTTTTTTGAAAATCCGTAATTTGTTGATTGATTCTTGAACATCTCGGCGAAATGAGACCAAAATATTATGTACGAATTTTTCGTTTTTTGGGTAGTTTGGAAGATATAGCCCCTTTAAAATAGATTTTTGGAAAATCCGTTATTTGTTGATTGATTCTTGAACATCTCGGCGAAATGAGTCCAAAATATTATATACGAATTTTCCGTTATTTGGCTAGTTTGGAAGATATAGCCTCCTTAAAAAATATTTTTTGAAAATCCGTTATTTGTTGATTGATTCTTGAACATCTCGGCGAAATGAGACCAAAATATTATGTACGAATTTTACGTTTTTTGGCTAATTTAGGAGATATAGCCTCCTTAAAATATATTGTGTGAAAATCCCTTATTTGTTGATTGATTCTAAAATATCTTGACAAATTAAGACCAAAATAATAAATGTATATTTTTTGAAAATCCGATATTTGTTGATTGATTCTTAAAAATCTCGGCGAAATGAGACCAAAATATTATGTACGAATTTTCCGTTATTTGGCTAGTTTAGGAGATACAGCCTCCTTAATAAATATTTTTGGAAAATCCGTTATCTGTTGATTGATTCTTCAATATCTCGACGAAATGAGACCAAAATATTATGTACGAATTTTCCGTTATTTGGCTAGTTTAGGAGATATGGACTCCTTAAAAAATGTTTTTTGGAAATCCGTTATTTGTTGATTGATTCTTGAACATCTCGGCGAAATGAGACCAAAATATTATGTACGAATTTTCCCTTTTTTGGCTAGTTTAGGAGATATAGCCTCCTTAAAATATATTTTGTGAAAATCCCTTATTTGTTGATTGATTCTTGAAAATCTCGACGAAATGAGACCAAATTATTATGTACGAATTTTCCGTTTTTTGGCTAGTTTAGGAGATATAGCCTCCTAAAAAAATATTTTTTGAAAATCCATTATTTGTTGATTGATTGTCGAAAATCTCGGCGAAATGAGACTAAAATATTATGTACGAATTTTCCGTTATTTAGCTAGTTTAGAAGATATGGACTCCTTAAAAAATGTTTTTTGAAAATCCGTTATTTGTTGATTGATTCTTGAACATCTCGGCGAAATGAGACCAAAGTATTATTTACGAATTTTTCATTATTATGATTAATTAGGAGATATAGCCTCCTTAATAAATATTTTTGGAAAATCCGTTATCTGTTGATTGATTCTTAAAAATCTCGGCGAAATGAGACCAAAGTATTATTTACGAATTTTACATTATTATTATGCTTATTTAGGAGATATAGCCTCCTTAATAAATATATTTGGAAAATCCGTTATCTGTTGATTGATTCTTAAAAATCTCGGCAAAATGAGACTAAAATATTATGTACGAATTTTCCGTTTTTTGGGTAGTTTAGGAGATAAAGCCTCTTTAAAAAAATATTTTTGGAAAATCCGTTATTTGTTGATTGATTCTAGAATATCTTGACGAAATGAGTTCAAAATATTATGTACGAATTTTCCGTTATTTGGCTAGTTTAGGAGATATGGACTCCTTAAAAAATGTTTTTTGAAAATTCGTAATTTGTTGATTGCTTCTTGAACATCTCGGCGAAATGAGACCAAAATATTATGTACGAATTTTCCGTTTTTTGGCTAGTTTAGGAGATATAGCCTTCTTAAAATATATTGTGTGAAAATTCCTTATTTGTTGATTGATTCTAGAATATCTTGACGAAATGAGTTCAAAATATTATGTACGAATTTTCCGTTATTTGGCTAGTTTAGGAGATATGGACTCCTTAAAAAATGTTTTTTGAAAATCCGTAATTTGTTGATTGCTTCTTGAACATCTCGGCGAAATGAGACCAAAGTATTATTTACGAATTTTTCATTATTATGATTAATTAGGAGATATAGCCTCCTTAATAAATATTTTTGGAAAATCCGTTATCTGTTGATTGATTCTTAAAAATCTCGGCGAAATGAGAGCAAAGTATTATTTACGAATTTTACATTATTATTATGCTTATTTAGGAGATATAGCCTCCTTAATAAATATATTTGGAAAATCCGTTATCTGTTGATTGCTTCTTAAAAATCTCGGCAAAATGAGACTAAAATATTATGTACGAATTTTCCGTTTTTTGGGTAGTTTAGGAGATAAAGCCTCTTTAAAAAAATATTTTTGGAAAATCCGTTATTTGTTGATTGATTCTAGAATATCTTGACGAAATGAGTTCAAAATATTATGTACGAATTTTCCGTTATTTGGCTAGTTTAGGAGATATGGACTCCTTAAAAAATGTTTTTTGAAAATCCGTTATTTGTTGATTGATTCTTGAACATCTCGGCGAAATGAGACCAAAATATTATGTACGAATTTTCCGTTTTTTGGCTAGTTTAGGAGATATAGCCTCCTTAAAAAATATTTTGTGAAAATCCGTTATTTGTTGATTGATTCTAGAATATCTTGACGAAATGAGTCCAAAATATTATGTACGAATTTTCCGTTATTTGGCTAGTTTAGGAGATATGGACTCCTTAAAAAATGTTTTTTGAAAATCCGTTAATTTGTTGATTGATTCTTGAACATCTCGGCGAAATGAGACCAAAATATTATGTACGAATTTTTCGTTTTTTGGTAGTTTGGAAGATATAGCCCCTTTAAAATAGATTTTTGGAAAATCCGTTATTTGTTGATTGATTCTTGAACATCTCGGCGAAATGAGACAAAATCCAAAATATTATATACGAATTTTCCGTTATTTGGCTAGTTTGGAAGATATAGCCTCCTTAAAAATATTTTTTGAAAATCCGTTATTTGTTGATTGATTCTTGAACATCTCGGCGAAATGAGACCAAAATATTATGTACGAATTTTACGTTTTTTGGCTAATTTAGGAGATATAGCCTCCTTAAAATATATTGTGTGAAAATCCCTTATTTGTTGATTGATTCTAAAATATCTTGACAAATTAAGACCAAAATAATAAATGTATATTTTTTGAAAATCCGATATTTGTTGATTGATTCTTAAAAATCTCGGCGAAATGAGACCAAAATATTATGTACGAATTTTCCGTTATTTGGCTAGTTTAGGAGATACAGCCTCCTTAATAAATATTTTTGGAAAATCCGTTATCTGTTGATTGATTCTTCAATATCTCGACGAAATGAGACCAAAATATTATGTACGAATTTTCCGTTATTTGGCTAGTTTAGGAGATATGGACTCCTTAAAAAATGTTTTTTGAAAATCCGTTATTTGTTGATTGATTCTTGAACATCTCGGCGAAATGAGACCAAAATATTATGTACGAATTTTCCTTTTTTGGCTAGTTTAGGAGATATAGCCTCCTTAAAATATATTTTGTGAAAATCCGTTATTTGTTGATTGATTCTTGAAAATCTCGACGAAATGAGACCAAATTATTATGTACGAATTTTCCGTTTTTTGGCTAGTTTAGGAGATATAGCCTCCTAAAAAATATTTTTGAAAATCCATTATTTGTTGATTGATTGTCGAAAATCTCGGCGAAATGAGACTAAAATATTATGTACGAATTTTCCGTTATTTAGCTAGTTTAGAAGATATGGACTCCTTAAAAAAATGTTTTTTGAAAATCCGTTATTTGTTGATTGATTCTTGAACATCTCGGCGAAATGAGACCAAAATATTATTTACGAATTTTTCATTATTATGATTAGTTTAGGAGATATAGCCTCCTTAATAAATATTTTTGGAAAATCCGTTATCTGTTGATTGATTCTTAAAAATCTCGGCGAAATGAGACCAAAGTATTATTTACGAATTTTACATTATTATTATGCTTATTTAGGAGATATAGCCTCCTTAATAAATATATTTGGAAAATCCGTTATCTGTTGATTGATTCTTAAAAATCTCGGCAAAATGAGACTAAAATATTATGTACGAATTTTCCGTTTTTTGGGTAGTTTAGGAGATAAAGCCTCTTTAAAAAAATATTTTTGGAAAATCCGTTATTTGTTGATTGATTCTAGAATATCTTGACGAAATGAGTTCAAAATATTATGTACGAATTTTTCGTTATTTGGCTAGTTTAGGAGATATGGACTCCTTAAAAAATGTTTTTTGAAAATTCGTAATTTGATTAATTTAATTAAATGAGACCAAAATATTATGTACGAATTTTCCGTTTTTTTGCTAGTTTAGGAGATATAGCCTCCTTAAAATATATTGTGTGAAAATCCCTTATTTGTTGATTGATTCTAGAATATCTTGACGAAATGAGTTCAAAATATTATGTACGAATTTTCCGTTATTTGGCTAGTTTAGGAGATATGGACTCCTTAAAAAATGTTTTTTGAAAATCCGTTATTTGTTGATTGATTCTTGAACATCTCGGCGAAATGAGACCAAAGTATTATTTACGAATTTTCCATTATTATGGTTAGTTTAGGAGATATAGCCTCCTTAATAAATATTTTTGGAAAATCCGTTATCTGTTGATTGATTCTTAAAAATCTCGGCGAAATGAGACCAAAGTATTATTTACGAATTTTACATTATTATTATGGCTAGTTTAGGAGATATAGCCTCCTTAATAAATATATTTGGAAAATCCGTTATCTGTTGATTGATTCTTAAAAATCTCGGCAAAATGAGACCAAAATATTATGTACGAATTTTCCGTTTTTTGGGTAGTTTAGGAGATAAAGCCTCTTTAAAAAAATATTTTTGGAAAATCCGTTATTTGTTGATTGATTCTAGAATATCTTGACGAAATGAGTTCAAAATATTATGTACGAATTTTCCGTTATTTGGCTAGTTTAGGAGATATGGACTCCTTAAAAAATGTTTTTTGAAAATCCGTAATTTGTTGATTGATTCTTGAACATCTCGGCGAAATGAGACCAAAATATTATGTACGAATTTTCCGTTTTTTGGCTAGTTTAGGAGATATAGCCTCCTTAAAATATATTTTGTGAAAATCCGTTATTTGTTGATTGATTCTAGAATATCTTGACGAAATGAGTTCAAAATATTATGTACGAATTTTCCGTTATTTGGCTAGTTTAGGAGATATGGACTCCTTAAAAAATGTTTTTTGAAAATCCGTTATTTGTTGATTGATTCTTGAACATCTCGGCGAAATGAGACCAAAATATTATGTACGAATTTTTCGTTTTTTGGGTAGTTTGGAAGATATAGCCCCTTTAAAATAGATTTTTGGAAAATCCGTTATTTGTTGATTGATTCTTGAACATCTCGGCGAAATGAGTCCAAAATATTATATACGAATTTTCCGTTATTTGGCTAGTTTGGAAGATATAGCCTCCTTAAAAAATATTTTTTGAAAATCCGTTATTTGTTGATCGATTCTTGAACATCTCGGCGAAATGAGACCAAAATATTATGTACGAATTTTACGTTTTTTGGCTAATTTAGGAGATATAGCCTCCTTAAAATATATTGTGTGAAAATCCCTTATTTGTTGATTGATTCTAAAATATCTTGACAAATTAAGACCAAAATAATAAATGTATATTTTTTGAAAATCCGATATTTGTTGATTGATTCTTAAAAATCTCGGCGAAATGAGACCAAAATATTATGTACGAATTTTCCGTTATTTGGCTAGTTTAGGAGATATAGCCTCCTTAATAAATATTTTTGGAAAATCCGTTATCTGTTGATTGATTCTTCAATATCTCGACGAAATGAGACCAAAATATTATGTACGAATTTTCCGTTATTTGGCTAGTTTAGGAGATATGGACTCCTTAAAAAATGTTTTTTGAAAATCCGTTATTTGTTGATTGATTCTTGAACATCTCGGCGAAATGAGACCAAAATATTATGTACGAATTTTCCGTTTTTTGGCTAGTTTAGGAGATATAGCCTCCTTAAAATATATTTTGTGAAAATCCCTTATTTGTTGATTGATTCTAGAATATCTTGACAAATTAAGACCAAAATAATAAATGTATATTTTTGAAAATCCGTTATTTGTTGATTGATTCTTAAAAATCTCGACGAAATGAGACCAAATTATATTGAGATAAAATATATTGTGTGAAAATCCCTTATTTGTTGATTGATTCTAGAATATCTTGACGAAATGAGTTCAAAATATTATGTACGAATTTTCCGTTATTTGGCTAGTTTAGGAGATATGGACTCCTTAAAAAATGTTTTTTGAAAATCCGTTATTTGTTGATTGATTCTTGAACATCTCGGCGAAATGAGACCAAAATATTATGTACGAATTTTCCGTTTTTTGGCTAGTTTAGGAGATATAGCCTCCTTAAAATATATTTTGTGAAAATCCGTTATTTGTTGATTGATTCTAGAATATTTTGACAAATTAAGACCAAAATATTATGTACGAATTCCTCGTTTTTTGGGTAGTTTGGAAGATATAGCCCCTTTAAAATAGATTTTTGGAAAATCCGTTATTTGTTGATTGATTCTTGAACATCTCGGCGAAATGAGTCCAAAATATTATATACGAATTTTCCGTTATTTGGCTAGTTTGGAAGATATAGCCTCCTTAAAAAATATTTTTTGAAAATCCGTTATTTGTTGATTGATTCTTGAAGATCTCGGCGAAATGAGACCAAAATATTATGTACGAATTTTACGTTTTTTGGCTAATTTAGGAGATATAGCCTCTTTAAAATATATTGTGTGAAAATCCCTTATTTATTGATTGATTCTTAAAAATCTCGGCGAAATGAGACCAAAATATTATGTACGAATTTTCCGTTATTTGGCTAGTTAAGGAGATACAGCCTCCTTAATAAATATTTTTGGAAAATCCGTTATCTGTTGATTGATTCTTCAATATCTCGACGAAATGAGACCAAAATATTATGTACGAATTTTCCGTTATTTGGCTAGTTTAGGAGATACAGCCTCCTTAATAAATATTTTTGGAAAATCCGTTATCTGTTGATTGATTCTTCAATATCTCGACGAAATGAGACCAAAATATTATGTACGAATTTTCCGTTATTTGGCTAGTTTAGGAGATATAAAAAATATTTTTTGAAAATCCGTTATCTGTTGATTGATTCTTGAACATCTCGGCGAAATGAGACCAAAATATTATGTACGAATTTTCCGTTTTTTGGCTAGTTTAGGAGATATAGCCTCCTTAAAAAATATTTTGTGAAAATCCGTTATTTGTTGATTGATTCTAGAATATCTCGACGAAATGAGACTAAAATATTATGTACGAATTTTCCGTTATTTGGCTAGTTTAGTAGATATGGACTCCTCAAAAAATGTTTTTTGAAAATCCGTAATTTGTTGATTGATTCTTGAACATCTCGGCGAAATGAGACCAAAATATTATGTACGAATTTTTCGTTTTTTGGGTAGTTTGGAAGATATAGCCTCCTTTAAAATAGATTTTTGGAAAATCCGTTATTTGTTGATTGATTCTTGAACATCTCGGCGAAATGAGTCCAAAATATTATATACGAATTTTCCGTTATTTGGCTAGTTTGGAAGATATAGCCTCCTTAAAAAATATTTTTTGAAAATCCGTTATTTGTTGATTGATTCTTGAACATCTCGGCGAAATGAGACCAAAATATTATGTACGAATTTTCCGTTTTTTGGCTAGTTTAGGAGATATAGCCTCCTTAAAATATATTGTGTGAAAATCCCTTATTTGTTGATTGATTCTAGAATATCTTGACAAATTAAGACCAAAATAATAAATGTATATTTTTTGAAAATCCGTTATTTGTTGATTGATTCTTGAAAATCTCGACGAAATGAGACCAAAATATTATGTACGAATTTTCCGTTATTTGGCTAGTTTAGGAGATACAGCCTCCTTAATAAATATTTTTTGGAAAATCCGTTATTTGTTGATTGATTCTTCAATATCTCGACGAAATGAGACCAAAATATTATGTACGAATTTTCCGTTATTTGGCTAGTTTAGGAGATATAGCCTCCTTAATAAATATTTTTTTGAAAATCCGTTATTTGTTGATTGATTCTTGAAAATCTCGACGAAATGAGACCAAAATATTATGTACGAATTTTTCGTTTTTTGGGTAGTTTAGAAGATATAGCCCCTTTAAAATAGATTTTTGGAAAATCCGTTATTTGTTGATTGATTCTTGAACATCTCGGCGAAATGAGTCCAAAATATTATATACGAATTTTCCGTTATTTGGCTAGTTTGGAAGATATAGCCTCCTTAAAAAATATTTTTGAAAATCCGTTATTTGTTGATTGATTCTTGAACATCTCGGCGAAATGAGACCAAAATATTATGTACGAATTTTCCGTTTTTTGGCTAATTTAGGAGATATAGCCTCCTTAAAATATATTGTGTGAAAATCCCTTATTTGTTGATTGATTCTAGAATATCTTGACAAATTAAGACCAAAATAATAAATGTATATTTTTGAAAATCCGATATTTGTTGATTGATTCTTGAAAATCTCGACGAAATGAGACCAAATTATTATGTACGAATTTTCCATTTTTTAGGCTAGTTTAGGAGATATAGACCTCCTTAATAAATATTTTTGGAAAATCCGTTATCTGTTGATTGATTCTTAAAAATCTCGGCGAAATGAGACCAAAATATTATGTACGAATTTTCCGTTATTTGGCTAGTTTAGGAGATACAGCCTCCTTAATAAATATTTTTGGAAAATCCGTTATCTGTTGATTGATTCTTCAATATCTCGACGAAATGAGACCAAAATATTATGTACGAATTTTCCGTTATTTGGCTAGTTTAGGAGATATGGACTCCTTAAAAAATGTTTTTTGAAAATCCGTAATTTGTTGATTGATTCTTGAACATCTCGGCGAAATGAGACTAAAATATTATGTACGAATTTTCCGTTTTTTGGCTAGTTTAGGAGATATAGCCTCCTTAAAATATATTTTGTGAAAATCCGTTATTTGTTGATTGATTCTAGAATATCTTGACGAAATGAGTTCAAAATATTATGTACGAATTTTCCGTTATTTGGCTAGTTTAGGAGATATGGACTCCTTAAAAAATGTTTTTTGAAAATCCGTAATTTGTTGATTGATTCTTGAACATCTCGGCGAAATGAGACCAAAATATTATGTACGAATTTTTCGTTTTTTGGGTAGTTTGGAAGATATAGCCCCTTTAAAATAGATTTTTGGAAAATCCGTTATTTGTTGATTGATTCTTGAACATCTCGGCGAAATGAGTCCAAAATATTATATACGAATTTTCCGTTATTTGGCTAGTTTGGAAGATATAGCCTCCTTAAAAAATATTTTTTGAAAATCCGTTATTTGTTGATTGATTCTTGAACATCTCGGCGAAATGAGACCAAAATATTATGTACGAATTTTACGTTTTTTGGCTAATTTAGGAGATATAGCCTCCTTAAAATATATTGTGTGAAAATCCCTTATTTGTTGATTGATTCTAAAATATCTTGACAAATTAAGACCAAAATAATAAATGTATATTTTTTGAAAATCCGATATTTGTTGATTGATTCTTCAATATCTCGACGAAATGAGACCAAAATATTATGTACGAATTTTCCGTTATTTGGCTAGTTTAGGAGATATGGACTCCTTAAAAAATGTTTTTTGGAAATCCGTTATTTGTTGATTGATTCTTGAACATCTCGGCGAAATGAGACCAAAATATTATGTACGAATTTTTCGTTTTTTGGGTAGTTTGGAAGATATAGCCCCTTTAAAATAGATTTTTGGAAAATCCGTTATTTGTTGATTGATTCTTGAACATCTCGGCGAAATGAGTCCAAAATATTATGTACGAATTTTCCGTTATTTGGCTAGTTTAGGAGATATGGACTCCTTAAAAAATGTTTTTTGAAAATCCGTTATTTGTTGATTGATTCTTGAACATCTCGGCGAAATGAGACCAAAGTATTATTTACGAATTTTTCATTATTATGATTGTTTAGGAGATATAGCCTCCTTAATAAATATTTTTGGAAAATCCGTTATCTGTTGATTGATTCTTCAATATCTCGACGAAATGAGACCAAAATATTAGGTGCGAATTTTCCGTTTTTTGGCTAGTTTTGGAGATATAGCCTCTTTAAAAAATATTTTTTGAAAATCCGTTATTTGTTGATTGATTCTTGAACATCTCGGCGAAATGAGACCAAAATATTATGTACGAATTTTCCGTTTTTGGCTAGTTTAGGAGATATAGCCTCCTTAAAATATATTTTGTGAAAATCCGTTATTTGTTGATTGATTCTAGAATATATTGACAAATTAAGACCAAAATAATAAATTTATATTTTTTGAAAATCCGTTATTTGTTGATTGATTCTTAAAAATCTCGACGAAATGAGACCAAATATTAAATTATATTTAGGAGATAAAAAATATATTGTGTGAAAATCCCTTATTTGTTGATTGATTCTAGAATATCTTGACGAAATGAGTTCAAAATATCATGTACGAATTTTCCGTTATTTGACTAGTTTAGGAGATATGGACTCCTTAATAAATGTTTTTTGAAAATCCGTAATTTGTTGATTGATTCTTGAACATCTCGGCGAAATGAGACCAAAATATTATGTACAAATTTTCCGTTTTTTGGCTAGTTTAGGAGATATAGCCTCCTTAAAATATATTTTGTGAAAATCCGTTATTTGTTGATTGATTCTAGAATATTTTGACAAATTTAGACCAAAATATTATGTACGAATTTTTCGTTTTTTGGGTAGTTTGGAAGATATAGCCCCTTTAAAATAGATTTTGTGAAAATCCCTTATTTGTTGATTGATTCTAGAATATATTGACAAATTAAGACCAAAATAATAAATGTATATTTTTTGAAAATCAGTTATTTGTTGATTGATTCTTGAAAATCTCGACGAAATGAGACCAAATTATTATGTACGAATTTTCCATTTTTTAGGCTAGTTTAGGAGATATAGACTCCTTAATAAATATTTTTGGAAAATCCATTATTTGTTGATTGATTGTCGAAAATCTCGGCGAAATGAGACTAAAATATTATGTACGAATTTTCCGTTTTTTGGCTAGTTTAGGAGATATAGCCTCTTAAAAAAATATTTTATGAAAATCCGTTATTTGTTGATTGATTCTTGAAAATCTCGACGAAATGAGACCAAATTATTATGTACGAATTTTCCGTTTTTTGGCTAGTTTAGGAGATATAGTCTCCTAAAAAAATATTTTTTGAAAATCCATTATTTGTTGATTGATTGTCGAAAATCTCGGCGAAATGAGACTAAAATATTATGTACGAATTTTCCGTTATTTAGCTAGTTTAGTAGATATGGACTCCTTAAAAAATGTTTTTTGAAAATCCGTTATTTGTTGATTGATTCTTGAACATCTCGGCGAAATGAGACCAAAGTATTATTTACGAATTTTTCATTATTATGATTAATTTAGGAGATATAGCCTCCTTAATAAATATTTTTGGAAAATCCGTTATCTGTTGATTGATTCTTAAAAATCTCGGCGAAATGAGACCAAAGTATTATTTACGAATTTTACATTATTATTATGCTTATTTAGGAGATATAGCCTCCTTAATAAATATATTTGGAAAATCCGTTATCTGTTGATTGATTCTTAAAAATCTCGGCAAAATGAGACTAAAATATTATGTACGAATTTTCCGTTTTTTGGGTAGTTTAGGAGATAAAGCCTCTTTAAAAAAATATTTTTGGAAAATCCGTTATTTGTTGATTGATTCTAGAATATCTTGACGAAATGAAGACCAAAATATTATGTACGAATTTTCCGTTTTTTGGGTAGTTTGGAAGATATAGCCTCCTTTAAAATATATTTTGTGAAAATCCCTTATTTGTTGATTGATTCTAGAATATATTGACAAATTAAGACCAAAATAATAAATGTATATTTTTTTGAAAATCCGTTATTTGTTGATTGATTCTTGAAAATCTCGACGAAATGAGACCAAATTATTATGTACGAATTTTCCATTTTTTAGGCTAGTTTAGGAGATATAGACTCCTTAATAAATATTTTTGGAAAATCCGTTATCTGTTGATTGATTCTTCAATATCTCGACGAAATGAGACTAAAATATTATGTACGAATTTTCCGTTTTTTGGCTAGTTTAGGAGATATAGCCTCTTGAAAAAATATTTTATGAAAATCCGTTATTTGTTGATTGATTCTTGAAAATCTCGACGAAATGAGACCAAATTAATATGTACGAATTTTCCGTTTTTTGGCTAGTTTAGGAGAAATAGCCTCCTAAAAAAATATTTTTTGAAAATCCATTATTTGTTGATTGATTGTCGAAAATCTCGGCGAAATGAGACTAAAATATTATGTACGAATTTTCCGTTATTTAGCTAGTTTAGTAGATATGGACTCCTTAAAAAATGTTTTTTGAAAATCCGTTATTTGTTGATTGATTCTTGAACATCTCGGCGAAATGAGACCAAAGTATTATTTACGAATTTTTCATTATTATGATTAATTAGGAGATATAGCCTCCTTAATAAATATTTTTGGAAAATCCGTTATCTGTTGATTGATTCTTAAAAATCTCGGCGAAATGAGACCAAAGTATTATTTACGAATTTTACATTATTATTATGCTTATTTAGGAGATATAGCCTCCTTAATAAATATATTTGGAAAATCCGTTATCTGTTGATTGATTCTTAAAAATCTCGGCAAAATGAGACTAAAATATTATGTACGAATTTTCCGTTTTTTGGGTAGTTTAGGAGATAAAGCCTCTTTAAAAAATATTTTTGGAAAATCCGTTATTTGTTGATTGATTCTAGAATATCTTGACGAAATGAGTTCAAAATATTATGTACGAATTTTTCGTTATTTGGCTAGTTTAGGAGATATGGACTCCTTAAAAAATGTTTTTTGAAAATCCGTTATTTGTTGATTGATTCTTGAACATCTCGGCGAAATGAGACCAAAATATTATGTACGAATTTTCCGTTTTTTGGCTAGTTTAGGAGATATAGCCTCCTTAAAAAATATTTTGTGAAAATCCGTTATTTGTTGATTGATTCTAGAATATCTTGACGAAATGAGTTCAAAATATTATGTACGAATTTTCCGTTATTTGGCTAGTTTAGGAGATATGGACTCCTTAAAAAATGTTTTTTGAAAATCCGTAATTTGTTGATTGATTCTTGAACATCTCGGCGAAATGAGACCAAAATATTATGTACGAATTTTCCGTTTTTTGGCTAGTTTAGGAGATATAGCCTCCTTAAAATATATTTTGTGAAAATCCGTTATTTGTTGATTGATTCTAGAATATCTTGACGAAATGAGTTCAAAATATTATGTACGAATTTTCCGTTATTTGGCTAGTTTAGGAGATATAGACTCCTTAAAAAATGTTTTTTGAAAATCCGTTAATTTGTTGATTGATTCTTGAACATCTCGGCGAAATGAGACCAAAATATTATGTACGAATTTTTCGTTTTTTGGGTAGTTTGGAAGATATAGCCTCCTTAAAAATAGATTTTTGGAAAATCCGTTATTTGTTGATTGATTCTTGAACATCTCGGCGAAATGAGTCCAAAATATTATATACGAATTTTCCGTTATTTGGCTAGTTTGGAAGATATAGCCTCCTTAAAAAAATATTTTTTGAAAATCCGTTATTTGTTGATTGATTCTTGAACATCTCGGCGAAATGAGACCAAAATATTATGTACGAATTTTACGTGTTTTTGGCTAATTTAGGAGATATAGCCTCCTTAAAATATATTTTGTGAAAATCCCTTATTTGTTGATTGATTCTAAAATATCTTGACAAATTAAGACCAAAATAATAAATGTATATTTTTTGAAAATCCGTTATTTGTTGATTGATTCATGAAAATCTCGACGAAATGAGACCAAATTATTATGTTAGTTTAGGAGATACAGCCTCCTTAATAAATATTTTTGGAAAATCCGTTATCTGTTGATTGATTCTTCAATATCTCGACGAAATGAGACCAAAATATTATGTACGAATTTTCCGTTATTTGGCTAGTTTAGGAGATATGGACTCCTTAAAAAATATTTTTTGGAAAATCCGTTATTTGTTGATTGATTCTTGAACATCTCGGCGAAATGAGACCAAAATATTATGTACGAATTCTCCGATTTTTGGCTAGTTTAGGAGATATAGCCTCCTAAAAAAATATTTTTTGAAAATCCATTATTTGTTGATTGATTGTCGAAAATCTCGGCGAAATGAGACTAAAATATTATGTACGAATTTTCCGTTATTTAGCTAGTTTAGGAGATATAGCCTCTTAAAAAAATATTTTATGAAAATCCGTTATTTGTTGATTGATTCTTGAAAATCTCGACGAAATGAGACCAAATTATTATGTACGAATTTTCCGTTTTTTGGCTAGTTTAGGAGATATAGCCTCCTAAAAAAATATTTTTTGAAAATCCATTATTTGTTGATTGATTGTCGAAAATCTCGGCGAAATGAGACTAAAATATTATGTACGAATTTTCCGTTATTTAGCTAGTTTAGGAGATATAGCCTCTTAAAAAAATATTTTATGAAAATCCGTTATTTGTTGATTGATTCTTGAACATCTCGGCGAAATGAGACCAAAGTATTATTTACGAATTTTTCATTATTATTATGCTTATTTAGGAGATATAGCCTCCTTAATAAATATATTTGGAAAATCCGTTATCTGTTGATTGATTCTTAAAAATCTCGGCAAAATGAGACCAAAATATTATGTACGAATTTTCCGTTTTTTGGGTAGTTTAGGAGATAAAGCCTCTTTAAAAAAATATTTTTGGAAAATCCGTTATTTGTTGATTGATTCTAGAATATCTTGACGAAATGAGTTCAAAATATTATGTACGAATTTTCCGTTATTTGGCTAGTTTAGGAGATATGGACTCCTTAAAAAATGTTTTTTGAAAATCCGTTATTTGTTGATTGATTCTTGAACATCTCGGCGAAATGAGACCAAAATATTATGTACGAATTTTCCGTTTTTTGGCTAGTTTAGGAGATATAGCCTCCTTAAAATATATTTTGTGAAAATCCCTTATTTGTTGATTGATTCTAGAATATCTTGACAAATTAAGACCAAAATAATAAATGTATATTTTTTGAAAATCCGTTATTTGTTGATTGATTCTTAAAAATCTCGGCGAAATGAGACCAAAATATTATGTACGAATTTTCCGTTATTTGGCTAGTTTAGGAGATACAGCCTCCTTAATAAATATTTTTGGAAAATCCGTTATCTGTTGATTGATTCTTCAATATCTCGACGAAATGAGACCAAAATATTATGTACGAATTTTCCGTTATTTGGCTAGTTTAGGAGATATGGACTCCTTAAAAAATGTTTTTTGGAAATCCGTTATTTGTTGATTGATTCTTGAACATCTCGGCGAAATGAGACCAAAATATTATGTACGAATTTTCCGTTTTTTGGGTAGTTTAGGAGATAAAGCCTCTTTAAAAAAATGTTTTTTGAAAATACGTTATTTGTTGATTGATTCTTGAACATCTCGGCGAAATGAGACCAAAATATTATGTACGAATTTTCCGTTTTTTGGGTAGTTTAGGAGATATAGCCTCCTTAAAATATATTTTGTGAAAATCCCTTATTTGTTGATTGATTCTAGAATATATTGACAAATTAAGACCAAAATAATAAATGTATATTTTTTGAAAATCCGTTATTTGTTGATTGATTCTTGAAAATCTCGACGAAATGAGACCAAATTATTATGTACGAATTTTCCATTTTTTAGGCTAGTTTAGGAGATATAGACTCCTTAATAAATATTTTTGGAAAATCCGTTATCTGTTGATTTATTCTTCAATATCTCGACGAAATGAGACCAAAGTATTATGTACGAATTTTCCGTTTTTTGGCTAGTTTTGGAGATATAGCCTCTTAAAAAAATATTTTATGAAAATCCGTTATTTGTTGATTGATTCTTGAAAATCTCGACGAAATGAGACCAAATTATTATGTACGAATTTTCCGTTTTTTGGCTAGTTTAGGAGATATAGCCTCCTAAACAAATATTTTTTGAAAATCCATTATTTGTTGATTGCTTGTCGAAAATCTCGGCGAAATGAGACAAAAATATTATGTACGAATTTTCCGTTTTTTGGCTAGTTTAGGAGATATAGCCTCTTAAAAAAATATTTTATGAAAATCCGTTATTTGTTGATTGATTCTTGAAAATCTCGACGAAATGAGACCAAATTATTATGTACGAATTTTCCGTTTTTTGGCTAGTTTAGGAGATATAGCCTCCTAAAAAAATATTTTTGAAAATCCGTTATTTGTTGATTGATTCTTGAAAATCTCGGCGAAATGAGACCAAAATATTATGTACGAATTTTCCGTTATTTAGGCTAGTTTAGGAGATATAGCCTCCTTAAAAAATATTTTTGAAAATCCGTTATTTGTTGATTGATTCTTGAACATCTCGGCGAAATGAGACCAAAATATTATTTACGAATTTTCCGTTATTTGGCTAGTTATTAGGAGATATAGCCTCCTTAATAAATATTTTTGGAAAATCCGTTATTTGTTGATTGATTCTTGAAAATCTCGGCGAAATGAGACCAAAGTATTATTTACGAATTTTACATTATTATTATGCTTATTTAGGAGATATAGCCTCCTTAATAAATATTTTTTGGAAAATCCGTTATCTGTTGATTGATTCTTAAAAATCTCGGCAAAATGAGACCAAAATATTATGTACGAATTTTCCGTTTTTTGGGTAGTTTAGGAGATAAAGCCTCTTTAAAAAAATATTTTTTGGAAAATCCGTTATTTGTTGATTGATTCTAGAATATCTCGACGAAATGAGACCAAAATATTATGTACGAATTTTCCGTTATTTGGCTAGTTTGGGAGATATAGCCTCCTTAAAAAATATTTTTTGAAAATCCGTTATTTGTTGATTGATTCTTGAACATCTCGGCGAAATGAGACCAAAATATTATGTACGAATTTTCCGTTTTTTGGCTAGTTTAGGAGATATAGCCTCCTTAAAAAATATTTTGTGAAAATCCCTTATTTGTTGATTGATTCTAGAATATCTCGACGAAATGAGACCAAAATATTATGTACGAATTTTCCGTTATTTGGCTAGTTTAGGAGATATGGACTCCTTAAAAAATGTTTTTTGAAAATCCGTTATTTGTTGATTGATTCTTGAACATCTCGGCGAAATGAGACCAAAATATTATGTACGAATTTTCCGTTTTTTGGCTAGTTTAGGGGATATAGCCTCCTTAAAAAATATTTTGTGAAAATCCGTTATTTGTTGATTGATTCTTGAATATCTTGACGAAATGAGACCAAAATATTATGTACGAATTTTTCGTTTTTTGGGTAGTTTGGAAGATATAGCCCCTTTAAAAAATATTTTTGGAAAATCCGTTATTTGTTGATTGATTCTTGAACATCTCGGCGAAATGAGACCAAAATATTATGTACGAATTTTCCGTTATTTGGCTAGTTTAGGAAGATATAGCCTCCTTAAAAAAATATTTTTTGAAAATCCGTTATTTGTTGATTGATTCTTGAACATCTCGGCGAAATGAGACCAAAATATTATGTACGAATTTTCCGTTTTTTGGCTAGTTTAGGAGATATAGCCTCCTTAAAATATATTTTGTGAAAATCCCTTATTTGTTGATTGATTCTAGAATATCTTGACAAATTAAGACCAAAATAATAAATGTATATTTTTTGAAAATCCGTTATTTGTTGATTGATTCTTGAAAATCTCGACGAAATGAGACCAAATTATTATGTACGAATTTTCCATTTTTTAGGCTAGTTTAGGAGATATAGACTCCTTAATAAATATTTTTGGAAAATCCGTTATCTGTTGATTGATTCTTCAATATCTCGACGAAATGAGACCAAAATATTATGTACGAATTTTCCGTTATTTGGCTAGTTTAGGAGATATGGACTCCTTAAAAAATGTTTTTTGGAAATCCGTTATTTGTTGATTGATTCTTGAAAATCTCGGCGAAATGAGACCAAAATATTATGTACGAATTCTCCGATTTTTGGCTAGTTTAGGAGATATAGCCTCCTAAAAAAATATTTTTTGAAAATCCATTATTTGTTGATTGATTGTCGAAAATCTCGGCGAAATGAGACTAAAATATTATGTACGAATTTTCCGTTATTTAGCTAGTTTAGGAGATATAGCCTCTTAAAAAAATATTTTATGAAAATCCGTTATTTGTTGATTGATTCTTGAAAATCTCGACGAAATGAGACCAAATTATTATGTACGAATTTTCCGTTTTTTGGCTAGTTTAGGAGATATAGCCTCCTTAAAATATATTTTTGAAAATCCATTATTTGTTGATTGATTGTCGAAAATCTCGGCGAAATGAGACTAAAATATTATGTACGAATTTTCTGTTATTTAGCTAGTTTAGGAGATATAGCCTCATAAAAAAATATTTTATGAAAATCCGTTGTTTGTTGATTGATTCTTGAATATCTCGACGAAATGAGACCAAATTATTATGTACGAATTTTCCGTTTTTTGGCTAGTTTAGGAGATATAGCCTCCTTAATAATTATTTTTGGAAAATCCGTTATTTGTTGATTGATTCTTGAACATCTCGGCGAAATGAGACCAAAATATTATGTACGAATTTTTCATTTTTATGTTGTTTAGGAGATATAGCCTCCTTAATAAAATATTTTTGGAAAATCCGTTATTTGTTGATTGATTCTTGAATATCTCGACGAAATGAGACCAAAATATTATGTACGAATTTTCCGTTTTTTGGCTAGTTTAGGAGATATAGCCTCCTAAAAAATATATTTTTGAAAATCCGTTATTTGTTGATTGATTCTTAAAAATCTCGGCGAAATGAGACTAAAATATTATGTACGAATTTTCCGTTTTTTGGCTAGTTTAGGAGATAAAGCCTCCTTAAAAAATATTTTTGGAAAATCCGTTATTTGTTGATTGATTCTTGAACATCTCGACGAAATGAGATCCAAAATATTATGTACGAATTTTCCGTTATTTGGCTAGTTTAGGAGATATAGACTCCTTAAAAAATATGTTTTTGAAAATCCGTTATTTGTTGATTGATTCTTGAAGATCTCGGCGAAATGAGACCAAAGTATTATGTACGAATTTTCCGTTATTATGATAGTTTAGGAGATATAGCCTCCTTAATAAATATTTTTGGAAAATCCGTTATCTGTTGATTGATTCTTCAATATCTCGACGAAATGAGACCAAAATATTATGTACGAATTTTCCGTTTTTTGGCTAGTTTAGGAGATATAGCCTCTTAAAAAATATTTTTGAAAATCCATTATTTGTTGATTGATTCTTGAAAATCTCGGCGAAATGAGACCAAAATATTATGTACGAATTTTCCGTTTTTTGGCTAGTTTAGGAGATATAGCCTCCTTAATAAATATTTTTTGAAAATCCGTTATTTGTTGATTGATTCTTAAAAATCTCGGCGAAATGAGACCAAAATATTATGTACGAATTTTCCGTTATTTGGCTAGTTTAGGAGATATAGACTCCTTAAAAAATATTTTTTGAAAATCCGTTATTTGTTGATTGATTCTTGAACATCTCGGCGAAATGAGACCAAAATATTATGTACGAATTTTCCGTTTTTTGGGTAGTTTAGGAGATAAAGCCTCTTTAAAAAATATTTTTGAAAATCCGTTATTTGTTGATTGATTCTTGAACATCTCGGCGAAATGAGACCAAAATATTATGTACGAATTTTCCGTTATTTGGCTAGTTTAGGAGATACAGCCTCTTTAATAAATATTTTTGGAAAATCCGTTATCTGTTGATTGATTCTTCAATATCTCGACGAAATGAGACCAAAATATTATGTACGAATTTTCCGTTATTTGGCTAGTTTAGGAGATATGGACTCCTTAAAAAATGTTTTTTTGGAAATCCGTTATTTGTTGATTGATTCTTGAACATCTCGGCGAAATGAGACCAAAATATTATGTACGAATTCTTCGTTTTTTGGGTAGTTTAGGAGATAAAGCCTCTTTAAAAAAATGTTTTTTGAAAATACGTTATTTGTTGATTGATTCTTGAACATCTCGGCGAAATGAGACCAAAATATTTTGTACGAATTTTCCGTTTTTTGGGTAGTTTAGGAGATATAGCCTCCTTAAAATATATTTTGTGAAAATCCCTTATTTGTTGATTGATTCTAGAATATATTGACAAATTAAGACCAAAATAATAAATGTATATTTTTTGAAAATCCGTTATTTGTTGATTGATTCTTGAAAATCTCGACGAAATGAGACTAAATTATTATGTACGAATTTTCCATTTTTTAGGCTAGTTTAGGAGATATAGACTCCTTAATAAATATTTTTGGAAAATCCGTTATCTGTTGATTGATTCTTCAATATCTCGACGAAATGAGACCAAAGTATTATGTACGAATTTTCCGTTTTTTGGCTAGTTTTGGAGATATAGCCTCTTAAAAAAATATTTTTTGAAAATCCGTTATTTGTTGATTGATTCTTGAAAATCTCGACGAAATGAGACCAAATTATTATGTACGAATTTTCCGTTTTTTGGCTAGTTTAGGAGATATAGCCTCCTAAAAAAATATTTTTTGAAAATCCATTATTTGTTGATTGCTTGTCGAAAATCTCGGCGAAATGAGACCAAAATATTATGTACGAATTTTCCGTTTTTTGGCTAGTTTAGGAGATATAGCCTCTTTAAAAAAATGTTTTTTGAAAATACGTTATTTGTTGATTGATTCTTGAACATCTCGGCGAAATGAGACCAAAATATTATGTACGAGTTTTCCGTTTTTTGGGTAGTTTAGGAGATATAGCCTCCTTAAAATATATTTTGTGAAAATCCCTTATTTGTTGATTGATTCTAGAATATATTGACAAATTAAGACCAAAATAATTAATGTATATTTTTTGAAAATCCGTTATTTGTTGATTGATTCTTGAAAATCTCGACGAAATGAGACCAAATTATTATGTACGAATTTTCCATTTTTTAGGCTAGTTTAGGAGATATAGCCTCTTAAAAAAATATTTTTTGAAAATCCGTTATTTGTTGATTGATTCTTGAAAATCAAGACGAAATGAGACCAAAATATTATGTACGAATTCTCCGTTTTTTGGGTAGTTTAGGAGATAAAGCCTCTTTAAAAAAATGTTTTTTGAAAATACGTTATTTGTTGATTGATTCTTGAACATCTCGGCGAAATGAGACCAAAATATTATGTACGAATTTTCCGTTTTTTGGGTAGTTTAGGAGATATAGCCTCCTTAATAAATATTTTTGGAAAATCCGTTATCTGTTGATTGATTCTTCAATATCTCGACGAAAATGAGACCAAAATAATTAAGTACGAATTTTCCGTTTTGGCTAGTTTAGGAGATATAGCCCCTATAAAAATTTTTGAAAATCCGTTATTTGTTGATTGATTCTTGAAAATCTCGACGAAATGAGACCAAAATATTATGTACGAATTTTCCGTTTTTTGGCTAGTTTAGGAGATATAGCCTCTTAAAAAATATTTTTTGAAAATCCGTTATTTGTTGATTGATTCTTGAAAATCTCGACGAAATGAGACCAAAATATTATGTACGAATTCTCCGTTTTTTGGGTAGTTTAGGAGATAAAGCCTCTTTAAAAAAATGTTTTTTGAAAATACGTTATTTGTTGATTGATTCTTGAACATCTCGGCGAAATGAGACCAAAATATTATGTACGAGTTTTCCGTTTTTTGGGTAGTTTAGGAGATATAGCCTCCTTAAAATATATTTTGTGAAAATCCCTTATTTGTTGATTGATTCTAGAATATATTGACAAATTAAGACCAAAATAATTAGTGTATATTTTTTGAAAATCCGTTATTTGTTGATTGATTCTTGAAAATCTCGACGAAATGAGACCAAATTATTATGTACGAATTTTCCATTTTTTAGGCTAGTTTAGGAGATATAGACTCCTTAATAAATATTTTTGGAAAATCCGTTATCTGTTGATTGATTCTTCAATATCTCGACGAAATGAGACCAAAGTATTATGTACGAATTTTCCGTTTTTTGGCTAATTTTGGAGATATAGCCTCTTAAAAAAATATTTTTTGAAAATCCGTTATTTGTTGATTGATTCTTGAAAATCTCGACGAAATGAGACCAAATTATTATGTACGAATTTTCCGTTTTTTGGCTAGTTTAGGAGATATAGCCTCCTAAAAAAATATTTTTTGAAAATCCGTTATTTGTTGATTGATTCTTGAAAATCTCGACGAAATGAGACCAAATTATTATGTACGAATTTTCCATTTTTTAGGCTAGTTTAGGAGATATAGCCTCCTTAATAAATATTTTTGGAAAATCCGTTATCTGTTGATTGATTCTTCAATATCTCGACGAAATGAGACCAAAATATTAGGTACGAATTTTCCGTTTATTGGCTAGTTTTGGAGATATAGCCTCTTAAAAAAATATTTTTTGAAAATCCGTTATTTGTTGATTGATTCTTGAAAATCTCGACGAAATGAGACCAAATTATTATGTACGAATTTTCCGTTTTTTGGCTAGTTTAGGAGATATAGCCTCCTAAAAAAATATTTTTTGAAAATCCATTATTTGTTGATTGATTGTCGAAAATCTCGGCGAAATGAGACTAAAATATTATGTACGAATTTTCCGTTTTTTGGCTAGTTTAGGAGATATAGCCTCCTAAAAAAATATTTTTGAAAATCCGTTATTTGTTGATTGATTCTGAAAATCTCGACGAAATGAGACCAAATTATTATGTACGAATTTTCCGTTATTTGGCTAGTTTAGGAGATATAGCCTCCTTAATAAATATTTTTGGAAAATCCGTTATCTGTTGATTGATTCTTCAATATCTCGACGAAATGAGACCAAAATATTATGTACGAATTTTCCGTTATTTGGCTAGTTTAGGAGATATGGACTCCTTAATAAATGTTTTTTGAAAATCCGTTATTTGTTGATTGATTCTTGAACATCTCGGCGAAATGAGACCAAAATATTATGTACAAATTCTCCGTTTTTTGGGTAGTTTAGGAGATAAAGCCTCTTTAAAAAAATGTTTTTTGAAAATACGTTATTTGTTGATTGATTCTTGAACATCTCGGCGAAATGAGACCAAAATATTATGTACGAATTTTCCGTTATTTGGCTAGTTTTGTAGTTATGGACTCCTTAAAAAATGTTTTTGAAAATCCGTTATTTGTTGATTGATTCTTGAACATCTCGGCGAAATGAGACCAAAGTATTATTTACGAATTTTTCATTATTATGATTGTTTAGGAGATATAGCCTCCTTAATAAATATTTTTGGAAAATCCGTTATCTGTTGATTGATTCTTCAATATCTCGACGAAATGAGACCAAAATATTAGGTACGAATTTTCCGTTTTTTGGCTAGTTTTGGAGATATAGCCTCTTAAAAAATATTTTTTGAAAATCCATTATTTGTTGATTGATTATCGAAAATCTCGGCGAAATGAGACTAAAATATTATGTACGAATTTTCCGTTTTTTGGCTAGTTTAGAAGATATAGCCTCCTAAATAAATATTTTTTGAAAATCCGATATTTGTTGATTGATTCTTAAAAATCTCGGCGAAATGAGACCAAAATATTATGTACGAATTTTCCGTTATTTGGCTAGTTTAGGAGATACAGCCTACTTAATAATAATCAATATCTCGACGAAATGAGACCAAAATATTATGTACGAATTTTCCGTTATTTGGCTAGTTTAGGAGATATGGACTCCTTAAAAAATGTTTTTTGGAAATCCGTTATTTGTTGATTGATTCTTGAACATCTCGGCGAAATGAGACCAAAATATTATGTACGAATTCTCCGTTTTTTGGGTAGTTTAGGAGATACAGCCTCCTTAATAAATATTTTTGGAAAATCCGTTATCTGTTGATTGATTCTTCAATATCTCGACGAAATGAGACCAAAATATTATGTATGAATTTTCCGTTATTTGGCTAGTTTATGAGATATGGACTCCTTAAAAAATATTTTTTTGGAAATCCGTTATTTGTTGATTGATTCTTGAACATCTCGGCGAAATGAGACCAAAATATTATGTACGAATTTTCCGTTTTTTGGGTAGTTTAGGAGATAAAGCCTCTTTAAAAAAATGTTTTTTGAAAATCCGTTATTTGTTGATTGATTCTTGAACATCTCGGCGAAATGAGACCAAAATATTATGTACGAATTTTCCGTTTTTTGGGTAGTTTAGGAGATAAAGCCTCTTTAAAAAAATGTTTTTTGAAAATACGTTATTTGTTGATTGATTCTTGAACATCTCGGCGAAATGAGACCAAAATATTATGTACGAATTTTCCGTTTTTTGGGTAGTTTAGGAGATATAGCCTCCTTAATAAATATTTTTGGAAAATCCGTTATTTGTTGATTGATTCTAGAATATATTGACAAATTAAGACCAAAATAATAAATGTATATTTTTTGAAAATCCGTTATTTGTTGATTGATTCTTGAAAATCTCGACGAAATGAGACCAAATTATTATGTACGAATTTTCCATTTTTTAGGCTAGTTTAGGAGATATAGACTCCATTATAAATATTTTTGGAAAATCCGTTATCTGTTGATTGATTCTTCAATATCTCGACGAAATGAGACCAAATTATTATGTACGAATTTTCCGTTTTTTTACTAGTTTTGGAGATATAGCCTCTTAAAAAAATATTTTTGGAAAATCCGTTATTTGTTGATTGATTCTTGAAAATCTCGACGAAATGAGACCAAATTATTATGTACGAATTTTCCGTTTTTTGGCTAGTTTAGGAGATATAGCCTCCTAAAAAAATATTTTTTGAAAATCCGTTATTTGTTGATTGATTCTTGAAAATCTCGACGAAATGAGACCAAATTATTATGTACGAATTTTCCATTTTTTAGGCTAGTTTAGGAGATATAGACTCCTTAATAAATATTTTTGGAAAATCCGTTATCTGTTGATTGATTCTTCAATATCTCGACGAAATGAGACCAAAATATTAGGTACGAATTTTCCGTTTTTTGGCTAGTTTTGGAGATATAGCCTCTTAAAAAAATATTTTTGGAAAATCCGTTATTTGTTGATTGATTCTTGAAAATCTCGACGAAATGAGACCAAATTATTATGTACGAATTTTCCGTTTTTTGGCTAGTTCAGGATATATAGCCTCCTAAAAAAATATTTTTTGAAAATCCATTATTTGTTGATTGATTGTCGAAAATCTCGGCGAAATGAGACTAAAATATTATGTACGAAATTTCCGTTTTTTGACTAGTTTAGAAGATATAGCCTCCTAAATAAATATTTTTTGAAAATCCGATATTTGTTAATTGAATCTTAAAAATCTCGGCGAAATGAGACCAAAATATTATGTACGAATTTTCCTTTATTTGGCTAGTTTAGGAGATACAGCCTCCATAATAAATATTTTTGGAAAATCCGTTATCTGTTGATTGATTCTTCAATATTTCGACGAAATGAGACCAAAGTATTATGTACGAATTTTCCGTTTTTTGGCTAGTTTTGGAGATATAGCCTCTTAAAAAAATATTTTTTGAAAATCCGTTATTTGTTGATTGATTCTTGAAAATCTCGACGAAATGAGACCAAATTATTATGTACGAATTTTCCGTTATTTGGCTAGTTTAGGAGATATGGACTCCTTAAAAAATATTTTTTGGAAATCCGTTATTTGTTGATTGATTCTTGAAAATCTCGACGAAATGAGACCAAATTATTATGTACGAATTTTCCATTTTTTAGGCTAGTTTAGGAGATATAGACTCCTTAATAAATATTTTTGGAAAATCCGTTATCTGTTGATTGATTCTTCAATATCTCGACGAAATGAGACCAAAGTATTATGTACGAATTTTCCGTTTTTTGGCTAGTTTTGGAGATATAGCCTCTTTAAAAATATTTTTTGAAAATCCGTTATTTGTTGATTGATTCTTGAAAATCTCGACGAAATGAGACCAAATTATTATGTACGAATTTTCCGTTTTTTGGCTAGTTTAGGAGATATAGCCTCCTAAAAAAATATTTTTTGAAAATCCATTATTTGTTGATTGATTCTTGAAAATCTCGACGAAATGAGACCAAATTATTATGTACGAATTTTCCGTTTTTTGGCTAGTTTAGGAGATATAGCCTCCTAAAAAAATATTTTTTGAAAATCCATTATTTGTTGATTGATTGTCGAAAATCTCGGCGAAATGAGACTAAATTATTATGTACGAATTTTCCGTTATTTAGCTAGTTTAGTAGATATGGACTCCTTAAAAAATGTTTTTTGAAAATCCGTTATTTGTTGATTGATTCTTGAACATCTCGGCGAAATGAGACCAAAATATTATGTACGAATTTTCCATTTTTTAGGCTAGTTTAGGAGATATAGCCTCCTAAATAAATATTTTTTGAAAATCCGATATTTGTTAATTGAATCTTAAAAATCTCGGCGAAATGAGACCAAAATATTATGTACGAATTTTCCTTTATTTGGCTAGTTTAGGAGATACAGCCTCCATAATAAATATTTTTGGAAAATCCGTTATCTGTTGATTGATTCTTCAATATTTCGACGAAATGAGACCAAAGTATTATGTACGAATTTTCCGTTTTTTGGCTAGTTTTGGAGATATAGCCTCTTAAAAAAATATTTTTTGAAAATCCGTTATTTGTTGATTGATTCTTGAAAATCTCGACGAAATGAGACCAAATTATTATGTACGAATTTTCCGTTATTTGGCTAGTTTAGGAGATATGGACTCCTTAAAAAATATTTTTTGGAAATCCGTTATTTGTTGATTGATTCTTGAAAATCTCGACGAAATGAGACCAAATTATTATGTACGAATTTTCCATTTTTTAGGCTAGTTTAGGAGATATAGACTCCTTAATAAATATTTTTGGAAAATCCGTTATCTGTTGATTGATTCTTCAATATCTCGACGAAATGAGACCAAAGTATTATGTACGAATTTTCCGTTTTTTGGCTAGTTTTGGAGATATAGCCTCTTTAAAAATATTTTTTGAAAATCCGTTATTTGTTGATTGATTCTTGAAAATCTCGACGAAATGAGACCAAATTATTATGTACGAATTTTCCATTTTTTAGGCTAGTTTAGGAGATATAGACTCCTTAAAAAATGTTTTTTGAAAATCCGTTATTTGTTGATTGATTCTTGAACATCTCGGCGAAATGAGACCAAAGTATTATTTACGAATTTTTCATTATTATGATTGTTTAGGAGATATAGCCTCCTTAATAAATATTTTTGGAAAATCCGTTATCTGTTGATTGTTTCTTCAATATCTCGACGAAATGAGACCAAAATATTAGGTACGAATTTTCCGTTTTTTGGCTAGTTTTGGAGATATAGCCTCTTAAAAAAATATTTTTTGAAAATTCGTTATTTGTTGATGGATTCTTGAAAATCTCGACAAAATGAGACCAAAATATTATGTACGAATTCTCCGTTTTTTGGCTAGTTTTGGATATATAGCCTCCTAAAAAAATATTTTTTGAAAATCCATTATTTGTTGATTGATTGTCGAAAATCTCGGCGAAATGAGACTAAATTATTATGTACGAATTTTCCGTTATTTAGCTAGTTTAGTAGATATGGACTCCTTAAAAAATGTTTTTTGAAAATCCGTTATTTGTTGATTGATTCTTGAACATCTCGGCGAAATGAGACCAAAATATTATGTACGAATTTTCCATTTTTTAGGCTAGTTTAGGAGATATAGACTTCTTAATAAATATTTTTGGAAAATCCGTTATCTGTTGATTGATTCTTCAATATCTTGACGAAATGAGACCAAAGTATTATGTACGAATTTTCCGTTTTTTGGCTAGTTTTGGAGATATAGCCTCTTAAAAAAATATTTTTTGAAAATTCGTTATTTGTTGATGGATTCTTGAAAATCTCGACAAAATGAGACCAAAATATTATGTACGAATTCTCCGTTTTTTGGCTAGTTTAGAAGATATAGCCTCCCAAATAAATATTTTTTGAAAATTCGTTACTTGTTGATGGATTCTTGAAAATCTCGACGAAATGAGACCAAAATATTAGGTACGAATTTTCCGTTTTTTGGCTAGTTTTGGAGATATAGACTCCTAAAAAAATATTTTTTGAAAATCCATTATTTGTTGATTGATTGTCGAAAATCTCGGCGAAATGAGACTAAAATATTTTGTACGAATTTTCCGTTATTTGGCTAGTTTAGTAGATATGGACTCCTTAAAAAATGTTTTTTGAAAATCCGTTATTTGTTGATTGATTCTTGAAAATCTCGACGAAATGAGACCAAATTATTATGTACGAATTTTCCGTTTTTTGGCTAGTTTAGAAGATATAGCCTCCTAAATAAATATTTTTTGAAAATTCGTTATTTATTGATGGATTCTTGAAAATCTCGACGAAATGAGACCAAAATATTAGGTACGAATTTTCCGTTTTTTGGCTAGTTTTGGAGATATAGCCTCTTAAAAAAATATTTTTTGAAAATTCGTTATTTGTTGATGGATTCTTGAAAATCTCGACAAAATGAGACCAAAATATTATGTACGAATTCTCCGTTTTTTGGCTAGTTTTGGATATATAGCCTCCTAAAAAAATATTTTTTGAAAATCCATTATTTGTTGATTGATTGTCGAAAATCTCGGCGAAATGAGACTAAATTATTATGTACGAATTTTCCGTTATTTAGCTAGTTTAGTAGATATGGACTCCTTAAAAAATGTTTTTTGAAAATCCGTTATTTGTTGATTGATTCTTGAACATCTCGGCGAAATGAGACCAAAATATTATGTACGAATTTTCCATTTTTTAGGCTAGTTTAGGAGATATAGACTTCTTAATAAATATTTTTGGAAAATCCGTTATCTGTTGATTGATTCTTCAATATCTCGACGAAATGAGACCAAAGTATTATGTACGAATTTTCCGTTTTTTGGCTAGTTTAGAAGATATATCCTCATTAATAAATATTTTTGGAAAATCCGTTATCTGTTGATTGATTCTTCAATATCTCGACGAAATGAGACCAAAGTATTATGTACGAATTTTCCGTTTTTTGGCTAGTTTTGGAGATATAGCCTCTTAAAAAAATATTTTTTGAAAATTCGTTATTTGTTGATGGATTCTTGAAAATCTCGACAAAATGAGACCAAAGTATTATGTACGAATTCTCCGTTTTTTGGCTAGTTTAGAAGATATAGCCTCCCAAATAAATATTTTTTGAAAATTCGTTATTTGTTGATGGATTCTTGAAAATCTCGACGAAATGAGACCAAAATATTAGGTACGAATTTTCCGTTTTTTGGCTAGTTTTGGAGATATAGACTCCTAAAAAAATATTTTTTGAAAATCCATTATTTGTTGATTGATTGTCGAAAATCTCGGCGAAATGAGACTAAAATATTTTGTACAAATTTTCCGTTATTTGGCTAGTTTAGTAGATATGGACTCCTTAAAAAATGTATTTGAAAATCCGTTATTTGTTGATTGATTCTTGAACATCTCGGCGAAATGAGACCAAAGTATTATTTACGAATTTTTCATTATTATGATTGTTTAGGAGATATAGCCTCCTTAATAAATATTTTTGGAAAATCCGTTATCTGTTGATTGTTTCTTCAATATCTCGACGAAATGATACCAAAATATTAGGTACGAATTTTCCGTTTTTTGGCTAGTTTTGGAGATATAGCCTCATAAAAAAATATTTTTTGAAAATCCGTTATTTGTTGATTGATTCTTGAAAATCTCGACGAAATGAGACCAAATTATTATGTACGAATTTTCCGTTTTTTGGCTAGTTTAGGAGATATAGCCTCCTAAAAAAATATTTTTTGATAATCCATTATTTATTGATTGATTGTCGAAAATCTCGGCGAAATGAGACTAAAATATTATGTACGAATTTTCCGTTTTTTGGCTAGTTTAGAAGATATAGCCTCCTAAATAAATATTTTTTGAAAATTCGTTATTTGTTGATGGATTCTTGAAAATCTCGACGAAATGAGACCAAAATATTATGTACGAATTTTCCGTTTTTTGGCTAGTTTTGGAGATATAGCCTCTTAAAAAAATTTTTTTGAAAATTCGTTATATGTTGATGGATTCTTGAAAATCTCGACAAAATGAGACCAAAATATTATGTACGAATTCTCCGTTTTTTGGCTAGTTTTGGAGATATAGCCTCCTAAAAAAATATTTTTTGAAAATCCATTATTTGTTGATTGATTGTCGAAAATCTCGGCGAAATGAGACTAAATTATTATGTACGAATTTTCCGTTATTTAGCTAGTTTAGAAGATATGGCCTCCTAAAAAAATATTTTTTGAAAATCCATTATTTGTTGATTGATTGTCGAAAATCTCGGCGAAATGAGACTAAATTATTATGTACGAATTTTCCGTTATTTAGCTAGTTTAGAAGATATGGCCTCCTTAAAAAATGTTTTTTGAAAATCCGTTATTTGTTGATTGATTCTTGAACATCTCGGCGAAATGAGACCAAAATATTATGTACGAATTTTCCATTTTTTAGGCTAGTTTAGAAGATATAGACTTCTTAATAAATATTTTTGGAAAATCCGTTATCTGTTGATTGATTCTTCAATATCTCGACGAAATGAGACCAAAGTATTATGTACGAATTTTCCGTTTTTTGGCTAGTTTAGAAGATATATCCTCATTAATAAATATTTTTCGAAAATCCGTTATCTGTTGATTGATTCTTCAATATCTCGACGAAATGAGAAATGAAATGAAATGAGTATTATGTACGAATTTTCCGTTTTTTGGCTAGTTTTGGAGATATAGCCTCTTAAAAAAATATTTTTTGAAAATTCGTTATTTGTTGATGGATTCTTGAAAATCTCGACAAAATGAGACCAAAATATTATGTACGAATTCTCCGTTTTTTGGCTAGTTTTGGAGATATAGCCTCTTAAAAAAATATTTTTTGATAATTCGTTATTTGTTGATGGATTCTTGAAAATCTCGACGAAATGAGACCAAAATATTAGGTACGAATTTTCCGTTTTTTGGCTAGTTTTGGAGATATAGACTCCTAAAAAAATATTTTTTGAAAATCCATTATTTGTTGATTGATTGTCGAAAATCTCGGCGAAATGAGACTAAAATATTATGTACGAATTTTCCGTTATTTGGCTAGTTTAGTAGATATGGACTCCTTAAAAAATGTTTTATGAAAATCCAAAGTATTATGTACGAATTTTCCATTTTTTAGGCTAGTTTAGGAGATATAGACTTCTTAAAAAATATTTTTTGAAAATTCGTTATTTGTTGATGGATTCTTGAAAATCTCGACAAAATGAGACCAAAGTATTATGTACGAATTCTCCGTTTTTTGGCTAGTTTAGAAGATATAGCCTCCCAAATAAATATTTTTTGAAAATTCGTTATTTGTTGATGGATTCTTGAAAATCTCGACGAAATGAGACCAAAATATTAGGTACGAATTTTCCGTTTTTTGGCTAGTTTTGGAGATATAGACTCCTAAAAAAATATTTTTTGAAAATCCATTATTTGTTGATTGATTTTCGAAAATCTCGGCGAAATGAGACTAAAATATTTTGTACGAATTTTCCGTTATTTGGCTAGTTTAGTAGATATGGACTCCTTAAAAAATGTTTTTTGAAAATCCGTTATTTGTTGATTGATTCTTGAACATCTCGGCGAAATGAGACCAAAGTATTATTTACGAATTTTTCATTATTATGATTAATTAGGAGATATAGCCTCCTTAATAAATATTTTTGGAAAATCCGTTATCTGTTGATTGTTTCTTCAATATCTCGACGAAATGAGACCAAAATATTAGGTACGAATTTTCCGTTTTTTGGCTAGTTTTGGAGATATAGCCTCATAAAAAAATATTTTTTGAAAATCCGTTATTTGTTGATTGATTCTTGAAAATCTCGACGAAATGAGACCAAATTATTATGTACGAATTTTCCGTTTTTTGGCTAGTTTAGGAGATATAGCCTCCTAAAAAAATATTTTTGATAATCCATTATTTATTGATTGATTGTCGAAAATCTCGGCGAAATGAGACTAAAATATTATGTACGAATTTTCCGTTTTTTGGCTAGTTTAGAAGATATAGCCTCCTAAATAAATATTATTTGAAAATTCGTTATTTGTTGATGGATTCTTGAAAATCTCGACGAAATGAGACCAAAATATTAGGTACGAATTTTCCGTTTTTTGGCTAGTTTTGGAGATATAGCCTCTTAAAAAAATTTTTTTGAAAATTCGTTATATGTTGATGGATTCTTGAAAATCTCGACAAAATGAGACCAAAATATTATGTAAGAATTCTCCGTTTTTTGGCTAGTTTTGGAGATATAGCCTCCTAAAAAAATATTTTTTGAAAATCCATTATTTGTTGATTGATTGTCGAAAATCTCGGCGAAATGAGACTAAATTATTATGTACGAATTTTCCGTTATTTAGCTAGTTTAGTAGATATGGACTCCTTAAAAAATGTTTTTTGAAAATCCGTTATTTGTTGATTGATTCTTGAACATCTCGGCGAAATGAGACCAAAATATTATGTACGAATTTTCCATTTTTTAGGCTAGTTTAGGAGATATAGACTTCTTAATAAATATTTTTGGAAAATCCGTTATCTGTTGATTGATTCTTCAATATCTCGACGAAATGAGACCAAAGTATTATGTACGAATTTTCCGTTTTTTGGCTAGTTTAGAAGATATATCCTCATTAATAAATATTTTTGGAAAATCCGTTATCTGTTGATTGATTCTTCAATATCTCGACGAAATGAGAAATGAAATGAAATGAGTATTATGTACGAATTTTCCGTTTTTTGGCTAGTTTTGGAGATATAGCCTCTTAAAAAAATATTTTTTGAAAATTCGTTATTTGTTGATGGATTCTTGAAAATCTCGACAAAATGAGACCAAAATATTATGTACGAATTCTCCGTTTTTTGGCTAGTTTTGGAGATATAGCCTCTTAAAAAAATATTTTTTGATAATTCGTTATTTGTTGATGGATTCTTGAAAATCTCGACGAAATGAGACCAAAATATTAGGTACGAATTTTCCGTTTTTTGGCTAGTTTTGGAGATATAGACTCCTAAAAAAATATTTTTTGAAAATCCATTATTTGTTGATTGATTGTCGAAAATCTCGGCGAAATGAGACTAAAATATTATGTACGAATTTTCCGTTATTTGGCTAGTTTAGTAGATATGGACTCCTTAAAAAATGTTTTATGAAAATCCGTTATTTGTTGATTGATTCTTGAACATCTCGGCGAAATGAGACCAAAATATTATGTACGAATTTTCCGTTATTTGGCTAGTTTAGTAGATATGGACTCCTTAAAAAATGTTTTATGAAAATCCGTTATTTGTTGATTGATTCTTGAACATCTCGGCGAAATGAGACCAAAATATTATGTACGAATTTTCCGTTTTTTGGCTAGTTTAGAAGATATAGCCTCCTAAAAAAATATTTTTTGAAAATTCGTTATTTGTTGATTGATTCTTGAAAATCTCGACGAAATGAGACCAAAATATTATGTTCGAATTCTCCGTTTTTTGGCTAGCTTAGGAGATATAGCCCCCTTTAAATAAATTTTTTTGAAAATCCCTTATTTGTTGATTGATTCTAGAATATATTGACAAATTAAGACCAAAATAATAAATGTATATTGTTTGAAAATCCGTTATTTGTTGATTGATTCTTGAAAATCTCGACGAAATGAGACTAAATTATTATGTACGAATTTTCCATTTTTTAGGCTAGTTTAGTAGATATGGACTCCTTAAAAAATGTATTATGAAAATCCGTTATTTGTTGATTGATTCTTGAACATCTCGGCGAAATGAGACCAAAGTATTATTTACGAATTTTTCATTATTATGATTGTTTAGGAGATATAGCCTCCTTAATAAATATTTTTGGAAAATCCGTTATCTGTTGATTGTTTCTGCAATATCTCGACGAAACGAGACCAAAATATTAGGTACGAATTTTCCGTTTTTTGGCTAGTTTAGGAGATATAGCCCCCTTAAAATAAATATTTTATTAAAATCCGTTATTTGTTGATTGATTCTTCAATATCTCGACGAAATGAGACCAAAGTATTATGTACGAATTTTCCGTTTTTTGGCTAGTTTAGAAGATATATCCTCATTAATAAATATTTTTGGAAAATCCGTTATCTGTTGATTGATTCTTCAATATCTCGACGAAATGAGAAATGAAATGAAATGAGTATTATGTACGAATTTTCCGTTTTTTGGCTAGTTTTGGAGATATAGCCTCCTAAAAAAATATTTTTTGAAAATTCGTTATTTGTTGATGGATTCTTGAAAATCTCGACAAAATGAGACCAAAATATTATGTACGAATTCTCCGTTTTTTGGCTAGTTTAGAAGATATGGCCTCCCAAATAAATATTTTTTGAAAATTCGTTATTTGTTGATGGATTCTTGAAAATATCGACGAAATGAGACCAAAATATTAGGTACGAATTTTCCGTTTTTTTGCCAATTTTTGGAGATATAGACTCCTAAAAAAATATTTTTTGAAAATCCATTATTTGTTGATTGATTGTCGAAAATCTCGGCGAAATGAGACTAAAATATTTTGTACGAATTTTCCGTTATTTGGCTAGTTTAGTAGATATGGACTCCTTAAAAAATGTATTTGAAAATCCGTTATTTGTTGATTGATTCTTGAACATCTCGGCGAAATGAGACCAAAGTATTATTTACGAATTTTTCATTATTATGATTGTTTAGGAGATATAGCCTCCTTAATAAATATTTTTGGAAAATCCGTTATCTGTTGATTGTTTCTTCAATATCTCGACGAAATGAGACCAAAATATTAGGTACGAATTTTCCGTTTTTTGGCTAGTTTTGGAGATATAGCCTCTTAAAAAAATATTTTTTGAAAATCGGTTATTTGTTGATTGATTCTTGAAAATCTCGACGAAATGAGACCAAAGTATTATTTACGAATTTTTCATTATTATGATTAATTAGGAGATATAGCCTCCTTAATAAATATTTTTGGAAAATCCGTTATCTGTTGATTGTTTCTTCAATATCTCGACGAAATGAGACCAAAATATTAGGTACGAATTTTCCGTTTTTTGGCTAGTTTTGGAGATATAGCCTCATAAAAAAATATTTTTTGAAAATCCGTTATTTGTTGATTGATTCTTGAAAATCTCGACGAAATGAGACCAAATTATTATGTACGAATTTTCCGTTTTTTGGCTAGTTTAGGAGATATAGCCTCCTAAAAAAATATTTTTTGATAATCCATTATTTATTGATTGATTGTCGAAAATCTCGGCGAAATGAGACTAAAATATTATGTACGAATTTTCCGTTTTTTGGCTAGTTTAGAAGATATAGCCTCCTAAATAAATATTTTTTGAAAATTCGTTATTTGTTGATGGATTCTTGAAAATCTCGACGAAATGAGACCAAAATATTAGGTACGAATTTTCCGTTTTTTGGCTAGTTTTGGAGATATAGCCTCTTAAAAAAATTTTTTTGAAAATTCGTTATATGTTGATGGATTCTTGAAAATCTCGACAAAATGAGACCAAAATATTATGTAAGAATTCTCCGTTTTTTGGCTAGTTTTGGAGATATAGCCTCCTAAAAAAATATTTTTGAAAATCCGTTATTTGTTGATTGATTGTCGAAAATCTCGGCGAAATGAGACTAAATTATTATGTACGAATTTTCCGTTATTTAGCTAGTTTAGTAGATATGGACTCCTTAAAAAATGTTTTTTGAAAATCCGTTATTTGTTGATTGATTCTTGAACATCTCGGCGAAATGAGACCAAAATATTATGTACGAATTTTCCATTTTTTAGGCTAGTTTAGGAGATATAGCCTTCTTAATAAATATTTTTGGAAAATCCGTTCTGTTGATTGATTCTTCAATATCTCGACGAAATGAGACCAAAGTATTATGTACGAATTTTCCGTTTTTTGGCTAGTTTAGAAGATATATCCTCATTAATAAATATTTTTGGAAAATCCGTTATCTGTTGATTGATTCTTCAATATCTCGACGAAATGAGAAATGAAATGAAATGAGTATTATGTACGAATTTTCCGTTTTTTGGCTAGTTTTGGAGATATAGCCTCTTAAAAAAATATTTTTTGAAAATTCGTTATTTGTTGATGGATTCTTGAAAATCTCGACAAAATGAGACCAAAATATTATGTACGAATTCTCCGTTTTTTGGCTAGTTTTGGAGATATAGCCTCTTAAAAAAATATTTTTTGATAATTCGTTATTTGTTGATGGATTCTTGAAAATCTCGACGAAATGAGACCAAATTATTATGTACGAATTTTCCGTTTTTTGGCTAGTTTTGGAGATATAGACTCCTAAAAAAATATTTTTTGAAAATCCATTATTTGTTGATTGATTGTCGAAAATCTCGGCGAAATGAGACTAAAATATTATGTACGAATTTTCCGTTATTTGGCTAGTTTAGTAGATATGGACTCCTTAAAAAATGTTTTATGAAAATCCGTTATTTGTTGATTGATTCTTGAACATCTCGGCGAAATGAGACCAAAATATTATGTACGAATTTTCCGTTATTTGGCTAGTTTAGTAGATATGGACTCCTTAAAAAATGTTTTATGAAAATCCGTTATTTGTTGATTGATTCTTGAACATCTCGGCGAAATGAGACCAAAATATTATGTACGAATTTTCCGTTTTTTGGCTAGTTTAGAAGATATAGCCTCCTAAAAAAATATTTTTTGAAAATTCGTTATTTGTTGATTGATTCTTGAAAATCTCGACGAAATGAGACCAAAATATTATGTTCGAATTCTCCGTTTTTTGGCTAGCTTAGGAGATATAGCCCCCTTTAAATAAATTTTTTGTGAAAATCCCTTATTTGTTGATTGATTCTAGAATATATTGACAAATTAAGACCAAAATAATAAATGTATATTGTTTGAAAATCCGTTATTTGTTGATTGATTCTTGAAAATCTCGACGAAATGAGACTAAATTATTATGTACGAATTTTCCATTTTTTAGGCTAGTTTAGTAGATATGGACTCCTTAAAAAATGTATTATGAAAATCCGTTATTTGTTGATTGATTCTTGAACATCTCGGCGAAATGAGACCAAAGTATTATTTACGAATTTTTCATTATTATGATTGTTTAGGAGATATAGCCTCCTTAATAAATATTTTTGGAAAATCCGTTATCTGTTGATTGTTTCTGCAATATCTCGACGAAACGAGACCAAAATATTAGGTACGAATTTTCCGTTTTTTGGCTAGTTTAGGAGATATAGCCCCCTTAAAATAAATATTTTATTAAAATCCGTTATTTGTTGATTGATTCTTCAATATCTCGACGAAATGAGACCAAAGTATTATGTACGAATTTTCCGTTTTTTGGCTAGTTTAGAAGATATATCCTCATTAATAAATATTTTTTGAAAATTCGTTATTTGTTGATGGATTCTTGAAAATCTCGACAAAATGAGACCAAAATATTATGTACGAATTCTCCGTTTTTTGGCTAGTTTAGAAGATATGGCCTCCCAAATAAATATTTTTTGAAAATTCGTTATTTGTTGATGGATTCTTGAAAATATCGACGAAATGAGACCAAAATATTAGGTACGAATTTTCCGTTTTTTGGCTAGTTTTGGAGATATAGACTCCTAAAAAAATATTTTTTGAAAATCCATTATTTGTTGATTGATTGTCGAAAATCTCGGCGAAATGAGACTAAAATATTTTGTACGAATTTTCCGTTATTTGGCTAGTTTAGTAGATATGGACTCCTTAAAAAATGTATTTGAAAATCCGTTATTTGTTGATTGATTCTTGAACATCTCGGCGAAATGAGACCAAAGTATTATTTACGAATTTTTCATTATTATGATTGTTTAGGAGATATAGCCTCCTTAATAAATATTTTTGGAAAATCCGTTATCTGTTGATTGTTTCTTCAATATCTCGACGAAATGAGACCAAAATATTAGGTACGAATTTTCCGTTTTTTGGCTAGTTTTGGAGATATAGCCTCTTAAAAAAATATTTTTTGAAAATCGGTTATTTGTTGATTGATTCTTGAAAATCTCGACGAAATGAGACCAAATTATTATGTACAAATTTTCCGTTTTTTGGCTAGTTTTGGAGATATAGACTCCTAAAAAAATATTTTTTGAAAATCCATTATTTGTTGATTGATTGTCGAAAATCTCGGCGAAATGAGACTAAAATATTATGTACGAATTTTCCGTTATTTGGCTAGGTTAGTAGATATGGACTCCTTAAAAAATGTTTTTTGAAAATCCCTTATTTGTTGATTGATTCTAGAATATATTGACAAATTAAGACCAAAATAATAAATGTATATTTTTTGAAAATCCGTTATTTGTTGATTGATTCTTGAAAATCTCGACGAAATGAGACCAAATTATAATGTACGAATTTTCCGTTTTTTGGCTAGTTTAGAAGATATATCCTCATTAATAAATATTTTTGGAAAATCCGTTATCTGTTGATTGATTCTTCAATATCTCGACGAAATGAGACCAAAGTATTATGTACGAAGTTTCCGTTTTTTGGCTAGTTAAGAAGATATAGCCTCCTAAATAAATATTTTTTGAAAATTCGTTATTTGTTGATTGATTCTTGAAAATCTCGACGAAATGAGACCAAAATATTATGTACGAATTCTCCGTTTTTTGGCTAGTTTAGGAGATATAGCCTCCTTAAAATAAATGTTTTTTGAAAATCCCTTATTTGTTGATTGATTCTAGAATATATTGACAAATTAAGACCAAAATAATAAATGTATATTTTTTGAAAATCCGTTATTTGTTGATTGATTCTTGAAAATCTCGACGAAATGAGACCAAATTATTATGTACGAATTTTCCATTTTTTAGGCTAGTTTAGAAGATATAGCCTCCTAAATAAATATTTTTTGAAAATTCGTTATTTTTTGATTGATTCTTGAAAATCTCGACGAAATGAGACCAAAGAATTATGTACGAATTTTCCGTTTTTTAGCTAGTTTAGAAGATATAGCCTCCTAAATAAATATTTTTGGAAAATCCGTTATCTGTTGATTGATTCTTCAATATCTCGACGAAATGAGACCAAAGTATTATGTACGAAGTTTCCGTTTTTTGGCTAGTTAAGAAGATATAGCCTCCTAAATAAATATTTTTTGAAAATTCGTTATTTGTTGATTGATTCTTGAAAATCTCGACGAAATGAGACCAAAATATTATGTACGAATTCTCCGTTTTTTGGCTAGTTTAGGAGATATAGCCTCCTTAAAATAAATGTTTTTTGAAAATCCCTTATTTGTTGATTGATTCTAGAATATATTGACAAATTAAGACCAAAATAATAAATGTATATTTTTTGAAAATCCGTTATTTGTTGATGGATTCTTGAAAATATCGACGAAATGAGACCAAAATATTTTGTACGAATTTTCCGTTATTTGGCTAGTTTAGTAGATATGGACTCCTTAAAAAATGTATTTGAAAATCCGTTATTTGTTGATTGATTCTTGAACATCTCGGCGAAATGAGACCAAAGTATTATTTACGAATTTTTCATTATTATGATTGTTTAGGAGATATAGCCTCCTTAATAAATATTTTTGGAAAATCCGTTATCTGTTGATTGTTTCTTCAATATCTCGACGAAATGAGACCAAAATATTAGGTACGAATTTTCCGTTTTTTGGCTAGTTTTGGAGATATAGCCTCTTAAAAAAATATTTTTTGAAAATCGGTTATTTGTTGATTGATTCTTGAAAATCTCGACGAAATGAGACCAAATTATTATGTACGAATTTTCCGTTTTTTGGCTAGTTTTGGAGATATAGACTCCTAAAAAAATATTTTTTGAAAATCCATTATTTGTTGATTGATTGTCGAAAATCTCGGCGAAATGAGACTAAAATATTATGTACGAATTTTCCGTTATTTGGCTAGGTTAGTAGATATGGACTCCTTAAAAAATGTTTTTTGAAAATCCCTTATTTGTTGATTGATTCTAGAATATATTGACAAATTAAGACCAAAATAATAAATGTATATTTTTTGAAAATCCGTTATTTGTTGATTGATTCTTGAAAATCTCGACGAAATGAGACCAAATTATTATGTACGAATTTTCCGTTTTTTGGCTAGTTTAGAAGATATATCCTCATAAATAAATATTTTTGGAAAATCCGTTATCTGTTGATTGATTCTTCAATATCTCGACGAAATGAGACCAAAGTATTATGTACGAAGTTTCCGTTTTTTGGCTAGTTAAGAAGATATAGCCTCCTAAATAAATATTTTTTGAAAATTCGTTATTTGTTGATTGATTCTTGAAAATCTCGACGAAATGAGACCAAAATATTATGTACGAATTCTCCGTTTTTTGGCTAGTTTAGGAGATATAGCCTCCTTAAAATAAATGTTTTTTGAAAATCCCTTATTTGTTGATTGATTCTAGAATATATTGACAAATTAAGACCAAAATAATAAATGTATATTTTTTGAAAATCCGTTATTTGTTGATTGATTCTTGAAAATCTCGACGAAATGAGACCAAATTATTATGTACGAATTTTCCATTTTTTAGGCTAGTTTAGAAGATATAGCCTCCTAAATAAATATTTTTTGAAAATTCGTTATTTTTTGATTGATTCTTGAAAATCTCGACGAAATGAGACCAAAGAATTATGTACGAATTTTCCGTTTTTTAGCTAGTTTAGAAGATATATCCTCATTAATAAATATTTTTGGAAAATCCGTTATCTGTTGATTGATTCTTCAAAATCTCGACGAAATGAGACCAAAGTATTATGTACGAAGTTTCCGTTTTTTGGCTAGTTTAGAAGATATAGCCTCCTAAATAAATATTTTTTGAAAATTCGTTATTTGTTGATTGATTCTTGAAAATCTCGACGAAATGAGACCAAAATATTATGTACGAATTCTCCGTTTTTTGGCTAGTTTAGGAGATATAGCCTCCTTAAAATAAATTTTTTGTGAAAATCCCTTATTTGTTGATTGATTCTAGAATATATTGACAAATTAAGACCAAAATAATAAATGTATATTGTTTGAAAATCCGTTATTTGTTGATTGATTCTTGAAAATCTCTACGAAATGAGACCAAATTATTATGTACGAATTTTCCATTTTTTAGGCTAGTTTAGGAGATATAGACTCCTTAATAAATATTTTTGGAAAATCCGTTATGTTTTGATTGATTCTTAAAAATCTCGGCGAAATGAGACCAAAGTATTATCTACGAATTTTTCATTATTATGCTTGTTTAGGAGATATAGCCTCCTTAATAAATATTTTTGGAAAATCCATTATTTGTTGATTGATTGTCGAAAATCTCTGCGAAATGAGACTAAAATATTATGTACGAATGTTCCGTTATTTGGCTAGTTTAGTAGATATGGACTCCTTAAAAAATGTTTTTTGAAAATCCGTTATCTGTTGATTGATTCTTCAATATCTCGACGAAATGAGACCAAAGTATTATGTACGAATTTTCCGTTTTTTGGCTAGTTTAGAAGATATAGCCTCCTAAATAAATATTTTTTGAAAATTCGTTATTTGTTGATTGATTCTTGAAAATCTCGACGAAATGAGACCAAAATATTATGTACGAATTCTCTGTTTTTTGGCTAGTTTTGGAGATATAGCCTCCTAAAAAAATATTTTTTGAAAATCCATTATTTGTTTATTGATTGTCGAAAATCTCGGCGAAATGAGACTAAAATATTATGTACGAATTTTCCGTTATTTGGCTAGTTTAGTAGATATGGGCTCCTTAAAAAATGTTTTTTGATAATCCGTTATCTGTTGATTGATTCTTGAAAATCTCGACGAAATGAGACCAAATTATTATGTACGAATTTTCCGTTTTTTGGCTAGTTTAGAAGATATATCCTCATTAATAAATATTTTTGGAAAATCCGTTATCTGTTGATTGATTCTTCAATATCTCGACGAAATGAGACCAAAGAATTATGTACGAATTTTCCGTTTTTTGGCTAGTTTAGGAGATATAGCCTCCTTAAAATAAATTTTTTGTGAAAATCCCGTATTTGTTGATTGATTCTAGAATATATTGACAAATTAAGACCAAAATAATAAATGTATATTGTTTGAAAATCCGTTATTTGTTGATTGATTCTTGAAAATCTCGACGAAATGAGACTAAATTATTATGTCCGTATTTTCCATTTTTTAGGCTAGCTTAGGAGATATAGACTCCTTAATAAATATTTTTGGAAAATCCGTTATCTGTTGATTGATTCTATAAAATCTCGGCGAAATGAGACCAAAGTATTATCTACGAATTTTTTATTATTATGCTTGTTTAGGAGATATAGCCTCCTTAATAAATATTTTTGGAAAATCCGTTATCTGTTGATTGATTCTTCAATACCTCGACGAAATGAGACCAAAGTATTATGTACGAATTTTCCGTTTTTTGGCTAGTTTAGAAGATATATCCTCATTAATAAATATTTTTGGAAAATCCGTTATCTGTTGATTGATTCTTCAATATCTCGACGAAATGAGACCAAAGTATTATGTACGAATTTTCCGTTTTTTGGCTAGTTTAGAAGATATAGCCTCCTAAATAAATATTTTTTGAAAATTCGTTATTTGTTGATTGATTCTTGAAAATCTCGACGAAATGAGACCAAAATATTATGTACGAATTCTCCGTTTTTTGGCTAGTTTAGGAGATATAGCCTCCTTAAAAAAAATTTTTTGTGAAAATCCCTTATTTGTTGATTGATTCTAGAATATATTGACAAATTAAGACCAAAATAATAAATGTATATTTTTTGAAAATCCGTTATTTGTTGATTGATTCTTGAAAATCTCGACAAAATGAGACCAAATTATTATGTACGAATTTTCCATTTTTTAGGCTAGCTTAGGAGATATAGACTCCTTAATAAATATTTTTGGAAAATCCGTTATCTGTTGATTGATTCTATAAAATCTCGGCGAAATGAGACCAAAGTATTATCTACGAATTTTTTATTATTATGCTTGTTTAGGAGATATAGCCTCCTTAATAAATATTTTTGGAAAATCCGTTATCTGTTGATTGATTCTTCAATATCTCGACGAAATGAGACCAAAGTATTATGTACGAATTTTCCGTTTTTTGGCTAGTTTAGAAGATATAGCCTCCTAAATAAATATTTTTGGAAAATCCGTTCTGTTGATTGATTCTTCAATATCTCGACGAAATGAGACCAAAGTATTATGTACGAATTTTCCGTTTTTTGGCTAGTTTAGAAGATATAGCCTCCTAAATAAATATTTTTGGAAAATCCGTTCTGTTGATTGATTCTTCAATATCTCGACGAAATGAGACCAAAGTATTATGAACGAATTTTTGAAAATCCGTTATTTGTTGATTGATTCTTGAAAATCTCGACGAAATGAGACCAAATTATTATGTTCGAATTTTCCGTTTTTTGGCTAGTTTTGGAGATATAGACTCCAAAAAAAATATTTTTTGAAAATCCATTATTTGTTGATTGATTGTCGAAAATCTCGGCGAAATGAGACTAAAATATTATGTACGAATTTTCCGTTATTTGGCTAGGTTAGTAGATATGGACTCCTTAAAAAATGTTTTTTGAAAATCCCTTATTAGTTGATTGATTCTAGAATATATTGACAAATTAAGACCAAAATAATAAATGTATATTTTTTGAAAATCCGTTATTTGTTGATTGATTCTTAAAAATCTCGGCGAAATGAGACCAAAGTATTATCTACGAATTTTTCATTATTATGCTTGTTTAGGAGATATAGCCTCCTTAATAAATATTTTTAGAAAATCCGTTATCTGTTGATTGATTCTTCAATATCTCGACGAAATGAGACCAAAGTATTATGTACGAATTTTTCGTTTTTTGGCTAGTTTAGAAGATATATCCTCATTAATAAATATTTTTGGAAAATCCGTTATCTGTTGATTGATTCTTCAATATCTCGACGAAATGAGACCAAAGTATTATGTACGAATTTTCCGTTTTTTGGCTAGTTTAGAAGATATAGCCTCCTAAATAAATATTTTTTGAAAATTCGTTATTTGTTGATTGATTCTTGAAAATCTCGACGAAATGAGACCAAAATATTATGTACGAATTCTCCGTTTTTTGGCTAGTTTAGGAGATATAGCCTCCTTAAAATAAATTTTTTGTGAAAATCCCTTATTTGTTGATTGATTCTAGAATATATTGACAAATTAAGACCAAAATAATAAATGTATATTGTTTGAAAATCCGTTATTTGTTGATTGATTCTTGAAAATCTCGACGAAATGAGACTAAATTATTATGTCCGTATTTTCCATTTTTTAGGCTAGTTTAGGAGATATAGACTCCTTAATAAATATTTTTGGAAAATCCGTTATCTGTTGATTGATTCTTAAAAATCTCGGCGAAATGAGACCAAAGTATTATCTACGAATTTTTCATTATTATGCTTGTTTAGGAGATATAGCCTCCTTTATAAATATTTTTAGAAAATCCGTTATCTGTTGATTGATTCTTCAATATCTCGACGAAATGAAACCAAAATATTATGTACGAATTCTCCGTTTTTTGGCTAGTTTAGGAGATATAGCCTCCTTAAAAAAAATTTTTTGTGAAAATCCCTTATTTGTTGATTGATTCTAGAATATATTGACAAATTAAGACCAAAATAATAAATGTATATTTTTTGAAAATCCGTTATTTGTTGATTGATTCTTGAAAATCTCGACAAAATGAGACCAAATTATTATGTACGAATTTTTCATTTTTTAGGCTAGCTTAGGAGATATAGACTCCTTAATAAATATTTTTGGAAAATCCGTTATCTGTTTATTGATTCTATAAAATCTCGGCGAAATGAGACCAAAGTATTATCTACGAATTTTTCATTATTATGCTTGTTTAGGAGATATAGCCTCCTTAATAAATATTTTTGGAAAATCCGTTATCTGTTGATTGATTCTTCAATATCTCGACGAAATGAGACCAAAGTATTATGAACGAATTTTTGAAAATCCGTTATTTGTTGATTGATTCTTGAAAATCTCGACGAAATGAGACCAAATTATTATGTTCGAATTTTCCGTTTTTTGGCTAGTTTTGGAGATATAGACTCCTAAAAAAATATTTTTTGAAAATCCATTATTTGTTGATTGATTGTCGAAAATCTCGGCGAAATGAGACTAAAATATTATGTACGAATTTTCCGTTATTTGGCTAGGTTAGTAGATATGGACTCCTTAAAAAATGTTTTTTGAAAATCCCTTATTAGTTGATTGATTCTAGAATATATTGACAAATTAAGACCAAAATAATAAATGTATATTTTTTGAAAATCCGTTATTTGTTGATTGATTCTTGAAAATCTCGACGAAATGAGACAAAATTATTATGTACGAATTTTCCATTTTTTAGGCTAGTTTAGAAGATATAGCCTCCTAAATAAATATTTTTTGAAAATTCGTTATTTGTTGATTGATTCTTGAAAATCTCGACGAAATGAGACCAAAATATTATGTACGAATTCTCCGTTTTTTGGCTAGTTTAGGAGATATAGCCCCCTTAAAATAAATTTTTTGTGAAAATCCCTTATTTGTTGATTGATTCTAGAAAGTATTGACAAATTAAGACCAAAATAATAAATGTATATTGTTTGAAAATCCGTTATTTGTTGATTGATTCTTGAAAATCTCGGCGAAATGAGACCAAAATATTATGTACGAATTTTCCGTTTTTTGTGTAGTTTAAGAGATATAGCCTCCTTAAAATATATTTTGTGAAAATCCCTTATTTGTTGATTGATTCTAGAATATATTGACAAATTAAGACCAAAATAATAAATGTATATTTTTTGAAAATCCGTTATTTGTTGATTGATTCTTGAAAATCTCGGCGAAATGAGACCAAATTATTATGTACAAATTTTCCATTTTTTAGGCTAGTTTAGGAGATATAGACTCCTTAATAAATATTTTTGGAAAATCCGTTATCTGTTGATTGATTCTTAAAAATCTCGGCGAAATGAGACCAAAGTATTATCTACGAATTTTTCATTATTATGCTTGTTTAGGAGATATAGCCTCCTTAATAAATATTTTTAGAAAATCCGTTATCTGTTGATTGATTCTTCAATATCTCGACGAAATGAGACCAAAGTATTATGTACGAATTTTCCGTTTTTTGGCTAGTTTAGAAGATATATCCTCATTAATAAATATTTTTGGAAAATCCGTTATCTGTTGATTGATTCTTCAATATCTCGACGAAATGAGACCAAAGTATTATGTACGAATTTTCCGTTTTTTGGCTAGTTTAGAAGATATAGCCTCCTTAAAATAAATTTTTTGTGAAAATCCCTTATTTGTTGATTGATTCTAGAATATATTGACAAATTAAGACCAAAATAATAAATGTATATTTTTTGAAAATCCGTTATTTGTTGATTGATTCTTGAAAATCTCGACAAAATGAGACCAAATTATTATGTACGAATTTTCCATTATTTAGGCTAGCTTAGGAGATATAGACTCCTTAATAAATATTTTTGGAAAATCCGTTATCTGTTGATTGATTCTTAAAAATCTCGGCGAAATGAGACCAAAGTATTATCTACGAATTTTTCATTATTATGCTTGTTTAGGAGATATAGTCTCCTTAATAAATATTTTTGGAAAATCCGTTATCTGTTGATTGATTCTTCAATATCTCGACGAAATGAGACCAAAGTATTATGTACGAATTTTCCGTTTTTTGGCTAGTTTAGAAGATATATCCTCCTTAATAAATATTTTTTGAAAATCCGTTATCTGTTGATTGATTCTTCAATATCTCGACGAAATGAGACCAAAGTATTATGTACGAATTTTCCGTTTTTTGCCTAGTTTAGAAGATATAGCCTCCTAAATAAATATTTTTGGAAAATCCGTTCTGTTGATTGATTCTTCAATATCTCGACGAAATGAGACCAAAGTATTATGAACGAATTTTTGAAAATCCGTTATTTGTTGATTGATTCTTGAAAATCTCGACGAAATGAGACCAAATTATTATGTACGAATTTTCCATTTTTTGGCTAGTTTTGGAGATATAGACTCCTAAAAAAATATTTTTTAAAAATCCATTATTTGTTGATTGATTGTCGAAAATCTCGGCGAAATGAGACTAAAATATTATGTACGAATTTTCCGTTATTTGGCTAGGTTAGTAGATATGGACTCCTTAAAAAATGTTTTTTGAAAATCCCTTATTTGTTGATTGATTCTAGAATATATTGACAAATTAAGACCAAAATATTATTTGTTGATTGATTCTTGAAAATCTCGACGAAATGAGACCAAATTATTATGTACGAATTTTCCATTTTTTAGGCTAGTTTAGAAGATATAGCCTCCTAAATAAATATTTTTTGAAAATTCGTTATTTGTTGATTGATTCTTGAAAATCTCGACGAAATGAGACCAAAATATTATGTACGAATTCTCCGTTTTTTGGCTAGTTTAGGAGATATAGCCCCCTTAAAATAAATTTTTTGTGAAAATCCCTTATTTGTTGATTGATTCTAGAATGTATTGACAAATTAAGACCAAAATAATAAATGTATATTGTTTGAAAATCCGTTATTTGTTGATTGATTTTTGAAAATCTCGACGAAATGAGACCAAATTATTATGTACGAATTTTCCATTTTTTAGGCTAGTTTAGGAGATATAGACTCCTTAATAAATATTTTTGGAAAATCCGTTATCTGTTGATTGATTCTTAAAAATCTCGGCGAAATGAGACCAAAGTATTATCTACGAATTTTTCATTATTATGCTTGTTTAGGAGATATAGCCTCCTTAATAAATATTTTTAGAAAATCCGTTATCTGTTGATTGATTCTTCAATATCTCGACGAAATGAGACCAAAGTATTATGTACCAATTTTCCGTTTTTTGGCTAGTTTAGAAGATATATCCTCATTAATAAATATTTTTGGAAAATCCGTTATCTGTTGATTGATTCTTAAATATCTCGACGAAATGAGACCAAAGTATTATGTACGAATTTTCCGTTTTTTGGCTAGTTTAGAAGATATATCCTCATTAATAAATATTTTTGGAAAATCCGTTATCTGTTGATTGATTCTTCAATATCTCGACGAAATGAGACCAAAGTATTATGTACGAATTTTCCGTTTTTTGGCTAGTTTAGTAGATATGGACTCCTTAAAAAATGTTTTTTGAAAATCTGTTATTTGTTGATTGATTCTTGAACATCTCGGCGAAATGAGACCAAAATATTATGTACGAATTTTCCGTTTTTTGCGTAGTTTAGGAGATATATCCTCCTTAAAATATATTTTGTGAAAATCCCTTATTTGTTGATTGATTCTAGAATATATTGACAAATTAAGACCAAAATAATAAATGTATATTTTTTGAAAATCCGTTATTTGTTGATTGATTCTTGAAAATCTCGACAAAATGAGACCAAATTATTATGTACGAATTTTCCATTTTTTAGGCTAGCTTAGGAGATATAGACTCCTTAATAAATATTTTTGGAAAATCCGTTATCTGTTGATTGATTCTTAAAAATCTCGGCGAAATGAGACCAAAGTATTATCTACGAATTTTTCATTATTATGCTTGTTTAGGAGATATAGCCTCCTTAATAAATATTTTTGGAAAATCCGTTATCTGTTGATTGATTCTTCAATATCTCGACGAAATGAGACCAAAGTATTATGTACGAATTTTCCGTTTTTTGGCTAGTTTAGAAGATATATCCTCCTTAATAAATATTTTTGGAAAATCCGTTATCTGTTGATTGATTCTTCAATATCTCGACGAAATGAGACCAAAGTATTATGTACGAATTTTCCGTTTTTTGGCTAGTTTAGAAGATATAGCCTCCTAAATAAATATTTTTGGAAAATCCGTTCTGTTGATTGATTCTTTAATATCTCGACGAAATGAGACCAAAGTATTATGAACGAATTTTTGAAAATCCGTTATTTGTTGATTGATTCTTGAAAATCTCGACGAAATGAGACCAAATTATTATGTACGAATTTTCCGTTTTTTGGCTAGTTTTGGAGATATAGACTCCTAAAAAAATATTTTTTGAAAATCCATTATTTGTTGATTGATTGCCGAAAATCTCGGCGAAATGAGACTAAAATATTATGTACGAATTTTCCGTTATTTGGCTAGGTTAGTAGATATGGACTCCTTAAAAAATGTTTTTTGAAAATCCCTTATTTGTTGATTGATTCTAGAATATATTGACAAATTAAGACCAAAATAATAAATGTATATTTTTTGAAAATCCGTTATTTGTTGATTGATTCTTGAAAATCTCGACGAAATGAGACCAAAGTATTATGAACGAATTTTTGAAAATCCGTTATTTGTTGATTGATTCTTGAAAATCTCGACGAAATGAGACCAAATTATTATGTACGAATTTTCCGTTTTTTGGCTAGTTTTGGAGATATAGACTCCTAAAAAAATATTTTTTGAAAATCCATTATTTGTTGATTGATTGTCGAAAATCGCGGCGAAATGAGACTAAAATATTATGTACGAATTTTCCGTTATTTGGCTAGGTTAGTAGATATGGACTCCTTTAAAAATGTTTTTTGAAAATCCCTTATTTGTTGATTGATTCTAGAATATATTGACAAATTAAGACCAAAATAATAAATGTATATTTTTTGAAAATCCGTTATTTGTTGATTGATTCTTGAAAATCTCGACGAAATGAGACCAAATTATTATGTACGAATTTTCCATTTTTTAGGCTAGTTTAGAAGATATAGCCTCCTAAATAAAAATTTTTTGAGAATTCGTTATTTGTTGATTGATTCTTGAAAATCTCGACGAAATGAGACCAAAATATTATGTACGAATTCTCCGTTTTTTGGCTAGTTTAGGAGATATAGCCCCCTTAAAATAAATTTTTTGTGAAAATCCCTTATTTGTTGATTGATTCTAGAATGTATTGACAAATTAAGACCAAAATAATAAATGTATATTGTTTGAAAATCCGTTATTTGTTGATTGATTCTTGAAAATCTCGACGAAATGAGACAAAATTATTATGTACGAATTTTCCATTTTTTAGGCTAGTTTAGGAGATATAGACTCCTTAATAAATATTTTTGGAAAATCCGTTATCTGTTGATTGATTCTTAAAAATCTCGGCGAAATGAGACCAAAGTATTATTTACGAATTTTTCATTATTATGCTTGTTTAGGAGATATAGCCTCCTTAATAAATATTTTTGGAAAATCCGTTATCTGTTGATTGATTCTTAAAAATCTCGGCGAAATGAGACCAAAGTATTATTTACGAATTTTTCATTATTATGCTTGTTTAGGAGATATAGCCTCCTTAATAAATATTTTTAGAAAATCCGTTATCTGTTGATTGATTCTTCAATATCTCGACGAAATGAGACCAAAGTATTATGTACCAATTTTCCGTTATTTGGCTAGTTTAGAAGATATATCCTCATTAATAAATATTTTTGGAAAATCCGTTATCTGTTGATTGATTCTTCAATATCTCGACGAAATGAGACCAAAGTATTATGTACGAATTTTCCGTTTTTTGGCTAGTTTAGTAGATATGGACTCCTTAAAAAATGTTTTTTGAAAATCTGTTATTTGTTGATTGATTCTTGAACATCTCGGCGAAATGAGACCAAAATATTATGTACGAATTTTCCGTTTTTTGCGTAGTTTAGGAGATATAGCCTCCTTAAAATATATTTTGTGAAAATCCCTTATTTGTTGATTGATTCTAGAATATATTGACAAATTAAGACCAAAATAATAAATGTATATTTTTTGAAAATCCGTTATTTGTTGATTGATTCTTGAAAATCTCGACGAAATGAGACCAAATTATTATGTACGAATTTTCCATTTTTTAGGCTAGTTTAGAAGATATAGCCTCCCAAATAAATATTTTTTGAAAATTCGTTATTTGTTGATTGATTCTTGAAAATCTCGACGAAATGAGACCAAATTATTATGTACGAATTTTCCGTTTTTTGGCTAGTTTAGTAGATATGGACTCCTTAAAAAATGTTTTGTGAAAATCCGTTATTTGTTGATTGATTCCTGAACATCTCGGCGAAATGAGACCAAAATATTATGTACAAATTTTCCGTTTTTTGGCTAATTTAGGAGATATAGCCTCCTAATAAAATATTTTTTGAAAATCCATTATTTGTTGATTGATTGTCGAAAATCTCGGCGAAATGAGACTAAAATATTATGTACGAGTTTTCCGTTATTTGGCTAGGTTAGTAGATATGGACTCCTTAAAAAATGTTTTTTGAAAATCTGTTATTTGTTGATTGATTCTTGAACATCTCGGCGAAATAAGACCAAAATATTATGTACGAATTTTCCGTTTTTTGGGTAGTTTAGGAGATATAGCCTCCTTAAAATATATTTTGTGAAAATCCCTTATTTGTTGATTGATTCTAGAATATATTGACAAATTAAGACCAAAATAATAAATGTATATTTTTTGAAAATCCGTTATTTGTTGATTGATTCTTGAAAATCTCGACGAAATGAGACCAAATTATTATGTACGAATTTTCCATTTTTTAGGCTAGTTTAGAAAATATAGCCTCCTAAATAAATATTTTTTGAAAATTCGTTATTTGTTGATTGATTCTTGAAAATCTCGACGAAATGAGACCAAAATATTATGTACGAATTCTCCGTTATTTGGCTAGTTTAGGAGAAATAGCCCCCTTAAAATAAATTTTGTGAAAATTCCTTAGTTGTTGATTGATTCTAGAATATATTGACAAATTAAGACCAAAATAATAAATGTATTATGTATTTGTTGATTGATTCTTGAAAATCTCGACGAAATGAGACCAAATTATTATGTACGAATTTTCCATTTTTTAGGCTAGTTTAGAAGATATAGCCTCCTTAATAAATATTTTTTGAAAATTCGTTATTTGTTGATTGATTCTTGAAAATCTCGACGAAATGAGACCAAAATATTATGTACGAAAATAGTTTTGGAGATATAGCCTCCTAAAAAAATATTTTTTGAAAATCCATTATTTGTTTATTGATTGTCGAAAATCTCGGCGAAATGAGACTAAAATATTATGTACGAATTTTCCGTTATTTGGCTAGTTTAGTAGATATGGGCTCCTTAAAAAATGTTTTTTGAAAATCCGTTATCTGTTGATTGATTCTTGAAAATCTCGACGAAATGAGACCAAATTATTATGTACGAATTTTCCGTTTTTTGGCTAGTTTAGAAGATATATCCTCATTAATAAATATTTTTGGAAAATCCGTTATCTGTTGATTGATTCTTCAATATCTCGACGAAATGAGACCAAAGAATTATGTACGAATTTTCCGTTTTTTGGCTAGTTTAGAAGATATAGCCTCCTAAATAAATATTTTTTGAAAATTCGTTATTTGTTGATTGATTCTTGAAAATCTCGACGAAATGAGACCAAAATATTATGTACGAATTCTCCGTTTTTTTGGCTAGTTTTGGAGATATAGCCTCCTAAAAAAATATTTTTTGAAAATCAATTATTTGTTGATTGATTGTCGAAAATCTCGGCGAAATGAGACCAAATTATTATGTACGAATTTTCCATTTTTTAGGCTAGTTTAGGAGATATAGACTTCTTAATAAATATTTTTGGAAAATTCGTTATCTGTTGATTGATTCTTGAAAATCTCGACGAAATGAGACCAAATTATTATGTACGAATTTTCCGTTATTTGGCTAGTTTAGAAGATATATCCTCATTAATAAATATTTTTTGAAAATCCGTTATTTGTTGATTGATTCTTGAAAATCTCGACGAAATGAGACCAAATTATTATGTACGAATTTTCCATTTTTTAGGCTAGTTTAGGAGATATAGACTCCTTAATAAATATTTTTGGAAAATCCGTTATCTGTTGATTGATTCTTAAAAATCTCGGCGAAATGAGACCAAAGTATTATCTACGAATTTTTCATTATTATGCTTGTTAAGGAGATATAGCCTCCTTAATAAATATTTTTGGAAAATCCGATATCCGATATCCGACGAAATGAGACCAAATTATTATGTACGAATTTTCCGTTTTTTGGCTAGTTTAGAAGATATATCCTCCTTAATAAATATTTTTGGAAAATCTGTTATCTGTTGATTGATTCTTCAATATCTCGACGAAATGAGACCAAAGTATTATGTACGAATTTTCCGTTTTTTGGCTAGTTTAGAAGATATAGCCTCCTAAATAAATAATTTTTGAAAATTCGTTATTTGTTGATTGATTCTTGAAAATCTCGACGAAATGAGACCAAAATATTGTGTACGAATTCTCCGTTTTTTGGCTAGTTTTGGAGATATAGCCTCCTAAAAAAATATTTTTTGAAAATCCATTATTTGTTGATTGATTGTCGAAAATCTCGGCGAAATGAGACTAAAATATTATGTACGAATTTTCCGTTATTTGGCTAGTTTAGTAGATATGGACTCCTTAAAAAATGTTTTTTGAAAATCCGTTATTTGTTGATTGATTCTTGAATATCTCGGCGAAATGAGACCAAAATGTTATGTACGAATTTTCCATTTTTTAGGCTAGTTTAGGAGAAATAGACTTCTTAATAAATATTTTTGGAAAATCCGTTATCTGTTGATTGATTCTTAAAAATCTCGGCGAAATGAGACCAAATTATTATGTACGAATTTTCCATTTTTTAGGCTAGTTTAGGAGATATAGACTTCTTAATAAATATTTTTGGAAAATCCGTTATCTGTTGATTGATTCTTAAAAATCTCGGCGAAATGAGACCAAATTATTATGTACGAATTTTCCATTTTTTAGGCTAGTATAGGAGATATAGACTTCTTAATAAATATTTTTGGAAAATCCGTTATCTGTGGATTGATTCTTAAAAATCTCGACGAAATGAGATCAAATTATTATGTACGAATTTTCCATTTTTTAGGCTAGTTTAGGAGATATAGACTTCTTAATAAATATTTTTGGAAAATCCGTTATCTGTTGATTGATTCTTGAAAATCTCGACGAAATGAGACCAAATTATTATGTACGAATTTTCCGTTTTTTGGCTAGTTTAGAAGATATATCCTCATTAATAAATATTTTTGGAAAATCCGTTATCTGTTGATTGATTCTTCAATATCTCGACGAAATGAGACCAAAGTATTATTTATGAATTTTCCTTCTTCAATATCTCGACGAAATGAGACCAAAGTATTATGTACGAATTTTCCGTTTTTTGGCTAGTTTAGGAGATATAGCCTCCTTAAAATAAATTTTTTGTGAAAATCCCTTAATTGTTGATTGATTCTAGAATATATTGACAAATTAAGACCAAAATAATAAATGTATATTTTTTGAAAATCCGTTATTTGTTGATTTATTCTTGAAAATCTCGACGAAATGAGACCAAATTATTATGTACGAATTTTCCATTTTTTAGGCTAGTTTAGGAGATATAGACTCCTTAATAAATATTTTTGGAAAATCTGTTATCTGTTGATTGATTCTTAAAAATCTCGGCGAAATGAGACCAAAGTATTATCTACGAATTTTTCATTATTATGCTTGTTTAGGAGATATAGCCTCCTTAATAAATATTTTTGGAAAATCCGATATCTGTTGATTGATTCTTGAAAATCTCGACGAAATGAGACCAAATTATTATGTACGAATTTTCCGTTTTTTGGCTAGTTTAGAAGATATATCCTCCTTAATTAATATTTTTGGAAAATCCGTTATCTGTTGATTGATTCTTCAATATCTCAACGAAATGAGACCAAAGTATTATGTACGAATTTTCCGTTTTTTGGCTAGTTTAGAAGATATAGCCTCCTCAATAAATATTTTTTGAAAATTCGCTATTTGTTGATTGATTCTTGAAAATCTCGACGAAATGAGACCAAAATATTATGTACGAATTCTCCGTTTTTTGGCTAGTTTTGGAGATATAGCCTCCTAAAAAAATATTTTTTGAAAATCCATTTTTTGTTGATTGATTGTCGAAAATCTCGGCGAAATGAGACTAAAATATTATGTACGAATTTTCCGTTATTTGGCTAGTTTAGTAGATATGGACTCCTTAAAAAATGTTTTTTGAAAATCCGTTATTTGTTGATTGATTCTTGAAAATCTCGACGAAATGAGACCAAATTATTATGTACGAATTTTCCATTTTTTAGGCTAGTTTAGGAGAAATAGACTTCTTAATAAATATTTTTGGAAAATCCGTTATCTGTTGATTGATTCTTAAAAATCTCGGCGAAATGAGACCAAATTATTATGTACGAATTTTCCATTTTTTAGGCTAGTTTAGGAGATATAGACTTCTTAATAAATATTTTTGGAAAATCCGTTATCTGTTGATTGATTCTTAAAAATCTCGGCGAAATGAGACCAAATTATTATGTACGAATTTTCCATTTTTTAGGCTAGTATAGGAGATATAGACTTCTTAATAAATATTTTTGGAAAATCCGTTATCTGTGGATTGATTCTTAAAAATCTCGACGAAATGAGACCAAATTATTATGTACGAATTTTCCATTTTTTAGGCTAGTTTAGGAGATATAGACTTCTTAATAATTATTTTTGGAAAATCCGTTATCTGTTGATTGATTCTTGAAAATCTCGACGAAATGAGACCAAAATATTATGTACGAATTCTCCGTTTTTTGGCTAGTTTTGGAGATATAGCCTCCTAAAAAAATATTTTTTGAAAATCCATTATTTGTTGATTGATTGTCGAAAATCTCGGCGAAATGAGACCAAATTATTATGTACGAATTTTCCATTTTTTAGGCTAGTTTAGGAGATATAGACTTCTTAATAAATATTATTTTAAAATCCATTATTTGTTGATTGATTGTCGAAAATCTCGGCGAAATGAGACTAAAATATTATGTACGAATTTTCCGTTATTTGGCTAGTTTAGTAGATATGGACTCCTTAAAAAATGTTTTTTGAAAATCCGTTATCTGTTGATTGATTCTTCAATATCTCGACGAAATGAGACCAAAGTATTATGTACGAATTTTCCGTTTTTTGGCTAGTTTAGAAGATATAGCCTCCTAAATAAATATTTTTTGAAAATTCGTTATTTGTTGATTGATTCTTGAAAATCTCGACGAAATGAGACCAAAATATTATGTACGAATTCTCTGTTTTTTGGCTAGTTTTGGAGATATAGCCTCCTAAAAAAATATTTTTTGAAAATCCATTATTTGTTGATTGATTGTCGAAAATCTCGGCGAAATGAGACCAAATTATTATGTACGAATTTTCCATTTTTTAGGCTAGTTTAGGAGATATAGACTTCTTAATAAATATTTTTGGAAAATTCGTTATCTGTTGATTGATTCTTGAAAATCTCGACGAAATGAGACCAAATTATTATGTACGAATTTTCCGTTATTTGGCTAGTTTAGAAGATATATCCTCATTAATAAATATTTTTGGAAAATCCGTTATCTGTTGATTGATTCTTCAATATCTCGACGAAATGAGACCAAAGTATTATGTACGAATTTTCCGTTTTTTGGCTAGTTTAGAAGATATATCCTCATTAATAAATATTTTTGGAAAATCCGTTATCTGTTGATTGATTCTTCAATATCTCGACGAAATGAGACCAAAGTATTATGTACGAATTTTCCGTTTTTTGGCTAGTTTAGGAGATATAGCCTCCTTAAAATAAATTTTTTGTGAATATCCCTTAATTGTTGATTGATTCTAGAATATATTGACAAATTAAGACCAAAATAATAAATGTATATTTTTTGAAAATCCGTTATTTGTTGATTGATTCTTGAAAATCTCGACGAAATGAGACCAAATTATTATGTACGAATTTTCCACTTTTTAGGCTAGTTTAGGAGATATAGACTCCTTAATAAATATTTTTGGAAAATCCGTTATCTGTTGATTGATTCTTAAAAATCTCGGCGAAATGAGACCAAAGTATTATCTACGAATTTTTCATTATTATGCTTGTTTAGGAGATATAGCCTCCTTAATAAATATTTTTGGAAAATCCGATATCTGTTGATTGATTCTTGAAAATCTCGACGAAATGAGACCAAATTATTATGTACGAATTTTCCGTTTTTTGGCTAGTTTAGAAGATATATCCTCCTTAATAAATATTTTCGGAAAATCCGTTATCTGTTGATTGATTCTTCGATATCTCGACGAAATGAGACCAAAGTATTATGTACGAATTTTCCGTTTTTTGGCTAGTTTAGAAGATATAGCCTCCTAAATAAATATTTTTTGAAAATTCGTTATTTGTTGATTGATTCTTGAAAATCTCGACGAAATGAGACCAAATTATTATGTACGAATTTTCCATTTTTTAGGCTAGTATAGGAGATATAGACTTCTTAATAAATATTTTTGGAAAATCCGTTATCTGTGGATTGATTCTTAAAAATCTCGACGAAATGAGACCAAATTATTATGTACGAATTTTCCATTTTTTAGGCTAGTTTAGGAGATATAGACTTCTTAATAAATATTTTTTTAAAATCCATTATTTGTTGATTGATTGTCGAAAATCTCGGCGTAATGAGACTAAAATATTATGTACGAATTTTCCGTTATTTGGCTAGTTTAGTAGATATGGACTCCTTAAAAAATGTTTTTTGAAAATCCGTTATCTGTTGATTGATTCTTCAATATCTCGACGAAATGAGACCAAAGTATTATGTACGAATTTTCCGTTTTTTGGCTAGTTTAGAAGATATAGCCTCCTAAATAAATATTTTTTGAAAATTCGTTATTTGTTGATTGATTCTTGAAAATCTCGACGAAATGAGACCAAAATATTATGTACGAATTCTCTGTTTTTTGGCTAGTTTTGGAGATATAGCCTCCTAAAAAAATATTTTTTGAAAATCCATTATTTGTTGATTGATTGTCGAAAATCTCGGCGAAATGAGACCAAATTATTATGTACGAATTTTCCATTTTTTAGGCTAGTTTAGGAGATATAGACTTCTTAATAAATATTTTTGGAAAATTCGTTATCTGTTGATTGATTCTTGAAAATCTCGACGAAATGAGACCAAATTATTATGTACGAATTTTCCGTTATTTGGCTAGTTTAGAAGATATATCCTCATTAATAAATATTTTTGGAAAATCCGTTATCTGTTGATTGATTCTTCAATATCTCGACGAAATGAGACCAAAGTATTATGTACGAATTTTCCGTTTTTTGGCTAGTTTAGAAGATATATCCTCATTAATAAATATTTTTGGAAAATCCGTTATCTGTTGATTGATTCTTCAATATCTCGACGAAATGAGACCAAAGTATTATGTACGAATTTTCCGTTTTTTGGCTAGTTTAGGAGATATAGCCTCCTTAAAATAAATTTTTTGTGAATATCCCTTAATTGTTGATTGATTCTAGAATATATTGACAAATTAAGACCAAAATAATAAATGTATATTTCTTGAAAATCCGTTATTTGTTGATTGATTCTTGAAAATCTCGACGAAATGAGACCAAATTATTATGTACGAATTTTCCACTTTTTAGGCTAGTTTAGGAGATATAGACTCCTTAATAAATATTTTTGGAAAATCCGTTATCTGTTGATTGATTCTTAAAAATCTCGGCGAAATGAGACCAAAGTATTATCTACGAATTTTCATTATTATGCTTGTTTAGGAGATATAGCCTCCTTAATAAATATTTTTGGAAAATCCGATATCTGTTGATTGATTCTTGAAAATCTCGACGAAATGAGACCAAATTATTATGTACGAATTTTCCGTTTTTTGGCTAGTTTAGAAGATATATCCTCCTTAATAAATATTTTCGGAAAATCCGTTATCTGTTGATTGATTCTTCGATGTCTCGACGAAATGAGACCAAAGTATTATGTACGAATTTTCCGTTTTTTGGCTAGTTTAGAAGATATAGCCTCCTAAATAAATATTTTTTGAAAATTCGTTATTTGTTGATTGATTCTTGAAAATCTCGACGAAATGAGACCAAATTATTATGTACGAATTTTCCATTTTTTAGGCTAGTATAGGAGATATAGACTTCTTAAAAAATATTTTTGGAAAATCCGTTATCTGTGGATTGATTCTTAAAAATCTCGACGAAATGAGACCAAATTATTATGTACGAATTTTCCATTTTTTAGGCTAGTTTAGGAGATATAGACTTCTTAATAAATATTTTTGGAAAATCCGTTATCTGTTGATTGATTCTTGAAAATCTCGACGAAATGAGACCAAATTATTATGTACGAATTTTCCGTTTTTTGGCTAGTTTAGAAGATATATCCTCATTAATAAATATTTTTGGAAAATCCGTTATCTGTTGATTGATTCTTCAATATCTCGACGAAATGAGACCAAAGTATTATTTATGAATTTTCCTTCTTCAATATCTCGACGAAATGAGACCAAAGTATTATGTACGAATTTTCCGTTTTTTGGCTAGTTTAGGAGATATAGCCTCCTTAATAAATATTTTTGGAAAATCCGTTATCTGTTGATTGATTCTTAAAAATCTCGGCGAAATGAGACCAAAGTATTATCTACGAATTTTTCATTATTATGCTTGTTTAGGAGATATAGCCTCCTTAATAAATATTTTTGGAAAATCCGATATCTGTTGATTGATTCTTGAAAATCTCGACGAAATGAGACCAAATTATTATGTACGAATTTTCCGTTTTTTGGCTAGTTTAGAAGATAAATCCTCCTTAATAAATATTTTTGGAAAATCCGTTATCTGTTGATTGGTTCTTCAATATCTCAACGAAATGAGACCAAAGTATTATGTACGAATTTTCCGTTTTTTGGCTAGTTTAGAAGATATAGCCTCCTCAATAAATATTTTTTGAAAATTCGTTATTTGTTGATTGATTCTTGAAAATCTCGACGAAATGAGACCAAAATATTATGTACGAATTCTCCGTTTTTTGGCTAGTTTTGGAGATATAGCCTCCTAAAAAAATATTTTTTGAAAATCCATTATTTGTTGATTGATTGTCGAAAATCTCGGCGAAATGAGACTAAAATATTATGTACGAATTTTCCGTTATTTGGCTAGTTTAGTAGATATGGACTCCTTAAAAAATGTTTTTTGAAAATCCGTTATTTGTTGATTGATTCTTGAACATCTCGGCGAAATGAGACCAAAATGTTATGTACGAATTTTCCATTTTTTAGGCTAGTTTAGGAGAAATAGACTTCTTAATAAATATTTTTGGAAAATCCGTTATCTGTTGATTGATTCTTAAAAATCTCGGCGAAATGAGACCAAATTATTATGTACGAATTTTCCATTTTTTAGGCTAGTTTAGGAGATATAGACTTCTTAAAAAATATTTTTGGAAAATCCGTTATCTGTTGATTGATTCTTAAAAATCTCGGCGAAATGAGACCAAATTATTATGTACGAATTTTCCATTTTTTAGGCTAGTATAGGAGATATAGACTTCTTAATAAATATTTTTGGAAAATCCGTTATCTGTGGATTGATTCTTAAAAATCTCGACGAAATGAGACCAAATTATTATGTACGAATTTTCCATTTTTTGGCTAGTTTAGGAGATATAGACTTCTTAAAATACATTTTTTGTGAAAATCCCTTTTTTGTTGATTGATTCTAGAATATATTGACAAATTAAGACCAAAATAATAAATGTATATTTTTTGAAAATCCGATATTTGTTGATTGATTCTTGAAAATCTCGACGAAATGAGACCAAATTATTATGTACGAATTTTCCATTTTTTAGGCTAGTTTAGAAGATGTAGACTTCTTAATAAATATTTTTGGAAAATCCGTTATCTGTTGATTGATTCTTAAAAATCTCGGCGAAATGAGACCAAATTATTATGTACGAATTTTCCATTTTTTGGCTAGTATAGGAGATATAGACTTCTTAATAAATATTTTTGGAAAATCCGTTATCTGTGGATTGATTCTTAAAAATCTCGACGAAATGAGACCAAATTATTATGTACGAATTTTCCATTTTTTAGGCTAGTTTAGGAGATATAGACTTCTTAATAAATATTTTTGGAAAATCCGTTATCTGTTGATTAATTCTTCAATATCTCGACGAAATGAGACCAAAGTATTATTTATGAATTTTCCTTTTTTTGGCTAGTTTAGAAGATATAGCCTCCTAAATAAATATTTTTTGAAAATTCGTTATTTGTTGATTGATTCTTGAAAATCTCGACGAAATGAGACCAAAGTATTATTTATGAATTTTCCTTCTTCAATATCTCGACGAAATGAGACCAAAGTATTATGTACGAATTTTCCGTTTTTTGGCTAGTTTAGGAGATATAGCCTCCTTAAAATAAATTTTTTGTGAAAATCCCTTAATTGTTGATTGATTCTAGAATATATTGACAAATTAAGACCAAAATAATAAATGTATATTTTTTGAAAATCCGTTATTTGTTGATTTATTCTTGAAAATCTCAACGAAATGAGACCAAATTATTATGTACGAATTTTCCATTTTTTAGGCTAGTTTAGGAGATATAGACTCCTTAATAAATATTTTTGGAAAATCCGTTATCTGTTGATTGATTCTTAAAAATCTCGGCGAAATGAGACCAAAGTATTATCTACGAATTTTTCATTATTATGCTTGTTTAGGAGATATAGCCTCCTTAATAAATATTTTTGGAAAATCCGATATCTGTTGATTGATTCTTGAAAATCTCGACGAAATGAGACCAAATTATTATGTACGAATTTTCCGTTTTTTGGCTAGTTTAGAAGATATATCCTCCTTAATAAATATTTTTGGAAAATCCGTTATCTGTTGATTGGTTCTTCAATATCTCAACGAAATGAGACCAAAGTATTATGTACGAATTTTCCGTTTTTTGGCTAGTTTAGAAGATATAGCCTCCTCAATAAATATTTTTTGAAAATTCGTTATTTGTTGATTGATTCTTGAAAATCTCGACGAAATGAGACCAAAATATTATGTACGAATTCTCCGTTTTTTGGCTAGTTTTGGAGATATAGCCTCCTAAAAAAATATTTTTTGAAAATCCATTATTTGTTGATTGATTGTCGAAAATCTCGGCGAAATGAGACCAAAATGTTATGTACGAATTTTCCATTTTTTAGGCTAGTTTAGGAGAAATAGACTTCTTAATAAATATTTTTGGAAAATCCGTTATCTGTTGATTGATTCTTAAAAATCTCGGCGAAATGAGACCAAATTATTATGTACGAATTTTCCATTTTTTAGGCTAGTTTAGGAGATATAGACTTCTTAAAAAATATTTTTGGAAAATCCGTTATCTGTTGATTGATTCTTAAAAATCTCGGCGAAATGAGACCAAATTATTATGTACGAATTTTCCATTTTTTAGGCTAGTATAGGAGATATAGACTTCTTAATAAATATTTTTGGAAAATCCGTTATCTGTGGATTGATTCTTAAAAATCTCGACGAAATGAGACCAAATTATTATGTACGAATTTTCCATTTTTTAGGCTAGTTTAGGAGATATAGACTTCTTAAAATACATTTTTTGTGAAAATCCCTTTTTTGTTGATTGATTCTAGAATATATTGACAAATTAAGACCAAAATAATAAATGTATATTTTTTGAAAATCCGATATTTGTTGATTGATTCTTGAAAATCTCGACGAAATGAGACCAAATTATTATGTACGAATTTTCCATTTTTTAGGCTAGTTTAGAAGATGTAGACTTCTTAATAAATATTTTTGGAAAATCCGTTATCTGTTGATTGATTCTTAAAAATCTCGGCGAAATGAGACCAAATTATTATGTACGAATTTTCCATTTTTTAGGCTAGTATAGGAGATATAGACTTCTTAATAAATATTTTTGGAAAATCCGTTATCTGTGGATTGATTCTTAAAAATCTCGACGAAATGAGACCAAATTATTATGTACGAATTTTCCATTTTTTAGGCTAGTTTAGGAGATATAGACTTCTTAATAAATATTTTTGGAAAATCCGTTATCTGTTGATTAATTCTTCAATATCTCGACGAAATGAGACCAAAGTATTATTTATGAATTTTCCTTTTTTTGGCTAGTTTAGAAGATATAGCCTCCTAAATAAATATTTTTTGAAAATTCGTTATTTGTTGATTGATTCTTGAAAATCTCGACGAAATGAGACCAAAATATTATGTACGAATTCTCCGTTTTTTGGCTAGTTTAGGAGATATGGCCTCCTTAAAATAAATTTTTTGTGAAAATCCCTTATTTGTTGATTGATTCTAGAATATATTGACAAATTAAGACCAAAATAATAAATGTATATTTTTTGAAAATCCGATATTTGTTGATTGATTCTTGAAAATCTCGACGAAATGAGACCAAATTATTATGTACGAATTTTCCATTTTTTAGGCTAGTTTAGGAGATATAGACTTCTTAATAAATATTTTTGGAAAATCCGTTATCTGTTGATTGATTCTTAAAAATCTCGGCGAAATGAGACCAAAATATTATGTACGAATTTTCCGTTATTTGGCTAGTTTAGGAGATACAGCCTCCTTAATAAATATTTTTGGAAAATCCGTTATCTGTTGATTGATTCTTCAATATCTCGACGAAATGAGACCAAAGTATTATGTACGAATTTTCCGTTTTTTGGCTAGTTTAGAAGATATATCCTCCTTAATAAATATTTTTGGAAAATCCGTTATCTGTTGATTGATTCTTGAAAATCTCGACGAAATGAGACCAAATTATTATGTACGAATTTTCCATTTTTTAGGCTAGTTTAGAAGATATAGACTTCTTAATAAATATTTTTGGAAAATCCGTTATCTGTTGATTGATTCTTAAAAATCTCGGCGAAATGAGACCAAATTATTATGTACGAATTTTCCATTTTTTAGGCTAGTATAGGAGATATAGACTTCTTAATAAATATTTTTGGAAAATCCGTTATCTGTGGATTGATTCTTAAAAATCTCGACGAAATGAGACCAAATTATTATGTACGAATTTTCCATTTTTTAGGCTAGTTTAGGAGATATAGACTTCTTAATAATTATTTTTGGAAAATCCGTTATCTGTTGATTGATTCTTGAAAATCTCGATGAAATGAGACCAAATTATTATGTACGAATTTTCCGTTTTTTGGCTAGTTTAGAAGATATATCCTCATTAATAAATATTTTTGGAAAATCCGTTATCTGTTGATTAATTCTTCAATATCTCGACGAAATGAGACCAAAGTATTATATATGAATTTTCCTTTTTTTGGCTAGTTTAGAAGATATAGCCTCCTAAATAAATATTTTTTGAAAATTCGTTATTTGTTGATTGATTCTTGAAAATCTCGACGAAATGAGACCAAAATATTATGTACGAATTCTCCGTTTTTTGGCTAGTTTAGGAGATATGGCCTCCTTAAAATAAATTTTTTGTGAAAATCCCTTATTTGTTGATTGATTCTAGAATATATTGACAAATTAAGACCAAAATAATAAATGTATATTTTTTGAAAATCCGATATTTGTTGATTGATTCTTGAAAATCTCGACGAAATGAGACCAAATTATTATATACGAATTTTCCATTTTTTAGGCTAGTTTAGGAGATATAGACTTCTTAATAAATATTTTTGGAAAATCCGTTATCTGTTGATTGATTCTTAAAAATCTCGGCGAAATGAGACCAAAATATTATGTACGAATTTTCCGTTATTTGGCTAGTTTAGGAGATACAGCCTCCTTAATAAATATTTTTGGAAAATCCGTTATCTGTTGATTGATTCTTCAATATCTCGACGAAATGAGACCAAAGTATTATGTACGAATTTTCCGTTTTTTGGCTAGTTTAGAAGATATATCCTCCTTAATAAATATTTTTGGAAAATTCGTTATTTGTTGATTTATTCTTAAAAATCTCGACGAAATGAGACCAAATTATTATGTACGAATTTTCCATTTTTTAGGCTAGTTTAGGAGATATAGACTCCTTAATAAATATTTTTGGAAAATCCGTTATCTGTTGATTGATTCTTAAAAATCTCGGCGAAATGAGACCAAAGTATTATTTACGAATTTTTCATTATTATGCTTGTTTAGGAGATATAGCCTCCTTAATAAATATTTTTGGAAAATCCGATATCTGTTGATTGATTCCTTAATATCTCGACGAAATGAGACCAAAGTATTATGTACGAATTTTCCGTTTTTTGGCTAGTTTAGAATATATATCCTCCTTAATAAATATTTTTGGAAAATCCGTTATCTGTTGATTGACTCTTCAATATCTCGACGAAATGAGACCAAAGTATTATGTACGAATTTTCCGTTTTTTGGCTAGTTTAGAAGATATATCCTCCTTAATAAATATTTTTGGAAAATCCGTTATCTGTTGATTGATTCTTAAAAATCTCGGCGAAATGAGACCAAATTATTATGTACGAATTTTCCATTTTTTAGGCTAGTTTAGGAGATATAGACTCCTTAATAAATATTTTTGGAAAATCCGTTATCTGTTGATTGATTCTTAAAAATCTCGGCGAAATGAGACCAAATTATTATGTACGAATTTTCCATTTTTTAGGCTAGTATAGGAGATATAGACTTCTTAATAAATATTTTTGGAAAATCCGTTATCTGTTGATTGATTCTTAAAAATCTCGACGAAATGAGACCCAATTATTATATACGAATTTTCCGTTTTTTTGCTAGTTTAGAAGATATATCCTCAATAATAAATATTTTTGGAAAATCCATTATCTGTTGATTGATTCTTCAATATCTCGACGAAATGAGACCAAAGTATTATATATTAATTTTTCTTTTTTTGGCTAGTTTAGAAGATATAGCCTCCTAAATAAATATTTTTTGAAAATTCGTTATTTGTTGATTGATTCTTGAAAATCTCGATGAAATGAGACCAAAATATTATGTACGAATTCTCCGTTTTTTGGCTAGTTTTGGAGATATAGCCACCTTAAAATAAATTTTTTGTGAAAATCCCTTAATTGTTGATTGATTCTAGAATATATTGACAAATTAAGACCAAAATAATAAAAGTATATTTTTTGAAAATCCGATATTTGTTGATTGATTCTTGAAAATCTCGACGAAATGAGACCAAATTATTATGTACGAATTTTCCATTTTTTAGGCTAGTTTAGGAGATATAAACTTCTTAATAAATATTTTTGGAAAATCCGTTATCTGTTGATTGATTCTTAAAAATCTCGGCGAAATGAGACCAAAATATTAGGTACGAATTTTCCGTTATTTGGCTAGTTAAGGAGATACAGCCTCCTTAATAAATATTTTTGGAAAATCCGTTATCTGTTGATTGATTCTTCAATATCTCGACGAAATGAGACCAAAATATTATGTACGAATTTTCCGTTATTTGGCTAGTTTAGGAGATATGGACTCCTTAAAAAATGTTTTTTGGAAATCCTTTATTTGTTGATTGATTCTTGAACATCTCGGCGAAATGAGACCAAAATATTATGTACGAATTCTCCGTTTTTTGGGTAGTTTAGGAGATAAAGCCTCCTTAAAATAAATTTTTTGTGAAAATCCCTTATTTGTTGATTGATTCTAGAATATATTGACAAATTAAGACCAAAATAATAAATGTATATTTTTTGAAAATCCGATATTTGTTGATTGATTCTTGAAAATCTCGACGTAATGAGACCAAATTATTATATACGAATTTTCCATTTTTTAGGCTAGTTTAGGAGATATAGACTTCTTAATAAATATTTTTGGAAAATCCGTTATCTGTTGATTGATTCTTAAAAATCTCGGCGAAATGAGACCAAAATATTAATTACGAATTTTCCGTTATTTGGCTAGTTTAGGAGATACAGCCTCCTTAATAAATATTTTTGGAAAATCCGTTATCTGTTGATTGATTCTTCAATATCTCGACGAAATGAGACCAAAGTATTATGTACGAATTGTCCGTTTTTTGGCTAGTTTAGAAGATATATCCTCCTTAATAAATATTTTTGGAAAATCCGTTATCTGTTGATTGATTCTTCAATATCTCGACGAAATGAGACCAAAGTATAATATATGAATTTTCCTTTATTTGGCTAGTTTAGAAGATATAGCCTCCTAAATAAATATTTTTTGAAAATTCGTTATTTGTTGATTGATTCTTAAAAATCTCGACGAAATGAGACCAAAATATTATGTACGAATTCTCCGGTTTTTGGCTAGTTTAGGAGATATAGCCTCCTTAAAATACATTTTTTGTGAAAATCCCTTTTTTGTTGATTGATTCTAGAATATATTGACAAATTAAGACCAAAATAATAAATGTATATTTTTTGAAAATCCGATATTTGTTGATTGATTCTTGAAAATCTCGACGAAATGAGACCAAATTATTATATACGAATTTTCCATTTTTTAGGCTAGTTTAGGAGATATAGACTTCTTAATAAATATTTTTGGAAAATCCGTTATATGTTGATTGATTCTTAAAAATCTCGGCGAAATGAGACCAAAATATTATGTACGAATTTTCCGTTATTTGGCTAGTTTAGGAGATACAGCCTCCTTAATAAATATTTTTGGAAAATCCGTTATCTGTTGATTGATTCTTCAATATCTCGACGAAATGAGACCAAAGTATTATGTACGAATTTTCCGTTTTTTGGCTAGTTTAGAAGATATATCCTCCTTAAAAAATATTTTTGGAAAATCCGTTATCTGTTGATTGATTCTTCAATATCTCGACGAAATGAGACCAAACTATAATATATGAATTTTCCTTTATTTGGCTAGTTTAGAAGATATAGCCTCCTAAATAAATATTTTTTGAAAATTCGTTATTTGTTGATTGATTCTTAAAAATCTCGACGAAATGAGACCAAAATATTATGTACGAATTCTCCGTTTTTTGGATAGTTTAGGAGATATAGCCTCCTTAAAAGACATTTTTTGTGAAAATCCCTTTTTTGTTGATTGATTCTAGAATATATTGACAAATTAAGACCAAAATAATAAATGTATATTTTTTGAAAATCCGATATTTGTTGATTGATTCTTGAAAATCTCGACGAAATGAGACCAAATTATTATGTACGAATTTTCCATTTTTTAGGCTAGTTTAGAATATATAGACTTCTTAATAAATATTTTTGGAAAATCCGTTATCTGTTGATTGATTCTTAAAAATCTCGGCGAAATGAGACCAAAATGTTATGTACGAATTTTCCGTTTTTTGGCTAGTTTAGAAGATATAGCCTCCTAAATAAATATTTTTTGAAAATTCGTTATTTGTTGATTTATTCTTAAAAATCTCGACGAAATGAGACCAAATTATTATGTACGAATTTTCCATTTTTTAGGCTTGTTTAGGAGATATAGACTCCTTAATAAATATTTTTGGAAAATCCGTTATCTGTTGATTGATTCTTAAAAATCTCGGCGAAATGAGACCAAAGTATTTTCTACGAATTTTTCATTATTATGCTTGTTTAGGAGATATAGCCTCCTTAATAAATATTTTTGGAAAATCCGATATCTGTTGATTGATTCTTCAATATCTCGACGAAATGAGACCAAAGTATTATGTACGAATTTTCCGTTTTTTGGCTAGTTTAGAAGATATATCCTCCTTAATAAATATTTTTGGAAAATCCGTTATCTGTTGATTGATTCTTCAATATCTCGACGAAATGAGACCAAAGTATTATGTACGAATTTTCCGTTTTTTGGCTAGTTTAGAAGATATATCCTCCTTAATAAATATTTTTGGAAAATCCGTTATCTGTTGATTGATTCTTAAAAATCTCGGCGAAATGAGACCAAATTATTATGTACGAATTTTCCATTTTTTAGGCTAGTTTAGGAGATATAGACTCCTTAATAAATATTTTTGGAAAATCCGTTATCTGTTGATTGATTCTTAAAAATCTCGGCGAAATGAGACCAAATTATTATGTACGAATTTTCTATTTTTTAGGCTAGTATAGGAGATATAGACTTCTTAATAAATATTTTTGGAAAATCCGTTATCTGTTGATTGATTCTTAAAAATCTCGACGAAATGAGACCAAATTATTATGTACGAATTTTCCATTTTTTAGGCTAGTTTAGGAGATATAGACTTCTAAATAAATATTTTTGGAAAATCCGTTATCTGTTGATTGATTCTTGAAAATCTCGACGAAATGAGACCAAATTATTATGTACGAATTTTCCGTTTTTTTGCTAGTTTAGAAGATATATCCTCATTAATAAATATTTTTGGAAAATCCGTTATCTGTTGATTGATTCTTCAATATCTCGACGAAATGAGACCAAAGTATTATATATTAATTTTTCTTTTTTTGGCTAGTTTAGAAGATATAGCCTCCTAAATAAATATTTTTTGAAAATTCGTTATTTGTTGATTGATTCTTGAAAATCTCGATGAAATGAGACCAAAATATTATGTACGAATTCTCCGTTTTTTGGCTAGTTTAGGAGATATAGCCTCCTTAAAATAAATTTTTTGTGAAAATCCCTTAATTGTTGATTGATTCTAGAATATATTGACAAATTAAGACCAAAATAATAAAAGTATATTTTTTGAAAATCCGATATTTGTTGATTGATTCTTGAAAATCTCGACGAAATGAGACCATAATATTATGTACGAATTTTCCGTTATTTGGCTAGTTTAGGAGATACAGCCTCCTTAATAAATATTTTTGGAAAATCCGTTATCTGTTGATTGATTCTTCAATATCTCGACGAAATGAGACCAAAATATTATGTACGAATTTTCCGTTATTTGGCTAGTTTAGGAGATATAAACTTCTTAATAAATATTTTTGGAAAATCCGTTATCTGTTGATTGATTCTTAAAAATCTCGGCGAAATGAGACCAAAATATTATGTACGAATTTTCCGTTATTTGGCTAGTTTAGGAGATACAGCCTCCTTAATAAATATTTTTGGAAAATCCGTTATCTGTTGATTGATTCTTCAATATCTCGACGAAATGAGACCAAAATATTATGTACGAATTTTCCGTTATTTGGCTAGTTTAGGAGATATGGACTCCTTAAAAAATGTTTTTTGGAAATCCTTTATTTGTTGATTGATTCTTGAACATCTCGGCGAAATGAGACCAAAATATTATGTACGAATTCTCCGTTTTTTGGGTAGTTTAGGAGATAAAGCCTCTTTAAAAAATGTTTTTTGAAAATATGTTATTTGTTGATTGATTCTTGAACATCTCGGCGATATGAGACCAAAATATTATGTACGAATTTTCCGTTTTTTGGGTAGTTTAGGAGATATAGCCTCCTTAAAATATATTTTGTGAAAATCCCTTATTTGTTGATTGATTCTAGAATATATTGACAAATTAAGACCAAAATAATAAATGTATATTTTTTGAAAATCAGTTATTTGTTGATTGATTCTTGAAAATCTCGACGAAATGAGACCAAATTATTATGTACGAATTTTCCATTTTTTAGGCTAGTTTAGGAGATATAGACTCCTTAATAAATATTTTTGGAAAATCCGTTATCTGTTGATTGATTCTTCAATATCTCGACGAAATGAGACCAAAATATTTTGTACGAATTTTCCGTTTTTTGGCTAGTTTAGAAGATATATCCTCATTAATAAATATTTTTGGAAAATCCGTTATCTGTTGATTGATTCTTCAATATCTCGACGAAATGAGACCAAAGTATTATATATTAATTTTTCTTTTTTTGGCTAGTTTAGAAGATATAGCCTCCTAAATAAATATTTTTTGAAAATTCGTTATTTGTTGATTGATTCTTGAAAATCTCGACGAAATGAGACCAAAATATTATGTACGAATTCTCCGTTTTTTGGCTAGTTTAGGAGATATAGCCTCCTTAAAATAAATTTTTTGTGAAAATCCCTTAATTGTTGATTGATTCTAGAATATATTGACAAATTAAGACCAAAATAATAAATGTTTATTTTTTGAAAATCCGATATTTGTTGATTGATTCTTGAAAATCTCGACGAAATGAGACCAAATTATTATGTACGAATTTTCCATTTTTTAGGCTAGTTTAGGAGATATAAACTTCTTAATAAATATTTTTGGAAAATCCGTTATCTGTTGATTGATTCTTAAAAATCTCGGCGAAATGAGACCAAAATATTATGTACGAATTTTCCGTTATTTGGCTAGTTTAGGAGATACAGCCTCCTTAATAAATATTTTTGGACAATCCGTTATCTGTTGATTGATTCTTCAATATCTCGACGAAATGAGACCAAAATATTATGTACGAATTTTCCATTATTTGGCTAGTTTAGGAGATATGGACTCCTTAAAAAATGTTTTTTGGAAATCCGTTATTTGTTGATTGATTCTTGAACATCTCGGCGAAATGAGACCAAAATATTATGTACGAATTCTCCGTTTTTTGGGTAGTTTAGGAGATAAAGCCTCTAAAAAAAAATGTTTTTTGAAATACGTTATTTGTTGATTGATTCTTGAACATCTCGGCGAAATGAGACCAAAATATTATGTACGAGTTCTTCGTTTTTTGGCTAGTTTAGGAGATATAGCCTCCTTAAAATATATTTTGTGAAAATCCCTTATTTGTTGATTGATTCTAGAATATATTGACAAATTAAGACCAAAATAATTAATGTATATTTTTTGAAAATCAGTTATTTGTTGATTGATTCTTGAAAATCTCGACGAAATGAGACCAAATTATTATGTACGAATTTTCCATTTTTTAGGCTAGTTTAGGAGATATAGACTCCTTAATAAATATTTTTGAAAATCCGTTATCTGTTGATTGATTCTTCAATATCTCAACGAAATGAGACCAAAATATTATGTACGAATTTTCCGTTATTTGGCTAGTTTAGGAGATATGGACTCCTTAAAAAATGTTTTTTGAAATCCGTTATTTGTTGATTGATTCTTGAACATCTCGGCGAAATGAGACCAAAATATTTTGTACGAATTCTCCGTTTTTTGGGTAGTTTAGGAGATATAGCCTCCTAAAAAAATGTTTTTTGAAAATACGTTGTTTGTTGATTGATTCTTGAACATCTCGGCGAAATGAGACCAAAATATTATGTACGAATTTTCCGGTTTTTTTGTAGTTTAGGAGATATAGCCTCCTTTAAATATATTTTGTGAAAATCCGTTATTTGTTGATTGATTCTAGAATATATTGACAAATTAAGACCAAAATAATAAATGTATATTTTTTGAAAATCCGTTATTTGTTGATTGATTCTTGAAAACCTCGACGAAATGAGACCAAATTATTATGTACGAATTTTCCATTTTTTAGGCTAGTTTAGGAGATATAGACTGCTTAATAAATATTTTTGGAAAATCCGTTATCTGTTGATTGATTCTTAAAAATCTCGGCGAAATGAGACCAAAGTATTATTTACGAATTTTTCATTATTATGATTGTTTAGGAGATATAGCCTCCTTAATAAATATTTTTGGAAAATCCGTTATCTGTTGATTGATTCTTCAATATCTCGACGAAATGAGACCAAAATATTAGGTACGAATTTTCCGTTTTTTGGCTAGTTTAGGAGATATAGCCTCTTAAAAAAATATTTTTTGAAAATCCATTATTTGTTGATTGATTGTCGAAAATCTCGGCGAAATGAGACTAAAATATTATGTACGAATTTTCCGTTTTTTGGCTAGTTTAGAAGATATAGCCTCCTAAATAAATATTTTTGAAAATTCGTTATTTGTTGATGGATTCTTGAAAATCTCGACGAAATGAGACCAAAATATTATGTACGAATTTTCCGTTTTTTGGCTAGTTTTGGAGTTATAGCCTCCTAAAAAAATATTTTTTGAAAATCCGTTATTTGTTGATTGATTCTTGAAAATCTCGACGAAATGAGACCAAATTATTATGTACGAATTTTCCGTTTTTTGGCTAGTTTAGGAGATATAGCCTCCTAAAAAAATATTTTTTGAAAATCCATTATTTGTTGATTGATTGTCGAAAATCTCGGCGAAATGAGACTAAAATATTATGTACGAATTTTCCGTTATTTGGCTAGGTTAGTAGATATGGACTCCTTAAAAAATGTTTTTTGAAAATCCGTTATTTGTTGATTGATTCTTGAACATCTCGGCGAAATGAGACCAAAATATTATGTACGAAGTTTCCGTTTTTTGGGTAGTTTAGGAGATATAGCCTCCTTAAAATATATTTTGTGAAAATCCCTTATTTGTTGATTGATTCTAGAATATATTGACAAATTAAGACCAAAATAATTAATGTATATTTTTTGAAAATCAGTTATTTGTTGATTGATTCTTGAAAATCTCGACGAAATGAGACCAAATTATTATGTACGAATTTTCCATTTTTTAGGCTAGTTTAGGAGATATAGACTCCTTAATAAATATTTTTGGAAAATCCGTTATCTGTTGATTGATTCTTCAATATCTCAACGAAATGAGACCAAAATATTATGTACGAATTTTCCGTTATTTGGCTAGTTTAGGAGATATGGACTCCTTAAAAAATGTTTTTTGGAAATCCGTTATTTGTTGATTGATTCTTGAACATCTCGGCGAAATGAGACCAAAATATTATGTACGAATTCTCCGTTTTTTGGCTAGTTTAGGAGATATAGCCTCCTTAAAATATATTTTGTGAAAATCCCTTATTTGTTGATTGATTCTAGAATATATTGACAAATTAAGACCAAAATAATTAATGTATATTTTTTGAAAATCAGTTATTTGTTGATTGATTCTTGAAAATCTCGACGAAATGAGACCAAATTATTATGTACGAATTTTCCATTTTTTAGGCTAGTTTAGGAGATATAGACTCCTTAATAAATATTTTTGGAAAATCCGTTATCTGTTGATTGATTCTTCAATATCTCAACGAAATGAGACCAAAATATTATGTACGAATTTTCCGTTATTTGGCTAGTTTAGGAGATATGGACTCCTTAAAAAATGTTTTTTGGAAATCCGTTATTTGTTGATTGATTCTTGAACATCTCGGCGAAATGAGACCAAAATATTTTGTACGAATTCTCCGTTTTTTGGGTAGTTTAGGAGATATAGCCTCCTAAAAAAATGTTTTTTGAAAATACGTTGTTTGTTGATTGATTCTTGAACATCTCGGCGAAATGAGACCAAAATATTATGTACGAATTTTCCGGTTTTTTTGTAGTTTAGGAGATATAGCCTCCTTTAAATATATTTTGTGAAAATCCGTTATTTGTTGATTGATTCTAGAATATATTGACAAATTAAGACCAAAATAATAAATGTATATTTTTTGAAAATCCGTTATTTGTTGATTGATTCTTGAAAACCTCGACGAAATGAGACCAAATTATTATGTACGAATTTTCCATTTTTTAGGCTAGTTTAGGAGATATAGACTCCTTAATAAATATTTTTGGAAAATCCGTTATCTGTTGATTGATTCTTAAAAATCTCGGCGAAATGAGACCAAAGTATTATTTACGAATTTTTCATTATTATGATTGTTTAGGAGATATAGCCTCCTTAATAAATATTTTTGGAAAATCCGTTATCTGTTGATTGATTCTTCAATATCTCGACGAAATGAGACCAAAATATTAGGTACGAATTTTCCGTTTTTTGGCTAGTTTAGGAGATATAGCCTCTTAAAAAAATATTTTTTGAAAATCCATTATTTGTTGATTGATTGTCGAAAATCTCGGCGAAATGAGACTAAAATATTATGTACGAATTTTCCGTTTTTTGGCTAGTTTAGAAGATATAGCCTCCTAAATAAATATTTTTTGAAAATTCGTTATTTGTTGATGGATTCTTGAAAATCTCGACGAAATGAGACCAAAATATTATGTACGAATTTTCCGTTTTTTGGCTAGTTTTGGAGTTATAGCCTCCTAAAAAAATATTTTTTGAAAATCCGTTATTTGTTGATTGATTCTTGAAAATCTCGACGAAATGAGACCAAATTATTATGTACGAATTTTCCGTTTTTTGGCTAGTTTAGGAGATATAGCCTCCTAAAAAAATATTTTTTGAAAATCCATTATTTGTTGATTGATTGTCGAAAATCTCGGCGAAATGAGACTAAAATATTATGTACGAATTTTCCGTTATTTGGCTAGGTTAGTAGATATGGACTCCTTAAAAAATGTTTTTTGAAAATCCGTTATTTGTTGATTGATTCTTGAACATCTCGGCGAAATGAGACCAAAATATTATGTACGAAGTTTCCGTTTTTTGGGTAGTTTAGGAGATATAGCCTCCTTAAAATATATTTTGTGAAAATCCCTTATTTGTTGATTGATTCTAGAATATCTTGACAAATTAAGACCAAAATAAGAAATGTATATTTTTTGAAAATCCGGTATTTGTTGATTGATTCTTGAACATCTCGGCGAAATGAGTTCAAAATATTATATACGAATTTTCCGTTATTTGGCTAGTTTGGAAGATATACCCTCCTTAAAATATATTTTTTGAAAATCCGTTATTTGTTGATTGATTCTTGAACATCTCGGCGAAATGAGACCAAAATATTATGTACGAATTTTCCGTTTTTTGGCTAGTTTAGGAGATATAGTGATATTAATAGTGATTTGTATTGGTGATCGGCTGTGTTTTTATTTTGCTCCGCTTATTTTATTTTTTTAAACTAGAAACTAACGTGATTTGCTATATTCATTGTGTTTTAAATTTGTGTTCAGTGTCTGTGCTAACAAGTGAGGTTCACGGGAGTCTGGCATAACTACTAAAATTGTGTTTAAAGTAGTTTTTATTCTTGTTTAACTGACGCGTCTTAAGCGTCTTGCTATTCTTTGTTTTTGTTCCTATTTCGCTCTCCCACGCTCATTCGCGCTTACATCGCTCTCTGAGAGGGCTGCGCTGTGCTAAGAGTTATAGTTGTGTTGTTGCTCTTTCTTGTCTTCGTGTCTCGCGCTCTCGCTCTCACGCTTTATTACGCTCTCTGGTATACTAGTAGTGGTAATCAGCTGTGTATCATTAGATTTTTCTGCTTTCTTGCTCTTTTTTAACTTTTTCCTTTTGGAACTAATATTTTGTATTTCGCTTTAACATTCTTGTTTGTTTTTTTGGTGTTCCCTACTATATTTCTTGTGGGCTTATTAGTCCGCAGTAAAAATGCTGGTGTGCGCTGCAACCTCTTGCAAATGCAAGGCCGATTCAAAGCCAGACTTTGTTTCTTGCTGGTTGTGTGATAAATTCTATCACATAAAATGCATCGGCTTAACAGCATGAATCAAAGACACCCTCAACAGCAATGATTCTGGCCTGAGATGGTCATGCGAAGTTTGTCGGGTGAAAGAACTGACTTTGAGTAAGATGCTTAGGGAGACCAAATTAAAATTTGAAAAGCTGCGTGCAGCATTTTCAAATCTCCAATCTGAATTTTCAGATATGGAAACTAAATTTACTAATTTCGAATGTTCCGATGATCCTTCCGCACTTCCACCGGCAACTCCTTCAGGTATAACATCTCCAGTTATTGCCTACTTAACCCCCTCTACTTCTACGTCTCCTAACATTCCTCTAGCCGCCCCGGCTCTTTTGTGCGATCCACCACTTTTGATCGTCACCTCTCCAGTCGCGCCTTTATCCAAAAAGAATCTTCAAAATTCTTTTGATAACACTGCCGTCAACACGCAAACGGTTGTTTCAAACGTTAAATCGCTTGTCGCGGTTAAGCCTAAGAAACATGTTTTCGTTTCACGCCTTGCACCTGATACTTCGATTGAAGATGTAAAATCATTTATTCAATCAAAAATTTCTGTACCTAACATTGTAGTAGAAAAGTTTAAATTTAACTACACGCGAGATATCTCATCCTTCAAAATAAGTATACCTGCAGACAAATTTCAATCTGTTTGCAGTGGAGCCTTCTGGCCGCCTGACTTATATGTAAAAGAGTATTCTCCAAAACCAAAAAATCGAACTGCGGTACCACTTCCTTCAACTTCTCGCGCCTCTTCTTCTTCTAGTGGAGCATCAAAAAACCAGTAGAGATTTCCCATCTTTATTTAGCTTACCAAAACGTTAGAGGCCTAAACTCTAAGCTCTCTAAATTGTTTATGAATAGTGTTTCGTTCGACCATCAAATTTTGATATTTACTGAAACCTGGTTAAAACCTGATGTAGATAACTGCTCAATTTTTCCTAATAAGTACACCTCCTTCAGATGTGACCGTTTATCACGAATTGGAGGTGGTGTTCTTATAGCTGTAAGGTCAGATCTTCCTTCCGAACTTGTTCCATTAGACCATGGTTCTTCCTTAGAATTTTTATGTGTTAAAATGACGATGTGTCAAATTTCAATTTACATTACCTGCTCGTATATTCCTCCCTCTTCTGATATATCTGTCTACCTAGACCATCTTTCATCTATCCAATCAGTTGCCTCTAAACTATCTGATAGAGATTATCTGCTAGTTTTTGGTGATTTCAACTTACCAGAAGTTACTTGGTCATCTCAATCAGATATATTGGTGCCCTCTGTATTTAACTCTTTCTTAAATGGCCTTTCGGAGCTATCTCTTTATCAAATAAATACTGTTCCTAATTGTAGCGGTAGAATGCTTGATTTAATTGTCTCTTCTGACATTTTACTAAACACTATCTCTAGAATGAATCCCTTAGCTCTTCCTGAAGATCCCTATCATCCTACATTGGACCTGGTTCTAACTCTGCCAACCTCTATGCAAACTGCAACTGTTTCCCCTATAATAAAATCACGTTGTTTTCGTAGGACCGATTTCCAAAAATTGAATTGTTTAATTTTGGAACATGATTGGTCAATTCTTTATTCATGTTCTGATCTAAATGAATGCATTTCATTTTTTTATTCCTCTATGAACTCATTTTTTTATCAATGTGTTCCTGTCACTTTTCCCGTAAAGTCAAATAGGCCTCCTTGGTTTTCACGTGAGGTAGTAAGGCTAAAAAATTTGAAATCGCGGTATTTTAAAAAGTTTAAATTAACTCGTAATCCTTCCGATTTTACACGTTATATTGCTGCAAGAGCAAACTTTATTGCTCTGAACGCAAATTGTTACAAAAAGTATTTGCGTCGCTGCCGTTTGCAGTTTGCTCAGGACCCAAAGCAGTTTTATAACTTTGTTAACTTAAAACGTAAATCAAGTAGATTTCCTCCCTCTCTATCATACGAAAATAAGGAAGCAACTAATGATCAGGCAGCTGCCGATTTGTTTGCAGACTTTTTTCAATCAACTTATTTAACAGAACCTTATAGTTCCCCTTTACATCCATACCCTTATAGTATAGAAAATTTTAACACTGTCTTCTGTCCTTCTATCGACAAAACCTCTTTACTAATTGATCTTAAATCGATAAAACCCGTTTTTTTCCCTGGCCCTGACGGAATTCCAGCATGCGTACTTAGATTTTGTGCTGATTCGATTTTGAATCCAATTCATAAGCTATTTGACTTGTCACTATCCAATAGTTATTTCCCACCTATTTGGAAAAACTCTTTTTCCATTCCTCTTCACAAAAGTGGTTCTAACCATGATGTGAAGAACTATAGATGTATTTCCAAGTTGTCCGCAATTCCTAAGATTTTTGAAAAAAATTTTACGGCCCAGTTAACTTTTATGTGTAAATCTATAATTTCACCCCATCAACATGGGTTTATAAAGGCAAGATCAACAGCTACTAATCTTTTAGAATTCTCATCTCACATAAATCTAGGATTTCGGAACAAAATGCAAACTGATGTGGTCTATACTGACTTCAGTAAAGCATTTGACTCCGTAAATCATAATCTCCTAATTCATAAGTTAAATTTGATTGGTTTTCCTCAAAAGCTCCTTCTGTGGATATCCGATTATTTAACTAACAGGTCTCAACGAGTTCTTTTTAAAGAATGTCTCTCTAAGCCGATCTTAGTTACTTCTGGTGTTCCTCAGGGCAGCCACCTTGGACCATTGCTATTTAACCTTTTTTATTAACGATCTTCCTTCAATACTCCTTCACTCTAACATTCTTATGTATGCTGATGATGTGAAACTCTGTTTGACACACAATGATCCAGCAAATAACCTTCTTCAAACAGATCTTGATTTGTTTTTTGAATGGTGCAGCCATAATCGGCTGCATCTTAACTGTTTGAAGTGCAAGGTTATGTCATTTTACAGATGTAACTATCATGTCATCGATTACAATCTTAACCTAACCCCACTCTTAAGAATATCTGAAGTAGCTGATTTAGGTATCCTCTTTGATCATAAAGTTAAATTTGATAGTCACATTACACAAATTGTCAATAAGGCATTTCGACTACTCGGGTTCATCAAAAGATGGGCCAAAGAATTCGAGGATCCTTACACGACAAAGTTGCTTTACACTTCTCTTGTTCGTCCAACTCTTGAATATGGGTCTTGCGTGTGGTCGCCGCAATACCATATTCACCAAGATAGAATTGAGTCTGTTCAAAAGCAGTTTCTACTCTTTGCCTTGCGCAGTTTTAATTGGGTTCCGGGTGTAGACTTACCACCATACTCTAGTAGACTCCTTCTAATTAACCTACCTTCCTTAACTAACCGTCGTATTATGTTAGGCGTTATGTTTATTGTAAAGCTAATAAAGTACAATATAGATTCCCCTACTCTGCTTACTCAACTTAATTTCTGTATTCCTTCTAGAGTTACTCGTAATTTTATGCCACTATCCTTGGCCTTTTGTAATACTAACTATAGCTTGCATGATCCCTTCCGAGTTCTCTGTGCTGACTACAACAGACTGTCTAGAGTTTTCAACTCCGAGTCCTCCCTTTACTCTGTTAAACTGTCTATCCTCAATCAATTAACACTACATGCTAACAACTAATATTAATCTACCGATCTGATTGGGTTTTACTGGGTTTTCCCCAATCCTTTGCAGCAAATGTTGGATCGAGAATTCTTGTTTTGTTATCCCCAGCTTAAATTTAAAAATATATACTCTTAATTAATTTTAATTCTAAACTTATTGCAAAATTTTAATTTCAAATTCTAAATTATTTTCTTTTTTTTTTAAAAATCTTCATTTTTAATTCGATGTAATCTAATTTTTAATTTTAATTCTAAGTCGACTGTTTTATTTGACGTTAAATAAATAAATAAATAAATAAAATATATTGTGTGAAAATCCCTTATTTGTTGATTGATTCTAGAATATCTTGACAAATTAAGACCAAAATAAGAAATGTATATTTTTTGAAAATCCGGTATTTGTTGATTGATTCTTGAACATCTCGGCGAAATGAGTCCAAAATATTATATACGAATTTTTCGTTTTTTGGGTAGTTTAGAAGATATAGCCCCTTTAAAATAGATTTTTGGAAAATCCGTTAGTTGTTGATTGATTCTTAAAAATCTCGGCGAAATGAGACTAAAATATTATGTACGAATTTTCCGTTATTTGGGTAGTTTGGAAGATATACCCTCCTTAAAAAATATTTTTTGAAAATCCGTTATTTGTTGATTGATTCTTGAAAATCTCGACGAAATGAGACCAAAGTATTATGTACGAATTTTCCGCTTTTTGGGTAGTTTAGGAGATAAAGCCTCTTTAAAAAAATGTTTTTTGAAAATACGTTATTTGTTGATTGATTCTTGAACATCTCGGCGAAATGAGACCAAAATATTATGTACGAATTTTCCGTTTTTTGGGTAGTTTAGGAGATATAGCCTCCTTAAAATATATTTTGTGAAAATCCCTTATTTGTTGATTGATTCTAGAATATATTGACAAATTAAGACCAAAATAATAAATGTATATTTTTTGAATATCCGTTATTTGTTGATTGATTCTTGAAAATCTCGACGATATGAGACCAAATTATTATGTACGAATTTTCCATTTTTAGGCTAGTTTAGGAGATATAGACTTTTTAATAAATATTTTTGGAAAATCCGTTATCTGTTGATTGATTCTTAAACATCTCGGCGAAATGAGACCAAAGTATTATTTATGAACTTTACATTATTATTATGCTTATTTAGGAGATATAGCCTCCTTAATAAATATATTTGGAAAATGCGTTATCTGTTGATTGATTCTTAAAAATCTCGGCAAAATGAGACCTAAATATTATGTACGAATTTTCCGTTTTTTGGGTAGTTTAGGAGATAAAGCCTCTTTAAAAAAATATTTTTGGAAAATCCGTTATTTGTTGATTGATTCTAGAATATCTTGACGAAATTAGTTCAAAATATTATGTACGAATTTTCCGTTATTTGGCTAGTTTAGGAGATATGGACTCCTTAAAAAATGTTTTTTGAAAATCCGTAATTTGTTGATTGATTCTTGAACATCTCTGCGAAATGAGACCAAAATATTATTTACGAATTTTTCGTTTTTGGGTAGTTTAGAAGATATAGCCCCTTTAAAATAAATTTTTGGAAAATCCGTAATTTGTTGATTGATTCTTGAACATCTCGGCGAAATGAGACCAAAATATTATGTACGAATTTTCCGTTTTTTGGCTAGCTTAGGAGATATAGCCTCTTTAAAATATATTTTGTGGAAATCCCTTATTTGTTGATTGATTCTTGAATATATTGACAAATTAAGACCAAAACAATAAATGTATATTTTTTGAAAATCCGGTATTTGTTGATTGATTCTTGAAAATCTCGACGAAATGAGACCAAATTATTATGTACGAATTTTCCATTTTTTAGGCTAGTATAGGAGATACAGCCTCCTTAAAATAGATTTTGTAAAAATCCCTTATTTGTTGATTGATTCTAGAATATATTGACAAATTAAGACCAAAATAATAAATGTATATTTTTTGAAAATCCGTTATTTGTTGATTGATTCTTGAACATCTCCGCGAAATGAGTCCAAAATATTATATACAAATTTTTCGTTTTTTGGGTAGTTTAGAAGATATAGCCCCTTTAAAATAGATTTTTAGAAAATCCGTTCTTTGTTGATTGATTCTTGAAAATCTCGGCGAAATGAGACCAAAATATTTTGTACGAATTTTCCGTTTTTTGGCTAGCTTAGGAGATATAGCCTCTTTAAAATATATTTTGTGAAAATCCCTTATTTGTTGATTGATTCTAGAATATATTGACAAATTAAGACTAAAACAATAAATGTATATTTTTTTGAAAATCCGGTATTTGTTGATTGATTCTTGAAAATCTCGACGAAATGAGACCAAATTATTATGTACGAATTTTCCATTTTTAGGCTAGTATAGGAGATACAGCCTCCTTAAAATAGATTTTGTAAAAATCCCTTATTTGTTGATTGATTCTAGAATATATTGACAAATTAAGACCAAAATAATAAATGTATATTTTTTGAAAATCCGTTATTTGTTGATTGATTCTTAAACATCTCGGCGAAATGAGACCAAAGTATTATTTATGAACTTTACATTATTATTATGCTTATTTAGGAGATATAGCCTCCTTAATAAATATATTTGGAAAATGCGTTATCTGTTGATTGATTCTTAAAAATCTCGGCAAAATGAGACCTAAATATTATGTACGAATTTTCCGCTTTTTGGGTAGTTTAGGAGATAAAGCCTCTTTAAAAAAATGTTTTTTGAAAATCCGTTATCTGTTGATTGATTCTTCAATATCTGGACGAAATGAGACCAAAGTATTATGTACGAATTTTCCGTTTTTTGGCTAGTTTAGAAGATATAGCCTCCTAAATAAATATTTTTTGAAAATCCGTTATTTGTTGATTGATTCTTGAAAATCTTGACGAAATGAGACCAAATTATTATGTACGAATTTTCCATTTTTTAGGCTAGTTTAGGAGATATAGACTCCTTAATAAATATTTTTTGAAAATCCGTTATCTGTTGATTGATTCTTAAAAATCTCGGCGAAATGAGACCAAAGTATTATTTACGAATTTTTCATTATTATGCTTGTTTAGGAGATATAGCCTCCTTAATAAATATTTTTGGAAAATCCGTTATCTGTTGATTGATTCTTAAAAACCTCGGCAAAATGAGACTAAAATATTATGTACGACTTTTCCGTTATTTGGCTAGTTTAGGAGATACAGCCTCCTTAATAAATATTTTTGTAAAATCCGTTATCTGTTGATTGATTCTTCAATATCTCGACGAAATGAGACCAAAATATTATGTACGAATTTTCCGTTATTTGGCTAGTTTAGGAGATATGGACTCCTTAAAAAATGTTTTTTGAAATTCCGTAATTTGTTGATTGATTCTTGAACATCTCTGCGAAATGAGACCAAAATATTATGTACGAATTTTCCGTTTTTTGGATAGTTTAGGAGATATAGCCTCCTTAAAATATATTTTGTGAAAATCCGTTATTTGTTGATTGATTCTAGAATATTTTGACAAATTAAGACCAAAATATTATGTACGAATTTTTCGTTTTTTGGGTAGTTTAGAAGATATATAGCCCCTTTAAAATAGATTCTTGGAAAATCCGTTATTTGTTGATTGATTCTTGAAAATCTCGGTGAAATGAGACTAAAATATTATGTACGAATTTTCCGTTATTTGGCTAGTTTAGTATTGTAGATATGGACTCCTTAAAAAATGTTTGTTGGAAATCCGTTATTTGTTGATTGATTCTTGAACATCTCGGCGAAATGAGACCAAAATATTTTGTACGAATTCTCCGTTTTTTGGCTAGTTTAGGAGATATAGCCTCCTTAAAATAGATTTTGTGAAAATCCCTAATTTGTTGATTGATTCTAGAATATATTGACAAATTAAGACCAAAATAATATATGCATATTCTTTGAAAATCCGTTATTTGTTGATTGATTCTTGAAAATCTCGACGAAATAAGACCAAATTATTATGTACGAATTTTCCATTTTTAGGCTAGTTTAGGAGATATAGACTCCTTAATAAATATTTTTGGAAAATCCGTTATCTGTTGATTGATTCTTAAAAATCTCGGCGAAATGAGACCAAAGAATTATTTACGAATTTTCCGTTATTTGGCTAGTTTAGGAGATACAGCCTCCTTAATAAATATTTTTGGAAAATCCGTTATCTGTTGATTGATTCTTCAATATCTCGACGAAATGAGACCAAAGTATTATGTACGAATTTTCCGTTTTTTGGCTAGTTTAGAAGATATATCCTCATTAATAAATATTCTTGGAAAATCCGTTATCTGTTGATTGATTCTTAAAAACCTCGGCAAAATGAGACTAAAATATTATGTACGACTTTTCCGTTATTTGGCTAGTTTAGGAGATACAGCCTCCTTAATAAATATTTTTGTAAAATCCGTTATCTGTTGATTGATTCTTCAATATCTCGACGAAATGAGACCAAAATATTATGTACGAATTTTCCGTTATTTGGCTAGTTTAGGAGATATGGACTCCTTAAAAAATGGTTTTTGAAATTCCGTAATTTGTTGATTGATTCTTGAACATCTCTGCGAAATGAGACCAAAATATTATGTACGAATTTTCCGTTTTTTGGATAGTTTAGGAGATATAGCCTCCTTAAAATATATTTTGTGAAAATCCGTTATTTGTTGATTGATTCTAGAATATTTTGACAAATTAAGACCAAAATATTATGTACGAATTTTTCGTTTTTTGGGTAGTTTAGAAGATATATAGCCCCTTTAAAATAGATTCTTGGAAAATCCGTTATTTGTTGATTGATTCTTGAAAATCTCGGTGAAATGAGACTAAAATATTATGTACGAATTTTCCGTTATTTGGCTAGTTTAGTATTGTAGATATGGACTCCTTAAAAAATGTTTGTTGGAAATCCGTTATTTGTTGATTGATTCTTGAACATCTCGGCGAAATGAGACCAAAATATTTTGTACGAATTCTCCGTTTTTTGGCTAGTTTAGGAGATATAGCCTCCTTAAAATATATTTTGTGAAAATCCCTTATTTGTTGATTGATTCTTGAACATCTCGGCGAAATGAGACCAAAATATTATGTACGAATTTTCCGTTTTTTGGCTAGCTTAGGAGATATAGTCTCTTTAAAATATATTTTGTGGAAATCCCTTATTTGTTGATTGATTCTTGAATATATTGACAAATTAAGACCAAAACAATAAATGTATATTTTTTGAAAATCCGGTATTTGTTGATTGATTCTTGAAAATCTCGACGAAATGAGACCAAATTATTATGTACGAATTTTCCATTTTTTAGGCTAGTATAGGAGATACAGCCTCCTTAAAATAGATTTTGTAAAAATCCCTTATTTGTTGATTGATTCTAGAATATATTGACAAATTAAGACCAAAATAATAAATGTATATTTTTTGAAAATCCGTTATTTGTTGATTGATTCTTGAACATCTCCGCGAAATGAGTCCAAAATATTATATACAAATTTTTCGTTTTTTGGGTAGTTTAGAAGATATAGCCCCTTTAAAATAGATTTTTAGAAAATCCGTTCTTTGTTGATTGATTCTTGAAAATCTCGGCGAAATGAGACCAAAATATTTTGTACGAATTTTCCGTTTTTTGGCTAGCTTAGGAGATATAGCCTCTTTAAAATATATTTTGTGAAAATCCCTTATTTGTTGATTGATTCTAGAATATATTGACAAATTAAGACTAAAACAATAAATGTATATTTTTTTGAAAATCCGGTATTTGTTGATTGATTCTTGAAAATCTCGACGAAATGAGACCAAATTATTATGTACGAATTTTCCATTTTTTAGGCTAGTATAGGAGATACAGCCTCCTTAAAATAGATTTTGTAAAAATCCCTTATTTGTTGATTGATTCTAGAATATATTGACAAATTAAGACCAAAATAATAAATGTATATTTTTTGAAAATCCGTTATTTGTTGATTGATTCTTAAACATCTCGGCGAAATGAGACCAAAGTATTATTTATGAACTTTACATTATTATTATGCTTATTTAGGAGATATAGCCTCCTTAATAAATATATTTGGAAAATGCGTTATCTGTTGATTGATTCTTAAAAATCTCGGCAAAATGAGACCTAAATATTATGTACGAATTTTCCGCTTTTTGGGTAGTTTAGGAGATAAAGCCTCTTTAAAAAAAATGTTTTTGAAAATCCGTTATCTGTTGATTGATTCTTCAATATCTGGACGAAATGAGACCAAAGTATTATGTACGAATTTTCCGTTTTTTGGCTAGTTTAGAAGATATAGCCTCCTAAATAAATATTTTTTGAAAATCCGTTATTTGTTGATTGATTCTTGAAAATCTTGACGAAATGAGACCAAATTATTATGTACGAATTTTCCATTTTTTAGGCTAGTTTAGGAGATATAGACTCCTTAATAAATATTTTTTGAAAATCCGTTATCTGTTGATTGATTCTTAAAAATCTCGGCGAAATGAGACCAAAGTATTATTTACGAATTTTTCATTATTATGCTTGTTTAGGAGATATAGCCTCCTTAATAAATATTTTTGGAAAATCCGTTATCTGTTGATTGATTCTTAAAAACCTCGGCAAAATGAGACTAAAATATTATGTACGACTTTTCCGTTATTTGGCTAGTTTAGGAGATACAGCCTCCTTAATAAATATTTTTGTAAAATCCGTTATCTGTTGATTGATTCTTCAATATCTCGACGAAATGAGACCAAAATATTATGTACGAATTTTCCGTTATTTGGCTAGTTTAGGAGATATGGACTCCTTAAAAAATGTTTTTTGAAATTCCGTAATTTGTTGATTGATTCTTGAACATCTCTGCGAAATGAGACCAAAATATTATGTACGAATTTTCCGTTTTTTGGATAGTTTAGGAGATATAGCCTCCTTAAAATATATTTTGTGAAAATCCGTTATTTGTTGATTGATTCTAGAATATTTTGACAAATTAAGACCAAAATATTATGTACGAATTTTTCGTTTTTTGGGTAGTTTAGAAGATATATAGCCCCTTTAAAATAGATTCTTGGAAAATCCGTTATTTGTTGATTGATTCTTGAAAATCTCGGTGAAATGAGACTAAAATATTATGTACGAATTTTCCGTTATTTGGCTAGTTTAGTATTGTAGATATGGACTCCTTAAAAAATGTTTGTTGGAAATCCGCTATTTGTTGATTGATTCTTGAACATCTCGGCGAAATGAGACCAAAATATTTTGTACGAATTCTCCGTTTTTTGGCTAGTTTAGGAGATATAGCCTCCTTAAAATATATTTTGTGAAAATCCCTTATTTGTTGATTGATTCTAGAATATCTTGACAAATTAAGACCAAAATAATAAATGTATATTTTTTGAAAATCCGTTATTTGTTGATTGATTCTTGAAAATCTCGACGAAATGAGACCAAATTATTATGTACGAATTTTCCATTTTTTAGGCTAGTTTAGGAGATATAGACTCCTTAATAAATATTTTTGGAAAATCAGTTATCTGTTGATTGATTCTTAAAAATCTCGGCGAAATGAGACCAAAGAATTATTTACGAATTTTTCATTATTATGCTTGTTTAGGAGATATAGCCTCCTTAATAAATATTTTTGGAAAATCCGTTATCTGTTGATTGATTCTTCAATATCTCCACGAAATGAGACCAAAGTATTATGTACGAATTTTCCGTTTTTTGGCTAGTTTAGAAGATATATCCTCATTAATAAATATTCTTGGAAAATCCGTTATCTGTTGATTGATTCTTAAAAACCTCGGCAAAATGAGACTAAAATATTATGTACGACTTTTCCGTTATTTGGCTAGTTTAGGAGATACAGCCTCCTTAATAAATATTTTTGTAAAATCCGTTATCTGTTGATTGATTCTTCAATATCTCGACGAAATGAGACCAAAATATTATGTACGAATTTTCCGTTATTTGGCTAGTTTAGGAGATATGGACTCCTTAAAAAATGGTTTTTGAAATTCCGTAATTTGTTGATTGATTCTTGAACATCTCTGCGAAATGAGACCAAAATATTATGTACGAATTTTCCGTTTTTTGGATAGTTTAGGAGATATAGCCTCCTTAAAATATATTTTGTGAAAATCCGTTATTTGTTGATTGATTCTAGAATATTTTGACAAATTAAGACCAAAATATTATGTACGAATTTTTCGATTTTTGGGTAGTTTAGAAGATATATAGCCCCTTTAAAATAGATTCTTGGAAAATCCGTTATTTGTTGATTGATTCTTGAAAATCTCGGTGAAATGAGACTAAAATATTATGTACGAATTTTCCGTTATTTGGCTAGTTTAGTATTGTAGATATGGACTCCTTAAAAAATGTTTGTTGGAAATCCGTTATTTGTTGATTGATTCTTGAACATCTCGGCGAAATGAGACCAAAATATTTTGTACGAATTCTCCGTTTTTTGGCTAGTTTAGGAGATATAGCCTCCTTAAAATATATTTTGTGAAAATCCCTTATTTGTTGATTGATTCTAGAATATCTTGACAAATTAAGACCAAAATAATAAATGTATATTTTTTGAAAATCCGTTATTTGTTGATTGATTCTTGAAAATCTCGACGAAATGAGACCAAATTATTATGTACGAATTTTCCATTTTTTAGGCTAGTTTAGGAGATATAGACTCCTTAATAAATATTTTTGGAAAATCCGTTATCTGTTGATTGATTCTTAAAAATCTCGGCGAAATGAGACCAAAGAATTATTTACGAATTTTTCATTATTATGCTTGTTTAGGAGATATAGCCTCCTTAATAAATATTTTTGGAAAATCCGTTATCTGTTGATTGATTCTTCAATATCTCCACGAAATGAGACCAAAGTATTATGTACGAATTTTCCGTTTTTTGGCTAGTTTAGAAGATATATCCTCATTAATAAATATTCTTGGAAAATCCGTTATCTGTTGATTGATTCTTCAATATCTCGACGAAATGAGACCAAAGTATTATGTACGAATTTTCCGTTTTTTGGCTAGTTTAGAAGATATAGCCTCCTAAATAAATATTTTTTGAAAATTCGTTATTTGTTGATTGATTCTTGAAAATCTCGACGAAATGAGACCAAAATATTATGTACGAATTCTCAGTTTTTTAGCTAGTTTAGGAGATATAGCCTCCTTAAAATATATTTTGTGAAAATCCCTTATTTGTTGATTGATTCTAGAATATATTGACAAATTAAGACCAAAATAATAAATGTATATTTTTTGAAAATCCGTTATTTGTTTATTGATTTTTGAAAATCTCGACGAAATGAGACCAAATTATTATGTACGAATTTTCCATTTTTTAGGCTAGTTTAGGAGATATAGACTCCTTAATAAATATTTTTGGAAATTCCGTTATCTGTTGATTGATTCTTAAAAATCTCGGCGAAATGAGACCAAAGTATTATATACGAATTTTTCATTATTATGCTTGTTTAGGAGATATAGCCTCCTTAATAAATATTTTTGGAAAATCCGTTATCTGTTGATTGATTCTTCAATATCTCCACGAAATGAGACCAAAGTATTATGTACGAATTTTCCGTTTTTTGGCTAGTTTAGAAGATATATCCTCATTAATAAATATTCTTGGAAAATCCGTTATCTGTTGATTGATTCTTCAATATCTCGACGAAATGAGACCAAAGTATTATGTACGAATTTTCCGTTTTTTGGCTAGTTTAGAAGATATAGCCTCCTAAATAAATATTTTTTGAAAATCCGTTATTTGTTGATTGATTCTTGAAAATCTCGAAGAAATGAGACCAAAATATTATGTACCAATTTTCCGTTTTTTGGCTAGCTTAGGAGATATAGCCTCTTTAAAATATATTTTGTGAAAATCCCTTATTTGTTGATTGATTCTAGAATATATTGACAAATTAAGACCAAAACAATAAATGTATATTTTTTGAAAATCCGGTATTTGTTGATTGATTCTTGAAAATCTCGACGAAATGAGACCAAATTATTATGTACGAATTTTCCATTTTTTAGGCTAGTATAGGAGATACAGCCTCCTTAAAATAGATTTTGTGAAAATCCCTTATTTGTTGATTGATTCTAGAATATATTGTCAAATTAAGACCAAAATAATATATGTATATTTTTTGAAAATCCGTTATTTGTTGATTGATTTTTGAAAATCTCGACGAAATGAGACCAAATTATTATGTACGAATTTTCCATTTTTTAGGCTAGTTTAGGAGATATAGACTCCTTAATAAATATTTTTGGAAAATCCGTTATCTGTTGATTGATTCTTAAAAATCTCGGCGAAATGAGACCAAAGTATTATTAAAGAATTTTTCATTATTATGCTTGTTTAGGAGATATAGCCTCCTTAATAAATATTTTTGGAAAATCCGTTATCTGTTGATTGATTCTTAAAAACCTCGGCAAAATGAGACTAAAATATTATGTACGAATTTTCCGTTATTTGGCTAGTTTAGGAGATACAGCCTCCTTAATAAATATTTTTGGAAAATCCGTTATCTGTTGATTGATTCTTCAATATCTCGACGAAATGAGACCAAAATATTATGTACGAATTTTCCGTTATTTGGCTAGTTTAGGAGATATGGACTCCTTAAAAAATGTTTTTTGAAAATCCGTAATTTGTTGATTGATTCTTGAACATCTCTGCGAAATGAGACCAAAATATTATGTACGAATTTTCCGTTTTTTGGATAGTTTAGGAGATATAGCCTCCTTAAAATATATTTTGTGAAAATCCCTTATTTGTTGATTGATTCTAGAATATTTTGACAAATTAAGACCAAAATACGAGGGTCGTTTGATAAGTCCGTGACTTTTTGAATAAAATATATTTTTTTCGTCAAAGAAGCGTTTTATTTCTCAACATAATCTCCTTTTAGCTCTATACATTTAGTCCAGCGTTTTTCCAATTTTTTTATTCCTTCCAAATAATAGGTTTTCTCAAGGCCCTCAAAATAGTCGTTTGTTTCTGTGATGACCTCTTCATTTGACCCGAATCTCTTACCGCCGAGCCATTTCTTCATGTTTGGAAACAAAAAATAGTCACAGGGGGCTAAATCTGGAGAATATGCTGGATGGGGTAGCAGTTCGTAGCCCAATTTATGAAATTTTGCCATGCTGACTACACACGTGTGCACCCGTGCATTGTCCTGATGGAACAGCACTTTTTTTTCGCCAAATGCGGTCGTTTCTGCTTCAAATCAATATCGAATCTGTCCAAAAGCTCTGAATAATATTCGCCGGTGATCGTTTTACCCTTTTCAAGGTAATCGATGTGAATGATACCTTGTGCATCCCAAAAATCTGTGGCCATGACCTTGTTGGCCGACAGACCCACCTTGGCCTTCTTTGGTGCACGTTCACCCGGAGAAACCCACTGTCTTGATTGTTCTTTGGTCTCTGGTGTGGTGTGGTGGATCCATGTTTCGTCTACGGTAACGAAACGGCGCAAAAATTCGTTTGGATTGCGGTTGAACATCGCCAAACACTCCTTTGAAATGGTCACACGGTTGCGCTTATGGTCGTGTGTGAGCAATCGCGGCACCCATCGCGCGGAAAGCTTTTTCATGTCCAAATATTCATGTAAAATGTGATGTACCCGTTCAGTTGAGATGCCTACAGCCTCAGCTACCTCACGCACTTTCATTCTCCGATCATCCAATATCATTCCATGGATTTTGTCGACGATTTCTGGCATGACGACCTCTTTTGGGCGACCTGAACGTTCGGCATCACTTGTACTGGTACGACCACAACGGAACTCAGTAAACCATTTCTTAACCATTGAAATTGATGGTGCAGAGTCCCCATAATATTTATCAAGTCTTTCCTTGGTTTCGGTGATGGATTTTTTACGCAAAAAATAATGCTTAATTAGCACACGAAATTCACGAAAATTCACGAGATCGTCTGCTTTCAATGCCTATAAAACGCAAACTAAGAAACGCAGCTTTCTCAAAATTTTACAGTCAGCTGTTAATCGATGACTGCTGACAGGAGCAGTGTTGTATTTAGAGCAGGTGCGCGGCAAATACAAAAAGTCACGGACTTATCAAACGACCCTCGTATTATGTACGAATTTATCGTTTTTTGGGTAGTTTAGAAGATATATAGCCCCTTTAAAATAGATTTTTGGAAAATCCGTTATTTGTTAATTGATGCTTGAAAATCTCGGCGAAATGAGACTAAAATATTATGTACGAATTTTCCGTTATTAAGCTAGTTTAGTATTGTAGATATGGACTCCTTAAAAAATGTTTTTTGGAAATCCGTTATTTGTTGATTGATTCTTGAACATCTCGGCGAAATGAGACCAAAATATTTTGTACGAATTCTTCGTTTTTTGGCTAGTTTAGGAGATATAGCCTCCTTAAAATATATTTTGTGAAAATCCCTTATTTGTTGATTGATTCTAGAATATCTTGACAAATTAAGACCAAAATAATAAATGTATATTTTTTGAAAATACGTTATTTGTTGATTGATTTTTGAACATCTCGGCGAAATGAGACCAAAATATTATGTACGAATTTTCCGTTTTTTGGCTAGTTTAGGAGATATAGCCTCCTTAATAAATATTTTTGGAAAATCCGTTATCTGTTGATTGATTCTTAAAAATCTCGGCGAAATGAGACCAAAGTATTATTTACGAATTTTTCATTATTATGCTTGTTTAGGAGATATAGCCTCCTTAATAAATATTTTTGGAAAATCCGTTATCTGTTGATTGATTCTTCAATATCTCCACGAAATGAGACCAAAGTATTATGTACGAATTTTCCGTTTTTTGGCAAGTTTAAAAGATATATCCTCATTAATAAATATTTTTGGAAAATCCGTTATCTGTTGATTGATTCTTCAATATCTCGACGAAATGAGACCAAAGTATTATGTACGAATTTTCCGTTTTTTGGCTAGTTTAGAAGATATAGCCTCCTAAATAAATATTTTTGGAAAATCCGTTATCTGTTGATTGATTCTTAAAAATCTCGGCGAAATGAGACCAAAGTATTATTTAAGAATTTTTCATTATTATGCTTGTTTAGGAGATATAGCCTCCTTAATAAATATTTATGGAAAATCCGTTATCTGTTGATTGATTCTTAAAAACCTCGGCAAAATGAGACTAAAATATTATGTACGAATTTTCCGTTTTTTGGCTAGTTTAGAAGATATAGCCTCCTAAATAAATATTTTTTGAAAATTCGTTATTTGTTGATTGATTCTTGAAAATCTCGACGAAATGAGACCAAAATATTATGTACGAATTCTCAGTTTTTTAGCTAGTTTAGGAGATATAGCCTCCTTAAAATATATTTTGTGAAAATCCCTTATTTGTTGATTGATTCTAGAATATATTGACAAATTAAGACCAAAATAATAAATGTATATTTTTTGAAAATCCGTTATTTGTTTATTGATTTTTGAAAATCTCGACGAAATGAGACCAAAGTATTATGTACGAATTTTCCGTTTTTTGGCTAGTTTAAAAGATATATCCTCATTAATAAATATTTTTGGAAAATCCGTTATCTGTTGATTGATTCTTCAATATCTCGACGAAATGAGACCAAAGTATTATGTACGAATTTTCCGTTTTTTGGCTAGATTAGAAGATATAGCCTCCTAAATAAATATTTTTGAAAAATCCGTTATCTGTTGATTGATTCTTAAAAATCTCGGCGAAATGAGACCAAAGTATTATTAAAGAATTTTTCATTATTATGCTTGTTTAGGAGATATAGCCTCCTTAATAAATATTTTTGGAAAATCCGTTATCTGTTGATTGATTCTTAAAAACCTCGGCAAAATGAGACTAAAATATTATGTACGAATTTTCCGTTATTTGGCTAGTTTAGGAGATACAGCCTCCTTAATAAATATTTTTGGAAAATCCGTTATCTGTTGATTGATTCTTCAATATCTCGACGAAATGAGACCAAATGTTATGTACGAACTTTCCGTTATTTGGCTAGTTTAGGAGATATGGACTCCTTAAAAAATGTTTTTTGAAAATCCGTAATTTGTTGATTGATTCTTGAACATCTCTGCGAAATGAGACCAAAATATTATGTACGAATTTTCCATTTTTTAGGCTAGTATAGGAGATACAGCCTCCTTAAAATAGATTTTGTGAAAATCCCTTATTTGTTGATTGATTCTAGAATATATTGTCAAATTAAGACCAAAATAATATATGTATATTTTTTGAAAATCCGTTATTTGTTGATTGATTTTTGAAAATCTCGACGAAATGAGACCAAATTATTATGTACGAATTTTCCATTTTTTAGGCTAGTTTAGGAGATATAGACTCCTTAATAAATATTTTTGGAAAATCCGTTATCTGTTGATTGATTCTTAAAAATCTCGGCGAAATGAGACCAAAGTATTATTAAAGAATTTTTCATTATTACGCTTGTTTAGGAGATATAGCCTCCTTAATAAATATTTTTGGAAAATCCGTTATCTGTTGATTGATTCTTAAAAACCTCGGCAAAATGAGACTAAAATATTATGTACGAATTTTCCGTTATTTGGCTAGTTTAGGAGATACAGCCTCCTTAATAAATATTTTTGGAAAATCCGTTATCTGTTGATTGATTCTTCAATATCTCGACGAAATGAGACCAAATGTTATGTACGAACTTTCCGTTATTTGGCTAGTTTAGGAGATATGGACTCCTTAAAAAATGTTTTTTGAAAATCCGTAATTTGTTGATTGATTCTTGAACATCTCTGCGAAATGAGACCAAAATATTATGTACGAATTTTCCGTTTTTTGGATAGTTTAGGAGATATAGCCTCCTTAAAATATATTTTGTGAAAATCCGTTATTTGTTGATTGATTCTAGAATATTTTGACAAATTAAGACCAAAATATTATGTACGAATTTTTCGTTTTTTGGGTAGTTTAGAAGATATATAGCCCCTTTAAAATAGATTCTTGGAAAATCCGTTATTTGTTGATTGATTCTTGAAAATCTCGGTGAAATGAGACTAAAATATTATGTACGAATTTTCCGTTATTTGGCTAGTTTAGTATTGTAGATATGGACTCCTTAAAAAATGTTTGTTGGAAATCCGTTATTTGTTGATTGATTCTTGAACATCTCGGCGAAATGAGACCAAAGTATTATTTAAGAATTTTTCATTATTATGCTTGTTTAGGAGATATAGATTCCTTAATAAATATTTTTGGAAAATCCGTTATCTGTTGATTGATTCTTAAAAACCTCGGCAAAATGAGACTAAAATATTATGTACGAATTTTCCGTTATTTGGCTAGTTTAGGAGATACAGCCTCCTTAATAAATATTTTTGGAAAATCCGTTATCTGTTGATTGATTCTTCAATATCTCGACGAAATGAGACCAAATGTTATGTACGAATTTTCCGTTATTTGGCTAGTTTAGGAGATATGGACTCCTTAAAAAATGTTTTTTGAAAATCCGTAATTTGTTGATTGATTCTTGAACATCTCTGCGAAATGAGACCAAAATATTATGTACGAATTTTCCGTTTTTTGGATAGTTTAGGAGATATAGCCTCCTTAAAATATATTTTTTGAAAATCCGTTATTTGTTGATTGATTCTAGAATATTTTGACAAATTAAGACCAAAATATTATGTACGAATTTTTCGTTTTTTGGGTAGTTTAGAAGATATATAGCCCCTTTAAAATAGATTCTTGGAAAATCCGTTATTTGTTGATTGATTCTTGAAAATCTCGGTGAAATGAGACTAAAATATTATGTACGAATTTTCCGTTATTTGGCTAGTTTAGTATTGTAGATATGGACTCCTTAAAAAATGTTTGTTGGAAATCCGTTATTTGTTGATTGATTCTTGAACATCTCGGCGAAATGAGACCAAAGTATTATTTAAGAATTTTTCATTATTATGCTTGTTTAGGAGATATAGACTCCTTAATAAATATTTTTGGAAAATCCGTTATCTGTTGAATGATTCTTCAATATCTCGACGAAATGAGACCAAAGTATTATGTACGAATTTTCCGTTTTTTGGCTAGATTAGAAGATATAGCCTCCTAAATAAATATTTTTGAAAAATCCGTTATCTGTTGATTGATTCTTAAAAATCTCGGCGAAATGAGACCAAAGTATTATTTAAGAATTTTTCATTATTATGCTTGTTTAGGAGATATAGCCTCCTTAATAAATATTTTTGGAAAATCCGTTATCTGTTGATTGATTCTTAAAAACCTCGGCAAAATGAGACTAAAATATTATGTACGAATTTTCCGTTATTTGGCTAGTTTAGGAGATACAGCCTCCTTAATAAATATTTTTGGAAAATCCGTTATCTGTTGATTGATTCTTCAATATCTCGACGAAATGAGACCAAATGTTATGTACGAACTTTCCGTTATTTGGCTAGTTTAGGAGATATGGACTCCTTAAAAAAATGTTTTTTGAAAATCCGTAATTTGTTGATTGATTCTTGAACATCTCTGCGAAATGAGACCAAAATATTATGTACGAATTTTCCGTTTTTTGGATAGTTTAGGAGATATAGCCTCCTTAAAATATATTTTGTGAAAATCCGTTATTTGTTGATTGATTCTAGAATATTTTGACAAATTAAGACCAAAATATTATGTACGAATTTTTCGTTTTTTGGGTAGTTTAAAAGATATATAGCCCCTTTAAAATAGATTCTTGGAAAATCCGTTATTTGTTGATTGATTCTTGAAAATCTCGGTGAAATGAGACTAAAATATTATGTACGAATTTTCCGTTATTTGGCTAGTTTAGTATTGTAGATATGGACTCCTTAAAAAATGTTTGTTGGAAATCCGTTATTTGTTGATTGATTCTTGAACATCTCGGCGAAATGAGACCAAAGTATTATTTAAGAATTTTTCATTATTATGCTTGTTTAGGAGATATAGATTCCTTAATAAATATTTTTGGAAAATCCGTTATCTGTTGATTGATTCTTAAAAACCTCGGCAAAATGAGACTAAAATATTATGTACGAATTTTCCGTTATTTGGCTAGTTTAGGAGATACAGCCTCCTTAATAAATATTTTTGGAAAATCCGTTATCTGTTGATTGATTCTTCAATATCTCGACGAAATGAGACCAAATGTTATGTACGAATTTTCCGTTATTTGGCTAGTTTAGGAGATATGGACTCCTTAAAAAATGTTTTTTGAAAATCCGTAATTTGTTGATTGATTCTTGAACATCTCTGCGAAATGAGACCAAAATATTATGTACGAATTTTCCGTTTTTTGGATAGTTTAGGAGATATAGCCTCCTTAAAATATATTTTTTGAAAATCCGTTATTTGTTGATTGATTCTAGAATATTTTGACAAATTAAGACCAAAATATTATGTACGAATTTTTCGTTTTTTGGGTAGTTTAGAAGATATATAGCCCCTTTAAAATAGATTCTTGGAAAATCCGTTATTTGTTGATTGATTCTTGAAAATCTCGGTGAAATGAGACTAAAATATTATGTACGAATTTTCCGTTATTTGGCTAGTTTAGTATTGTAGATATGGACTCCTTAAAAAATGTTTGTTGGAAATCCGTTATTTGTTGATTGATTCTTGAACATCTCGGCGAAATGAGACCAAAGTATTATTTAAGAATTTTTCATTATTATGCTTGTTTAGGAGATATAGACTCCTTAATAAATATTTTTGGAAAATCCGTTATCTGTTGAATGATTCTTAAAAATCTCGGCGAAATGAGACCAAAGTATTATTTAAGAATTTTTCATTATTATGCTTGTTTAGGAGATATAGCCTCCTTAATAAATATTTTTGGAAAATCCGTTATCTGTTGATTGATTCTTAAAAACCTCGGCGAAATGAGACTAAAATATTATGTACGAATTTTCCGTTATTTGGCTAGTTTAGTATTGTAGATATGGACTCCTTAAAAAATGTTTTTTGGAAATCCGTTATTTGTTGATTGATTCTTGAACATCTCGGCGAAATGAGACCAAAATATTTTGTACGAATTCTTCGTTTTTTGGCTAGTTTAGGAGATATAGCCTCCTTAAAATATATTTTGTGAAAATCCCTTATTTGTTGATTGATTCTAGAATATCTTGACAAATTAAGACCAAAATAATAAATGTATATTTTTTGAAAATACGTTATTTGTTGATTGATTTTTGAACATCTCGGCGAAATGAGACCAAAATATTATGTACGAATTTTCCGTTTTTTGGCTAGTTTAGGAGATATAGCCTCCTTAATAAATATTTTTGGAAAATCCGTTATCTGTTGATTGATTCTTAAAAATCTCGGCGAAATGAGACCAAAGTATTATTTACGAATTTTTCATTATTATGCTTGTTTAGGAGATATAGCCTCCTTAATAAATATTTTTGGAAAATCCGTTATCTGTTGATTGATTCTTCAATATCTCCACGAAATGAGACCAAAGTATTATGTACGAATTTTCCGTTTTTTGGCTAGTTTAAAAGATATATCCTCATTAATAAATATTTTTGGAAAATCCGTTATCTGTTGATTGATTCTTCAATATCTCGACGAAATGAGACCAAAGTATTATGTACGAATTTTCCGTTTTTTGGCTAGTTTAGAAGATATAGCCTCCTAAATAAATATTTTTTGAAAATTCGTTGTTTGTTGATTGATTCTTGAAAATCTCGACGAAATGAGACCAAAATATTATGTACGAATTCTCAGTTTTTTAGCTAGTTTAGGAGATATAGCCTCCTTAAAATATATTTTGTGAAAATCCCTTATTTGTTGATTGATTCTAGAATATATTGACAAATTAAGACCAAAATAATAAATGTATATTTTTTTGAAAATCCGTTATTTGTTGATTGATTTTTGAAAATCTCGACGTAATGAGACCAAATTATTATGTACGAATTTTCCATTTTTTAGGCTAGTTTAGGAGATATAGACTCCTTAATAAATATTTTTGGAAAATCCGTTATCTGTTGATTGATTCTTAAAAATCTCGGCGAAATGAGACCAAAGTATTATTTACGAATTTTTCATTATTATGCTTGTTTAGGAGATATAGCCTCCTTAATAAATATTTTTGGAAAATCCGTTATCTGTTGATTGATTCCTAAAAACCTCGGCAAAATGAGACTAAAATATTATGTACGAATTTTCCGTTATTTGGCTAGTTTAGGAGATACAGCCTCCTTAAAAAATGTTTTTTGAAAATCCGTAATTTGTTGATTGATTCTTGAACATCTCTGCGAAATGAGACCAAAATATTATGTACGAATTTTCCGTTTTTTGGATAGTTTAGGAGATATAGCCTCCTTAAAATATATTTTGTGAAAATCCGTTATTTGTTGATTGATTCTAGAATATTTTGACAAATTAAGACCAAAATATTATGTACGAATTTTTCGTTTTTTGGGTAGTTTAGAAGATATATAGCCCCTTTAAAATAGATTTTTGGAAAATCCGTTATTTGTTAATTGATGCTTGAAAATCTCGGCGAAATGAGACTAAAATATTATGTACGAATTTTCCGTTATTTGGCTAGTTTAGTATTGTAGATATGGACTCCTTAAAAAATGTTTTTTGGAAATCCGTTATTTGTTGATTGATTCTTGAACATCTCGGCGAAATGAGACCAAAATATTTTGTACGAATTCTTCGTTTTTTGGCTAGTTTAGGAGATATAGCCTCCTTAAAATATATTTTGTGAAAATCCCTTATTTGTTGATTGATTCTAGAATATCTTGACAAATTAAGACCAAAATAATAAATGTATATTTTTTGAAAATACGTTATTTGTTGATTGATTTTTGAACATCTCGGCGAAATGAGACCAAAATATTATGTACGAATTTTCCGTTTTTTGGCTAGTTTAGGAGATATAGCCTCCTTAATAAATATTTTTGGCAAATCCGTTATCTGTTGATTGATTCTTAAAAATCTCGGCGAAATGAGACCAAAGTATTATTTACGAATTTTTCATTATTATGCTTGTTTAGGAGATATAGCCTCCTTAATAAATATTTTTGGAAAATCCGTTATCTGTTGATTGATTCTTAAAAACTTTGGCAAAATGAGACTAAAATATTATGTACGAATTTTCCGTTATTTGGCTAGTTTAGGAGATACAGCCTCCTTAATAAATATTTTTGGAAAATCCGTTATCTGTTGATTGATTCTTCAATATCTCGACGAAATGAGACCAAAATATTATGTACGAATTTTCCGTTATCTGGCTAGTTTAGGAGATATGGACTCCTTAAAAAATGTTTTTTGAAAATCCGTAATTTGTTGATTGATTCTTGAACATCTCTGCGAAATGAGACCAAAATATTATGTACGAATTTTCCGTTTCTTGGATAGTTTAGGAGATATAGCCTCCTTAAAATATATTTTGTGAAAATCCGTTATTTGTTGATTGATTCTAGAATATTTTAACAAATTAAGACCGAAATATTATGTACGAATTTTTCGTTTTTTGGGTAGTTTAGAAGATATATAGCCCCTTTAAAATAGATTTTTGGAAAATCCGTTATTTGTTAATTGATGCTTGAAAATCTCGGCGAAATGAGACTAAAATATTATGTACGAATTTTCCGTTATTTGGCGAGTTTAGTATTGTAGATATGGACTCCTTAAAAAATGTTTTTTGGAAATCCGTTATTTGTTGATTGATTCTTGAACATCTCGGCGAAATGAGACCAAAATATTTTGTACGAATTCTTCGTTTTTTGGCTAGTTTAGGAGATATAGCCTCCTTAAAATATATTTTGTGAAAATCCCTTATTTGTTGATTGATTCTAGAATATCTTGACAAATTAAGACCAAAATAATAAATGTATATTTTTTGAAAATACGTTATTTGTTGATTGATTTTTGAACATCTCGGCGAAATGAGACCAAAATATTATGTACGAATTTTCCGTTTTTTGGCTAGTTTAGGAGATATAGCCTCCTTAATAAATATTTTTGGAAAATCCGTTATCTGTTGATTGATTCTTAAAAATCTCGGCGAAATGAGACCAAAGTATTATTTACGAATTTTTCATTATTATGCTTGTTTAGGAGATATAGCCTCCTTAATAAATATTTTTGGAAAATCCGTTATCTGTTGATTGATTCTTCAATATCTCGACGAAATGAGACCAAAGTATTATGTACGAATTTTCCGTTATTTGGCTAGTTTAGGAGATATGGACTCCTTAAAAAATGTTTTTTGAAAATCCGTAATTTGTTGATTGATTCTTGAACATCTCTGCGAAATGAGACCAAAATATTATGTACGAATTTTCCGTTTTTTGGATAGTTTAGGAGATATAGCCTCCTTAAAATATATTTTTTGAAAATCCGTTATTTGTTGATTGATTCTAGAATATTTTGACAAATTAAGACCAAAATATTATGTACGAATTTTTCGTTTTTTGGGTAGTTTAGAAGATATAGCCCCTTTAAAATAGATTTTTGGAAAATCCGTTATTTGTTAATTGATACTTGAAAATCTCGGCGAAATGAGACTAAAATATTATGTACGAATTTTCCGTTATTTGGCTAGTTTAGTATTGTAGATATGGACTCCTTAAAAAATGTTTTTTGGAAATCCGTTATTTGTTGATTGATTCTTGAACATCTCGGCGAAATGAGACCAAAATATTTTGTACGAATTCTTCGTTTTTTGGCTAGCTTAGGAGATATAGCCTCCTTAAAATATATTTTGTGAAAATCCCTTATTTGTTGATTGATTCTAGAATATATTGACAAATTAAGACCAAAATAATATATGTATATTTTTTGAAAATCCGTTATTTGTTGATTGATTTTTGAAAATCTCGACGAAATGAGACCAAATTATTATGTACGAATTTTCCATTTTTTAGGCTAGTTTAGGAGATATAGACTCCTTAATAAATATTTTTGGAAAATCCGTTATCTGTTGATTGATTCTTAAAAATCTCGGCGAAATGAGACCAAAGTATTATTTACGAATTTTTCATTATTATGCTTGTTTAGGAGATATAGCCTCCTTAATAAATATTTTTGGAAAATCCGTTATCTGTTGATTGATTCTTAAAAACCTCGGCAAAATGAGACTAAAATATTATGTACGAATTTTCCGTTATTTGGCTAGTTTAGGAGATACAGCCTCCTTAATAAATATTTTTGGAAAATCCGTTATCTGTTGATTGATTCTTCAATATCTCGACGAAATGAGACCAAAATATTATGTACGAATTTTCCGTTATCTGGCTAGTTTAGGAGATATGGACTCCTTAAAAAATGTTTTTTGAAAATCCGTTATTTGTTGATTGATTCTTGAACATCTCTGCGAAATGAGACCAAAATATTATGTACGAATTTTCCGTTTTTTGGATAGTTTAGGAGACATAGCCTCCTTAAAATATATTTTGTGAAAATCCGTTATTTGTTGATTGATTCTAGAATATTTTAACAAATTAAGACCAATATATTATGTACGAATTTTTCGTTTTTTGGGTAGTTTAGAAGATATATAGCCCCTTTAAAATAGATTTTTGGAAAATCCGTTATTTGTTAATTGATGCTTGAAAATCTCGGCGAAATGAGACTAAAATATTATGTACGAATTTTCCGTTATTTGGCTAGTTTAGTATTGTAGATATGGACTCCTTAAAAAATGTTTTTTGGAAATCCGTTATTTGTTGATTGATTCTTGAACATCTCGGCGAAATGAGACCAAAATATTTTGTACGAATTCTTCGTTTTTTGGCTAGTTTAGGAGATATAGCCTCCTTAAAATATATTTTGTGAAAATCCCTTATTTGTTGATTGATTCTAGAATATCTTGACAAATTAAGACCAAAATAATACATGTATATTTTTTGAAAATACGTTATTTGTTGATTGATTTTTGAACATCTCGGCGAAATGAGACCAAAATATTATGTACGAATTTTCCGTTTTTTGGCTAGTTTAGGAGATATAGCCTCCTTAATAAATATTTTTGGAAAATCCGTTATCTGTTGATTGATTCTTAAAAATCTCGGCGAAATGAGACCAAAGTATTATTTACGAATTTTTCATTATTATGCTTGTTTAGGAGATATAGCCTCCTTAATAAATATTTTTGGAAAATCCGTTATCTGTTGATTGTTTCTTCAATATCTCCACGAAATGAGACCAAAGTATTATGTACGAATTTTCCGTTTTTTGGCTAGTTTAGAAGATATATCTTCATTAATATATATTTTTGGAAAATCCGTTATCTGTTGATTGATTCTTCAATATCTCGACGAAATGAGACCAAAGTATTATGTACGAATTTTCCGTTTTTTGGCTAGTTTAGAAGATATAGCCTCCTAAATAAATATTTTTTGAAAATTCGTTATTTGTTGATTGATTCTTGAACATCTCGGCGAAATGAGACCAAAATATTATGTACGAATTCTCAGTTTTTTAGCTAGTTTAGGAGATATAGCCTCCTTAATAAATATTTTTGGAAAAAATAAAATAAATAAAATATATTTTGTGAAAATCCCTTATTTGTTGATTGATTCTAGAATATATTGACAAATTAAGACCAAAATAATAAATGTATATTTTTTGAAAATCCGTTATTTGTTGATTGATTTTTGAAAATCTCGACGAAATGAGACCAAATTATTATGTACGAATTTTCCATTTTTTAGGCTAGTTTAGGAGATATAGACTCCTTAATAAATATTTTTGGAAAATCCGTTATCTGTTGATTGATTCTTAAAAATCTCGGCGAAATGAGACCAAAGTATTATTTACGAATTTTTCATTATTATGCTTGTTTAGGAGATATAGCCTCCTTAATAAATATTTTTGGAAAATCCGTTATCTGTTGATTGATTCTTAAAAACCTAAGCAAAATGAGACTAAAATATTATGTACGAATTTTCCGTTATTTGGCTAGTTTAGGAGATACAGCCTCCTTAATAAATATTTTTGGAAAATCCGTTATCTGTTGATTGATTCTTCAATATCTCGACGAAATGAGACCAAAATATTATGTACGAATTTTCCGTTATTTGGCTAGTTTAGGAGATATGGACTCCTTAAAAAATGTTTTTTGAAAATCCGTAATTTGTTGATTGATTCTTGGACATCTCTGCGAAATGAGACCAAAATATTATGTACGAATTTTCCGTTTTTTGGATAGTTTAGGAGATATAGCCTCCTTAAAATATATTTTGTGAAAATCCGTTATTTGTTGATTGATTCTAGAATATTTTGACAAATTAAGACCAAAATATTATGTACGAATTTTTCGTTTTTTGGGTAGTTTAGAAGATATATAGCCCCTTTAAAATAGATTTTTGGAAAATCCGTTATTTGTTAATTGATGCTTGAAAATCTCGGCGAAATGAGACTAAAATATTGTGTACGAATTTTCCGTTATTTGGCTAGTTTAGTATTGTAGATATGGACTCCTTAAAAAATGTTTTTTGGAAATCCGTTATTTGTAGATTGATTCTTGAACATCTCGGCGAAATGAGACCAAAATATTTTGTACGAATTCTTCGTTTTTTGGCTAGTTTAGGAGATATAGCCTCCTTAAAATATATTTTGTGAAAATCCCTTATTTGTTGATTGATTCTAGAATATCTTGACAAATTAAGACCAAAATAATAAATGTATATTTTTTGAAAATACGTTATTTGTTGATTGATTTTTGAACATCTCGGCGAAATGAGACCAATATATTATGTACGAATTTTCCGTTTTTTGGCTAGTTTAGGAGATATAGCCTCCTTAATAAATATTTTTGGAAAATCCGTTATCTGTTGATTGATTCTTAAAAATCTCGGCGAAATGAGACCAAAGTATTATTTACGAATTTTTCATTATTATGCTTGTTTAGGAGATATAGCCTCCTTAATAAATATTTTTGGAAAATCCGTTATCTGTTGATTGATTCTTCAATATCTCCACGAAATGAGACCAAAGTATTATGTACGAATTTTCCGTTTTTTGGCTAGTTTAGAAGATATATCCTCATTAATAAATATTTTTGGAAAATCCGTTATCTGTTGATTGATTCTTCAATATCTCGACGAAATGAGACCAAAATATTATGTACGAATTTTCCGTTATTTGGCTAGTTTAGGAGATATGGACTCCTTAAAAAATGTTTTTTGAAAATCCGTAATTTGTTGATTGATTCTTGAACATCTCTGCGAAATGAGACCAAAATATTATGTACGAATTTTCCGTTTTTTGGATAGTTTAGGAGATATAGCCTCCTTAAAATATATTTTGTGAAAATCCCTTATTTGTTGATTGATTCTAGAATATCTTGACAAATTAAGACCAAAATAATAAATGTATATTTTTGGAAAATCCGTTATTTGTTGATTGATGCTTGAAAATCTCGGCGAAATGAGACTAAAATATTATGTACGAATTTTCCGTTATTTGGCTAGTTTAGTATTGTAGATATGGACTCCTTAAAAAATGTTTTTTGGAAATCCGTTATTTGTTGATTGATTCTTGAACATCTCGGCGAAATGAGACCAAAATATTTTGTACGAATTCTTCGTTTTTTGGCTAGTTTAGGAGATATAGCCTCCTTAAAATATATTTTGTGAAAATCCCTTATTTGTTGATTGATTCTAGAATATCTTGACAAATTAAGACCAAAATAATAAATGTATATTTTTTGAAAATACGTTATTTGTTGATTGATTTTTGAACATCTCGGCGAAATGAGACCAAAATATTATGTACGAATTTTCCGTTTTTTGGCTAGTTTAGGAGATATAGCCTCCTTAATAAATATTTTTGGAAAATCCGTTATCTGTTGATTGATTCTTAAAAATCTCGGCGAAATGAGACCAAAGTATTATTTACGAATTTTTCATTATTATGATTGTTTAGGAGATATAGCCTCCTTAATAAATATTTTTGGAAAATCCGTTATCTGTTGATTGATTCTTCAATATCTCCACGAAATGAGACCAAAGTATTATGTACGAATTTTCCGTTTTTTGGCTAGTTTAGAAGATATATCCTCATTAATAAATATTTTTGGAAAATCCGTTATCTGTTGATTGATTCTAGAATATCTTGACAAATTAAGACCAAAATAATAAATGTATATTTTTTGAAAATACGTTATTTGTTGATTGATTTTTGAACATCTCGGCGAAATGAGACCAAAATATTATGTACGAATTTTCCGTTTTTTGGCTAGTTTAGAAGATATAGCCTCCTAAATAAATATTTTTTGAAAATTCGTTATTTGTTGATTGATTCTTGAAAATCTCGACGAAATGAGACAAAAATATTATGTACGAATTCTCCGTTTTTTAGCTAGTTTAGGAGATATAGCCTCCTTAAAATATATTTTGTGAAAATCCCTTATTTGTTGATTGATTCTAGAATATATTGACAAATTAAGACCAAAATAATAAATGTATATTTTTTGAAAATCCGTTATTTGTTGATTGATTTTTGAAAATCTCGACGAAATGAGACCAAATTATTATGTACGAATTTTCCATTTTTTAGGCTAGTTTAGGAGATATAGACTCCTTAATAAATATTTTTGGAAAATCCGTTATCTGTTGATTGATTCTTAAAAATCTCGGCGAAATGAGACCAAAGTATTATTTACGAATTTTTCATTATTATGCTTGTTTAGGAGATATAGCCTCCTTAATAAATATTTTTGGAAAATCCGTTATCTGTTGATTGATTCTTAAAAACCTAAGCAAAATGAGACTAAAATATTATGTACGAATTTTCCGTTATTTGGCTAGTTTAGGAGATACAGCCTCCTTAATAAATATTTTTGGAAAATCCGTTATCTGTTGATTGATTCTTCAATATCTCGACGAAATGAGACCAAAATATTATGTACGAATTTTCCGTTATTTGGCTAGTTTAGGAGATATGGACTCCTTAAAAAATGTTTTTTGAAAATCCGTAATTTGTTGATTGATTCTTGAACATCTCTGCGAAATGAGACCAAAATATTATGTACGAATTTTCCGTTTTTTGGATAGTTTAGGAGATATAGCCTCCTTAAAATATTTTTTGTGAAAATCCGTTATTTGTTGATTGATTCTAGAATATTTTGACAAATTAAGACCAAAATATTATGTACGAATTTTTCGTTTTTTGGGTAGTTTAGAAGATATATAGCCCCTTTAAAATATATTTTTGGAAAATCCGTTATTTGTTAATTGATGCTTGAAAATCTCGGCGAAATGAGACTAAAATATTATGTACGAATTTTCCGTTATTTGGCTAGTTTAGTATTGTAGATATGGACTCCTTAAAAAATGTTTTTTGGAAATCCGTTATTTGTTGATTGATTCTTGAACATCTCGGCGAAATGAGACCAAAATATTTTGTACGAATTCTTCGTTTTTTGGCTAGTTTAGGAGATATAGCCTCCTTAAAATATATTTTGTGAAAATCCCTTATTTGTTGATTGATTCTAGAATATCTTGACAAATTAAGACCTAAATAATAAATGTATATTTTTTGAAAATACGTTATTTGTTGATTGATTTTTGAACATCTCGGCGAAATGAGACCAAAATATTATGTACGAATTTTCCGTTTTTTGGCTAGTTTAGGAGATATAGCCTCCTTAATAAATATTTTTGGAAAATCCGTTATCTGTTGTTTGATTCTTAAAAATCTCGGCGAAATGAGACCAAAGTATTATTTACGAATTTTTCATTATTATGCTTGTTTAGGAGATATAGCCTCCTTAATAAATATTTTTGGAAAATCCGTTATCTGTTGATTGATTCTTCAATATCTCCACGAAATGAGACCAAAGTATTATGTACGAATTTTCCGTTTTTTGGCTAGTTTAGAAGATATATCCTCATTAATAAATATTTTTGGAAAATCCGTTATCTGTTGATTGATTCTTCAATATCTCGACGAAATGAGACCAAAGTATTATGTACGAATTTTCCGTTTTTTGGCTAGTTTAGAAGATATAGCCTCCTAAATAAATATTTTTTGAAAATTCGTTATTTGTTGATTGATTCTTGAAAATCTCGACGAAATGAGACAAAAATATTATGTACGAATTCTCCATTTTTTAGGCTAGTTTAGGAGATATAGCCTCCTTAAAATATATTTTGTGAAAATCCGTTATTTGTTGATTGATTCTAGAATATTTTGACAAATTAAGACCAAAATAATAAATGTATATTTTTTGAAAATCCGTTATCTGTTGATTGATTCTTCAATATCTCGACGAAATGAGACCAAAGTATTATGTACGAATTTTCCGTTTTTTGGCTAGTTTAGAAGATATAGCCTCCTAAATAAATATTTTTGGAAAATCCGTTATCTGTTGATTGATTCTTCAATATCTCCACGAAATGAGACCAAAGTATTATGTACGAATTTTCCGTTTTTTGGCTAGTTTAGAAGATATATTCTCATTAATAAATATTTTTGGAAAATCCGTTATCTGTTGATTGATTCTTCAATATCTCGACGAAATGAGACCAAAGTATTATGTACGAATTTTCCGTTTTTTGGCTAGTTTAGAAGATATAGCCTCCTAAATAAATATTTTTTGAAAATTCGTTATTTGTTGATTGATTCTTGAAAATCTCGACGAAATGAGTCCAAAATATTATGTATGAATTCTCCGTTTTTTAGCTAGTTTAGGAGATATAGCCTCCTTAAAATATATTTTGTGAAAATCCCTTATTTGTTGATTGATTCTAGAATATATTGACAAATTAAGACCAAAATAATAAATGTATATTTTTTGAAAATCCGTTATTTGTTGATTGATTTTTGAAAATCTCGACGAAATGAGACCAAAATGTTATGTACGAATTTTCCGTTTTTTGGCTAGTTTAGAAGATATAGCCTCCTAAATAAATATTTTTTGAAAATTCGTTATTTGTTGATTTATTCTTAAAAATCTCGACGAAATGAGACCAAATTATTATGTACGAATTTTCCATTTTTTAGGCTAGTTTAGGAGATATAGACTCCTTAATAAATATTTTTGGAAAATCCGTTATCTGTTGATTGATTCTTAAAAATCTCGGCGAAATGAGACCAAAGTATTATTTACGAATTTTTCATTATTATGCTTGTTTAGGAGATATAGCCTCCTTAATAAATATTTTTGGAAAATCCGTTATCTGTTGATTGATTCTTCAATATCTCCACGAAATGAGACCAAAGTATTATGTACGAATTTTCCGTTTTTTGGCTAGTTTAGAAGATATATCCTCATTAATAAATATTTTTGGAAAATCCGTTATCTGTTGATTGATTCTTCAATATCTCGACGAAATGAGACCAAAGTATTATGTACGAATTTTCCGTTTTTTGGCTAGTTTAGAAGATATAGCCTCCTAAATAAATATTTTTTGAAAATTCGTTATTTGTTGATTGATTCTTGAAAATCTCGACGAAATGAGACCAAAATATTATGTACGAATTCTCCGTTTTTTAGCTAGTTTAGGAGATATAGCCTCCTTAAAATATATTTTGTGAAAATCCCTTATTTGTTGATTGATTCTAGAATATATTGACAAATTAAGACCAAAATAATAAATGTATATTTTTTGAAAATCCGTTATTTGTTGATTGATTTTTGAAAATCTCGACGAAATGAGACCAAATTATTATGTACGAATTTTCCATTTTTTAGGCTAGTTTAGGAGATATATCCTCATTAATAAATATTTTTGGAAAATCCGTTATCTGTTGATTGATTCTTCAATATCTCGACGAAATGAGACCAAAGTATTATGTACGAATTTTCCGTTTTTTGGCTAGTTTAGAAGATATAGCCTACTAAATAAATATTTTTTGAAAATTCGTTATTTGTTGATTGATTCTTGAAAATCTCGACGAAATGAGACCAAAATATTATGTACGAATTCTCCGTTTTTTAGCTAGTTTAGGAGATATAGCCTCCTTAAAATATATTTTGTGAAAATCCCTTATTTGTTGATTGATTCTAGAATATATTGACAAATTAAGACCAAAATAATAAATGTATATTTTTTGAAAATCCGTTATTTGTTGATTGATTTTTGAAAATCTCGACGAAATGAGACCAAATTATTATGTACGAATTTTCCATTTTTTAGGCTAGTTTAGGAGATATAGCCTCCTTAAAATATATTTTGTGAAAATCCGTTATTTGTTGATTGATTCTAGAATATTTTGACAAATTAAGACCAAAATATTATGTACGAATTTTTCGTTTTTTGGGTAGTTTAGAAGATATATAGCCCCTTTAAAATAGATTTTTGGAAAATCCGTTATTTGTTAATTGATGCTTGAAAATCTCGGCGAAATGAGACTAAAATATTATGTACGAATTTTCCGTTATTTGGCTAGTTTAGTATTGTAGATATGGACTCCTTAAAAAATGTTTTTTGGAAATCCGTTATTTGTTGATTGATTCTTGAACATCTCGGCGAAATGAGACCAAAATATTTTGTACGAATTCTTCGTTTTTTGGCTAGTTTAGGAGATATAGCCTCCTTAAAATATATTTTGTGAAAATCCCTTATTTGTTGATTGATTCTAGAATAATGATAATGAATAATGATGATAATAATTGTGATTTGTATTGGTGATCGGCTGTGTTTTTATTTTGCTCCGCTTATTTTATTTTTTTAAACTAGAAACTAACGAGATTTGCTATATTCATTGTGTTTTAAATTTGTGTACAGTGTCTGTGCTAACAAGTGAGATTCACGGGAGTCTGGCAAAACTACTAACTACTACTTGTGTTTAAAGTAGTTTTTATTCTTGTTTAACTGACGCGTCTTAAGCGTCTTGCTATTCTTTGTTTTTGTTCCTATTTCGCTCTCCCACGCTCATTCGCGCTTACATCGCTCTCTGAGAGGGCTGCGCTGTGCTAAGAGTTATAGTTGTGTTGTTGCTCTTTCTTGTCTTCGTGTCTCGCGCTCTCGCTCTCACGCTTTATTACGCTCTCTGGTATACTAGTAGTGGTAATCAGCTGTGTATCATTAGATTTTTCTGCTTTCTTGCTCTTTTGTAACTTTTTCCTTTTGGAACTAATATTTTGTATTTCGCTTTAACATTCTTGTTTGTTTTTTTGGTGTTCCCTACTATATTTCTTGTAGGCTTATTAGTTCGCAGTAAAAATGCTGGTGTGCGCTGCAACCTCTTGCAAATGCAAGGCCGATTCAAAGCCAGACTTTGTTTCTTGCTGGTTGTGTGATAAATTCTATCACATAAAATGCATCGGCTTAACAGCACGAATCAAAGACACCCTCAACAGCAATGATTCTGGCCTGAAATGGTCATGCGAAGTTTGTCGGGTGAAAGAAATGACTTTGAGTAAGATGCTTAGGGAGACCAAATTAAAATTTGAAAAGCTGCGTGCAGCATTTTCAAATCTCCAATCTGAATTTTCAGATATGGAAACTAAATTTATTAATTTTGAATGTTCGGATGAGCCTTCCGCACTTCCACCGGCAACTCCTTCAGGTATAACATCTCCAGTTATTGCCTACTTAACCCCCTCTACTTCTACGTCTCCTAACATTCCTCTAGCCGCCCCGGCTGTTTTGTGCGATCCACCACTTTTGATCGTCACCTCTCCAGTCGCGCCTTTATCCAAAAAGAATCTTCAAAATTCTTTTGATAACACTGCCGTCAACACGCAAACGGTTGTTTCAAACGTTAAATCGCTTGTCGCGGTTAAGCCTAAGAAACATGTTTTCGTTTCACGCCTTGCACCTGATACTTCGATTGAAGATGTAAAATCATTTATTCAATCAAAAATTTCTGTACCTAACATTGTAGTAGAAAAGTTTAAATTTAACTACACGCGAGATATCTCATCCTTCAAAATAAGTATACCTGCAGACAAATTTCAATCTGTTTGCAGCGGAGCCTTCTGGCCGCCTGACTTATATGTAAAAGAGTATTCTCCAAAATCAAAAAATCGAACTGCGGTACCACTTCCTTCAACTTCTCGCGCCTCTTCTTCTTCTAGTGGAGCATCAAAAAACCAGTAGAGATTTCCCATCTTTATTTAGCTTATCAAAACGTTAGAGGCCTAAACTCTAAGCTCTCTAAATTGTTTATGAATAGTGTTTCGTTCGACCATCAAATTTTAATATTTACTGAAACCTGGTTAAGACCTGATGTAGATAACTGCTCAATTTTTCCAAATAAGTACACCACCTACAGATGTGACCGTTTATCACGAATTGGAGGTGGTGTTCTTATAGCTGTAAGGTCAGATCTTCCTTCCGAACTTGTTCCATTAGACCATGGTTCTCCCTTAGAATTTTTATGTGTTAAAATGACGATGTGTCAAATTTCAATTTACATTACCTGCTCGTATATTCCTCCCTCTTCTGATATATCTGTCTACCTAGACCATCTTTCATCTATCCAATCAGTTGCCTCTAAACTATCTGATAGAGATTATCTGCTAGTTTTTGGTGATTTCAACTTACCAGAAGTTACTTGGTCATCTCAATCAGATATATTGGTGCCCTCTGTATTTAACTCTTTCTTAAATGGCCTTTCGGAGCTATCTCTTTATCAAATAAATACTGTTCCTAATTGTAGCGGTAGAATGCTTGATTTAATTTTCTCTCCTGACATTCTACTAAACACTATCTCTAGAATGAATCCCTTAGTTCTTCCTGAAGATCCCTATCATCCTACATTGGACCTGGTTCTAACTCTGCCAACCTCTATGCAAACTGCAACTGTTTCCCCTATAATAAAATCACGTTGTTTTCGTAGGACCGATTTCCAAAAATTGAATTGTTTAATTTTGGAACATGATTGGTCAATTCTTTATTCATGTTCTGATTTAACTGAATGCATTTCATTTTTTTATTCCTCTATGAACTCATTTTTTGATCAATGTGTTCCTGTTACTTTTCCCGTAAAGTCAAATAGGCCTCCTTGGTTTTCACGTGAGGTAGTAAGGCTAAAAAATTTGAAATCGCGATACTTTAAAAAGTTTAAATTAACTCGTAATCCTTCCGATTTTACACGTTATATTGCTGCAAGAGCAAACTTTATTGCTCTGAACGCAAATTGTTACAAAAAGTATTTGCGTCGCTGCCGTTTGCAGTTTGCTCAGGACCCAAAGCAGTTTTATAACTTTGTTAACTTAAAACGTAAATCAAGTAGATTTCCTCCCTCTCTATCATACGAAAATAAGGAAGCAACTAATGATCAGGCAGCTGCCGATTTGTTTGCAGACTTTTTCAATCAACTTATTTAACAGAACCTTATAGTTCCCCTTTACATCCATACCCTTATAGTATAGAAAATTTTAACACTGTCTTCTGTCCTTCTATCGACAAAACCTCTTTACTAATTGATCTTAAATCGATAAAACCCGTTTTTTCTCCTGGCCCTGACGGAATTCCAGCATGCGTACTTAGATTTTGTGCTGATTCGATTTTGAATCCAATTCATAAGCTATTTGACTTGTCACTATCCAATAGTTATTTCCCACCTATTTGGAAAAACTCTTTTTCCATTCCTCTTCACAAAAGTGGTTCTAACCATGATGTGAAGAACTATAGATGTATTTCCAAGTTGTCCGCAATTCCTAAGATTTTTGAAAAAAATTTTACGGCCCAGTTAACTTTTATGTGTAAATCTATAATTTCACCCCATCAACATGGGTTTATAAAGGCAAGATCAACAGCTACTAATCTTTTAGAATTCTCATCTCACATAAATCTAGGATTTCGGAACAAAATGCAAACTGATGTGGTCTATACTGACTTCAGTAAAGCATTTGACTCCGTAAATCATAATCTCCTAATTCATAAGTTAAATTTGATTGGTTTTCCTCAAAAGCTCCTTCTGTGGATATCCGATTATTTAACTAACAGGTCTCAACGAGTTCTTTTTAAAGAATGTCTCTCTAAGCCGATCTTAGTTACTTCTGGTGTTCCTCAGGGCAGCCACCTTGGACCATTGCTATTTAACCTTTTTATTAACGATCTTCCTTCAATACTCCTTCACTCTAACATTCTTATGTATGCTGATGATGTGAAACTCTGTTTGACACACAATGATCCAGCAAATAACCTTCTTCAAACAGATCTTGATTTGTTTTTTGAATGGTGCAGCCATAATCTGCTGCATCTTAACTGTTTGAAGTGCAAGGTTATGTCATTTTACAGATGTAACTATCATGTCATCGATTACAATCTTAACCTAACCCCACTCTTAAGAATATCTGAAGTAGCTGATTTAGGTATCCTCTTTGATCATAAATTGAAATTTGATCGTCACATTACACAAATTGTCAATAAGGCATTTCGACTACTCGGGTTCATCAAAAGATGGGCCAAAGAATTCGAGGATCCTTACACGACAAAGTTGCTTTACACTTCTCTTGTTCGTCCAACTCTTGAATATGGGTCTTGCGTGTGGTCGCCGCAATACCATATTCACCAAGATAGAATTGAGTCTGTTCAAAAGCAGTTTCTACTCTTTGCCTTGCGCAGTTTTAATTGGGTTCCGGGTGTAGACTTACCACCATACTCTAGTAGACTCCTTCTAATTAACCTACCTTCCTTAACTAACCGTCGTATTATGTTAGGCGTTATGTTTATTGTAAAGCTAATAAAGTACAATATAGATTCCCCTACTCTGCTTACTCAACTTAATTTCTGTATTCCTTCTAGAGTTACTCGTAATTTTATGCCACTATCCTTGGCCTTTTGTAATACTAACTATAGCTTGCATGATCCCTTCCGAGTTCTCTGTGCTGACTACAACAGACTGTCTAGAGTTTTCAACTCCGAGTCCTCCCTTTACTCTGTTAAACTGTCTATCCTCAATCAATTAACACTACATGCTAACAACTAATATTAATCTACCGATCTGATTGGGTTTTACTGGGTTTTCCCCAATCCTTTGCAGCAAATGTTGGATCGAGAATTCTTGTTTTGTTATCCCCAGCTTAAATTTAAAAATATATACTCTTAATTAATTTTAATTCTAAACTTATTGCAAAATTTTAATTTCAAATTCTAAATTATTTTCTTTTTTTTTAAAAAATCTTCATTTTTAATTCGATGTAATCTAATTTTTAATTTTAATTTTAAGTCGACTGTTTTAGTTGACGTTAAATAAATAAATAAAATATCTTGACAAATTAAGACCAAAATAATAAATGTATATTTTTTGAAAATACGTTATTTGTTGATTGATTTTTGAACATCTCGGCGAAATGAGACCAAAATATTATGTACGAATTTTCCGTTTTTTGGCTAGTTTAGGAGATATAGCCTCCTTAATAAATATTTTTGGAAAATCCGTTATCTGTTGATTGATTCTTAAAAATCTCGGCGAAATGAGACCAAAGTATTATTTACGAATTTTTCATTATTATGCTTGTTTAGGAGATATAGCCTCCTTAATAAATATTTTTGGAAAATCCGTTATCTGTTGATTGATTCTTAAAAACTTTGGCAAAATGAGACTAAAATATTATGTACGAATTTTCCGTTATTTGGCTAGTTTAGGAGATACAGCCTCCTTAATAAATATTTTTGGAAAATCCGTTATCTGTTGATTGATTCTTCAATATCTCGACGAAATGAGACCAAAGTATTATGTACGAATTTTCCGTTTTTTGGCTAGTTTAGAAGATATAGCCTCCTAAATAAATATTTTTTGAAAATTCGTTATTTGTTGATTGATTCTTGAAAATCTCGACGAAATGAGACCAAAATATTATGTACGAATTCTCCGTTTTTTAGCTAGTTTAGGAGATATAGCCTCCTTAAAATATATTTTGTGAAAATCCCTTATTTGTTGATTGATTCTAGAATATATTGACAAATTAAGACCAAAATAATAAATGTATATTTTTTGAAAATCCGTTATTTGTTGATTGATTTTTGAAAATCTCGACGAAATGAGACCAAAATGTTATGTACGAATTTTCCGTTTTTTGGCTAGTTTAGAAGATATAGCCTCCTAAATAAATATTTTTTGAAAATTCGTTATTTGTTGATTTATTCTTAAAAATCTCGACGAAATGAGACCAAATTATTATGTACGAATTTTCCATTTTTTAGGCTAGTTTAGGAGATATAGCCTCCTTAAAATATATTTTGTGAAAATCGCTTATTTGTTGATTGATTCTAGAATATATTGACAAATTAGGACAAAAATAATAAATGTATATTTTTTGAAAATCCGTTATTTGTTGATTGATTTTTGAAAATCTCGACGAAATGAGACCAAATTATTATGTACGAATTTTCCATTTTTTAGGCTAGTTTAGGAGATATAGTATCCTTAATAAATATTTTTGGAAAATCCGTTATCTGTTGATTGATTCTTAAAAATCTCGGCGAAATGAGACCAAAGTATTATTTACGAATTTTTCATTATTATGCTTGATTAGGAGATATAGCCTCCTTAATAAATACTTTTGGAAAATCCGTTATCTGTTGATTGATTCTTCAATATCTGGACGAAATGAGACCAAAGTATTATGTACGAATTTTCCGTTTTTTGGCTAGTTTAGAAGATATAGCCTCCTAAATAAATATTTTTTGAAAATCCGTTATTTGTTGATTGATTCTTGAAAATCTCGAAGAAATGAGACCAAAATATTATGTACCAATTTTCCGTTTTTTGGCTAGCTTAGGAGATATAGCCTCTTTTAAATATATTTTGTAAAAATCCCTTATTTGTTGATTGATTCTAGAATATATTGACAAATTAAGACCAAAACAATAAATGTAAATTTTTTGAAAATCCGGTATTTGTTGATTGATTCTTGAAAATCTCGACGAAATGAGACCAAATTATTATGTACGAATTTTCCATTTTTTAGGCTAGTATAGGAGATACAGCCTCCTTAAAATAGATTTTGTGAAAATCCCTTATTTGTTGATTGATTCTAGAATATATTGACAAATTAAGACCAAAATAATATATGTATATTTTTTGAAAATCCGTTATTTGTTGATTGATTTTTGAAAATCTCGACGAAATGAGACCAAATTATTATGTACGAATTTTCCATTTTTTAGGCTAGTTTAGGAGATATAGACTCCTTAATAAATATTTTTGGAAAATCCGTTATCTGTTGATTGATTCTTGAAAATCTCGACGAAATGAGACCAAATTATTATGTACGAATTTTCCATTTTTTAGGCTAGTATAGGAGATACAGCCTCCTTAAAAAAATCCCTTATTTGTTGATTGATTCTAGAATATATTGACAAATTAAGACCAAAATAATATATGTATATTTTTTGAAAATCCGTTATTTATTGATTGATTTTTGAAAATCTCGACGAAATGAGACCAAATTATTATGTACGAATTTTCCATTTTTTAGGCTAGTTTAGGAGATATAGACTCCTTAATAAATATTTTTGGAAAATCCGTTATCTGTTGATTGATTCTTAAAAACCTCGGCAAAATGAGACTAAATTATTATGTACGAATTTTCCGTTATTTGGCTAGTTTAGGAGATACAGCCTCCTTAATAAATATTTTTGGAAAATCCGTTATCTGTTGATTGATTCTTCAATATCTCGACGAAATGAGACCAAAATATTATGTACGAATTTTCCGTTATTTGGCTAGTTTAGTATTGTAGATATGGACTCCTTAAAAAATGTTTTTTGGAAATCCGTTATTTGTTGATTGATTCTTGAACATCTCGGCGAAAAAAGACCAAAATATTTTGTACGAATTCTTCGTTTTTTGGCTGAATAGGAGATACCTATAGGTATCTAAGGTATAGCCTCCTTAAAATATATTTTGTGAAAATCCCTTATTTGTTGATTGATTCTAGAATATCTTAACAAATTAAGACCAAAATATTAAATGTATATTTTTTGAAAATACGTTATTTGTTGATTGATTTTTGAACATCTCGGCGAAATGAGACCAAAATATTATGTACGAATTTTCCGTTTTTTGGCTAGTTTAGGAGATATAGCCTCCTTAATAAATATTTTTGGAAAATCCGTTATCTGTTGATTGATTCTTAAAAATCTCGGCGAAATGAGACCAAAGTATTATTTACGAATTTTTCATTATTATGCTTGTTTAGGAGATATAGCCTCCTTAATAAATATTTTTGGAAAATCCGTTATCTGTTGATTGATTCTTCAATATCTCCACGAAATGAGACCAAAGTATTATGTACGAATTTTCCGTTTTTTGGCTAGTTTAGAAGATATATCCTCATTAATAAATATTTTTGGAAAATCCGTTATCTGTTGATTGATTCTTCAATATCTCGACGAAATGAGACCAAAGTATTATGTACGAATTTTCCGTTTTTTGGCTAGTTTAGAAGATATAGCCTCCTAAATAAATATTTTTTGAAAATTCGTTATTTGTTGATTGATTCTTGAAAATCTCGATGAAATGAGACCAAAATATTATGTACGAATTCTCAGTTTTTTGGCCAGTTTAGGAGATATAGCCTCCTTAAAATATATTTTGTGAAAATCGCTTATTTGTTGATTGATTCTAGAATATATTGACAAATTAGGACAAAAATAATAAATGTATATTTTTTGAAAATCCGTTATTTGTTGATTGATTTTTGAAAATCTCGACGAAATGAGACCAAATTATTATGTACGAATTTTCCATTTTTTAGGCTAGTTTAGGAGATATAGTATCCTTAATAAATATTTTTGGAAAATCCGTTATCTGTTGATTGATTCTTAAAAATCTCGGCGAAATGAGACCAAAGTATTATTTACGAATTTTTCATTATTATGCTTGTTTAGGAGATATAGCCTCCTTAATAAATACTTTTGGAAAATCCGTTATCTGTTGATTGATTCTTCAATATCTCGACGAAATGAGACCAAAGTATTATGTACGAATTTTCCGTTTTTTGGCTAGTTTAGAAGATATAGCCTCCTAAATAAATATTTTTTGAAAATCCGTTATTTGTTGATTGATTCTTGAAAATCTCGAAGAAATGAGACCAAAATATTATGTACCAATTTTCCGTTTTTTGGCTAGCTTAGGAGATATAGCCTCTTTTAAATATATTTTGTGAAAATCCCTTATTTGTTGATTGATTCTAGAATATATTGACAAATTAAGACCAAAATAATATATGTATATTTTTTGAAAATCCGTTATTTGTTGATTGATTTTTGAAAATCTCGACGAAATGAGACCAAATTATTATGTACGAATATTCCATTTTTTAGGCTAGTTTAGGAGATATAGACTCCTTAATAAATATTTTTGGAAAATCCGTTATCTGTTGATTGATTCTTAAAAATCTCGGCGAAATGAGACCAAAGTATTATTTACGAATTTTTCATTATTATGCTTGTTTAGGAGATATAGCCTCCTTAATAAATATTTTTGGAAAATCCGTTATCTGTTGATTGATTCTTAAAAACCTCGGCAAAATGAGACTAAAATATTATGTACGAATTTTCCGTTATTTGGCTAGTTTAGGAGATACAGCCTCCTTAATAAATATTTTTGGAAAATCCGTTATCTGTTGATTGATTCTTCAATATCTCGACGAAATGAGACGAAAATATTATGTACGAATTTTCCGTTATTTGGCTAGTTTAGGAGATATGGACTCCTTAAAAAATGTTTTTTGAAAATCCGTAATTTGTTGATTGATTCTTGAACATCTCTGCGAAATGAGACCAAAATATTATGTACGAATTTTCCGTTTTTTGGATAGTTTAGGAGATATAGCCTCCTTAAAATATATTTTGTGAAAATCCGTTATTTGTTGATTGATTCTAGAATATATTGACAAATTAAGACCAAAATAATAAATGTATATTTTTTGAAAATCCGTTATTTGTTGATTGATTCTTGAAAATCTCGACGAAATGAGACCAAATTATTATGTACGAATTTTCCATTTTTTAGGCTAGTTTAGGAGATATTGACTCCTTAATAAATATTTTTGGAAAATCCGTTATCTGTTGATTGATTCTTAAAAATCTCGGCGAAATGAGACCAAAGTATTATTTACGAATTTTTCATTATTATGCTTGTTTAGGAGATATAGCCTCCTTAATAAATAATTTTGGAAAATCCGTTATCTGTTGATTGATTCTTCAATATATCCACGAAATGAGACCAAAGTATTATGTACGAATTTTCCGTTTTTTGGCTAGTTTAGGAGATATAGCCTCCTTAATAAATATTTGTGGAAAATCCGTTATCTGTTGATTGATTCTGCAATATCTCGACGAAATGAGACCAAAGTATTATGTACGAATTTTCCGTTATTTGGCTAGTTTAGGAGATATAGCCTCCTAAATAAATATTTTTTGAAAATTCGTTATTTGTTGATTGATTCTTGAAAATCTCGACGAAATGAGACCAAAATATTATGTACGAATTCTCCGTTTTTTGGCTAGTTTAGGAGATATAGCCTCCTTAAAATATATTTTGTGAAAATCCCTGATTTGTTGATTGATTCTAAAATATATTGACAAATTAAGACCAAAATAATAAATGTATATTTTTTGAAAATCCGTTAATTGTTGATTGGTTCTTGAAAATCTTGACGAAATGAGACCAAAATATTATGTACGAATTTTCCATTTTTTGGCTAGTTTAGGAGATATAGCCTCCTTAATAAATATTTGTGGAAAATCCGTTATCTGTTGATTGATTCTGCAATATCTCGACGAAATGAGACCAAAGTATTATGTACGAATTTTCCGTTTTTTGGCTAGTTTAGAAGATATAGCCTCCTAAATAAATATTTTTTGAAAATTCGTTATTTGTTGATTGATTCTTGAACATCTCTGCGAAATGACACCAAAATATTATGTACGAATTTTCCGTTTTTTTGGATAGTTTAGGAGATATAGCCTCCTTAAAATATATTTAGTGAAAATCCGTTATTTGTTGATTGATTCTAGAATATTTTGACAAATTAAGACAAAAATATTATGTACGAATTTTTCGTTTTTTGGGTAGTTTAGAAGATATATAGCCCCTTTAAAATAGATTTTTGGAAAATCCGTTATTTGTTGATTAATTCTTGAACATCTCGACGAAATGAGACCAAAATATTATGTACGAATTCTCCGTTTTTTGGCTAGTTTAGGAGATATAGCCTCCTTAAAATATATTTTGTGAAAATCCCTTATTTGTTGATTGATTCTAGAATATATTGACAAATTAAGACCAAAATAATATATGTATATTTTTTGAAAATCCGTTATTTGTTGATTGATTCTTGAAAATCTCGACGAAATGAGACCAAATTATTATGTACGAATTTTCCATTTTTTAGGCTAGTTTAGGAGATATAGACTCCTTAATAAATATTTTTGGAAAATCCGTTATCTGTTGATTGATTCTTAAAAATCTCGGCGAAATGAGACCAAAGTATTATTTACGAATTTTTCATTATTATGCTTGTTTAGGAGATACAGCCTCCTTAATAAATATTTATGGAAAATCCGTAATTTGTTGATTGATTCTTGAACATCTCTGCGAAATGACACCAAAATATTATGTACGAATTTTCCGTTTTTTTGGATAGTTTAGGAGATATAGCCTCCTTAAAATATATTTTGTGAAAATCCGTTATTTGTTGATTGATTCTAGAATATTTTGACAAATTAAGACAAAAATATTATGTACGAATTTTTCGTTTTTTGGGTAGTTTAGAAGATATATAGCCCCTTTAAAATAGATTTTTGGAAAATCCGTTATTTGTTGATTAATTCTTGAACATCTCGACGAAATGAGACCAAAATATTATGTACGAATTCTCCGTTTTTTGGCTAGTTTAGGAGATATAGCCTCCTTAAAATATATTTTGTGAAAATCCCTTATTTGTTGATTGATTCTAGAATATATTGACAAATTAAGACCAAAATAATAAATGTATATTTTTTGAAAATCCGTTATTTGTTGATTGATTCTTGAAAATCTCGACGAAATGAGACCAAATTATTATGTACGAATTTTCCATTTTTTAGGCTAGTTTAGGAGATATAGACTCCTTAATAAATATTTTTGGAAAATCCGTTATCTGTTGATTGATTCTTAAAAATCTCGGCGAAATGAGACCAAAGTATTATTTACGAATTTTTCATTATTATGCTTGTTTAGGAGATATAGCCTCCTTAATAAATATTTTTGGAAAATCCGTTATCTGTTGATTGATTCTTAAAAACCTCGGCAAAATGAGACTAAAATATTATGTACGAATTTTCCGTTATTTGGCTAGTTTAGGAGATACAGCCTCCTTAATAAATATTTATGGAAAATCCGTAATTTGTTGATTGATTCTTGAACATCTCTGCGAAATGACACCAAAATATTATGTACGAATTTTCCGTTTTTTTGGATAGTTTAGGAGATATAGCCTCCTTAAAATATATTTTGTGAAAATCCGTTATTTGTTGATTGATTCTAGAATATTTTGACAAATTAAGACAAAAATATTATGTACGAATTTTTCGTTTTTTGGGTAGTTTAGAAGATATATAGCCCCTTTAAAATAGATTTTTGGAAAATCCGTTATTTGTTGATTAATTCTTGAACATCTCGACGAAATGAGACCAAAATATTATGTACGAATTCTCCGTTTTTTGGCTAGTTTAGGAGATATAGCCTCCTTAAAATATATTTTGTGAAAATCCCTTATTTGTTGATTGATTCTAGAATATATTGACAAATTAAGACCAAAATAATAAATGTATATTTTTTGAAAATCCGTTATTTGTTGATTGATTCTTGAAAATCTCGACGAAATGAGACTAAATTATTATGTACGAATTTTCCATTGTTTAGGCTAGTTTAGGAGATATAGACTCCTTAATAAATATTTTTGGAAAATCCGTTATCTGTTGATTGATTCTTAAAAATCTCGGCGAAATGAGACCAAAGTATTATTTACGAATTTTTCATTATTATGCTTGTTTAGGAGATATAGCCTCCTTAATAAATATTTTTGGAAAATCCGTTATCTGTTGATTGATTCTTAAAAACCTCTGCAAAATGAGACTAAAATATTATCTACGAATTTTCCGTTATTTGGCTAGTTTAGGAGATACAGCCTCCTTAGTAAATATTTATGGAAAATCCGTAATTTGTTGATTGATTCTTGAACATCTCTGCGAAATGACACCAAAATATTATGTACGAATTTTCCGTTTTTTTTGGATAGTTTAGGAGATATAGCCTCCTTAAAATATATTTTGTGAAAATCCGTTATTTGTTGATTGATTCTAGAATATTTTGACAAATTAAGACCAAAATATTATGTACGAATTTTTCGTTTTTTGGGTAGTTTAGAAGATATATAGCCCCTTTAAAATAGGATTTTGGAAAATCTGTTATTTGTTGATTAATTCTTGAACATCTCGACGAAATGAGACCAAAATATTATGTACGAATTCTCCGTTTTTTGGCTAGTTTAGGAGATATAGCCTCCTTAAAATATATTTTGTGAAAATCCCTTATTTGTTGATTGATTCTAGAATATATTGACAAATTAAGACCAAAATAATAAATGTATATTTTTTGAAAATCCGTTATTTGTTGATTGATTCTTGAAAATCTCGACGAAATGAGACCAAATTATTATGTACGAATTTTCCATTTTTTAGGCTAGTTTAGGAGATATAGACTCCTTAATAAATATTTTTGGAAAATCCGTTATCTGTTGATTGATTCTTAAAAATCTCGGCGAAATGAGACCAAAATATTATTTACGAATTTTTCATTATTATGCTTGTTTAGGAGATATAGCCTCCTTAATAAATATTTTTGGAAAATCCGTTATCTGTTGATTGATTCTTCAATATCTCGACGAAATGAGACCAAAATATTATGTACGAATTTTCCGTTATTTGGCTAGTTTAGGAGATATGGACTCCTTAAAAAATGTTTTTTGAAAATCCGTAATTTGTTGATTGATTCTAGAATATTTTGACAAATTAAGACCAAAATATAATGTACGAATTTTTCGTTTTTTGGGTAGTTTAGAAGATATATAGCCCCTTTAAAATAGATTTTTGGAAAATCCGTTATTTGTTGATTGATGCTTGAAAATCTCGACGAAATGAGACTAAAATATTATGTACGAATTTACCGTTATTTGGCTAGTTTAGTATTGTAGATATGGACTTCTTAAAAAATGTTTTTTGGAAATCCGTTATTTGTTGATTGATTCTTGCACATCTCGGCGAAATGAGACCAAAATATTTTGTACGAATTCTTCGTTTTTTGGCTAGTTTAGGAGATATAGCCTCCTTAAAATATATTTTGTGAAAATCCCTTATTTGTTGATTGATTCTAGAATATCTTGACAAATTAAGACCAAAATAATAAATGTATATTTTTTGAAAATCCGTTATTTGTTGATTGATTCTTGAAAATCTCGACGAAATGAGACCAAAGTATTATGTACGAATTTTCCGTTTTTTGGGTAGTTTAGGAGATAAAGCCTCTTTAAAAAAATGTTTTTTGAAAATACGTTATTTGTTGATTGATTTTTGAACATCTCGGCGAAATGAGACCAAAATATTATGTACGAATTTTCCGTTTTTTGGCTAGTTTAGGAGATATAGCCTCCTTAAAATATATTTTGTGAAAATCCCTTATTTGTTGATTGATTCTAGAATATATTGACAAATTAAGACCAAAATAATAAATGTATATTTTTTGAAAATCCGTTATTTGTTGATTGATTCTTGAAAATCTCGACGAAATGAGACCAAATTATTATGTACGAATTTTCCATTTCTTAGGCTAGTTTAGGAGATATAGCCTCCTTCATAAATATTTTTGGAAAATCCGTTGTTTTTTGATTGATTCTTGAACATCTCAGCGAAATGAGACCAAAATATTATGTACGAATTTTTCATTATTATGCTTGTTTAGGAGATATAGCCTCCTTAATAAATAATTTTGGAAAATCCGTTATCTGTTGATTGATTCTTCAATATCTCGACGAAATGAGACCAAAGTATTATGTACGAATTTTCCATTTTTTGGCTAGTTTAGAAGATATAGCCTCCTAAATAAATATTTTTTGAAAATTCGTTATTTGTTGATTGATTCTTGAAAATCTCGACGAAATGAGACCAAAATATTATGTACGAATTCTCCGTTTTTTGGCTAGTTTAGGAGATATAGCCTCCTTAAAATATATTTTGAGAAAATCCCTTATTTGTTGATTGATTCTAGAATATATTGACAAATTAAGACCAAAATAATATATGTATATTTTTTGAAAATCCGTTATTTGTTGATTGATTCTTGAAAATCTTGACGAAATGAGACCAAAATATTATGTACGAATTTTCCATTTTTTGGCTAGTTTAGGAGATATAGCCTCCTTAATAAATATTTTTGGAAAATCCGTTGTTTTTTGATTGATTCTTGAACATCTCAGCGAAATGAGACCAAAATATTATGTACGAATTTTCCATTATTATGCTTGTTTAAGAGATATAGCCTCCTTAATAAATATTTGTGGAAAATCCGTTATCTGTTGATTGATTCTGCAATATCTCGACGAAATGAGACCAAAGTATTATGTACGAATTTTCCGTTTTTTGGCTAGTTTAGAAGATATAGCCTCCTAAATAAATATTATTTGAAAATTCGTTATTTGTTGATTGATTCTTGAAAATCTCGACGAAATGAGACCAAAATATTATGAACGAATTCTCCGTTTTTTGGCTAGTTTAGGAGATATAGCCTCCTTAAAATATATTTTGGGAAAATCCCTTATTTGTTGATTGATTCTAGAATATATTGACAAATTAAGACCAAAATAATAAATGTATATTTTTTGAAAATCCGTTATTTGTTGATTGATTCTTGAAAATCTCGACGAAATGAGACCAAATTATTATGTACGAATTTTCCATTATTTAGGCTAGTTTTGGAGATATAGACTCCTTAATAAACATTTTTGGAAAATCCGTTATCTGTTGATTGATTCTTAAAAATCTCGGCGAAATGAGACCAAAGTATTATTTACGAATTTTTCATTATTATGCTTGTTTAGGAGATGTAGCCTCCTTAATAAATAATTTTGGAAAATCCGTTATCTGTTGATTGATTCTTCAATATCTCGACGAAATGAGACCAAAGTATTATGTACGAATTTTCCGTTTTTTGGCTAGTTTAGAAGATATGGCCTCCTAAATAAATATTTTTGAAAATTCGTTATTTGTTGATTGATTCTTGAAAATCTCGACGAAATGAGACCAAAATATTATGTACGAATTCTCCGTTTTTTGGCTAGTTTAGGAGATATAGCCTCCTTAAAATATATTTTGTGAAAATCCCTTATTTGTTGATTGATTCTAAAATATATTGACAAATTAAGACCAAAATAATATATGTATATTTTTTGAAAATCCGTTATCTGTTGATTGATTCTTCAATATCTCGACGAAATGAGACCAAAATATTATGTACGAATTTTCCGTTATTTGGCTAGTTTAGGAGATATGGACTCCTTAAAAAATGTTTTTTGAAAATCCGTAATTTCTTGATTGATTCTAGAATATTTTGACAAATTAAGACCAAAATATTATGTACGAATTTTTCGTTTTTTGGGTAGTTTAGAAGATATATAGCCCCTTTAATATAGATTTTTGGAAAATCCGTTATTTGTTGATTGATGCTTGAAAATCTCGACGAAATGAGACTAAAATATTATGTACGAATTTTCCGTTATTTGGCTAGTTTAGTATTGTAGATATGGACTTCTTAAAAAATGTTTTTTGGAAATCCGTTATTTGTTGATTGATTCTTGCACATCTCGGCGAAATGAGACCAAAATATTTTGTACGAATTCTTCGTTTTTTGGCTAGTTTAGGAGATATAGCCTCCTTAAAATATATTTTGTGAAAATCCATTATTTGTTGATTGATTCTAGAATATCTTGACAAATTAAGACCAAAATAATAAATGTATATTTTTTGAAAATCCGTTATTTGTTGATTGATTCTTGAAAATCTCGACGAAATGAGACCAAAGTATTATGTACGAATTTTCCGTTTTTTGGGTAGTTTAGGAGATATAGCCTCCTTAAAATATATTTTGTGAAAATCCCTTATTTGTTGATTGATTCTAGAATATATTGACAAATTAAGACCAAAATAATAAATGTATATTTTTTGAAAATCCGTTATTTGTTGATTGATTCTTGAAAATCTCGACGAAATGAGACCAAAATATTAAGTACGAATTTTCCGTTTTTTGGCTAGTTTAGGAGATATAGCCTCCTTAAAATATATTTTGTGAAAATCCCTTATTTGTTGATTGATTCTAGAATATATTGACAAATTAAGACCAAAATAATAAATGTATATTTTTTGAAAATCCGTTATTTGTTGATTGATTCTTGAAAATCTCGACGAAATGAGACCAAATTATTATGTACGAATTTTCCATTTCTTAGGCTAGTTTAGGAGATATAGCCTCCTTCATAAATATTTTTGGAAAATCCGTTGTTTTTTGATTGATTCTTGAACATCTCGGCGAAATGAGACCAAAATATTAAGTACGAATTTTCCGTTTTTTGGCTAGTTTAGGAGATATAGCCTCCTTAAAATATATTTTGTGAAAATCCCTTATTTGTTGATTGATTCTAGAATATATTGACAAATTAAGACCAAAATAATAAATGTATATTTTTTGAAAATCCGTTATTTGTTGATTGATTCTTGAAAATCTCGACGAAATGAGACCAAATTATTATGTACGAATTTTCCATTTCTTAGGCTAGTTTAGGAGATATAGCCTCCTTCATAAATATTTTTGGAAAATCCGTTGTTTTTTGATTGATTCTTGAACATCTCGGCGAAATGAGACCAAAATATTATGTACGAATTTTTCATTATTATGCTTGTTTAGGAGATATAGCCTCCTTTATAAATAATTTTGGAAAATCCGTTATCTGTTGATTGATTCTTCAATATCTCGACGAAATGAGACCAAAGTATTATGTACGAATTTTCCGTTTTTTCGCTAGTTTAGAAGATATAGCCTCCTAAATAAATATTTTTTGAAAATTCGTTATTTGTTGATTGATTCTTGAAAATCTCGACGAAATGAGACCAAAATATTATGTACGAATTCTCCGTTTTTTGGCTAGTTTAGGAGATATAGCCCCCTTAAAATATATTTTGAGAAAATCCCTTATTTGTTGATTGATTCTAGAATATATTGACATATTAAGACCAAAATAATATATGTATTTTTTTGAAAATGCGTTATTTGTTGATTGATTCTTGAAAATCTTGACGAAATGAGACCAAAATATTATGTACGAATTTTCCATTTTTTGGCTAGTTTAGGAGATATAGCCTCCTTCATAAATATTTTTGGAAAATCCGTTGTTTTTTGATTGATTCTTGAACATCTCAGCGAAATGAGACCAAAATATTATGTACGAATTTTCCATTATTATGCTTGTTTAAGAGATATAGCCTCCTTAATAAATATTTGTGGAAAATCCGTTATCTGTTGATTGATTCTGCAATATCTCGACGAAATGAGACCAAAGTATTATGTACGAATTTTCCGTTTTTTGGCTAGTTTAGAAGATATAGCCTCCTAAATAAATATTATTTGAAAATTCGTTATTTGTTGATTGATTCTTGAAAATCTCGACGAAATGAGACCAAAATATTATGAACGAATTCTCCGTTTTTTGGCTAGTTTAGGAGATATAGCCTCCTTAAAATATATTTTGGGAAAATCCCTTATTTGTTGATTGATTCTAGAATATATTGACAAATTAAGACCAAAATAATAAATGTATATTTTTTGAAAATCCGTTATTTGTTGATTGATTCTTGAAAATCTCGACGAAATGAGACCAAATTATTATGTACGAATTTTCCATTATTTAGGCTAGTTTTGGAGATATAGACTCCTTAATAAACATTTTTGGAAAATCCGTTATCTGTTGATTGATTCTTAAAAATCTCTGCGAAATGAGACCAAAGTATTATTTACGAATTTTTCATTATTATGCTTGTTTAGGAGATATAGCCTCCTTAATAAATAATTTTGGAAAATCCGTTATCTGTTGATTGATTCTTCAATATCTCGACGAAATGAGACCAAAGTATTATGTACGAATTTTCCGTTTTTTGGCTAGTTTAGAAGATATGGCCTCCTAAGTAAATATTTTTTGAAAATTCGTTATTTGTTGATTGATTCTTGAAAATCTCGACGAAATGAGACCAAAATATTATGTACGAATTCTCCGTTTTTTGGCTAGTTTAGGAGATATAGCCTCCTTAAAATATATTTTGTGAAAATCCCTTATTTGTTGATTGATTCTAAAATATATTGACAAATTAAGACCAAAATAATATATGTATATTTTTTGAAAATCCGTTATCTGTTGATTGATTCTTCAATATCTCCACGAAATGAGACCAAAGTACTATGTACGAATTTTCCGTTTTTTGGCTAGTTTAGAAGATATGGCCTCCTAAGTAAATATTTTTTGAAAATTCGTTATTTGTTAATTGATTCTTGAAAATCTTGACGAAATGAGACCAAAATATTATGTACGAATTTTCCATTTTTTGGCTAGTTTAGGAGATATAGCCTCCTTCATAAATATTTTTTGAAAATCCGTTGTTTTTTGATTGATTCTTGAACATCTCAGCGAAATGAGACCAAAATATTATGAACGAATTTTCCATTATTATGCTTGTTTGGGAGATATAGCCTCCTTAATAAATATTTGTGGAAAATCCGTTATCTGTTGATTGATTCTGCAATATCTCGACGAAATGAGACCAAAGTATTATGTACGAATTTTCCGTTTTTTGGCTAGTTTAGAAGATATAGCCTCCTAAATAAAGATTTTTTGAAAATTAGTTATTTGTTGATTGATTCTTGAAAATCTCGACGAAATGAGACCAAATTATTATGTACGAATTTTCCATTTTTTAGGCTAGTTTAGGAGATATAAACTCCTTAATAAATATTTTTGGAAAATCCGTTGATCTGTTGATTGATTCTTAAAAATCTCGGCGAAATGAGACCAAAGTATTATTTACGAATTTTTCATTATTATGCTTGTTTGGGAGATATAGCCTCCTTAATAAATATTTTTGGAAAATCCGTTATCTGTTGATTGATTCTTAAAAACCTCGGCAAAATGAGACTAAAATATTATCTACGAATTTTCCGTTATTTGGCTAGTTTAGGAGATACAGCCTCCTTAATAAATATTTTTGGAAAATCCGTAATTTGTTGATTGATTCTTGAACATCTCTGCGAAATGACACCAAAATATTATGGACGAATTTTCCGTTTTTTTGGATAGTTTAGGAGATATAGCCTCCTTAAAATATGTTAATAATAATTAATATATTACGAATTTTCCGTTATTTCGCTAGTTTAGGAGATACAGCCTCCTTAATAAATATTTTTAGAAAATCCGTTATCTGTTGATTGATTCTTCAATATCTCGACGAAATGAGACCAAAATATTTTGTACGAATTTTCCGTTATTTGGCTAGTTTAGGAGATATGGACTCCTTAAAAAATGTTTTTTGAAAATCCGTTATTTGTTGATTGATTCTTGAAAATCACGGCGAAATGAGACTAAAATATTATGTACGAATTTTCCGTTTTTTGGCTAGTTTAGGAGATATAGCCTCCTTAAAATATATTTTGTGAAAACCCTTATTTGTTGATTGATTCTAGAATATATTGACAAATTAACACCAAAATAATAAATGTATATTTTTTGAAAATACGTTATTTGTTGATGGATTCTTATGTACGAATTTTTCGTTTTTTGGGTAGTTTAGAAGATATATAGCCCCTTTAAAATAGATTTTTGGAAAATCCGTTATTTGTTGATTGATTCTTGAACATCTCGGCGAAATGACACCAAAATATTATGTACGAATTTTCCGTTTTTTGGCTAGTTTAGGAGATATAGCCTCCTCTAAATATATTTTATGAAAACCCTTATTTGTTGATTGATTCTAGAATATATTGACAAATTAACACCAAAATAATAAATGTATATTTTTTGAAAATCCGTTATTTGTTGATTGATTCTTGAAAATCTCGACGAAATGAGACCAAAGTATTATGTACGAATTTTCCGTTTTTTGGGTAGTTTAGGAATTAAAGCCTCTTTAAAAAAATGTTTTTTGAAAATACGTTATTTGTTGATTGATTCTTGAACATCTCGGCGAAATGACACCAAAATATTATGTACGAATTTTCCGTTTTTTGGCTAGTTTAGGAGATATAGCCTCCTTAAAATATATTTTATGAAAACCCTTATTTGTTGATTGATTCTAGAATATATTGACAAATTAACACCAAAATAATAAATGTATATTTTTTGAAAATCCGTTATTTGTTGATTGATTCTTGAAAATCTCGACGAAATGAGACCAAATTATTATGTACGAATTTTCCATTTTTTAGGCTAGTTTAGGAGATATAGACTCCTTAATAAATATTTTTGGAAAATCCGTTATCTGTTGATTGATTCTTAAAAATCTCGGCGAAATGAGACCAAAGTATTATCTACGAATTTTTCATTATTATGCTTGTTTAGGAGATGTAGCCTCCTTAATAAATATTTTTGGAAAATCCGTTATCTGTTGATTGATTCTTCAATATCTCCACGAAATGAGACCAAAGTATTATGTACGAATTTTCCGTTTTTTGGCTAGTTTAGAAAATATATCCTCATTAATAAATATTTTTGGAAAATCCGTTATCTGTTGATTGATTCTTCAATATCTCGACGAAATGAGACCAAAGTATTATGTACGAATTTTCCGTTTTTTCGCTAGTTTAGAAGATATAGCCTCCTAAATAAATATTTTTTGAAAATTCGTTATTTGTTGATTGATTCTTGAAAATCTCGACGAAATGAGACCAAAATATTATGTACGAATTTTCCGTTATTTGGCTAGTTTAGTAGATATGGACTCCTTAAAAAATGTTTTTTGAAAATCCGTTATTTGTTGATTGATTCCTGAAAATCACGGCGAAATGAGACTAAAATATTATGTACGAATTTTCCGTTTTTTGGCTAGTTTAGGAGATATAGCCTCCTTAAAATACATTTTGTGAAAACCCTTATTTGTTGATTGATTCTAGAATATATTGACAAATTAACACCAAAAAAATAAATGTATATTTTTTGAAAATACGTTATTTGTTGATGGATTCTTATGTACGAATTTTTCGTTTTTTGGGTAGTTTAGAAGATATATAGCCCCTTTAAAATAGATTTTTGGAAAATCCGTTATTTGTTGATTGATTCTTGAAAATCTCGACGAAATGAGACCAAAATATTATGTACGAATTCTCCGTTTTTTTTGCTAGTTTAGGATATATAGACTCCTTAATAAATATTTTTGGAAAATCCGTTATCTGTTGATTGATTCTTAAAAATCTCGGCGAAATGAGACCAAAGTATTATCTACGAATTTTTCATTATTATGCTTGTTTAGGAGATATAGCCTCCTTAATAAATATTTTTGGAAAATCCGTTATCTGTTGATTGATTCTTAAAAACCTCGGCAAAATGAGACTTAAATATTATGTACGAATTTTCCGTTATTTGGCTAGTTTAGGAGATATGGACTCCTTAAAAAATGTTTTTTGAAAGTCCGTAATTTGTTGATTGATTCTTGAACATCTCTGCGAAATGACACCAAAATATTATGTACGAATTTTCCGTTTTTTTGGATAGTTTAGGAGATATAGCCTCCTTAATAAATATTTTTGGAAAATCCGTTATCTGTTGATTGATTCTGAAAAATCTCGGCGAAATGAGACCAAAGTATTATCTACGAATTTTTCATTATTATGCTTGTTTAGGAGATATAGCCTCCTTAATAAATATTTTTGGAAAATCCGTTATCTGTTGATTGATTCTTAAAAATCTCGGCGAAATGAGACCAAAGTATTATCTACGAATTTTTCATTATTATGCTTGTTTAGGAGATATAGCCTCCTTAATAAATATTTTTGGAAAATCCGTTATCTGTTGATTGATTCTTAAAAACCTCGGCAAAATGAGACTAAAATATAATGTACGAATTTTCCGTTATTTGGCTAGTTTAGGAGATATGGACTCCTTAAAAAATGTTTTTTGAAAGTCCGTAATTTGTTGATTGATTGTTGAACATCTCTGCGAAATGACACCAAAATATTATGTACGAATTTTCCGTTTTTTTGGATAGTTTAAGAGATATAGCCTCCTTAAAATATATTTTGTGAAAATCCGTTATTTGTTGATTGATTCTAGAATATTTTAACAAATTAAGACCAAAATATTATGTACGAATTTTTCGTTTTTTGGGTAGTTTAGAATATATATAGCCCCTTTAAAAAAGATTTTTGGAAAATCCGTTATTTGTTGATTGATTCTTGAAAATCTCGACGAAATGAGACTAAAATATTATGTACGAATTTTCCGTTATTTGGCTAGTTTAGTATTGTAGATATGGACTCCTTAAAAAATGTTTTTTGGAAATCCGTTATTTGTTGATTGATTCTTGAACATCTCGGCGAAATGAGACCAAAATATTTTGTACGAATTCTCCGTTTTTTGGCTAGTTTAGGAGATATATCCTCCTTAAAATATATTTTGTGAAAATCCCTTATTTGTTGATTGATTCTAGAATATCTTGACAAATTAAGACCAAAATAATAAATGTATATTTTTTGAAAATCTGTTATTTGTTGATTGATTCTTGAAAATCTCGACGAAATGAGACCAAAGTATTATGTACGAATTTTCCGTTTTTTGGGTAGTTTAGGAGATTAAGCCTCTTTAAAAAAATGTTTTTTGAAAATACGTTATTTGTTGATTGATTCTTGAACATCTCGGCGAAATGAGACCAAAATATTATGTACGAATTTTCCGTTTTTTGGCTAGTTTAGGAGATATAGCCTCCTTAAAATATATTTTGTGAAAATCCCTTATTTGTTGATTGATTCTAGAATATATTGACAAATTAAGACCAAAATAATAACTATATATTTTTTGAAAATCCGTTATTTGTTGATTGATTCTTAAAAATCTTGGCGAAATGACACCAAAGTATTATTTACGAATTTTTCATTATTATGCTTGTTTAGGAGATATAGCCTCCTTAATAAATATTTTTGGAAAATCCGTTATCTGTTGATTGATTCTTCATTATCTCGACGAAATGAGACCAACGTATTATGTACGAATTTTCCGTTTTTTGGGTAGTGTAGGAGATAAAGCCTCTTTAAAAAAATATTTTTGAAAAATCCGTTATTTGTTGATTGATTCTAGAATATCTTGACGAAATGAGTTCAAAATATTATGTACGAATTTTCCGTTATTTGGCTAGTTTAGGAGATATGGACTCCTTAAAAAATGTTTTTTGAAAATCCGTTATTTGTTGATTGATTATTGAAAATCTCGGCGAAATGAGACCAAAATATTATGTACAAATTTTCCATTTTTTGGCTATTTTAGGAGATATAGCCTCCTTCATTAATATTTTTGGAAAATCCGTTGTTTGTTGATTGATTCTTGAACATCTCTGCGAAATGGGACCAAAATATTATGTACGAATTTTCCGCTTTTTGGCTAGTTTAGGAGATATAGCCTCCTTAAAATATATTTTGTGAAAATCCGTTATTTGTTGATTGATTCTAGAATATATTGACATATTAAGACCAATATAATATATGTATATTTTTGAAAATCCGTTATTTGTTGATTGGTTCTTGAACATCTCTGCGAAATGAGACCAAAATATTATGTACGAATTTTCCGTTTTTTGGCTAGTTTAGGAGATATAGCCTCCTTCATAAATATTTTTGGAAAATCCGTTGTTTGTTGATTGATTGTCGAAAATCTCGGCGAAATGAGACTAAAATATTATGTATGAATTTTCCGTTATTTGGCTAGTTTTGGAGATATAGCCTCCTAAAAAAATATTTTTTGAAAATCCGTTATGTGTTGATTGATTCTTAAAAATCTTGGCGAAATGACACCAAAGTATTATTTACGAATTTTTCATTATTATGCTTGTTTAGGAGATATAGCCTCCTTGATTCTTGAAAATGTCGACGAAATGAGACCAAAATATTATGTACGAATTTTCCGTTTTTTGGCTAGTTTAGTAGATATGGACTCCTTAAAAAATGTTTTTTGAAAATCCGTTATTTGTTGATTGATTCTTGAACATCTCGGCGAAATGAGACCAAAATATTTTGTACGAATTTTCCGTTTTTTGGCTAGCTTAGGAGATATAGCCTCTTTAAAATATATTTTGTGAAAATCCCTTATTTGTTGATTGATTCTAGAATATATTGACAAATTAAGACCAATATAATATATGTATATTTTTGAAAATCCGTTATTTGTTGATTGGTTCTTGAACATCTCGGCGAAATGAGACCAAAATATTATATACGAATTTTCCGTTTTTTGGCTAGTTTAGGAGATATAGCCTACTTAAAATATATTTTGTGAAAATCCGTTATTTGTTGATTGATTCTAGAATATATTGACAAATTAAGACCAAAATAATAAAAGTATATTTTTGAAAATCCGTTATTTGTTGATTGATTAATGAAAATCTCGACGAAATGAGACCAAAATATTATGTACGAATTTTCCATTTTTTAGGCTAGTTTAGGAGATATAGACTCCTTAAAAAATGTTTTTTGGAAATCCGTTATTTGTTGATTGATTCTTGAACATCTCGGCGAAATGAGACCAAAATATTTTGTACGAAGTCTCCGTTTTTTGGCTAGTTTAGGAGATATATCCTCCTTAAAATATATTTTGTGAAAATCCCTTATTTGTTGATTGATTCTAGAATATCTTGACAAATTAAGACCAAAATAATAAATGTATATTTTTTGAAAATCCGTTATTTGTTGATTGATTCTTGAAAATCTCGACAAAATGAGACCAAAGTATTATGTACGAATTTTCCGTTTTTTGGGTAGTTTAGGAGATTAAGCCTCTTTAAAAAAATGTTTTTTGAAAATACGTTATTTGTTGATTGATTCTTGAACATCTCGGCGAAATGAGACCAAAATATTATGTACGAATTTTCCGTTTTTTGACTAGTTTAGGAGATATAGCCTCCTTAAAATATATTTTGTGAAAATCCCTTTTTAGTTGATTGATTCTAGAATATATTGACAAATTAAGACCAAAATAATAACTGTATATTTTTTGAAAATCCGTTATTTGTTGATTGATTCTTAAAAATCTTGGCGAAATGACACCAAAGTATTATTTACGAATTTTTCATTATTATGCTTGTTTAGGAGATATAGCCTCCTTAATAAATATTTTTGGAAAATCCGTTATCTGTTGATTGATTCTTCATTATCTCGACGAAATGAGACCAACGTATTATGTACGAATTTTCCGTTTTTTGGGTAGTTTAGGAGATAAAGCCTCTTTAAAAAAATATTTTTGAAAAATCCGTTATTTGTTGATTGATTCTAGAATATCTTGACGAAATGAGTTCAAAATATTATGTACGAATTTTCCGTTATTTGGCCAGTTTAGGAGATATTTTTTTTTTTTTTTTTTTTTTATACTTGGCATTATTTATTGAATCTTCTCTTTTAACGAGACTAACAATAAGTTTATAAATCTTACTAGACTAACTTAATTAACAGATGCTGCGGCAACTGATTTAGGTTTATATGTCCCTAACTATATTTAAAGTTGGGTTGTTAGCAGTCTTGATGTCGGTAAGTCTGCTGTGTATAGCACGTATAGAGTTGGGCCCAGTACACTACCTTGAGGAACACCAGCTTCTATAATATGGTCGACGGACATATCAGTGTTGCATTTTACTGAGAATGATCTGTGGTAGAGGTACGATTTTAGGAGTTGGTGGGTGCATTTCGGGAGCATGGACTTACATAATTTTGTACATGAGGCCATCTAACCAGACTCTATCAAATGCTTGGGAGACATCCAGAAATATCCCTGTGCAGTACTCTCGGTGTTCGAATGCAGTTCGAATTTCGGATGTTATTCGATTGAATTGCTCTATTTTGCCATGTTTTTCTCGAAAGCCAAACTGATGCTCTGGAATTATTTTATGAACTCGTAGGTACGGTATAATGTGGGTCAGTAGGCATTTTTCGAAGAGTTTCGACAAGCATGATATTAGGCTTATGGGTCTATAAGAAGATGGAGACGTATGATCTTTTCCTGGCTTAGGTATCATTATGATAATCGACTTTTTCCATCTCGTTGGGAAGTGGCCAGTTCTAGTAATAGCATTGAAGAGATTGCAGATGTTTTGGACGGCGCAGTATGGAAGTTCGATGATCATCTTTGGAGTTATGAGATCGCAGCCTGGGCTTTTATTAGGCTTAAGACTCTTCAGGATTTTAGCTATTTCGTTTGGTCTAAATTCAATGGGATCATGTGCCGTTAGATTGTCATCTGTTTGCTCCGGTAGTGCAAAGCTATTCGTTGCTGGGTTTGGTTGGAAGACTTTTTTAAGGTGCTCCGCAAAAGTGTTGGCTCTGTCTTTATCAGTACGAACCCAAGCACCAGCAGGGTTTTTTATTGGCATAATAGTCTCTATCGGTGGCCTCAGAGATGGGTGTGCTCTCCATAGCGGGTATTTTGTGCTCAATGGTGATAATTGTTCTATGTAGCGGAATTGACAGCGATCTTTTTCATTGTTTAGTTCCTTTGAAAGTTTTCGAGTAGCATCTTTGAGCCTTTGTTTTGCATGTGGCGATCTGTAGGTTTGCCATTCTCTTCGTAAGCGACGTTTTTCCAGAATAAGCTGCTCGATTTGGACGTTGGTCTTGTTTCGTTTATAGTGTAAATTACTACTTTTTGGGGTGGCGATGTGTGCTGCTTCAACAAGAACAGACTCCAAGTGCTTTGTGGATATTTCTATTTCGGCTTTGTTGTTGATCTGTGGTTGTAGTTCAACGTGCGAGCTGACATACTTTTTATATTTAAGCCAGTTGGTTCTATTTGATGTCAATCTGCAGGGACGCACTTCGATGTCCGGGCTTTGGAGATATTTAAGGAGCACCGGTGAGTGATCAGATGACAGGTCCGAGAGAGATACTGCGGTTATAGAACTACTTGGAATATTTTTTGTTATGGCAAAGTCAATCAAGTCTGGGATTTTTCTGGGATCCGTTGGCCAGTATGTTGGTCTGCCCGAGGAAACACAACTGAGCTTATTGCTCGCTTTTATAATTGCGTTATACAATTGTTTCCCTTTGGGATTTACAAGTCGAGACCCCCAGTATGGGTGCTTGGCATTGTAGTCGCCAGCTGCAACGAATCGATCGCCTAGGGTATTGAAGAAATTTATAAATTGATCTTCAGATAGCGTGAAGCGAGGAGGGCAATATACGGCAGCAAGTGTTAAATGCCTATGACCAAAGTGTAGAATCAGCGATGTAGCTTGTAAGTAGTTGGTGGCGAACTCGTTGTGAAAATTGTGCTTTATGCGGCTTCTTATTAGGACTCCAGTGCCACCATGTGCTTTACCATCCGGGTGATTTGTGCCGTAGAATAAGTAACCGTTTATTTGAAACTTGTACTTGTTTGTAAGATGTGTCTCGGATATTAACATAACATCGATGTGATTATTGTTTAGGAATTGTGTTAGCTCAAGCTTGTGTCGTGAAACGCCGTTGGCGTTCCATAGAGTTATACGTAGTGAGGTCATGATTATTTCGACTGTTGTGATACAAGCATCTGTATCAATAGACTTTGATTACGCATAAGATCTTCCATAGTTGTTCTCATAAATGTCATGAATTCCGACATGCTTTGTTGTAGAGTGAGCAACAATGATTCGATGTTGTTTTGTGACTGTCCGATTGGTTGATAAGCTTTTGGATAAAGTTCTTCTGCGGGGGCGGAAGATGTTGTGGAAGCTGTGGTCGTTAGGCCTGATTTGAGTGCACTAGCAAATGATACATTTTTGCTGATAGAACCTGTGGGCGGTCTGTCTATGGAGAAGATTACATCAGGCGAGAATTTGGAGGGCATGATCGTATTTTGGATGCTTCTGGAACGTGCACTGGTCACTCTTTGGCTTAGACGAATTTTCAAATCTTTGTACACAGGGCATCCTCTGTAGTTTGCTGTGTGGTTACCTCCACAGTTACTACACTTTTTCGCGTTAATATCCTGCTTATTTTGGGGGCATTTGTTAGAGCTGTGGGGCTCACCACAAGATACGCATACAGTAGTAAGTGTGCAATAAGACTTTGTATGGCCGTATTCTTGACAGTTTTCACATTGTACGGGTCCCTTGCGCTTATGCGGTTCCTCGACAGAGATTCTTCGATGTAGAAGGAACTGAAGGTTATATATTGGATGCACCTCACTTTTCTTAAATGCCCAAGTGTCTGGTTCAAGTTCGATCTTGAAGAGAGGTTGTGGCTTTTTGTCTTTGTTGAAGATATTAATGGCTGATTTCACGTTAAAGCCCTGTTCTCTTAGAGCTTCCAAAACTTCGGCAGGATCTATTTCAGACTCAATACCCTTTATTACTACCTGCAGCCCTTTACTGCTTTTCAATTGATATGTATAGTAATTTTTTTTCTCTTGATTTAGATATTGCGTGAGCGCTCGGTAATTTTGTTCTGTTTTTACTTGAACCTTGGTCTCATGAATCTTCCCTTTGGTTAGTGGAATGATGTGGAAGCTGTCCTTTCCAATAACGTCTAGTATTTTATTCACTAGGGCGTTTGAACTCTTTTCTCTGATGAATATTGGAGGCGGCTTTGGGTTATACGTTCTAGGTTCCACAGAGTTAGGTAGATCATCTGATTTATCGGCCAAAATGGCAAATCGATTTTGATTATTGGGCATATCAGTTTTCTGCCTGGAGTTGTTACAGTTTATTTTAGACTGGCTGCCAATATTGGATTTTTGTGGACTTAGCTTACGCTTTATTTTTATGTATCGGTCTATACCAGTCTGTATAGTTGCAGTATTTTTTGATGCGGCCGCAGTGGGCAATAAATTTGTTTTTGGTACTTGTACAGCAGAGGTAGTTGTTCTTGGGGTAGTTTTATCAGTTGTTGCAGAGCAGGAAAGCGCTTTGACGCTTACCAGTCCATCACAATCTTTGATTGAATCGGGGGTTCTTGACCGCACTATATCACCGTCTATGGTGGTTTCTGGCTTTTGTTGTTGTTCGGGCTCCATGGCCTTGAAAGAAAAATAAGCGTTATTTCTCTGTAGAGAGAGCCGCCGCTCGTCTTGTTCACGCTGGCGCTGTGTCCTAATTTCGTTTTGGCTCATTGTGTTGGCAGACAGTTTTTCCAATTAACTTCCCGCCTGGAAGTATGCAATATTGGCGCTGATGGGCGCTGTTGATTTAACAGAGCACCAGTGCCAATTGAGTCGCTGGTTAACTTCTGATCTTATACAGCACTGCAGAACAGCTGTTTAGAAGACAGAAGTGACGATGGAATTGCTTGTGTTTATGTATTCCAATAAGGAAATATATAAGGAAATAAAAGAAAAGGGCGCCAAAACAGGCCCGCGCGTCCACCACGACTACCCCTCCCGAGGGGGGACCGCCGATCCAAAATCTGGAGAACCAGCAGGGCAACGGATATAGAGACAGTCACGCACAGTAAGCCTCCTTGACACCTCGAGATCAGAAAACGAATTGCTATTTCTGCGCTCCAACGACCGTGTAAGTGATTACTTAGTGAAATGGAGGGAGCACGACACAAAAATACGTCTAAACCGCGCGCTGGTTGAACAAGTTTAGGAGATATGGACTCCTTAAAAAATGTTTTTTGAAAATCCGTTATTTGTTTATTGATTATTGAAAATCTCGGCGAAATGAGACCAAAATATTATGTACAAATTTTCCATTTTTTGGCTATTTTAGGAGATATAGTCTCCTTCATTAATATTTTTGGAAAATCCGTTGTTTGTTGATTGATTCTTGAACATCTCTGCGAAATGGGACCAAAATATTATGTACGAATTTTCCGCTTTTTGGCTAGTTTAGGAGATATAGCCTCCTTAAAATATATTTTGTGAAAATCCGTTATTTGTTGATTGATTCTAGAATATATTGACATATTAAGACCAATATAATATATGTATATTTTTGAAAATCCGTTATTTGTTGATTGGTTCTTGAACATCTCTGCGAAATGAGACCAAAATATTATGTACGAATTTTCCGTTTTTTGTCTAGTTTTGGAGATATAGCCTACTAAAAAAATATTTTTTGAAAATCCGTTATGTGTTGATTGATTCTTAAAAATCTTGGCGAAATGACACCAAAGTATTATTTACGAATTTTTCATTATTATGCTTGTTTTGGAGATATAGCCTACTAAATAAATATTTTTTGAAAATTCGTTATTTGTTGATTGATTCTTAAAAATCTCGACGAAATGAGACCAAAATATTGTGTACGAATTCTCCGTTTTTTGGCTTGTTTTGGAGATATAGCCTCTTAAAAAATATTTTTTTTGAAAATCCATTATTTGTTGATTGATTGTCGAAAATCTCGGCGAAATGAGACTAAAATATTATGTACGAATTTTCCGTTATTTGGCTAGTTTTGGAGATATAGCCTCCTAAAAAAATATTTTTTGAAAATCCGTTATTTGTTGATTGATTCTTGAACATCTCGGCGAAATGAGACCAAAATATTATGTACGAATTTTCCGTTTTTTGGCTAGTTTAGGAGATATAGACTAATTATAAATATTTTTGGAAAATCCGTTATGTGTTGATTGATTCTTAAAAATCTTGGCGAAATGACACCAAAGTATTATTTACGAATTTTTCATTATTATGCTTGTTTAGGAGATATAGCCTCCTTGATTCTTGAAAATCTCGACGAAATGAGACCAAATTATTATGTACGAATTTTCCATTTTTAAGGCTAGTTTAGGAGATATAGACTCCTTAATAAATATTTTTGAAAAATCCGTTATTTGTTGATTGATTCTTGAACATCTCGGCGAAATGAGACCAAAATATTTTGTACGAATTTTCCGTTTTTTGGCTAGCTTAGGAGATATAGCCTCTTTAAAATATATTTTGTGAAAATCCCTTATTTGTTGATTGATTCTAGAATATATTGACAAATTAAGACCAAAATAATAAATGTATATTTTTTGAAAATCCGGTATTTGTTGATTGATTCTTGAAAATCTCAACGAAATGAGACCAAATTATTATGTACGAATTTTCCATTTTTTAGGCTAGTTTAGGAGATATAGACTTAATCTGACCTAGATTGTTTCTTTTCTTGGTGTCGTGCAAATCTCCTTAATCTGAACAGCTCAAAATGCAAGCTGATGACATTCTCACGTGCCTGCCCAAAGTACGTATCATACTCTCTTTGTGGTTGTACCTTGGAAAGAATTTCCCTGGTTGATGATCTAGGTGTCCGTTTGGACCGAAAACTCAAGTTTTCCGAACATATATCATCAATGGTTAATAAAGCTATGGGTGTACTCGGCTTTATTAAGAGATGGTCCAAGGAGTTTGACGATCCTTACTTAACTAAGACTCTCTTCACTTCGCTTGTTCGTCCAATTCTCGAGTACGGATCATGTGTCTGGAACCCTCAGTACACAGTTCATAGAGACCGCATTGAATCCGTACAGAAAAACTTCTTAATGTTTGCCTTGCGAGGCCTTAACTGGGATGTAAATTCAAGACTTCCTTCCTATCCTAGTAGACTTTTGTTACTTAATCTGCTTTCTTTAGCTAATAGTAGAACCATGCTTGGTGTTATATTTATTAACAACCTTATCCAAGGTGACATAGATAGTAGCGACTTACTTAGTAGACTACACTTTTCTGTCCCTGGTAGAATCACCCGTAATTACCTTCCTCTAAAACTTCCCAATTGTAGCTCGAACTATGCCCTGCATGAGCCATTCAGGGTATTATGTTCGGACTATAATAAACTATACTTCATTGTAGCTAACAATAACAACTTGATATCCAGCTTAAAATTACAACTCCTCGCGCACTTATCTAGAATTTAGTCAAATACATAATTGTCTTCTTTGTATTCATAGTAGTACTTTCAACATACTGCATGCTTTAACACTCTTACATTTGGTTACTAACACTAACTCTCCTGATCTGATTGGGGTTTTCTGGGTTTTCCCCAATCCTCTGCAACAAATGTTGGATCGGCTTTTCTTTATCCCAGTTTGCAGATTTGCACAATTTTTAATTTTTTCTTTTTTTTTACATTTAAGGTTTTACCCTTAATTTAAAATTACCTCTAGTTTAAAAATACAACTTAAATAATTTAAATCTAATTTTAATTGTTTCTTTACTTTTAAAAAAAGTCGACTGATCATAGTTCGACTATAAACTAAACTAAATAAAATAAATAAATAATAAATATTTTTGGAAAATCCGTTATCTGTTGATTGATTCTTAAAACTCTCGGCGAAATGAGACCAAAGTATTATTTACGAATTTTTCATTATTATGCTTGTTGAGGAGATATAGCCTCCTTAATAAATATTTTTGGTAAATCCGTTATCTGTTGATTGATTCTTAAAAATCTCGGCAAAATGAGACTAAAATATTATGTACGAATTTTCCGTTATTTGGCTAGTTTAGGAGATACAGCCTCCTTAATAAATATTTTTGGAAAATCCGTTATCTGTTGATTGATTCTTCAATATCTCGACGAAATGAGACCAAAATATTATGTACGAATTTTCCGTTATTTGGCTAGTTTAGGAGATATGGACTCCTTAAAAAATGTTTTTTAAAATCCTTAATTTGTTGATTGATTCTTGAACATCTCTGCGAAATGAGACCAAAATATTATGTACGAATTTTCCGTTATTTGGCTAGTTTAGTAGATATGGACTCCTTAAAAAATGTTTTTTGAAAATCCGTTATTTGTTGATTGATTCTTGAACATCTCGGCGAAATGAGACCAAAATATTTTGTACGAATTTTCCGTTTTTTGGCTAGCTTAGGAGATATAGCCTCTTTAAAATATATTTTGTGAAAATCCCTTATTTGTTGATTGATTCTAGAATATATTGAAATATTAAGACCAAAATAATAAATGTATATTTTTTGAAAATCCGGTATTTGTTGATTGATTCTTGAAAATCTCGACGAAATGAGACCAAATTATTATGTACGAATTCTCCATTTTTTAGGCTAGTTTAGGAGATATAGACTCCTTAATAAATATTTTTGGAAAATCCGTTATCTGTTGATTGATTCTTAAAAATCTCGGCGAAATGAGACCAAAGTATTATTTACGAATTTTTCATTATTATGCTTGTTTGGGAGATATAGCCTCCTTAATAAATATTTTTGGAAAATCCGTTATCTGTTGATTGATTCTTAAAAATCTCGGCAAAATGAGACTAAAATATTATGTACGAATTTTCCGTTATTTGGCTAGTTTAGGAGATACAGCCTCCTTAATAAATATTTTTGGAAAATCCGTTATCTGTTGATTGATTCTTCAATATCTCGACGAAATGAGACCAAAATATTATGTACGAATTTTCCGTTATTTGGCTAGTTTAGTAGATATGGACTCCTTAAAAAATGTTTTTTGAAAATCCGTAATTTGTTGATTGATTCTTGAACATCTCTGCGAAATGAGACCAAAATATTATGTACGAAATTTTCCGTTTTTTGGCTAGTTTAGGAGATATAGCCTCCTTAAATTATATTTTGTGAAAATCCCTTATTTTTCATTATTATGCTTGTTTAGGACATCTTGAACATCTTGGCGAAATGAGACCAAATTATTATGTACGAATTTTTCATTATTATGCTTGTTTAGGAGATATAGCCTCCTTAATAAATATTTTTGGAAAATCCGTTATCTGTTGATTGATTCTTCAATATCTCGACGAAATGAAACCAAAATATTATGTACGAATTCTTTGTTTTTTGGCTAGTTTAGAAGATATAGCCTCCTAAATAAATATTTTTTGAAAATTCGTTATTTGTTGATTGATTCTTGAAAATCTCGACGAAATGAAACCAAAATATTATGTACGAATTCTCCGTTTTTTGGCTAGTTTTGGAGATATAGCCTCCTAAAAAAATATTTTTTGAAAATCCATTATTTGTTGATTGATTGTCGAAAATCTCGGCGAAATTAGACAAAAATATTATGTACGCATTTTCCGTTATTTGGCTAGTTTAGTAGATATGGACTCCTTAAAAAATGTTTTTTGAAAATCCGTTATTTGTTGATTGATTCTTGAACATCTCGGCGAAATGACACCAAAGTATTATTTACGAATTTTTCATTATTATGCTTGTTTAGGAGATATAGCCTCCTTAATAAATATTTTTGGAAAATCCGTTATCTGTTGATTGATTCTTCATTATCTCGACGAAATGAGACCAAAGGATTATGTACGAATTTTCCGTTTTTTGGGTAGTTTAGGAGATAAAGCCTCTTTAAAAAAATATTTTTGAAAAATCCGTTTTTTGTTGATTGATTCTAGAATATCTTGACGAAATGAGTTCAAATTATTATGTACGAATTTTCCGTTATTTGGCTAGTTTTGGAGATATGGACTCCTTAAAAAATGTTTTTTGAAAATCCGTTATTTGTTGATTGATTCTTGAAAATCTCGACGAAATGAGACCAAAATATTATGTACGAATTCTCCTTTTTTTGGCTAGTTTTGGAGATATAGCCTTTCAAAAAAAATATTTTTTGAAAATCCATTATTTGTTGATTGATTGTCGAAAATCTCGGCGAAATGAGACAAAAATATTATGTACGAATTTTCCGTTATTTGGCTAGTTTAGTAGATATGGACTCCTAATAAATATTTTTGGAAAATCCGTTATGTGTTGATTGATTCTTAAAAATCTCGGCGAAATGACACCAAAGTATTATTTACGAATTTTTCATTATTATGCTTGTTTAGGAGATATAGCCTCCTTAATAAATATTTTTGGAAAATCCGTTATCCGTTGATTGATTCTTCATTATCTCGACGAAATGAGACCAAAATATTATGTACAAATTTTCCGTTTTTTAGGCTAATTAAGGAGATATAGACTCCTTATAAATATTTTTGGAAAATCCGTTATCTGTTGATTGATTCTTCATTATCTCGACGAAATGAGACCAAAGTATTATGTACGAATTTTCCGTTTTTTGGGTAGTTTAGGAGATAAAGCCTCTTTAAAAAAATATTTTTGAAAAATCCGTTATCTGTTGATTGATTCTAGAGAATCTTGACGAAATGAGTTCAAAATATTATGTACGAATTTTCCGTTATTTGGCTAGTTTAGGAGATATGGACTCCTTAAAAAATGTTTTTGAAAATCCGTTATTTGTTGATTGATTCTTAAAAATCTTGGCAAAATGAGACTAAAATATTATGTACGAATTTTCCGTTATTTGCCTAGTTTAGGAGATACAGCCTCTTAAATAAATATTTTTGGAAAATCCGTTATCTGTTGATTGATTCTTCAATATCTCGACGAAATGAGACCAAAGTATTATGTACGAATTTTCCGTTTTTTGGGTAGTTTAGGAGATAAAGCCTCTTTAAAAAAATATTTTTGGAAAATCTGTTATTTGTTGATTGATTCTAGAATATCTTGACGAAATGAGTTCAAAATATTATGTACAAATTTTCCGATATTTGGCTAGTTTAGGAGATATAGCCTCCTTAAAATATATTTTGTGAAAATCCGTTATTTGTTGATTGACTCTAGAGTATTTTGACAAATTAAGACCAAAATATTATGTACGAATTCTTCGTTTTTTGGGTAGTTAAGAAGATATAGCCCCTTTAAAATAGATTTTTGGAAAATCCGTTATTTGTTGATTGATTCTTGAAAATCTCGACGAAATGAGACCAAATAATTATGTACGAATTTTCCATTTTTAAGGCTGCTTTAGGAGATATAGACTCCTTAATAAATATTTTTGGAAAATACGTTATTTGTTGATTGATTCTTGAACATCTCGGCGAAATGAGACCAAAATATTATGTACGAATTTTCCGTTTTTTGGCTGGTTTAGGAGATATAGCCTCCTTAAAATATATTTTTTGAAAATCCCTTATTTGTTGATTGATTCTAGAATATATTGACAAATTAAGACCAAAATAATAAATGTATATTTTTCGAAAATCCGTTATTTGTTGATTGATTCTTGAAAATCTCAACGAAATGAGACCAAATTATTATGTACGAATTTTCCATTTTTTAGGGTAACTTTGGAGATATAGCCTCCTTGATTCTTGAAAATCTCGACGAAATGAGACCAAAATATTATGTACGAATTTTCCGTTTCTTGGCTAGTTTAGTAGATATGGACTCCTTAAAAAATGTTTTTTGAAAATCCGTTATTTGTTGATTGATTCTTGAAAATCTCGACGAAATGAGACCAAAATATTATATACGAATTCTCCGTTTTTTGGCTAGTTTAGGAGATATAGCCTCCTTAAAATATATTTTGTGAAAATCCCTTATTTGTTGATTGATTCTAGAATATATTGACAAATTAAGACCAAAATAATAAATGTATATTTTTTGAAAATCCGTTATTTAATGATTGATTCTTGAAAATCTCGACGAATGAGACCAAATTATTTTGTACGAATTTTCCATTTTTTAGGCTAGTTTAGGAGATATAGACTCCTTAATAAATATTTTTGGAAAATCCGTTATCTGTTGATTGATTCTTAAAAATCTCGGCGAAATGAGACCAAAGTATTATTTACGAATTTTTCATTATTATGCTTGTTTAGGGGATATAGCCTCCTTGATTCTTGAAAACCTCGGCAAAATGAGACCAAAATATTATGTACGAATTCTCCGTTTTTTGGCTAGTTTAGGAGATATAGCCTCCTTAAAATATATTTTGTGAAAATCCCTTATTTGTTGATTGATTCTAGAATATATTGACAAATTAAGACCAAAATAATAAATGTATATTTTTTGAAAATCCGTTATTTAATGATTGATTCTTGAAAATCTCGACGAATGAGACCAAATTATTCTGTACGAATTTTCCATTTTTTAGGCTAGTTTAGGAGATATAGACTCCTTAATAAATATTTTTTGAAAATTCGTTATTTGTTGATTGATTCTTGAAAATCTCGACGAAATGAGACCAAATAATTATGTACGAATTTTCCATTTTTAAGGCTGGTTTAGGAGATATAGACTCCTTAATAAATAATTTTGGAAAATACGTTATTTGTTGATTGATTCTTGAACATCTCGGCGAAATGAGACCAAAATATTATGTACGAATTTTCCGTTTTTTGGCTAGTTTAGGAGATATAGCCTCCTTAAAATATATTTTTTGAAAATCCCTTATTTGTTGATTGATTCTAGAATATATTGACAAATTAAGACCAAAATAATAAATGTATATTTTTCGAAAATCCGTTATTTGTTGATTGATTCTTGAAAATCTCAACGAAATAAGACCAAATTATTATGTACGAATTTTCCATTTTTTAGGCTAACTTAGGAGATATAGACTCTTTAATAAATATTTTAGGAAAATCCGTTATCTGTTGATTGATTCATAAAAATCTCGGCGAAATGAGACCAAAGTATTATTTACGAATTTTTCATTATTATGCTTGTTCAGGAGATATAGTCTCCTTGATTCTTGAAAATCTCGACGAAATGAGACCAAAATATTATGTACGAATTTTCCGTTTTTTGGCTAGTTTAGTAGATATGGACTCCTTAAAAAATGTTTTTTGAAAATCCGTTATTTGTTGATTGATTCTTGAACATCTCGGCGAAATGAGACCAAAATATTTTGTACGAATTTTCCGTTTTTTGGCTAGCTTAGGAGATATAGCCTCTTTAAAATATATTTTGTGAAAATCGCTTATTTGTTGATTGATTCTAGAATATATTGACAAATTAAGACCAAAATAATAAATGTATATTTTTTGAAAATCCGGTATTTGTTGATTGATTCTTGAAAATCTCGACGAAATGAGACCAAATTATTATGTACGAATTTTCCATTTTTTAGGCTAGTTTAGGAGATATAGACTCCTTAATAAATATTTTTGGAAAATCCGTTATCTGTTGATTGATTCTTAAAAATCTCGGCGAAATGACACCAAAGTATTATTTACGAATTTTTCATTATTATGCTTGTTTAGGAGATATAGCCTCCTTAAAATATATTTTTTGAAAATCCCTTATTTGTTGATTGATTCTAGAATATATTGACAAATTAAGACCAAAATAATAAATGTATATTTTTCGAAAATCCGTTATTTGTTGATTGATTCTTGAAAATCTCAACGAAATGAGACCAAATTATTATGTACGAATTTTCCATTTTTTAGGCTAACTTTGGAGATATAGCCTCCTTGATTCTTGAAAATCTCGACGAAATGAGACCAAAATATTATGTACGAATTTTCCGTTTCTTGGCTAGTTTAGTAGATATGGACTCCTTAAAAAATGTTTTTTGAAAATCCGTTATTTGTTGATTGATTCTTGAAAATCTCGACGAAATGAGACCAAAATATTATATACGAATTCTCCGTTTTTTGGCTAGTTTAGGAGATATAGCCTCCTTAAAATATATTTTGTGAAAATCCCTTATTTGTTGATTGATTCTAGAATATATTGACAAATTAAGACCAAAATAATAAATGTATATTTTTTGAAAATACGTTATTTAATGATTGATTCTTGAAAATCTCGACGAATGAGACCAAATTATTTTGTACGAATTTTCAATTTTTTTAGGCTAGTTTAGGAGATATAGACTCCTTAATAAATATTTGTGGAAAATCCGTTATCTGTTGATTGATTCTTAAAAATCTCGGCGAAATGAGACCAAAGTATTATTTACGAATTTTTCATTATTATGCTTGTTTAGGAGATATAGCCTCCTTGATTCTTGAAAATCTCGACGAAATGAGACCAAAATATTATGTACGAATTCTCCGTTTTTTGGCTATTTTAGGAGATATAGCCTCCTTAAAATATATTTTGTGAAAATCCCTTATTTGTTGATTGATTCTAGAATATATTGACAAATTAAGACCAAAATAATAAATGTATATTTTTTGAAAATCCGTTATTTAATGATTGATTCTTGAAAATCTCGACGAATGAGACCAAATTATTCTGTACGAATTTTCCATTTTTTAGGCTAGTTTAGGAGATATAGACTCCTTAATAAATATTTTTTGAAAATTCGTTATTTGTTGATTGATTCTTGAAAATCTCGACGAAATGAGACCAAATAATTATGTACGAATTTTCCATTTTTAAGGCTGGTTTAGGAGATATAGACTCCTTAATAAATAATTTTGGAAAATACGTTATTTGTTGATTGATTCTTGAACATCTCGGCGAAATGAGACCAAAATATTATGTACGAATTTTCCGTTTTTTGGCTAGTTTAGGAGATATAGCCTCCTTAAAATATATTTTGTGAAAATCCCTTATTTGTTGATTGATTCTAGAATATATTGACAAATTAAGACCAAAATAATATGTGTATATTTTTTGAAAATCCGGTATTTGTTGATTGATTCTTGAAAATCTCGACGAAATGAGACCAAATTATTATGTACGAATTTTCCATTTTTTAGGCTAGTTTAGGAGATATAGACTCCTTAATAAATATTTTTGGAAAATCCGTTATCTGTTGATTGATTCTTAAAAATCTCGGCGAAATGACACCAAAGTATTATTTACGAATTTTTCATTATTATGCTTGTTTAGGAGATATAGCCTCCTGAATAAATATTTTTGGAAAATCCGTTATCTGTTGATTGATTCTTAAAAATCTCGGCAAAATGAGACTAAAATATTATGTACGAATTTTCCGTTATTTGGCTAGTTTAGGAGATATGGACTCCTTAAAAAATGTATTTTGAAAATCCGTAATTTGTTGATTGATTCTTGAACATCTCTGCGAAATGAGACCAAAATATTATGTACGAATTTTCCGTTATTTGGCTAGTTTAGTAGATATGGACTCCTGAAAAAATGTTTTTTGAAAATCCGTTATTTGTTGATTGATTCTTGAACATCTCGGCGAAATGAGACCAAAATATTTTGTACGAATTTTCCGTTTTTTGGCTAGCTTAGGAGATATAGCCTCTTTAAAATATATTTTGTGAAAATCCCTTTTTTGTTGATTGATTCTAGAATATATTGAAAAATTAAGACCAAAATAATAAATGTATATTTTTTGAAAATCCGGTATTTGTTGATTGATTCTTGAAAATCTCGACGAAATGAGACCAAATTATTATGTACGAATTTTCCATTTTTTAGGCTAGTTTAGGAGATATAGACTCCTTAATAAATATTTTTGGAAAATCCGTTATCTGTTGATTGATTCTTAAAAATCTCGGCGAAATGAGACCAAAGTATTATTTACGAATTTTTCATTATTATGCTTGTTTAGGAGATACAGCCTCCTTAATAAATATTTTTGGAAAATCCGTTATCTGTTGATTGATTCTTCAATATCTCGACGAAATGAGACCAAAATATTATATACGAATTTTCCGTTATTTGGCTCGTTTAGGAGATATGGACTCCTTAAAAAATGTATTTTGAAAATCCGTAATTTGTTGATTGATTCTTGAACATCTCTGCGAAATGAGACCAAAATATTATGTACGAATTTTCCGTTATTTGGCTAGTTTAGTAGATATGGACTCCTTAAAAAATGTTTTTGGAAAATCCGTTATCTGTTGATTGATTCTTAAAAATCTCGGCAAAATGAGACTAAAATATTATGTACGAATTTTCCGTTATTTGGCTAGTTTAGGAGATATGGACTCCTTAAAAAATGTATTTTGAAAATCCGTAATTTGTTGATTGATTCTTAAACATCTCTGCGAAATGAGACCAAAATATTATGTACGAATTTTCCGTTATTTGGCTAGTTTAGTAGATATGGACTCCTGAAAAAATGTTTTTTGAAAATCCGTTATTTGTTGATTGATTCTTGAACATCTCGGCGAAATGAGACCAAAATATTTTGTACGAATTTTCCGTTTTTTGGCTAGCTTAGGAGATATAGCCTCTTTAAAATATATTTTGTGAAAATCCCTTATTTGTTGATTGATTCTAGAATATATTGAAAAATTAAGACCAAAATAATAAATGTATATTTTTTGAAAATCCGGTATTTGTTGATTGATTCTTGAAAATCTCGACGAAATGAGACCAAATTATTATGTACGAATTTTCCATTTTTTAGGCTAGTTTAGGAGATATAGACTCCTTAATAAATATTTTTGGAAAATCCGTTATCTGTTGATTGATTCTTAAAAATCTCGGCGAAATGAGACCAAAGTATTATTTACGAATTTTTCATTATTATGCTTGTTTAGGAGATACAGCCTCCTTAATAAATATTTTTGGAAAATCCGTTATCTGTTGATTGATTCTTCAATATCTCGACGAAATGAGACCAAAATATTATGTACGAATTTTCCGTTATTTGGCTCGTTTAGGAGATATGGACTCCTTAAAAAATGTATTTTGAAAATCCGTAATTTGTTGATTGATTCTTGAACATCTCTGCGAAATGAGACCAAAATATTATGTACGAATTTTCCGTTATTTGGCTAGTTTAGTAGATATGGACTCCTTAAAAAATGTTTTTGGAAAATCCGTTATCTGTTGATTGATTCTTAAAAATCTCGGCAAAATGAGACTAAAATATTATGTACGAATTTTCCGTTATTTGGCTAGTTTAGGAGATATGGACTCCTTAAAAAATGTATTTTGAAAATCCGTAATTTGTTGATTGATTCTTGAACATCTCTGCGAAATGAGACCAAAATATTATGTACGAATTTTCCGTTATTTGGCTAGTTTAGTAGATATGGACTCCTGAAAAAATGTTTTTTGAAAATCCGTTATTTGTTGATTGATTCTTGAACATCTCGGCGATATGAGACCAAAATATTTTGTACGAATTTTCCGTTTTTTGGCTAGCTTAGGAGATATAGCCTCTTTAAAATATATTTTGTGAAAATCCCTTATTTGTTGATTGATTCTAGAATATATTGAAAAATTAAGACCAAAATAATAAATGTATATTTTTGAAAATCCGGTATTTGTTGATTGATTCTTGAAAATCTCGACGAAATGAGACCAAATTATTATGTACGAATTTTCCATTTTTTAGGCTAGTTTAGGAGATATAGACTCCTTAATAAATATTTTTGGAAAATCCGTTATCTGTTGATTGATTCTTAAAAATCTCGGCGAAATGAGACCAAAGTATTATTTACGAATTTTTCATTATTATGCTTGTTTAGGAGATATAGCCTCCTTAATAAATATTTTTGGAAAATCCGTTATCTGTTGATTGATTCTTAAAAATCTCGGCAAAATGAGACTAAAATATTATGTACGAATTTTCCGTTATTTGGCTAGTTTAGGAGATATAGACTCCTTAAAAAATGTATTTTGAAAATCCGTAATTTGTTGATTGATTCTTGAACATCTCTGCGAAATGAGACCAAAATATTATGTACGAATTTTCCGTTATTTGGCTAGTTTAGTAGATATGGACTCCTTAAAAAATGTTTTTTGAAAATCCGTTATTTGTTGATTGATTCTTGAACATCTCGGCGAAATGAGACCAAAATATTTTGTACGAATTTTCCGTTTTTTGGCTAGCTTAGGAGATATAGCCTCTTTAAAATATATTTTGTGAAAATCCCTTATTTGTTGATTGATTCTAGAATATATTGAAAAATTAAGACCAAAATAATAAATGTATATTTTTTGAAAATCCGGTATTTGTTGATTGATTCTTAAAAATCTCGGCGAAATGACACCAAAGTATTATTTACGAATTTTTCATTATTATGCTCGTTTAGGAGATATAGCCTCCTTAATAAATATTTTTGGAAAATCCGTTATCTGTTGATTGATTCCTCATTATCTCGACGAAATGAGACCAAAATATTATGTACAAATTTTCCGTTTTTTAGGCTAATTAAGGAGATATAGACTCCTTATAAATATTTTTGGAAAATCCGTTATCTGTTGATTAATTCTTCATTATCTCGACGAAATGAGACCAAAGTATTATGTACGAATTTTCCGTTTTTTGGGTAGTTTAGGAGATAAAGCCTCTTTAAAAAAACTATTTTTGAAAAATCCGTTATCTGTTGATTGATTCTAGAATATCTTGACGAAATGAGTTCAAAATATTATGTACGAATTTTCCGTTATTTGGCTAGTTTAGGAGATATGGACTCCTTAAAAAATGTTTTTGAAAATCCGTTATTTGTTGATTGATTCTTAAAAATCTTTGCAAAATGAGACTAAAATATTATGTACGAATTTTCCGTTATTTGCCTAGTTTAGGAGATACAGCCTCTTAAATAAATATTTTTGGAAAATCCGTTATCTGTAGATTGATTCTTCAATATCTCGACGAAATGAGACCAAAGTATTATGTACGAATTTTCCGTTTTTTGGGTAGTTTAGGAGATAAAGCCTCTTTAAAAAAATATTTTTGGAAAATCTGTTATTTGTTGATTGATTCTAAAATATCTTGACGAAATGAGTTCAAAATATTATGTACAAATTTTCCGATATTTGGCTAGTTTAGGAGATATAGCCTCCTTAAAATATATTTTGTGAAAATCCGTTATTTGTTGATTGACTCTAGAGTATTTTGACAAATTAAGACCAAAATATTATGTACGAATTTTTCGTTTTTTGGGTAGTTAAGAAGATATAGCCCCTTTAAAATAGATTTTTGGAAAATCCGTTATTTGTTGATTGATTCTTGAAAATCTCGACGAAATGAGACCAAATAATTATGTACGAATTTTCCGTTTTTTGGCTAGTTTAGTAGATATGGACTCCTTAAAAAATGTTTTTTGAAAATCCGTTATTTGTTGATTGATTCTTGAACATCTCGGCGAAATGAGACTAAAATAGTATGTACGAATTTTCCGTTATTTGGCTAGTTTAGTAGATATGGACTTCTTAAAAAATGTTTTTTGAAAATCCGTAATTTGTTGATTGATTCTTGAACATCTCTGCGAAATGAGACCAAAATATTATGTACGAATTTTCCGTTTTTTGGATAGTTTAGGAGATATAGCCTCCTTTAAATATATTATGTGAAAATCCGTTATTTGTTGATTGACTCTAGAATATTTTGACAAATTAAGACCAAAATATTATGTACGAGTTTTTCGTTTTTTGGGTAGTTTAGAAGATATAGCCTCCTAAATAAATATTTTTTGAAAATTCGTTATTTGTTGATTGATTCTTGAAAATCTCGACGAAATGAGACCAAAATATTATATACAAATTCTCCGTTTTTTGGCTAGTTTAGGAGATATAGCCTCCTTAAAATATATTTTGTGAAAATCCCTTATTTGTTGATTGATTCTAGAATATATTGACAAATTAAGACCAAAATAATAAATGTATATTTTTTGAAAATACGTTATTTAATGATTGATTCTTGAAAATCTCGACGAAATGAGACCAAATTATTATGTACGAATTTTCCATTTTTTAGGCTAGTTTAGAAGATATAGACTCCTTAATAAATATTTTTGGAAAATCCGTTATCTGTTGATTGATTCTTAAAAATCTCGGCGAAATGAGACCAAAGTATTATTTACGAATTTTTCATTATTATGCTTGTTTAGGAGATATAGCCTCCTTGATTCTTGAAAATCTCGACGAAATGAGACCAAAATATTATGTACGAATTCTCCGTTTTTTGGCTATTTTAGGAGATATAGCCTCCTTAAAATATATTTTGTGAAAATCCCTTATTTGTTGATTGGTTCTAGAATATATTGACAAATTAAGACCAAAATAATAAATGTATATTTTTTGAAAATCCGTTATTTAATGATTGATTCTTGAAAATCTCGACGAATGAGACCAAATTATTCTGTACGAATTTTCCATTTTTTAGGCTAGTTTAGGAGATATAGACTCCTTAATAAATATTTTTTGAAAATTCGTTATTTGTTGATTGATTCTTGAAAATCTCGACGAAATGAGACCAAAATATTATGCACGAATTCTCCGTTTTTTGGCTAGTTTAGGAGATATAGCCTCCTTAAAATATATTTTGTGAAAATCCGTTATTTGTTGATTGACTCTAGAGTATTTTGACAAATTATGACCAAAATATTATGTACGAATTTTTCGTTTTTTGGGTAGTTAAGAAGATATAGCCCCTTTAAAATAGATTTTTGGAAAATCCGTTATTTGTTGATTGATTCTTGAAAATCTCGACGAAATGAGACCAAATAATTATGTACGAATTTTCCATTTTTAAGGCTGGTTTAGGAGATATAGACTCCTTAATAAATATTTTTGGAAAATACGTTATTTGTTGATTGATTCTTGAACATCTCGGCGAAATGAGACCAAAATATTATGTACGAATTTTCCGTTTTTTGGCTAGTTTAGGAGATATAGCCTCCTTAAAATATATTTTTTGAAAATCCCTAATTTGTTGATTGATTCTAGAATATATTGACAAATTAAGACCAAAATAATAAATGTATATTTTTTGAAAATCCGTTATTTGTTGATTGATTCTTGAAAATCTCAACGAAATGAGACCAAATTATTATGTACGAATTTTCCATTTTTTAGGCTAACTTAGGAGATATAGACTCCTTAATAAATATTTTAGGAAAATCCGTTATCTGTTGATTGATTCTTAAAAATCTCGGCGAAATGAGACCAAAGTATTATTTACGAATTTTTCATTATTATGCTTGTTCAGGAGATATAGCCTCCTTGATTCTTGAAAATCTCGACGAAATGAGACCAAAATATTATGTACGAATTTTCCGTTTTTTGGCTAGTTTAGTAGATATGGACTCCTTAAAAAATGTTTTTTGAAAATCCGTTATTTGTTGATTGATTCTTGAACATCTCGGCGAAATGAGACCAAAATATTTTGTACGAATTTTCCGTTTTTTGGCTAGCTTAGGAGATATAGCCTCTTTAAAATATATTTTGTGAAAATCCCTTATTTGTTGATTGATTCTAGAATATATTGACAAATTAAGACCAAAATAATAAATGTATATTTTTTGAAAATCCGGTATTTGTTGATTGATTCTTGAAAATCTCGACGAAATGAGACCAAATTATTATGTACGAATTTTCCATTTTTTAGGCTAGTTTAGGAGATATAGACTCCTTAATAAATATTTTTGGAAAATCCGTTATCTGTTGATTGATTCTTAAAAATCTCGGCGAAATGACACCAAAGTATTATTTACGAATTTTTCATTATTATGCTTGTTTAGGAGATATAGCCTCCTGAATAAATATTTTTGGAAAATCCGTTATCTGTTGATTGATTCTTAAAAATCTCGGCAAAATGAGACTAAAATATTATGTACGAATTTTCCGTTATTTGGCTAGTTTAGGAGATACAGCCTCCTTAAAAAATGAATTTTGAAAATCCGTAATTTGTTGATTGATTCTTGAACATCTCTGCGAAATGAGACCAAAATATTATGTACGAATTTTCCGTTATTTGGCTAGTTTAGGAGATATGGACTCCTTAAAAAATGTTTTTTGAAAATCCGTAATTTGTTGATTGATTCTTGAACATCTCTGCGAAATGAGACCAAAATATTATGTACGAATTTTCCGTTATTTGGCTAGTTTAGTAGATATGGACTCCTGAAAAAATGTTTTTTGAAAATCCGTTATTTGTTGATTGATTCTTGAACATCTCGGCGAAATGAGACCAAAATATTTTGAACGAATTTTCCGTTTTTTGGCTAGCTTAGGAGATATAGCCTCTTTAAAATAGATTTTGTGAAAATCCCTTATTTGTTGATTGATTCTAGAATATATTGAAAAATTAAGACCAAAATAATAAATGTATATTTTTTGAAAATCCGGTATTTGTTGATTGATTCTTGAAAATCTCGACGAAATGAGACCAAATTATTATGTACGAATTTTCCATTTTTTAGGCTAGTTTAGGAGATATAGACTCCTTAATAAATATTTTTGGAAAATCCGTTATCTGTTGATTGATTCTTAAAAATCTCGGCGAAATGAGACCAAAGTATTATTTACGAATTTTTCATTATTATGCTTGTTTAGGAGATACAGCCTCCTAAATAAATATTTATGGAAAATCCGTTATCTGTTGATTGATTCTTCAATATCTCGACGAAATGAGACCAAAATATTATATACGAATTTTCCGTTATTTGGCTAGTTTAGGAGATATGGACTCCTTAAAAAATGAATTTTGAAAATCCGTAATTTGTTGATTGATTCTTGAACATCTCTGCGAAATGAGACCAAAATATTATGTACGAATTTTCCGTTATTTGGCTAGTTTAGTAGATATGGACTCCTTAAAAAATGTTTTTTGAAAATCCGTTATTTGTTGATTGATTCTTGAACATCTCGGCGAAATGAGACCAAAATATTTTGTACGAATTTTCCGTTTTTTGGCTAGCTTAGGAGATATAGCCTCTTTAAAATATATTTTGTGAAAATCGCTTATTTGTTGATTGATTCTAGAATATATTGAAAAATTAAGACCAAAATAATAAATGTATATTTTTTTAAAATCCGTAATTTGTTGATTGATTCTTGAACATCTCTGCGAAATGAGACCAAAATATTATGTACGAATTTTCCGTTTTTTGGCTAGTTTAGGAGATATAGACTCCTTATAAATATTTTTGGAAAATCCGTTATGTGTTGATTGATTCTTAAAAATCTCGGCGAAATGACACCAAGGTATTATTTACGAATTTTTCATTATTATGCTTGTTTAGGAGATATAGCCTCCTTAATAAATATTTTTGGAAAATCCGTTATCTGTTGATTGATTCTTCATTATCTCGACGAAATGAGACCAAAATATTATGTACGAATTTTCCGTTTTTTAGGATAATTTAGGAGATATAGACTCCTTATAAATATTTTTGGAAAATCCGTTATCTGTTGATTGATTCTTCATTATCTCGACGAAATGAGACCAAAGTATTATGTACGAATTTTCCGTTTTTTGGGTAGTTTAGGAGATAAAGCCTCTTTAAAAAAATATTTTTGAAAAATCCGTTTTTTGTTGATTGATTTTAGAATATCTTGACGAAATGAGTTCAAAATATTATGTACGAATTTTCCGTTATTTGGCTAGTTTAGGAGATATGGACTCCTTAAAAAATGTTTTTTGAAAATCCGTTATTTGTTGATTGATTCTTAAAAATCTCGGCAAAATGAGACCAAAATATTATGTACGAATTTTCCGTTATTTGCCTAGTTTAGGAGATACAGCCTCCTAAATAAATATTTTTGGAAAATCCGTTATCTATTCATTAATTCTTCAATATCTCGGCGAAATGAGACCAAAATATTTTGTACGAATTTTCCGTTTGGCTAGCTTAGGAGATATAGCCTCTTTAAAATATATTTTGTGAAAATCCCTTATTTGTTGATTGATTCTAGAATATATTGACAAATTCAGACCAAAATAATAAATGTATATTTTTTGAAAATCCGGTATTTGTTGATTGATTCTTGAAAATCTCGACGAAATGAGACCAAATTATTAAGTACGAATTTTCCGTTTTTTGGATAGTTTAGGAGATATAGCCTCCTTAAAATATATTTAGTGAAAATCCGTTATTTGTTGATTGACTCTAGAATATTTTGACAAATTAAGACCAAAATATTATGTACGAATTTTCCGTTATTTGCCTAGTTTAGGAGATACAGCCTCCTAAATAAATATTTTTGGAAAATCCGTTATCTATTCATTAATTCTTCAATATCTCGGCGAAATGAGACCAAAATATTTTGTACGAATTTTCCGTTTGGCTAGCTTAGGAGATATAGCCTCTTTAAAATATATTTTGTGAAAATCCCTTATTTGTTGATTGATTCTAGAATATATTGACAAATTCAGACCAAAATAATAAATGTATATTTTTTGAAAATCCGGTATTTGTTGATTGATTCTTGAAAATCTCGACGAAATGAGACCAAATTATTAAGTACGAATTTTCCATTTTTTAGGCTAGTTTAGGAGATATAGACTCCTTAATAAATATTTTTGGAAAATCCGTTATCTGTTGATTGATTCTTAAAAATTTCGGCGAAATGAGACCAAAGTATTATTTACGAATTTTTCATTATTATGCTTGTTAAGGAGATATAGCCTCCTTAATAAATATTTTTGGAAAATCCGTTATCTGTTGATTGATTCTTGAAAATCTCGACGAAATGAGACCAAAATATTATGTACGAATTTTCCGTTTTTTGGCTAGTTTAGTAGATATGGACTCCTTAAAAAATGTTTTTTGAAAATCCGTTATTTGTTGATTGATTCTTGAACATCTCGGTGAAATGAGACCAAAATATTTTGTACGAATTTTCCGTTTTTTGGCTAGCTTAGGAGATATAGCCTCTTTAAAATATATTTTGTGAAAATCCTTTATTTGTTGATTGATTCTAGAATATATTGACAAATTAAGACCAAAATAATAAATGTATATTTTTTGAAAATCCGGTATTTGTTGATTGATTCTTGAAAATCTCGACGAAATGAGACCAAATTATTATGTACGAATTTTCCATTTTTTAGGCTAGTTTAGGAGATATAGACTCCTTAATAAATATTTTTGGAAAATCCGTTATCTGTTGATTGATTCTTAAAAATCTCGGCGAAATGAGACCAAAGTATTATTTACGAATTTTTCATTATTATGCTTGTTTAGGAGATATAGCCTCCTTAAAAAAGATTCTTGAAAATCTCGACGAAATGAGACCAAAATATTATGTACGAATTTTCCGTTTTTTGGCTAGTTTAGTAGATATGGACTCCTTAAAAAATGTTTTTTGAAAATCCGTTATTTGTTGATTGATTCTTGAACATCTCGGCGAAATGAGACCAAAATATTTTGTACGAATATTCCGTTTTTTGGCTAGCTTAGGAGATATAGCCTCTTTAAAATATATTTTGTGAAAATCCCTTATTTGTTGATTGATTCTAGAATATATTGAAAAATTAAGACCAAAATAATAAATGTATATTTTTTGAAAATCCGGTATTTGTTGATTGATTCTTGAAAATCTCGACGAAATGAGACCAAATTATTATTTACGAATTTTCCATTTTTTAGGCTAGTTTAGGAGATATAGACTCCTTAATAAATATTTTTGGAAAATCCGTTATCTGTTGATTGATTCTTAAAAATCTCGGCGAAATGAGACCAAAGTATTATTTACGAATTTTTCATTATTATGCTTGTTTAGGAGATATAGCCTCCTTAATAAATATTTTTGGAAAATCCGTTATCTGTTGATTGATTCTTAAAAATCTCGGCAAAATGAGACTAAAATATTATGTACGAATTTTCCGTTATTTGGCTTGTTTAGGAGATACAGCCTCCTTAATAAATATTTTTGGAAAATCCGTTATCTGTTGATTGATTCTTCAATATCTCGACGAAATGAGACCAAAATATTATGTACGAATTTTCCGTTATTTGGCTAGTTTAGGAGATATGGACTCCTTAAAATATGTTTTTTGAAAATCCGTAATTTGTTGATTGATTCTTGAACATCTCTGCGAAATGAGACCAAATTATTATTTACGAATTTTCCATTTTTTAGGCTAGTTTAGGAGATATAGCCTCCTTAATAAATATTTTTGGAAAATCCGTTATCTGTTGATTGATTCTTAAAAATCTCGGCAAAATGAGACTAAAATATTATGTACGAATTTTCCGTTATTTGGCTTGTTTAGGAGATACAGCCTCCTTAATAAATATTTTTGGAAAATCCGTTATCTGTTGATTGATTCTTCAATATCTCGACGAAATGAGACCAAAATATTATGTACGAATTTTCCGTTATTTGGCTAGTTTAGGAGATATGGACTCCTTAAAATATGTTTTTTGAAAATCCGTAATTTGTTGATTGATTCTTGAACATCTCTGCGAAATGAGACCAAAATATTATGTACGAATTTTCCGTTATTTGGCTAGTTTAGTAGATATGGACTCCTTAAAAAATGTTTTTTGAAAATCCGTTATTTGTTGATTGATTCTTGAACATCTCGGCGAAATGAGACTAAAATATTATATACGAATTCTCCGTTTTTTGGCTAGCTTAGGAGACATAGCCTCTTTAAAATAGATTTTGTGAAAATCCCTTATTTGTTGATTGATTCTAGAATATATTGAAAAATTAAGACCAAAATAATAAATGTATATTTTTTGAAAATCCGGTATTTGTTGATTGATTCTTGAAAATCTCGACGAAATGAGACCAAATTATTATTTACGAATTTTCCATTTTTTAGGCTAGTTTAGGAGATATAGCCTCCTTAATAAATATTTTTGGAAAATCCGTTATCTGTTGATTGATTCTTAAAAATCTCGGCAAAATGAGACTAAAATATTATGTACGAATTTTCCGTTATTTGGCTTGTTTAGGAGATACAGCCTCCTTAATAAATATTTTTGGAAAATCCGTTATCTGTTGATTGATTCTTCAATATCTCGACGAAATGAGACCAAAATATTATGTACGAATTTTCCGTTATTTGGCTAGTTTAGGAGATATGGACTCCTTAAAATATGTTTTTTGAAAATCCGTAATTTGTTGATTGATTCTTGAACATCTCTGCGAAATGAGACCAAAATATTATGTACGAATTTTCCGTTATTTGGCTAGTTTAGTAGATATGGACTCCTTAAAAAATGTTTTTTGAAAATCCGTTATTTGTTGATTGATTCTTGAACATCTCGGCGAAATGAGACTAAAATATTATATACGAATTCTCCGTTTTTTGGCTAGCTTAGGAGACATAGCCTCTTTAAAATAGATTTTGTGAAAATCCCTTATTTGTTGATTGATTCTAGAATATATTGAAAAATTAAGACCAAAATAATAAATGTATATTTTTTGAAAATCCGGTATTTGTTGATTGATTCTTGAAAATCTCGACGAAATGAGACCAAATTATTATGTACGAATTTTCCATTTTTTAGGCTAGTTTAGGAGATATAGACTCCTTGGAAAATCCGTTATCTGTTGATTGATTCTTAAAAATCTCGGCGAAATGAGACCAAAGTATTATTTACGAATTTTTCATTATTATGCTTGTTTAGGAGATATAGCCTCCTTAATAAATATTTTTGGAAAATCCGTTATCTGTTGATTGATTCTTAAAAATCTCGGCAAAATGAGACTAAAATATTATGTACGAATTTTCCGTTATTTGGCTTGTTTAGGAGATACAGCCTCCTTAATAAATATTTTTGGAAAATCCGTTATCTGTTGATTGATTCTTCAATATCTCGACGAAATGAGACCAAAATATTATGTACGAATTTTCCGTTATTTGGCTAGTTTAGGAGATATGGACTCCTTAAAATATGTTTTTTGAAAATCCGTAATTTGTTGATTGATTCTTGAACATCTCTGCGAAATGAGACCAAAATATTATGTACGAATTTTCCGTTATTTGGCTAGTTTAGTAGATATGGACTCCTTAAAAAATGTTTTTTGAAAATCCGTTATTTGTTGATTGATTCTTGAACATCTCGGCGAAATGAGACTAAAATAGTATGTACGAATTTTCCGTTTTTTGGCTAGCTTAGGAGATATAGCCTCTTTAAAATAGATTTTGTGAAAATCCCTTATTTGTTGATTGATTCTAGAATATATTGAAAAATTAAGACCAAAATAATAAATGTATATTTTTTGAAAATCCGGTATTTGTTGATTGATTCTTGAAAATCTCGACGAAGTGAGACCAAATTATTATGTACGAATTTTCCATTTTTTAGGCTAGTTTAGGAGATATAGACTCCTTAATAAATATTTTTGGAAAATCCGTTATCTGTTGATTGATTCTTAAAAATCTCGGCGAAATGAGACCAAAGTATTATTTACGAATTTTTCATTATTATGCTTGTTTAGGAGATATAGCCTCCTTAATAAATATTTTTGGAAAATCCGTTATCTGTTGATTGATTCTTAAAAATCTCGGCAAAATGAGACTAAAATATTATGTACGAATTTTCCGTTATTTGGCTTGTTTAGGAGATACAGCCTCCTTAATAAATATTTTTGGAAAATCCGTTATCTGTTGATTGATTCTTCAATATCTCGATGAAATGAGACCAAAATATTATGTACGAATTTTCCGTTATTTGGCTAGTTTAGGAGATATGGACTCCTTAAAATATGTTTTCTGAAAATCCGTAATTTGTTGATTGATTCTTGAACATCTCTGCGAAATGAGACCAAAATATTATGTACGAATTTTCCGTTATTTGGCTAGTTTAGTAGATATGGACTCCTTAAAAAATGTTTTTTGAAAATCCGTTATTTGTTGATTGATTCTTGAACATCTCGGCGAAATGAGACCAAAATATTTTGAACGAATTTTCCGTTTTTTGGCTAGCTTAGGAGATATAGCCTCTTTAAAATAGATTTTGTGAAAATCCCTTATTTGTTGATTGATTCTAGAATATATTGAAAAATTAAGACCAAAATAATAAATGTATATTTTTTGAAAATCCGGTATTTGTTGATTGATTCTTGAAAATCTCGACGAAATGAGACCAAATTATTATGTACGAATTTTCCATTTTTTAGGCTAGTTTAGGAGATATAGACTCCTTAATAAATATTTTTGGAAAATCCGTTATCTGTTGATTGATTCTTAAAAATCTCGGCGAAATGAGACCAAAGTATTATTTACGAATTTTTCATTATTATGCTTGTTTAGGAGATATAGCCTCCTTAATAAATATTTTTGGAAAATCCGTTATCTGTTGATTGATTCTTAAAAATCTCGGCAAAATGAGACTAAAATATTATGTACGAATTTTCCGTTATTTGGCTAGTTTAGGAGATACAGCCTCCTTAATAAATATTTTTGGAAAATCCGTTATCTGTTGATTGATTCTTCAATATCTCGACGAAATGAGACCAAAATATTATGTACGAATTTTCCGTTATTTGGCTAGTTTAGTAGATATGGACTCCTTAAAAAATGTTTTTTGAAAATCCGTAATTTGTTGATTGATTCTTGAACATCTCGGCGAAATGAGACCAAAATATTATGTACGAATTTTCCGTTTTTTGGCTAGTTTAGGAGATATAGCCTCTTTAAAATATATTTTGTGAAAATCCGTTATTTGTTGATTGATTCTAGAATATATTGACAAATTAAGACCAAAATAATAAATGTATATTTTTGGAAAATCCGGTATTTGTTGATTGATTCTTGAAAATCTCGACGAAATGAGACCAAATTATTATGTACGAATTTTCCATTTTTTAGGCTAGTTTAGGAGATATAGACTCCTTAATAAATATTTTTGGAGAATCCGTTATCTGTTGATTGATTCTTAAAAATCTCGGCGAAATGAGACCAAAGTATTATTTACGAATTTTTCATTATTATGCTTGTTTAGGAGATATAGCCTCCTTAATAAATATTTTTGGAAAATCCGTTATCTGTTGATTGATTCTTAAAAATCTCGGCGAAATGACACCAAAGTATTATTTACGAATTTTTCATTATTATGCTTGTTTAGGAGATATAGCCTCCTTAATAAATATTTTTGGAAAATCCGTTATCTGTTGATTGATTCTTCATTATCTCGACGAAATGAGACCAAAATATTATGAACGAATTTTCCGTTTTTTAGGCAAATTTAGGAGATATAGACTCCTTATAAATATTTTTGGAAAATCCGTTATCTGTTGATTGATTCTTCATTATCTCGACGAAATGAGACCAAAGTATTATGTACGAATTTTCCGTTTTTTGGGTAGTTTAGGATTTAAAGCCTCTTTAAAAAAATATTTTTGAAAAATCCGTTTTTTGTTGATTGATTTTAGAATATCTTGACGAAATGAGTTCAAAATATTATGTACGAATTTTCCGTTATTTGGCTAGTTTAGGAGATACAGCCTCCTTAATAAATATTTTTGGAAAATCCGTTATCTGTTGATTGATTCTTCAATATCTCGACGAAATGAGACCAAAATATTATGTACGAATTTTCCGTTATTTGCCTAGTTTAGGAGATACAGCCTCCTAAATAAATATTTTTGGAAAATCCGTTATCTGTTGATTGATTCTTCAATATCTCGACGAAATAAGACCAAAGTATTATGTACGAATTTTCCGTTTTTTGGGTAGTTTAGAAGATATAGCCCCTTTAAAATAGATTTTTGGAAAATCCGTTTTTTGTTGATTGATTCTTGAACATCTCGGCGAAATGAGACCAAAATATTTTGTACGAATTTTCCGTTTTTTGGCTAGCTTAGGAGATATAGCCTCTTTAAAATATATTTTGTGAAAATCCCTTATTTGTTGATTGATTCTAGAATATATTGACAAATTAAGACCAAAATAATAAATGTATATTTTTTGAAAATCCGGTATTTGTTGATTGATTCTTGAAAATCTCGACGAAATGAGACCAAATTATTATGTACGAATTTTCCATTTTTTAGGCTAGTTTAGGAGATATAGACTCCTTAATAAATATTTTTGGAAAATCCGTTATCTGTTGATTGATTCTTAAAAATCTCGGCGAAATGAGACCAAAGTATTATCTACGAATTTTTCATTATTATGCTTGTTTAGGAGATATAGCCTCCATAATAAATATTTTTGGAAAATCCGTTATCTGTTGATTGATTCTTCAATATCTCGACGAAATGAGACCAAAATATTATGTACGAATTTTCCGTTATTTGGCTAGTTTAGGAGATATGGACTCCTTAAAAAATGTTTTTTGAAAATCCGTAATTTGTTGATTGATTCTTGAACATCTCTGCGAAATGAGACCAAAATATTATGTACGAATTTTCCGTTATTTGGCTAGTTTAGTAGATATGGACTCCTTAAAAAATGTTTTTTGAAAATCCGTTATTTGTTGATTGATTCTTGAACATCTCGGCGAAATGAGACCAAAATATTTTGTAAAAATTTTCCGTTTTTTGGCTAGCTTAGGAGATATAGCCTCTTTAAAATAGATTTTGTGAAAATCCCTTATTTGTTGATTGATTCTAGAATATATTGAAAAATTAAGACCAAAATAATAAATGTATATTTTTTGAAAATCCGGTATTTGTTGATTGATTCTTGAAAATCTCGACGAAATGAGACCAAATTATTATGTACGAATTTTCCATTTTTTAGGCTAGTTTAGGAGATATAGACTCCTTAATAAATATTTTTGGAAAATCCGTTATCTGTTGATTGATTCTTAAAAATCTCGGCGAAATGAGACCAAAGTATTATTTACGAATTTTTCATTATTATGCTTGTTTAGGAGATATAGCCTCCTTAATAAATATTTTTGGAAAATCCGTTATCTGTTGATTGATTCTTAAAAATCTCGGCAAAATGAGACTAAAATATTATGTACGAATTTTCCGTTATTTGGCTAGTTTAGGAGATACAGCCTCCTTAATAAATATTTTTGGAAAATCCGTTATCTGTTGATTGATTCTTCAATATCTCGACGAAATGAGACCAAAATATTATGTACGAATTTTCCGTTTTTTGGGTAGTTTAGGAGATAAAGCCTCTTTAAAAAAATATTTTTGAAAAATCCGTTTTTTGTTGATTGATTTTAGAATATCTTGACGAAATGAGTTCAAAATATTATGTACGAATTTTCCGTTATTTGGCTAGTTTAGGAGATATGGACTCCTTAAAAAATGTTTTTGAAAATCCGTTATTTGTTGATTGATTCTTAAAAATCTCGGCAAAATGAGACTAAAATATTATGTACGAATTTTCCGTTATTTGCCTAGTTTAGGAGATACAGCCTCCTAAATAAATATTTTTGGAAAATCCGTTATCTGTTGATTGATTCTTCATTATCTCGACGAAATGAGACCAAAGTATTATGTACGAATTTTCCGTTTTTTTGGTAGTTTAGGAGATAAAGCCTCTTTAAAAAAATATTTTTGGAAAATCCGTTATTTGTTGATTGATTCTAGAATATCTTGACGAAATGAGTTCAAAATATTATGTACAAATTTTCCGTTATTTGGCTAGTTTAGGAGATATGGACTTCTTAGAAAATGTTTTTGAAAATCCGTAATTTGTTGATTGATTCTTGAACATCTCTGCGAAATGAGAACAAAATATTATGTACGAATTTTCCGTTTTTTGGATAGTTTAGGAGATATAGCCTCCTTAATAAATGTTTTTTGAAAATCCGTTATTTGTTGATTGTTTCTTGAACATCTCGGCGAAATGAGACCAAAATATTATGTACGAATTTTCCGTTATTTGGCTAGTTTAGTAGATATGGACTCCTTAATAAATGTTTTTTGAAAATCCGTTATTTGTTGATTGATTCTTGAACATCTCGGCGAAATGAGACCAAAATATTATGTACCAATTTTCCGTTTATTGGTTAGTTTAGGAGATATAGCCTCCTTAAAATATATTGTGTGAAAATCCCTTATTTGTTGATTGATTCTATTGTAGAATATCTTGACAAATTAAGACCAAAATAATAAGTGTATATTTTTTGAAAATCCGTTATTTGTTGATTGATTCTTGAAAATCTCGAAGAAATGAGACCAAAGTATTATGTACGAATTTTCCGTTTTTTGGGTAGTTTAGGAGATATAGCCTCCTTAAAATATATTTTGTGAAAATCCCTTATTTATTGATTGATTCTAGAATATATTGACAAATTAAGACCAAAATAATATATGTATATTTTTTGAAAATCCGTTATTTGTTGATTGATTCTTAAAAATCTCGGCGAAATCAGACCAAAGTATTATGTACGAATTTTTCATTATTATGCTTGTTTAGAAGATATAGCCTCCTTAATAAATATTTTTGGAAAATCCGTTATCGGTTGATTGATTCTTAAAAATCTCGGCAAAATGAGACTAAAATATTATGTACGAATTTTCCGTTATTTGGCTAGTTTAGGAGATACAGCCTCCTTAATAAATATTTTTGGACAATCCGTTATCTGTTGATTGATTCTTCAATATCTCGACGAAATAAGACCAAAGTATTATGTACGAATTTTCCGTTTTTTGGGTAGTTTAGGAGATAAAGCCTCTTTAAAAAAAATATTTTTGGAAAATCCGTTATTTGTTGATTGATTCTAGAATATCTTGACGAAATGAGTTCAAAATATTATGTACGAATTTTCCGTTATTTGGCTAGTTTAGGAGATATGGACTTCTTAAAAAATGTTTTTTGAAAATCCGTAAGTTGTCGATTGATTCTTTAACATCTCTGCGAAATGAGACCAAAATATTATGTACGAATTTTTCGTTTTTTGGATAGTTTAGGAGATATAGCCTCCTTAAAATATATCTTGTGAAAATCCGTTATTTGTTGATTGACTCTAGAATATTTTGACAAATTAAGACCAAAATATTATGTACGAATTTTTCGTTTTTTGGGTAGCTTAGAAGATATAGCCCCTTTAAAATAGATTTTTGGAAAATCCGTTATTTGTTGATTGATTCTTGAAAATCTCGGCGAAATGAGACCAAAATATTATGTACGAATTTTCCGTTTTTTGGCTAGTTTAGGAGATATAGCCTCCTTAAAATATATTGTGTGAAAATCCCTTATTTGTTGATTGATTCTAGAATATCTTGACAAATTAAGACCAAAATAATAAGTGTATATTTTTTGAAAATCCGTTATTTGTTGATTGATTCTTGAAAATCTCGATGAAATGAGACCAAAGTATTATGTACGAATTTTCCGTTTTTTGGGTAGTTTAGGAGATATAGCCTCCTTAAAATATATTTTGTGAAAATCCCTTATTTGTTGATTGATTCGCTTTCTTGGCTGCGGTGACTGCAGCGCTCTCTTGGCCGCGGTGACTGCAGCGCTCTCTTGTCTGCGGTGACTGCAGCGCTCTCTCGGCTGCGGTGACTGCAGCGCTCTCTTGGCCGCGGTGACTGCAGCGCTCTCTTGGCTGCGGTGACTGCAGCGCTCTCTTGGCTGCGGTGACTGCAGCGCTCTCTTGGCTGCGGTGACTGCAGCGCTCTCTTGGCTGCGGTGACTGCAGCGCTCTCTTGGCTGCGGTGACTGCAGCGCTCTCTTGGCCGCGGTGACTGCAGAGCTCTCTTTGCTGCGGTGACTGCAGCGCTCTCTTGGCTGCGGTGACTGCAGCGCTCTCTTGGCTGCGGTGACTGCAGCGCTCTCTTGGCTGCGGTGACTGCAGCGCTCTCTTGGCTGTGGTGACTGCAGCGCTCTCTTGGCTGCGCTTGCTCTGTCGTTCGGCTGCGCTTGCTCTGTCGTTCGTCGCTTGCTTGCTCTGTCGTTCGGCGCTCACTCTGCTGCGGCGCTCACTCTGTCGTTTGGCTGCGCTCGCTCTGTCGTTCGGCTGCGCTTGCTCTGTCGTTCGGCGCTCGCTTGCTCTGTCGTTCGGCGCTCGCTCTGCTGCGGCGCTCACTCTGTTGTTTGGCTCGTTCGCTCTTTCGTTCGACTGCGCTTGCTCTGTCGTTCCGCTCGCTCTGCTACGGCGCTCGCTCTGTCGTTCGGCTGCGCTCTCTCTGTCGTTCGGCTGCGCTTGCTCTGTCGTTCGGAGCTCGCTCTGCTGCGGCGCTCGCTCTGTTGTTTGGCTGGTGTTCGCTCTGTCGTTCGACGCTCGCTCTGCTGTGGCGCTCGCTCTGTCGTTTGGCTGCGCTCGCCTTTTCCCATTGTCTGACTGTACTTGATCTCTCCGTTGGTTTTCGGCTGCACCTGTTGTTTTCCCGTTACTTTCGAGCTGCGCTTGCTCTCTCTGCTGGTGTTTGACGTCCGCGTGGTGAGCGAGCCTATACCCTGTAACCACTTATACCTACTCTTAGGGTAGTCTGACTCGACTAAAAAGACGGGTTTTATCTAATTACATGATAATAATAAGAAGAAAGATAATATATATAAAAATAACAAAAAATGTGGGGGCTCAAATTTGAGTCTTCACACCGCCCCCCCCCCCTTACTATGCCAATGGAAAGCAAATGCGTCACCCGAAATATAATTCCGTGTACTTGGACGGCGAACCGTACGCGGTGGTGGGCACTCCAGGCGTGCTGCGTCCGGATTTGGTCCACTACCAATTCGGGCAGCCGACGTCCAGGTGTGGCGACTCGCCATATGGGTGGGGCTTCGACTTGATTCTTGGGGGCTTCGGCTTGATTCTTCCTTGTTATTTTTGTGTCCTTGATCGTTTTGTATCCTTGGTCGTTGTCCTTGGCCCTTGCTCGTGGTCGTCCTGGTCCTGGTGGTTGGCTGTCACATTCGATCGTTCTGTGTTTTGCTCCGGGTGTTTGATGGCGGTCGCGCGGTTGCCGGCTGCATCTCCTTGCTCTGTGTCGTGATTCCTGTGTGAGATGCCAGCCGCGCGGTTGCCGGCTGCATCTCCTTGTTCTTCGTGCTGGTTCCTGTGTTCCGAGTTCTGGTTTCTGTGTGAGATGCCAGCCGCGGGGTTGCCGGCTGCATCTCCTTGTTCTACGTGCTGGTTCCTGTGTGAGAGGCCAGCCGCGCGGTTGCCGGCTGCACCTCCTTGTTCTACGTGCTGGTTCCTGTGTGAGAGGCCAGCCGCGCGGTTGCCGGCCGCATCTCCTTGTTCTATGTGCTGATTCCAGGGTGAGATGCCAGCCGCGCGGTTGCTGGCTGCATATCCTTGTTCTTCGTGCTGGTTCCTGTGTGAGAGGCCAGCCGCGCGGTTGCCGGCTGCACCTCCTTGTTCTACGTGCTGGTTCCTGTGTGAGAGGCCAGCCGCGCGGTTGCCGGCTGCATCTCCTTGCTCTGTGTCCTGATTTTTGTGTGAGATGCCAGCCGCGCGGTTGCCGGCTGCATCTCCTTGTTCTACGTGCTGGTTCCTGTGTGAGATGCTAGCCGCGCGGTTGCCGGCTGCACCTCCTTGTTCTGCGTCCTGGTCCTTGTGCGTGTCCTGATTTCTGTGTTCCGGGTCCTGGCTCTTTGTGTGAGATGCCAGCCGCGGGGTTGCCGGCTGCATCTCCTTGTTCTAGCTTTCTTTTCCGTTGCGCTCGATGTGTCTTCTTGGGCTGCTGCTGCTTGACTCCTTTTGCCAGCCAGCAGCCCGCCTTATATACAGAATGATCGGGCTTCGGGCGACCCGATCGGAAAACATGATGGCCCTCGGCTCGCTCACCCCCCGATGGCGACTTCGGCAGGTCCCCTTCTCTCTCCCGTCGAGTTATCTCGGGCGAGAGGTGCGGTGCTAGGCGTCTTCCTACGGGCCTCGTGTCTGCGAAAGTGCGCACCCCTTTTAACTTATTTGCCCTTGTCTCTTGTTAACCCCTGAATACCCTTGTTTCCTATATATATGTATATTCCCTCGATCGCGTATTCGCTGGTGTCTGTCACGTGCCTTCCCCTTTTCCCCTTCGCCTTTCCAACTGATAACTATATGTTTCCTTTTTTTCCTTTTAATTAACCTTTTGACTTGACGCGTGTCTGCCGTTAGGTCACGTGTTCTGCCTCAGCGCCCTCTCCCCCGGCTCCTCAGTCGGTCTCGTGGTTCTTTAGGCCACAGCCTCTCCTAGTTTCGTCTTTTCCGTCTCAGGGTCCCTGCTCGGGCGCCACCTGTAAGGTAGCGTCTGAAGGCTGGGGTGCGCTCAGTCGCGCCAGGGCCACATTACAGGAATAATTTGTAAAATTTGCTGAGACCCGAGCCGAAACCAAGAGAGTGACCTTCTGGGGTTTTGGGGTCATCGCAGAGACGAACACGTGGTATCCCGCTGAGCCGGCATGGCCGACTTTGCAGCGTGTGTGTGTCGTTGAAAATCGTGCGCAACGGCCAACAAATGGGTCCAGTGGCCGCCCTCCCCCGCTTCGCTAATGGTCTCGGAGCCGAGTATTTACCTCAAGCTTCTGGGACCATCGACTAGCGGCAACTCCAGATGTTCCACTGTACGTGCTGGGTATTTACCGGCTTCCACGTCAGTGGAGCCACGGAGCAGTGTGAGGCCACGTGGGCGCCTGTCCGCCTTTGCGCACGCCCACGCTGTGTGGCGACGCCTGACTAGTGGCCGCCCGCGAGATTGGGTTTATCTCGGAACCGGGTATTTACCTCGTGTTCCGGGATTCACCGACTCGCGGCTGTTCTCGAGGTTCCACTGTATGTGCTGGGTATTTACCGGCTTGCACACCAGTGGAACTCCGGAACAGTTTGGCCACGCCGTCTGGCGCCCCCTTCGCCCTCGCACACGCGCGCTCTGCCTATCGACGTCAGACCAGTGGCCACCATCCGTGACTCGGTTAATCTCGGAACCGGGTATTTACCTCGTGTTCCGGGATTCACCGGCTCGCGGTTGTTCTCGAGGCTCCACTGTATGTGCTGGGTATTTACCGGCTTGCACATCAGTGGAGCCCTGGAACAGCTTGGGCCACGTGGTCTCGCGTTCGCCGCCTGCGCCGACACATGCACACACTTATACACTCACACACTCACACATTCACGCGCCCTTTCGTTCCCTTGAGCAGACATGCGCACTTTCGTTGGTGAACATCGTCTTTATTTCATTAACTTAGCCTAAAAAACTAACTAATTCCTATGCCTACCCTTGCCCTACCTAAACACCGTCTCCTCTGCCCCGGGAACCCGGGCCCTGCCTAAAATCAACCATCTGGCGGCTCGCTCACCTTGGTCCACGCGTCTTTACTTATATGTTTCTGCTTGTCCTCCTTTTTGCTTCCGCACGGTCTAAGTTCGCCACTTCGAGTGCCAAAATTAGCGCGTGCCGCAATTAATTTCCCCCTTCCATGTGCCGGCGTTAATCCCAGCAGCGCAGTCGCCAAGCATCAGCTATCCACGCACTCTGCCGCGCTCTCTCGGCTGCTGTGACTGCAGCGCTCTCTTGGCTGCGGTGACTGCAGCGCTCTCTTGGCTGCGGTGACTGCAGCGCTCTCTTGGCTGCGGTGACTGCAGCGCTCTCTTGGCTGCGGTGACTGCAGCGCTCTCTTGGCTGCGGTGACTGCAGCGCTCTCTTGGCTGCAGTGACTGCAGCGCCCTCTTGGCTGCGGTGACTGCAGCGCTCTCTTGGCTGCGGTGACTGCAGCGCTCTCTTGGCTGCGGTGACTGCAGCGCTCTCTTGGCTGCGCTCGCTCCGTCGTTCGGCTGCGCTTGCTTTGTCGTTCGGCTGCGCTTGCTCTGTCGTTCGGCTGCGCTTGCTCTGTCGTTCGTCGCTTGCTTGCTCTGTCGTTCGGCGCTCGCTCTGCTGCGGCGCTCACTCTGTTGTTTTGCTGCGTTCGCTCTTTCGTTCGACTGCGCTTGCTCTGTCTTTCCGCTCGCTCTGCTACGGCGCTCGCTCTGTCGTTCGGCTGCCCTCGCTCTGTCGTTCGGCTGCGCTTGCTCTGTCGTTCGGTGCTCGCTCTGCTGCGGCGCTCACTCTGTTGTTTGGCTGTGTTCGCTCTTTCGTTCGACGATCGCTCTGCTGCGGCGCTCGCTCTGTCGTTTGGCTGCGCTCGCTCTGTCGTTTGGCTGCGCTCGCTCTGCCGTTCGGCGCTCGTTCTGCTGCGGCGCTCACTCTGTCGTTTGGCTGCGCTCGCTCTGTCGTTCGGCTGCGCTTGCTCTGTCGTTCGGCTGTGCTTGCTCTGTCGTTCGGCGCTCGCTTGCTCTGTCGTTCGGCGCTCGCTCTGCTGCGGCGCTCACTCTGTTGTTTTGCTGCGTTCGCTCTTTCGTTCGACTGCGCTTGCTCTGTCTTTCCGCTCGCTCTGCTACGGCGCTCGCTCTGTCGTTCGGCTGCCCTCGCTCTGTCGTTCGGCTGCGCTTGCTCTGTCGTTCGGTGCTCGCTCTGCTGCGGCGCTCACTCTGTTGTTTGGCTGTGTTCGCTCTTTCGTTCGACGATCGCTCTGCTGCGGCGCTCGCTCTGTCGTTTGGCTGCGCTCGCTCTGTCGTTTGGCTGCGCTCGCTCTGCCGTTCGGCGCTCGTTCTGCTGCGGCGCTCGCTCTGTCGTTCGGCGCTCGTTCGGCTGCGCTTGCTCTGTCGTTTGGCTGCGTTCGCTCTGTCGTTCGGCGCTCGCTCTGCTGCGGCGCTCGCTCTGTCGTTTGGCTGCGCTCGCCTTTTCCCATTGTCTGACTGTACTTGATCTCTCCGTTGGTTTTCGGCTGCACCTGTTGTTTTCCCGTTACTTTCGAGCTGCGCTTGCTCTCTCTGCTGGTGTTTGACGTCCGCGTGGTGAGCGAGCCTATACCCTGTAACCACTTATACCTACTCTTAGGGTAGTCTGACTCGACTAAAAAGACGGGTTTTATCTAATTACATGATAATAATAAGAAGAAAGATAATATATATAAAAATAACAAAAAATGTGGGGGCTCAAATTTGAGTCTTCACACCGCCCCCCCCCCACCCTTACTATGCCAATGGAAAGCAAATGCGTCACCCGAAATATAATTCCGTGTACTTGGACGGCGAACCGTACGCGGTGGTGGGCACTCCAGGCGTGCTGCGTCCGGATTTGGGTCACTACCAATTCGGACAGCCGACGTCCAGGTGTGGCGACTCGCCATATGGGTGGGGCTTCGACCCTTGATTCTTCCTTGTTATTTTTGTGTCCTTGATCGTTTTGTATCCTTGGTCGTTGTCCTTGGCCCTTGCTCGTGGTCGTCCTGCTCCTGGTGGTTGGCTGTCACATTCGATCGTTCTATGTTTTGCTCCGGGTGTTTGATGGCGGTCGCGCGGTTGCCGGCTGCATCTCCTTGCTCTGTGTCCTGATTCCTGCGTGAGCTGCTAGCCGCGCGGTTGCCGGCTGCATCTCTCTGTTCTATGGGCTGGTCCTTGTGCGTGTCCTGATTCCTGTGTTCCGGGTCCTGGCTCTTCATTGGTGTGGCGGTTCGGGTTCCCAGGTGCAATGTCACTCCCTCACAGGTTAGAGTCGTGTTGATGGCCCCAAGGAAATCCAGTCCCAGCAACACGTCGTCCAGTACAACGGGTAATATTAACATCTGCACCTGGGTGCAAGATGTTCCCAGTTGTATGTCCGCCCATGTTGCTCGCGTGAGTTCCTTCCGGGTGCCATCTGCTAAGGCGACCACTGTCTTCACCTGGCATAGGTTCTCTGGGTTCTCGATCTTCTGTGCCAGACGTTCTCCGATGCAGCTCCTCGTTGCCCCTGTGTCGACGGTTGCCCACACCACGTATCCTTCGATTATAATTCGGGCCGAGATGCGTCCGCCGTGGACTCGCAATAATCTTGCTACTTCCGGATGGTTGTGGTCGCTGCCCCCGCTGCATCCAGTTTCAGTGAGGGCGGTTGTCCGTTTCCCGACGTTTGGGTCGGGCAACAGTCCACGGTGCGCACTCCCCGCTTGCCGCATGTCCAGCAGAAGAAGATTCTCTGCCCTTGACATTCCCGACTGAAGTGTCCTACTTCCCCGCAGTTCCGGCAGGCCTCTCGGACGTTGATCTTCCCCTGTTCCTCTAAAGTCGTCGGGTCCGGTGGCACGTTGAGGTTGGGGTGCGACGATGCCCCTCGTTGAGCGCCGTTCCGTGCATTACCTGTCCCACTCGTCTGCTGTTGGTACGAACTCCACCGACTGAAGTGTCCCACTTCCCCGCAGTTCCGGCAGGCCTCTCGGACGTTGATCTTCCCCTGTTCCTCTGAAGTCGTCGGGTCCGGTGGCACGTTGAGGTTGGGGTGCGACGATGCCCCTCGTTGAGCGCCGTTCCGTGCATTACCTGTCCTCCTCGTCTGCTGTTGGTACGAACTCCACCGTTGTTGCTGTTGTTCCCGCTCCCTAGTGACTTCGTAATTTATTACCAGGGCCGTCAATTCCCGGAGTGTCTGGAAGTCGGTCCGCCTTACGAAGAGTTGGTATATCGGTTGCAGGTTTTCGTAAACCCTCTCCAGTTCCTGGGCCTCCGTGTATCCGGCTCTGCGCATCATCAGGCGAATGTCGACCATATATGTTTTGTATGGTTCCCCCGCCTTCTGATAGCGCAGTAGGATCTCATCCTCCAGTCGCTGGAAGTAACGAGGCAGCAGGAAAAAATCGAGGAAATCCTTCCGAAAGACGGTCCACGTCTCTCCTTGCAGTCCGCTTGTCCGGAACCAATCCTCGGCGGTACCTGTTAACAATTCTGGGAGGGCCTGTGGAATGTCTCTGGTGTCGATCCTGTACGTCGTTGCTCGTTCCTCCAATCTTTTGACGAAACGCAGGGGGTCTGATTTGCCGTCGAAAGTGATTCCCCATCTGCGCATGCGGTCCGCTGTGTGGGCCAGGGTCATGCTGTCGTGTCGCTCGGATCCTTCCGAGCACTCTGGTTCCTGTCGCTCGGTTGCTCGGAGTGCTGGGGGTACGGGCACGGGGATGGTCAGATTCGGCACTATTGGTTTTATCCTCGGCCGATCGTCCATCGTGAGTGGCCTTGCTGGTGAACTCCCGGCCGTCCTGTCAGTGGGAAGTCTCCTGTCCGGACTCACGGCATTGCCAAATTGCGCCTCTAGGGTGGCCAACCGCTCCAAGGTGGCCGATGAGTGGTCCTTCCTGTGGATGAAGGTGGTCATGCGGGACCGCAATTCCTCCACGGTGCCTCCTCGGTCCAAGTTAAATTCGTCAGCCAGTGCCTCCAGTTCCGGCTTCCTCCGGAAAGAGATCCAGCGGACGCCCACCATCGTTGGTTCCTGTCTCGTTCTATTCGGCTTGAAAAGTTTCCCGTGTTTTCCTCGGTGTCTCGGGTTGGTATTTACGCTGGCTCGAGGATGTCCTTATTCGCGACTCGGCGGCGATTAACCTGGTTCCAGGATATGTTGTCGTACGCGGCGGGGTTTTTTTTTCACTTGGCACTTTTTTTGGATTCTCTTGGAGATCTCCTTTTCTTTTTTTAAATTTTTATTGTACTTGATTTCTTTAGCTTGGTCCCGATGTGCTCACTTGGGCTGCTGCTGCTTGACTGCCTTTTGCCAGCCAGCAGCCCGCCTTATATACAGAATGATCGGGCTTCGGGCGACCCGATCGGAAAACACGATGGCCCTCGGCTCGCTCACCCCCCGATGGAGACTTCGGCAGGTCCCCTTCTCTCTCCCGACGAGTTATCTCGGGCGAGAGGTGCGGTGCTAGGCGCCGAACAACAGAGCGAACGCCGCAGCAGAGCGAGCGCCAAACAACAGAGTGAGCGCCACAGCAGAGCGAGCGCCGAACGACAGAGCAAGCGAGCGCCGAACGACAGAGCAAGCACAGCCGAACGACAGAGCAAGCGCAGCCGAACGACAGAGCGAGCGCAGCCAAACGGCAGAGTGAGCGCCGCAGCAGAGTGAGCGCCGAACGACAGAGCAAGCAAGCGACGAACGACAGAGCAAGCGCAGCCGAACGACAGAGTGAGCGCCGCAGCAGAGCGAGCGCCGCAGCAGAGCGAGCGCCGAACGACAGAGCGAGCGCCGCAGCAGAACGAGCGCCGAACGGCAGAGCGAGCGCAGCCAAACGACAGAGCGAGCGCAGCCAAACGACAGAGCGAGCGCCGCAGCAGAGCGAACGTCGAACGAAAGAGCGAACACAGCCAAACAACAGAGTGAGCGCCGCAGCAGAGCGAGCACCGAACGACAGAGCGAGCGCCGCAGCAGAACGAGCGCCGAACGGCAGAGCAAATTTCCGTTTTTTGGCTAGTTTAGGAGATATAGCCTCCTTAAAATAAATTTTGTGAAAATCCCTTATTTGTTGATTGATTCTAGAATATATTGACAAATTAAGACCAAAATAATAAATGTATATTTTTTGAAAATCCGGTATTTGTTGATTGATTCTTGAAAATCTCGACGAAATGAGACCAAATTATTATGTACGAATTTTCCATTTTTTAGGCTAGTATAGGAGATATAGCCTCCTTAAAATAGATTTTGTGAAAATCCCTTATTTGTTGATTGATTCTAGAATATATTGACAAATTAAGACCAAAATAATATATAAATATTTTTTGAAAATCCGTTATTTGTTGATTGATTCTTGAAAATCTCGACGAAATGAGACCAAATTATTATGTACGAATTTTCCATTTTTTAGGCTAGTTTAGGAGATATAGCCTCCATAATAAATATTTTTGGAAAATCCGTTATCTGTTGATTGATTCTTAAAAATCTCGGCAAAATGAGACTAAAATATTATGTACGAATTTTCCGTTATTTGGCTAGTTAAGGAGATACAGCCTCCTTAATAAATATTTTTGGAAAATCCGTTATCTGTTGATTGATTCTTCAATATCTCGACGAAATGAGACCAAAGTATTATGTACGAATTTTCCGTTTTTTGGCTAGTTTAGGAGATATAGCCTCCTTAAAATAAATTTTGTGAAAATCCCTTATTTGTTGATTGATTCTAGAATATATTGACAAATTAAGACCAAAATAATAAATGTATATTTTTTGAAAATCCGTTATTTGTTGATTGATTCTTGAAAACCTCGACGAAATGAGACCAAATTATTATGTACGAATTTTCCATTTTTTAGGCTAGTTTAGGAGATATAGACTCCTTAATAAATATTTTTGGAAAATCCGTTATCTGTTGATTGATTCTTAAAAATCTCTGCGAAATGAGACCAAGGTATTATTTACGAATATTTCATTATTATGCTTGTTAAGGAGATATAGCCTCCATAATAAATATTTTTGGAAAATCCGTTATCTGTTGATTGATTCTTAAAAATCTCGGCAAAATGAGACTAAAATATTATGTACGAATTTTCCGTTATTTGGCTAGTTAAGGAGATACAGCCTCCTTAATAAATATTTTTGGAAAATCCGTTATCTGTTGATTGATTCTTCAATATCTCGACGAAATGAGACCAAAGTATTATGTACGAATTTTCCGTTTTTTGGCTAGTTTAGGAGATATAGCCTCCTTAAAATATATTTTGTGAAAATCCGTTATTTGTTGATTGATTCTAGAATATTTTGACAAATTAAGACCAAAATATTATGTACGAATTTTTCGTTTTTTGGGTAGTTTGGAAGATATAGCACCTTAAAAATAGATTTTTGGAAAATCCGTTATTTGTTGATTGATTCTTGAACATCTCGGCGAAATGAGTCCAAAATATTATATACGAATTTTCCGTTATTTGGCTAGTTTGGAAGATATAGCCTCCTTAAATATATTGTGTGAAAATCCCTTATTTGTTGATTGATTCTAGAATATCTTGACGAAATGAGTTCAAAATATTATGTACGAATTTTCCGTTATTTGGCTAGTTTAGGAGATATGGACTCCATAAAAATGTTTTTTGAAAATCAGTAATTTGTTGATTGATTCCTGAACATCTCGGCGAAATGAGACCAAAATATTATGTACGAATTTTCCGTTTTTTGGCTAGTTTAGGAGATATAGCCTCCTTAAAATATATTGTGTGAAAATCCCTTATTTGTTGATTGATTCTAGAATATCTTGACGAAATGAGTTCAAAATATTATGTACGAATTTTCCGTTATTTGGCTAGTTTAGGAGATATGGACTCCTTAAAAAATGTTTTTTGAAAATCCGTAATTTGTTGATTGATTCTTGAACATCTCGGCAAAATGAGACCAATATATTAAGTACGAATTTTCCGTTTTTTGGCTAGTTTAGGAGATATAGCCTCCTTAAAATATATTTTGTGAAAATCCGTTATTTGTTGATTGATTCTAGAATATTTTGACAAATTAAGACCAAAATATTATGTACGAATTTTTTGTTTTTTGGGTAGTTTGGAAGATATAGCCCCTTTAAAATAGATTTTTGGAAAATCCGTTATTTGTTGATTGATTCTTGAACATCTCGGCGAAGTGAGTCCAAAATATTATATACGAATTTTCCGTTATTTGGCTAGTTTGGAAGATATAGCCTTCTTAAAAAAATATTTTTTGAAAATCCGTTATTTGTTGATTGATTCTAGAATATCTTGACAAATTAAGACCAAAATAATAAATGTATATTTTTTGAAAATCCGATATTTGTTGATTGATTCGTGAAAATCTCGACGAAATGAGACCAATTTATAATGTACGAATTTTCCGTTATTTGGCTAGTTTAGGAGATACAGCCTCCTTAATAAATATTTTTGGAAAATCCGTTATCTGTTGATTGATTCTTCAATATCTCGACGAAATGAGACCAAAATATTATGTACGAATTTTCCGTTATTTGGCTAGTTTAGGAGATATGGACTCCTTAAAATATATTTTGTGAAAATCCCTTATTTGTTGATTGATTCTAGAATATATTGACAAATTAAGACCAAAATAATAAATGTATATTTTTTGAAAATCCGTTATTTGTTGATTGATTCTTGAAAACCTCGACGAAATGAGACCAAATTATTATGTACGAATTTTCCATTTTTTAGGCTAGTTTAGGAGATATAGACTCCTTAATAAATATTTTTGGAAAATCCGTTATCTGTTGATTGATTCTTCAATATCTCGACGAAATGAGACCAAAATATTAGGTACGAATTTTCCGTTTTTTGGCTAGTTTTGGAGATATAGTCTCTTAAAAAATATTTTTTGAAAATACGTTATTTGTTGATTGATTCTTGAAAATCTCGACGAAATGAGACCAAATTATTATGTACGAATTTTCCATTTTTTAGGCTAGTTTAGGAGATATACACTCCTTAATAAATATTTTTGGAAAATCCGTTATCTGTTGATTGATTCTTCAATATCTCGACGAAATGAGACCAAAATATTAGGTACGAATTTTCCGTTTTTTGGCTAGTTTTGGAGATATAGTCTCTTAAAAAATATTTTTTGAAAATCCATTATTTGTTGATTGATTGTCGAAAATCTCGGCGAAATGAGACTAAAATATTATGTACGAATTTTCCGTTTTTTGGCTAGTTTAGGAGATATAGCCTCTTAAAAAAATATTTTTTGAAAATCCGTTATTTGTTGATTGATTCTTGAAAATCTCGACGAAATGAGACCAAATTATTATGTACGAATTTTCCGTTTTTTGGCTAGTTTAGGAGATATAGCCTCCTAAAAAAATATTTTTTGAAAATCCATTATTTGTTGATTGATTGTCGAAAATCTCGGCGAAATGAGACTAAAATATTATATACGAATTTTTCGTTATTTTGCTAGTTTAGTAGATATGGACTCCTTAAAAAATGTTTTTTGAAAATCCGTTATTTGTTGATTGATTCTTGAACATCTCGGCGAAATGAGACCAAAGTATTATTTACGAATTTTTCATTATTATGATTGTTTAGGAGATATAGACTCCTTAATAAATATTTTTTGGAAAATCCGTTATCTGTTGATTGATTCTTCAATATCTCGACGAAATGAGACCAAAATATTAGGTACGAATTTTCCGTTTTTTGGCTAGTTTTGGAGATATAGCCTCTTTAAAAAATATTTTTTGAAAATCCGTTATTTGTTGATTGATTCTTGAACATCTCGGCGAAATGAGACCAAAATATTATGTACGAATTTTTCGTTTTTGGCTAGTTTAGGAGATATAGCCTCCTTAATAAATATTTTTGGAAAATCCGTTATCTGTTGATTGATTCTTAAAAATCTCGGCGAAATGAGACCAAATTATTATGTACGAATTTTCCGTTTTTTGGCTAGTTTAGGAGATATAGCCTCCTAAAAAAATATTTTTTGAAAATCCATTATTTGTTGATTGATTGTCGAAAATCTCGGCGAAATGAGACTAAAATATTATATACGAATTTTTCGTTATTTTGCTAGTTTAGTAGATATGGACTCCTTAAAAAATGTTTTTTGAAAATCCGTTATTTGTTGATTGATTCTTGAACATCTCGGCGAAATGAGACCAAAATATTATGTACGAATTTTCCGTTATTTGGCTAGTTTAGGAGATATGGACTCCTTAAAATATATTTTGTGAAAATCCCTTATTTGTTGATTGATTCTAGAATATATTGACAAATTAAGACCAAAATAATATATGTATATTTTTTGAAAATCCGTTATTTGTTGATTGATTCTTGAAAATCTCGACGAAATGAGACCAAATTATTATGTACGAATTTTCCATTTTTAGGCTAGTTTAGGAGATATAGACTCCTTAATAAATATTTTTGGAAAATCCGTTATCTGTTGATTGATTCTTAAAAATCTCGGCGAAATGAGACCAAAGTATTATTTACGAATTTTACATTATTATTATGCTTATTTAGGAGATATAGCCTCCTTAATAAATATATTTGGAAAATCCGTTATCTGTTGATTGATTCTTAAAAATCTCGGCAAAATGAGACCAAAATATTATGTACGAATTTTCCGTTTTTTGGCTAGTTTAGGAGATATAGCCTCCTTAAAATAAATTTTGTGAAAATCCCTTATTTGTTGATTGATTCTAGAATATATTGACAAATTAAGACCAAAATAATAAATGTATATTTTTTGAAAATCCGGTATTTGTTGATTGATTCTTGAAAATCTCGACGAAATGAGACCAAATTATTATGTACGAATTTTCCATTTTTTAGGCTAGTATAGGAGATATAGCCTCCTTAAAATAGATTTTGTGAAAATCCCTTATTTGTTGATTGATTCTAGAATATATTGACAAATTAAGACCAAAATAATATATAAATATTTTTTGAAAATCCGTTATTTGTTGATTGATTCTTGAAAATCTCGACGAAATGAGACCAAATTATTATGTACGAATTTTCCATTTTTTAGGCTAGTTTAGGAGATATACGAGTAGACTCCTTAACAAATATTTTTGGAAAATCCGTTATCTGTTGATTGATTCTTAAAAATCTCTGCGAAATGAGACCAAGGTATTATTTACGAATATTTCATTATTATGCTTGTTAAGGAGATATAGCCTCCATAATAAATATTTTTGGAAAATCCGTTATCTGTTGATTGATTCTTAAAAATCTCGGCAAAATGAGACTAAAATATTATGTACGAATTTTCCGTTATTTGGCTAGTTAAGGAGATACAGCCTCCTTAATAAATATTTTTGGAAAATCCGTTATCTGTTGATTGATTCTTCAATATCTCGACGAAATGAGACCAAAGTATTATGTACGAATTTTCCGTTTTTTGGCTAGTTTAGGAGATATAGCCTCCTTAAAATATATTTTGTGAAAATCCGTTATTTGTTGATTGATTCTAGAATATTTTGACAAATTAAGACCAAAATATTATGTACGAATTTTTCGTTTTTTGGGTAGTTTGGAAGATATAGCACCTTAAAAATAGATTTTTGGAAAATCCGTTATTTGTTGATTGATTCTTGAACATCTCGGCGAAATGAGTCCAAAATATTATATACGAATTTTCCGTTATTTGGCTAGTTTGGAAGATATAGCCTCCTTAAATATATTGTGTGAAAATCCCTTATTTGTTGATTGATTCTAGAATATCTTGACGAAATGAGTTCAAAATATTATGTACGAATTTTCCGTTATTTGGCTAGTTTAGGAGATATGGACTCCATAAAAATGTTTTTTGAAAATCAGTAATTTGTTGATTGATTCCTGAACATCTCGGCGAAATGAGACCAAAATATTATGTACGAATTTTCCGTTTTTTGGCTAGTTTAGGAGATATAGCCTCCTTAAAATATATTGTGTGAAAATCCCTTATTTGTTGATTGATTCTAGAATATCTTGACGAAATGAGTTCAAAATATTATGTACGAATTTTCCGTTATTTGGCTAGTTTAGGAGATATGGACTCCTTAAAAAATGTTTTTTGAAAATCCGTAATTTGTTGATTGATTCTTGAACATCTCGGCAAAATGAGACCAATATATTAAGTACGAATTTTCCGTTTTTTGGCTAGTTTAGGAGATATAGCCTCCTTAAAATATATTTTGTGAAAATCCGTTATTTGTTGATTGATTCTAGAATATTTTGACAAATTAAGACCAAAATATTATGTACGAATTTTTTGTTTTTTGGGTAGTTTGGAAGATATAGCCCCTTTAAAATAGATTTTTGGAAAATCCGTTATTTGTTGATTGATTCTTGAACATCTCGGCGAAGTGAGTCCAAAATATTATATACGAATTTTCCGTTATTTGGCTAGTTTGGAAGATATAGCCTTCTTAAAAAAATATTTTTTGAAAATCCGTTATTTGTTGATTGATTCTAGAATATCTTGACAAATTAAGACCAAAATAATAAATGTATATTTTTTGAAAATCCGATATTTGTTGATTGATTCGTGAAAATCTCGACGAAATGAGACCAATTTATAATGTACGAATTTTCCGTTATTTGGCTAGTTTAGGAGATACAGCCTCCTTAATAAATATTTTTGGAAAATCCGTTATCTGTTGATTGATTCTTCAATATCTCGACGAAATGAGACCAAAATATTATGTACGAATTTTCCGTTATTTGGCTAGTTTAGGAGATATGGACTCCTTAAAATATATTTTGTGAAAATCCCTTATTTGTTGATTGATTCTAGAATATATTGACAAATTAAGACCAAAATAATAAATGTATATTTTTTTAAAATCCGTTATTTGTTGATTGATTCTTGAAAACCTCGACGAAATGAGACCAAATTATTATGTACGAATTTTCCATTTTTTAGGCTAGTTTAGGAGATATAGACTCCTTAATAAATATTTTTGGAAAATCCGTTATCTGTTGATTGATTCTTCAATATCTCGACGAAATGAGACCAAAATATTAGGTACGAATTTTCCGTTTTTTGGCTAGTTTTGGAGATATAGTCTCTTAAAAAATATTTTTTGAAAATCCGTTATTTGTTGATTGATTCTTGAAAATCTCGACGAAATGAGACCAAATTATTATGTACGAATTTTCCATTTTTTAGGCTAGTTTAGGAGATATACACTCCTTAATAAATATTTTTGGAAAATCCGTTATCTGTTGATTGATTCTTCAATATCTCGACGAAATGAGACCAAAATATTAGGTACGAATTTTCCGTTTTTTGGCTAGTTTTGGAGATATAGTCTCTTAAAAAATATTTTTTGAAAATCCATTATTTGTTGATTGATTGTCGAAAATCTCGGCGAAATGAGACTAAAATATTATGTACGAATTTTCCGTTTTTTGGCTAGTTTAGGAGATATAGCCTCCTAAAAAAATATTTTTTGAAAATCCATTATTTGTTGATTGATTGTCGAAAATCTCGGCGAAATGAGACTAAAATATTATATACGAATTTTTCGTTATTTTGCTAGTTTAGTAGATATGGACTCCTTAAAAAATGTTTTTTGAAAATCCGTTATTTGTTGATTGATTCTTGAACATCTCGGCGAAATGAGACCAAAGTATTATTTACGAATTTTTCATTATTATGATTGTTTAGGAGATATAGCCTCCTTAATAAATATTTTTGGAAAATCCGTTATCTGTTGATTGATTCTTCAATATCTCGGCGAAATGAGACTAAAATATTATGTACGAATTTTCCGTTATTTAGCTAGTTTTGGAGATATAGCCTCTTTAAAAAAATATTCTTTGAAAATCCGTTATTTGTTGATTGATTCTTGAACATCTCGGCGAAATGAGACCAATATATTATGTACGAATTTTCCGTTTTTGGCTAGTTTAGGAGATATAGCCTCCTTAAAATATATTTTGTGAAAATCCGTTATTTGTTGATTGATTCTAGAATATATTGACAAATTAAGACCAAAATAATATATGTATATTTTTTGAAAATCCGTTATTTGTTGATTGATTCTTGAAAATCTCGACGAAATGAGACCAAATTATTATGTACGAATTTTCCATTTTTAGGCTAGTTTAGGAGATATAGACTCCTTAATAAATATTTTTGGAAAATCCGTTATCTGTTGATTGATTCTTAAAAATCTCGGCGAAATGAGACCAAAGTATTATTTACGAATTTTACATTATTATTATGCTTATTTAGGAGATATAGCCTCCTTAATAAATATATTTGGAAAATCCGTTATCTGTTGATTGATTCTTAAAAATCTCGGCAAAATGAGACTAAAATATTATGTACGAATTTTCCGTTTTTTGGGTAGTTTAGGAGATAAAGCCTCTTTAAAAAAATATTTTTGGAAAATCCGTTATTTGTTGATTGATTCTAGAATATCTTGACGAAATGAGTTCAAAATATTATGTACGAATTTTCCGTTATTTGGCTAGTTTACGAGATATGGACTCCTTAAAAAATGTTTTTTGAAAATTCGTAATTTGTTGATTGATTCTTGAACATCTCGGCGAAATGAGACCAAAATATTATGTACGAATTTTCCGTTTTTTGGCTAGTTTAGGAGATATAGCCTCCTTAATATATATTGTGTGAAAATCCCTTATTTGTTGATTGATTCTAGAATATCTTGACGAAATGAGTTCAAAATATTATGTACGAATTTTCCGTTATTTGGCTAGTTTAGGAGATATGGACTCCTTAAAAAATGTTTTTTGAAAATCCGTAATTTGTTGATTGATTCTTGAACATCTCGGCGAAATGAGACCAAAATATTATGTACGAAATTTCCGTTTTTTGGCTAGTTTAGGAGATATGGCCTCCTTAAAATATATTTTGTGAAAATCCGTTATTTGTTGATTGATTCTAGAATATTTTGACAAATTAAGACCAAAATATTATGTACGAATTTTTCGTTTTTTGGGTAGTTTGGAAGATATAGCCCCTTTAAAATAGATTTTTGGAAAATCCGTTATTTGTTGATTGATTCTTGAACATCTCGGCGAAATGAGTCCAAAATATTATATACGAATTTTCCGTTATTTGGCTAGTTTGGAAAATATAGCCTCCTTAAAAAATATTTTTTGAAAATCCGTTATTTGTTGATTGATTCTTGAACATCTCGGCGAAATGAGACTAAAATATTATGTACGAATTTTACGTTTTTTGGCTAATTTAGGAGATATAGCCTCCTTAAAATATATTGTGTGAAAATCCCTTATTTGTTGATTGATTCTAGAATATCTTGAAAAATTAAGACCAAAATAATAAATGTATATTTTTTAAAAATCCGATATTTTTTGATTGATTTTTAAAAATCTCGGCGAAATGAGACCAAAATATTATGTACGAATTTTCCGTTATTTGGCTAGTTTAGGAGATACAGCCTCCTTAATAAATATTTTTGGAAAATCCGTTATCTGTTGATTGATTCTTCAATATCTCGACGAAATAAGACCAAAATATTATGTACGAATTTTCCGTTATTTGGCTAGTTTAGGAGATATGGACTCCTTAAAAAATGTTTTTGGAAATCCGTTATTTGTTGATTGATTCTAGAACATCTCGGCGAAATGAGACCAAAATATTATGTACGAATTCTCCGTTTTTTGGGTAGTTTAGGAGATAAAGCCTCTTTAAAAAAATGTTTTTTGAAAATACGTTATTTGTTGATTGATTCTTGAACATCTCCGCGAAATGAGACCAAAATATTATGTACGAATTTTCCGTTTTTTGGCTAGTTTAGGAGATATAGCCTCTTTAAAATATATTTTGTGAAAATCCCTTATTTGTTGATTGATTCTAGAATATATTGACAAATTAAGACCAAAATAATAAATGTATATTTTTTGAAAATCCGTTATTTGTTGATTGATTCTTGAAAATCTCGACGAAATGAGACCAAATTATTATGTACGAATTTTCCATTTTTTAGGCTAGTTTAGGAGATATAGACTCCATAATATATATTTTTGGAAAATCCGTTATCTGTTGATTGATTCTTCAATATCTCGACGAAATGAGACCAAAATATTAGGTACGAATTTTCCGTTTTTTGGCTAGTTTTGGAGATATAGCCTCTTAAAAAAATATTTTTTGAAAATCCGTTATTTGTTGATTAATTCTTGAAAATCTCGACGAAATGAGACCAAATTATTATGTACGAATTTTTCGTTTTTTGGCTAGTTTAGGAGATATAGCCTCTTACAAAAATATTTTTTGAAAATCCATTATTTGTTGATTGATTGTCGAAAATCTCGGCGAAATGAGACTAAAATATTATGTACGAATTTTCCGTTTTTTGGCTAGTTTAGGAGATATAGCCTCTTAAAAAAATATTTTTTGAAAATCCGTTATTTGTTGATTGATTCTAGAATATCTTGACGAAATGAGACCAAAATATTATGTACGAATTTTCCGTTATTTGGCTAGTTTAGGAGATATGGACTCCTTAAAAAATGTTTTTTGAAAATTCGTAATTTGTTGATTGATTCTTGAACATCTCGGCGAAATGAGACCAAAATATTATGTACGAATTTTCCGTTTTTTGGCTAGTTTAGGAGATATAGCCTCCTTAAAATATATTGTGTGAAAATCCCTTATTTGTTGATTGATTCTAGAATATCTCCTTAAAAAATGTTTTTTGAAAATCCGTAATTTGTTGATTGATTCTTGAACATCTCGGCGAAATGAGACCAAAATATTATGTACGAATTTTCCGTTTTTTGGCTAGTTTAGGAGATATAGCCTCCTTAAAATATATTGTGTGAAAATCCGTTATTTGTTGATTGATTCTAGAATATTTTGACAAATTAAGACCAAAATATTATGTACGAATTTTTCGGTTTTTGGGTAGTTTGGAAGATATAGCCCCTTTAAAATAGATTTTTGGAAAATCCGTTATTTGTTGATTGATTCTTGAACATCTCGGCGAAATGAGTCCAAAATATTATATACGAATTTTCCGTTATTTGGCTAGTTTGGAAGATATAGCCTCCTTAAAAAATATTTTTTGAAAATCCGTTATTTGTTGATTGATTCTTGAACATCTCGGCGAAATGAGACCAAAATATTATGTACGAATTTTCCGTTTTTTGGGTACTTTAGGAGATATAGCCTCCTTAAAATATATTTTGTGAAAATCCCTTATTTGTTGATTGATTCTAGAATATATTGACAAATTAAGACCAAAATAATAAATGTATATTTTTTGAAAATTCGTTATTTGTTGATTGATTCTTGAAAATCTCGACGAAATGAGACCAAATTATTATGTACGAATTTTCCATTTTTTAGGCTTGTTTAGGAAATATAGACTCCTTAATATATATTTTTGGAAAATCCGTTATCTGTTGATTGATTCTTCAATATCTCGACGAAATGAGACCAAAATATTAGGTACGAATTTTCCGTTTTTTGGCTAGTTTTGGAGATATAGCCACTTAAAAAAATATTTTTTGAAAATCCGTTATTTGTTGATTGATTCTTGAAAATCTCGACGAAATGAGACCAAATTATTATGTACGAATTTTCCGTTTTTTGGCTAGTTTAGCAGATATAGCCTCTTACAAAAATATTTTTTGATTCTAGAATATCTTGACGAAATGAGTTCAAAATATTATGTACGAATTTTCCGTTATTTGGCTAGTTTAGGAGATATGGACTCCTTAAAAAATGTTTTTTGAAAATTCGTAATTTGTTGATTGATTCTTGAACATTTCGGCGAAATGAGACCAAAATATTATGTACGAATTTTCCGTTTTTTGGCTAGTTTAGGAGATATAGCCTCCTTAAAATATATTGTGTGAAAATCCCTTATTTGTTGATTGATTCTAGAATATCTTGACGAAATGAGTTCAAAATATTATGTACGAATTTTCCGTTATTTGGCTAGTTTAGGAGATATGGACTCCTTAAAAAATGTTTTTTGAAAATCCGTAATTTGTTGATTGATTCTTGAACATCTCGGCGAAATGAGACCAAAATATTATGTACGAATTTTCCGTTTTTTGGCTAGTTTAGGAGATATAGCCTCCTTAAAATATATTGTGTGAAAATCCCTTATTTGTTGATTAATTCTAGAATATCTTGAAAAATTAAGACCAAAATAATAAATGTATATTTTTTGAAAATCCGATATTTGTTGATTGATTCTTAAAAATCTCGGCGAAATGAGACCAAAATGTTATGTACGAATTTTCCGTTTTTTGGCTAGTTTGGGAGATATAGCCTCTTAAAAAAATATTTTTTGAAAATCCGTTATTTGTTGATTGATTCTAGAATATCTTGACGAAATGAGACCAAAATATTATGTACGAATTTTCCGTTTTTTGGCTAGTTTAGGAGATATAGCCTCCTTAAAATATATTGTGTGAAAATCCCTTATTTGTTGATTGATTCTAGAATATCTTGACAAAATGAGTTCAAAATATTATGTACGAATTTTCCGCTATTTGGCTAGTTTAGGCGATATGGACTCCTTAAAAAATGTTTTTTGAAAATCCGTAATTTGTTGATTGATTCTTGAACATCTCGGCGAAATGAGACCAAAATATTATGTACGAATTTTCCGTTTTTTGGCTAGTTTAGGAGATATAGCCTCCTTAAAATATATTTTGTGAAAATCCGTTATTTGTTGATTGATTCTAGAATATTTTGACAAATTAAGACCAAAATATTATGTACGAATTTTTCGTTTTTTGGGTAGTTTGGAAGATATAGCCCCTTTAAAATAGATTTTTGGAAAATCCGTTATTTGTTGATTGATTCTTGAACATCTCGGCGAAATGAGTCCAAAATATTATATACGAATTTTCCGTTATTTGGCTAGTTTGGAAGATATAGCCTCCTTAAAAAATATTTTTTGAAAATCCGTTATTTGTTGATTGATTCTTGAACATCTCGGCGAAATGAGACCAAAATATTATGTACGAATTCTCCGTTTTTAGGGTACTTTAGGAGATATAGCCTCCTTAAAATATATTTTGTGAAAATCCCTTATTTGTTGATTGATTCTAGAATATATTGACAAATTAAGACCAAAATAATAAATGTATATTTTTTGAAAATTCGTTATTTGTTGATTGATTCTTGAAAATCTCGACGAAATGAGACCAAATTATTATGTACGAATTTTCCATTTTTTAGGCTTGTTTAGGAGATATAGACTCCTTAATATATATTTTTGGAAAATCCGTTATCTGTTGATTGATTCTTCAATATCTCGACGAAATGAGACCAAAATATTAGGTACGAATTTTCCGTTTTTTGGCTAGTTTTGGAGATATAGCCACTTAAAAAAATATTTTTTGAAAATCCGTTATTTGTTGATTGATTCTTGAAAATCTCGACGAAATGAGACCAAATTATTATGTACGAATTTTCCGTTTTTTGGCTAGTTTAGCAGATATAGCCTCTTACAAAAATATTTTTTGATTCTAGAATATCTTGACGAAATGAGTTCAAAATATTATGTACGAATTTTCCGTTATTTGGCTAGTTTAGGAGATATGGACTCCTTAAAAAATGTTTTTTGAAAATTCGTAATTTGTTGATTGATTCTTGAACATTTCGGCGAAATGAGACCAAAATATTATGTACGAATTTTCCGTTTTTTGGCTAGTTTAGGAGTTATAGCCTCCTTAAAATATATTGTGTGAAAATCCCTTATTTGTTGATTGATTCTAGAATATCTTGACGAAATGAGTTCAAAATATTATGTACGAATTTTCCGTTATTTGGCTAGATTAGGAGATATGGACTCCTTAAAAAATGTTTTTTGAAAATCCGTAATTTGTTGATTGATTCTTGAACATCTCGGCGAAATGAGACCAAAATATTATGTACGAATTTTCCGTTTTTTGGCTAGTTTAGGAGATATAGCCTCCTTAAAATATATTGTGTGAAAATCCCTTATTTGTTGATTAATTCTAGAATATCTTGAAAAATTAAGACCAAAATAATAAATGTATATTTTTTGAAAATCCGATATTTGTTGATTGATTCTTAAAAATCTCGGCGAAATGAGACCAAAATGTTATGTACGAATTTTCCGTTTTTTGGCTAGTTTGGGAGATATAGCCTCTTAAAAAAATATTTTTTGAAAATCCGTTATTTGTTGATTGATTCTAGAATATCTTGACGAAATGAGACCAAAATATTATGTACGAATTTTCCGTTATTTGGCTAGTTTAGGAGATATGGACTCCTTAAAAAATGTTTTTTGAAAATTCGTAATTTGTTGATTGATTCTTGAACATCTCGGCGAAATGAGACCAAAATATTATGTACGAATTTTCCGTTTTTTGGCTAGTTTAGGAGATATAGCCTCCTTAAAATATATTGTGTGAAAATCCCTTATTTGTTGATTGATTCTAGAATATCTTGACAAAATGAGTTCAAAATATTATGTACGAATTTTCCGCTATTTGGCTAGTTTAGGCGATATGGACTCCTTAAAAAATGTTTTTTGAAAATCCGTAATTTGTTGATTGATTCTTGAACATCTCGGCGAAATGAGACCAAAATATTATGTACGAATTTTCCGTTTTTTGGCTAGTTTAGGAGATATAGCCTCCTTAAAATATATTTTGTGAAAATCCCTTATTTGTTGATTGATTCTAGAATATTTTGACAAATTAAGACCAAAATATTATGTACGAATTTTTCGTTTTTTGGGTAGTTTGGAAGATATAGCCCCTTTAAAATAGATTTTTGGAAAATCCGTTATTTGTTGATTGATTCTTGAACATCTCGGCGAAATGAGTCCAAAATATTATATACGAATTTTCCGTTATTTGGCTAGTTTGGAAGATATAGCCTCCTTAAAAAATATTTTTGAAAATCCGTTATTTGTTGATTGATTCTTGAACATCTCGGCGAAATGAGACCAAAATATTATGTACGAATTTTCCGTTTTTAGGGTACTTTAGGAGATATAGCCTCCTTAAAATATATTTTGTGAAAATCCCTTATTTGTTGATTGATTCTAGAATATATTGACAAATTAAGACCAAAATAATAAATGTATATTTTTTGAAAATTCGTTATTTGTTGATTGATTCTTGAAAATCTCGACGAAATGAGACCAAATTATTATGTACGAATTTTCCATTTCTTAGGCTTGTTTAGGAGATATAGACTCCTTAATATATATTTTTGGAAAATCCGTTATCTGTTGATTGATTCTTCAATATCTCGACGAAATGAGACCAAAATATTAGGTACGAATTTTCCGTTTTTTGGCTAGTTTTGGAGATATAGCCACTTAAAAAAATATTTTTTGAAAATCCGTTATTTGTTGATTGATTCTTGAAAATCTCGACGAAATGAGACCAAATTATTATGTACGAATTTTCCGTTTTTTGGCTAGTTTAGCAGATATAGCCTCTTACAAAAATATTTTTTGAAAATCCATTATTTGTTGATTGATTGTCGAAAATCTCGGCGAAATGAGACTAAAATATTATGTACGAATTTTCCGTTTTTTGGCTAGTTTAGGAGATATAGCCTCTTAAAAAAATATTTTTTGAAAATCCGTTATTTGTTGATTGATTCTAGAATATCTTGACGAAATGAGTTCAAAATATTATGTACGAATTTTCCGTTATTTGGCTAGTTTAGGAGATATGGACTCCTTAAAAAATGTTTTTTGAAAATTCGTAATTTGTTGATTGATTCTTGAACATCTCGGCGAAATGAGACCAAAATATTATGTACGAATTTTCCGTTTTTTGGCTAGTTTAGGAGATATAGCCTCCTTAAAATATATTGTGTAAAAATCCCTTATTTGTTGATTGATTCTAGAATATCTTGACGAAATGAGCTCAAAATATTATGTACGAATTTTCCGTTATTTGGCTAGTTTAGGAGATATGGACTCCTTAAAAAATGTTTTTTGAAAATCCGTAATTTGTTGATTGATTCTTGAACATCTCGGCGAAATGAGACCAAAATATTATGTACGAATTTTCCGTTTTTTGGCTAGTTTAGGAGATATAGCCTCCTTAAAATATATTGTGTGAAAATCCCTTATTTGTTGATTGATTCTAGAATATCTTGAAAAATTAAGACCAAAATAATAAATGTATATTTTTTGAAAATCCGATATTTGTTGATTGATTCTTAAAAATCTCGGCGAAATGAGACCAAAATATTATGTACGAATTTTCCGTTATTTGGCTAGTTTAGGAGATACAGCCTCCTTAAAAAATGTTTTTTGAAAATCCGTAATTTGTTGATTGATTCTTGAACATCTCGGCGAAATGAGACCAAAATATTATGTACGAATTTTCCGTTTTTTGGCTAGTTTAGGAGATATAGCCTCCTTAAAATATATTTTGTGAAAATCCGTTATTTGTGTATTGATTCTAGAATATTTTGACAAATTAAGACCAAAATATTATGTACGAATTTTTCGTTTTTTGGGTAGTTTGGAAGATATAGCCCCTTTAAAATAAATTTTTGGAAAATCCGTTATTTGTTGATTGATTCTTGAACATCTCGGCGAAGTGAGTCCAAAATATTATATACGAATTTTCCGTTATTTGGCTAGTTTGAAAGATATAGCCTCCTTAAAAAATATTTTTTGAAAATCCGTTATTTGTTGATTGATTCTTGAACATCTCGGCGAAATGAGACCAAAATATTATGTACGAATTTTACGTTTTTTGGCTAATTTAGGAGATATAGCCTCCTTAAAATATATTGTGTGAAAATCCCTTATTTGTTGATTGATTCTAGAATATCTTGAAAAATTAAGACCAAAATAATAAATGTATATTTTTTGAAAATCCGATATTTGTTGATTGATTCTTAAAATTCTCGGCGAAATGAGACCAAAATATTATGTACGAATTTTCCGTTATTTGGCTAGTTTAGGAGATACAGCCTCCTTAATAAATATTTTTGGAAAATCCGTTATCTGTTGATTGATTCTTCAATATCTCGACGAAATGAGACCAAAATATTATGTACGAATTTTCCGTTAGTTGGCTAGTTTAGGAGATATGGACTCCTTAAAAAATGTTTCTTGGAAATCCGTTATTTGTTGATTGATTCTTGAAAATCTCGGCGAAATGAGACCAAAATATTATGTACGAATTCTCCGTTTTATGGGTAGTTTAGGAGATATAGCCTCTTAAAAAAATATTTTTTGAAAATCCGTTATTTGTTGATTGATTCTTGAAAATCTCGACGAAATGAGACCAAATTATTATGTACGAATTTTCCGTTTTTTGGCTAGTTTAGGAGATATAGCCTCCTAAAAAAATATTTTTTGAAAATCCATTATTTGTTGATTGATTGTCGCAAATCTCGGCGAAATGAGACTAAAATATTATGTACGAATTTTCCGTTATTTGGCTAGTTTAATAGATATGGACTCCTTAAAAAATGTTTTTTGAAAATCCGTTATTTGTTGATTGATTCTTGAACATCTCGGCGAAATGAGACCAAAATATTATGTACGAATTTTCCGTTTTTTGGCTAGTTTAGGAGATATAGCCTCCTAAAAAAATTTTTTTTGAAAATCCATTATTTGTTGATTGATTGTCGAAAATCTCGGCGAAATGAGACTAAAATATTATGTACGAATTTTCCGTTATTTGGCTAGGTTAGTAGATATGGACTCCTTAAAAAATGTTTTTTGAAAATCCGTTATTTGTTGATTGATTCTTGAACATCTCAGCGAAATGAGACCAAAATATTATGTACGAATTTACCGTTTTTTGGGTAGTTTAGGAGATATAGCCTCCTAAATAAATATTTTTTGAAAATTCGTTATTTGTTGATTGATTCTTGAAAATCTCGACGAAATGAGCCCAAAATATTATGTACGAATTCTCCGTTTTTTGGCTAGTTTAGGAGATATAGCCCCCTTAAAATAAATTTTTTGTGAAAATCCCTTATTTGTTGATTGATTCTAGAATATATTGACAAATTAAGACCAAAATAATAAATGTATATTGTTTGAAAATCCGTTATTTGTTGATTGATTCTTGAAAATCTCGACGAAATGAGACCAAATTATTATGTACGAATTTTCCATTTTTTAGGCTAGTTTATAAGATATAGCCTCCTAAATAAATATTTTTTGAAAATTCGTTATTTGTTGATTGATTCTTGAAAATCTCGACGAAATGAGCCCAAAATATTATGTACGAATTCTCCGTTTTTTGGCTAGTTTAGGAGATATAGCCCCCTTAAAATAAATTTTTTGTGAAAATCCCTTATTTGTTGATTGATTCTAGAATATATTGACAAATTAAGACCAAAATAATAAATGTATATTGTTTGAAAATCCGTTATTTGTTGATTGATTCTTGAAAATCTCGACGAAATGAGACCAAATTATTATGTACGAATTTTCCATTTTTTAGGCTAGTTTAGGAGATATAGACTCCTTAATAAATATTTTTGGAAAATCCGTTATCTGTTGATTGATTCTTAAAAATCTCGACGAAATGAGACCAAAGTATTATGTACGAATTTTCCGTTTTTTGGCTAGTTTAGAAGATATATCCTCATTAATAAATATTTTTGGAAAATCCGTTATCTGTTGATTGATTCTTCAATATCTCGACGAAATGAGACCAAAGTATTATGTACGAATTTTCCGTTTTTTGGCTAGTTTAAAAGATATAGCCTCCTAAATAAAGATTTTTTGAAAATTCGTTATTTGTTGATTGATTCTTGAAAATCTCGGCGAAATGAGACTAAAATATTATGTACGAATTTTCCGTTATTTGGCTAGTTTAGTAGATATGGACTCCTTAAAAAATGTTTTTTGAAAATCCGTTATTTATTGATTGATTCTTAAAAATCTCGGCGAAATGAGACCAAATTATTATGTACGAATTTTCCATTTTTTAGGCTAGTTTAGGAGATATAGACTTCTTAATAAATATTTTTGGAAAATCCGTTATCTGTTGATTGATTCTAAAAAATCTCGGCGAAATGAGACCAAATTATTATGTACGAATTTTCCATTTTTTAGGCTAGTTTAGGAGATATAGACTCCTTAATAAATATTTTTGGAAAATCCGTTATCTGTTGATTGATTCTTAAAAATCTCGGCGAAATGAGACCAAAGTATTATCTACGAATTTTTGTTTATTATGCTTGTTTAGGAGATATAGCCTCCTTAATAAATATTTTTGGAAAATCCGTTATCTGTTGATTGATTCTTCAATATCTGGACGAAATGAGACCAAAGTATTATGTACTAATTTTCCGTTTTTTGGCTAGTTTAGAAGATATATCCTCATTAATAAATATTTTTGGAAAATCCGTTATCTGTTGATTGATTCTTCAATATCTCGACGAAATGAGACCAAAGTATTATGTACGAATTTTCCGTTTTTTGGCTAGTTTAGAAGATATAGCCTCCTAAATAAATATTTTTTGAAAATTCGTTATTTGTTGATTGATTCTTGAAAATCTCGACGAAATGAGACCAAAATATTATGTACGAATTTTCCGTTTTTTGGCTAATTTAGGAGATATAGCCTCCTTAAAATAAATTTTTTGTGAAAATCCCTTATTTGTTGATTGATTCTAGAATATATTGACAAATTAAGACCAAAATACTAAATGTATATTTTTTGAAAATCCGTTATTTGTTGATTGATTCTTGAAAATCTCGACGAAATGAGACCAAAATATTATGTACGAGGGTCGTTTGATAAGTCCGTGACTTTTTGAATAAAATATATTTTTTTCGTCAAAGAAGCGTTTTATTTCTCAACATAATCTCCTTTTAGCTCTATACATTTAGTCCAGCGTTTTTCCAATTTTTTTATTCCTTCCAAATAATAGGTTTTCTCAAGGCCCTCAAAATAGTCGTTTGTTTCTGTGATGACCTCTTCATTTGACCCGAATCTCTTACCGCCGAGCCATTTCTTCATGTTTGGAAACAAAAAATAGTCACAGGGGGCTAAATCTGGAGAATATGCTGGATGGGGTAGCAGTTCGTAGCCCAATTTATGAAATTTTGCCATGCTGACTACACACGTGTGCACCCGTGCATTGTCCTGATGGAACAGCACTTTTTTTTCGCCAAATGCGGTCGTTTCTGCTTCAAATCAATATCGAATCTGTCCAAAAGCTCTGAATAATATTCGCCGGTGATCGTTTTACCCTTTTCAAGGTAATCGATGTGAATGATACCTTGTGCATCCCAAAAAACTGTGGCCATGACCTTGTTGGCCGACAGACCCACCTTGGCCTTCTTTGGTGCACGTTCACCCGGAGAAACCCACTGTCTTGATTGTTCTTTGGTCTCTGGTGTGGTGTGGTGGATCCATGTTTCGTCTACGGTAACGAAACGGCGCAAAAATTCGTTTGGATTGCGGTTGAACATCGCCAAACACTCCTTTGAAATGGTCACACGGTTGCGCTTATGGTCGTGTGTGAGCAATCGCGGCACCCATCGCGCGGAAAGCTTTTTCATGTCCAAATATTCATGTAAAATGTGATGTACCCGTTCAGTTGAGATGCCTACAGCCTCAGCTACCTCACGCACTTTCATTCTCCGATCATCCAATATCATTCCATGGATTTTGTCGACGATTTCTGGCATGACGACCTCTTTTGGGCGACCTGAACGTTCGGCATCACTTGTACTGGTACGACCACAACGGAACTCAGTAAACCATTTCTTAACCATTGAAATTGATGGTGCAGAGTCCCCATAATATTTATCAAGTCTTTCCTTGGTTTCGGTGATGGATTTTTTACGCAAAAAATAATGCTTAATTAGCACACGAAATTCACTTTTTTCCATTTTCGTTAAAATTCACGAGATCGTCTGCTTTCAATGCCTATAAAACGCAAACTAAGAAACGCAGCTTTCTCAAAATTTTACAGTCAGCTGTTAATCGATAACTGCTGACAGGAGCAGTGTTGTATTTAGAGCAGGTGCGCGGCAAATACAAAAAGTCACGGACTTATCAAACGACCCTCGTACGATTCCTAAAAAAATATTTTTTGAAAATCCATTATTTGTTGATTGATTGTCGAAAATCTCGGCGAAATGAGACCAAAATATTATGTACGAATTTTCCATTTTTTAGGCTAGTTTAGGAGATATAGACTTCTTAATAAATATTTTTGGAAAATCCGTTATCTGTTGATTGATTCTTAAAAATCTCGGCGAAATGAGACCAAATTATTATGTACGAATTTTCCATTTTTTAGGCTAGTTTAGGAGATATAGACTTCTTAATAAATATTTTTGGAAAATCCGTTATCTGTTGATTGATTCTTAAAAATCTCGGCGAAATGAGACCAAATTATTATGTACGAATTTTCCATTTTTTAGGCTAGTTTAGGAGATATAGACTTCTTAATAAATATTTTTGGAAAATCTGTTATCTGTTGATTGATTCTTAAAAATCTCGACGAAATGAGACCAAATTATTATGTACGAATTTTCCATTTTTTAGGCTAGTTTAGGAGATATAGACTTCTTAATAAATATTTTTGGAAAATCCGTTATCTGTTGATTGATTCTTGAAAATCTCGACGAAATGAGACCAAATTATTATGTACGAATTTTCCGTTTTTTGGCTAGTTTAGAAGATATATCCTCATTAATAAATATTTTTGGAAAATCCGTTATCTGTTGATTGATTCTTCAATATCTCGACGAAATGAGACCAAAGTATTATGTACGAATTTTCCGTTTTTTGGCTAGTTTAGGATATATAGCCTCCTAAAAAACTATTTTTGAAAATTCGTTATTTGTTGATTGATTCTTGAAAATCTCGACGAAATGAGACCAAAATATTATGTACGAATTCTCCGTTTTTTTGCTAGTTTAGGAGATAAAGCCTCCTTAAAATAAATTTTTTGTGAAAATCCCTTATTTGTTGATTGATTCTAGAATATATTGACAAATTAAGACCAAAATAATAAATGTATATTTTTTGAAAATCCGATATTTGTTGATTGATTCTTGAAAATCTCGACGAAATGAGACCAAATTATTATGTACGAATTTTCCGTTTTTTGGCTAGTTTAGGAGATATAGACTTCTTAATAAATATTTTTGGAAAATCCGTTATCTGTTGATTGATTCTAAAAAATCTCGGCGAAATGAGACCAAATTATTATGTACGAATTTTCCGTTTTTTGGCTAGTTTAGGAGATATAGACTTCTTAATAAATATTTTTGGAAAATCCGTTATCTGTTGATTGATTCTTAAAAATCTCGGCGAAATGAGACCAAAATATTATGTACGAATTTTCCGTTATTTGGCTAGTTTAGGAGATACAGCCTCCTTAATAAATATTTTTGGAAAATCCGTTATCTGTTGATTGATTCTTCAATATCTCGACGAAATGAGACAAAAATATTATGTACGAATTTTCCGTTATTTGGCTAGTTTAGGAGATATGGACTCCTTAAAAAATGTTTTTTGGAAATCCGTTATTTGTTGATTGATTCTTGAACATCTCGGCGAAATGAGACCAAAATATTATGTACGAATTCTCCGTTTTTGGGGTAGTTTAGGAGATAAAGCCTCTTTAAAAAAATGTTTTTTGAAAATACGTTATTTGTTGATTGATTCTTGAACATCTTGGCGAAATGAGACCAAATTATTATGTACGAATTTTCCGTTTTTTGGGTAGTTTAGGAGATATAGCCTCCTTAAAATATATTTTGTGAAAGTCCCTTATTTGTTGATTGATTCTAGAATATATTGACAAATTAAGACCAAAATAATAAATGTATATTTTTTGAAAATCCGTTATCTGTTGATTGATTCTTCAATATCTCGACGAAATGAGACCAAAGTATTATGTACGAATTTTCCGTTTTTTGGCTAGTTTAGAAGATATAGCCTCCTAAATAAAGATTTTTTGAAAATTCGTTATTTGTTGATTGATTCTTGAAAATCTCGGCGAATTGAGACTAAAATATTATGTACGAATTTTCCGTTATTTGGCTAGTTTAGTAGATATGGACTCCTTAAAAAATGTTTTTTGAAAATCCGTTATTTGTTGATAGATTCTTAAAAATCTCGGCCAAATGAGACCAAATTATTATGTACGAATTTTCCATTTTTTAGGCTAGTTTAGGAGATATAGACTTCTTAATAAATATTTTTGGAAAATCCGTTATCTGTTGATTGATTCTTAAAAATCTCGGCGAAATGAGACCAAATTATTATGTACGAATTTTCCATTTTTTAGGCTAGTTTAGGAGATATAGACTTCTTAATAAATATTTTTGGAAAATCCGTTATCTGTTGATTGATTCTTAAAAATCTCGGCGAAATGAGACCAAATTATTATGTACGAATTTTCCATTTTTTAGGCTAGTTTAGGAGATATAGACTTCTTAATAAATATTTTTGGAAAATCTGTTATCTGTTGATTGATTCTTAAAAATCTCGACGAAATGAGACCAAATTATTATGTACGAATTTTCCATTTTTTAGGCTAGTTTAGGAGATATAGACTTCTTAATAAATATTTTTGGAAAATCCGTTATCTGTTGATTGATTCTTGAAAATCTCGACGAAATGAGACCAAATTATTATGTACGAATTTTCCGTTTTTTGGCTAGTTTAGAAGATATATCCTCATTAATAAATATTTTTGGAAAATCCGTTATCTGTTGATTGATTCTTCAATATCTCGACGAAATGAGACCAAAGTATTATGTACGAATTTTCCGTTTTTTGGCTAGTTTAGGATATATAGCCTCCTAAAAAACTATTTTTTGAAAATTCGTTATTTGTTGATTGATTCTTGAAAATCTCGACGAAATGAGACCAAAATATTATGTACGAATTCTCCGTTTTTTTGCTAGTTTAGGAGATAAAGCCTCCTTAAAATAAATTTTTTGTGAAAATCCCTTATTTGTTGATTGATTCTAGAATATATTGACAAATTAAGACCAAAATAATAAATGTATATTTTTGAAAATCCGATATTTGTTGATTGATTCTTGAAAATCTCGACGAAATGAGACCAAATTATTATGTACGAATTTTCCGTTTTTTGGCTAGTTTAGGAGATATAGACTTCTTAATAAATATTTTTGGAAAATCCGTTATCTGTTGATTGATTCTAAAAAATCTCGGCGAAATGAGACCAAATTATTATGTACGAATTTTCCGTTTTTTGGCTAGTTTAGGAGATATAGACTTCTTAATAAATATTTTTGGAAAATCCGTTATCTGTTGATTGATTCTTAAAAATCTCGGCGAAATGAGACCAAAATATTATGTACGAATTTTCCGTTATTTGGCTAGTTTAGGAGATACAGCCTCCTTAATAAATATTTTTGGAAAATCCGTTATCTGTTGATTGATTCTTCAATATCTCGACGAAATGAGACAAAAATATTATGTACGAATTTTCCGTTATTTGGCTAGTTTAGGAGATATGGACTCCTTAAAAAATGTTTTTTGGAAATCCGTTATTTGTTGATTGATTCTTGAACATCTCGGCGAAATGAGACCAAAATATTATGTACGAATTCTCCGTTTTTGGGGTAGTTTAGGAGATAAAGCCTCTTTAAAAAAATGTTTTTTGAAAATACGTTATTTGTTGATTGATTCTTGAACATCTTGGCGAAATGAGACCAAATTATTATGTACGAATTTTCCGTTTTTTGGGTAGTTTAGGAGATATAGCCTCCTTAAAATATATTTTGTGAAAGTCCCTTATTTGTTGATTGATTCTAGAATATATTGACAAATTAAGACCAAAATAATAAATGTATATTTTTTGAAAATCCGTTATCTGTTGATTGATTCTTCAATATCTCGACGAAATGAGACCAAAGTATTATGTACGAATTTTCCGTTTTTTGGCTAGTTTAGAAGATATAGCCTCCTAAATAAAGATTTTTTGAAAATTCGTTATTTGTTGATTGATTCTTGAAAATCTCGGCGAATTGAGACTAAAATATTATGTACGAATTTTCCGTTATTTGGCTAGTTTAGTAGATATGGACTCCTTAAAAAATGTTTTTTGAAAATCCGTTATTTGTTGATAGATTCTTAAAAATCTCGGCCAAATGAGACCAAATTATTATGTACGAATTTTCCATTTTTTAGGCTAGTTTAGGAGATATAGACTTCTTAATAAATATTTTTGGAAAATCCGTTATCTGTTGATTGATTCTAAAAAATCTCGGCGAAATGAGACCAAATTATTATGTACGAATTTTCCATTTTTTAGGCTAGTTTAGGAGATATAGACTCCTTAATAAATATTTTTGGAAAATCCGTTATCTGTTGACTGATTCTTAAAAATCTCGGCGAAATGAGACCAAAGTATTATCTACGAATTTTTCATTATTATGCTTGTTTAGGAGATATAGCCTCCTTAATAAATATTTTTGGAAAATCCGTTATCTGTTGATTGATTCTTCAATATCTGGACGAAATGAGACCAAAGTATTATGTACGAATTTTCCGTTTTTTGGCTAGTTTAGAAGATATATCCTCATTAATAAATATTTTTGGAAAATCCGTTATCTGTTGATTGATTCTTCAATATCTCGACGAAATGAGACCAAAGTATTATGTACGAATTTTCCGTTTTTTTGGCTAGTTTAGAAGATATAGCCTCCTAAATAAATAATTTTTGAAAATTCGTTATTTGTTGATTGATTCTTGAAAATCTCGACGAAATGAGACCAAAATATTATGTACGAATTTTCCGTTTTTTGGCTAATTTAGGAGATATAGCCTCCTTGAAAATTCGTTATTTGTTGATTGATTCTTGAAAATCTCGACGAAATGAGACCAAAATATTATGTACGATTCCTAAAAAAATATTTTTTGAAAATCCATTATTTGTTGATTGATTGTCGAAAATCTCGGCGAAATGAGACCAAAATATTATGTACGAATTTTCCATTTTTTAGGCTAGTTTAGGAGATATAGACTTCTTAATAAATATTTTTGGAAAATCCGTTATCTGTTGATTGATTCTTAAAAATCTCGGCGAAATGAGACCAAATTATTATGTACGAATTTTCCATTTTTTAGGCTAGTTTAGGAGATATAGACTTCTTAATAAATATTTTTGGAAAATCCGTTATCTGTTGATTGATTCTTAAAAATCTCGGCGAAATGAGACCAAATTATTATGTACGAATTTTCCATTTTTTAGGCTAGTTTAGGAGATATAGACTTCTTAATAAATATTTTTGGAAAATCTGTTATCTGTTGATTGATTCTTAAAAATCTCGACGAAATGAGACCAAATTATTATGTACGAATTTTCCATTTTTTAGGCTAGTTTAGGAGATATAGACTTCTTAATAAATATTTTTGGAAAATCCGTTATCTGTTGATTGATTCTTGAAAATCTCGACGAAATGAGACCAAATTATTATGTACGAATTTTCCGTTTTTTGGCTAGTTTAGAAGATATATCCTCATTAATAAATATTTTTGGAAAATCCGTTATCTGTTGATTGATTCTTCAATATCTCGACGAAATGAGACCAAAGTATTATGTACGAATTTTCCGTTTTTTGGCTAGTTTAGGATATATAGCCTCCTAAAAAACTATTTTTTGAAAATTCGTTATTTGTTGATTGATTCTTGAAAATCTCGACGAAATGAGACCAAAATATTATGTACGAATTCTCCGTTTTTTTGCTAGTTTAGGAGATAAAGCCTCCTTAAAATAAATTTTTTGTGAAAATCCCTTATTTGTTGATTGATTCTAGAATATATTGACAAATTAAGACCAAAATAATAAATGTATATTTTTTGAAAATCCGATATTTGTTGATTGATTCTTGAAAATCTCGACGAAATGAGACCAAATTATTATGTACGAATTTTCCGTTTTTTGGCTAGTTTAGGAGATATAGACTTCTTAATAAATATTTTTGGAAAATCCGTTATCTGTTGATTGATTCTAAAAAATCTCGGCGAAATGAGACCAAATTATTATGTACGAATTTTCCGTTTTTTGGCTAGTTTAGGAGATATAGACTTCTTAATAAATATTTTTGGAAAATCCGTTATCTGTTGATTGATTCTTAAAAATCTCGGCGAAATGAGACCAAAATATTATGTACGAATTTTCCGTTATTTGGCTAGTTTAGGAGATACAGCCTCCTTAATAAATATTTTTGGAAAATCCGTTATCTGTTGATTGATTCTTCAATATCTCGACGAAATGAGACCAAAATATTATGTACGAATTTTCCGTTATTTGGCTAGTTTAGGAGATATGGACTCCTTAAAAAATGTTTTTTGGAAATCCGTTATTTGTTGATTGATTCTTGAACATCTCGGCGAAATGAGACCAAAATATTATGTACGAATTCTCCGTTTTTTGGGTAGTTTAGGAGATAAAGCCTCTTTAAAAAAATGTTTTTTTTAAAATACGTTATTTGTTGATTGATTCTTGAACATCTTGGCGAAATGAGACCAAATTATTATGTACGAATTTTCCGTTTTTTGGGTAGTTTAGGAGATATAGCCTCCTTAAAATATATTTTGTGAAAGTCCCTTATTTGTTGATTGATTCTAGAATATATTGACAAATTAAGACCAAAATAATAAATGTATATTTTTTGAAAATCCGTTATCTGTTGATTGATTCTTCAATATCTCGACGAAATGAGACCAAAGTATTATGTACGAATTTTCCGTTTTTTGGCTAGTTTAGAAGATATAGACTTCTTAATAAATATTTTTGGAAAATCCGTTATCTGTTGATTGATTCTTAAAAATCTCGGCGAAATGAGACCAAAATATTATGTACGAATTTTCCGTTATTTGGCTAGTTTAGGAGATACAGCCTCCTTAATAAATATTTTTGGAAAATCCGTTATCTGTTGATTGATTCTTCAATATCTCGACGAAATGAGACAAAAATATTATGTACGAATTTTCCGTTATTTGGCTAGTTTAGGAGATATGGACTCCTTAAAAAATGTTTTTTGGAAATCCGTTATTTGTTGATTGATTCTTGAACATCTCGGCGAAATGAGACCAAAATATTATGTACGAATTCTCCGTTTTTTGGGTAGTTTAGGAGATAAAGCCTCTTTAAAAAAATGTTTTTTGAAAATACGTTATTTGTTGATTGATTCTTGAACATCTTGGCGAAATGAGACCAAATTATTATGTACGAATTTTCCGTTTTTTGGGTAGTTTAGGAGATATAGCCTCCTTAAAATATATTTTGTGAAAGTCCCTTATTTGTTGATTGATTCTAGAATATATTGACAAATTAAGACCAAAATAATAAATGTATATTTTTTGAAAATCCGTTATCTGTTGATTGATTCTTCAATATCTCGACGAAATGAGACCAAAGTATTATGTACGAATTTTCCGTTTTTTGGCTAGTTTAGAAGATATAGCCTCCTAAATAAAGATTTTTTGAAAATTCGTTATTTGTTGATTGATTCTTGAAAATCTCGGCGAATTGAGACTAAAATATTATGTACGAATTTTCCGTTATTTGGCTAGTTTAGTAGATATGGACTCCTTAAAAAATGTTTTTTGAAAATCCGTTATTTGTTGATAGATTCTTAAAAATCTCGGCCAAATGAGACCAAATTATTATGTACGAATTTTCCATTTTTTAGGCTAGTTTAGGAGATATAGACTTCTTAATAAATATTTTTGGAAAATCCGTTATCTGTTGATTGATTCTAAAAAATCTCGGCGAAATGAGACCAAATTATTATGTACGAATTTTCCATTTTTTAGGCTAGTTTAGGAGATATAGACTCCTTAATAAATATTTTTGGAAAATCCGTTATCTGTTGACTGATTCTTAAAAATCTCGGCGAAATGAGACCAAAGTATTATCTACGAATTTTTCATTATTATGCTTGTTTAGGAGATATAGCCTCCTTAATAAATATTTTTGGAAAATCCGTTATCTGTTGATTGATTCTTCAATATCTGGACGAAATGAGACCAAAGTATTATGTACGAATTTTCCGTTTTTTGGCTAGTTTAGAAGATATATCCTCATTAATAAATATTTTTGGAAAATCCGTTATCTGTTGATTGATTCTTCAATATCTCGACGAAATGAGACCAAAGTATTATGTACGAATTTTCCGTTTTTTTGGCTAGTTTAGAAGATATAGCCTCCTAAATAAATAATTTTTGAAAATTCGTTATTTGTTGATTGATTCTTGAAAATCTCGACGAAATGAGACCAAAATATTATGTACGAATTTTCCGTTTTTTGGCTAATTTAGGAGATATAGCCTCCTTGAAAATTCGTTATTTGTTGATTGATTCTTGAAAATCTCGACGAAATGAGACCAAAATATTATGTACGATTCCTAAAAAAATATTTTTTGAAAATCCATTATTTGTTGATTGATTGTCGAAAATCTCGGCGAAATGAGACCAAAATATTATGTACGAATTTTCCATTTTTTAGGCTAGTTTAGGAGATATAGACTTCTTAATAAATATTTTTGGAAAATCCGTTATCTGTTGATTGATTCTTAAAAATCTCGGCGAAATGAGACCAAATTATTATGTACGAATTTTCCATTTTTTAGGCTAGTTTAGGAGATATAGACTTCTTAATAAATATTTTTGGAAAATCCGTTATCTGTTGATTGATTCTTAAAAATCTCGGCGAAATGAGACCAAATTATTATGTACGAATTTTCCATTTTTTAGGCTAGTTTAGGAGATATAGACTTCTTAATAAATATTTTTGGAAAATCTGTTATCTGTTGATTGATTCTTAAAAATCTCGACGAAATGAGACCAAATTATTATGTACGAATTTTCCATTTTTTAGGCTAGTTTAGGAGATATAGACTTCTTAATAAATATTTTTGGAAAATCCGTTATCTGTTGATTGATTCTTGAAAATCTCGACGAAATGAGACCAAATTATTATGTACGAATTTTCCGTTTTTTGGCTAGTTTAGAAGATATATCCTCATTAATAAATATTTTTGGAAAATCCGTTATCTGTTGATTGATTCTTCAATATCTCGACGAAATGAGACCAAAGTATTATGTACGAATTTTCCGTTTTTTGGCTAGTTTAGGATATATAGCCTCCTAAAAAACTATTTTTTGAAAATTCGTTATTTGTTGATTGATTCTTGAAAATCTCGACGAAATGAGACCAAAATATTATGTACGAATTCTCCGTTTTTTTGCTAGTTTAGGAGATAAAGCCTCCTTAAAATAAATTTTTTGTGAAAATCCCTTATTTGTTGATTGATTCTAGAATATATTGACAAATTAAGACCAAAATAATAAATGTATATTTTTTGAAAATCCGATATTTGTTGATTGATTCTTGAAAATCTCGACGAAATGAGACCAAATTATTATGTACGAATTTTCCGTTTTTTGGCTAGTTTAGGAGATATAGACTTCTTAATAAATATTTTTGGAAAATCCGTTATCTGTTGATTGATTCTAAAAAATCTCGGCGAAATGAGACCAAATTATTATGTACGAATTTTCCGTTTTTTGGCTAGTTTAGGAGATATAGACTTCTTAATAAATATTTTTGGAAAATCCGTTATCTGTTGATTGATTCTTAAAAATCTCGGCGAAATGAGACCAAAATATTATGTACGAATTTTCCGTTATTTGGCTAGTTTAGGAGATACAGCCTCCTTAATAAATATTTTTGGAAAATCCGTTATCTGTTGATTGATTCTTCAATATCTCGACGAAATGAGACCAAAATATTATGTACGAATTTTCCGTTATTTGGCTAGTTTAGGAGATATGGACTCCTTAAAAAATGTTTTTTGGAAATCCGTTATTTGTTGATTGATTCTTGAACATCTCGGCGAAATGAGACCAAAATATTATGTACGAATTCTCCGTTTTTTGGGTAGTTTAGGAGATAAAGCCTCTTTAAAAAAATGTTTTTTGAAAATACGTTATTTGTTGATTGATTCTTGAACATCTTGGCGAAATGAGACCAAATTATTATGTACGAATTTTCCGTTTTTTGGGTAGTTTAGGAGATATAGCCTCCTTAAAATATATTTTGTGAAAGTCCCTTATTTGTTGATTGATTCTAGAATATATTGACAAATTAAGACCAAAATAATAAATGTATATTTTTTGAAAATCCGTTATCTGTTGATTGATTCTTCAATATCTCGACGAAATGAGACCAAAGTATTATGAACGAATTTTCCGTTTTTTGGCTAGTTTAGAAGATATAGCCTCCTAAATAAAGATTTTTTGAAAATTCGTTATTTGTTGATTGATTCTTGAAAATCTCGGCGAATTGAGACTAAAATATTATGTACGAATTTTCCGTTATTTGGCTAGTTTAGTAGATATGGACTCCTTAAAAAATGTTTTTTGAAAATCCGTTATTTGTTGATAGATTCTTAAAAATCTCGGCCAAATGAGACCAAATTATTATGTACGAATTTTCCATTTTTTAGGCTAGTTTAGGAGATATAGACTTCTTAATAAATATTTTTGGAAAATCCGTTATCTGTTGATTGATTCTAAAAAATCTCGGCGAAATGAGACCAAATTATTATGTACGAATTTTCCATTTTTTAGGCTAGTTTAGGAGATATAGACTCCTTAATAAATATTTTTGGAAAATCCGTTATCTGTTGACTGATTCTTAAAAATCTCGGCGAAATGAGACCAAAGTATTATCTACGAATTTTTCATTATTATGCTTGTTTAGGAGATATAGCCTCCTTAATAAATATTTTTGGAAAATCCGTTATCTGTTGATTGATTCTTCAATATCTGGACGAAATGAGACCAAAGTATTATGTACGAATTTTCCGTTTTTTGGCTAGTTTAGAAGATATATCCTCATTAATAAATATTTTTGGAAAATCCGTTATCTGTTGATTGATTCTTCAATATCTCGACGAAATGAGACCAAAGTATTATGTACGAATTTTCCGTTTTTTTTGGCTAGTTTAGAAGATATAGCCTCCTAAATAAATAATTTTTGAAAATTCGTTATTTGTTGATTGATTCTTGAAAATCTCGACGAAATGAGACCAAAATATTATGTACGAATTTTCCGTTTTTTGGCTAATTTAGGAGATATAGCCTCCTTAAAATAAATTTTTTGTGAAAATCCCTTATTTGTTGATTGATTCTAGAATATATTGACAAATTAAGACCAAAATACAAAATGTATATTTTTTGAAAATCCGTTATTTGTTGATTGATTCTTGAAAATCTCGACGAAATGAGACCAAATTATTATGTACGAATTTTCCATTTTTTAGGCTAGTTTAGGAGATATAGACTCCTTAATAAATATTTTTGGAAAATCCGTTATCTGTTGATTGATTCTTCAATATCTCGACGAAATGAGACCAAAGTATTATGTACGAATTTTCCGTTTTTTGGCTAGTTTAGAAGATATAGACTTCTTAATAAATATTTTTTGAAAATTCGTTATTTGTTGATTGATTCTTGAAAATCTCGACGAAATGAGACCAAAATATTATGTTCGATTTCTCCGTTTTTTGGCTAGTTTTGGAGATATAGCCTCCTAAAAAAATATTTTTTGAAAATCCATTATCTGTTGATTGATTCTTCAATATCTCGACGAAATGAGACTAAAATATTATGTACGAATTTTCCGTTATTTGGCTAGTTTAGTAGATATGGACTCCTTAAAAAATGTTTTTTGAAAATCCGTTATTTGTTGATTGATTCTTGAACATCTCGGCGAAATGAGACCAAAATATTATGTACGAATTTTCCATTTTTTAGGCTAGTTTAGGAGATATAGACTTCTTAATAAATATTTTTTGAAAATCCGTTATCTGTTGATTGATTCTTAAAAATCTCGGCGAAATGAGACCAAATTATTATGTACGAATTTTCCATTTTTTAGGCTAGTTTAGGAGATATAGACTTCTTAATAAATATTTTTGGAAAATCCGTTATCTGTTGATTGATTCTTAAAAATCTCGGCGAAATGAGACCAAATTATTATGTACGAATTTTCCATTTTTTAGGCTAGTTTAGGAGATATAGACTTCTTAATAAATATTTTTGGAAAATCAGTTATCTGTTGATTGATTCTTAAAAATCTCGACGAAATGAAACCAAATTATTATGTACGAATTTTCCATTTTTTAGGCTAGTTTAGGAGATATAGACTTCTTAATAAATATTTTTGGAAAATCCGTTATCTGTTGATTGATTCTTGAAAATCTCGACGAAATGAGACCAAATTATTATGTACGAATTTTCCGTTTTTTGGCTAGTTTAGAAGATATATCCTCATTAATAAATATTTTTGGAAAATCCGTTATCTGTTGATTGATTCTTCAATATCTCGACGAAATGAGACCAAAGTATTATGTACGAATTTTCCGTTTTTTGGCTAGTTTAGGATATATAGCCTCCTAAAAAAATATTTTTTGAAAATCCATTATTTGTTGATTGATTGTCGAAAATCTCGGCGAAATGAGACTAAAATATTATGTACGAATTTTCCGTTTTTTGGCTAGTTTAGAAGATATAGCCCCCTAAATAAATATTTTTTGAAAATTCGGTTTTTGTTGATTGATTCTTGAAAATCTCGACGAAATGAGACCAAAATATTATGTACGAATTCTCCGTTTTTTGGCTAGTTTAGGAGATAAAGCCTCCTTAAAATAAATTTTTTGTGAAAATCCCTTATTTGTTGATTGATTCTAGAATATATTGACAAATTAAGACCAAAATAATAAATGTATATTTTTTGAAAATCCGATATTTGTTGATTGATTCTTGAAAATCTCGACGAAATGAGACCAAATTATTATGTACGAATTTTCCGTTTTTTGGCTAGTTTAGGAGATATAGACTTCTTAATAAATATTTTTGGAAAATCCGTTATCTGTTGATTGATTCTTAAAAATCTCGGCGAAATGAGACCAAAATATTATGTACGAATTTTCCGTTATTTGGCTAGTTTAGGAGATACAGCCTCCTTAATAAATATTTTTGGAAAATCCGTTATCTGTTGATTGATTCTTCAATATCTCGACGAAATGAGACCAAATTATTATGTACGAATTTTCCGTTTTTTGGCTAGTTTAGGAGATATAGACTTCTTAATAAATATTTTTGGAAAATCCGTTATCTGTTGATTGATTCTTAAAAATCTCGGCGAAATGAGACTAAAATATTATGTACGAATTTTCCGTTTTTTGGCTAGTTTAGAAGATATAGCCCCCTAAATAAATATTTTTTGAAAATTCGGTTTTTGTTGATTGATTCTTGAAAATCTCGACGAAATGAGACCAAAATATTATGTACGAATTTTCCGTTTTTTGGGTAGTTTAGGAGATATAGCCTCCTTAAAATATATTTTGTGAAAGTCCCTTATTTGTTGATTGATTCTAGAATATATTGACAAATTAAGACCAAAATAATACATGTATATTTTTTGAAAATCCGTTATTTGTTGATTGATTCTTGAAAATCTCAACGAAATGAGACCAAATTATTATGTACGAATTTTCCATATTTTAGGCTAGTTTAGGAGATATATCCTCCTTAATAAATATTTTTGGAAAATCCGTTATCTGTTGATTGATTCTTAAAAATCTCGGCGAAATGAGACCAAAGTATTATTTACGAATTTTTCATTATTATGATTGTTTAGGAGATATAGCCTCCTTAATAAATATTTTTGGAAAATCCGTTATCTGTTGATTGATTCTTCAATATCTCGACGAAATGAGACCAAAATATTAGGTACGAATTTTCCGTTTTTTGGCTAGTTTTGGAGATATAGCCTCTTAAAAAATATTTTTTGAAAATCCGTTATTTGTTGATTGATTCTTGAAAATCTCGACGAAATGAGACCAAATTATTATGTACGAATTTTCCGTTTTTTGGCTAGTTTAGGAGATAAAGCCTCCTAAATAAATATTTTTTGAAAATCCATTATTTGTTGATTGATTGTCGAAAATCTCGACGAAATGAGACCAATTTATTATGTACGAATTTTCCGTTTTTTGGCTAGTTTTGGAGATATAGACTCCTAAAAAAATACTTTTTGAAAATCCATTATTTGTTAATAGATTGTCGAAAATCTCGGCGAAATGAGACTAAAATATTATGTACGAATTTTCCGTTATTTGGCTAGTTTAGTAGATATGGACTCCTTAAAAAATGTTTTTTGAAAATCCGTTATTTGTTGATTGATTCTTGAACATCTCGGCGAAATGAGACCAAAATATTATGTACGAATTTTCCGTTTTTTGGGAAGTTTAGGAGATATAGCCTCCTTAAAATATATTTTGTGAAAATCCCTTATTTGTTGATTGATTCTAGAATATATTGACAAATTAAGACCAAAATAATAAATGTATATTTTTTGAAAATCCGTTATTTGTTGATTGATTCTTGAAAATCTCGACGAAATGAGACCAAAATATTATGTACGAATTTTCCGTTTTTTGGGTAGTTTAGGAGATATAGCCTCCTTAAAATATATTTTGTGAAAATGCCTTATTTGTTGATTGATTCTAGAATATATTGACAAATTAAGACCAAAATAATAAATGTATATTTTTTGAAAATCCGTTATTTGTTGATTGATTCTTGAAAATCTCGACGAAATGAGACCAAATTATTATGTACGAATTTTCCATTTTTTAGGCTAGTTTAGGAGATATAGACTCCTTAATAAATATTTTTGGAAAATCCGTTATCTGTTGATTGATTCTTAAAAATCTCTGCGAAATGAGACCAAAGTATTATTTACGAATTTTTCATTATTATGCTTGTTTAGGAGATATAGCCTCCTTAATAAATATTTTTGGAAAATCCGTTATCTGTTGATTGATTCTTCAATATCTCGACGAAATGAGACCAAAGTATTATGTACAAATTTTCTGTTTTTTGGCTAGTTTAGAAGATATATCCTCATTAATAAATATTTTTGGAAAATCCGTTATCTGTTGATTGATTCTTCAATATCTCGACGAAATGAGACCAAAGTATTATGTACGAATTTTCCGTTTTTTGGCTAGTTTAGAATATATAGCCTCTTAAATAAATATTTTTGGAAAATTCGTTATTTGTTGATTGATTCTTGAAAATCTCGACGAAATGAGACCATAATATTATGTACGAATTCTCCGTTTTTTGGCTAGTTTAAGAGATATAGCCTCCTTAAAATAAATTTTTTGTGAAAATCCCTTATTTGTTGATTGATTCTAGAATATATTGACAAATTAAGACCAAAATACTAAATGTATATTTTTTGAAAATCCGTTATTTGTTGATTGATTCTTGAAAATCTCGACGAAATGAGACCAAATTATTATGTACGAATTTTCCATTTTTTAGGCTAGTTTAGGAGATATAGACTCCTTAATAAATATTTTTGGAAAATCCGTTATCTGTTGATTGATTCTTAAAAATCTCGACGAAATGAGACCAAAGTATTATTTACGAATTTTTCATTATTATGATTGTTTAGGAGATATAGCCTCCTTAATAAATATTTTTGGAAAATCCGTTATCTGTTGATTGATTCTTCAATATCTCGACGAAATGAGACCAAAATATTAGGTACGAATTTTCCGTTTTTTGGCTAGTTTAGGAGATATAGACTTCTTAATAAATATTTTTGGAAAATCCGTTATCTGTTGATTGATTCTTAAAAATCTCGGCGAAATGAGACCAAAATATTATGTACGAATTTTCCGTTATTTGGCTAGTTTAGGAGATACAGCCTCCTTAATAAATATTTTTGGAAAATCCGTTATCTGTTGATTGATTCTTCAATATCTCGACGAAATGAGACCAAAATATTATGTACGAATTTTCCGTTATTTGGCTAGTTTAGGAGATATGGACTCCTTAAAAAATGTTTTTTGGAAATCCGTTATTTGTTGATTGATTCTTGAACATCTCGGCGAAATGAGACCAAAATATTATGTACGAATTCTCCGTTTTTTGGGTAGTTTAGGAGATAAAGCCTCTTTAAAAAAATGTTTTTTGAAAATACGTTATTTGTTGATTGATTCTTGAACATCTTGGCGAAATGAGACCAAATTATTATGTACGAATTTTCCGTTTTTTGGGTAGTTTAGGAGATATAGCCTCCTTAAAATATATTTTGTGAAAGTCCCTTATTTGTTGATTGATTCTAGAATATATTGACAAATTAAGACCAAAATAATACATGTATATTTTTTGAAAATCCGTTATTTGTTGATTGATTCTTGAAAATCTCAACGAAATGAGACCAAATTATTATGTACGAATTTTCCATTTTTTAGGCTAGTTTAGGAGATATATCCTCCTTAATAAATATTTTTGGAAAATCCGTTATCTGTTGATTGATTCTTAAAAATCTCGGCGAAATGAGACCAAAGTATTATTTACGAATTTTTCATTATTATGATTGTTTAGGAGATATAGCCTCCTTAATAAATATTTTTGGAAAATCCGTTATCTGTTGATTGATTCTTCAATATCTCGACGAAATGAGACCAAAATATTAGGTACGAATTTTCCGTTTTTTGGCTAGTTTTGGAGATATAGCCTCTTAAAAAAATATTTTTTGAAAATCCGTTATTTGTTGATTGATTCTTGAAAATCTCGACGAAATGAGACCAAATTATTATGTACGAATTTTCCGTTTTTTGGCTAGTTTAGGAGATAAAGCCTCCTAAAAAAATATTTTTGAAAATCCATTATTTGTTGATTGATTGTCGAAAATCTCGACGAAATGAGACCAATTTATTATGTACGAATTTTCCGTTTTTTGGCTAGTTTTGGAGATATAGACTCCTAAAAAAATACTTTTGAAAATCCATTATTTGTTAATAGATTGTCGAAAATCTCGGCGAAATGAGACTAAAATATTATGTACGAATTTTCCGTTTTTTGGCTAGTTTAGTAGATATGGACTCCTTAAAAAATGTTTTTTGAAAATCCGTTATTTGTTGATTGATTGTTGAACATCTCGGCGAAATGAGACCAAGATATTATGTACGAATTTTCCGTTTTTTGGGAAGTTTAGGAGATATAGCCTCCTTAAAATATATTTTGTGAAAATCCCTTATTTGTTGATTGATTCTAGAATATATTGACAAATTAAGACCAAAATAATAAATGTATATTTTTTGAAAATCCGTTATTTGTTGATTGATTCTTGAAAATCTCGACGAAATGAGACCAAAATATTATGTACGAATTTTCCGTTTTTTGGGTAGTTTAGGAGATATAGCCTCCTTAAAATATATTTTGTGAAAATCCCTTATTTGTTGATTGATTCTAGAATATATTGACAAATTAAGACCAAAATAATAAATGTATATTTTTTGAAAATCCGATATTTGTTGATTGATTCTTGAAAATCTCGACGAAATGAGACCAAATTATTATGTACGAATTTTCCGTTTTTTGGCTAGTTTAGGAGATATAGACTTCTTAATAAATATTTTTGGAAAATCCGTTATCTGTTGATTGATTCTTAAAAATCTCGGCGAAATGAGACCAAAATATTATGTACGAATTTTCCGTTATTTGGCTAGTTTAGGAGATACAGCCTCCTTAATAAATATTTTTGGAAAATCCGTTATCTGTTGATTGATTCTTCAATATCTCGACGAAATGAGACCAAAATATTATGTACGAATTTTCCGTTATTTGGCTAGTTTAGGAGATATGGACTCCTTAAAAAATGTTTTTTGGAAATCCGTTATTTGTTGATTGATTCTTGAACATCTCGGCGAAATGAGACCAAAATATTATGTACGAATTCTCCGTTTTTTGGGTAGTTTAGGAGATAAAGCCTCTTTAAAAAAATGTTTTTTGAAAATACGTTATTTGTTGATTGATTCTTGAACATCTTGGCGAAATGAGACCAAATTATTATGTACGAATTTTCCGTTTTTTGGGTAGTTTAGGAGATATAGCCTCCTTAAAATATATTTTGTGAAAGTCCCTTATTTGTTGATTGATTCTAGAATATATTGACAAATTAAGACCAAAATAATACATGTATATTTTTGAAAATCCGTTATTTGTTGATTGATTCTTGAAAATCTCAACGAAATGAGACCAAATTATTATGTACGAATTTTCCATTTTTTAGGCTAGTTTAGGAGATATATCCTCCTTAATAAATATTTTTGGAAAATCCGTTATCTGTTGATTGATTCTTAAAAATCTCGGCGAAATGAGACCAAAGTATTATTTACGAATTTTTCATTATTATGATTGTTTAGGAGATATAGCCTCCTTAATAAATATTTTTGGAAAATCCGTTATCTGTTGATTGATTCTTAAAAATCTCGGCGAAATGAGACCAAAGTATTATTTACGAATTTTTCATTATTATGATTGTTTAGGAGATATAGCCTCCTTAATAAATATTTTTGGAAAATCCGTTATCTGTTGATTGATTCTTCAATATCTCGACGAAATGAGACCAAAATATTAGGTACGAATTTTCCGTTTTTTGGCTAGTTTTGGAGATATAGCCTCTTAAAAAAATATTTTTTGAAAATCCGTTATTTGTTGATTGATTCTTGAAAATCTCGACGAAATGAGACCAAATTATTATGTACGAATTTTCCGTTTTTTGGCTAGTTTAGGAGATAAAGCCTCCTAAAAAAATATTTTTTGAAAATCCATTATTTGTTGATTGATTGTCGAAAATCTCGACGAAATGAGACCAATTTATTATGTACGAATTTTCCGTTTTTTGGCTAGTTTTGGAGATATAGACTCCTAAAAAAATACTTTTTGAAAATCCATTATTTGTTAATAGATTGTCGAAAATCTCGGCGAAATGAGACTAAAATATTATGTACGAATTTTCCGTTTTTTGGCTAGTTTAGTAGATATGGACTCCTTAAAAAATGTTTTTTGAAAATCCGTTATTTGTTGATTGATTGTTGAACATCTCGGCGAAATGAGACCAAGATATTATGTACGAATTTTCCGTTTTTTGGGAAGTTTAGGAGATATAGCCTCCTTAAAATATATTTTGTGAAAATCCCTTATTTGTTGATTGATTCTAGAATATATTGACAAATTAAGACCAAAATAATAAATGTATATTTTTGAAAATCCGTTATTTGTTGATTGATTCTTGAAAATCTCGACGAAATGAGACCAAAATATTATGTACGAATTTTCCGTTTTTTGGGTAGTTTAGGAGATATAGCCTCCTTAAAATATATTTTGTGAAAATCCCTTATTTGTTGATTGATTCTAGAATATATTGACAAATTAAGACCAAAATAATAAATGTATATTTTTTGAAAATCCGATATTTGTTGATTGATTCTTGAAAATCTCGACGAAATGAGACCAAATTATTATGTACGAATTTTCCGTTTTTGGCTAGTTTAGGAGATATAGACTTCTTAATAAATATTTTTGGAAAATCCGTTATCTGTTGATTGATTCTTAAAAATCTCGGCGAAATGAGACCAAAATATTATGTACGAATTTTCCGTTATTTGGCTAGTTTAGGAGATACAGCCTCCTTAATAAATATTTTTGGAAAATCCGTTATCTGTTGATTGATTCTTCAATATCTCGACGAAATGAGACCAAAATATTATGTACGAATTTTCCGTTATTTGGCTAGTTTAGGAGATATGGACTCCTTAAAAAATGTTTTTTGGAAATCCGTTATTTGTTGATTGATTCTTGAACATCTCGGCGAAATGAGACCAAAATATTATGTACGAATTCTCCGTTTTTTGGGTAGTTTAGGAGATAAAGCCTCTTTAAAAAAATGTTTTTTGAAAATACGTTATTTGTTGATTGATTCTTGAACATCTTGGCGAAATGAGACCAAATTATTATGTACGAATTTTCCGTTTTTTGGGTAGTTTAGGAGATATAGCCTCCTTAAAATATATTTTGTGAAAGTCCCTTATTTGTTGATTGATTCTAGAATATATTGACAAATTAAGACCAAAATAATACATGTATATTTTTTGAAAATCCGTTATTTGTTGATTGATTCTTGAAAATCTCAACGAAATGAGACCAAATTATTATGTACGAATTTTCCATTTTTTAGGCTAGTTTAGGAGATATATCCTCCTTAATAAATATTTTTGGAAAATCCGTTATCTGTTGATTGATTCTTAAAAATCTCGGCGAAATGAGACCAAAGTATTATTTACGAATTTTTCATTATTATGATTGTTTAGGAGATATAGCCTCCTTAATAAATATTTTTGGAAAATCCGTTATCTGTTGATTGATTCTTCAATATCTCGACGAAATGAGACCAAAATATTAGGTACGAATTTTCCGTTTTTTGGCTAGTTTTGGAGATATAGCCTCTTAAAAAAATATTTTTTGAAAATCCGTTATTTGTTGATTGATTCTTGAAAATCTCGACGAAATGAGACCAAATTATTATGTACGAATTTTCCGTTTTTTGGCTAGTTTAGTAGATATGGACTCCTTAAAAAATGTTTTTTGAAAATCCGTTATTTGTTGATTGATTCTTGAACATCTCGGCGAAATGAGACCAAAATATTATGTACGAATTTTCCGTTTTTTGGGAAGTTTAGGAGATATAGCCTCCTAAAAAAATACTTTTTGAAAATCCATTATTTGTTAATAGATTGTCGAAAATCTCGGCGAAATGAGACTAAAATATTATGTACGAATTTTCCGTTATTTGGCTAGTTTAGTAGATATGGACTCCTTAAAAAATGTTTTTTGAAAATCCGTTATTTGTTGATTGATTCTTGAACATCTCGGCGAAATGAGACCAAAATATTATGTACGAATTTTCCGTTTTTTGGGAAGTTTAGGAGATATAGCCTCCTTAAAATAAATTTTTTGTGAAAATCCCTTATTTGTTGATTGATTCTAGAATATATTGACAAATTAAGACCAAAATAATATATGTATATTTTTTGAAAATCCGTTATTTGTTGATTGATTCTTGAAAATCTCGACGACATGAGACCAAATTATTATGTACGAATTTTCCATTTTTTAGGCTAGTTTAGGAGATATAGACTCCTTAATAAATATTTTTGGAAAATCCGTTATCTGTTGATTGATTCTTAAAAATCTCGACGAAATGAGACCAAAGTATTATTTACGAATTTTTCATTATTATGATTGTTTAGGAGATATAGCCTCCTTAATAAATATTTTTGGAAAATCCGTTATCTGTTGATTGATTCTTCAATATCTCGACGAAATGAGACCAAAATATTAGGTACGAATTTTCCGTTTTTTGGCTAGTTTAGGAGATATAGACTTCTTAATAAATATTTTTGGAAAATCCGTTATCTGTTGATTGATTCTTAAAAATCTCGGCGAAATGAGACCAAAATATTATGTACGAATTTTCCGTTATTTGGCTAGTTTAGGAGATACAGCCTCCTTAATAAATATTTTTGGAAAATCCGTTATCTGTTGATTGATTCTTCAATATCTCGACGAAATGAGACCAAAATATTATGTACGAATTTTCCGTTATTTGGCTAGTTTAGGAGATATGGACTCCTTAAAAAAATGTTTTTTGGAAATCCGTTATTTGTTGATTGATTCTTGAACATCTCGGCGAAATGAGACCAAAATATTATGTACGAATTCTCCGTTTTTTGGGTAGTTTAGGAGATAAAGCCTCTTTAAAAAAATGTTTTTTGAAAATACGTTATTTGTTGATTGATTCTTGAACATCTTGGCGAAATGAGACCAAATTATTATGTACGAATTTTCCGTTTTTTGGGTAGTTTAGGAGATATAGCCTCCTTAAAATATATTTTGTGAAAGTCCCTTATTTGTTGATTGATTCTAGAATATATTGACAAATTAAGACCAAAATAATAAATGTATATTTTTTGAAAATCCGTTATTTGTTGATTGATTCTTGAAAATCTCAACGAAATGAGACCAAATTATTATGTACGAATTTTCCATTTTTTAGGCTAGTTTAGGAGATATAGACTCCTTAATAAATATTTTTGGAAAATCCGTTATCTGTTGATTGATTCTTAAAAATCTCGACGAAATGAGGCCAAATTATTATGTACGAATTTTCCGTTATTTGGCTAGTTTAGGAGATATGGACTCCTTAATAAATATTTTTGGAAAATCCGTTATCTGTTGATTGATTCTTAAAAATCTCGGCGAAATGAGACCAAAGTATTATTTACGAATTTTTCATTATTATGATTGTTTAGGAGATATAGCCTCCTTAATAAATATTTTTGGAAAATCCGTTATCTGTTGATTGATTCTTCAATATCTCGACGAAATGAGACCAAAATATTAGGTACGAATTTTCCGTTTTTTGGCTAGTTTTGGAGATATAGCCTCTTAAAAAAATATTTTTTGAAAATCCGTTATTTGTTGATTGATTCTTGAAAATCTCGACGAAATGAGACCAAATTATTATGTACGAATTTTCCGTTTTTTGGCTAGTTTAGGAGATAAAGCCTCCTAAAAAAATATTTTTTGAAAATCCATTATTTGTTGATTGATTGTCGAAAATCTCGACGAAATGAGACTAAAATATTATGTACGAATTTTCCGTTTTTTGGCTAGTTTAGTAGATATGGACTCCTTAAAAAATGTTTTTTGAAAATCCGTTATTTGTTGATTGATTCTTGAACATCTCGGCGAAATGAGACCAAAATATTATGTACGAATTTTCCGTTTTTTGGGAAGTTTAGGAGATATAGCCTCCTTAAAATATATTTTGTGGAAATCCCTTATTTGTTGATTGATTCTAGAATATATTGACAAATTAAGACCAAAATAATAAATGTATATTTTTTGAAAATCCGTTATTTGTTGATTGATTCTTGAAAATCTCGACGAAATGAGACCAAAATATTATGTACGAATTTTCCGTTTTTTGGGTAGTTTAGGAGATATAGCCTCCTTAAAATATATTTTGTGAAAATCCCTTATTTGTTGATTGATTCTAGAATATATTGACAAATTAAGACCAAAATAATAAATGTATATTTTTTGAAAATCCGTTATTTGTTGATTGATTCTTGAAAATCTCGACGAAATGAGACCAAATTATTATGTACGAATTTTCCATTTTTTAGGCTAGTTTAGGAGATATAGACTCCTTAATAAATATTTTTGGAAAATCCGTTATCTGTTGATTGATTCTTAAAAATCTCTGCGAAATGAGACCAAAGTATTATTTACGAATTTTTCATTATTATGCTTGTTTAGGAGATATAGCCTCCTTAATAAATATTTTTGGAAAATCCGTTATCTGTTGATTGATTCTTCAATATCTCGACGAAATGAGACCAAATTATTATGTACGAATTTTCCATTTTTTAGGCTAGTTTAGAATATATAGCCTCTTAAATAAATATTTTTGGAAAATTCGTTATTTGTTGATTGATTCTTGAAAATCTCGACGAAATGAGACCATAATATTATGTACGAATTCTCCGTTTTTTGGCTAGTTTAAGAGATATAGCCTCCTTAAAATAAATTTTTTGTGAAAATCCCTTATTTGTTGATTGATTCTAGAATATATTGACAAATTAAGACCAAAATACTAAATGTATATTTTTTGAAAATCCGTTATTTGTTGATTGATTCTTGAAAATCTCGACGACATGAGACCAAATTATTATGTACGAATTTTCCATTTTTTAGGCTAGTTTAGGAGATATAGACTCCTTAATAAATATTTTTGGAAAATCCGTTATCTGTTGATTGATTCTTCAATATCTCGACGAAATGAGACCAAAATATTAGGTACGAATTTTCCGTTTTTTGGCTAGTTTAGGAGATATAGACTTCTTAATAAATATTTTTGGAAAATCCGTTATCTGTTGATTGATTCTTAAAAATCTCGGCGAAATGAGACCAAAGTATTATTTACGAATTTTTCATTATTATGATTGTTTAGGAGATATAGACTTCTTAATAAATATTTTTGGAAAATCCGTTATCTGTTGATTGATTCTTAAAAATCTCGGCGAAATGAGACCAAAGAATTATTATTTACGAATTTTTCATTATTATGATTGTTTAGGAGATATAGCCTCCTTAATAAATATTTTTGGAAAATCCGTTATTTGTTGATTGATTCTTGAAAATCTCAACGAAATGAGACCAAATTATTATGTACGAATTTTCCATTTTTAGGCTAGTTTAGGAGATATAGCCTCCTTAATAAATATTTTTGGAAAATCCGTTATCTGTTGATTGATTCTTAAAAATCTCGACGAAATGAGACCAAATTATTATGTACGAATTTTCCGTTATTTGGCTAGTTTAGGAGATATGGACTCCTTAATAAATATTTTTGGAAAATCCGTTATCTGTTGATTGATTCTTAAAAATCTCGGCGAAATGAGACCAAAGTATTATTTACGAATTTTTCATTATTATGATTGTTTAGGAGATATAGCCTCCTTAATAAATATTTTTGGAAAATCCGTTATCTGTTGATTGATTCTTCAATATCTCGACGAAATGAGACCAAAATATTAGGTACGAATTTTCCGTTTTTTGGCTAGTTTTGGAGATATAGCCTCTTAAAAAATATTTTTTGAAAATCCGTTATTTGTTGATTGATTCTTGAAAATCTCGACGAAATGAGACCAAATTATTATGTACGAATTTTCCGTTTTTTGGCTAGTTTAGGAGATAAAGCCTCCTAAAAAAATATTTTTTGAAAATCCATTATTTGTTGATTGATTGTCGAAATTCTCGACGAAATGAGACTAAAATATTATGTACGAATTTTCCGTTTTTTGGCTAGTTTAGTAGATATGGACTCCTTAAAAAATGTTTTTTGAAAATCCGTTATTTGTTGATTGATTCTTGAACATCTCGGCGAAATGAGACCAAAATATTATGTACGAATTTTCCGTTTTTTGGGAAGTTTAGGAGATATAGCCTCCTTAAAATATATTTTGTGGAAATCCCTTATTTGTTGATTGATTCTAGAATATATTGACAAATTAAGACCAAAATAATAAATGTATATTTTTGAAAATCCGTTATTTGTTGATTGATTCTTGAAAATCTCGACGAAATGAGACCAAAATATTATGTACGAATTTTCCGTTTTTTGGGTAGTTTAGGAGATATAGCCTCCTTAAAATATATTTTGTGAAAATCCCTTATTTGTTGATTGATTCTAGAATATATTGACAAATTAAGACCAAAATAATAAATGTATATTTTTTGAAAATCCGTTATTTGTTGATTGATTCTTGAAAATCTCGACGAAATGAGACCAAATTATTATGTACGAATTTTCCATTTTTTAGGCTAGTTTAGGAGATATAGACTCCTTTATAAATATTTTTGGAAAATCCGTTATCTGTTGATTGATTCTTAAAAATCTCTGCGAAATGAGACCAAAGTATTATTTACGAATTTTTCATTATTATGCTTGTTTAGGAGATATAGCCTCCTTAATAAATATTTTTGGAAAATCCGTTATCTGTTGATTGATTCTTCAATATCTCGACGAAATGAGACCAAATTATTATGTACGAATTTTCCATTTTTTAGGCTAGTTTAGAATATATAGCCTCTTAAATAAATATTTTTGGAAAATTCGTTATTTGTTGATTGATTCTTGAAAATCTCGACGAAATGAGACCATAATATTATGTACGAATTCTCCGTTTTTTGGCTAGTTTAAGAGATATAGCCTCCTTAAAATAAATTTTTTGTGAAAATCCCTTATTTGTTGATTGATTCTAGAATATATTGACAAATTAAGACCAAAATACTAAATGTATATTTTTTGAAAATCCGTTATTTGTTGATTGATTCTTGAAAATCTCGACGACATGAGACCAAATTATTATGTACGAATTTTCCATTTTTTAGGCTAGTTTAGGAGATATAGACTCCTTAATAAATATTTTTGGAAAATCCGTTATCTGTTGATTGATTCTTCAATATCTCGACGAAATGAGACCAAAATATTAGGTACGAATTTTCCGTTTTTTGGCTAGTTTAGGAGATATAGACTTCTTAATAAATATTTTTGGAAAATCCGTTATCTGTTGATTGATTCTTAAAAATCTCGGCGAAATGAGACCAAAATATTATGTACGAATTTTCCGTTATTTGGCTAGTTTAGGAGATACAGCCTCCTTAATAAATATTTTTGGAAAATCCGTTATCTGTTGATTGATTCTTCAATATCTCGACGAAATGAGACCAAAATATTATGTACGAATTTTCCGTTATTTGGCTAGTTTAGGAGATATGGACTCCTTAAAAAATGTTTTTTGGAAATCCGTTATTTGTTGATTGATTCTTGAACATCTCGGCGAAATGAGACCAAAATATTATGTACGAATTCTCCGTTTTTTGGGTAGTTTAGGAGATAAAGCCTCTTTAAAAAAATGTTTTTTGAAAATACGTTATTTGTTGATTGATTCTTGAACATCTTGGCGAAATGAGACCAAATTATTATGTACGAATTTTCCGTTTTTTGGGTAGTTTAGGAGATATAGCCTCCTTAAAATATATTTTGTGAAAGTCCCTTATTTGTTGATTGATTCTAGAATATATTGACAAATTAAGACCAAAATAATAAATGTATATTTTTTGAAAATCCGTTATTTGTTGATTGATTCTTGAAAATCTCAACGAAATGAGACCAAATTATTATGTACGAATTTTCCATTTTTTAGGCTAGTTTAGGAGATATAGACTCCTTAATAAATATTTTTGGAAAATCCGTTATCTGTTGATTGATTCTTAAAAATCTCGACGAAATGAGGCCAAATTATTATGTACGAATTTTCCGTTATTTGGCTAGTTTAGGAGATATGGACTCCTTAATAAATATTTTTGGAAAATCCGTTACCTGTTGATTGATTCTTAAAAATCTCGGCGAAATGAGACCAAAGTATTATTTACGAATTTTTCATTATTATGATTGTTTAGGAGATATAGCCTCCTTAATAAATATTTTTGGAAAATCCGTTATCTGTTGATTGATTCTTCAATATCTCGACGAAATGAGACCAAAATATTAGGTACGAATTTTCCGTTTTTTGGCTAGTTTTGGAGATATAGCCTCTTAAAAAAATATTTTTGAAAATCCGTTATTTGTTGATTGATTCTTGAAAATCTCGACGAAATGAGACCAAATTATTATGTACGAATTTTCCGTTTTTTGGCTAGTTTAGGAGATAAAGCCTCCTAAAAAAATATTTTTTGAAAATCCATTATTTGTTGATTGATTGTCGAAAATCTCGACGAAATGAGACTAAAATATTATGTACGAATTTTCCGTTTTTTGGCTAGTTTAGTAGATATGGACTCCTTAAAAAATGTTTTTTGAAAATCCGTTATTTGTTGATTGATTCTTGAACATCTCGGCGAAATGAGACCAAAATATTATGTACGAATTTTCCGTTTTTTGGGAAGTTTAGGAGATATAGCCTCCTTAAAATATATTTTGTGAAAATCCCTTATTTGTTGATTGATTCTAGAATATATTGACAAATTAAGACCAAAATAATAAATGTATATTTTTTGAAAATCCGTTATTTGTTGATTGATTCTTGAAAATCTCGACGAAATGAGACCAAAATATTATGTACGAATTTTCCGTTTTTTGGGTAGTTTAGGAGATATAGCCTCCTTAAAATATATTTTGTGAAAATCCCTTATTTGTTGATTGATTCTAGAATATATTGACAAATTAAGACCAAAATAATAAATGTATATTTTTTGAAAATCCGTTATTTGTTGATTGATTCTTGAAAATCTCGACGAAATGAGACCAAATTATTATGTACGAATTTTCCATTTTTTAGGCTAGTTTAGGAGATATAGACTCCTTAATAAATATTTTTGGAAAATCCGTTATCTGTTGATTGATTCTTAAAAATCTCTGCGAAATGAGACCAAAGTATTATTTACGAATTTTTCATTATTATGCTTGTTTAGGAGATATAGCCTCCTTAATAAATATTTTTGGAAAATCCGTTATCTGTTGATTGATTCTTCAATATCTCGACGAAATGAGACCAAATTATTATGTACGAATTTTCCATTTTTTAGGCTAGTTTAGAATATATAGCCTCTTAAATAAATATTTTTGGAAAATTCGTTATTTGTTGATTGATTCTTGAAAATCTCGACGAAATGAGACCATAATATTATGTACGAATTCTCCGTTTTTTGGCTAGTTTAAGAGATATAGCCTCCTTAAAATAAATTTTTGTGAAAATCCCTTATTTGTTGATTGATTCTAGAATATATTGACAAATTAAGACCAAAATACTAAATGTATATTTTTTGAAAATCCGTTATTTGTTGATTGATTCTTGAAAATCTCGACGACATGAGACCAAATTATTATGTACGAATTTTCCATTTTTTAGGCTAGTTTAGGAGATATAGACTCCTTAATAAATATTTTTGGAAAATCCGTTATCTGTTGATTGATTCTTCAATATCTCGACGAAATGAGACCAAAATATTAGGTACGAATTTTCCGTTTTTTGGCTAGTTTAGGAGATATAGACTTCTTAATAAATATTTTTGGAAAATCCGTTATCTGTTGATTGATTCTTAAAAATCTCGGCGAAATGAGACCAAAGTATTATTTACGAATTTTTCATTATTATGATTGTTTAGGAGATATAGACTTCTTAATAAATATTTTTGGAAAATCCGTTATCTGTTGATTGATTCTTAAAAATCTCGGCGAAATGAGACCAAAGAATTATTATTTACGAATTTTTCATTATTATGATTGTTTAGGAGATATAGCCTCCTTAATAAATATTTTTGGAAAATCCGTTATTTGTTGATTGATTCTTGAAAATCTCAACGAAATGAGACCAAATTATTATGTACGAATTTTCCATTTTTTAGGCTAGTTTAGGAGATATAGACTCCTTAATAAATATTTTTGGAAAATCCGTTATCTGTTGATTGATTCTTAAAAATCTCGACGAAATGAGACCAAATTATTATGTACGAATTTTCCGTTATTTGGCTAGTTTAGGAGATATGGACTCCTTAATAAATATTTTTGGAAAATCCGTTATCTGTTGATTGATTCTTAAAAATCTCGGCGAAATGAGACCAAAGTATTATTTACGAATTTTTCATTATTATGATTGTTTAGGAGATATAGCCTCCTTAATAAATATTTTTGGAAAATCCGTTATCTGTTGATTGATTCTTCAATATCTCGACGAAATGAGACCAAAATATTAGGTACGAATTTTCCGTTTTTTGGCTAGTTTTGGAGATATAGCCTCTTAAAAAAATATTTTTTGAAAATCCGTTATTTGTTGATTGATTCTTGAAAATCTCGACGAAATGAGACCAAATTATTATGTACGAATTTTCCGTTTTTTGGCTAGTTTAGGAGATAAAGCCTCCTAAAAAAATATTTTTTGAAAATCCATTATTTGTTGATTGATTGTCGAAAATCTCGACGAAATGAGACTAAAATATTATGTACGAATTTTCCGTTTTTTGGCTAGTTTAGTAGATATGGACTCCTTAAAAAATGTTTTTTGAAAATCCGTTATTTGTTGATTGATTCTTGAACATCTCGGCGAAATGAGACCAAAATATTATGTACGAATTTTCCGTTTTTTGGGAAGTTTAGGAGATATAGCCTCCTTAAAATATATTTTGTGGAAATCCCTTATTTGTTGATTGATTCTAGAATATATTGACAAATTAAGACCAAAATAATAAATGTATATTTTTTGAAAATCCGTTATTTGTTGATTGATTCTTGAAAATCTCGACGAAATGAGACCAAAATATTATGTACGAATTTTCCGTTTTTTGGGTAGTTTAGGAGATATAGCCTCCTTAAAATATATTTTGTGAAAATCCCTTATTTGTTGATTGATTCTAGAATATATTGACAAATTAAGACCAAAATAATAAATGTATATTTTTTGAAAATCCGTTATTTGTTGATTGATTCTTGAAAATCTCGACGAAATGAGACCAAATTATTATGTACGAATTTTCCATTTTTTAGGCTAGTTTAGGAGATATAGACTCCTTAATAAATATTTTTGGAAAATCCGTTATCTGTTGATTGATTCTTAAAAATCTCTGCGAAATGAGACCAAAGTATTATTTACGAATTTTTCATTATTATGCTTGTTTAGGAGATATAGCCTCCTTAATAAATATTTTTGGAAAATCCGTTATCTGTTGATTGATTCTTCAATATCTCGACGAAATGAGACCAAATTATTATGTACGAATTTTCCATTTTTTAGGCTAGTTTAGAATATATAGCCTCTTAAATAAATATTTTTGGAAAATTCGTTATTTGTTGATTGATTCTTGAAAATCTCGACGAAATGAGACCATAATATTATGTACGAATTCTCCGTTTTTTGGCTAGTTTAAGAGATATAGCCTCCTTAAAATAAATTTTTTGTGAAAATCCCTTATTTGTTGATTGATTCTAGAATATATTGACAAATTAAGACCAAAATACTAAATGTATATTTTTTGAAAATCCGTTATTTGTTGATTGATTCTTGAAAATCTCGACGACATGAGACCAAATTATTATGTACGAATTTTCCATTTTTTAGGCTAGTTTAGGAGATATAGACTCCTTAATAAATATTTTTGGAAAATCCGTTATCTGTTGATTGATTCTTCAATATCTCGACGAAATGAGACCAAAATATTAGGTACGAATTTTCCGTTTTTTGGCTAGTTTAGGAGATATAGACTTCTTAATAAATATTTTTGGAAAATCCGTTATCTGTTGATTGATTCTTAAAAATCTCGGCGAAATGAGACCAAAGTATTATTTACGAATTTTTCATTATTATGATTGTTTAGGAGATATAGACTTCTTAATAAATATTTTTGGAAAATCCGTTATCTGTTGATTGATTCTTAAAAATCTCGGCGAAATGAGACCAAAGTATTATTTACGAATTTTTCATTATTATGATTGTTTAGGAGATATAGCCTCCTTAATAAATATTTTTGGAAAATCCGTTATCTGTTGATTGATTCTTCAATATCTCGACGAAATGAGACCAAAATATTAGGTACGAATTTTCCGTTTTTTGGCTAGTTTAGGAGATATAGACTTCTTAATAAATATTTTTGGAAAATCCGTTATCTGTTGATTGATTCTTAAAAATCTCGGCGAAATGAGACCAAAATATTATGTACGAATTTTCCGTTATTTGGCTAGTTTAGGAGATACAGCCTCCTTAATAAATATTTTTGGAAAATCCGTTATCTGTTGATTGATTCTTCAATATCTCGACGAAATGAGACCAAAATATTATGTACGAATTTTCCGTTATTTGGCTAGTTTAGGAGATACAGCCTCCTTAATAAATGTTTTTTGGAAATCCGTTATTTGTTGATTGATTCTTGAAAATCTCAACGAAATGAGACCAAATTATTATGTACGAATTTTCCATTTTTTAGGCTAGTTTAGGAGATATATCCTCCTTAATAAATATTTTTGGAAAATCCGTTATCTGTTGATTGATTCTTGAAAATCTCGACGAAATGAGACCAAATTATTATGTACGAATTTTCCGTTTTTTGGCTAGTTTAGGAGATAAAGCCTCCTAAAAAAATATTTTTTGAAAATCCATTATTTGTTGATTGATTGTCGAAAACCTCGGCGAAATGAGACTAAAATATTATGTACGAATTTTCCGTTTTTTGGCTAGTTTAGGAGATATAGCCTCCTAAATAAATATTTTTTGAAAATTCGGTACTTGTTGGTGGATTCTTGAAAATCTCGACGAAATGAGACCAAAATATTAGGTACGAATTTTCCGTTTTTTGGATAGTTTTGGAGATATAGCCTCCTAAAAAAATGTTTTTTGACAATCCGTTATTTGTTGATTGATTCTTGAAAATCTCGACGAAATGAGACCAAAATATTATATGCGAATTTTCCGTTATTTGGCTAGTTTGGAAGATATAGCCTCCTTAAAAAATATTTTTTGAAAATCCATTATTTGTTAATAGATTGTCGAAAATCTCGGCGAAATGAGACTAAAATAGTATGTACGAATTTTCCGTTTTTTGGGTAGTTTAGGAGATATAGCCTCCTTAAAATATATTTTGTGAAAGTCCGTTATTTGTTGATTGATTCTTGAAAATCTCGACGAAATTAGACCAAATTATTATGTACGAATTTTCCATTTTTTAGGCTAGTTTAGGAGATATAGACTCCTTAATAAATATTTTTGGAAAATCCGTTATCTGTTGATTGATTCTTAAAAATCTCTGCGAAATGAGACCAAAGTATTATTTACGAATTTTTCATTATTATGCTTGTTTAGGAGATATAGCCTCCTTAATAAATATTTTTGGAAAATCCGTTATCTGTTGATTGATTCTTCAATATCTCGACGAAATGAGACCAAAGTATTATGTACAAATTTTCCGTTTTTTGGCTAGTTTAGAAGATATAGCCTCCTAAATAAATATTTTTGGAAAATCCGTTATCTGTTGATTGATTCTTCAATATCTCGACGAAATGAGACTAAAATATTATGTACGAATTTTCCGTTTTTTGGGTAGTTTAGGAGATAAAGCCCCTTTAAAAAAATATTTTTGAAAAATCCGTTATTTGTTGATTGATTCTAGAATATCTTGACGAAATGAGTTCAAAATATTATGTACGAATTTTCCGTTATTTGGCTAGTTTAGATATGGACTTCTTAAAAAATCTTTTTTGAAAATCAGTTATTTGTTGATTGATTCTTGAAAATCTCGGCGAAATGAAACTGAAATATTATGTCGAATTTTCCGTTTTTTGGCTAGTTTAGGAGATATAGCCTCCTTAAAATATATTTTGTGAAAATCCCTTATTTGTTGATTGATTCTAGAATATATTGACAAATTAAGAGCAAAATAATAAATGTATATATTTTGAAAATCCGTTATTTGTTGATGGATTCTTGAAAATCTCGACGAAATGAGACCAAAATATTATATGCGAATTTTCCGTTATTTGGCTAGTTTGGAAGATATAGCCTCCTTAAAAAATATTTTTTGAAAATATGTTATTTGTTGATTGATTCTAGAATATATTGACAAATTAAGACCAATATAATATATGTATATTTTTGAAAATCCGTTATTTGTTGGTTGATTATTGAAAATCTCGGCGAAATGAGACCAAAATATTATGTACGAATTTTCCATTTTTTGGCTAGTTTAGGAGATATAGCCTCCATAAAATATATTTTGTGAAAATCCCTTATTTGTTGATTGATTCTAGAATATATTGACAAATTAAGAGCAAAATAATAAATGTATATATTTTGAAAATCCGTTATCTGTTGATTGATTCTTAAAAACCTCGGCAAAATGAGACTAAAATATTATGTACGAATTTTCCGTTATTTGGCTAGTTTAGGAGATACAGCCTCCTTAATAAATATTTTGGGAAAATCCGTAATTTGTTGATTGATTCTTGAACATCTCTGCGAAATGACACCAAAATATTATGTACGAATTTTCCGTTTTTTTTGATAGTTTAGGAGATATAGCCTCCTTAAAATATATTTTGTGAAAATCCCTTATTTGTTGATTGATTCTAGAATATATTGACAAATTAAGAGCAAAATAATAAATGTATATATTTTGAAAATCCGTTATTTGTTGATGGATTCTTGAAAATCTCGACGAAATGAGACCAAAATATTATATGCGAATTTTCCGTTATTTGGCTAGTTTGGAAGATATAGCCTCCTTAAAAAATATTTTTTGAAAATATGTTATTTGTTGATTGATTCTAGAATATATTGACAAATTAAGACCAATATAATATATGTATATTTTTGAAAATCCGTTATTTGTTGGTTGATTATTGAAAATCTCGGCGAAATGAGACCAAAATATTATGTACGAATTTTCCATTTTTTGGCTAGTTTAGGAGATATAGCCTCCATAAAATATATTTTGTGAAAATCCCTTATTTGTTGATTGATTCTAGAATATATTGACAAATTAAGAGCAAAATAATAAATGTATATATTTTGAAAATCCGTTATCTGTTGATTGATTCTTAAAAACCTCGGCAAAATGAGACTAAAATATTATGTACGAATTTTCCGTTATTTGGCTAGTTTAGGAGATACAGCCTCCTTAATAAATATTTTGGGAAAATCCGTAATTTGTTGATTGATTCTTGAACATCTCTGCGAAATGACACCAAAATATTATGTACGAATTTTCCGTTTTTTTTGATAGTTTAGGAGATATAGCCTCCTTAAAATATATTTTGTGAAAATCCGTTATTTGTTGATTGATTCTAGAATATTTTGACAAATTAAGACCAAAATAATAAATGTATATTATTTGAAAATCGGTTATTTGTTGATTGATTCTTGAAAATCTCGACGAAATGAGACCAAATTATTATGCACGAATTTTCCATTTTTTAGGCTAGTTTAGGAGATATAGACTCCTTAATAAATATTTTTGGAAAATCCGTTATCTGTTGATTGATTCTTAAATATCTCTGCGAAATGAGACCAAAGTATTATTTACGAATTTTTCATTATTATGCTTGTTTAGGAGATATAGCCTCCTTAATAAATATTTTTGGAAAATCCGTTATCTGTTGATTGATTCTTAAAAACCTCGGCAAAATGAGACTAAAATATTATGTACGAATTTTCCGTTATTTGGCTAGTTTGGGAGATACAGCCTCCTTAATAAATATTTTTAGAAAATCCGTTATCTGTTGATTGATTCTTCAATATCTCGACGAAATGAGACCAAAATATTATGTACGAATTTTCCGTTATTTGGCTAGTTTAGGAGATATGGACTTCTTAAAAAATGTTTTTTGAAAATCCGTAAGTTGTCGATTGATTCTTGAACATCTCTGCGAAATGAGACCAAAATATTATGTACGAATTTTCCGTTTTTTGGATAGTTTAGGAGATATAGCCTCCTTAAAATATATTTTGTGAAAATCCGTTATTTGTTGATTGTATAATGATTCACAATATATAATACTTTGTGTCTTCTTTATTTAATTGAAGAGTTGGAGGCAGCAAAGGTGCCGCTTCCAACGTTCAGTTGAATCTCCCCTTGACATAGTTTTCTTATTGTCTAAGTAAGCCTAAAGCTTATCGTGGAGAGAGACGGTTATGCTTATGCTAAACGTTATGCTAAATGTTACATATATTATTATGCTCTCTTAAGCTGTAGCGCTGTGTAACAGAATGCAGACACGTGCACATTCTGTTAAATGTTATGCTAAATGTTACATACATATTATTATGCTCTCTTAAGCTGTAGCGCTGTGTAACAGAATGCAGCCACATGCACATTCTGTGAGAGCGCCGATCGACTCTCTTTCTGTAAACATTGTAACGGTGTGTTCTTCTTGGTACAGTAGTTATTCGATATGTGTGCATACTACATCTCCCTCCTTTTGAAAAATAACGTAACTTAGTGTAGTTATTTTATTTACCTATATATATATATTATTTTTGTTATGTTTTTGTTTTTTTTTTTTTTAATAATAAAAAAAAATTTTTTTGAAAATTTAAGAAAGTATTGAAAATTTAAAAATATTGATATTAACAATTTAAAAAAAGATAAAAATAAATGGTTTTTTTTTTTTTTTTATATTTAATTAAAAATTTTTTTGTTTAATCAAAATTAAATTTTATGTTTGCAAAGATCAAAAATAAAGAAAATAAAGAAAAATGTATTTTTGTATATTTAGTATAATTGTTTTGTTCTTATGGGTGGCCAACCCTACAAAATATATTAAGAATTGAAAATTTTTAACCTATCTTTATGGACTATTTGTTTTTTATTTTTATTTCCTAATATTGTAATGTTATTATTTTCTCCTATCTCTGAAACTAAATATGGTCCTAAATAGTTATTATCTAGCTTATGACCTGTTTCGTTTTTTAATACAACCTTATCTCCTAACTTTAATTCCAAATTACTGACATTTCTATCATATTTAAATTTTCTATCGGCTTTTGCCTTTTCTAACATATTCCTAGCTCTTTTATAAGCTACTTCTAATCTTAATTTTACCTCTTTTGAATAGTCATCCATGTTATAAATGGGATCTATTCTGTCTATTTTGTTGAAATCTACGAACTGTCTTGGTAATCTTCCAAATACTAGTTCATATGGACAATATTCGTGAACTACTGATGGTGTTGTATTGAAACAATAAGTAAAATATTGTATCCAAACATCCCAATCAGTTTTGTCAACAGAAATGTAAGAGCGAACATACTCGTTAAATGTTCTGTGACTTCGTTCTATTGTTCCTAAAGTCTGGTGATGGTGTGCGGTTGAAGTAATGTTCTTTATCTTCATATATTTGCACAAGTCGTCTATTATTTGATTTTTATACTCTGTTCCCATGTCCGTAATGATTGTTTTCATTGGACCGTACTTGAGTATAAAATTTTCAAATATAGCCTTAGCAACTGATTTTGCACTTTTGTTTGGTATGGGTACCGTAACCAAATACTTAGTTAAATCACATATTATAGTGACAGCATACTCATTTCCATCTTCTGATCTTGGAAGTGGACCAATGGTATCTATCAAAACTCTATCAAATGCTGTTGCTGGCGTTTCAGTTATAATCATTGGCATTTTCGTGTGTTTCAACGTTTTAGCCTGTTGGCATTTTAAACATGTCTTAACGTATTTACTTATTGCCTTGGTCATCTGTGGCCAGTAGTAAAAGTTTTTTATTTTCCTCAGGGTTCTAGAAATTCCTGAGTGGCCTCCTTCTGACGGATCGTCATGATATTTAGACAGTATTGCTTTAATTTGAACCTTATCATCTTTATCTACCTTAGTCACCTTGTTTAATAGCGCTATTTTTAAATTTTTTAATATTTTATTGCCCTTTTCTTTAAAATTCTTAATAGTGACAAACTCGAAGATTTGTTCACCTGGTGACAATTGTGTTCGAATGATCTTATTTATTCTTGCTTCTTCATTAAGCCTTTGAAAAAACTGATCTAAATCGATTTTTTTATTAGAATAAAAATTAGTCATATCGAAACGTGTTATAATATTTTTGCCTCTTTTAAACAAACACTTATGTTTGTCTATTTTGAGAACAATATATTTCTTGGCATCAATGTTATTGATTACCTGATAGATATTGGGCATTTCCGTTTTTTCTTTATTTACTTCTGGTTCTTGCAATTTTTCTCCTGCGCAGGAATTTTTCTGTCTTACAGAAGCTCTCGTTTCGACCTTCAGTATCTGTCTATTCATTTCTTTTAACTCTCCGATAGTTATTCGGGAGAGAGCATCTGCTATGTAATTATTTTTCCCCTTGAGGTACTCTACAAAAAAATCATATTCCTCAAGGTCCAGACGCATTCTGGTCAACTTGGAACTCGGGTTTCTCATCGAGAACAAATATGATAGTGGCCTATGGTCACTCTGTACTAAGAAATGCCTACCATATATATATGGTCTAAAATGGTTTATTGCCCAATGAATAGCTGCTAGTTCTTGTTCTGTAGTGGACTTATTACTTTCACCTTGTGTAAAGGTTCTGGAAGCGTATGCCACTGGTAGCTGTTGACCGTTGTGGTCCTGAGATAGTACCGCTCCACATGCCTGTTTACTGGCATCTGTGGTTATGCAAAATTGTTTGCTGAAGTCTGGGTACTGAAGAAGTGTAGGTTTCATTAATTCCCTTTTAAGATATTCGAATGCTACGTTGCATTCGCTTGTCCATTCGAATGGAACATTCTTCTTACAAAGCCTCGTTAAGTGGCGTGATTTCTCTGAGAAGTTCTTAATAAATCTTCTGTAGTAATTACAAAATGCGACGAATCGTCTAGCTTCGTCTGCATTCGCTGGTTGTGGGTAGTTTTTAATTACCTCATATTTAGAGTCATCTGGTAATATACCTTTATCAGTACATTTATGACCTAAATATGTAACCTCTTTCATAAAGAAAGTACATTTTTCTGGATGTAGTTTTAAATTATGTTGTCTACATAATTTGAAAACATCGGTTAAATTCTTAAGCATATGCTTTTCAGAACAACCGACTACGACTAAATCATCCATATACAGAAAGGCTTGCGAAGGCTTTAGGCCTGTGAATGCAAGTGTCATCATTCTTTGAAATGAATTGGGGGCTATCTTTAAGCCAAATGGTAATCGCGTGTAACGATATGAACCTGTCGAAGTTGAGAATGATGTTATATTTCTTGACCTTTCGTCTAGTTCGATTTGGTGAAATCCTGACATAAGGTCTAGGCACGAGAAATATTTTGCTCGTCCTAACTGATCAAGAATATCTTCTATTCTTGGAAGTGGGAATTTATCTGCTAGCAGTTTCTTATTGATCTGACGATAGTCAACTACTAATCGCCATCTTTTTTCCGCCGAATTAGGCAGTGATTTCTTGGGTACCAAGAGAAGTGGGCTATTATATTCTGATATAGACGGCTCAACAATGCCGTCTCTTATTAATTTGTCAACTTGCCTTTGAATTTCTGGCTTTTGACTTTCTGGCATTCTATAATTCTTAATATATACAGGGGTCTTATCGTTCAATCTCAATTTTTGCCTATAGAAATTATTAGCTGATATGGTTTCTGTTTCGAGACCAAAAATATCGCTAAATTCGGTGCATAATTCTGTTAGCTCGTTTTTGAATAACGATGGAAATTTAAGAAGTTTCAGTACTTCTGAAGTTCTTTGCGGACTATTTTCGGTATTTGCATTGTAAACATCATAATCGTCTAATGATTCGCTTTTTATATTTGCGCTGTTTACAATAGCGTCTTTTTCAGTTGTGTTTATAATGCGAATTAACACGTTCTGAGTGTTTACTAGTGCACTTGCTACTATTATGCCAGGTTGCAATTCCTGGTTGGGTATAAGAACATTTGTGTCAGTAGACGTAAGGTGAATCTTTCGAATTACCTCTGATCTAGCTGGCAAAACTATTTCGTTATCAAGTGAATGTATTATAGGAATGTTTATATTCCTGAAATTATCGGGCCTCAAAGTGAACCAATCTTCCTGGTCGTGGAATTCTAAAATACAATTGTATTTTTTAATGAAGTCCAAACCAATTATACCATCCCCTGGTATAGGAAAATTGTCAGGTACGATATGGAATTTATGTGGTATTGCTGCGTTTGCAATACTCATTTCCAAATCTATAGTACCTAGAGACTGAATTGTCCCTTGCCCTATTCCTGATAAATTTGTTGTGTTTCTTGTGTTTAAATTATTTAGATTATTATTACTGCATTTAAGCAGTGAAATTTCTGCACCTGTATCAATTAATATAGTTACCATTGAATTGGTACTCATATTTTTTAACTTTATAAAAATACTTAAATTGAGATTGATTCGATACAGCCTTACTGTTGGCTGTTGCTCAAGGGGACCTGCTGGTTTTCCGTCTGTATGTTTCTGACGGTGTTATTGTTCCTGTTTGAGTTTTGGTTTTGGTTACCCCTATGGTAGCCTCCACCTCTGTTGTTGTTCTGGTTACCGCCGCGGCCTCTATTTCCTCCGCGATAACCACCTCGGCCTCTATAATTGTTATTATAGTTATAGTTTTGATAATTTCCGCGATAACTATTTCCTCGAGAATGTCCTCTATTGTTATAGAAGAAAACATTGTTCGAGTTGCCGGTTATTTCTGTACAGCCTTGTATATATTTTTCAATCACGGCATTCATCGTGTTGAAATTTCCTGCTTCTAAAATGGTCTTGAGCTTTTCGTGCTCACAATTCTTTATTATTGCAGAGATCGCTTCTTTTGTAGCGAATTTTTCTGCATTGTTTGAGTCTAGTTCGTCATCTATGTAGGCTGCCTCAAGCGACCTACGTAGATTTTCGATTTCTGTGGTATACTGCGCTGCAGTTTTACCACGTTGATGTGTATTTAGCAATTTTGCTTTAATGACATCAGGCGATTCGCCTTTAACTGATGCCTTTAATACACTTATGATTCCAATAATCGTCCTTTCATTTTCAACTTTGTATGACAGAGGGCCAATTATTTTTGTCTTTATGACTTCAACGGCTAACATCTCCTGATCTCCTTTCGTGAGATCTGTTAATCGGAGTGCCGTGAGGAATCTATTTAAATTTATTTTCTTGCCGTCAAACTCTGGTATTGTGGACGAAATTTGTCGCACATATTCCCGAGAAACGGCGGCTGATTGTGCCATAGTGCTCGGTTTCTCTGATTCTATCATATCTAAAGAATCGATATTTTCGGAAAGGTTATCGGCTATCAGTACCGATTCGTCAAATGTAGCCGGAATACTAATCGACGGCATACAATAGATAAATAATTTATGTCTGTCCGATATGTACAGAAGGTTTTCTCGCAGACGTTTGACAACGTCAGAAACTTGCAAGTTCTGTAATGAATCAAATTGGGATCTACTATTTGTAACTAGTTTTGTTACTTTATTGTAATTTGCTACCAAAATGTTGGCATGCTTAATAATGGTCTTATTCGATATCGGTGCTGCTTTATTTAGGCACTTGAAAGATTTATCGAATTCATTTCTTACTTTTATAATTTTGGAAATGAGTTTTTGCCATTCCATTTGTCTTAGCAAAGTCTAAATTGGTAGAACCATAATAGGGGGGCTTATCCCACAGAGTTGAAATCAGAGAAGGAAGGCAAAGACGAATCATTCGATTTCGCACCTATCGCTGTCATTTAACAAATCTAAAAATTCTGCTATGTTGTTAATGATTTCAAAATATATTTTGTTTTGTTTTATGGCTCTTATTTATTTTTTTCTTTATTTATATTCTTATTTTTGAAAATTAATTAATTTTTAATTTAATTAGTTATTAATTTATTTTCAAACATTTTTTTTTTTTTTTTGTGTTTTTTTTTTTTTTTGTTTTTAATTGTTTTTAATTTCAGAAATTTAATATGTTTAAAACGCCTTGCTGCGGTGAGAAGTTTAAAATTAATTCACCCGTGTGAATTTACAGATTCCCTTCCTAATATTTCGTTTGGCTTTGCAGGCCGAACTTCTCATCGGGCGGAAAAGATTCCGCTCAATGTTACAATTGATTAGAAAAAAAAAATATACATCGCAGTGCAATCAAAAAAAATTTTGCACACAGTGCTATTTAAAAAAAAAATTTTGCGCTCTTTGAAGCGCTGTCGGTTTTCCCATGTATTATTATGGGTGATGAATGATCCACCGTTGCTGTAGTGTGCGGATAGCGCACCACAGTGTGAATATTGAGGGTATCCCGCGTTGGCGTAGTGAGCGGGCTGCTCACCACGTTGATAGTTCTGCTGCGTGTCAGCTGGTCGTCGCCGGTGCTGGCACGCTGACACTCCCTCGTTGACGTAGTGAGCGGGCTGCTCACCACGTTGATGTTGATGTCGCTTTTTTTTTTCTTTATGGTGTGACAGGCCTGCAATGCCTGCACGTGTATTCACAATATGTTGTGAATAGCGGTCCCTCGCAGTCGTCTGGGCACTTTTTCCGGAATTCCGGCAAGCTTTTTGGCTGGGGAGGTTCAATTTTATTAGTATTTACTTTATTTATAGCGTAAACTGAGTGAGCGGGTGTGGTGGGGTTTTTTTTTGTTTCGAGAAATCTAACATAGTGGTCTAGCTCATCTTGTAGCTTTTGAGCTTTCGACCATTCGGGCGCTGGAGTGTTTGTATATAATAGCCACTTTAAGTGCGCTATTCTCTTTTTCGCCTTATTTTGCACTCCGCCCCTATTCTTACCCATCACACGCACACTCTACTCACTCAGACTTTAGATTCCTCGGACCCGTTGCCGCTTGCTTGGTACAGTTGCTGTTGCTGATGTCGACGATGATGATGATAATGATGATGATGATGATGCCTGCAGCCACATGGAGTTGCTTGTTGTTTTTTTTTTTTTTTTTAACTTATACAGGACTCGGGTCCTGTCACGGTCGCCATATAATGATTCACAATATATAATACTTTGTGTCTTCTTTATTTAATTGAAGAGTTGGAGGCAGCAAAGGTGCCGCTTCCAACGTTCAGTTGAATCTCCCCTTGACATAGTTTTCTTATTGTCTAAGTAAGCCTAAAGCTTATCGTGGAGAGAGACGGTTATGCTTATGCTAAACGTTATGCTAAATGTTACATATATTATTATGCTCTCTTAAGCTGTAGCGCTGTGTAACAGAATGCAGACACGTGCACATTCTGTTAAATGTTATGCTAAATGTTACATACATATTATTATGCTCTCTTAAGCTGTAGCGCTGTGTAACAGAATGCAGACACGTGCACATTCTGTTAAATGTTATGCTAAATGTTACATACATATTATTATGCTCTCTTAAGCTGTAGCGCTGTGTAACAGAATGCAGCCACATGCACATTCTGTGAGAGCGCCGATCGACTCTCTTTCTGTAAACATTGTAACGGTGTGTTCTTCTTGGTACAGTAGTTATTCGATATGTGTGCATACTACAATTGATTCTAGAATATTTTGACAAATTAAGACCAAAATATTATGTACGAATATTTCGTTTTTTGGGTAGTTTAGAAGATATGTAGCCCCTTTAAAATAGATTTTTGGAAAATCCGTTATTTGTTGATTGATTCTTGAACATCTCGGCGAAATGAGACCAAAATATTTTGTACGAATTCTTCGTTTTTTGGCTAGTTTAGGAGATATAGCCTCCTTAAAATATATTTTGTGAAAATCCCTTATTTGTTGATTGATTCTAGAATATCTTGACAAATTAAGACCAAAATAATAAATGTATATTTTTTGAAAATCCGTTATTTGTTGATTGATTCTTGAAAATCTCGACGAAATGAGACCAAAGTATTATGTACGATTTTTCCGTTTTTTGGGTAGTTTAGGAGATAAAGCCTCTTTAAAAAAATGTTTTTTTTAAATACGTTATTTGTTGATTGATTCTTGAACATCTCGGCGAAATGAGACCAAAATATTATGTACGAATTTTCCGTTTTTTGGGTAGTTTAGGAGATAAAGCCTCTTTAAAAAAATGTTTTTTGAAAATACGTTATTTGTTGATTGATTCTTGAACATCTCGGCGAAATGAGACCAAAATATTATGTACGAATTTTCCGTTATTTGGCTAGTTTAGGAGATATGGACTCCTTAAAAAATGTTTTTTGAAAATCCGTTATTTGTTGATTGATTCTTGAAAATCACGGCGAAATGAGACTAAAATATTATGTACGAATTTTCCGTTTTTTGGCTAGTTTAGGAGATATAGGCTCCTTAAAATATATTTTGTGAAAACCCTTATTTGTTGATTGATTCTAGAATATATTGACAAATTAACACCAATATAATAAATGTATATTTTTTGAAAATACGTTATTTGTTGATGGATTCTTATGTACGAATTTTTCGTTTTTGGGTAGTTTAGAAGATATATAGCCCCTTTAAAATAGATTTTTGGAAAATCCGTTATTTGTTGATTGATTCTTGAAAATCTCGACGAAATGAGACCAAAATATTATGTACGAATTCTCCGTTTTTTTGCTAGTTTAGGAGATATAGCCTCCTTAAAATATATTTTGTGAAAATCCCTTATTTGTTGATTGATTCTAGAATATATTGACAAATTAAGACCAAAATAATAAATGTATATTTTTTGAAAATCCGTTATTTGTTGATTGATTCTTGAAAATCTCGACGAAATGAGACCAAATAATTATGTACGAATTTTCCATTTTTTAGGCTAGTTTAGGAGATATACTCGTAGACTCCTTAATAAATATTTTTGGAAAATCCGTTATCTGTTGATTGATTCTTAAAAATCTCTGCGAAATGAGACCAAAGTATTATTTACGAATTTTTCATTATTATGCTTGTTTAGGAGATATAGCCTCCTTAATAAATATTTTTGGAAAATCCGTTATCTGTTGATTGATTCTTCAATATCTCGACGAAATGAGACCAAAGTATTATGTACAAATTTTCCGTTTTTTGGCTAGTTTAGAAGATATATCCTCATTAATAAATATTTTTGGAAAATCCGTTATCTGTTGATTGATTCTTCAATATCTCGACGAAATGAGACCAAAGTATTATGTACGAATTTTCCGTTTTTTGGCTAGTTTAGAAGATATAGCCTCTTAAATAAATATTTTTGGAAAATTCGTTATTTGTTGATTGATTCTTGAAAATCTCGACGAAATGAGACCATAATATTATGTACGAATTCTCCGTTTTTTGGCTAGTTTAAGAGATATAGCCTCCTTAAAATAAATTTTTTGTGAAAATCCCTTATTTGTTGATTGATTCTAGAATATCTTGACAAATTAAGACCAAAATACTAAATGTATATTTTTTGAAAATCCGTTATTTGTTGATTGATTCTTGAAAATCTCGACGAAATGAGACCAAATTATTATGTACGAATTTTCCATTTTTTAGGCTAGTTTAGGAGATATAGACTCCTTAATAAATATTTTTGGAAAATCCGTTATCTGTTGATTGATTCTTAAAAATCTCTGCGAAATGAGACCAAAGTATTATTTACGAATTTTTCATAATTATGATTGTTTAGGAGATATAGCCTCCTTAATAAATATTTTTGGAAAATCCGTTATCTGTTGATTGATTCTTCAATATCTCGACGAAATGAGACCAAAATATTATATGCGAATTTTCCGTTATTTGGCTAGTTTGGAAGATATAGCCTCCTTAAAAAATATTTTTTGAAAATCTGTTATTTGTTGATTGTTTCTAGAATATATTGACAAATTAAGACCAATATAATATATGTATATTTTTGAAAATCCGTTATTTGTTGGTTGATTATTGAAAATCTCGACGAAATGAGACCAAAATATTATGTACGAATTTTCCATTTTTTAGGCTAGTTTAGGAGATATAGCCTCCTTCATAAATATTTTTGGAAAATCCGTTATTTGTTGATTGATTCTTGAACATCTCGACGAAATGAGACCAAAATATTATGTACGAATTCTCCGTTTTTTGGCTAGTTTAGGAGATATAGCCTCCTTAAAATATATTTTGTGAAAATCCCTTATTTGTTGATTGATTCTAGAATATATTGACAAATTAAGACCAAAATAATATATGTATATTTTTTGAAAATCCGTTATTTGTTGATTGATTCTTGAAAATCTTGACGAAATGATACCAAAATATTATGTACGAATTCTCCGTTTTTTGGCTAGTTTAGGAGATATAGCCTCCTTAAAATATATTTTGGGAAAATCCCTTATTTGTTGATTGATTCTAGAATATATTGACAAATTAAGACCAAAATAATAAATGTATATTATTTGAAAATCCGTTATTTGTTGATTGATTCTTGAAAATCTCGACGAAATGAGACCAAATTATTATGCACGAATTTTCCATTTTTTAGGCTAGTTTAGGAGATATAGACTCCTTAATAAATATTTTTGGAAAATCCGTTATCTGTTGATTGATTCTTAAAAACCTCGGCAAAATGAGACCAAAATATTATGTACGAATTTTCCGTTATTTGGCTAGTTTAGGAGATATGGACTTCTTAAAAAATGTTTTTTGAAAATCCGTAAGTTGTCGATTGATTCTTGAACATCTCTGCGAAATGAGACCAAAATATTATGTACGAATTTTTCGTTTTTTGGATAGTTTAGGAGATATAGCCTCCTTAAAACATATTTTGTGAAAATCCGTTATTTGTTGATTGATTCTAGAATATTTTGACAAATTAAGACCAAAATATTATGTACGAATATTTCGTTTTTTGGGTAGTTTAGAAGATATATAGCCCCTTTAAAATAGATTTTTGGAAAATCCGTTATTTGTTGATTGATTCTTGAAAATCTCGGCGAAATGAGACTAAAAAATTATGTACGAATTTTCCGTTATTTGGCTAGTTTAGTATTGTAGATATGGACTCCTTAAAAAATGTTTTTTGGAAATCCGTTATTTGTTGATTGATTCTTGAACATCTCGGCGAAATGAGACTAAAATATTTTGTACGAATTCTTCGTTTTTTGGCTAGTTTAGGAGATATAGCCTCCTTAAAATATATTTTGTGAAAATCCCTTATTTGTTGATTGATTCTAGAATATCTTGACAAATTAAGACCAAAATAATAAATGTATATTTTTTGAAAATCCGTTATTTGTTGATTGATTCTTGATAATCTCGACGAAATGAGACCAAAGTATTATGTACGAATTTTCCGTTTTTTGGGTAGTTTAGGAGATAAAGCCTCTTTAAAAAAATGTTTTTTTTAAATACGTTATTTGTTGATTGATTCTTGAACATCTCGGCGAAATGAGACCAAAATATTATGTACGAATTTTCCGTTTTTTGGGTAGTTTAGGAGATAAAGCCTCTTTAAAAAAATGTTTTTTGAAAATACGTTATTTGTTGATTGATTCTTGAACATCTCGGCGAAATGAGACCAAAATATTATGTACGAATTTTCCGTTATTTGGCTAGTTTAGGAGATATGGACTCCTTAAAAAATGTTTTTTGAAAATCCGTTATTTGTTGATTGATTCTTGAAAATCACGGCGAAATGAGACTAAAATATTATGTACGAATTTTCCGTTTTTTGGCTAGTTTAGGAGATATAGGCTCCTTAAAATATATTTTGTGAAAACCCTTATTTGTTGATTGATTCTAGAATATATTGACAAATTAACACCAAAATAATAAATGTATATTTTTTGAAAATACGTTATTTGTTGATGGATTCTTATGTACGAATTTTTCGTTTTTTGGGTAGTTTAGAAGATATATAGCCCCTTAAAAATAGATTTTTGGAAAATCCGTTATTTGTTGATTGATTCTTGAAAATCTCGACGAAATGAGACCAAAATATTATGTACGAATTCTCCGTTTTTTTGCTAGTTTAGGAGATATAGCCTCCTTAAAATATATTTTGTGAAAATCCCTTATTTGTTGATTGATTCTAGAATATATTGACAAATTAAGACCAAAATAATAAATGTATATTTTTTGAAAATCCGTTATTTGTTGATTGATTCTTGAAAATCTCGACGAAATGAGATCAAATTATTATGTACGAATTTTCCATTTTTTAGGCTAGTTTAGGAGATATAGACTCCTTAATAAATATTTTTGGAAAATCCGTTATCTGTTGATTGATTCTTAAAAATCTCGGCGAAATGAGACCAAAGTATTATTTACGAATTTTTCATTATTATGCTTGTTTAGGAGATATAGCCTCCTTAATAAATATTTTTGGAAAATCCGTTATCTGTTGATTGATTCTTAAAAACCTCGGCAATATGAGACTAAAATATTATGTACGAATTTTCCGTTATTTGGCTAGTTTAGGAGATACAGCCTCCTTAATAAATATTTTTGGAAAATCCGTTATCTGTTGATTGATTCTTCAATATCTCGACGAAATGAGACCAAAATATTATGTACGAATTTTCCGTTATTTGGCTAGTTTAGGAGATATGGACTCCTTAAAAAATGTTTTTTGAAAGTCCGTAATTTGTTGATTGATTCTTGAACATCTCTGCGAAATGACACCAAAATATTATGTACGAATTTTCCGTTTTTTTGAATAGTTTAGGAGATATAGCCTCCTTAAAATATATTTTGTGAAAATCCGTTATTTGTTGATTGATTCTAGAATATTTTGACAAATTAAGACCAAAATATTATGTACGAATTTTTCGTTTTTTGGGTAGTTTAGAAGATATATAGCCCCTTTAAAATAGATTTTTGGAAATTCAGTTATTTGTTGATTGATTCTTGAAAATCTCGACGAAATAAGACTAAAATATTATGTACGAATTTTCCGTTATTTGGCTAGTTTAGTATTGTAGATATGGACTCCTTAAAAACTGTTTTTTGAAAATCCGTTATTTGTTGATTGATTCTTGAAAATCTCGACGAAATGAGACCAAATTATTATGTAAGAATTTTCCATTTTTTAGGCTAGCTTAGGAGATATAGACTCCTTAATAAATATTTTAGCAAAATCCGTTATCTGTTGATTGATTCTTAAAAATCTCGGCGAAATGAGACCAAAGTATTATTTACGAATTTTTCATTATTATGCTTGTTTAGGAGATATAGCCTCCTTAATAAATATTTTTGGAAAATCCGTTATCTGTTGATTGATTCTTCAATATCTCGACGAAATGAGACCAAAGTATTATGTACGAATTTTCCGTTTTTTGGCTAGTTTAGAAGATATATCCTCCTTAATAAATATTTTTGGAAAATCCGTTATCTGTTGATTGATTCTTCAATATCTCGACGAAATGAGACCAAAGTATTATGTACGAATTTTCCGTTTTTTGGCTAGTTTAGAAGATATAGCCTCCTAAATAAATATTTTTTGAAAATTCGTTATTTGTTGATTGATTGTCGAAAATCTCGGCGAAATGAGACTAAAATATTATGTACGAATTTTCCGTTATTTGGCTAGTTTTGGAGATATAGCCTCCTAAAAAAATATTTTTTGAAAATCCGTTATTTGTTGATTGATTCTTGAACATCTCGGCAAAATGAGACCAAAATATTATGTACGACTTTTCCGTTTTTTGGCTAGTTTAGGAGATATAGACTCCTTATAAATATTTTTGGAAAATCCGTTATGTGTTGATTGATTCTTAAAAATCTTGGCGAAATGACACCAAAGTATTATTTACGAATTTTTCATTATTATGCTTGTTTAGGAGATATAGCCTCCTTAATAAATATTTTTGGAAAATCCGTTATCTGTTGATTGATTCTTCATTATCTCGACGAAATTAGACCAACGTATTATGTACGAAATTTCCGTTTTTTGGGTAGTTTAGGAGACAAAGCCTCTTTAAAAAAATATTTTTGAAAAATCCGTTATTTGTTGATTGATTCTTAAAAACCTCGGCAAAATGAGACTAAAATATTATGTACGAATTTTCCGTTTTTTGGCTAGTTCAGAAGATATATCCTCATTAATAAATATTTTTGGAAAATCCGTTATCTGTTGATTGATTCTTCAATATCTCGACGAAATGAGACCAAAGTTTTATGTACGAATTTTCCGTTTTTTGGCTAGTTTAGAAGATATAGCCTCCTAAATAAATATTTTTTGAAAATTCGTTATTTGTTGATTGATTCTTGAAAATCTCGACGAAATGAGACCAAAATATTATGTACGAATTCTCCGTTTTTTGGCTAGTTTAGGAGATATAGCCTCCTTAAAATATATTTTGTGAAAATCCCTTATTTGTTGATTGATTCTAGAATATATTGACAAATTAAGACCAAAATAATAAATGTATATTTTTTGAAAATCCGTTATTTGTTGATTGATTCTTGAAAATCTCGACGAAATGAGACCAAATTATTATGTACGAATTTTCCATTTTTAGGCTAGCTTAGGAGATATAGACTCCTTAATAAATATTTTAGCAAAATCCGTTATCTGTTGATTGATTCTTAAAAATCTCGGCGAAATGAGACCAAAGTATTATTAACGAATTTTTCATTATTATGCTTGTTTAGGAGATATAGCCTCCTTAATAAATATTTTTGGAAAATCCGTTATCTGTTGATTGATTCTTCAATATCTCGACGAAATGAGACCAAAGTATTATGTACGAATTTTCCGTTTTTTGGCTAGTTTAGAAGATATATCCTCCTTAATAAAAATTTTTGGAAAATCCGTTATCTGTTGATTGATTCTTCAATATCTCGACGAAATGAGACCAAAGTATTATGTACGAATTTTCCGTTTTTTGGCTAGTTTAGAAGATATAGCCTCCTAAATAAATATTTTTTGAAAATTCGTTTTTTGTTGATTGATTCTTAAAAATCTCGGCGAAATGAGACCAAAATATTATGTACGAATTTTCCGTTTTTTGGCTTGTTTTGGAGATATAGCCTCCAAAAAAATATTTTTTGAAAATCCATTATTTGTTGATTGATTCTTGAACATCTCTGCGAAATGAGACTAAAATATTATGTACGAATTTTCCGTTATTTGGCTAGTTTTGGAGATATAGACTCCTTATAAATATTTTTGGAAAATCCGTTATGTGTTGATTGATTCTTAAAAATCTTGGCGAAATGACACCAAAGTATTATTTACGAATTTTTCATTATTATGCTTGTTTAGGAGATATAGCCTCCTTAATAAATATTTTTGGAAAATCCGTTATCTGTTGATTGATTCTTCAATATCTCGACGAAATGAGACCAAAGTATTATGTACGAATTTTCCGCTTTTTGGCTAGTTTAGGAGATATAGCCTCCTAAAAAAATATTTTTTGAAAATCCGTTATTTGTTGATTGATTCTTGAACATCTAGGCGAATGAGACCAAAATATTATGTACGAATTTTCCGTTTTTTGGCTAGTTTAGGAGATATAGACTCCTTATAAATATTTTTGGAAAATCCGTTATGTGTTGATTGATTCTTAAAAATCTTGGCGAAATGACACCAAAGTATTATTTACGAATTTTTCATTATTATGCTTGTTTAGGAGATATAGCCTCCTTAATAAATATTTTTTGAAAATCCGTTATCTGTTGATTGATTCTTCAATATCTCGACGAAATGAGACCAAAATATTATGTACGAATTTTCCGTTTTTTGGCTAGTTTAGAAGATATAGCATCCTAAATAAATATTTTTTGAAAATTCGTTATTTGTTGATTGATTCTTAAAAATCTCGACGAAATGAGACCAAAATAATTTGTACGAATTCTCCGTTTTTTGGCTTGTTTTGGAGATATAGCCTCCTAAAAAAATTTTTTTTGAAAATCCATTATTTGTTGATTGATTGTCGAAAATCTCGGCGAAATGAGACTAAAATATTATGTACGAATTTTCCGTTATTTGGCTAGTTTTGGAAATATAGCCTCCTAAAAAAATATTTTTTGAAAATCCGTTATTTGTTGATTGATTCTTGAACATCTCAACGAAATGAGACCAAAATATTATGTACGAATTTTCCGTTTTTTGGCTAGTTTAGTAGATATAGACTCCTTATAAATATTTTTGGAAAATCCGTTATGTGTTGATTGATTCTTAAAAATCTTGGCGAAATGACACCAAAGTATTATTTACGAATTTTTCATTATTATGCTTGTTTAGGAGATATAGCCTCCTTAATAAATATTTTTTGAAAATCCGTTATCTGTTGATTGATTCTTCAATATCTCGACGAAATGAGACCAAAATATTATGTACGAATTTTCCGTTTTTTGGCTAGCTTAGGAGATATAGCCTCTTTAAAATATATTTTGTGAAAATCCCTTATTTGTTGATTGATTCTAGAATATATTGACAAATTAAGACCAAAATAATAAATGTATATTTTTTGAAAATCCGGTATTTGTTGATTGATTCTTGAAAATCTCGACGAAATGAGACCAAATTATTATGTACGAATTTTCCATTTTTTAGGCTAGTTTAGGAGATATAGACTCCTTAATAAATATTTTTGGAAAATCCGTTATCTGTTGATTGATTCTTAAAAATCTCGGCGAAATGAGACCAAAGTATTATTAACGAATTTTTCATTATTATGCTTGTTTAGGAGATATAGCCTCCTTGATTCTTGAAAATCTCGACGAAATGAGACCAAAATATTATGTACGAATTTTCCGTTTTTTGGCTAGTTTAGTAGATATGGACTCCTTAAAAAATGTTTTTTGAAAAGCCGTTATTTGTTGATTGATTCTTGAACATCTCGGCGAAATGAGACCAAAATATTTTGTACTTATTTTCAGTTTTTGGCTAGCTTAGGAGATATAGCCTCTTTAAAATATATTTTGTGAAAATCCCTTATTTGTTGATTGATTCTAGAATATATTGACAAATTAAGACCAATATAATATATGTATATTTTTGAAAATCCGTTATTTGTTGATTGATTATTGAAAATCTCGGCGAAATGAGACCAAAATATTATGTACAAATTTTCCATTTTTTGGCTATTTTAGGAGATATAGCCTCCTTAAAATATATTTTGTGAAAATCCGTTATTTGTTGATTGATTCTAGAATATATTGACAAATTAAGACCAATATAATATATGTATATTTTTGAAAATCCGTTATTTGTTGATTGATTATTGAAAATCTCGACGAAATGAGACCAAAATATTATGTACGAATTTTCCATTTTTTAGGCTAGTTTAGGAGATATAGACTCCTTCTCAAATAGTTTTGGAAAATCCGTTGTTTGTTGATTGATTCTTGAACATCTCTGCGAAATGGGACCAAAATATTATGTACGAATTTTCCGCTTTTTGGCTAGTTAAGGAGATATAGCCTCCTTAAAATATATTTTGTGAAAATCCGTTATTTGTTGATTGATTCTAGAATATATTGACAAATTAAGACCAATATAATATATGTATATTTTTGAAAATCCGTTATTTGTTGATTGGTTCTTGAACATTTCTGAGAAATGAGACCAAAATATTATGTACGAATTTTCCGTTTTTTGGCTAGTTTATGAGATATAGCCTCCTTAAAATATATTTTGTGAAAATCCGTTATTTGTTGATTGATTCTAGAATATATTGACAAATTAAGACCAATATAATATATGTATATTTTTGAAAATCCGTTATTTGTTGATTGATTATTGAAAATCTCGACGAAATGAGACCAAATTATTATGTACGAATTTTCCATTTTTTAGGCTAGTTTAGGAGATATAGACTCCTTTATAAATATTTTTGGAAAATCCGTTATCTGTTGATTGATTCTTCAATATCTCCACGAAATGAGACCGAAGTATTATGTACGAATTTTCCGTTTTTTGGGTAGTTTAGGAGATAAAGAATCTTTAAAAAAATGTTTTTTGAAAATACGTTATTTGTTGATTGATTCTTGAACATCTCGGCGAAATGAGACCAAAATATTATGTACGAATTTTCCGTTTTTTGGCTAGTTTAGGAGATATAGCCTCCTTAAAATATATTTTTTGAAAATCCCTTATTTGTTGATTGATTCTAGAATATATTGACAAATTAAGACCAAAATAATATATGTATATTTTTTGAAAATCCGTTATTTGTTGATTGATTCTTGAAAATCTCAACAAAATGAGACCAAATTATTATGTACGAATTTTCCATTTTTTAGGCTAACTTAGGAGATATAGACTCCTTAATAAATATTTTAGGAAAAACCGTTATCTGTTGATTGATTCTTAAAAATCTCGGCGAAATGAGACCAAAGTGTTATTTACGAATTTTTCATTATTATGCTTGTTTAGGAGATATAGCCTCCTTAATAAATATTTTTGGAAAATCCGTTATCTGTTGATTGATTCTTAAAAATCTCGGCGAAATGAGACCAAAGTATTATTTACGAATTTTTCATTATTTTGCTTGTTTAGGAGATTTAGCCTCCTTAATAAATATTTTTGGAAAATCCGTTATCTGTTGATTGATTCTTCATTATCTCGACGAAATGAGACCAACGTATTATGTACGAATTTTCTGTTTTTTGGGTAGTTTCGGAGATAAAGCCTCTTTAAAAAAATATTTTTGAAAAATCCGTTATTTGTTGATTGATTCTAGAATATCTTGACGAAATGAGTTCAAAATATTATGTACGAATTTTCCGTTATTTGGCTAGTTTAGGAGATATAGCCTCCTTAATAAATATTTTTGGAAAATCCATTATCTGTTGATTGATTCTTAAAAATCTCGGCGAAATGAGACCAAAGTATTATTTACGAATTCTCCGTTTTTTGGCTAGCTTAGGAGATATAGCCTCTTTAAAATATATTTTGTGAAAATCCCTTATTTGTTGATCGATTCTAGAATATATTGACAAATTAAGACCAAAATAAGAAATGTATATTTTTTTAAAATCCGTTATTTGTTGATTGATTCTTGAAAATCTCGACGAAATGAGACCAAATTATTATGTACGAATTTTCCATTTTTTAGGCTAGTTTAGGAGATATAGACTCCTTAATAAATATTTTTGAAAAATCCGTTATCTGTTGATTGATTCTTAAAAATCTCGGCGAAATGAGACCAAAGTATTATTTACGAATTTTTCATTATTATGCTTGTTTAGGAGATATAGCCTCCTTGATTCTTGAAAATCTCGACGAAATGAGACCAAAATATTATGTACGAATTTTCCGTTTTTTGGCTAGTTTAGTAGATGTGGACTCCTTAAAAAATGTTTTTTGAAAATCCGTTATTTGTTGATTGATTCTTGAACATCTTGGCGAAATGAGATCAAAATATTTTGTACGAATTTTCCGTTTTTTGGCTAGTTTAGGAGATATAGCCTCTTTAAAATATATTTTGTGAAAATCCCTTATTTGTTGATTGATTCTAGAATATATTGACAAATTAAGACCAAAATAATAAATGTATATTTTTTGAAAATCCGGTATTTGTTGATTGATTCTTGAAAATCTCGACGAAATGAGACCAAATTATTATGTACGAATTTTCCATTTTTTAGGCTAGTTTAGGAGATATAGACTTCTTAATAAATATTTTTAGAAAATCCGTTATCTGTTGATTGATTCTTAAAAATCTCGGCGAAATGAGACCAAAGTACTATTTACGAATTTTTCATTATTATGCTTGTTTAGGAGATATAGCCTCCTTAATAAATATTTTTGGAAAATCCGTTATCTGTTGATTGATTCTTAAAAATCTCGGCAAAATGATACTAAAATATTATGTACGAATTTTCCATTATTTGGCTAGTTTAGGAGATACAGCCTCCTTAATAAATATTTTTGGAAAATCCGTTATCTGTTGATTGATTCTTGAACATCTCTGCGAAATGAGACCAAAATATTATGTACGAATTTTCCGTTATTTGGCTAGTTTAGTAGATATGGACTCCTTAAAAAATGTTTTTTGAAAATCCGTAATTTGTTGATTGATTCTTGAACATCTCTGCGAAATGAGACCAAAATATTATGTACGAATTTTCCGTTTTTTGGCTAGTTTAGGAGATATAGCCTCCTTAAATTATATTTTGTGAAAATACCTTATTTTTCATTATTATGCTTGTTTAGGACATCTTGAACATCTTGGCGAAATGAGACCAAAGTATATTTTGTGAAAATCCCTTATTTGTTGATTGATTCTAGAATATCTTGACAAATTAAGACCAAAATATAAAATGTATATTTTTTGAAAATCCGTTATTTGTTGATTGATTCTTGAAAATCTCGACGAAATGAGACCAAATTACTATGTACGAATTTTTCATTATTATGCTTGTTTAGGAGATATAGCCTCCTTAATAAATATTTTTGGAAAATCCGTTATCTGTTGATTGATTCTTCAATATCTCGACGAAATGAAACCAAAATATTATGTACGAATTCTCCGTTTTTTGGCTAGTTTAGAAGATATAGCCTCCTAAATAAATACTTTTTGAAAATTCGTTATTTGTTGATTGATTCTTGAAAATCTCGACGAAATGAAACCAAAATATTATGTACGTATTTTCCGTTATTTGGCTAGTTTAGTAGATATGGACTCCTTAAAAAATGTTTTTTGAAAATCCGTTATTTGTTGATTGATTCTTGAACATCTCGGCGAAATGAGACCAAAATATTATGTACCAATTTTCCGTTTTTTGGCTAGACTCCTTATAAATATTTTTGGAAAATCCGTTATGTGTTGATTGATTCTTAAAAATCTCGGCGAAATGACACCAAAGTATTATTTACGAATTTTTCATTATTATGCTTGTTTAGGAGATATAGCCTCCTTAATAAATATTTTTGGAAAATCCGTTATCTGTAGATTGATTCTTCATTATCTCGACGAAATGAGACCAAAGTATTATGTACGAATTTTCCGTTATTTGGCTAGTTTAGGAGACATGGACTCCTTAAAAAATGTTTTTTGAAAATCCGTAATTTGTTGATTGATTCTTGAACATCTCTGCGAAATGAGACCAAAATATTATGTACGAATTTTCCGTTATTTGGCTAGTTTAGTAGATATGGACTCCATAAAAAATGTTTTTTGAAAATCCGTTCTTTGTTGATTGATTCTTGAAAATCTCGACGAAATGAGACCAAAATATTATGTACGAATTTTCCGTTTTTTGGCTAGCTTAGGAGATATAGCCTCCTTAAAATATATTTTGTGAAAATCCCTTATTTGTTGATTGATTCTAGAATATATTGAAAAATTAAGACCAAAATAATAAATGTATATTTTTTGAAAATCCGGTATTTGTTGATTGATTCTTGAAAATCTCGACGAAATGAGACCAAATTATTATGTACGAATTTTCCATTTTTTAGGCTAGTTTAGGAGATATAGACTTCTTAATAAATATTTTTGGAAAATCCGTTATCTGTTGATTGATTCTTCATTATCTCGACGAAATGAGACCAACGTATTATGTACGAATTTTCTGTTTTTTGGGTAGTTTCGGAGATAAAGCCTCTTTAAAAAAATATTTTTGAAAAAATCCGTTATTTGTTGATTGATTCTAGAATATCTTGACGAAATGAGTTCAAAATATTATGTACGAATTTTCCGTTATTTGGCTAGTTTAGGAGATATAGCCTCCTTAATAAATATTTTTGGAAAATCCATTATCTGTTGATTGATTCTTAAAAATCTCGGCGAAATGAGACCAAAGTATTATTTACGAATTCTCCGTTTTTTGGCTAGCTTAGGAGATATAGCCTCTTTAAAATATATTTTGTGAAAATCCCTTATTTGTTGATCGATTCTAGAATATATTGACAAATTAAGACCAAAATAAGAAATGTATATTTTTTAAAATCCGTTATTTGTTGATTGATTCTTGAAAATCTCGACGAAATGAGACCAAATTATTATGTACGAATTTTCCATTTTTTAGGCTAGTTTAGGAGATATAGACTCCTTAATAAATATTTTTGAAAAATCCGTTATCTGTTGATTGATTCTTAAAAATCTCGGCGAAATGAGACCAAAGTATTATTTACGAATTTTTCATTATTATGCTTGTTTAGGAGATATAGCCTCCTTGATTCTTGAAAATCTCGACGAAATGAGACCAAAATATTATGTACGAATTTTCCGTTTTTTGGCTAGTTTAGTAGATGTGGACTCCTTAAAAAATGTTTTTTGAAAATCCGTTATTTGTTGATTGATTCTTGAACATCTTGGCGAAATGAGATCAAAATATTTTGTACGAATTTTCCGTTTTTTGGCTAGCTTAGGAGATATAGCCTCTTTAAAATATATTTTGTGAAAATCCCTTATTTGTTGATTGATTCTAGAATATATTGACAAATTAAGACCAAAATAATAAATGTATATTTTTTGAAAATCCGGTATTTGTTGATTGATTCTTGAAAATCTCGACGAAATGAGACCAAATTATTATGTACGAATTTTCCATTTTTTAGGCTAGTTTAGGAGATATAGACTTCTTAATAAATATTTTTAGAAAATCCGTTATCTGTTGATTGATTCTTAAAAATCTCGGCGAAATGAGACCAAAGTACTATTTACGAATTTTTCATTATTATGCTTGTTTAGGAGATATAGCCTCCTTAATAAATATTTTTGGAAAATCCGTTATCTGTTGATTGATTCTTAAAAATCTCGGCAAAATGATACTAAAATATTATGTACGAATTTTCCATTATTTGGCTAGTTTAGGAGATACAGCCTCCTTAATAAATATTTTTGGAAAATCCGTTATCTGTTGATTGATTCTTGAACATCTCTGCGAAATGAGACCAAAATATTATGTACGAATTTTCCGTTATTTGGCTAGTTTAGTAGATATGGACTCCTTAAAAAATGTTTTTTGAAAATCCGTAATTTGTTGATTGATTCTTGAACATCTCTGCGAAATGAGACCAAAATATTATGTACGAATTTTCCGTTTTTTGGCTAGTTTAGGAGATATAGCCTCCTTAAATTATATTTTGTGAAAATACCTTATTTTTCATTATTATGCTTGTTTAGGACATCTTGAACATCTTGGCGAAATGAGACCAAAGTATATTTTGTGAAAATCCCTTATTTGTTGATTGATTCTAGAATATCTTGACAAATTAAGACCAAAATATAAAATGTATATTTTTTGAAAATCCGTTATTTGTTGATTGATTCTTGAAAATCTCGACGAAATGAGACCAAATTACTATGTACGAATTTTTCATTATTATGCTTGTTTAGGAGATATAGCCTCCTTAATAAATATTTTTGGAAAATCCGTTATCTGTTGATTGATTCTTCAATATCTCGACGAAATGAAACCAAAATATTATGTACGAATTCTCCGTTTTTTGGCTAGTTTAGAAGATATAGCCTCCTAAATAAATACTTTTTGAAAATTCGTTATTTGTTGATTGATTCTTGAAAATCTCGACGAAATGAAACCAAAATATTATGTACGTATTTTCCGTTATTTGGCTAGTTTAGTAGATATGGACTCCTTAAAAAATGTTTTTTGAAAATCCGTTATTTGTTGATTGATTCTTGAACATCTCGGCGAAATGAGACCAAAATATTATGTACCAATTTTCCGTTTTTTGGCTAGTTTAGGAGATATAGACTCCTTATAAATATTTTTGGAAAATCCGTTATGTGTTGATTGATTCTTAAAAATCTCGGCGAAATGACACCAAAGTATTATTTACGAATTTTTCATTATTATGCTTGTTTAGGAGATATAGCCTCCTTAATAAATATTTTTGGAAAATCCGTTATCTGTAGATTGATTCTTCATTATCTCGACGAAATGAGACCAAAGTATTATGTACGAATTTTCCGTTATTTGGCTAGTTTAGGAGACATGGACTCCTTAAAAAATGTTTTTTGAAAATCCGTAATTTGTTGATTGATTCTTGAACATCTCTGCGAAATGAGACCAAAATATTATGTACGAATTTTCCGTTATTTGGCTAGTTTAGTAGATATGGACTCCATAAAAAATGTTTTTTGAAAATCCGTTCTTTGTTGATTGATTCTTGAAAATCTCGACGAAATGAGACCAAAATATTATGTACGAATTTTCCGTTTTTTGGCTAGCTTAGGAGATATAGCCTCCTTAAAATATATTTTGTGAAAATCCCTTATTTGTTGATTGATTCTAGAATATATTGAAAAATTAAGACCAAAATAATAAATGTATATTTTTTGAAAATCCGGTATTTGTTGATTGATTCTTGAAAATCTCGACGAAATGAGACCAAATTATTATGTACGAATTTTCCATTTTTTAGGCTAGTTTAGGAGATATAGACTTCTTAATAAATATTTTTGGAAAATCCGTTATCTGTTGATTGATTCTTAAAAATCTCGGCGAAATGAGACCAAAGTACTATTTACGAATTTTTCATTATTATGCTTGTTTAGGAGATATAGCCTCCTTAATAAATATTTTTGGAAAATCCGTTATCTGTTGATTGATTCTTAAAAATCTCGGCAAAATGAGACTAAAATATTATGTACGAATTTTCCTTTATTTGGCTAGTTTAGGAGATACAGCCTCCTTAATAAATATTTTTGGAAAATCCGTTATCTGTTGATTGATTCTTGAACATCTCTGCGAAATGAGACCAAAATATTATGTACGAATTTTCCGTTATTTGGCTAGTTTAGTAGATATAGCCTCCTTAATAAATATTTTTGGAAAATCCGTTATCTGTTGATTGATTCTTCAATATCTCGACGAAATGAAACCAAAATATTATGTACGAACTCTCCGTTTTTTGGCTAGTTTAGAAGATATAGCATCCTAAATAAATACTTTTTGAAAATTCGTTATTTGTTGATTGATTCTTGAAAATCTCGACGAAATGAAACCAAAATATTATGTACGTATTTTCCGTTATTTGGCTAGTTTAGTAGATATGGACTCCTTAAAAAATGTTTTTTGAAAATCCGTTATTTGTTGATTGATTCTTGAACATCTCGGCGAAATGAGACCAAAATATTATGTACCAATTTTCCGTTTTTTGGCTAGTTTAGGAGATATAGACTCCTTATAAATATTTTTGGAAAATCCGTTATGTGTTGATTGATTCTTAAAAATCTCGGCGAAATGACACCAAAGTATTATTTACGAATTTTTCATTATTATGCTTGTTTAGGAGATATAGCCTCCTTAATAAATATTTTTGGAAAATCCGTTATCTGTAGATTGATTCTTCATTATCTCGACGAAATGAGACCAAAGTATTATGTACGAATTTTCCGTTTTTTGGGTAGTTTAGGAAATAAAGCCTCTTAAAAAAAAATATTTTTGAAAAATCCGTTTTTTGTTGATTGATTCTAGAATATCTTGACGAAATGAGTTCAAATTATTATGTACGAATTTTCCGTTATTTGGCTAGTTTAGGAGATATGGACTCCATAAAAAATGTTTTTTGAAAATCCGTTCTTTGTTGATTGATTCTTGAAAATCTCGACGAAATGAGACCAAAATATTATGTACGAATTCTCCGTTTTTTGGCTAGTTTTGGAGATATAGCCTTTCAAAAAAAATATTTTTTGAAAATCCATTATTTGTTGATTGATTGTCGAAAATCTCGGCGAAATGAGACTAAAATAGTATGTACGAATTTTCCGTTATTTGGCTAGTTTAGGAGATATGGACTCCTTAAAAAATGTTTTTTGAAAATCCGTTATTTGTTGATTGATTCTTGAACATCTCGGCGAAATGAGACCAAAATATTTTGTACGAATTTTCCGTTTTTTGGCTAGCTTAGGAGATATAGCCTTTTTAAAATAAATTTTGTGAAAATCCCTTATTTGTTGATTGATTCTAGAATATATTGACAAATTAAGACCAAAATAATAAATGTATATTTTTTGAAAATCCGGTATTTGTTGATTGATTCTTGAAAATCTCGACGAAATGAGACCAAATTATTATGTACGAATTTTCCGTTTTTTGGCTAGTTTAGGAGATATAGACTCCTTATAAATATTTTTGGAAAATCCGTTATGTGTTGATTGATTCTTAAAAATCTCGGCTAAATGACACCAAAGTATTATTTACGAATTTTTCATTATTATGCTTGTTTAGGAGATATAGCCTCCTTAATAAATATTTTTGGAAAATCCGTTATCTGTTGATTGATTCTTCATTATCTCGACGAAATGAGACCAAAATATTATGTACAAATTTTCCGTTTTTTAGGCTAATTTAGGAGATATAGACTCCTTATAAATATTTTTGGAAAATCCGTTATCTGTTGATTGATTCTTCATTATCTCGACGAAATGAGACCAAAGTATTATGTACGAATTTTCCGTTTTTTGGGTAGTTTAGGAGATAAAGCCTCTTTAAAAAAATATTTTTGAAAAATCCGTTTTTTGTTGATTGATTCTAGAATATCTTGACGAAATGAGTTCAAAATATTATGTACAAATTTTCCGTTATTTGGCTAGTTTAGGAGATATAGCCTCCTTAAAATATATTTTGTGAAAATCCGTTATTTGTTGATTTATTCTTAAAAATCTCGGCGAAATGAGACTAAAATAGTATGTACGGATTTTCCGTTATTTGGCTAGTTTAGTAGATATGGACTTCTTAAAAAATGTTTTTTGAAAATCCGTAATTTGTTGATTGATTCTTGAAAATCTCTGCGAAATGAGTCCAAAATATTATGTACGAATTTTCCGTTTTTTGGATAGTTTAGGAGATATAGCCTCCTTAAAATATATTTTGTGAAAATCCGTTATTTGTTGATTGACTCTAGAATATTTTGACAAATTAAGACCAAAATATTATGTACGAATTTTTCGTTTTTTGGGTAGTTAAGAAGATATAGCCCCTTTAAAATAGATTTTTGGAAAATCCGTTATTTGTTGATTGATTCTTGAAAATCTCGACGAAATGAGACCAAATTATTATGTACGAATTTTCCATTTTTAAGGCTGGTTTAGGAGATATAGACTCCTTAATAAATATTTTTGGAAAATCCGTTATCTGTTGATTGATTCTTAAAAATCTCGGCGAAATGAGACCAAAGTATTATATATGAATTTTTCATTATTATGCTTGTTTAGGAGATATAGCCTCCTTGATTCTTGAAAATCTCGACGAAATGAGACCAAAATATTATGTACGAATTTTCCGTTTTTTGGCTAGTTTAGTAGATATGGACTCCTTAAAAAATGTTTTTTGAAAATCCGTTATTTGTTGATTGATTCTTGAACATCTCGGCGAAATGAGACCAAAATATTTTGTACTTATTTTCCGTTTTTTGGCTAGCTTAGGAGATATAGCCCCTTTAAAATAGATTTTTGGAAAATCCGTTATTTGTTGATTGATTCTTGAAAATCTCGACGAAATGAGACCAAATTATTATGTACGAATTTTCCATTTTTAAGGCTGGTTTAGGAGATATAGACTCCTTAATAAATATTTTTGGAAAATCCGTTATCTGTTGATTGATTCTTAAAAATCTCGGCGAAATGAGACCAAAGTATTATTTACGAATTTTTCATTATTATGCTTGTTTAGGAGATATAGCCTCCTTAATAAATATTTTTGGAAAATCCGTTATCTGTTGATTGATTCTTAAAAATCTCGGCAAAATGAGACTAAAATATTATGTACGAATTTTCCGTTATTTGGCTAGTTTAGGAGATACAGCCTCCTTAATAAATATTTTTGGAAAATCCGTTATCTGTTGATTGATTCTTCAATATCTCGACGAAATGAGACCAAAATATTATGTACGAATTTTCCGTTTTTTGGCTAGCTTAGGAGATATAGCCTCTTTAAAATATATTTTGTGAAAATCCCTTTGTTGATTGATTCTAGAATATATTGACAAATTAAGACCAAAATAATAAATGTATATTTTTTGAAAATCCGGTATTTGTTGATTGATTCTTGAAAATCTCGACGAAATGAGACCAAATTATTATGTACGAATTTTCCATTTTTTAGGCTAGTTTAGGAGATATAGACTCCTTAATAAATATTTTTGGAAAATCCGTTATCTGTTGATTGATTCTTAAAAATCTCGGCGAAATGAGACCAAAGTATTATTAACGAATTTTTCATTATTATGCTTGTTTAGGAGATATAGCCTCCTTGATTCTTGAAAATCTCGACGAAATGAGACCAAAATATTATGTACGAATTTTCCGTTTTTTGGCTAGTTTAGTAGATATGGACTCCTTAAAAAATGTTTTTTGAAAATCCGTTATTTGTTGATTGATTCTTGAACATCTCGGCGAAATGAGACCAAAATATTTTGTACTTATTTTCCGTTTTTTGGCTAGCTTAGGAGATATAGCCTCTTTAAAATATATTTTGTGAAAATCCCTTATTTGTTGATTGATTCTAGAATATATTGACAAATTAAGACCAAAATAATAAATGAATATTTTTTGAAAATTTGTTTTTGTTGATTGATTCTTGAAAATCTCGACGAAATGAGACCAAATTATTATGTACGAATTTTTCATTTTTTAGGCTAGTTTAGGAGATATAGACTCCTTAATAAATATTTTTGGAAAATCCGTTATCTGTTGATTGATTCTTAAAAATCTCGGCGAAATGAGACCAAAGTATTATTTACGAATTTTTTATTATTATGCTTGTTTAGGAGATATAGCCTCCTTAATAAATATTTTTGGAAAATCCGTTATCTGTTGATTGATTCTTAAAAATCTCGGCAAAATGAGACTAAAATATTATGTACGAATTTTCCGTTATTTGGCTAGTTTAGGAGATACAGCCTCCTTAATAAATATTTTTGGAAAATCCGTTATCTGTTGATTGATTCTTGAACATCTCGGCGAAATGAGACCAAAATATTTTGTACTTATTTTCCGTTTTTTGGCTAGCTTAGGAGATATAGCCTCTTTAAAATATATTTTGTGAAAATCCCTTATTTGTTGATTGATTCTAGAATATATTGACAAATTAAGACCAAAATAATAAATGTACATTTTTTGAAAATTTGTTTTTGTTGATTGATTCTTGAAAATCTCGACGAAATGAGACCAAATTATTATGTACGAATTTTTCATTTTTTAGGCTAGTTTAGGAGATATAATTGAGACCAAAGTATTATGTACGAATTTTCCGTTTTTTGGGTAGTTTAGGAGATAAAGCCTCTTTAAAAAAATATTTTTGGAAAATCCGTTATTTGTTGATTGATTCTAGAATATCTTGACGAAATGAGTTCAAAATATTTTGTACGAATTTTCCGTTTTTTGGCTAGCTTAGGAGATATAGCCTTTTTAAAATAAATTTTGTGAAAATCCCTTATTTGTTGATTGATTCTAGAATATACGAGGGTCGTTTGATAAGTCCGTGACTTTTTGAATAAAATATATTTTTTTCGTCAAAGAAGCGTTTTATTTCTCAACATAATCTCCTTTTAGCTCTATACATTTAGTCCAGCGTTTTTCCAATTTTTTTATTCCTTCCAAATAATAGGTTTTCTCAAGGCCCTCAAAATAGTCGTTTGTTTCTGTGATGACCTCTTCATTTGACCCGAATCTCTTACCGCCGAGCCATTTCTTCATGTTTGGAAACAAAAAATAGTCACAGGGGGCTAAATCTGGAGAATATGCTGGATGGGGTAGCAGTTCGTAGCCCAATTTATGAAATTTTGCCATGCTGACTACACACGTGTGCACCCGTGCATTGTCCTGATGGAACAGCACTTTTTTTCGCCAAATGCGGTCGTTTCTGCTTCAAATCAATATCGAATCTGTCCAAAAGCTCTGAATAATATTCGCCGGTGATCGTTTTACCCTTTTCAAGGTAATCGATGTGAATGATACCTTGTGCATCCCAAAAAACTGTGGCCATGACCTTGTTGGCCGACAGACCCACCTTGGCCTTCTTTGGTGCACGTTCACCCGGAGAAACCCACTGTCTTGATTGTTCTTTGGTCTCTGGTGTGGTGTGGTGGATCCATGTTTCGTCTACGGTAACGAAACGGCGCAAAAATTCGTTTGGATTGCGGTTGAACATCGCCAAACACTCCTTTGAAATGGTCACACGGTTGCGCTTATGGTCGTGTGTGAGCAATCGCGGCACCCATCGCGCGGAAAGCTTTTTCATGTCCAAATATTCATGTAAAATGTGATGTACCCGTTCAGTTGAGATGCCTACAGCCTCAGCTACCTCACGCACTTTCATTCTCCGATCATCCAATATCATTCCATGGATTTTGTCGACGATTTCTGGCATGACGACCTCTTTTGGGCGACCTGAACGTTCGGCATCACTTGTACTGGTACGACCACAACGGAACTCAGTAAACCATTTCTTAACCATTGAAATTGATGGTGCAGAGTCCCCATAATATTTATCAAGTCTTTCCTTGGTTTCGGTGATGGATTTTTTACGCAAAAAATAATGCTTAATTAGCACACGAAATTCACTTTTTTCCATTTTCGTTAAAATTCACGAGATCGTCTGCTTTCAATGCCTATAAAACGCAAACTAAGAAACGCAGCTTTCTCAAAATTTTACAGTCAGCTGTTAATCGATAACTGCTGACAGGAGCAGTGTTGTATTTAGAGCAGGTGCGCGGCAAATACAAAAAGTCACGGACTTATCAAACGACCCTCGTATTGACAAATTAAGACCAAAATAATAAATGTATATTTTTTGAAAATCCGGTATTTGTTGATTGATTCTTGAAAATCTCGACGAAATGAGACCAAATTATTATGTACGAATTTTCCGTTTTTTGGCTAGTTTAGGAGATATAGACTCCTTATAAATATTTTTGGAAAATCCGTTATGTGTTGATTGATTCTTAAAAATCTCGGCTAAATGACACCAAAGTATTATTTACGAATTTTTCATTATTATGCTTGTTTAGGAGATATAGCCTCCTTAATAAATATTTTTGGAAAATCCGTTATCTGTTGATTGATTCTTCATTATCTCGACGAAATGAGACCAAAATATTATGTACAAAATTTCCGTTTTTTAGGCTAATTTAGGAGATATAGACTCCTTATAAATATTTTTGGAAAATCCGTTATCTGTTGATTGATTCTTCATTATCTCGACGAAATGAGACCAAAGTATTATGTACGAATTTTCCGTTTTTTGGGTAGTTTAGGAGATAAAGCCTCTTTAAAAAAACATTTTTGAAAAATCCGTTTTTTGTTGATTGATTCTAGAATATCTTGACGAAATGAGTTCAAAATATTATGTACAAATTTTCCGTTATTTGGCTAGTTTAGGAGATATAGCCTCCTTAAAATATATTTTGTGAAAATCCGTTATTTGTTGATTTATTCTTAAAAATCTCGGCGAAATGAGACCAAAGTATTTTTTACGAATTTTTTCATTATTATGCTTGTTTAGGAGATATAGCCTCCTTGATTCTTGAAAATCTCGACGAAATGAGACTAAAATAGTATGTACGGATTTTCCGTTATTTGGCTAGTTTAGTAGATATGGACTTCTTAAAAAAATGTTTTTTGAAAATCCGTAATTTGTTGATTGATTCTTGAAAATCTCTGCGAAATGAGTCCAAAATATTATGTACGAATTTTCCGTTTTTTGGATAGTTTAGGAGATATAGCCTCCTTAAAATATATTTTGTGAAAATCCGTTATTTGTTGATTGACTCTAGAATATTTTGACAAATTAAGACCAAAATATTATGTACGAATTTTTCGTTTTTTGGGTAGTTAAGAAGATATAGCCCCTTTAAAATAGATTTTTGGAAAATCCGTTATTTGTTGATTGATTCTTGAAAATCTCGACGAAATGAGACCAAATTATTATGTACGAATTTTCCATTTTTAACGCTGGTTTAGGAGATATAGACTCCTTAATAAATATTTTTGGAAAATCCGTTATCTGTTGATTGATTCTTAAAAATCTCGGCGAAATGAGACCAAAGTATTATATATGAATTTTTCATTATTATGCTTGTTTAGGAGATATAGCCTCCTTGATTCTTGAAAATCTCGACGAAATGAGACCAAAATATTATGTACGAATTTTCCGTTTTTTGGCTAGTTTAGTAGATATGGACTCCTTAAAAAATGTTTTTTGAAAATCCGTTATTTGTTGATTGATTCTTGAACATCTCGGCGAAATGAGACCAAAATATTTTGTACTTATTTTCCGTTTTTTGGCTAGCTTAGGAGATATAGCCCCTTTAAAATAGATTTTTGGAAAATCCGTTATTTGTTGATTGATTCTTGAAAATCTCGACGAAATGAGACCAAATTATTATGTACGAATTTTCCATTTTTAAGGCTGGTTTAGGAGATATAGACTCCTTAATAAATATTTTTGGAAAATCCGTTATCTGTTGATTGATTCTTAAAAATCTCGGCGAAATGAGACCAAAGTATTATTTACGAATTTTTCATTATTATGCTTGTTTAGGAGATATAGCCTCCTTAATAAATATTTTTGGAAAATCCGTTATCTGTTGATTGATTCTTAAAAATCTCGGCAAAATGAGACTAAAATATTATGTACGAATTTTCCGTTATTTGGCTAGTTTAGGAGATACAGCCTCCTTAATAAATATTTTTGGAAAATCCGTTATCTGTTGATTGATTCTTCAATATCTCGACGAAATGAGACCAAAATATTATGTACGAATTTTCCGTTTTTTGGCTAGCTTAGGAGATATAGCCTCTTTAAAATATATTTTGTGAAAATCCCTTATTTGTTGATTGATTCTAGAATATATTGACAAATTAAGACCAAAATAATAAATGAATATTTTTTGAAAATTTGTTTTTGTTGATTGATTCTTGAAAATCTCGACGAAATGAGACCAAATTATTATGTACGAATTTTTCATTTTTTAGGCTAGTTTAGGAGATATAGACTCCTTAATAAATATTTTTGGAAAATCCGTTATCTGTTGATTGATTCTTAAAAATCTCGGCAAAATGAGACTAAAATATTATGTACGAATTTTCCGTTATTTGGCTAGTTTAGGAGATACAGCCTCCTTAATAAATATTTTTGGAAAATCCGTTATCTGTTGATTGATTCTTCAATATCTCGACGAAATGAGACCAAAATATTATGTACGAATTTTCCGTTTTTTGGCTAGCTTAGGAGATATAGCCTCTTTAAAATATATTTTGTGAAAATCCCTTATTTGTTGATTGATTCTAGAATATATTGACAAATTAAGACCAAAATAATAAATGTATATTTTTTGAAAATCCGGTATTTGTTGATTGATTCTTGAAAATCTCGACGAAATGAGACCAAATTATTATGTACGAATTTTCCATTTTTTAGGCTAGTTTAGGAGATATAGACTCCTTAATAAATATTTTTGGAAAATCCGTTATCTGTTGATTGATTCTTAAAAATCTCGGCGAAATGAGACCAAAGTATTATTAACGAATTTTTCATTATTATGCTTGTTTAGGAGATATAGCCTCCTTGATTCTTGAAAATCTCGACGAAATGAGACCAAAATATTATGTACGAATTTTCCGTTTTTTGGCTAGTTTAGTAGATATGGACTCCTTAAAAAATGTTTTTTGAAAATCCGTTATTTGTTGATTGATTCTTGAACATCTCGGCGAAATGAGACCAAAATATTTTGTACTTATTTTCCATTTTTTGGCTAGCTTAGGAGATATAGCCTCTTTAAAATATATTTTGTGAAAATCCCTTATTTGTTGATTGATTCTAGAATATATTGACAAATTAAGACCAAAATAATAAATGAATATTTTTTGAAAATTTGTTTTTGTTGATTGATTCTTGAAAATCTCGACGAAATGAGACCAAATTATTATGTACGAATTTTTCATTTTTTAGGCTAGTTTAGGAGATATAGACTCCTTAATAAATATTTTTGGAAAATCCGTTATCTGTTGATTGATTCTTAAAAATCTCGGCGAAATGAGACCAAAGTATTATTTACGAATTTTTTATTATTATGCTTGTTTAGGAGATATAGCCTCCTTAATAAATATTTTTGGAAAATCCGTTATCTGTTGATTGATTCTTAAAAATCTCGGCAAAATGAGACTAAAATATTATGTACGAATTTTCCGTTATTTGGCTAGTTTAGGAGATACAGCCTCCTTAATAAATATTTTTGGAAAATCCGTTATCTGTTGATTGATTCTTGAACATCTCGGCGAAATGAGACCAAAATATTTTGTACTTATTTTCCGTTTTTTGGCTAGCTTAGGAGATATAGCCTCTTTAAAATATATTTTGTGAAAATCCCTTATTTGTTGATTGATTCTAGAATATATTGACAAATTAAGACCAAAATAATAAATGTACATTTTTTGAAAATTTGTTTTTGTTGATTGATTCTTGAAAATCTCGACGAAATGAGACCAAATTATTATGTACGAATTTTTCATTTTTTAGGCTAGTTTAGGAGATATAATTGAGACCAAAGTATTATGTACGAATTTTCCGTTTTTTGGGTAGTTTAGGAGATAAAGCCTCTTTAAAAAAATATTTTTGGAAAATCCGTTATTTGTTGATTGATTCTAGAATATCTTGACGAAATGAGTTCAAAATATTATGTACAAATTTTCCGTTATTTGGCTAGTTTAGGAGATATAGCCTCCTTAAAATATATTTTGTGAAAATCCGTTATTTGTTGATTTATTCTTAAAAATCTCGGCGAAATGAGACCAAAGTATTATTTACGAATTTTTTCATTATTATGCTTGTTTAGGAGATATAGCCTCCTTGATTCTTGAAAATCTCGACGAAATGAGACTAAAATAGTATGTACGGATTTTCCGTTATTTGGCTAGTTTAGTAGATATGGACTTCTTAAAAAATGTTTTTTGAAAATCCGTAATTTGTTGATTGATTCTTGAAAATCTCTGCGAAATGAGTCCAAAATATTATGTACGAATTTTCCGTTTTTTGGATAGTTTAGGAGATATAGCCTCCTTAAAATATATTTTGTGAAAATCCGTTATTTGTTGATTGACTCTAGAATATTTTGACAAATTAAGACCAAAATATTATGTACGAATTTTTCGTTTTTTGGGTAGTTAAGAAGATATAGCCCCTTTAAAATAGATTTTTGGAAAATCCGTTATTTGTTGATTGATTCTTGAAAATCTCGACGAAATGAGACCAAATTATTATGTACGAATTTTCCATTTTTAACGCTGGTTTAGGAGATATAGACTCCTTAATAAATATTTTTGGAAAATCCGTTATCTGTTGATTGATTCTTAAAAATCTCGGCGAAATGAGACCAAAGTATTATATATGAATTTTTCATTATTATGCTTGTTTAGGAGATATAGCCTCCTTGATTCTTGAAAATCTCGACGAAATGAGACCAAAATATTATGTACGAATTTTCCGTTTTTTGGCTAGTTTAGTAGATATGGACTCCTTAAAAAATGTTTTTTGAAAATCCGTTATTTGTTGATTGATTCTTGAACATCTCGGCGAAAAGAGACCAAAATATTTTGTACTTATTTTCCGTTTTTTGGCTAGCTTAGGAGATATAGCCCCTTTAAAATAGATTTTTGGAAAATCCGTTATTTGTTGATTGATTCTTGAAAATCTCGACGAAATGAGACCAAATTATTATGTACGAATTTTCCATTTTTAAGGCTGGTTTAGGAGATATAGACTCCTTAATAAATATTTTTGGAAAATCCGTTATCTGTTGATTGATTCTTAAAAATCTCGGCGAAATGAGACCAAAGTATTATTTACGAATTTTTCATTATTATGCTTGTTTAGGAGATATAGCCTCCTTAATAAATATTTTTGGAAAATCCGTTATCTGTTGATTGATTCTTAAAAATCTCGGCAAAATGAGACTAAAATATTATGTACGAATTTTCCGTTATTTGGCTAGTTTAGGAGATACAGCCTCCTTAATAAATATTTTTGGAAAATCCGTTATCTGTTGATTGATTCTTCAATATCTCGACGAAATGAGACCAAAATATTATGTACGAATTTTCCGTTTTTTGGCTAGCTTAGGGAATATAGCCTCTTTAAAATATATTTTGTGAAAATCCCTTATTTGTTGATTGATTCTAGAATATATTGACAAATTAAGACCAAAATAATAAATGTATATTTTTTGAAAATCCGTTATTTGTTGATTGATTCTTGAAAACCTCGACGAAATGAGACCAAATTATTATGTACGAATTTTCCATTTTTTAGGCTAGTTTAGGAGATACAGCCTCCTTAATAAATATTTTTGGAAAATCCGTTATCTGTTGATTGATTCTTCAATATCTCGACGAAATGAGACCAAAATATTATGTACGAATTTTCCGTTTTTTGGCTAGCTTAGGGAATATAGCCTCTTTAAAATATATTTTGTGAAAATCCCTTATTTGTTGATTGATTCTAGAATATATTGACAAATTAAGACCAAAATAATAAATGTACATTTTTTGAAAATTTGTTTTTGTTGATTGATTCTTGAAAATCTCGACGAAATGAGACCAAATTATTATGTACGAATTTTTCATTTTTTAGGCTAGTTTAGGAGATATAATTGAGACCAAAGTATTATGTACGAATTTTCCGTTTTTTGGGTAGTTTAGGAGATAAAGCCTCTTTAAAAAAATATTTTTGGAAAATCCGTTATTTGTTGATTGATTCTAGAATATCTTGACGAAATGAGTTCAAAATATTATGTACAAATTTTCCGTTATTTGGCTAGTTTAGGAGATATAGCCTCCTTAAAATATATTTTGTGAAAATCCGTTATTTGTTGATTTATTCTTAAAAATCTCGGCGAAATGAGACCAAAGTGTTATTTACGAATTTTTTCATTATTATGCTTGTTTAGGAGATATAGCCTCCTTGATTCTTGAAAATCTCGACGAAATGAGACTAAAATAGTATGTACGGATTTTCCGTTATTTGGCTAGTTTAGTAGATATGGACTTCTTAAAAAATGTTTTTTGAAAATCCGTAATTTGTTGATTGATTCTTGAAAATCTCTGCGAAATGAGTCCAAAATATTATGTACGAATTTTCCGTTTTTTGGATAGTTTAGGAGATATAGCCTCCTTAAAATATATTTTGTGAAAATCCGTTATTTGTTGATTGACTCTAGAATATTTTGACAAATTAAGACCAAAATATTATGTACGAATTTTTCGTTTTTTGGGTAGTTAAGAAGATATAGCCCCTTTAAAATAGATTTTTGGAAAATCCGTTATTTGTTGATTGATTCTTGAAAATCTCGACGAAATGAGACCAAATTATTATGTACGAATTTTCCATTTTTAAGGCTGGTTTAGGAGATATAGACTCCTTAATAAATATTTTGGAAAATCCGTTATCTGTTGATTGATTCTTAAAAATCTCGGCGAAATGAGACCAAAGTATTATATATGAATTTTTCATTATTATGCTTGTTTAGGAGATATAGCCTCCTTGATTCTTGAAAATCTCGACGAAATGAGACCAAAATATTATGTACGAATTTTCCGTTTTTGGCTAGTTTAGTAGATATGGACTCCTTAAAAAATGTTTTTTGAAAATCCGTTATTTGTTGATTGATTCTTGAACATCTCGGCGAAAAGAGACCAAAATATTTTGTACTTATTTTCCGTTTTTTGGCTAGCTTAGGAGATATAGCCCCTTTAAAATAGATTTTTGGAAAATCCGTTATTTGTTGATTGATTCTTGAAAATCTCGACGAAATGAGACCAAATTATTATGTACGAATTTTCCATTTTTAAGGCTGGTTTAGGAGATATAGACTCCTTAATAAATATTTTTGGAAAATCCGTTATCTGTTGATTGATTCTTAAAAATCTCGGCGAAATGAGACCAAAGTATTATTTACGAATTTTTCATTATTATGCTTGTTTAGGAGATATAGCCTCCTTAATAAATATTTTTGGAAAATCCGTTATCTGTTGATTGATTCTTAAAAATCTCGGCAAAATGAGACTAAAATATTATGTACGAATTTTCCGTTATTTGGCTAGTTTAGGAGATACAGCCTCCTTAATAAATATTTTTGGAAAATCCGTTATCTGTTGATTGATTCTTCAATATCTCGACGAAATGAGACCAAAATATTATGTACGAATTTTCCGTTTTTTGGCTAGCTTAGGGAATATAGCCTCTTTAAAATATATTTTGTGAAAATCCCTTATTTGTTGATTGATTCTAGAATTTATTGACAAATTAAGACCAAAATAATAAATGTATATTTTTTGAAAATCCGGTATTTGTTGATTGATTCTTGAAAATCTCGACGAAATGAGACCAAATTATTATGTACGAATTTTCCATTTTTTAGGCTAGTTTAGGAGATATAGACTCCTTAATAAATATTTTTGGAAAATCCGTTATCTGTTGATTGATTCTTAAAAATCTCGGCGAAATGAGACCAAAGTATTATTAACGAATTTTTCATTATTATGCTTGTTTAGGAGATATAGCCTCCTTGATTCTTGAAAATCTCGACGAAATGAGACCAAAATATTATGTACGAATTTTCCGTTTTTTGGCTAGTTTAGTAGATATGGACTCCTTAAAAAATGTTTTTTGAAAATCCGTTATTTGTTGATTGATTCTTGAACATCTCGTTGAAATGAGACCAAAATATTTTGTACTTATTTTCCGTTTTTTGGCTAGCTTAGGAGATATAGCCTCTTTAAAATATATTTTGTGAAAATCCCTTATTTGTTGATTGATTCTAGAATATATTGACAAATTAAGACCAAAATAATAAATGAATATTTTTTGAAAATTTGTTTTTGTTGATTGATTCTTGAAAATCTCGACGAAATGAGACCAAATTATTATGTACGAATTTTTCATTTTTTAGGCTAGTTTAGGAGATATAGACTCCTTAATAAATATTTTTGGAAAATCCGTTATCTGTTGATTGATTCTTAAAAATCTCGGCGAAATGAGACCAAAGTATTATTTACGAATTTTTTATTATTATGCTTGTTTAGGAGATATAGCCTCCTTAATAAATATTTTTGGAAAATCCGTTATCTGTTGATTGATTCTTAAAAATCTCGGCAAAATGAGACTAAAATATTATGTACGAATTTTCCGTTATTTGGCTAGTTTAGGAGATACAGCCTCCTTAATAAATATTTTTGGAAAATCCGTTATCTGTTGATTGATTCTTCAATATCTCGACGAAATGAGACCAAATTATTATGTACGAATTTTCCGTTATTTGGCTAGTTTAGGAGATATGGACTCCTTAAAAAATGTTTTTTGAAAATCCGTAATTTGTTGATTGATTCTTGAACATCTCGGCGAAATGAGACCAAAATATTATGTACGAATTTTCCGTTATTTGGCTAGTTTAGTAGATATGGACTCCTTAAAAAATGTTTTTTGAAAATCCGTTATTTGTTGATTGATTCTTGAACATCTCGGCGAAATGAGACCAAAATATTTTGTACGAATTTTTCGTTTTTTGGCTAGCTTAGGAGATATAGCCTCTTTAAAATATATTTTGTGAAAATCCCTTATTTGTTGATTGATTCTAGAATATATTGAAAAATTAAGACCAAAATAATAAATGTATATTTTGTGAAAATCCGGTATTTGTTGATTGATTCTTGAAAATCTCAACGAAATGAGACCAAATTATTATGTACGAATTTTCCATTTTTTAGGCTAGTTTAGGATATATAGACTCCTTAATATATATTTTTCGAAAATCCGTTGTCTGTTGATTGATTCTTCAATATCTCGACGAAATGAGACCAAAATATTATGTACGAATTTTCCGTTATTTGGCTAGTTTAGTAGATATGGACTCCTTAAAAAATGTTTTTGGAAAATCCGTTATCTGTTGATTGATTCTTGAACATCTCGGTGAAATGAGACCAAAATATTATGTACGAATTTTCCGTTATTTGGCTAGTTTAGGAGATACAGCCTCCTTAATAAATATTTTTGGAAAATCCGGTGTCTGTTGATTGATTCTTCAATATCTCGACGAAATGAGACCAAAATATTATGTACGAATTTTCCGTTATTTGGCTAGTTTAGTAGATATGGACTCCTTAAAAAATGTTTTTTGAAAATCCGTAATTTGTTGATTGATTCTTGAATATCTCTGCGAAATGAGACCAAAATATTATGTACGAATTTTCCGTTTTTTGGCTAGTTTAGGAGATATAGACTCCTTACAAATATTTTTGGAAAATCCGTTATGTGTTGATTGATTCTTAAAAATCTCGGCGAAATGAGACCAAAGTATTATTTACGAATTTTTCATTATTATGCTTGTTTAGGAGATATAGCCTCCTTAATAAATATTTTTGGAAAACCCGTTATCTGTTGATTGATTCTTCATTATCTCGACGAAATGAGACCAAAATATTATGTACGAATTTTCCGTTATTTGGCTAGTTTAGTAGATATGGACTCCTTAAAAAATGTTTTTTGAAAATCCGTAATTTGTTGATTGATTCTTGAACATCTCTGCGAAATGAGACCAAATTATTATGTACGAATTTTCCATTTTTTAGGCTAGTTTAGGAGATATAGACTCCTTAATAAATATTTTTGGAAAATCCGTTATCTGTTGATTGATTCTTAAAAATCTCGGCGAAATGAGACCAAAGTATTATTAACGAATTTTTCATTATTATGCTTGTTTAGGAGATATAGCCTCCTTGATTCTTGAAAATCTCGACGAAATGAGACCAAAATATTATGTACGAATTTTCCGTTTTTTGGCTAGTTTAGTAGATATGGACTCCTTAAAAAATGTTTTTTGAAAATCCGTTATTTGTTGATTGATTCTTGAACATCTCGTTGAAATGAGACCAAAATATTTTGTACTTATTTTCCGTTTTTTGGCTAGCTTAGGAGATATAGCCTCTTTAAAATATATTTTGTGAAAATCCCTTATTTGTTGATTGATTCTAGAATATATTGACAAATTAAGACCAAAATAATAAATGAATATTTTTTGAAAATTTGTTTTTGTTGATTGATTCTTGAAAATCTCGACGAAATGAGACCAAATTATTATGTACGAATTTTTCATTTTTTAGGCTAGTTTAGGAGATATAGACTCCTTAATAAATATTTTTGGAAAATCCGTTATCTGTTGATTGATTCTTAAAAATCTCGGCGAAATGAGACCAAAGTATTATTTACGAATTTTTTATTATTATGCTTGTTTAGGAGATATAGCCTCCTTAATAAATATTTTTGGAAAATCCGTTATCTGTTGATTGATTCTTAAAAATCTCGGCAAAATGAGACTAAAATATTATGTACGAATTTTCCGTTATTTGGCTAGTTTAGGAGATACAGCCTCCTTAATAAATATTTTTGGAAAATCCGTTATCTGTTGATTGATTCTTCAATATCTCGACGAAATGAGACCAAAATATTATGTACGAATTTTCCGTTATTTGGCTAGTTTAGGAGATATGGACTCCTTAAAAAATGTTTTTTGAAAATCCGTAATTTGTTGATTGATTCTTGAACATCTCTGCGAAATGAGACCAAAATATTATGTACGAATTTTCCGTTATTTGGCTAGTTTAGTAGATATGGACTCCTTAAAAAATGTTTTTTGAAAATCCGTTATTTGTTGATTGATTCTTGAACATCTCGGCGAAATGAGACCAAAATATTATGTACGAATTTTTCGTTTTTTGGCTAGCTTAGGAGATATAGCCTCTTTAAAATATATTTTGTGAAAATCCCTTATTTGTTGATTGATTCTAGAATATATTGAAAAATTAAGACCAAAATAATAAATGTATATTTTTTGAAAATCCGGTATTTGTTGATTGATTCTTGAAAATCTCGACGAAATGAGACCAAATTATTATGTACGAATTTTTCATTTTTTAGGCTAGTTTAGGATATATAGACTCCTTAATAAATATTTTTGGAAAATCCGTTATCTGTTGATTGATTCTTAAAAATCTCGGCGAAATGAGACCAAAGTATTATTAACGAATTTTTCATTATTATGCTTGTTTAGGAGATATAGCCTCCTTAATAAATATTTTTGGAAAATCCGTTATCTGTTGATTGATTCTTGAACATCTCGGTGAAATGAGACCAAAATATTATGTACGAATTTTCCGTTATTTGGCTAGTTTAGGAGATACAGCCTCCTTAATAAATATTTTTGGAAAATCCGGTCTCTGTTGATTGATTTTTCAATATCTTGATGAAATGAGACCAAAATATTATGTACGAATTTTCCGTTATTTGGCTAGTTTAGTAGATATGGACTCCTTAAAAAATGTTTTTTGAAAATCCGTAATTTGTTGATTGATTCTTGAACATCTCTGCGAAATGAGACCAAAATATTATGTACGAATTTTCCGTTTTTTGGCTAGTTTAGGAGATATAGACTCCTTACAAATATTTTTGGAAAATCCGTTATGTGTTGATTGATTCTTAAAAATCTCGGCGAAATGAGACCAAAGTATTATTTACGAATTTTTCATTATTATGCTTGTTTAGGAGATATAGCCTCCTTAATAAATATTTTTGGAAAACCCGTTATCTGTTGATTGATTCTTCATTATCTCGACGAAATGAGACCAAAATACGAGGGTCGTTTGATAAGTCCGTGACTTTTTGTATTTGCCGCGCACCTGCTCTAAATACAACACTGCTCCTGTCAGCAGTTATCGATTAACAGCTGACTGTAAAATTTTGAGAAAGCTGCGTTTCTTAGTTTGCGTTTTATAGGCATTGAAAGCAGACGATCTCGTGAATTTTAACGAAAATGGAAAAAAGTGAATTTCGTGTGCTAATTAAGCATTATTTTTTGCGTAAAAAATCCATCACCGAAACCAAGGAAAGACTTGATAAATATTATGGGGACTCTGCACCATCAATTTCAATGGTTAAGAAATGGTTTACTGAGTTCCGTTGTGGTCGTACCAGTACAAGTGATGCCGAACGTTCAGGTCGCCCAAAAGAGGTCGTCATGCCAGAAATCGTCGACAAAATCCATGGAATGATATTGGATGATCGGAGAATGAAAGTGCGTGAGGTAGCTGAGGCTGTAGGCATCTCAACTGAACGGGTACATCACATTTTACATGAATATTTGGACATGAAAAAGCTTTCCGCGCGATGGGTGCCGCGATTGCTCACACACGACCATAAGCGCAACCGTGTGACCATTTCAAAGGAGTGTTTGGCGATGTTCAACCGCAATCCAAACGAATTTTTGCGCCGTTTCGTTACCGTAGACGAAACATGGATCCACCACACCACACCAGAGACCAAAGAACAATCAAGACAGTGGGTTTCTCCGGGTGAACGTGCACCAAAGAAGGCCAAGGTGGGTCTGTCGGCCAACAAGGTCATGGCCACAGTTTTTTGGGATGCACAAGGTATCATTCACATCGATTACCTTGAAAAGGGTAAAACGATCACCGGCGAATATTATTCAGAGCTTTTGGACAGATTCGATATTGATTTGAAGCAGAAACGACCGCATTTGGCGAAAAAAAAGTGCTGTTCCATCAGGACAATGCACGGGTGCACACGTGTGTAGTCAGCATGGCAAAATTTCATAAATTGGGCTACGAACTGCTACCCCATCCAGCATATTCTCCAGATTTAGCCCCCTGTGACTATTTTTTGTTTCCAAACATGAAGAAATGGCTCGGCGGTAAGAGATTCGGGTCAAATGAAGAGGTCATCACAGAAACAAACGACTATTTTGAGGGCCTTGAGAAAACCTATTATTTGGAAGGAATAAAAAAATTGGAAAAACGCTGGACTAAATGTATAGAGCTAAAAGGAGATTATGTTGAGAAATAAAACGCTTCTTTGACGAAAAAAATATATTTTATTCAAAAAGTCACGGACTTATCAAACGACCCTCGTATTATGTACGAATTTTCCATTTTTTAGGCTAGTTTTGGAGATATAGCCTCCTAAAAAAATATTTTTTGAAAATCCATTATTTGTTGATTGATTGTCGAAAATCTCGGCGAAATGAGACTAAAAAAGTATGTACGAATTTTCCGTTATTTGGCTAGTTTAGTAGATATAGACTCCTTAAAAAATGTTTTTTGAAAATCCGTTATTTGTTGATTGATTCTTGAACATCTTGGTGAAATGAGACCAAAATATTATGTACGAATTTTCCGTTTTTTGGCTAATTTAGGAGATATAGCCTCTTTAAAATATATTTTGTGAAAATCCCTTATTTGTTGATTGATTCTAGAATATATTGACAAATTAAGACCAAAATAATAAATGTATATTTTTTGAAAATCCGGTATTTGTTGATTGATTCTTGAAAATCTCGACGAAATGAGACCAAATTATTATGTACGAATTTTCCGTTTTTTGGCTAGTTTAGGAGATATAGACTCCTTATAAATATTTTTGGAAAATCTGTTATGTGTTGATTGATTCTTAAAAATCTCGGCGAAATGACACCAAAGTATTATTTACGAATTTTTCATTATTATGCTTGTTTAAAGGATATAGCCTCCTTAATAAATATTTTTGGAAAATCCGTTATCTGTTGATTGATTCCTTATTATCTCGACGAAATGAGACCAAAATATTATGTACGAATTTTCCGTTTTTTAGGCTAATTTAGGAGAACTTCCTCGAGTAAGCCGCCATGGTTCACAAGAGAGTTGTCACGGTTAAAAAATTTAAAGTCGAGTCTATTTAAAAAGTATAAAAACAATAATTCGCCTTCAGCCTTTTCTCGCTACTTAAGCGCGCGGTCAGATTTTACAGTCTTAAACGCGAAATGTTATAAGACCTATCTAACTCGTTGCAAGGTTCAGTTTACTCAGAACCCCAAACAGTTTTATAGTTTTGTTAACACGAAGCGTAAGTCTCCCGCATTTCCAACGAAACTAACGTTTGAAAATGCTTGTGCAGATACCGACCAAACCATGGCCGATTTGTTTGCAAAGTTTTTTCAAACGACATATTCACCCTCTACACATCACACTCACTTTTATCCATACAACATTCCAAGTTCGAATGGTATCTTCACTCCCTTTCTAAACGAAAGCTCACTTGTAAAGGATCTTTATTTAGTTAAGCCAGTTTTCTCACCTGGCCCTGACGGTGTTCCCGCTTGTATACTTCGGTTCTGTGCCAACTCCTTAAGTAAGCAATTGCTCAAACTATTTTCGCTGTCCTTAGAAACTTCACTCTTTCCTTCTATTTGGAAAGAATCTTTTATTATTCCCCTTCATAAAAAGGGAAGCAAGTCTGATGCAAGCAATTATAGAGGTATCTCTAAATTGTCGGCTATACCTAAATTTTTCGAGAATGTTATAACTCCTCAATTGCAACATTCCTGTAGATCCGTTATTTCTCCTTTTCAACACGGATTTATAAAGCGTCGTTCAACTACGACAAATTTACTTGAGCTGACATCCTTTGTGGTAAAAGGATTTCAGGAAAATCTTCAAACTGATGTCATTTATACTGATTTCAGTAAGGCATTTGACTCAGTCAACCATTCCCTTCTTGCACATAAACTAAATCTTCTCGGTTTCTCACCAAAACTTCTTAGTTGGATTGTGAGCTATTTGAGTGACAGAACCCAACGAGTCCTCTTTAAAAATACTCGTTCCTATCCCGTTCATGCCACATCTGGTGTTCCTCAAGGGAGTCACCTCGGTCCCCTACTTTTTACGCTTTTCATCAATGACCTTCCTTTGGTCATACGTAACTCCCGTACTCTCATGTATGCGGATGATGTAAAGCTTTGTTACCAATTTAAAGACGACCACTGTCACTCACTCTTACAAGCCGACCTAAATAGTTTTTATTCTTGGTGTTGTGCCAATTTTTTTAAACCTGAACAGCTCTAAATGCAAGCTGATGACATTCTCTCGAGCCAGTCCAAAGTATGCTTCTTATACTCTTTGTGGTTGTGCCTTGGAAAGAATCACCCTAGTTGATGATTTGGGGGTTCTTTTGGACCGAAAACTTAAGTTTTCCAATCATATTTCTAATATGGTCAATAAAGCCATGGGTGTCTTAGGCTTTATTAAGAGATGGTCTAAGGAATTTGACGATCCTTATCTTACAAAGACCCTCTACATCTCACTTGTTCGTCCCATTCTCGAATACGGGTCATGCGTATGGTGTCCCCAGTACACTATTCATAAGGAACGCATAGAATCTGTACAGAAAAACTTTTTACTTTTTGCCTTACGTGGCCTTAACTGGGATGAAAATTTAAGACTGCCTTCCTATACTAATAGACTTCTATTATTAAACCTGCCTTCCCTAACCAATCGCAGAACCATGCTAGGTGTCTTATTTATTAACAACCTTATGCAAGGTGACATTGACAGTGAGACCCTGGTAAGGCAACTACACTTCTCTGTCCCTTGCAGAACGACACGTAATTACCTTCCACTAACTCTTCCTTATTGTAGATCGAACTATGCACTGCACGATCCGTTCAGGGTATTATGTTCGGACTACAATAAACTTCAACACGTCATAGCTAGCACTAACTCTATCGCTGCTATGAAGTCTTTAATTCTTGTCTATCTAGCACGTAATTAGTATTAGTATTAATCAGTAATAGTATCCTCCTAATAGTATTCCTCGTCATTCTATCTTCTTTTTCTTAATTTTCATTTTTCACTTGCATGTCGCGTGTATCCTCTATTCGACTTTTTATTCCCTATCGCGTTAATTTTCTTTCTCTCGCGTTTCTACTCGCATTTTTACCGCGTTTCCGTGTCGTCCGTTATGCGACGGTGCCTCTCGGTCGGTCAGGCGGGAGGTGGACTTCGTCTGGGTTCCGCGCGCAACAAGCATCGGCTTGGTGTCGTTTGGACCACTTGCTAATACATTCATTGTATTCAACGTCCAACAACAAAAAAAAAAAAAAAAAAAAATAGACTCCTTATAAATATTATAAATATATAAATATTAAATATTGGAAAATCCGTTATCTGTTGATTGATTCTTCATTATCTCGACGAAATGAGACCAAAGTATTATGTACGAATTTTCCGTTTTTTGGGTAGTTTAGGAGATAAAGCCTCTTTAAAAAAATATTTTTGAAAAATCCGTTTTTTGTTGATTGATTCTAGAATATCTTGACGAAATGAGTTCAAAATATTATGTACGAATTTTCCGTTATTTGGCTAGTTTAGGAGATACGGACTTCTTAAAAAATGTTTTTTGAAAATCCGTAATTTGTTGATTGATTCTTGAACATCTCTGCGAAATGAGACCAAAATATTATGTACGAATTTTCCGTTTTTTGGATAGTTTAGGAGATATAGCCTCCTTAAAATATATTTTGTGAAAATCCGTTGTTTGTTGATTGACTCTAGAATATTTTGACAAATTAAGACCAAAATATTATGTACGAATTTTTCGTTTTTTGGGTAGTTAAGAAGATATAGCCCCTTTAAAATAGATTTTTGGAAAATCCGTTAGTTGTTGATTGATTCTTGAAAATCTCGGCGAAATGAGACTAAACTATTATGTACGAATTTTCCGTTATTTGGCTAGTTTAGTAGATATGGACTCCTTAATAAATGTTTTTTGAAAATCCGATATTTGTTGATTGATTCTTGAACATCTCGGCGAAATGAGACCAAAATATTATGTAAGAATTTTCCGTTTATTGGCTAGTTTAGGAGATATAGCCTCCTTAAAATATATTGTGTGAAAATCCCTTATTTGTTGATTGATTCTATTGTAGAATATCTTGACAAATTAAGACCAAAATAATAAGTGTATATTTTTTGAAAATCCGTTATTTGTTGATTGATTCTTGAAAATCTCGAAGAAATGAGACCAAAGTATTATGTACGAATTTTCCGTTTTTTGGGTAGTTTCCGTTATTTGGCTAGTTTAGTAGATATGGACTCCTTAATAAATGTTTTTTGAAAATCCGATATTTGTTGATTGATTCTTGAACATCTCGACGAAATGAGACCAAAATATTATGTACGAATTCTCCGTTTTTTGGCTAGTTTAGGAGATATAGCCTCCTTAAAATATATTTTGTGAAAATCCCTTATTTGTTGATTGATTCTAGAATATATTGACAAATTAAGACCAAAATAATATATGTATATTTTTTGAAAATCCGTTATTTGTTGATTGATTCTTAAAAAATGAGACCAAAGTATTATTTACGAATTTTTCATTATTATGCTTGTTTAGAAGATATAGCCTCCTTAATAAATATTTTTGGAAAATCCGTTATCGGTTGATTGATTCTTAAAAACCTCGGCAAAATGAGACTAAAATATTATGTACGAATTTTCCGTTATTTGGCTAGTTTAGGAGATACAGCCTCCTTAATAAATATTTTTGGAAAATCCGTTATCTGTTGATTGATTCTTCAATATCTCGACGAAATAAGACCAAAGTATTATGTACGAATTTTCCGTTTTTTGGGTAGTTTAGGAGATAAAGCCTCTTTAAAAAAATATTTTTGGAAAATCCGTTATTTGTTGATTGATTCTAGAATATCTTGACGAAATGAGTTCAAAATATTATGTACGAATTTTCCGTTATTTGGCTAGTTTGGGAGATATGGACTTCTTAAAAAATGTTTTTTGAAAATCCGTAAGTTGTCGATTGATTCTTGAACATCACTGCGAAATGAGACCAAAATATTATGTACGAATTTTTCGTTTTTTGGAAAGTTTAGGAGATATAGCCTCCTTAAAATATATCTTGTGAAAATCCGTTATTTGTTGATTGACTCTAGAATATTTTGACAAATTAAGACCAAAATATTATGTACGAATTTTTCGTTTTTTGGGTAGTTTAGAAGATATAGCCCCTTTAAAATAGATTTTTGGAAAATCCGTTATTTGTTGATTGATTCTTGAAAATCTCGGCGAAATGAGACAAAAATATTATGTACGAATTTTCCGTTATTTGGCTAGTTTAGTAGATATGGACTCCTTAAAAAATGTTTTTTGAAAATCCGTTATTTGTTGATTGATTCTTAAACATCTAGGCGAATTGAGACCAAAATATTATGTACGAATTTTCCGTTTTTTGGCTAGTTTAGGAGATATAGCCTCCTTAAAATATATTGTGTGAAAATCCCTTATTTGTTGATTGATTCTAGAATATCTTGACAAATTAAGACCAAAATAATAAGTGTATATTTTTTGAAAATCCGTTATTTGTTGATTGATTCTTGAAAATCTCGATGAAATGAGACCAAAGTATTATGTACGAATTTTCCGTTTTTTGGGTAGTTTAGGAGATATAGCCTCCTTAAAATATATTTTGTGAAAATCCCTTATTTGTTGATTGATTCGCTTTCTTGGCTGCGGTGACTGCAGCGCTCTCTCGGCTGCGGTGACTGCAGCGCTCTCTCGGCTGCGGTGACTGCAGCGCTCTCTTGGCCGCGGTGACTGCAGCGCTCTCTTGGCTGCGGTGACTGCAGCGCTCTATTGGCTGACTGCAGCGCTCTCTTGGCTGCGGTGACTGCAGCGCTCTCTTGGCTGCGGTGACTGCAGCGCTCTCTTGGCTGCGGTGACTGCAGCGCTCTCTTGGCTGCGGTGACTGCAGCGCTCTCTTGGCTACGGTGACTGCAGCGCTCTCTTGGCCGCGGTGACTGCAGAGCTCTCTTGGCTGCGGTGACTGCAGCGCTCGCTTGGCTGCGGTGACTGCAGCGCTCTCTTGGCTGCGGTGACTGCAGCGCCCTCTTGGCTGCGGTGACTGCAGCGCTCTCTTGGCTGTGGTGACTGCAGCGCTCTCTTGGCTGTGGTGACTGCAGCGCTCTCTTGGCTGTGGTGACTGCAGCGCTCTCTTGGCTGCGCTTGCTCTGTCGTTCGGCTGCGCTTGCTCTGTCGTTCGGCTGCGCTTGCTCTGTCGTTCGGCGCTCACTCTGTCGTTTGGCTGCGCTCGCTCTGTCGTTCGGCTGCGCTTGCTCTGTCGTTCGGCGCTCGCTTGCTCTGTCGTTCGGCGCTCGCTCTGCTGCGGCGCTCACTCTGTTGTTTGGCTCGTTCGCTCTTTCGTTCCGCTCGCTCTGCTACGGCGCTCTCTCTGTCGTTCGGCTGCGCTTGCTCTGTCGTTCGGAGCTCGCTCTGCTGCGGCGCTCACTCTGTTGTTTGGCTATGTTCGCTCTTTCGTTCGACGTTCGCTCTGCTGCGGCGCTCGCTCTGTCGTTTGGCTGCGCTCGCTCTGCCGTTCGGCACTCGTTCTGCTGCGGCGCTCGCTCTGTCGTTCGGCGCTCGTTCGGCTGCGATTGCTCTGTCGTTTGGCTGCGTTCGCTCTGTCGTTCGGCGCTCGCTCTGCTGCGGCGCTCGCTCTGTCGTTTGGCTGGTGTTCGCTCTGTCGTTCGACGCTCGCTCTGCTGTGGTGCTCGCTCTGTCGTTTGGCTGCGCTCGCCTTTTCCCATTGTCTGACTGTACTTGATCTCTCCGTTGGTTTTCGGCTGCACCTGTTGTTTTACCGTTACTTTCGAGCTGCGCTTGCTCTCTCTGCTGGTGTTTGACGTCCGCGTGGTGAGCGAGCCTATACCCTGTAACCACTTATACCTACTCTTAGGGTAGTCTGACTCAACTAAAAAGACGGGTTTTATCTAATTACATGCTAATAATAAGAAGAAAGATAATATATATAAAAATATCAAAAAATGTGGGGGCTCAAATTTGAGTCTTCACACCCCCCCCCCACCCTTACTATGCCAATGGAAAGCAAATGCGTCACCCGAAATATAATTCCGTCTACTTGGACGGCGAACCGTACGCGGTGGTGGGCACTCCAGGCGTGCTGCGTCCGGATTTGGTCCACTACCAATTCGGGCAGCCGACGTCCAGGTGTGGCGACTCGCCATATGGGTGGGGCTTCGACCCTTGATTCTTCCTTGTTATTTTTGTGTCCTTGATCGTTTTGTATCCTTGGTCGTTGTCCTTGGCCCTTGCTCGTGGTTGTCCTGGTCCTGGTGGTTGGCTGTCACATTCGATCGTTCTGTGTTTTGCTCCGGGTGTTTGATGGCGGTCGCGCGGTTGCCGGCTGCATCTCCTTGCTCTGTGTCGTGATTCCTGTGTGAGATGCCAGCCGCGCGGTTGCCGGCTGCATCTCCTTGTTCTTCGTGCTGGTTCCTGTGTTCCGAGTTCTGGTTTCTGTGTGAGATGCCAGCCGCGGGGTTGCCGGCTGCATCTCCTTGTTCTACGTGCTGGTTCCTGTGTGAGAGGCCAGCCGCGCGGTTGCCGGCTGCACCTCCTTGTTCTACGTGCTGGTGCCTGTGTGAGAGGCCAGCCGCGCGATTGCCGGCTGCATCTCCTTGTTCTATGTGCTGATTCCAGGGTGAGATGCCAGCCGCGCGGTTGCTGGCTGCATATCCTTGTTCTTCGTGCTGGTTCCTGTGTGAGAGGCCAGCCGCGCGGTTGCCGGCTGCACCTCCTTGTTCTACGTGCTGGTTCCTGTGTGAGAGGCCAGCCGCGCGGTTGCCGGCTGCATCTCCTTGCTCTGTATCCTGACTCCTGTGTGAGATGCCAGCCGCGCGGTTGCCGGCTGCATCTCCTTGTTCTACGTGCTGGTTCCTGTGTGAGATGCCAACCGCGCGGCTGCCGTCTGCACCTCCTTGTTCTGGGTCCTGGTCCTTGTGAGATGCCAGCCGCGGGGTTGCCGGCTGCATCTCCTTGTTCTAGCTTTCTTTTCCGTTGCGCTCGATGTGTCTTCTTGGGCTGCTGCTGTTTGACTCCTTTTGCCAGCCAGCAGCCCGCCTTATATACAGAATGATCGGGCTTCGGGCGACCCGATCGGAAAACACGATGGCCCTCGGCTCGCTCACCCCCGATGGCGACTTCGGCAGGTCCCCTTCTCTCTCCCGTCGAGTTATCTCGGGCGAGAGGTGCGGTGCTAGGCGTCTTCCTACGGGCCTCGTGTCTGCGAAAGTGCGCACCCCTTTTAACTTATTTGCCCTTGTCTCTTGTTAACCCCTGAATACCCTTGTTTCCTATATATATGTATATTCCCTCGATCGCGTATTCGCTGGTGTCTGTCACGTGCCTTCCCCTTTTCCCCTTCGCCTTTCCAACTGATAACTATATGTTTCCTTTTTTTCCTTTTAATTAACCTTTTGACTTGACGCGTGTCTGCCGTTAGGTCACGTGTTCTGCCTCAGCGCCCTCTCCCCCGGCTCCTCAGTCGGTCTCGTGGTTCTTTAGGCCACAGCCTCTCCTAGTTTCGTCTTTTCCGTCTCAGGGTCCCTGCTCGGGCGCTACCTGTAAGGTAGCGTCTGAAGGCTGGGGTGCGCTCAGTCGCGCCAGGGCCACATTACAGGAATAATTTGTAAAATTTGCTGAGACCCGAGCCGAAACCAAGAGAGTGACCTTCTGGGGTTTTGGGGTCATCGCAGAGACGAACACGTGGTGTCCCGCTGAGCCGGCATGGCCGACTTTGCAGCGTGTGTGTGTCGTTGAAAATCGTGCGCAACGGCCAACAAATGGGTCCAGTGGCCGCCCTCCCCCGCTTCGCTAATGGTCTCGGAGCCGGGTATTTACCTCAAGCCTCTGGGACCTTCGACTAGCGGCTGCTCCAGAGGTTCCACTGTACGTGCTGGGTATTTACCGGCTTGCACGTCAGTGGAGCCACGGAGCAGTGTGAGGCCACGTGGGCGCCTGTCCGCCTTTGCGCACGCCCACGCTGTGTGGCGACGCCTGACTAGTGGCCGCCCGCGAGATTGGGTTTATCTCGGAACCGGGTATTTACCTCGTGTTCCGGGATTCACCGACTCGCGGCTGTTCTCGAGGTTCCACTGTATGTGCTGGGTATTTACCGGCTTGCACACCAGTGGAACTCCGGAACAGTTTGGCCACGTCGTCTGGCGCCCCCTTCGCCCTCGCACACGCGCGCTCTGCCTATCGACGTCAGACCAGTGGCCACCATCCGTGACTCGGTTAATCTCGGAACCGGGTATTTACCTCGTGTTCCGGGATTCACCGGCTCGCGGTTGTTCTCGAGGCTCCACTGTATGTGCTGGGTATTTACCGGCTTGCACATCAGTGGAGCCCTGGAACAGCTTGGGCCACGTGGTCTCGCGTTCGCCGCCTGCGCCGACACATGCACACACTTATACACTCACACACTCACACATTCACGCGCCCTTTCGTTCCCTTGAGCAGACATGCGCACTTTCGTTGGTGAACATCGTCTTTATTTCATTAACTTAGCCTAAAAAACTAACTAATACCTATGCCTACCCTTGCCCTACCTAAACACCGTCTCCTCTGCCCCGGGAACCCGGGCCGTGCCTAAAATCAACCATCTGGCGGCTCGCTCACCTTGGTCCACGCGTCTTTACTTATATGTTTCTGCTTGTCCTCCTTTTTGCTTCCGCACGGTCTAAGTTCGCCACTTCCAGTGCCAAAATTAGCGCGTGCCGCAATTAATTTCCCCCTTCCATGTGCCGGCGTTAATCCCAACAGCGCAGTCGCCAAGCATCAGCTATCCACGCACTCTGCCGCGCTCTCTCGGCTGCTGTTACTGCAGCGCTCTCTTGGCTGCGGTGACTGCAGCGCTCTCTTGGCTGCGGTGACTGCAGCGCTCTCTCGGCTGCGGTGACTGCAACGCTCTCTCGGCTGTGGTGACTGCAGCTCTCTCTCGTTTGGCTGCGCTCGCTCTGTCGTTCGGCTGCGCTTGCTCTGTCGTTCCGCTCGCTCTGCTGCGGCGCTCGCTCTGTCGTTCGGCTGCGCTTGCTCTGTCGTTCCGCTCGCTCTGCTGCGGCGCTCGCTCTGTCGTTCGGCTGCGCTTGCTCTGTCGTTCGGCTGCGCTTGCTCTGTCGTTCCGCTCGCTCTGCTACGGCGCTCGCTCTGTCGTTCGGCTGCGCTCGCTCTGTCGTTCGGTGCTCGCTCTGCTGCGGCGCTCACTCTGTTGTTTGGCTGTGTTCGCTCTTTCGTTCGACGTTCGCTCTGCTGTGGCGCTCGCTCTGTCGTTTGGCTGGTGTTCGCTCTGTCGTTCGGCTGCGCTTGCTCTGTCGTTCGGGTGTGCTTGCTCTGTCGTTCTGCGTTCGCTTGCTCTGTCGTTCGGCGCTCGCTCTGCTGCGGCGCTCACTCTGTTGTTTTGCTGCGTTCGCTCTTTCGTTCGACTGCGCTTGCTCTGCCTTTCCGCTCGCTCTGCTACGGCGCTCGCTCTGTCGTTCGGCTGCCCTCGCTCTGTCGTTCGGCTGCGCTGGCTCTGTCGTTCGGTGCTCGCTCTGCTGCGGCGCTCACTCTGTTGTTTGGCTGTGTTCGCTCTTTCGTTCGACGTTCGCTCTGCTGCTTCGCTCGCTCTGTCGTTTGGCTGCGCTCGCTCTGTCGTTTGGCTGCGCTCGCTCTGCCGTTCGGCGCTCACTCTGCTGCGGCGCTCACTCTACTGCGGCGCTCACTCTGTCGTTTGGCTGCGCTCGCTCTGTCGTTCGGCTGCGCTTGCTCTGTCGTTCGGCTGTGCTTGCTCTGTCGTTCGGCGCTCGCTTGCTCTGTCGTTCGGCGCTCGCTCTGCTGCGGCGCTCACTCTGTTGTTTTGCTGCGTTCGCTCTTTCGTTCGACTGCGCTTGCTCTGTCTTTCCGCTCGCTCTGCTACGGCGCTCGCTCTGTCGTTCGGCTGCGCTTGCTCTGTCGTTCGGCTGTGCTTGCTCTGTCGTTCGGCGCTCGCTTGCTCTGTCGTTCGGTGCTCGCTCTGCTGCGGCGCTCACTCTGTTGTTTGGCTGTGTTCGCTCTTTCGTTCGACGTTCGCTCTGCTGCGGCGCTCGCTCTGTCGTTTGGCTGCGCTCGCTCTGTCGTTTGGCTGCGCTCGCTCTGTCGTTCGGCGCTCGTTCTGCTGCGGCGCTTGCTCTGTCGTTCGGCGCTCGCTCTGCTGCGGCGCTCACTCTGTTGTTTTGCTGCGTTCGCTCTTTCGTTCGACTGCGCTTGCTCTGTCTTTCCGCTCGCTCTGCTACGGCGCTCGCTCTGTCGTTCGGCTGCCCTCGCTCTGTCGTTCGGCTGCGCTTGCTCTGTCGTTCGGCTGTGCTTGCTCTGTCGTTCGGCGCTCGCTTGCTCTGTCGTTCGGCGCTCGCTCTGCTGCGGCGCTCACTCTGTTGTTTTGCTGCGTTCGCTCTTTCGTTCGACTGCGCTTGCTCTGTCTTTCCGCTCGCTCTGCTACGGCGCTCGCTCTGTCGTTCGGCTGCCCTCGCTCTGTCGTTCGGCTGCGCTCGCTCTGTCGTTCGGCTGCGCTTGCTCTGTCGTTCGGCTGTGCTTGCTCTGTCGTTCGGCGCTCGTTCGCTCTGTCGTTCGGCGCTCGCTCTGCTGCGGCGCTCGCTCTGACGTTTGGCTGGTGTTCGCTCTGTCGTTCGACGCTCGCTCTGCTGTGGCGCTCGCTCTGTCGTTTGGCTGCGCTCCTTTTCCCATTGTCTGACTGTACTTGATCTCTCCGTTGGTTTTCGGCTGCACCTGTTGTTTTCCCGTTACTTTCGAGCTGCGCTTGCTCTCTCTGCTGGTGGTGAGCGAGCCTATACCCTGTAACCACTTATACCTACTCTTAGGGTAGTCTGACTCGACTAAAAAGACGGGTTTTATCTAATTACATGCTAATAATAAGAAGAAAGATAATATATATAAAAATAACAAAAAATGTGGGGCTCAAATTTGAGTCTTTACACCCCCCCCTTACTATTCTAATGGAAAGCAAATTCGTCACCCGAAATATAGTTCCTTCTACTTGGACGGCGAACCGTACGCGGTGGTGGGCACTCCAGGCGTGCTGCGTCCGGATTTGGGCCACTACCAATTCGGGCAGCCGACGTCCAGGTGTGGCGACTCGCCATATGGGTGGGGCTTCGACCCTTGATTCTTCCTTGTTATTTTTGTGTCCTTGATCGTTTTGTATCCTTGGTCGTTGTCCTTGGCCCTTGCTCGTGGTCGTCCTGCTCCTGGTGGTTGGCTGTCACATTCGATCGTTCTGTGTTTTGCTCCGGGTGTTTGATGGCGGTCGCGCGGTTGCCGGCTGCATCTCCTTGCTCTGTGTCGTGATTCCTGCGTGAGCTGCTAGCCGCGCGGTTGCCGGCTGCATCTCTCTGTTCTATGGGCTGGTCCTTGTGCGTGTCCTGATTCCTGTGTTCCGGGTCCTGGCTCTTCATTGGTGTGGCGGTTCGGGTTCCCAGGTGCAATGTCACTCCCTCGCAGGTTAGAGTCGTGTTGATGGCCCCAAGGAAATCCAGTCCCAGCAACACGTCGTCCAGTACAACGGGTAATATTAACATCTGCACCTGGGTGCAAGATGTTCCCAGTTGTATGTCCGCCCATGTTGCTCGCGTGAGTTCCTTCCGGGTGCCATCTGCTAAGGCGACCACTGTCTTCACCTGGCATAGGTTCTCTGGGTTCTCGATCTTCTGTGCCAGACGTTCTCCGATGCAGCTCCTCGTTGCCCCTGTGTCGACGGTTGCCCACACCACGTATCCTTCGATTATAATTCGGGCCGAGATGCGTCCGCCGTGGACTCGCAATAATCTTGCTACTTCCGGATGGTTGTGGCCGCTACCCCCGCTGCATCCAGTTTCAGTGAGGGCGGTTGTCCGTTTCCCGACGTTTGGGTCGGGCAACAGTCCACGGTGCGCACTCCCCGCTTGCCGCATGTCCAGCAGAAGAAGATTCTCTGCCCTTGACATTCCCGACTGAAGTGTCCTACTTCCCCGCAGTTCCGGCAGGCCTCTCGGACGTTGATCTTCCCCTGTTCCTCTGAAGTCGTCGGGTCCGGTGGCACGTTGAGGTTGGGGTGCGACGATGCCCCTCGTTGAGCGCCGTTCCGTGCATTACCTGTCCCCCTCGTCTGCTGTTGGTACGAACTCCACCGACTGAAGTGTCCTACTTCCCCGCAGTTCCGGCAGGCCTCTCGGACGTTGATCTTCCCCTGTTCCTCTGAAGTCGTCGGGTCCGGTGGCACGTTGAGGTTGGGGTGCGACGATGCCCCTCGTTGAGCGCCGTTCCGTGCATACCTGTCCCCCTCGTCTGCTGTTGGTACGAACTTCACCGTTGTTGCTGTTGTTCCCGCTCCCTAGTGACTTCGTAATTTATTACCAGGGCCGTCAATTCCCGGAGTGTCTGGAAGTCGGTCCGCCTTACGAAGAGTTGGTATATCGGTTGCAGGTTTTTGTAAACCCTCTCCAGTTCCTGGGCATGGATACACGGAGGTGTATCCGGCTCTGCGCATCATCAGGCGAATGTCGACCATATATGTTTTGTATGGTTCCCCCGCCTTCTGATAGCGCAGTCGGATCTCATCCTCCAGTCGCTGGAAGTAACGAGGCAGCAGGAAAAAATCGAGGAATTCCTTCCGAAAGACGGTCCACGTCTCTCCTTGCAGTCCGCTTGTTCGGAACCAATCCTCGGCGGTACCCGTTAACAATTCTGGGAGGGCCTGTGGAATGTCTCTGGTGTCGATCCTGTACGTCGTTGCTCGTTCCTCCAATCTTTCGACGAAACGCAGGGGGTCTGATTTGCCGTCGAAAGTGATTCCCCATCTGCGCATGCGGTCCGCTGTGTGGGCCAGGGTCATGCTGTCGTGTCGCTCGGATCCTTCCGAGCACTCTGGTTCCTGTCGCTCGGTTGCTCGGAGTGCTGGGGGTACGGGCACGGGGATGGTCAGATTCGGCACTATTGGTTTTAACTCCTCGGGCGGCCTATTGCTTATCCTCGGCCGATCGTCCATCGTGAGTGGCCTTGCTGGTGAACTCCCGGCCGTCCTGTCAGTGGGAAGTCTCCTGTCCGGACTCACGGCATTGCCAAATTGCGCCTCTAGGGTGGCCAACCGCTCCAAGGTGGCCGATGAGTGGTCCTTCCTGTGGATGAAGGTGGTCATGCGGGACCGCAATTCCTCCACGGTGCCTCCTCGGTCCAAGTTAAATTCGTCAGCCAGTGCCTCCAGTTCCGGCTTCCTCCGGAAAGAGATCCAGCGGACGCCCACCATCGTTGGTTCCTGTCTCGTTCTATTCGGCTTGAAAAGTTTCCCGTGTTTTCCTCGGTGTCTCGGGTTGGTATTTACGCTGGCTCGAGGATGTCCTTATTCGCGACTCGGCGGCGATTAACCTGGTTCCAGGATGTGTTGTCGTACGCGGCGGGGTTTTTTTTCACTTGGCACTTTTTTTGGATTCTCTTGGAGATCTCCTTTTCTTTTTTTAAATTTTTATTGTACTTGTTTTCTTTAGCTTGGTCCCGATGTGCTCACTTGGGCTGCTGCTGCTTGACTGCCTTTTGCCAGCCAGCAGCCCGCCTTATATACAGAATGATCGGGCTTCGGGCGACCCGATCGGAAAACACGATGGCCCTCGGCTCGCTCACCCCCCGATGGCGACTTCGGCAGGTCCCCTTCTCTCTCCCGTCGAGTTATCTCGGGCGAGAGGTGCGGTGCTAGGCGCCGAACAACAGAGCGAACACCGCAGCAGAGCGAGCGCCAAACAACAGAGTGAGCGCCACAGCAGAGCGAGCGCCGAACGACAGAGCAAGCGAGCGCCGAACGACAGAGCAAGCACAGCCGAATGACAGAGCAAGCGCAGCCGAACGGCAGAGCGAGCGCAGCCAAACGACAGAGCGAGCGCAGCCAAACGACAGAGCGAGCGCCGCAGCAGAGCGAACGTCGAACGAAAGAGCGAACACAGCCAAACAACAGAGTGAGCGCCGCAGCAGAGCGAGCACCGAACGACAGAGCGAGCGCCGCAGCAGAACGAGCGCCGAACGGCAGAGCAAGCGCAGCCGAACGACAGAGCGAGCGCCGTAGCAGAGCGAGCGGAACGACAGAGCAAGCGCAGCCGAACGACACAGCGAGCGCCGCAGCAGAGCGAGCGGAACGACAGAGCAAGCGCAGCCGAACGACAGAGCGAGCGGAACGACAGAGCAAGCGCAGCCGAACGACAGAGCAAGCGCAGCCGAACGACAGAGCGAGCGCAGCCAAACGAGAGAGAGCTGCAGTCACCACAGCCGAGAGAGCGTTGCAGTCACCGCAGCCGAGAGAGCGCTGCAGTCACCGCAGCCGAGAGAGCGCTGCAGTCACAGCAGCCGAGAGAGCGCGGCAGAGTGTGTGGATAGCTGATGCTTGGCGACTGCGCTGTTGGGATTAACGCCGGCACATGGAAGGGGGAAATTAATTGCGGCACGCTCTAATTTTGGCACTCGAAGTGGCGAACTTAGACCGTGCGGAAGCAAAAAGGAGGACAAGCAGAAACATATAAGTAAAGACGCGTGGACCAAGGTGAGCGAGCCGCCAGATGGTTGATTTTAGGCAGGGCCCGGGTTCCCGGGGCAGAGGAGACGGTGTTTAGGTAGGGCAAGGGTAGGCATAGGAATTAGTTAGTTTTTTAGGCTAAGTTAATGAAATAAAGACGATGTTCACCAACGAAAGTGCGCATGTCTGCTCAAGGGAACGAAAGGGCGCGTGAATGTGTGAGTGTGTGAGTGTATAAGTGTGTGCATGTGTCGGCGCAGGCGGCGAACGCGAGACCACGTGGCCCAAGCTGTTCCAGGGCTCCACTGATGTGCAAGCCGGTAAATACCCAGCACATACAGTGGAGCCTCGAGAACAACCGCGAGCCGGTGAATCCCGGAACACGAGGTAAATACCCGGTTCCGAGATTAACCGAGTCACGGATGGTGGCCACTGGTCTGACGTCGATAGGCAGAGCGCGCGTGTGCGAGGGCGAAGGGGGCGCCAGACGACGTGGCCAAACTGTTCCGGAGTTCCACTGGTGTGCAAGCCGGTAAATACCCAGCACATACAGTGGAACCTCGAGAACAGCCGCGAGTCGGTGAATCCCGGAACACGAGGTAAATACCCGGTTCCGAGATAAACCCAATCTCGCGGGCGGCCACTAGTCAGACGTCGCCACACAGCGTGGGCGTGCGCAAAGGCGGACAGGCGTCCACGTGGCCTCACACTGCTCCGTGGCTCCACTGACGTGCAAGCCGGTAAATACCCAGCACGTACAGTGGAACCTCTGGAGCAGCCGCTAGTCGACGGTCCCAGAAGCTTGAGGTAAATACCCGGCGAAGCGGGGGAGGGCGGCCACTGGACCCATTTGTTGGCCGTTGCGCACGATTTTCAACGACACACACACGCTGCAAAGTCGGCCATGCCGGCTCAGCGGGACACCACGTGTTCGTCTCTGCGATGACCCCAAAACCCCAGAAGGTCACTCTCTTGGTTTCGGCTCGGGTCTCAGCAAATTTTACAAATTATTCCTGTAAAGTGGCCCTGGCGCGACTGAGCGCACCCCAGCCTTCAGACGCTACCTTACGCCACCTGTAAGCTTGAGCCACGTGGTCTCGCGTTCGCCGCCTGCGCCGACACATGCACACACTTATACACTCACACATTCACGCGCCCTTTCGTTCCTTTGAGCAGACATGCGCACTTTCATTGGTAAACATCGTCTTTATTTCATTAACTTAGCCTAAAAAACTAACTAATACCTATGCCTACCCTTGCCCTACCTAAACACCGTCTCCTCTGCCCCGGGAACCCGGGCCCTGCCTAAAATCAACCATCTGGCGGCTCGCTCACCTTGGTCCACGCGTCTTTACTTATATGTTTCTGCTTGTCCTCCTTTTTTGCTTCCGCACGGTCTAAGTTCGCCACTTCCAGTGCCAAAATTAGCGCGTGCCGCAATTAATTTCCCCCTTCCATGTGCCGGCGTTAATCCCAGCAGCGCAGTCGCCAAGCATCAGCTATCCACGCACTCTGCCGCGCTCTCTCGGCTGCTGTGACTGCAGCGCTCTCTTGGCTGCGGTGACTGCAGCGCTCTCTTGGCTGCGGTGACTGCAGCGCTCTCTCGGCTGCGGTGACTGCAGCGCTCTCTCGGCTGCGGTGACTGCAGCGCTCTCTCGGCTGCGGTGACTGCAACGCTCTCTCGGCTGTGGTGACTGCAGCTCTCTCTCGTTTGGCTGCGCTCGCTCTGTCGTTCGGCTGCGCTTGCTCTGTCGTTCGGCTGCGCTTGCTCTGTCGTTCCGCTCGCTCTGCTGCGGCGCTCGCTCTGTCGTTCGGCTGCGCTTGCTCTGTCGTTCCGCTCGCTCTGCTGCGGCGCTCGCTCTGTCGTTCGGCTGCGCTTGCTCTGTCGTTCGGCTGCGCTTGCTCTGTCGTTCAGCTCGCTCTGCTACGGCGCTCGCTCTGTCGTTCGGCTGCGCTCGCTCTGTCGTTCGGTGCTCGCTCTGCTGCGGCGCTCACTCTGTTGTTTGGCTGTGTTCGCTCTTTCGTTCGACGTTCGCTCTGCTGTGGCGCTCGCTCTGTCGTTTGGCTGCGCTCGCCTTTTCCCATTGTCTGACTGTACTTGATCTCTCCGTTGGTTTTCGGCTGCACCTGTTGTTTTCCCGTTACTTTCGAGCTGCGCTTGCTCTCTCTGCTGGTGTTTGACGTCCGCGTGGTGAGTGAGCCAATACCCTGTAACCACTTATACCTACTCTTAGGGTAGTCTGACTCGACTAAAAAGACGGGTTTTATCTAATTACATGCTAATAATAAGAAGAAAGATAATATATATAAAAATAACAAAAAATGTGGGGGCTCAAATTTGAGTCTTCACATAGAATATGTTGACAAATTAAGACCAAAATAATAAATGTATATTTTTTAAAAACCGGTATTTGTTGATTGATTCTTGAAAATCTCGACGAAATGAGACCAAATTATTATGTACGAATTTTCCATTTTTTAGGCTAGTTTAGGAGATATAGACTCCTTAATAAATATTTTTGGAAAATCGGTTATCTGTTGATTGATTCTTAAAAATCTCGGCAAAATGAGACTAAAATATTATGTACGAATTTTCCGTTATTTGGCTAGTTTAGGAGATACAGCCTCCTTAATAAATATTTTTGGAAAATCCGTTATCTGTTGATTGATTCTTCAATATCTCGACGAAATGAGACCAAAGTATTATGTACGAATTTTCCGTTTTTTGGGTAGTTTAGGAGATAAAGCCTCCTTAATAAATATTTTTGGAAAATCCGTTATCTGTTGATTGATTCTTCAATATCTCGACGAAATGAGACCAAAATATTATGTACGAATTTTCAGTTTTTTGTATAGTTTAGAAATATAGCCTCCTTAAAATATATTTTGTGAAAACCCGTTATTTGTTGATTGATTCTAGAATATTTTGACAAATTAAGACCAAAATATTATGTACGAATTTTTCCTTTTTGGGTAGTTTAGAAGATATAGCCCCTTTAAAATAGATTTTTGGAAAATCCGTTATTTGTTGATTGATTCTTGAAAATCTCGGCGAAATGAGACTAAAATATTATGTACGAATTTTCCGTTATTTGGCTAGTTTAGTAGATATGGACTACTTAAAAAATGTTTTTTGGAAATCCGTTATTTGTTGATTGATTCTTGAACATCTCGGCGAAATGAGACCAAAATATTATATACGAATTTTCCGTTTTTTGGCTAGTTTAGGAGATATAGCCTCCTTAAAATATATTGTGTGAAAATCCCTTATTTGTTGATTGATTCTAGAATATCTTGACAAATTAAGACCAAAATAATTAATGTATATATTTTGAAAATCCGTTATTTGTTGATTGATTCTTGAAAATCTCGACGAAATGAGACCAAAGTATTATGTACGAAATTTCCGTTTTTTGGTTAGTTTAGGAGATAAAGCCTCTTTAAAAAAATGTTTTTTGAAAATACGTTTTGTTGATTGATTCTTGAACATCTCGGCAAAATGAGACCAAAATATTATGTACGAATTTTCCGTTTTTTGACTAGTTTAGAAGATATAGCCTCCTTAAAATAAATTTTGTGAAAATCCCTTATTTGTTGATTGATTCTAGAATATATTGACAAATTAAGAACAAAATAATAAATGTATATTTTTTGAAAATCCGTTATTTGTTGATTGATTCTTGAAAATCTCGACGAAATGAGACCAAATTATTATGTACGAATTTTCCATTTTTTAGGCTAGTATAGGAGATATAGCCTCCTTAAAATAGATTTTGTGAAAATCCCTTATTTGTTGATTGATTCTAGAATATATTGACAAATTAAGACCAAAATAATATATGTATATTTTTTGAAAATCCGTTATTTGTTGATTGATTCTTAAAAATCTCGGCGAAATGAGACCAAGGTATTATTAACGAATTTTTCATTATTATGCTTGTTTAGGAGATATAGCCTCCTTAATAAATATTTTTGGAAAATCCGTTATCTGTTGATTGATTCTTAAAAATCTCGGCAAAATGAGACTAAAATATTATGTACGAATTTTCCGTTATTTGGCTAGTTTAGGAGATACAGCCTCCTTAATAAATATTTTTGGAAAATCCGTTATCTGTTGATTGATTCTTCAATATCTCGACGAAATAAGACCAAAGTATTATGTACGAATTTTCCGTTTTTTGGGTAGTTTAGGAGATAAAGCCTCTTTAAAAAAATATTTTTGGAAAATCCGTTATTTGTTGATTGATTCTAGAATATCTTGACGAAATGAGTTCAAAATATTATGTACGAATTTTCCGTTATTTGGCTAGTTTGGGAGATATGGACTTCTTAAAAAATGTTTTTTGAAAATCCGTAAGTTGTCGATTGATTCTTGAACATCTCTGCGAAATGAGACCAAAATATTATGTACGAATTTTTCGTTTTTTGGAAAGTTTAGGAGATATAGCCTCCTTAAAATATATCTTGTGAAAATCCGTTATTTGTTGATTGACTCTAGAATATTTTGACAAATTAAGACCAAAATATTATGTACGAATTTTTCGTTTTTTGGGTAGTTTAGAAGATATAGCCCCTTTAAAATAGATTTTTGGAAAATCCGTTATTTGTTGATTGATTCTTGAAAATCTCGGCGAAATGAGACAAAAATATTATGTACGAATTTTCCGTTATTTGGCTAGTTTAGTAGATATGGACTCCTTAAAAAATGTTTTTTGAAAATCCGTTATTTGTTGATTGATTCTTAAACATTTAGGCGAATTGAGACCAAAATATTATGTACGAATTTTCCGTTTTTTGGCTAGTTTAGGAGATATAGCCTCCTTAAAATATATTGTGTGAAAATCCCTTATTTGTTGATTGATTCTAGAATATCTTGACAAATTAAGACCAAAATAATAAGTGTATATTTTTTGAAAATCCGTTATTTGTTGATTGATTTTTGAAAATCTCGATGAAATGAGACCAAAGTATTATGTACGAATTTTCCGTTTTTTGGGTAGTTTAGGAGATATAGCCTCCTTAAAATATATTTTGTGAAAATCCCTTATTTGTTGATTGATTCGCTTTCTTGGCTGCGGTGACTGCAGCGCTCTCTCGGCTGCGGTGACTGCAGCGCTCTCTCGGCTGCGGTGACTGCAGCGCTCTCTTGGCCGCGGTGACTGCAGCGCTCTCTTGGCTGCGGTGACTGCAGCGCTCTATTGGCTGACTGCAGCGCTCTCTTGGCTGCGGTGACTGCAGCGCTCTCTTGGCTGCGGTGACTGCAGCGCTCTCTTGGCTGCGGTGACTGCAGCGCTCTCTTGGCTACGGTGACTGCAGCGCTCTCTTGGCCGCGGTGACTGCAGAGCTCTCTTGGCTGCGGTGACTGCAGCGCTCTCTTGGCTGCGGTGACTGCAGCGCTCGCTTGGCTGCGGTGACTGCAGCGCTCTCTTGGCTGCGGTGACTGCAGCGCCCTCTTGGCTGCGGTGACTGCAGCGCTCTCTTGGCTGTGGTGACTGCAGCGCTCTCTTGGCTGTGGTGACTGCAGCGCTCTCTTGGCTGCGCTTGCTCTGTCGTTCGGCTGCGCTTGCTCTGTCGTTCGGCGCTCACTCTGTCGTTTGGCTGCGCTCGCTCTGTCGTTCGGCTGCGCTTGCTCTGTCGTTCGGCGCTCGCTTGCTCTGTCGTTCGGCGCTCGCTCTGCTGCGGCGCTCACTCTGTTGTTTGGCTCGTTCGCTCTTTCGTTCCGCTCGCTCTGCTACGGCGCTCTCTCTGTCGTTCGGCTGCGCTTGCTCTGTCGTTCGGAGCTCGCTCTGCTGCGGCGCTCACTCTGTTGTTTGGCTATGTTCGCTCTTTCGTTCGACGTTCGCTCTGCTGCGGCGCTCGCTCTGTCGTTTGGCTGCGCTCGCTCTGCCGTTCGGCACTCGTTCTGCTGCGGCGCTCGCTCTGTCGTTCGGCGCTCGTTCGGCTGCGATTGCTCTGTCGTTTGGCTGCGTTCGCTCTGTCGTTCGGCGCTCGCTCTGCTGCGGCGCTCGCTCTGTCGTTTGGCTGGTGTTCGCTCTGTCGTTGGACGCTCGCTCTGCTGTGGTGCTCGCTCTGTCTTTTGGCTGCGCTCGCCTTTTCCCATTGTCTGACTGTACTTGATCTCTCCGTTGGTTTTCGGCTGCACCTGTTGTTTTACCGTTACTTTCGAGCTGCGCTTGCTCTCTCTGCTGGTGTTTGACGTCCGCGTGGTGAGCGAGCCTATACCCTGTAACCACTTATACCTACTCTTAGGGTAGTCTGACTCAACTAAAAAGACGGGTTTTATCTAATTACATGCTAATAATAAGAAGAAAGATAATATATATAAAAATAACAAAAAATGTGGGGGCTCAAATTTGAGTCTTCACACCCCCCCCCCACCCTTACTATGCCAATGGAAAGCAAATGCGTCACCCGAAATATAATTCCGTCTACTTGGACGGCGAACCGTACGCGGTGGTGGGCACTCCAGGCGTGCTGCGTCCGGATTTGGTCCACTACCAATTCGGGCAGCCGACGTCCAGGTGTGGCGACTCGCCATATGGGTGGGGCTTCGACCCTTGATTCTTCCTTGTTATTTTTGTGTCCTTGATCGTTTTGTATCCTTGGTCGTTGTCCTTGGCCCTTGCTCGTGGTCGTCCTGGTCCTGGTGGTTGGCTGTCACATTCGATCGTTCTGTGTTTTGCTCCGGGTGTTTGATGGCGGTCCCGCGGTTGCCGGCTGCATCTCCTTGCTCTGTGTCGTGATTCCTGTGTGAGATGCCAGCCGCGCGGTTGCCGGCTGCATCTCCTTGTTCTTCGTGCTGGTTCCTGTGTTCCGAGTTCTGGTTTCTGTGTGAGATGCCAGCCGCGGGGTTGCCGGCTGCATCTCCTTGTTCTACGTGCTGGTTCCTGTGTGAGAGGCCAGCCGCGCGGTTGCGGGCTGCACCTCCTTGTTCTACGTGCTGGTGCCTGTGTGAGAGGCCAGCCGCGCGATTGCCGGCTGCATCTCCTTGTTCTATGTGCTGATTCCAGGGTGAGATGCCAGCCGCGCGGTTGCTGGCTGCATATCCTTGTTCTTCGTGCTGGTTCCTGTGTGAGAGGCCAGCCGCGCGGTTGCCGGCTGCACCTCCTTGTTCTACGTGCTGGTTCCTGTGTGAGAGGCCAGCCGCGCGGTTGCCGGCTGCATCTCCTTGCTCTGTGTCCTGACTCCTGTGTGAGATGCCAGCCGCGCGGTTGCCGGCTGCATCTCCTTGTTCTACGTGCTGGTTCCTGTGTGAGATGCCAACCGCGCGGCTGCCGTCTGCACCTCCTTGTTCTGGGTCCTGGTCCTTGTGAGATGCCAGCCGCGGGGTTGCCGGCTGCATCTCCTTGTTCTAGCTTTCTTTTCCGTTGCGCTCGATGTGTCTTCTTGGGCTGCTGCTGTTTGACTCCTTTTGCCAGCCAGCAGCCCGCCTTATATACAGAATGATCGGGCTTCGGGCGACCCGATCGGAAAACACGATGGCCCTCGGCTCGCTCACCCCCCGATGGCGACTTCGGCAGGTCCCCTTCTCTCTCCCGTCGAGTTATCTCGGGCGAGAGGTGCGGTGCTAGGCGTCTTCCTACGGGCCTCGTGTCTGCGAAAGTGCGCACCCCTTTTAACTTTTTTGCCCTTGTCTCTTGTTAACCCCTGAATACCCTTGTTTCCTATATATATGTATATTCCTTCGATCGCGTATTCGCTGGTGTCTGTCACGTGCCTTCCCCTTTTCCCCTTCGCCTTTCCAACTGATAACTATATGTTTCCTTTTTTTCCTTTTAATTAACCTTTTGACTTGACGCGTGTCTGCCGTTAGGTCACGTGTTCTGCCTCAGCGCCCTCTCCCCCGGCTCCTCAGTCGGTCTCGTGGTTCTTTAGGCCACAGCCTCTCCTAGTTTCGTCTTTTCCGTCTCAGGGTCCCTGCTCGGGCGCTACCTGTAAGGTAGCGTCTGAAGGCTGGGGTGCGCTCAGTCGCGCCAGGGCCACATTACAGGAATAATTTGTAAAATTTGCTGAGACCCGAGCCGAAACCAAGAGAGTGACCTTCTGGGGTTTTGGGGTCATCGCAGAGACGAACACGTGGTGTCCCGCTGAGCCGGCATGGCCGACTTTGCAGCGTGTGTGTGTCGTTGAAAATCGTGCGCAACGGCCAACAAATGGGTCCAGTGGCCGCCCTCCCCCGCTTCGCTAATGGTCTCGGAGCCGGGTATTTACCTCAAGCCTCTGGGACCTTCGACTAGCGGCTGCTCCAGAGGTTCCACTGTACGTGCTGGGTATTTACCGGCTTGCACGTCAGTGGAGCCACGGAGCAGTGTGAGGCCACGTGGGCGCCTGTCCGCCTTTGCGCACGCCCACGCTGTGTGGCGACGCCTGACTAGTGGCCGCCCGCGAGATTGGGTTTATCTCGGAACCGGGTATTTACCTCGTGTTCCGGGATTCACCGACTCGCGGCTGTTCTCGAGGTTCCACTGTATGTGCTGGGTATTTACCGGCTTGCACACCAGTGGAACTCCGGAACAGTTTGGCCACGTCGTCTGGCGCCCCCTTCGCCCTCGCACACGCGCGCTCTACCTATCGACGTCAGACCAGTGGCCACCATCCGTGACTCGGTTAATCTCGGAACCGGGTATTTACCTCGTGTTCCGGGATTCACCGGCTCGCGGTTGTTCTCGAGGCTCCACTGTATGTGCTGGGTATTTACCGGCTTGCACATCAGTGGAGCCCTGGAACAGCTTGGGCCACGTGGTCTCGCGTTCGCCGCCTGCGCCGACACATGCACACACTTATACACTCACACACTCACACATTCCGCGCCCTTTCGTTCCCTTGAGCAGACATGCGCACTTTCGTTGGTGAACATCGTCTTTATTTCATTAACTTAGCCTAAAAAACTAACTTATACCTATGCCTACCCTTGCCCTACCTAAACACCGTCTCCTCTGCCCCGGGAACCCGGGCCCTGCCTAAAATCAACCATCTGGCGGCTCGCTCACCTTGGTCCACGCGTCTTTACTTATATGTTTCTGCTTGTCCTCCTTTTTGCTTCCGCACGGTCTAAGTTCGCCACTTCCAGTGCCAAAATTAGCGCGTGCCGCAATTAATTTCCCCCTTCCATGTGCCGGCGTTAATCCCAACAGCGCAGTCGCCAAGCATCAGCTATCCACGCACTCTGCCGCGCTCTCTCGGCTGCTGTTACTGCAGCGCTCTCTTGGCTGCGGTGACTGCAGCGCTCTCTTGGCTGTGGTGACTGCAGCGCTCTCTCGGCTGCGGTGACTGCAGCGCTCTCTCGGCTGCGGTGACTTCAGCGCTCTCTCGGCTGCGGTGACTGCAACGCTCTCTCGGCTGTGGTGACTGCAGCTCTCTCTCGTTTGGCTGCGCTCGCTCTGTCGTTCGGCTGCGCTTGCTCTGTCGTTCGGCTGCGCTTGCTCTGTCGTTCCGCTCGCTCTGCTGCGGCGCTCGCTCTGTCGTTCGGCTGCGCTTGCTCTGTCGTTCCGCTCGCTCTGCTGCGGCGCTCGCTCTGTCGTTCGGCTGCGCTTGCTCTGTCGTTCGGCTGCGCTTGCTCTGTCGTTCCGCTCGCTCTGCTACGGCGCTCGCTCAGTCGTTCGGCTGCGCTCGCTCTGTCGTTCGGTGCTCGCTCTGCTGCGGCGCTCACTCTGTTGTTTGGCTGTGTTCGCTCTTTCGTTCGACGTTCGCTCTGCTGTGGCGCTCGCTCTGTCGTTTGGCTGGTGTTCGCTCTGTCGTTCGGCTGCGCTTGCTCTGTCGTTCGGGTGTGCTTGCTCTGTCGTTCTGCGCTCGCTTGCTCTGTCGTTCGGCGCTCGCTCTGCTGCGGCGCTCACTCTGTTGTTTTGCTGCGTTCGCTCTTTCGTTCGACTGCGCTTGCTCTGCCTTTCCGCTCGCTCTGTCGTTCGGCTGCCCTCGCTCTGTCGTTCGGCTGCGCTGGCTCTGTCGTTCGGTGCTCGCTCTGCTGCAGCGCTCACTCTGTTGTTTGGCTGTGTTCGCTCTTTCGTTCGACGTTCGCTCTGCTGCTTCGCTCGCTCTGTCGTTTGGCTGCGCTCGCTCTGTCGTTTGGCTGCGCTCGCTCTGCCGTCCGGCGCTCACTCTGCTGCGGCGCTCACTCTACTGCGGCGCTCACTCTGTCGTTTGGCTGCGCTCGCTCTGTCGTTCGGCTGCGCTTGCTCTGTCGTTCGGCTGTGCTTGCTCTGTCGTTCGGCGCTCGCTTGCTCTGTCGTTCGGCGCTCGCTCTGCTGCGGCGCTCACTCTGTTGTTTTGCTGCGTTCGCTCTTTCGTTCGACTGCGCTTGCTCTGTCTTTCCGCTCGCTCTGTCGTTCGGCTGCCCTCGCTCTGTCGTTCGGCTGCGCTCGCTCTGTCGTTCGGCTGCGCTTGCTCTGTCGTTCGGCTGTGCTTGCTCTGTCGTTCGGCGCTCGCTTGCTCTGTCGTTCGGTGCTCGCTCTGCTGCGGCGCTCACTCTGTTGTTTGGCTGTGTTCGCTCTTTCGTTCGACGTTCGCTCTGCTGCGGCGCTCGCTCTGTCGTTTGGCTGCGCTCGCTCTGTCGTTTGGCTGCGCTCGCTCTGTCGTTCGGCGCTCGTTCTGCTGCGGCGCTTGCTCTGTCGTTCGGCGCTCGCTCTGCTGCGGCGCTCACTCTGTTGTTTTGCTGCGTTCGCTCTTTCGTTCGACTGCGCTTGCTCTGTCTTTCCGCTCGCTCTGCTACGGCGCTCGCTCTGTCGTTCGGCTGCCCTCGCTCTGTCGTTCGGCTGCGCTCGCTCTGTCGTTCGGCTGCGCTTGCTCTGTCGTTCGGCTGTGCTTGCTCTGTCGTTCGGCGCTCGCTTGCTCTGTCGTTCGGCGCTCGCTCTGCTGCGGCGCTCACTCTGTTGTTTTGCTGCGTTCGCTCTTTCGTTCGACTGCGCTTGCTCTGTCTTTCCGCTCGCTCTGCTACGGCGCTCGCTCTGTCGTTCGGCTGCCCTCGCTCTGTCGTTCGGCTGCGCTCGCTCTGTCGTTCGGCTGCGCTTGCTCTGTCGTTCGGCTGTGCTTGCTCTGTCGTTCGGCGCTCGTTCGCTCTGTCGTTCGGCGCTCGCTCTGCTGCGGCGCTCGCTCTGACGTTTGGCTGGTGTTCGCTCTGTCGTTCGACGCTCGCTCTGCTGTGGCGCTCGCTCTGTCGTTTGGCTGCGCTCCTTTTCCCATTGTCTGACTGTACTTGATCTCTCCGTTGGTTTTCGGCTGCACCTGTTGTTTTCCCGTTACTTTCGAGCTGCGCTTGCTCTCTCTGCTGGTGGTGAGCGAGCCTATACCCTGTAACCACTTATACCTACTCTTAGGGTAGTCTGACTCGACTAAAAAGACGGGTTTTATCTAATTACATGCTAATAATAAGAAGAAAGATAATATATATAAAAATAACAAAAAATGTGGGGCTCAAATTTGAGTCTTTACACCCCCCCCTTACTATTCTAATGGAAAGCAAATTCGTCACCCGAAATATAGTTCCTTCTACTTGGACGGCGAACCGTACGCGGTGGTGGGCACTCCAGGCGTGCTGCGTCCGGATTTGGGCCACTACCAATTCGGGCAGCCGACGTCCAGGTGTGGCGACTCGCCATATGGGTGGGGCTTCGACCCTTGATTCTTCCTTGTTATTTTTGTGTCCTTGATCGTTTTGTGTCCTTGGTCGTTGTCCTTGGCCCTTGCTCGTGGTCGTCCTGCTCCTGGTGGTTGGTTGTCACATTCGATCGTTCTGTGTTTTGCTCCGGGTGTTTGATGGCGGTCGCGCGGTTGCCGGCTGCATCTCCTTGCTCTGTGTCGTGATTCCTGCGTGAGCTGCTAGCCGCGCGGTTGCCGGCTGCATCTCTCTGTTCTATGGGCTGGTCCTTGTGCGTGTCCTGATTCCTGTGTTCCGGGTCCTGGCTCTTCATTGGTGTGGCGGTTCGGGTTCCCAGGTGCAATGTCACTCCCTCGCAGGTTAGAGTCGTGTTGATGGCCCCAAGGAAATCCAGTCCCAGCAACACGTCGTCCAGTACAACGGGTAATATTAACATCTGCACCTGGGTGCAAGATGTTCCCAGTTGTATGTCCGCCCATGTTGCTCGCGTGAGTTCCTTCCGGGTGCCATCTGCTAAGGCGACCACTGTCTTCACCTGGCATAGGTTCTCTGGGTTCTCGATCTTCTGTGCCAGACGTTCTCCGATGCAGCTCCTCGTTGCCCCTGTGTCGACGGTTGCCCACACCACGTATCCTTCGATTATAATTCGGGCCGAGATGCGTCCGCCGTGGACTCGCAATAATCTTGCTACTTCCGGATGGTTGTGGTCGCTACCCCCGCTGCATCCAGTTTCAGTGAGGGCGGTTGTCCGTTTCCCGACGTTTGGGTCGGGCAACAGTCCACGGTGCGCACTCCCCGCTTGCCGCATGTCCAGCAGAAGAAGATTCTCTGCCCTTGACATTCCCGACTGAAGTGTCCTACTTCCCCGCAGTTCCGGCAGGCCTCTCGGACGTTGATCTTCCCCTGTTCCTCTGAAGTCGTCGGGTCCGGTGGCACGTTGAGGTTGGGGTGCGACGATGCCCCTCGTTGAGCGCCGTTCCGTGCATTACCTGTCCCCCTCGTCTGCTGTTGGTACGAACTCCACCGACTGAAGTGTCCTACTTCCCCGCAGTTCCGGCAGGCCTCTCGGACGTTGATCTTCCCCTGTTCCTCTGAAGTCGTCGGGTCCGGTGGCACGTTGAGGTTGGGGTGCGACGATGCCCCTCGTTGAGCGCCGTTCCGTGCATACCTGTCCCCCTCGTCTGCTGTTGGTACGAACTTCACCGTTGTTGCTGTTGTTCCCGCTCCCTAGTGACTTCGTAATTTATTACCAGGGCCGTCAATTCCCGGAGTGTCTGGAAGTCGGTCCGCCTTACGAAGAGTTGGTATATCGGTTGCAGGTTTTTGTAAACCCTCTCCAGTTCCTGGGCACGGATACACGGAGGTGTATCCGGCTCTGCGCATCATCAGGCGAATGTCGACCATATATGTTTTGTATGGTTCCCCCGCCTTCTGATAGCGCAGTCGGATCTCATCCTCCAGTCGCTGGAAGTAACGAGGCAGCAGGAAAAAATCGAGGAATTCCTTCCGAAAGACGGTCCACGTCTCTCCTTGCAGTCCGCTTGTTCGGAACCAATCCTCGGCGGTACCCGTTAACAATTCTGGGAGGGCCTGTGGAATGTCTCTGGTGTCGATCCTGTACGTCGTTGCTCGTACCTCCAATCTTTCGACGAAACGCAGGGGGTCTGATTTGCCGTCGAAAGTGATTCCCCATCTGCGCATGCGGTCCGCTGTGTGGGCCAGGGTCATGCTGTCGTGTCGCTCGGATCCTTCCGAGCACTCTGGTTCCTGTCGCTCGGTTGCTCGGAGTGCTGGGGGTACGGGCACGGGGATGGTCAGATTCGGCACTATTGGTTTTAACTCCTCGGGCGGCCTATTGCTTATCCTCGGCCGATCGTCCATCGTGAGTGGCCTTGCTGGTGAACTCCCGGCCGTCCTGTCAGTGGGAAGTCTCCTGTCCGGACTCACGGCATTGCCAAATTGCGCCTCTAGGGTGGCCAACCGCTCCAAGGTGGCCGATGAGTGGTCCTTCCTGTGGATGAAGGTGGTCATGCGGGACCGCAATTCCTCCACGGTGCCTCCTCGGTCCAAGTTAAATTCGTCAGCCAGTGCCTCCAGTTCCGGCTTCCTCCGGAAAGAGATCCAGCGGACGCCCACCATCGTTGGTTCCTGTCTCGTTCTATTCGGCTTGAAAAGTTTCCCGTGTTTTCCTCGGTGTCTCGGGTTGGTATTTACGCTGGCTCGAGGATGTCCTTATTAGCGACTCGGCGGCGATTAACCTGGTTCCAGGATGTGTTGTCGTACGCGGCGGGGTTTTTTTTTCACTTGGCACTTTTTTTGGATTCTCGTGGAGACCTCCTTTTCTTTATTTAAATTTTTATTGTACTTGTTTTCTTTAGCTTGGTCCCGATGTGCTCACTTGGGCTGCTGCTGCTTGACTGCCTTTTGCCAGCCAGCAGCCCGCCTTATATACAGAATGATCGGGCTTCGGGCGACCCGATCGGAAAACACGATGGCCCTCGGCTCGCTCACCCCCCGATGGCGACTTCGGCAGGTCCCCTTCTCTCTCCCGTCGAGTTATCTCGGGCGAGAGGTGCGGTGCTAGGCGCCGAACAACAGAGCGAACACCGCAGCAGAGCGAGCGCCAAACAACAGAGTGAGCGCCACAGCAGAGCGAGCGCCGAACGACAGAGCAAGCGAGCGCCGAACGACAGAGCAAGCACAGCCGAATGACAGAGCAAGCAAGCGACGAACGACAGAGCAAGCGCAGCCAAACGACAGAGTGAGCGCCGCAGCAGAGCGAGCGCCGAACGACAGAGCGAGCGCCGCAGCAGAACGAGCGCCGAACGGCAGAGCGAGCGCCGCAGCAGAACGAGCGCCGAACGGCAGAGCGAGCGCAGCCAAACGACAGAGCGAGCGCCGCAGCAGAGCGAACGTCGAACGAAAGAGCGAACACAGCCAAACAACAGAGTGAGCGCCGCAGCAGAGCGAGCACCGAACGACAGAGCGAGCGCCGCAGCAGAACGAGCGCCGAACGGCAGAGCAAGCGCAGCCGAACGACAGAGCGAGCGCCGTAGCAGAGCGAGCGGAACGACAGAGCAAGCGCAGCCGAACGACAGAGCGAGCGCCGCAGCAGAGCGAGCGGAACGACAGAGCAAGCGCAGCCGAACGACAGAGCGAGCGCCGCAGCAGAGCGAGCGGAACGACAGAGCAAGCGCAGCCGAACGACAGAGCAAGCGCCGCCGAACGACAGAGCGAGCGCAGCCAAACGAGAGAGAGCTGCAGTCACCACAGCCGAGAGAGCGTTGCAGTCACCGCAGCCGAGAGAGCGCTGCAGTCACCGCAGCCGAGAGAGCGCTGCAGTCACAGCAGCCGAGAGAGCGCGGCAGAGTGTGTGGATAGCTGATGCTTGGCGACTGCGCTGTTGGGATTAACGCCGGCACATGGAAGGGGGAAATTAATTGCGGCACGCTCTAATTTTGGCACTCGAAGTGGCGAACTTAGACCGTGCGGAAGCAAAAAGGAGGACAAGCAGAAACATATAAGTAAAGACGCGTGGACCAAGGTGAGCGAGCCGCCAGATGGTTGATTTTAGGCAGGGCCCGGGTTCCCGGGGCAGAGGAGACGGTGTTTAGGTAGGGCAAGGGTAGGCATAGGAATTAGTTAGTTTTTTAGGCTAAGTTAATGAAATAAAGACGATGTTCACCAACGAAAGTGCGCATGTCTGCTCAAGGGAACGAAAGGGCGCGTGAATGTGTGAGTGTTTCCGGCAAAATGAGACCAAAATATTATGTACGAATTTTCCGTTTTTTGACTAGTTTAGAAGATATAGCCTCCTTAAAATAAATTTTGTGAAAATCCCTTATTTGTTGATTGATTCTAGAATATATTGACAAATTAAGAACAAAATAATAAATGTATATTTTTTGAAAATCCGGTATTTGTTGATTGATTCTTGAAAATCTCGACGAAATGAGACCAAATTATTATGTACGAATTTTCCATTTTTTAGGCTAGTATAGGAGATATAGCCTCCTTAAAATAGATTTTGTGAAAATCCCTTATTTATTGATTGATTCTAGAATATATTGACAAATTAAGACCAAAATAATATATGTATATTTTTTGAAAATCCGTTATTTGTTGATTGATTCTTGAAAATCTCGACGAAATGAGACCAAATTATTATGTACGAATTTTCCATTTTTTAGGCTAGTTTAAGAGATATAGACTCCTTAATAAATATTTTTGGAAAATCCGTTATCTGTTGATTGATTCTTAAAAATCTCTGCGAAATGAGACCAAAGTATTATTTACGAATTTTTCATTATTATGCTTGTTAAGGAGATATAGCCTCCATAATAAATATTTTTGGAAAATCCGTTATCTGTTGATTGATTCTTAAAAATCTCGGCAAAATGAGACTAAAATATTATGTACGAATTTTCCGTTATTTAACTAGTTTAGGAGATACAGCCTCCTTAATAAATATTTTTGGAAAATCCGTTATCTGTTGATTGATTCTTCAATATCTCGACGAAATGAGACCAAAGTATTATGTACGAATTTTCCGTTTTTTGGGTAGTTTAGGAGATAAAGCCTCCTTAATAAATATTTTTGGAAAATCCATTATCTGTTGATTGATTCTTCAATATCTCGACGAAATGAGACCAAAATATTATGTACGAATTACCCGTTTTTTGGATAGTTTAGATATATACCCTCCTTAAAATATATTTTGTGAAAACCCGTTATTTGTTGATTGATTCTAGAATATTTTGACAAATTAAGACCAAAATATTATGTACGAATTTTTCCTTTTTGGGTAGTTTAGAAGATATAGCCCCTTTAAAATAGATTTTTGGAAAATCCGTTATTTGTTGATTGATTCTAGAATATCTTGACGAAATGAGTTCAAAATATTATGTACAAATTTTCCGTTATTTGGCTAGTTTAGTAGATATGGACTCCTTAAAAAATGTTTTTTGAAAATACGTTTTGTTGATTGATTCTTGAACATCTCGGCAAAATGAGACCAAAATATTATGTACAAATTTTCCGTTTTTTGACTAGTTTAGGAGATATAGCCTCCTTAAAATAAATTTTGTGAAAATCCCTTATTTGTTGATTGATTCTAGAATATATTGACAAATTAAGAACAAAATAATAAATGTATATTTTTTGAAAATCCGGTATTTGTTGATTGATTCTTGAAAATCTCGACGAAATGAGACCAAATTATTATGTACGAATTTTCCATTTTTTAGGCTAGTTTAGGAGATATAGACTCCTTAATAAATATTTTTGGAAAATCCGTTATCTGTTGATTGATTCTTAACAATCTCTGCGAAATGAGACCAAAGTATTATTTACGAATTTTTCATTATTATGCTTGTTAAGAAGATATAGCCTCCATAATAAATTTTTTGGAAAATCCGTTATCTGTTGATTGATTCTTAAAAATCTCGGCAAAATGAGACTAAAATATTATGTACGAATTTTCCGTTATTTGGCTAGTTTAGGAGATACAGCCTCCTTAATAAATATTTTTGGAAAATCCGTTATCTGTTGATTGATTCTTCAATATCTCGACGAAATGAGACCAAAGTATTATGTACGAATTTTCCGTTTTTTGGGTAGTTTAGGAGATAAAGCCTCCTTAATAAATATTTTTTTTGAAAATCCATTATCTGTTGATTGATTCTTCAATATCTCGACGAAATGAGACCAAAATATTATGTACGAATTTTCCGTTTTTTGGATAGTTTAGAAATATACCCTCCTTAAAATATATTTTGTGAAAACCCGTTATTTGTTGATTGATTCTAGAATATTTTGACAAATTAAGACCAAAATATTATGTACGAATTTTTCCTTTTTGGGTAGTTTAGAAGATATAGCCCCTTTAAAATAGATTTTTGGAAAATCCGTTATTTGTTGATTGATTCTTGAAAATCTCGGCGAAATGAGACTAAAATATTATGTACGAATTTTCCGTTATTTGGCTAGTTTAGTAGATATGGACTCCTTAAAAAATGTTTTTTGGAAATCCGTTATTTGTTGATTGATTCTTGAACATCTCGGCGAAATGAGACCAAAATATTATGTACGAACTTTCCGTTTTTTGGCTAGTTTAGGAGATATAGCCTCCTTAAAATATATTGTGTGAAAATCCCTTATTTGTTGATTGATTCTAGAATATCTTGACATATTAAGACCAAAATAATAAATGTATATATTTTGAAAATCCGTTATTTGTTGATTGATTCTTGAAAATCTCGACGAAATGAGACCAAAGTATTATGTGCGAATTTTCCGTTTTTTGGGTAGTTTAGGAGATAAAGCCTCTTTAAAAAAATGTTTTTTGAAAATACGTTTTGTTGATTGATTCTTGAACATCTCGGCAAAATGAGACCAAAATATTATGTACGAATTTTCCGTTTTTTGGCTAGTTTAGGAGATATAGCCTCCTTAAAATATATTGTGTGAAAATCCCTTATTTGTTGATTGATTTTAGAATATCTTGACAAATTAAGACCAAAATAATAAATGTATATATTTTGAAAATCCGTTAATTGTTGATTGATTCTTGAAAATCTCGACGAAATGAGACCAAAGTATTATGTACGAATTTTCCGTTTTTTGGGTAGTTTAGGAGATAAAGACTCTTTAAAAAAATGTTTTTTGAAAATACGTTATTAGTTGATTGATTCTTGAACATCTCGGCGAAATGAGACCAAAATATTATGTACGAATTTTCCGTTTTTGGCTAGCTTAGGAGATATAGCCTCCTTAAAATATATTTTGTGAAAATCCGTTATTTGTTGATTGATTCTAGAATATATTGACAAATTAAGACCAAAATAATATATGTATATTTTTTGAAAATCCGTTATTTGTTGATTGATTCTTGAAAATCTCGACGATGTGAGACCAAATTATTATGTACGAATTTTCCATTTTTAGGGTAGTTTAGGAGATATAGACTCCTTAATAAATATTTTTGGAAAATCCGTTATCTGTTGATTGATTCTTAAAAATCTCGGCGAAATGAGACCAAAGTATTATTTACGAATTTTACATTATTATTATGCTTATTTAGGAGATATAGCCTCCTTAATAAATATTTTTGGAAAATCCGTTATCTGTTGATTGATTCTTAAAAATCTCGACGAAATGAGACCAAAATATTATGTACGCATTTTCAGTTTTTTGTATAGTTTAGAAATATAGCCTCCTTAAAATATATTTTGTGAAAACCCGTTATTTGTTGATTGATTCTAGAATATTTTGACAAATTAAGACCAAAATATTATGTACGAATTTTTCCTTTTTGGGTAGTTTAGAAGATATAGCCCCTTTAAAATAGATTTTTGGAAAATCCGTTATTTGTTGATTGATTCTTGAAAATCTCGGCGAAATGAGACAAAAATATTATGTACGAATTTTCCGTAATTTGGCTAGTTTAGTAGATTTGGACTCCTTAAAAAATGTTTTTTGGAAATCCGTTATTTGTTGATTGATTCTTGAACATCTCGGCGAAATGAGACCAAAATATTATGTACGAATTTTCCGTTTTTTGACTAGTTTAGGAGATATAGCCTCCTTAAAATATATTGTGTGAAAATCCCTTATTTGTTGATTGATTCTAGAATATCTTGACATATTAAGACCAAAATAATAAATGTATATATTTTGAAAATCCGTTATTTGTTGATTGATTCTTGAAAATCTCGACGAAATGAGACCAAAGTATTATGTGCGAATTTTCCGTTTTTTGGGTAGTTTAGGAGATAAAGCCTCTTTAAAAAAATGTTTTTTGAAAATACGTTTTGTTGATTGATTCTTGAACATCTCGGCAAAATGAGACCAAAATATTATGTACGAATTTTCCGTTTTTTTGGCTAGTTTAGGAGATATAGCCTCCTTAAAATAGATTTTGTGAAAATCCCTTATTTGTTGATTGATTCTAGAATATATTGACAAATTAAGACCAAAATAATATATGTATATATTTTGAAAATCCGTTATTTGTTGATTGATTCTTGAAAATCTCGACGAAATGAGACCAAATTATTATGTACGAATTTTCCATTTTTTAGGCTAGTTTAGGAGATATAGACTCCTTAATAAATATTTTTGGAAAATCCGTTATCTGTTGATTGATTCTTAAAAATCTCTGCGAAATGAGACCAAAGTATTATTTACGAATTTTTCATTATTATGCTTGTTAAGGAGATATAGCCTCCATAATAAATATTTTTGGAAAATCCGTTATCTGTTGATTGATTCTTAAAAATCTCGGCAAAATGAGACTAAAATATTATGTACGAATTTTCCGTTATTTGGCTAGTTTAGGAGATACAGCCTCCTTAATAAATATTTTTGGAAAATCCGTTATCTGTTGATTGATTCTTCAATATCTCGACGAAATGAGACCAAAATATTATGTACGAATTTTTCCTTTTTGGGTAGTTTAGAAGATATAGCCCCTTTAAAATAGATTTTTGGAAAATCCGTTATTTGTTGATTGATTCTTGAAAATCTCGGCGAAATGAGACTAAAATATTATGTACGAATTTTCCGTTTTTTGGCTAGTTTAGGAGATATAGCCTCCTTAAAATATATTTTGTGAAAATCCGTTATTTGTTGATTGATTCTAGAATATATTGACAAATTAAGACCAAAATAATATATGTATATTTTTTGAAAATCCGTTATTTGTTGATTGATTCTTGAAAATCTCGACGATGTGAGACCAAATTATTATGTACGAATTTTCCATTTTTAGGGTAGTTTAGGAGATATAGACTCCTTAATAAATATTTTTGGAAAATCCGTTATCTGTTGATTGATTCTTAAAAATCTCGGCGAAATGAGACCAAAGTATTATTTACGAATTTTACATTATTATTATGCTTATTTAGGAGATATAGCCTCCTTAATAAATATTTTTGGAAAATCCGTTATCTGTTGATTGATTCTTAAAAATCTCGACGAAATGAGACCAAAATATTATGTACGCATTTTCAGTTTTTTGTATAGTTTAGAAATATAGCCTCCTTAAAATATATTTTGTGAAAACCCGTTATTTGTTGATTGATTCTAGAATATTTTGACAAATTAAGACCAAAATATTATGTACGAATTTTTCCTTTTTGGGTAGTTTAGAAGATATAGCCCCTTTAAAATAGATTTTTGGAAAATCCGTTATTTGTTGATTGATTCTTGAAAATCTCGGCGAAATGAGACAAAAATATTATGTACGAATTTTCCGTAATTTGGCTAGTTTAGTAGATTTGGACTCCTTAAAAAATGTTTTTTGGAAATCCGTTATTTGTTGATTGATTCTTGAACATCTCGGCGAAATGAGACCAAAATATTATGTACGAATTTTCCGTTTTTTGACTAGTTTAGGAGATATAGCCTCCTTAAAATATATTGTGTGAAAATCCCTTATTTGTTGATTGATTCTAGAATATCTTGACATATTAAGACCAAAATAATAAATGTATATATTTTGAAAATCCGTTATTTGTTGATTGATTCTTGAAAATCTCGACGAAATGAGACCAAAGTATTATGTGCGAATTTTCCGTTTTTTGGGTAGTTTAGGAGATAAAGCCTCTTTAAAAAAATGTTTTTTGAAAATACGTTTTGTTGATTGATTCTTGAACATCTCGGCAAAATGAGACCAAAATATTATGTACGAATTTTCCGTTTTTTGGCTAGTTTAGGAGATATAGCCTCCTTAAAATAGATTTTGTGAAAATCCCTTATTTGTTGATTGATTCTAGAATATATTGACAAATTAAGACCAAAATAATATATGTATATATGTAGGATATGCCGACGTTCGTCTCGTTTTCTTTAATTGAAACACTGAGAATTTAGCTTAGTTTTATAACATAATAGTTTATTGCTAATTGTGAAATTAAATGTTGAAATTAAATGCGTTTAAATTGATTCAAAAAATATGGAGCTTGAGCACACAACCGACACAACTGACACTCTCAAATCGACTTCCCTCTTTTCTATAAATCTTTTTTTATGTATACTGCGATTACAGAGTCGCATCACAACTTGACTTATCCGATAACACTCTGATTTGACGACACGATTGATATCGATATTTAACTAAAACTGTCGGCCACTTCTAGTGTTGCGAACCGATCCCACATTCGGCCATCCTGAATTTTCATTCGGCTCGAATGATGTCTCTTGCGAAATTTCATCTAAAGGTTCCCACTTTTTCATGTACTCAGCTACTGTAAGAGTTTTCCCTGGACCTTCATGGTCACCAATTTTCTCTACTTCATATCTACCATGTGGTAGGACTTTAACTATCTTATACGGACCAAAAAATTTTCCCTTAAGCTTTAAACCTGAACCGTATTGCGTTCTTTTAATAGCAACTAATTCATTCAACTTATATTTTGATTCTTTTTTACGATTCTTATTGAACGTTCTTCGATTTTCCTGCTGGATTTCTTTTATATTATTTGCTGCTTCTACACGGAGACTTTCTCTTTCATTCTCGAACTGTTCAATATAAGCATCATCAATATATTTCTGCATATCATCCATTTTGTTGACTCTCATCTCAACACCTGTTAAAAGTCTAAAAGGAGATATTTTTGTACTCCTTGGTGGGGTACTGTTTATCACCTTTTGTATGGCTTCAATATGTTTATACCAACTACAAGTATTTCCTTGGCAGAGCTTCGATAACATCGGTATTACAATTTTATGGACGCGTTCAACCTGGCCGTTTCCCCGAGGAACTCCTGTCGCTATCATTAGATGTTGTATCCCCTCATCTTCGCAATATTCCCTAAACATGTTAGAAATAAAAGCTGCACCTCTATCGGATATAATACGCTTAGGATTTCCGAACACTCCTGCTTGTCTCTTAAGTCTATCTACCACTCCTTCAGCTGCCGTATTTTTAGTTGGATAAAGCCAAGTAAATTTTGAAAATGCGTCAACCACAACGAAGATATAATTGTAACTCTTGCTAGTCTGTTCTAGCGGACCAACATGATCTACGTGATATGTGCCTAAAGGTATATCCTCTTTTTTTATTGGTATTAAGAAACCTTCTTTCTTACCAGCCTTACTGTCCGAAATAATGCACTCAATACAACTTCTGACGATCTTATGCACTTTTGCAGATAACTGTCGAATATAGAATGTTTTTTCAACTGCCTCTTGAGTCCTTCTAACTGCAAAATGTCCTTGCCTATGGATACTTTTGATAATTTCTTCTTCCATCAGCGATGGTACTACTACAAGTTCCTTGATTGGATCTTTATACAAGATACCATGCTTAACATAGAAGTCATCATACGTACTGACGTCTAGCACAGCTAAAATAGCTCTAATCCATTCGTCTTTAGCTTGAGCCTGTTGCAACCTGTGATGTAAGCTATCCTCTAAAATGAAACAATTAACGCGACTTAACGCATCGACATGCTTCATTTTTGTTCCGCTACGATGCTCGATTTCGTAGTTAAAATCTTGAAGGAATAAAGCCCAACGTGATACTCTTAACGGCATATCACCGCGCTTTTTCATAGTCATTGTGAAAGCATTACAATCAGTAACTATTTTAAATTTGATCCCTAGCAAATACACACGCCATTTCTTTAATGCTTCGACAATCGCTAACACCTCTAGCTCATAAGAATGGTATTTTTCTTCTGCTGGCTTCGTTTTACGACTTAAATACTGAATCGGGTGAAATAGTTGATCTTCTCTAGCCTTTTGAAGTAACACACCGCCATAACCGTACATAGAAGCGTCTGTATGAACCTCAGTCTGCGCCTTTGGGTCATACAACTGCAACACTGGTGCACTCGTTAATGCCACTTGCAACTGCCTGAATGCTGTAAGCTGCTCTTCTTTAAATTCAAATTCTGCGTTCTTTCGAAGTAAGTCGGAAAGTGGTTTCGCTACCAACGCGTACGACTCAATAAAACGCCTAAAATACGATGTCAACCCAAGGAAACGTTGCAAACTCTTACGATTGGATGGAATCGGAAAATTCTGAACAGCTTTTGTTTTTGCCTCAGAAGGCCTAATTGTACCTTCCTCTACGATATATCCCAGAAAGTCTACTTTACTCTGCAAAAACTGACACTTCTTCCACTTGATTTGCAAATTATACTCTGCTGCTCTACTCAACACGTAACTCAATTTCTGGATACCTTCAGTTATGTCCTTAGCGGGGATAATAAGGTCATCCATATACGTGACAACAATATCTTTTTGCACCAAATCGACAAAAATTGCATGAATAAATCGAGAAAATACTGCTGGGGAATTAGATATTCCAAATGGAACAAAAAGGAATTCAAACTGCCCTGCATGTGTGACAAACGAAGTAAATTTTCGGGATTCTGGTTCGATTGGCACATGGAAAAAACCGTTTTCTAGATCAAGAGTGGTGAACACATTATGACCTTGCAACCTTTCGATAACATCATCTAACAAAGGCATAGGAAAGTTGTCTCTTACGATCTTTGCATTTAGCCGACGATAATCACAACATAACCTTTTACTGCCATCTTTTTTTGGTACAAGAACTATAGGAGATGCATATTCTGATGTACTGGTCTGAATTATATTTTCATCTAACCACTTTGCAATTTGAGTATTGACAACACATTTGTCTGCATGCGATATGCGTCTTGGACGTTCAAAAACTGGATACTCGTCATTCAACAAAATTTTCATCTGAATGGGACTTTTCTTATTCATTCCTGGTGAATATTCGCTTATCAGTTTCTCTACTGCCACAGCAGTTGGCTTGTCAAGGTGTGACAAATCAATATCTGATTCGTTTGTTGTTGAAAGCATGCAAATATCACCAAGCTCTTCAAACAATTCTAATTTTGAGTTGATCTCCAAGGTACTATTTGCAATAGTTTCATGCTCTTTCTTTGCCCTAGGGCAAAATTTCACTGATTGCTCAGAAACAATCAGATCAACAACATCCAAAACTGTGTTTCCAATAACAGCTGAATATTTTATATTGTCGTAGTCAACTACATGGAACGAGATATCTAAATAATGTCCGTCAATTTCAACTTTAGCTACAAAGCTACCTAGCGTATGAAGCTCACTGTTGCATATTCCAACAAGACAATGCTTTTCCTGCTTTAACTTCACGTTCCCTAGTTTCTTAAACACATCTGATCTAATCAAACAGAGATCACAGCCTGTATCGATTAATGCTGGAAATGAAACATTCTTGCAGGTTACCTTTTTGAAAATACATTTTCCACCAGAGTCTACTGTATTTACCATTGTGTTCATGCTCTTTTCCTGCTTAATTAAATTTGAACTAACACAATCTGCTGCTTTATGACCTGGTTGACTGCATTTAAAGCATTTTACTGCCTGCTTACAATCTTTTGCCAAATGTGATGGATCACCACATTTGAAACATTTCCTATTTTTCATAGCGTCCTTTTTTCAGCGTCAACTTTCTTGTCTTTACATCCTTCATCTTTTCCGCTATGAGTTTGATGGCGACTGCTACGAATCTTTTCGTAAATTAAAACTTGCTCTTTCAACTCTTGTACTGTCCTAGCTTGATACAAATTACTCTTATTACTTCTTGAATCGGGAATACCTTCAATAAAGTACTCTATTAAGCTTTTCTCGTCCAAACTTACTGACTTGCCTATTTCCATTAGACTGTATAAATATTCTCTGTAGTCCTCACCTACACGCTTGCGCCGATTTCGTAACATACGATGGACTTCAATTGACGAAATTGATGCTCCAAACTCTGCCAACAATACTTGTTTAAGTGAATTCCAATCAGAAATTCCGTTTTGGCTGCGCATGAATATTTTTGCTGCACCTTTTAGCAATTGCTTTGAATATATAAACTTTTGAAGGTTGTTCCAATGAACTGCTTCTGCGTTATCTTCAAATTCTTGAACCCATTGTTCAACTGATGGCTGCCCTGATCCACTAAACTGAGACAGTGAATCTTCAATATCCCTCAACGTAAACATTGAACGTGTTTCAGGAACTGTAGAGTTATCTATCACCGAATCGTCATCATCAGAGGTATCATCGTTTACATCAACTTGCAATCCAAAACTTTCTAGCAATCGGTCTTGCAATGTTTGCTTTCTGCCTGTGGTAGGTAAGTTACGTTCTACCAACTTTTCTCGCAATTCTCTAACCCGTAATGCTAATATTTCGTCTCTGTTCATGTTGCTACTGTTGTTGCTCGTGCTTTACAAGTATTAAAAATATTTTTAAAACAGAATATTCTTTTCTTGGTGGTAAATACAATTCAATTGTTTTAACTATTTTGCAACTTTAAATAAAACTCAATAACCTACTGTTACCTCACGGTCGTTGCACTGCAGTCCTGTATGTAGAACACGCAGTTGTTAAATTCGTCGCTCCGCTTTGCTTGATATCACCCTCTGTGATTTTCCCACTGCAACTCAGCCTCTCTGCTAACTGTCTGCTCCAGCGTACTCGAACTCTTTACAAATCTTCGCTTTCAGCCTCTGCCAAGCCAATCCGAACTCCCACGTACACGCACTCCTTACAGATCGTCGCTTCTAGCCTCTGCCAAGCCAATCTGCTCTCTGACGCACACGCACTCTCTTCAGATCGTCGCTTCCAGCTTTTGCCAAGCCGATTTGCACTCGTCGTTCGCTATGTATTACGACAGAATACACACTAGTCGTCTCGCTCTAGCTCACTGCAGACATCTAGCCACTGGCGCCAGTCCGTACAAAAATTTTTAACGGTTCGCCACTTCCAGTGAATTGAATTTCACAATGTCACGCCGCTATTTTGGGATTTGATTTGCACAATATTCGCCACTTTGCCTTATAATTTTAAAGAATTATAATGCAACCAAGTCTTTTCTGTGTCACTGTTGTTCTTATTTTGGCTCTCACAAATCTACTACGCATTAAAAGTATTTCACAATGTTCTTCTCATTTACGTCGCATAAAACGCTATATCCCACTTCTGACACCAAATTTGTAGGATATGCCGACGTTCGTCTCGTTTTCTTTAATTGAAACACTGAGAATTTAGCTTAGTTTTATAACATAATAGTTTATTGCTAATTGTGAAATTAAATGTTGAAATTAAATGCGTTTAAATTGATTCAAAAAATATGGAGCTTGAGCACACAACCGACACAACTGACACTCTCAAATCGACTTCCCTCTTTTCTATAAATCTTTTTTTATGTATACTGCGATTACAGAGTCGCATCACAACTTGACTTATCCGATAACACTCTGATTTGACGACACGATTGATATCGATATTTAACTAAAACTGTCGGCCACTTCTAGTGTTGCGAACCGATCCCACATATATTTTGAAAATCCGTTATTTGTTGATTGATTCTTGAAAATCTCGACGAAATGAGACCAAATTATTATGTACGAATTTTCCATTTTTTAGGCTAGTTTAGGAGATATAGACTCCTTAATAAATATTTTTGGAAAATCCGTTATCTGTTGATTGATTCTTAAAAATCTCTGCGAAATGAGACCAAAGTATTATTTACGAATTTTTCATTATTATGCTTGTTAAGGAGATATAGCCTCCTTAATAAATATTTTTGGAAAATCCGTTATCTGTTGATTGATTCTTAAAAATCTCGGCAAAATGAGACTAAAATATTATGTACGAATTTTCCGTTATTTGGCTAGTTTAGGAGATACAGCCTCCTTAATAAATATTTTTGGAAAATCCGTTATCTGTTGATTGATTCTTCAATATCTCGACGAAATGAGACCAAAATATTATGTACGAATTTTTCCTTTTTGGGTAGTTTAGAAGATATAGCCCCTTTAAAATAGATTTTTGGAAAATCCGTTATTTGTTGATTGATTCTTGAAAATCTCGGCGAAATGAGACTAAAATATTATGTACGAATTTTCCGTTTTTTGGGTAGTTTAGGAGATAAAGCCTCCTTAATAAATATTTTTTTTGGAAATCCGTTATTTGTTGATTGATTCTTGAACATCTCGGCGAAATGAGACTAAAATATTATGTACGAATTTTCCGTTATTTGGCTAGTTTAGGAGATACAGCCTCCTTAATAAATATTTTTGGAAAATCCGTTATCTGTTGATTGATTCTTCAATATTTCGACGAAATGAAACCAAAATATTATGTACGAATTTTTCCTTTTTGGGTAGTTTAGAAGATATAGCCCCTTTAAAATAGATTTTTGGAAAATCCGTTATTTGTTGATTGATTCTTGAAAATCTCGGCGAAATGAGACTAAAATATTATGTACGAATTTTCCGTTATTTGGCTAGTTTAGTAGATATGGACTCCTTAAAAAATGTTTTTGGAAATCCGTTATTTGTTGATTGATTCTTGAACATCTCGGCGAAATGAGACCAAAATATTATGTACGAACTTTCCGTTTTTTGGCTAGTTTAGGAGATATAGCCTCCTTAAAATATATTGTGTGAAAATCCCTTATTTGTTGATTGATTCTAGAATATCTTGACAAATTAAGACCAAAATAATAAATGTATATATTTTGAAAATCCGTTATTTGTTGATTGATTCTTGAACATCTCGGCGAAATGAGACCAAAGTATTATGTACGAATTTTCCGTTTTTTGGGTAGTTTAGGAGATAAAGCCTCTTTAAAAAAATGTTTTTTGAAAATACGTTATTTGTTGATTGATTCTTGAACATCTCGGCGAAATGAGACCAAAATATTATGTACGAATTTTCCGTTTTTGGCAAGTTTAGGAGATATAGCCTCCTTAAAATATATTTTGTGAAAATCCGTTATTTGTTGATTGATTCTAGAATATATTGAGAAATTAAGACCAAAATAATATATGTATATTTTTTGAAAATCCGTTATTTGTTGATTGATTCTTGAAAATCTCGACGATGTCAGACCAAATTATTATGTACGAATTTTCCATTTTTAGGGTAGTTTAGGAGATATAGACTCCTTAATAAATATTTTTGGAAAATCCGTTATCTGTTGATTGATTCTTAAAAATCTCGGCGAAATGAGACCAAAGTATTATTTACGAATTTTACATTATTATTATGCTTATTTAGGAGATATAGCCTCCTTAATAAATATATTTGGAAAATCCGTTATCTGTTGATTGATTCTTAAAAATCTCGGCAAAATGAGACTAAAATATTATATACGAATTTTCCGTTTTTTGGGTAGTTTAGGAGATAAAGCCTCTTTAAAAAAATATTTTTGGAAAATCCGTTATTTGTTGATTCATTCTAGAATATCTTGACGAAATGAGTTCAAAATATTATGTACAAATTTTCCGTTATTTGGCTAGTTTAGGAGATATGGACTCCTTAAAAAATGTTTTTTGGAAATCCGTTATTTGTTGATTGATTCTTGAACATCTCGGCGAAATGAGACCAAAGTATTATTTACGAATTTTTCATTATTATGATTGTTTAGGAGATATAGCCTCCTTAATAAATATTTTTGGAAAATCCGTTATCTGTTGATTGATTCTTCAATATCTCGACGAAATGACGCCAAAATATTATATACGAATTTTCCGTTATTTGGCTAGTTTAGGAGATATGGACTCCTTAAAAAATGTTTTTTGGAAATCCGTTATTTGTTGATTGATTCTTGAACATCTCGGCGAAATGAGACCAAAGTATTATTTACGAATTTTTCATTATTATGATTGTTTAGGAGATATAGCCTCCTTAATAAATATTTTTGGAAAATCCGTTATCTGTTGATTGATTCCGTTATTTGGCTAGTTTAGGAGATACAGCCTCCTTAATAAATATTTTTGGAAAATCCGTTATCTGTTGATTGATTCTTCAATATCTCGACGAAATGAGACCAAAATATTATGTACGAATTTTTCCTTTTTGGGTAGTTTAGAAGATATAGCCCCTTTAAAATAGATTTTTGGAAAATCCGTTATTTGTTGATTGATTCTTGAAAATCTCGGCGAAATGAGACTAAAATATTATGTACGAATTTTCCGTTTTTTGGGTAGTTTAGGAGATAAAGCCTCCTTAATAAATATTTTTTTTGGAAATCCGTTATTTGTTGATTGATTCTTGAACATCTCGGCGAAATGAGACTAAAATATTATGTACGAATTTTCCGTTATTTGGCTAGTTTAGGAGATACAGCCTCCTTAATAAATATTTTTGGAAAATCCGTTATCTGTTGATTGATTCTTCAATATTTCGACGAAATGAAACCAAAATATTATGTACGAATTTTTCCTTTTTGGGTAGTTTAGAAGATATAGCCCCTTTAAAATAGATTTTTGGAAAATCCGTTATTTGTTGATTGATTCTTGAAAATCTCGGCGAAATGAGACTAAAATATTATGTACGAATTTTCCGTTATTTGGCTAGTTTAGTAGATATGGACTCCTTAAAAAATGTTTTTGGAAATCCGTTATTTGTTGATTGATTCTTGAACATCTCGGCGAAATGAGACCAAAATATTATGTACGAACTTTCCGTTTTTTGGCTAGTTTAGGAGATATAGCCTCCTTAAAATATATTGTGTGAAAATCCCTTATTTGTTGATTGATTCTAGAATATCTTGACAAATTAAGACCAAAATAATAAATGTATATATTTTGAAAATCCGTTATTTGTTGATTGATTCTTGAACATCTCGGCGAAATGAGACCAAAGTATTATGTACGAATTTTCCGTTTTTTGGGTAGTTTAGGAGATAAAGCCTCTTTAAAAAAATGTTTTTTGAAAATACGTTATTTGTTGATTGATTCTTGAACATCTCGGCGAAATGAGACCAAAATATTATGTACGAATTTTCCGTTTTTGGCAAGTTTAGGAGATATAGCCTCCTTAAAATATATTTTGTGAAAATCCGTTATTTGTTGATTGATTCTAGAATATATTGAGAAATTAAGACCAAAATAATATATGTATATTTTTTGAAAATCCGTTATTTGTTGATTGATTCTTGAAAATCTCGACGATGTCAGACCAAATTATTATGTACGAATTTTCCATTTTTAGGGTAGTTTAGGAGATATAGACTCCTTAATAAATATTTTTGGAAAATCCGTTATCTGTTGATTGATTCTTAAAAATCTCGGCGAAATGAGACCAAAGTATTATTTACGAATTTTACATTATTATTATGCTTATTTAGGAGATATAGCCTCCTTAATAAATATATTTGGAAAATCCGTTATCTGTTGATTGATTCTTAAAAATCTCGGCAAAATGAGACTAAAATATTATATACGAATTTTCCGTTTTTTGGGTAGTTTAGGAGATAAAGCCTCTTTAAAAAAATATTTTTGGAAAATCCGTTATTTGTTGATTGATTCTAGAATATCTTGACGAAATGAGTTCAAAATATTATGTACAAATTTTCCGTTATTTGGCTAGTTTAGGAGATATGGACTCCTTAAAAAATGTTTTTTGGAAATCCGTTATTTGTTGATTGATTCTTGAACATCTCGGCGAAATGAGACCAAAGTATTATTTACGAATTTTTCATTATTATGATTGTTTAGGAGATATAGCCTCCTTAATAAATATTTTTGGAAAATCCGTTATCTGTTGATTGATTCTTCAATATCTCGACGAAATGACGCCAAAATATTATATACGAATTTTCCGTTATTTGGCTAGTTTAGGAGATATGGACTCCTTAAAAAATGTTTTTTGGAAATCCGTTATTTGTTGATTGATTCTTGAACATCTCGGCGAAATGAGACCAAAGTATTATTTACGAATTTTTCATTATTATGATTGTTTAGGAGATATAGCCTCCTTAATAAATATTTTTGGAAAATCCGTTATCTGTTGATTGATTCTTCAATATCTCGACGAAATGAGACCAAAATATTAGGTACGAATTTTCCGTTTTTTGGCTAGTTTAGGAGATATAGCCTCCTAAAAAAATATTTTTTGAAAATCCATTATTTGTTGATTGATTCTTAAAAATCTCGGCGAAATGAGACCAAATTATTATGTACGAATTTTCCGTTATTTGGCTAGTTTAGGAGATACAGCCTCCTTAATAAATGTTTTTTGGAAATCCGTTATTTGTTGATTGATTCTTGAACATCTCGGCGAAATGAGACCAAAGTATTATTTACGAATTTTTCATTATTATGATTGTTTAGGAGATATAGCCTCCTTAATAAATATTTTTGGAAAATCCGTTATCTGTTGATTGATTCTTCATTATCTCGACGAAATGAGACCAAAATATTAGGTACGAATTATAGCCTCCTTAAAAAATATTTTTTGAAAATCCGTTATTTGTTGATTGATTCTTGAACATCTCGGCGAAATGAGACCAAAATATTATGTACGAATTTTCCGTTATTTGGCTAGTTTGGGAGATATGGACTCCTTAAAAAATGTTTTTTGGAAATCCGTTATTTGTTGATTGATTCTTGAACATCTCGGCGAAATGAGACCAAAGTATTATTTACGAATTTTTCATTATTATGATTGTTTAGGAGATATAGCCTCCTTAATAAATATTTTTGGAAAATCCGTTATCTGTTGATTGATTCTTCAATATCTCGACGAAATGAGACCAAAATATTAGGTACGAATTTTCCGTTTTTTGGCTAGTTTTGGAGATATAGCCTCTTTAAAAAATATTTTTTGAAAATCCGTTATTTGTTGATTGATTCTTGAACATCTCGGCGAAATGAGACCAAAATATTATGTACGAATTTTCCGTTTTTGGCAAGTTTAGGAGATATAGCCTCCTTAAAATATATTTTGTGAAAATCCGTTATTTGTTGATTGATTCTAGAATATATTGAGAAATTAAGACCAAAATAATATATGTATATTTTTTGAAAATCCGTTATTTGTTGATTGATTCTTGAAAATCTCGACGATGTCAGACCAAATTATTATGTACGAATTTTCCATTTTTAGGGTAGTTTAGGAGATATAGACTCCTTAATAAATATTTTTGGAAAATCCGTTATCTGTTGATTGATTCTTAAAAATCTCGGCGAAATGAGACCAAAGTATTATTTACGAATTTTACATTATTATTATGCTTATTTAGGAGATATAGCCTCCTTAATAAATATATTTGGAAAATCCGTTATCTGTTGATTGATTCTTAAAAATCTCGGCAAAATGAGACTAAAATATTATATACGAATTTTCCGTTTTTTGGGTAGTTTAGGAGATAAAGCCTCTTTAAAAAAATATTTTTGGAAAATCCGTTATTTGTTGATTGATTCTAGAATATCTTGACGAAATGAGTTCAAAATATTATGTACGAATTTTCCGTTATTTGGCTAGTTTAGGAGATATGGACTCCTTAAAAAATGTTTTTTGGAAATCCGTTATTTGTTGATTGATTCTTGAACATCTCGGCGAAATGAGACCAAAGTATTATTTACGAATTTTTCATTATTATGATTGTTTAGGAGATATAGCCTCCTTAATAAATATTTTTGGAAAATCCGTTATCTGTTGATTGATTCTTCAATATCTCGACGAAATGACGCCAAAATATTATATACGAATTTTCCGTTATTTGGCTAGTTTAGGAGATATGGACTCCTTAAAAAATGTTTTTTGGAAATCCGTTATTTGTTGATTGATTCTTGAACATCTCGGCGAAATGAGACCAAAGTATTATTTACGAATTTTTCATTATTATGATTGTTTAGGAGATATAGCCTCCTTAATAAATATTTTTGGAAAATCCGTTATCTGTTGATTGATTCTTCAATATCTCGACGAAATGAGACCAAAATATTAGGTACGAATTTTCCGTTTTTTGGCTAGTTTAGGAGATATAGCCTCCTAAAAAAATATTTTTTGAAAATCCATTATTTGTTGATTGATTCTTAAAAATCTCGGCGAAATGAGACCAAATTATTATGTACGAATTTTCCGTTATTTGGCTAGTTTAGGAGATACAGCCTCCTTAATAAATGTTTTTTGGAAATCCGTTATTTGTTGATTGATTCTTGAACATCTCGGCGAAATGAGACCAAAGTATTATTTACGAATTTTTCATTATTATGATTGTTTAGGAGATATAGCCTCCTTAATAAATATTTTTGGAAAATCCGTTATCTGTTGATTGATTCTTCAATATCTCGACGAAATGAGACCAAAATATTAGGTACAAATTTTCCGTTTTTTGGCTAGTTTTGGAGATATAGCCTCTTTAAAAAATATTTTTTGAAAATCCGTAATTTGTTGATTGATTCTTGAACATCTCGGCGAAATGAGACCAAAATATTATGTACGAATTTTCCGTTTTTTGGCTAGTTTAGGAGATATAGCCTCCTTAAAATATATTTTGTGAAAATCCGTTATTTGTTGATTGATTCTTGAACATCTCGGCGAAATGAGTCCAAAATATTATATACGAATTTTCCGTTATTTGGCTAGTTTGGAAGATATAGCCTCCTAAAAAAATATTTTTTGAAAATCCATTATTTGTTGATTGATTCTTAAAAATCTCGGCGAAATGAGACCAAATTATTATGTACGAATTTTCCATTATTTGGCTAGTTTAGGAGATACAGCCTCCTTAATAAATGTTTTTTGGAAATCCGTTATTTGTTGATTGATTCTTGAACATCTCGGCGAAATGAGACCAAAGTATTATTTACGAATTTTTCATTATTATGATTGTTTAGGAGATATAGCCTCCTTAATAAATATTTTTGGAAAATCCGTTATCTGTTGATTGATTCTTCAATATCTCGACGAAATGAGACCAAAATATTAGGTACGAATTTTCCGTTTTTTGGCTAGTTTTGGAGATATAGCCTCCTTAAAAAATATTTTTTGAAAATCCGTTATTTGTTGATTGATTCTTGAACATCTCGGCGAAATGAGACCAAAATATTATGTACGAATTTTCCGTTTTTGGCTAGTTAAGGAGATATAGCCTCCTTAAAATATATTTTGTGAAAATCCGTTATTTGTTGATTGATTCTAGAATATATTAACAAACTAAGACCAAAATAATATATGTATATTTTTTGAAAATCCGTTATTTGTTGATTGATTCTTGAAAATCTCGACGAAATGAGACCAAATTATTATGTACGAATTTTCCATTTTTAGGCTAGTTTAGGAGATATAGACTCCTTAATAAATATTTTTGGAAAATCCGTTATCTGTTGATTGATTCTTAAAAATCTCGGCGAAATGAGACCAAAGTATTATTTACGAATTTTACATTATTATTATGCTTATTTAGGAGATATAGCCTCCTTAATAAATATATTTGGAAAATCCGTTATCTGTTGATTGATTCTTAAAAATCTCGGCAAAATGAGACTAAAATATTATGTACGAATTTTCCGTTTTTTGGGTAGTTTAGGAGATAAAGCCTCTTTAAAAAAATATTTTTGGAAAATCCGTTATTTGTTGATTGATTCTAGACTATCTTGACGAAATTAGTTCAAAATATTATGTACGAATTTTCCGTTATTTGGCTAGTTTAGGAGATATGGACTCCTTAAAAAATGTTTTTTGAAAATCCGTAATTTGTTGATTGATTCTAGAATATTTTGACAAATTATGACCAAAATATTATGTACGAATATTTCGTTTTTTGAGTAGTTTGGAAGATATAGCACCTTTAAAATAGATTTTTGGAAAATCCGTTATTTGTTGATTGATTCTTGAACATCTCGGCGAAATGAGTCCAAAATATTATATACGAATTTTCCGTTATTTGGCTAGTTTGGAAGATATAGCCTCCTTAAAATATATTGTGTGAAAATCCCTTATTTGTTGATTGATTCTAGAATATCTTGACGAAATGAGTTCAAAATATTATGTACGAATTTTCCGTTATTTGGCTAGTTTAGGAGATATGGACTCCTTAAAAAATGTTTTTTGAAAATCCGTAATTTGTTGATTGATTCTTGAACATCTCGGCGAAATGAGACCAAAATATTATGTACGAATTTTCCGTTTTTTGGCTAGTTTAGGAGATATAGCCTCCTTAAAATATATTGTGTGAAAATCCCTTATTTGTTGATTGATTCTAGAATATCTTGACGAAATGAGTTCAAAATATTATGTACGAATTTTCCGTTATTTGGCTAGTTTAGGAGATATGGACTCCTTAAAAAATGTTTTTTGAAAATCCGTAATTTGTTGATTGATTCTTGAACATCTCGGCGAAATGAGACCAAAATATTATGTACGAATTTTCCGTTTTTTGGCTAGTTTAGGAGATATAGCCTCCTTAAAATATATTTTGTGAAAATCCGTTATTTGTTGATTGATTCTAGAATATTTTGACAAATTAAGACCAAAATATTATGTACGAATTTTTCGTTTTTTGGGTAGTTTGGAAGATATAGCCCCTTTAAAATAGATTTTTGGAAAATCCGTTATTTGTTGATTGATTCTTGAACATCTCGGCGAAATGAGTCCAAAATATTATATACGAATTTTCCGTTATTTGGCTAGTTTGGAAGATATAGCCTCCTTAAAAAATATTTTTTGAAAATCCGTTATTTGTTGATTGATTCTTGAACATCTCGGCGAAATGAGACCAAAATATTATGTACGAATTTTACGTTTTTTGGCTAATTTAGGAGATATAGCCTCCTTAAAATATATTGTGTGGAAATCCCTTATTTGTTGATTGATTCTAGAATATCTTGACAAATTAAGACCAAAATAATAAATGTATATTTTTTGAAAATCCGATATTTGTTGATTGATTCTTGAAAATCTCGACGAAATGAGACCAATTTATTATGTACGAATTTTCCATTTTTTAGGCTAGTTTAGGAGATATAGACTTCTTAATAAATATTTTTGGAAAATCCGTTATCTGTTGATTGATTGTTAAAAATCTCGGCGAAATGAGACCAAAATATTATGTACGAATTTTCCGTTATTTGGCTAGTCTAGGAGATACAGCCTCCTTAATAAATATTTTTGGAAAATCCGTTATCTGTTGATTGATTCTTCAATATCTCGACGAAATGAGACCAAAATATTATGTACGAATTTTCCGTTATTTGCCTAGTTTAGGAGATATGGAGTCCTTAAAAAATGTTTTTTGGAAGTCCGTTATTTGTCGATTGATTCTTGAACATCTCGGCGAAATGAGACCAAAATATTATGTACGAATTCTCCGTTTTTTGGGTAGTTTAAGAGATAAAGCCTCTTTAAAAAAATGTTTTTTGAAAATACGTTATTTGTTGATTGATTCTTGAACATCTCGGCGAAATGAGACCAAAATATTATGTACGAATTTTCCGTTTTTGGGTAGTTTAGGAGATATAGCCTCCTTAAAATATATTTTGTGAAAATCCCTTATTTGTTGATTGATTCTAGAATATATTGACAAATTAAGACCAAAATAATAAATGTATATTTTTTGAAAATCCGTTATTTGTTGATTGATTCTTGAAAATCTCGACGAAATGAGACCAAATTATTATGTACGAATTTTCCATTTTTAGGCTAGTTTAGGAGATATAGACTCCTTAATAAATATTTTTGGAAAATCCGTTATCTGTTGATTGATTCTTCAATATCTCGACGAAATGAGACCAAAATATTAGGTGCGAATTTTCCGTGTTTTGGCTAGTTTTGGAGATATAGCCTCTTAAAAAAATATTTTTTGAAAATCCGTTATTTGTTGATTGATTCTTGAAAATCTCGACGAAATGAGACCAAATTATTATGTACGAATTTTCCGTTTTTTGGCTAGTTTAGGAGATATAGCCTCCTAAAAAAATATTTTTTGAAAATCCATTATTTGTTGATTGATTGTCGAAAATCTCGGCGAAATGAGACTAAAATTTTATGTACGAATTTTCCGCTTTTTGGCTAGTTTAGGAGATATAGCCTCTTAAAAAAATATTTTTTGAAAATCCGTTATTTGTTGATTGATTCTTGAAAATCTCGACGAAATGAGACCAAATTATTATGTACGAATTTTCCGTTTTTTGGCTAGTTTAGGAGATATAGCCTCTTAAAAAAATATTTTTTGAAAATCCGTTATTTGTTGATTGATTGTCGAAAATCTCGGCGAAATGAGACTAAAATATTATGTACGAATTTTCCGTTATTTAGCTAGTTTAGTAGATATGGACTCCTTAAAAAATGTTTTTTGAAAATCCGTTATTTGTTGATTGATTCTTGAACATCTCGGCGAAATGAGACCAAAGTATTATTTACGAATTTTCCGTTTTTTGGCTAGTTTTGGAGATATAGCCTCTTTAAAAAATATTTTTTGAAAATGCGTTATTTGTTGATTGATTCTTGAACATCACGGCGAAATGAGACCAAAATATTATGTACGAATTTTCCGTTTTTGGCTAGTTTAGGAGATATAGCCTCCTTAAAATATATCTTGTGAAAATCCGTTATTTGTTGATTGATTCTAGAATATATTGACAAATTAAGACCAAAATAATATATGTATATTTTTTGAAAAACCGATATTTGTTGATTGATTCTTCAATATCTCGACGAAATGAGACCAAAATATTAGGTACGAATTTTCCGTTTTTTGGCTAGTTTAGGAGATATAGCCTCCTAAAAAAATATTTTTTGAAAATCCATTATTTGTTGATTGATTCTTAAAAATCTCGGCGAAATGAGACCAAATTATTATGTACGAATTTTCCATTATTTGGCTAGTTAAGGAGATACAGCCTCCTTAATAAATGTTTTTTGGAAATCCGTTATTTGTTGATTGATTCTTGAACATCTCGGCGAAATGAGACCAAAGTATTATTTACGAGTTTTTCATTATTATGATTGTTTAGGAGATATAGCCTCCTTAATAAATATTTTTGGAAAATCCGTTATCTGTTGATTGATTCTTCAATATCTCGACGAAATGAGACCAAAATATTAGGTACGAATTTTCCGTTTTTTGGCTAGTTTTGGAGATATAGCCTCTTTAAAAAATATTTTTGAAAATCCGTTATTTGTTGATTGATTCTTGAACATCTCGGCGAAATGAGACCAAAATATTATGTACGAATTTTCCGTTTTTGGCTAGTTAAGGAGATATAGCCTCCTTAAAATATATTTTGTGAAAATCCGTTATTTGTTGATTGATTCTAGAATATATTGACAAACTAAGACCAAAATAATATATGTATATTTTTTGAAAATCCGTTATTTGTTGATTGATTCTTGAAAATCTCGACGAAATGAGACCAAATTATTATGTACGAATTTTCCATTTTTAGGCTAGTTTAGGAGATATAGACTCCTTAATAAATATTTTTGGAAAATCCGTTATCTGTTGATTGATTCTTAAAAATCTCGGCGAAATGAGACCAAAGTATTATTTACGAATTTTACATTATTATTATGCTTATTTAGGAGATATAGCCTCCTTAATAAATATATTTGGAAAATCCGTTATCTGTTGATTGATTCTTAAAAATCTCGGCAAAATGAGACTAAAATATTATGTACGAATTTTCCGTTTTTTGGGTAGTTTAGGAGATAAAGCCTCTTTAAAAAAATATTTTTGGAAAATCCGTTATTTGTTGATTGATTCTAGACTATCTTGACGAAATTAGTTCAAAATATTATGTACGAATTTTCCGTTATTTGGCTAGTTTAGGAGATATGGACTCCTTAAAAAATGTTTTTTGAAAATCCGTAATTTGTTGATTGATTCTTGAACATCTCGGCGAAATGAGACCAAAATATTATGTACGAATTTTCCGTTTTTTGGCTAGTTTAGGAGATATAGCCTCCTTAAAATAGATTTTGTGAAAATCCGTTATTTGTTGATTGATTCTAGAATATTTTGACAAATTATGACCAAAATATTATGTACGAATATTTCGTTTTTTGTGTAGTTTGGAAGATATAGCACCTTTAAAATAGATTTTTGGAAAATCCATTATTTGTTGATTGATTCTTGAACATCTCGGCGAAATGAGTCCAAAATATTATATACGAATTTTCCGTTATTTGGCTAGTTTGGAAGATATAGCCTCCTTAAAATATATTGTGTGAAAATCCCTTATTTGTTGATTGATTCTAGAATATCTTGACGAAATGAGTTCAAAATATTATGTACGAATTTTCCGTTATTTGGCTAGTTTAGGAGATATGGACTCCTTAAAAAATTTTTTTTGAAAATCCGTAATTTGTTGATTGATTCTTGAACATCTCGGCGAAATGAGACCAAAATATTATGTACGAATTTTCCGTTTTTTGGCTAGTTTAGGAGATATAGCCTCCTTAAAATATATTGTGTGAAAATCCCTTATTTGTTGATTGATTGTCGAAAATCTCGGCGAAATGAGACTAAAATTTTATGTACGAATTTTCCGCTTTTTGGCTAGTTTAGGAGATATAGTCTCTTAAAAAAATATTTTTTGAAAATCCGTTATTTGTTGATTGATTCTTGAAAATCTCGACGAAATGAGACCAAATTATTATGTACGAATTTTCCGTTTTTTGGCTAGTTTAGGAGATATAGCCTCCTAAAAAAATATTTTTGAAAATCCATTATTTGTTGATTGATTGTCGAAAATCTCGGCGAAATGAGACTAAAATATTATGTACGAATTTTCCGTTATTTAGCTAGTTTAGTAGATATGGACTCCTTAAAAAATGTTTTTTGAAAATCCGTTATTTGTTGATTGATTCTTGAACATCTCGGCGAAATGAGACCAAAGTATTATATACGAATTTTCCGTTTTTTGGCTAGTTTTGGAGATATAGCCTCTTTAAAAAATATTTTTTGAAAATCCGTTATTTGTTGATTGATTCTTGAACATCTCGGCGAAATGAGACCAAAATATTATGTACGAATTTTCCGTTTTTGGCTAGTTTAGGAGATATAGCCTCCTTAAAATATATTTTGTGAAAATCCGTTATTTGTTGATTGATTCTAGAATATATTGACAAATTAAGACCAAAATAATATATGTATATTTTTTGAAAAACCGATATTTGTTGATTGATTCTTCAATATCTCGACGAAATGAGACCAAAATATTATATACGAATTTTCCGTTTTTTGGCTAGTTTAGGAGATATAGCCTCCTAAAAAAATATTTTTTGAAAATCCATTATTTGTTGATTGATTCTTAAAAATCTCGGCGAAATGAGACCAAATTATTATGTACGAATTTTCCATTATTTGGCTAGTTTAGGAGATACAGCCTCCTTAATAAATGTTTTTTGGAAATCCGTTATTTGTTGATTGATTCTTGAACATCTCGGCGAAATGAGACCAAAGTATTATTTACGAGTTTTTCATTATTATGATTGTTTAGGAGATACAGCCTCCTTAATAAATATTTTTGGAAAATCCGTTATCTGTTGATTGATTCTTCAATATCTCGACGAAATGAGACCAAAATATTAGGTACGAATTTTCCGTTTTTTGGCTAGTTTTGGAGATATAGCCTCTTTAAAAAATATTTTTTGAAAATCCGTTATTTGTTGATTGATTCTTGAACATCTCGGCGAAATGAGACCAAAATATTATGTACGAATTTTCCGTTTTTGGCTAGTTAAGGAGATATAGCCTCCTTAAAATATATTTTGTGAAAATCCGTTATTTGTTGATTGATTCTAGAATATATTGACAAACTAAGACCAAAATAATATATGTATATTTTTTGAAAATCCGTTATTTGTTGATTGATTCTTGAAAATCTCGACGAAATGAGACCAAATTATTATGTACGAATTTTCCATTTTTAGGCTAGTTTAGGAGATATAGACTCCTTAATAAATATTTTTGGAAAATCCGTTATCTGTTGATTGATTCTTAAAAATCTCGGCGAAATGAGACCAAAGTATTATTTACGAATTTTACATTATTATTATGCTTATTTAGGAGATATAGCCTCCTTAATAAATATATTTGGAAAATCCGTTATCTGTTGATTGATTCTTAAAAATCTCGGCAAAATGAGACTAAAATATTATGTACGAATTTTCCGTTTTTTGGGTAGTTAAGGAGATAAAGCCTCTTTAAAAAAATATTTTTGGAAAATCCGTTATTTGTTGATTGATTCTAGACTATCTTGACGAAATTAGTTCAAAATATTATGTACGAATTTTCCGTTATTTGGCTAGTTTAGGAGATATGGACTCCTTAAAAAATGTTTTTTGAAAATCCGTAATTTGTTGATTGATTCTTGAACATCTCGGCGAAATGAGACCAAAATATTATGTACGAATTTTCCGTTTTTTGGCTAGTTTAGGAGATATAGCCTCCTTAAAATAGATTTTGTGAAAATCCGTTATTTGTTGATTGATTCTAGAATATTTTGACAAATTATGACCAAAATATTATGTACGAATATTTCGTTTTTTGGGTAGTTTGGAAGATATAGCACCTTTAAAATAGATTTTTGGAAAATCCGTTATTTGTTGATTGATTCTTGAACATCTCGGCGAAATGAGTCCAAAATATTATATACGAATTTTCCGTTATTTGGCTAGTTTGGAAGATATAGCCTCCTTAAAATATATTGTGTGAAAATCCCTTATTTGTTGATTGATTCTAGAATATCTTGACGAAATGAGTTCAAAATATTATGTACGAATTTTCCGTTATTTGGCTAGTTTAGGAGATATGGACTCCTTAAAAAATGTTTTTTGAAAATCCGTTATTTGTTGATTGATTCTTGAACATCTCGGCGAAATGAGACCAAAATATTATGTACGAATTTTCCGTTTTTTGGCTAGTTTAGGAGATATAGCCTCCTTAAAATATATTGTGTGAAAATCCCTTATTTGTTGATTGATTGTCGAAAATCTCGGCGAAATGAGACTAAAATTTTATGTACGAATTTTCCGCTTTTTGGCTAGTTTAGGAGATATAGTCTCTTAAAAAAATATTTTTTGAAAATCCGTTATTTGTTGATTGATTCTTGAAAATCTCGACGAAATGAGACCAAATTATTATGTACGAATTTTCCGTTTTTTGGCTAGTTTAGGAGATATAGCCTCCTAAAAAAATATTTTTTGAAAATCCATTATTTGTTGATTGATTGTCGAAAATCTCGGCGAAATGAGACTAAAATATTATGTACGAATTTTCCGTTATTTAGCTAGTTTAGTAGATATGGACTCCTTAAAAAATGTTTTTTGAAAATCCGTTATTTGTTGATTGATTCTTGAACATCTCGGCGAAATGAGACCAAAGTATTATATACGAATTTTCCGTTTTTTGGCTAGTTTTGGAGATATAGCCTCTTTAAAAAATATTTTTTGAAAATCCGTTATTTGTTGATTGATTCTTGAACATCTCGGCGAAATGAGACCAAAATATTATGTACGAATTTTCCGTTTTTGGCTAGTTTAGGAGATATAGCCTCCTTAAAATATATTTTGTGAAAATCCGTTATTTGTTGATTGATTCTAGAATATATTGACAAATTAAGACCAAAATAATATATGTATATTTTTTGAAAAACCGATATTTGTTGATTGATTCTTCAATATCTCGACGAAATGAGACCAAAATATTATATACGAATTTTCCGTTTTTTGGCTAGTTTAGGAGATATAGCCTCCTAAAAAAAATATTTTTGAAAATCCATTATTTGTTGATTGATTCTTAAAAATCTCGGCGAAATGAGACCAAATTATTATGTACGAATTTTCCATTATTTGGCTAGTTTAGGAGATACAGCCTCCTTAATAAATGTTTTTTGGAAATCCGTTATTTGTTGATTGATTCTTGAACATCTCGGCGAAATGAGACCAAAGTATTATTTACGAGTTTTTCATTATTATGATTGTTTAGGAGATACAGCCTCCTTAATAAATATTTTTGGAAAATCCGTTATCTGTTGATTGATTCTTCAATATCTCGACGAAATGAGACCAAAATATTAGGTACGAATTTTCCGTTTTTTGGCTAGTTTTGGAGATATAGCCTCTTTAAAAAATATTTTTTGAAAATCCGTTATTTGTTGATTGATTCTTGAACATCTCGGCGAAATGAGACCAAAATATTATGTACGAATTTTCCGTTTTTGGCTAGTTAAGGAGATATAGCCTCCTTAAAATATATTTTGTGAAAATCCGTTATTTGTTGATTGATTCTAGAATATATTGACAAACTAAGACCAAAATAATATATGTATATTTTTTGAAAATCCGTTATTTGTTGATTGATTCTTGAAAATCTCGACGAAATGAGACCAAATTATTATGTACGAATTTTCCATTTTTAGGCTAGTTTAGGAGATATAGACTCCTTAATAAATATTTTTGGAAAAAACCGTTATCTGTTGATTGATTCTTAAAAATCTCGGCGAAATGAGACCAAAGTATTATTTACGAATTTTACATTATTATTATGCTTATTTAGGAGATATAGCCTCCTTAATAAATATATTTGGAAAATCCGTTATCTGTTGATTGATTCTTAAAAATCTCGGCAAAATGAGACTAAAATATTATGTACGAATTTTCCGTTTTTTGGGTAGTTAAGGAGATAAAGCCTCTTTAAAAAAATATTTTTGGAAAATCCGTTATTTGTTGATTGATTCTAGACTATCTTGACGAAATTAGTTCAAAATATTATGTACGAATTTTCCGTTATTTGGCTAGTTTAGGAGATATGGACTCCTTAAAAAATGTTTTTTGAAAATCCGTAATTTGTTGATTGATTCTTGAACATCTCGGCGAAATGAGACCAAAATATTATGTACGAATTTTCCGTTTTTTGGCTAGTTTAGGAGATATAGCCTCCTTAAAATAGATTTTGTGAAAATCCGTTATTTGTTGATTGATTCTAGAATATTTTGACAAATTATGACCAAAATATTATGTACGAATATTTCGTTTTTTGGGTAGTTTGGAAGATATAGCACCTTTAAAATAGATTTTTGGAAAATCCGTTATTTGTTGATTGATTCTTGAACATCTCGGCGAAATGAGTCCAAAATATTATATACGAATTTTCCGTTATTTGGCTAGTTTGGAAGATATAGCCTCCTTAAAATATATTGTGTGAAAATCCCTTATTTGTTGATTGATTCTAGAATATCTTGACGAAATGAGTTCAAAATATTATGTACGAATTTTCCGTTATTTGGCTAGTTTAGGAGATATGGACTCCTTAAAAAATGTTTTTTGAAAATCCGTTATTTGTTGATTGATTCTTGAACATCTCGGCGAAATGAGACCAAAATATTATGTACGAATTTTCCGTTTTTTGGCTAGTTTAGGAGATATAGCCTCCTTAAAATATATTGTGTGAAAATCCCTTATTTGTTGATTGATTCTAGAATATCTTGACGAAATGAGTTCAAAATATTATGTACGAATTTTCCGTTATTTGGCTAGTTTAGGAGACTCCTTAAAAAATGTTTTTTGGAAATCCGTTATTTGTCGATTGATTCTTGAACATCTCGGCGAAATGAGACCAAAATATTATGTACGAATTCTCCGTTTTTTGGGTAGTTTAAGAGATAAAGCCTCTTTAAAAAAATGTTTTTTGAAAATACGTTATTTGTTGATTGATTCTTGAACATCTCGGCGAAATGAGACCAAAATATTATGTACGAATTTTCCGTTTTTGGGTAGTTTAGGAGATATAGCCTCCTTAAAATATATTTTGTGAAAATCCCTTATTTGTTGATTGATTCTAGAATATATTGACAAATTAAGACCAAAATAATAAATGTATATTTTTTGAAAATCCGTTATTTGTTGATTGATTCTTGAAAATCTCGACGAAATGAGACCAAATTATTATGTACGAATTTTCCATTTTTTAGGCTAGTTTAGGAGATATAGACTCCTTAATAAATATTTTTGGAAAATCCGTTATCTGTTGATTGATTCTTCAATATCTCGACGAAATGAGACCAAATTATTATGTACGAATTTTCCGTTTTTTGGCTAGTTTAGGAGATATAGCCTCCAAAAAAAATATTTTTTGAAAATCCATTATTTGTTGATTGATTGTCGAAAATCTCGGCGAAATGAGACTAAAATTTTATGTACGAATTTTCCGCTTTTTGGCTAGTTTAGGAGATATAGCCTCTTAAAAAAATATTTTTTGAAAATCCGTTATTTGTTGATTGATTCTTGAAAATCTCGACGAAATGAGACCAAATTATTATGTACGAATTTTCCGTTTTTTGGCTAGTTTAGGAGATATAGCCTCCTAAAAAATATTTTTTGAAAATCCATTATTTGTTGATTGATTGTCGAAAATCTCGGCGAAATGAGACTAAAATTTTATGTACGAATTTTCCGCTTTTTGGCTAGTTTAGGAGATATAGCCTCTTAAAAAAATATTTTTTGAAAATCCATTATTTGTTGATTGATTGTCGAAAATCTCGGCGAAATGAGACTAAAATATTATGTACGAATTTTCCGTTATTTAGCTAGTTTAGTAGATATGGACTCCTTAAAAAATGTTTTTTGAAAATCCGTTATTTGTTGATTGATTCTTGAACATCTCGGCGAAATGAGACCAAAGTATTATATACGAATTTTCCGTTTTTTGGCTAGTTTTGGAGATATAGCCTCTTTAAAAAATATTTTTTGAAAATCCGTTATTTGTTGATTGATTCTTGAACATCTCGGCGAAATGAGACCAAAATATTATGTACGAATTTTCCGTTTTTGGCTAGTTTAGGAGATATAGCCTCCTTAAAATATATTTTGTGAAAATCCGTTATTTGTTGATTGATTCTAGAATATATTGACAAATTAAGACCAAAATAATATATGTATATTTTTTGAAAAACCGATATTTGTTGATTGATTCTTCAATATCTCGACGAAATGAGACCAAAATATTAGGTACGAATTTTCCGTTTTTTGGCTAGTTTAGGAGATATAGCCTCCTAAAAAAATATTTTTGAAAATCCATTATTTGTTGATTGATTCTTAAAAATCTCGGCGAAATGAGACCAAATTATTATGTACGAATTTTCCATTATTTGGCTAGTTTAGGAGATACAGCCTCCTTAATAAATGTTTTTTGGAAATCCGTTATTTGTTGATTGATTCTTGAACATCTCGGCGAAATGAGACCAAAGTATTATTTACGAGTTTTTCATTATTATGATTGTTTAGGAGATATAGCCTCCTTAATAAATATTTTTGGAAAATCCGTTATCTGTTGATTGATTCTTCAATATCTCGACGAAATGAGACCAAAATATTAGGTACGAATTTTCCGTTTTTTGGCTAGTTTTGGAGATATAGCCTCTTTAAAAAATATTTTTTGAAAATCCGTTATTTGTTGATTGATTCTTGAACATCTCGGCGAAATGAGACCAAAATATTATGTACGAATTTTCCGTTTTTGGCTAGTTAAGGAGATATAGCCTCCTTAAAATATATTTTGTGAAAATCCGTTATTTGTTGATTGATTCTAGAATATATTGACAAACTAAGACCAAAATAATATATGTATATTTTTTGAAAATCCGTTATTTGTTGATTGATTCTTGAAAATCTCGACGAAATGAGACCAAATTATTATGTACGAATTTTCCATTTTTAGGCTAGTTTAGGAGATATAGACTCCTTAATAAATATTTTTGGAAAATCCGTTATCTGTTGATTGATTCTTAAAAATCTCGGCGAAATGAGACCAAAGTATTATTTACGAATTTTACATTATTATTATGCTTATTTAGGAGATATAGCCTCCTTAATAAATATATTTGGAAAATCCGTTATCTGTTGATTGATTCTTAAAAATCTCGGCAAAATGAGACTAAAATATTATGTACGAATTTTCCGTTTTTTGGGTAGTTTAGGAGATAAAGCCTCTTTAAAAAAATATTTTTGGAAAATCCGTTATTTGTTGATTGATTCTAGACTATCTTGACGAAATGAGTTCAAAATATTATCTACGAATTTTCCGTTATTTGGCTAGTTTAGGAGATATGGACTCCTTAAAAAATGTTTTTTGAAAATCCGTAATTTGTTGATTGATTCTTGAACATCTCGGCGAAATGAGACCAAAATATTATGTACGAATTTTCCGTTTTTTGGCTAGCTTAGGAGATATAGCCTCCTTAAAATAGATTTTGTGAAAATCCGTTATTTGTTGATTGATTCTAGAATATATTGACAAATTAAGACCAAAATAATATATGTATATTTTTTGAAAAACCGATATTTGTTGATTGATTCTTCAATATCTCGACGAAATGAGACCAAAATATTAGGTACGAATTTTCCGTTTTTTGGCTAGTTTAGGAGATATAGCCTCCTAAAAAAATATTTTTTGAAAATCCATTATTTGTTGATTGATTGTCGAAAATCTCGGCGAAATGAGACTAAAATATTATGTACGAATTTTCCGTTATTTAGCTAGTTTAGTAGATATGGACTCCTTAAAAAATGTTTTTTGAAAATCCGTTATTTGTTGATTGATTCTTGAACATCTCGGCGAAATGAGACCAAATTATTATGTACGAATTTTCCGTTTTTTGGCTAGTTTAGGAGATATAGCCTCCTAAAAAATATTTTTTGAAAATCCATTATTTGTTGATTGATTGTCGAAAATCTCGGCGAAATGAGACTAAAATATTATGTACGAATTTTCCGTTATTTAGCTAGTTTAGTAGATATGGACTCCTTAAAAAATGTTTTTTGAAAATCCGTTATTTGTTGATTGATTCTTGAACATCTCGGCGAAATGAGACCAAAGTATTATATACGAATTTTCCGTTTTTTGGCTAGTTTTGGAGATATAGCCTCTTTAAAAAATATTTTTTGAAAATCCGTTATTTGTTGATTGATTCTTGAACATCTCGGCGAAATGAGACCAAAATATTATGTACGAATTTTCCGTTTTTGGCTAGTTTAGGAGATATAGCCTCCTTAAAATATATTTTGTGAAAATCCGTTATTTGTTGATTGATTCTAGAATATATTGACAAATTAAGACCAAAATAATATATGTATATTTTTTGAAAAACCGATATTTGTTGATTGATTCTTCAATATCTCGACGAAATGAGACCAAAATATTATATACGAATTTTCCGTTTTTTGGCTAGTTTAGGAGATATAGCCTCCTAAAAAAATATTTTTTGAAAATCCATTATTTGTTGATTGATTCTTAAAAATCTCGGCGAAATGAGACCAAATTATTATGTACGAATTTTCCATTACTTGGCTAGTTTAGGAGATACAGCCTCCTTAATAAATGTTTTTTGGAAATCCGTTATTTGTTGATTGATTCTTGAACATCTCGGCGAAATGAGACCAAAGTATTATTTACGAGTTTTTCATTATTATGATTGTTTAGGAGATATAGCCTCCTTAATAAATATTTTTGGAAAATCCGTTATCTGTTGATTGATTCTTCAATATCTCGACGAAATGAGACCAAAATATTAGGTACGAATTTTCCGTTTTTTGGCTAGTTTTGGAGATATAGCCTCTTTAAAAAATATTTTTTGAAAATCCGTTATTTGTTGATTGATTCTTGAACATCTCGGCGAAATGAGACCAAAATATTATGTACGAATTTTCCGTTTTTGGCTAGTTAAGGAGATATAGCCTCCTTAAAATATATTTTGTGAAAATCCGTTATTTGTTGATTGATTCTAGAATATATTGACAAACTAAGACCAAAATAATATATGTATATTTTTTGAAAATCCGTTATTTGTTGATTGATTCTTGAAAATCTCGGCGAAATGAGACCAAAATATTATGTACGAATTTTCCGTTTTTTGGCTAGCTTAGGAGATATAGCCTCCTTAAAATAGATTTTGTGAAAATCCGTTATTTGTTGATTGATTCTAGAATATATTGACAAATTAAGACCAAAATAATATATGTATATTTTTTGAAAAACCGATATTTGTTGATTGATTCTTCAATATCTCGACGAAATGAGACCAAAATATTAGGTACGAATTTTCCGTTTTTTGGCTAGTTTAGGAGATATAGCCTCCTAAAAAAATATTTTTTGAAAATCCATTATTTGTTGATTGATTGTCGAAAATCTCGGCGAAATGAGACTAAAATATTATGTACGAATTTTCCGTTATTTAGCTAGTTTAGTAGATATGGACTCCTTAAAAAATGTTTTTTGAAAATCCGTTATTTGTTGATTGATTCTTGAACATCTCGGCGAAATGAGACCAAATTATTATGTACGAATTTTCCGTTTTTTGGCTAGTTTAGGAGATATAGCCTCCTAAAAAAATATTTTTTGAAAATCCATTATTTGTTGATTGATTGTCGAAAATCTCGGCGAAATGAGACCAAAATATTATGTACGAATTTTCCGTTTTTTGGCTAGCTTAGGAGATATAGCCTCCTTAAAATAGATTTTGTGAAAATCCGTTATTTGTTGATTGATTCTAGAATATATTGACAAATTAAGACCAAAATAATATATGTATATTTTTTGAAAAACCGATATTTGTTGATTGATTCTTCAATATCTCGACGAAATGAGACCAAAATATTAGGTACGAATTTTCCGTTTTTTGGCTAGTTTAGGAGATATAGCCTCCTAAAAAAATATTTTTTGAAAATCCATTATTTGTTGATTGATTGTCGAAAATCTCGGCGAAATGAGACTAAAATATTATGTACGAATTTTCCGTTATTTAGCTAGTTTAGTAGATATGGACTCCTTAAAAAATGTTTTTTGAAAATCCGTTATTTGTTGATTGATTCTTGAACATCTCGGCGAAATGAGACCAAATTATTATGTACGAATTTTCCGTTTTTTGGCTAGTTTAGGAGATATAGCCTCCTAAAAAATATTTTTTGAAAATCCATTATTTGTTGATTGATTGTCGAAAATCTCGGCGAAATGAGACTAAAATATTATGTACGAATTTTCCGTTATTTAGCTAGTTTAGTAGATATGGACTCCTTAAAAAATGTTTTTTGAAAATCCGTTATTTGTTGATTGATTCTTGAACATCTCGGCGAAATGAGACCAAAGTATTATATACGAATTTTCCGTTTTTTGGCTAGTTTTGGAGATATAGCCTCTTTAAAAAATATTTTTTGAAAATCCGTTATTTGTTGATTGATTCTTGAACATCTCGGCGAAATGAGACCAAAATATTATGTACGAATTTTCCGTTTTTGGCTAGTTTAGGAGATATAGCCTCCTTAAAATATATTTTGTGAAAATCCGTTATTTGTTGATTGATTCTAGAATATATTGACAAATTAAGACCAAAATAATATATGTATATTTTTTGAAAAACCGATATTTGTTGATTGATTCTTCAATATCTCGACGAAATGAGACCAAAATATTAGGTACGAATTTTCCGTTTTTTGGCTAGTTTAGGAGATATAGCCTCCTAAAAAAATATTTTTTGAAAATCCATTATTTGTTGATTGATTCTTAAAAATCTCGGCGAAATGAGACCAAATTATTATGTACGAATTTTCCATTACTTGGCTAGTTTAGGAGATACAGCCTCCTTAATAAATGTTTTTTGGAAATCCGTTATTTGTTGATTGATTCTTGAACATCTCGGCGAAATGAGACCAAAGTATTATTTACGAGTTTTTCATTATTATGATTGTTTAGGAGATATAGCCTCCTTAATAAATATTTTTGGAAAATCCGTTATCTGTTGATTGATTCTTCAATATCTCGACGAAATGAGACCAAAATATTAGGTACGAATTTTCCGTTTTTTGGCTAGTTTTGGAGATATAGCCTCTTTAAAAAAATATTTTTTGAAAATCCGTTATTTGTTGATTGATTCTTGAACATCTCGGCGAAATGAGACCAAAATATTATGTACGAATTTTCCGTTTTTGGCTAGTTAAGGAGATATAGCCTCCTTAAAATATATTTTGTGAAAATCCGTTATTTGTTGATTGATTCTAGAATATATTGACAAACTAAGACCAAAATAATATATGTATATTTTTTGAAAATCCGTTATTTGTTGATTGATTCTTGAAAATCTCGACGAAATGAGACCAAATTATTATGTACGAATTTTCCATTTTTAGGCTAGTTTAGGAGATAAAGCCTCTTTAAAAAAATATTTTTGGAAAATCCGTTATTTGTTGATTGATTCTAGACTATCTTGACGAAATTAGTTCAAAATATTATGTACGAATTTTCCGTTATTTGGCTAGTTTAGGAGATATGGACTCCTTAAAAAATGTTTTTTGAAAATCCGTAATTTGTTGATTGATTCTTGAACATCTCGGCGAAATGAGACCAAAATATTATGTACGAATTTTCCGTTTTTTGGCTAGTTTAGGAGATATAGCCTCCTTAAAATATATTGTGTGAAAATCCCTTATTTGTTGATTGATTGTCGAAAATCTCGGCGAAATGAGACTAAAATTTTATGTACGAATTTTCCGCTTTTTGGCTAGTTTAGGAGATATAGTCTTTTAAAAAAATATTTTTTGAAAATCCGTTATTTGTTGATTGATTCTTGAAAATCTCGACGAAATGAGACCAAATTATTATGTACGAATTTTCCGTTTTTTGGCTAGTTTAGGAGATATAGCCTCCTAAAAAAATATTTTTTGAAAATCCATTATTTGTTGATTGATTGTCGAAAATCTCGGCGAAATGAGACTAAAATATTATGTACGAATTTTCCGTTATTTAGCTAGTTTAGTAGATATGGACTCCTTAAAAAATGTTTTTTGAAAATCCGTTATTTGTTAATTGATTCTTGAACATCTCGGCGAAATGAGACCAAAGTATTATATACGAATTTTCCGTTTTTTGGCTAGTTTTGGAGATATAGCCTCTTTAAAAAATATTTTTTGAAAATCCGTTATTTGTTGATTGATTCTTGAACATCTCGGCGAAATGAGACCAAAATATTATGTACGAATTTTCCGTTTTTGGCTAGTTTAGGAGATATAGCCTCCTTAAAATATATTTTGTGAAAATCCGTTATTTGTTGATTGATTCTAGAATATATTGACAAATTAAGACCAAAATAATATATGTATATTTTTTGAAAAACCGATATTTGTTGATTGATTCTTCAATATCTCGACGAAATGAGACCAAAATATTAGGTACGAATTTTCCGTTTTTTGGCTAGTTTAGGAGATATAGCCTCCTAAAAAAATATTTTTTGAAAATCCATTATTTGTTGATTGATTCTTAAAAATCTCGGCGAAATGAGACCAAATTATTATGTACGAATTTTCCATTACTTGGCTAGTTTAGGAGATACAGCCTCCTTAATAAATGTTTTTTGGAAATCCGTTATTTGTTGATTGATTCTTGAACATCTCGGCGAAATGAGACCAAAGTATTATTTACGAGTTTTTCATTATTATGATTGTTTAGGAGATATAGCCTCCTTAATAAATATTTTTGGAAAATCCGTTATCTGTTGATTGATTCTTCAATATCTCGACGAAATGAGACCAAAATATTAGGTACGAATTTTCCGTTTTTTGGCTAGTTTTGGAGATATAGCCTCTTTAAAAAAATATTTTTTGAAAATCCGTTATTTGTTGATTGATTCTTGAACATCTCGGCGAAATGAGACCAAAATATTATGTACGAATTTTCCGTTTTTGGCTAGTTAAGGAGATATAGCCTCCTTAAAATATATTTTGTGAAAATCCGTTATTTGTTGATTGATTCTAGAATATATTGACAAACTAAGACCAAAATAATATATGTATATTTTTTGAAAATCCGTTATTTGTTGATTGATTCTTGAAAATCTCGACGAAATGAGACCAAATTATTATGTACGAATTTTCCATTTTTAGGCTAGTTTAGGAGATAAAGCCTCTTTAAAAAAATATTTTTGGAAAATCCGTTATTTGTTGATTGATTCTAGACTATCTTGACGAAATTAGTTCAAAATATTATGTACGAATTTTCCGTTATTTGGCTAGTTTAGGAGATATGGACTCCTTAAAAAATGTTTTTTGAAAATCCGTAATTTGTTGATTGATTCTTGAACATCTCGGCGAAATGAGACCAAAATATTATGTACGAATTTTCCGTTTTTTGGCTAGTTTAGGAGATATAGCCTCCTTAAAATAGATTTTGTGAAAATCCGTTATTTGTTGATTGATTCTAGAATATTTTGACAAATTATGACCAAAATATTATGTACGAATATTTCGTTTTTTGGGTAGTTTGGAAGATATAGCACCTTTAAAATAGATTTTTGGAAAATCCGTTATTTGTTGATTGATTCTTGAACATCTCGGCGAAATGAGTCCAAAATATTATATACGAATTTTCCGTTATTTGGCTAGTTTGGAAGATATAGCCTCCTTAAAATATATTGTGTGAAAATCCCTTATTTGTTGATTGATTCTAGAATATCTTGACGAAATGAGTTCAAAATATTATCTACGAATTTTCCGTTATTTGGCTAGTTTAGGAGATATGGACTCCTTAAAAAATGTTTTTTGAAAATCCGTAATTTGTTGATTGATTCTTGAACATCTCGGCGAAATGAGACCAAAATATTATGTACGAATTTTCCGTTTTTTGGCTAGTTTAGGAGATATAGCCTCCTTAAAATATATTGTGTGAAAATCCCTTATTTGTTGATTGATTCTAGAATATCTTGACGAAATGAGTTCAAAATATTATGTACGAATTTTCCGTTATTTGGCTAGTTTAGGAGATATGGACTCCTTAAAAAATGTTTTTTGAAAATCCGTAATTTGTTGATTGATTCTTGAACATCTCGGCGAAATGAGACCAAAATATTATGTACGAATTTTCCGTTTTTTGGCTAGTTTAGGAGATATAGCCTCCTTAAAATATATTTTGTGAAAATCCGTTATTTGTTGATTGATTCTAGAATATTTTGACAAATTAAGACCAAAATATAATGTACGAATTTTTCGTTTTTTGGGTAGTTTGGAAGATATAGCCCCTTTAAAATAGATTTTTGGAAAATCCGTTATTTGTTGATTGATTCTTGAACATCTCGGCGAAATGAGTCCAAAATATTATATACGAATTTTCCGTTATTTGGCTAGTTTGGAAGATATAGCCTCCATAAAAAATATTTTTTGAAAATCCGTTATTTGTTGATTGATTCTTGAACATCTCGGCGAAATGAGACCAAAATATTATGTACGAATTTTCCGTTTTTTGGCTAATTTAGGAGATATAGCCTCCTTAAAATATATTGTGTGAAAATCCCTTATTTGTTGATTGATTCTTAAAAATCTCGGCGAAATGAGACGAAAATATTATGTACGAATTTTCCGTTATTTGGCTAGTTTAGGAGATACAGCCTCCTTAATAAATATTTTTGGAAAATCCGTTATCTGTTGATTGATTCTTCAATATCTCGACGAAATGAGACCAAAATATTATGTACGAATTTTCCGTTATTTGGCTAGTTTAGGAGATATGGACTCCTTAAAAAATGTTTTTTGGAAATCCGTTATTTGTTGATTGATTCTAGAATATTTTGACAAATTAAGACCAAAATATTATGTACGAATTTTTCGTTTTTTGGGTAGTTTGGAAGATATAGCCCCTTTAAAATAGATTTTTGGAAAATCCGTTATTTGTTGATTGATTCTTGAACATCTCGGCGAAATGAGTCCAAAATATTATATACGAATTTTCCGTTATTTGGCTAGTTTGGAAGATATAGCCTCCTTAAAAAATATTTTTTGAAAATCCGTTATTTGTTGATTGATTCTTGAACATCTCGGCGAAATGAGACCAAAATATTATGTACGAATTTTACGTTTTTTGGCTAATTTAGGAGATATAGCCTCCTTAAAATATATTGTGTGAAAATCCCTTATTTGTTGATTGATTCTAGAATATCTTGACAAATTAAGACCAAAATAATAAATGTATATTTTTTGAAAATCCGATATTTGTTGATTGATTCTTGAAAATCTCGACGAAATGAGACCAATTTATTATGTACGAATTTTCCATTTTTTAGGCTAGTTTAGGAGATATAGACTTCTTAATAAATATTTTTGGAAAATCCGTTATCTGTTGATTGATTCTTAAAAATCTCGGCGAAATGAGACCAAAATATTATGTACGAATTTTCCGTTATTTGGCTAGTTTAGGAGATACAGCCTCCTTAATAAATATTTTTGGAAAATTCGTTATCTGTTGATTGATTCTTCAATATCTCGACGAAATGAGACCAAAATATTATGTACGAATTTTCCGTTATTTGCCTAGTTTAGGAGATATGGAGTCCTTAAAAAATGTTTTTTGGAAATCCGTTATTTGTCGATTGATTCTTGAACATCTCGGCGAAATGAGACCAAAATATTATGTACGAATTCTATGTTTTTTGGGTAGTTTAAGAGATAAAGCCTCTTTAAAAAAATGTTTTTTGAAAATACGTTATTTGTTGATTGATTCTTGAACATCTCGGCGAAATGAGACCAAAATATTATGTACGAATTTTCCGTTTTTTGGGTAGTTTAGGAGATATAGCCTCCTTAAAATATATTTTGTGAAAATCCCTTATTTGTTGATTGATTCTAGAATATATTGACAAATTAAGACCAAAATAATAAATGTATATTTTTTGAAAATCCGTTATTTGTTGATTGATTCTTGAAAATCTCGACGAAATGAGACCAAATTATTATGTACGAATTTTCCATTTTTTAGGCTAGTTAAGGAGATATAGACTCCTTAATAAATATTTTTGGAAAATCCTTTATCTGTTGATTGATTCTTCAATATCTCGACGAAATGAGACCAAAATATAAGGTTCGAATTTTCCGTGTTTTGGCTAGTTTTGGAGATATAGCCTCTTAAAAAAATATTTTTTGAAAATCCGTTATTTGTTGATTGATTCTTGAAAATCTCGACGAAATGAGACCAAATTATTATGTACGAATTTTCCGTTTTTTGGCTAGTTTAGGAGATATAGCGTCCTAAAAAAATATTTTTTGAAAATCCATTATTTGTTGATTGATTGTCGAAAATCTCGGCGAAATGAGACTAAAATTTTATGTACGAATTTTCCGCTTTTTGGCTAGTTTAGGAGATATAGCCTCTTAAAAAAATATTTTTTGAAAATCCGTTATTTGTTGATTGATTCTTGAAAATCTCGACGAAATGAGACCAAATTATTATGTACGAATTTTCCGTTTTTTGGCTAGTTTAGGAGATATAGCCTCCTAAAAAAATATTTTTTGAAAATCCATTATTTGTTGATTGATTGTCGAAAATCTCGGCGAAATGAGACTAAAATATTATGTACGAATTTTCCGTTATTTAGCTAGTTTAGTAGATATGGACTCCTTAAAAAATGTTTTTTGAAAATCCGTTATTTGTTGATTGATTCTTGAACATCTCGGCGAAATGAGACCAAAGTATTATTTACAAATTTTCCGTTTTTTGGCTAGTTTTGGAGATATAGCCTCTTTAAAAAATATTTTTTGAAAATCCGTTATTTGTTGATTGATTCTTGAACATCTCGGCGAAATGAGACCAAAATATTATGTACGAATTTTCCGTTTTTGGCTAGTTTAGGAGATATAGCCTCCTTAAAATATATTTTGTGAAAATCCGTTATTTGTTGATTGATTCTAGAATATATTGACAAATTAAGACCAAAATAATATATGTATATTTTTTGAAAAACCGATATTTGTTGATTGATTCTTGAAAATCTCGACGAAATGAGACCAAATTATTATGTACGAATTTTCCATTTTTAGGCTAGTTTAGGAGATATAGACTCCGTAATAAATATTTTTGGAAAATCCGTTATCTGTTGATTGATTCTTAAAAATCTCGGCGAAATGAGACCAAAGTATTATTTACGAATTTTACATTATTATTATGCTTATTTAGGAGATATAGCCTCCTTAATAAATATATTTGGAAAATCCGTTATCTGTTGATTGATTCTTAAAAATCTCGGCAAAATGAGACTAAAATATTATGTACGAATTTTCCGTTTTTTGGGTAGTTTAGGAGATAAAGCCTCTTTAAAAAAATATTTTTGGAAAATCCGTTATTTGTTGATTGATTCTAGAATATCTTGACGAAATTAGTTCAAAATATTATGTACGAATTTTCCGTTATTTGGCTAGTTTGGGAGATATGGGCTTCTTAAAAAATGTTTTTTGAAAATTCGTAATTTGTTGATTGATTCTTGAACATCTCGGCGAAATGAGACCAAAATATTATGTACGAATTTTCCGTTTTTTGGCTAGTTTAGGAGATATAGCCTCTTAAAAAAATATTTTTTGAAAATCCCTTATTTGTTGATTGATTCTAGAATATCTTGACGAAATGAGTTCAAAATATTATGTACGAATTTTCCGTTATTTGGCTAGTTTAGGAGATATGGACTCCTTAAAAAATGTTTTTTGAAAATCCGTAATTTGTTGATTGATTCTTGAACATCTCGGCGAAATGAGACCAAAATATTATGTACGAATTTTCCGGTTTTTGGCTAGTTTAGGAGATATAGCCTCCTTAAAATATATTTTGTGAAAATCCGTTATTTGTTGATTGATTCTAGAATATTTTGACAAATTAAGACCAAAATATTATGTACGAATTTTTCGTTTTTTGGGTAGTTTGGAAGATATAGCCCCTTTAAAATAAATTTTTGGAAAATCCGTTATTTGTTGATTGATTCTTGAACATCTCGGCGAAATGAGTCCAAAATATTATATACGAATTTTCCGTTATTTGGCTAGTTTGGAAAACATAGCCTCCTTAAAAAATATTTTTTGAAAATCCGTTATTTGTTGATTGATTCTTGAACATCTCGGCGAAATGAGACCAAAATATTATGTACGAATTTTACGTTTTTTGGCTAATTTAGGAGATCTAGCCTCCTTAAAATATATTGTGTGAAAATCCCTTATTTGTTGATTGATTCTAGAATATCTTAAAAAATTAAGACCAAAATAATAAATGTATATTTTTTGAAAATCCGATATTTGTTGATTGATTCTTAAAAATCTCGGCGAAATGAGACCAAATTATTATGTACGAATTTTCCGTTATTTGGCTAGTTTAGGAGATACAGCCTCCTTAATAAATATTTTTGGAAAATCCGTTATCTGTTGATTGATTCTTCAATATCTCGACGAAATGAGACCAAAATATTATGTACGAATTTTCCGTTATTTGGCTAGTTTAGGAGATATGGACTCCTTAAAAAATGTTTTTTGGAAATCCGTTATTTGTTGATTGATTCTTGAACATCTCGGCGAAATGAGACCAAAGTATTATTTACGAATTTTTCATTATTATGATTGTTTAGGAGATATAGCCTCCTTAATAAATATTTTTGGAAAATCCGTTATCTGTTGATTGATTCATAAAAATCTCGGCGAAATGAGACCAAAGAATTATTTACGAATTTTACATTATTATTATGCTTATTTAGGAGATATAGCCTCCTTAATAAATATATTTGGAAAATGCGTTATCTGTTGATTGATTCTTAAAAATCTCGGCAAAATGAGACTAAAATATTATGTACGAATTTTCCGTTTTTTGGGTAGTTTAGGAGATAAAGCCTCTTAAAAAAAATATTTTTGGAAAATCCGTTATTTGTTGATTGATTCTAGAATATCTTGACGAAATGAGTTCAAAATATTATGTACGAATTTTCCGTTATTTGGCTAGTTTAGGAGATATGGACTCCTTAAAAAATGTTTTTTGAAAATTCGTAATTTGTTGATTGATTCTTGAACATCTCGGCGAAATGAGACCAAAATATTATGTACGAATTTTCCGTTTTTTGGCTAGTTTGGAAAATATAGCCTCCTTTAAAAATATTTTTTGAAAATCCGTTATTTGTTGATTGATTCTTGAACATCTCGGCGAAATGAGACCAAAATATTATGTACGAATTTTCCGTTATTTGGCTAGTTTAGGAGATATGGACTCCTTAAAAAATGTTTTTTGAAAATCCGTAATTTGTTGATTGATTCTTGAACATCTCGGCGAAATGAGACCAAAATATTATGTACGAATTTTCCGTTTTTTGGCTAGTTTAGGAGATATAGCCTCCTTAAAATATATTTTGTGAAAATCCGTTATTTGTTGATTGACTCTAGAATATTTTGACAAATTAAGACCAAAATAATAAATGTATATTTTTTGAAAATCCGATATTTGTTGATTGATTCTTAAAAATCTCGGCGAAATGAGACCAAATTATTATGTACGAATTTTCCGTTATTTGGCTAGTTTAGGAGATACAGCCTCCTTAATAAATATTTTTGGAAAATCCGTTATCTGTTGATTGATTCTTCAATATCTCGACGAAATGAGACCAAAATATTAGGTACGAATTTTCCGTTATTTAGCTAGTTTTGGAGATATAGCCTCTTTAAAAAATATTTTTTGAAAATCCGTTATTTGTTGATTGATTCTTGAACATCTCGGCGAAATGAGACCAAAATATTATGTACGAATTTTCCGTTTTTGGCTAGTTTAGGAGATATAGCCTCCTTAAAATATATTTTGTGAAAATCCGTTATTTGTTGATTGATTCTAGAATATATTGACAAATTAGGACCAAAATAATATATGTATATTTTTTGAAAATCCGTTATTTGTTGATTGATTCTTGAAAATCTCGACGAAATGAGACCAAATTATTATGTACGAATTTTCCATTTTTAGGCTAGTTTAGGAGATATAGACTCCTTAATAAGTATTTTTGGAAAATCCGTTATCTGTTGATTGATTCTTAAAAATCTCGGCGAAATGAGACCAAATTATTATTTACGAATTTTACATTATTATTATGCTTATTTAGGAGATATAGCCTCCTTAATAAATATATTTGGAAAATCCGTTATCTGTTGATTGATTCTTAAAAATCTCGGCAAAATGAGACCAAATTATTATGTACGAATTTTCCGTTTTTTGGCTAGTTTAGGAGATATAGCCTCTTAAAAGAATATTTTTTGAAAATCCGTTATTTGTTATTTGATTTAAGAATATCTTGACGAAATGAGTTCAAAATATTATGTACGAATTTTCCGTTATTTGGCTAGTTTAGGAGATATGGACTCCTTAAAAAATGTTTTTTCAAAATTCGTAATTTGTTGATTGATTCTTGAACATCTCGGCGAAATGAGACCAAAATATTATGTACGAATTTTCCGTTTTTTGGCTAGTTTAGGAGATATAGCCTCCTTAAAATATATTGTGTGAAAATCCCTTATTTAAAAAATGTTTTTTGAAAATCCGTAATTTGTTGATTGATTCTTGAACATCTCGGCGAAATGAGACCAAAATATTATGTACGAATTTTCCGTTTTTTGGCTAGTTTAGGAGATAAAGCCTCCTTAAAATATATTTTGTGAAAATCCGTTATTTGTTGATTGATTCTAGAATATTTTGACAAATTAAGACCAAAATAATAAATGTATATTTTTTGAAAATCCGATATTTGTTGATTGATTCTTAAAAATCTCGGCGAAATGAGACCAAATTATTATGTACGAATTTTCCGTTATTTGGCTAGTTTAGGAGATACAGCCTCCTTAATAAATATTTTTGGAAAATCCGTTATCTGTTGATTGATTCTTCAATATCTCGACGAAATGAGACCAAAATATTAGGTACGAATTTTCCGTTATTTAGCTAGTTTAGTAGATATGGACTCCTTAAAAAATGTTTTTTGAAAATCCGTTATTTGTTGATTGATTCTTGAACATCTCGGCGAAATGAGACCAAAGTATTATTTACGAATTTTTCATTATTATGATTGTTTAGGAGATATAGCCTCCTTAATAAATATTTTTGGAAAATCCGTTATCTGTTGATTGATTCTTCAATATCTCGACGAAATGAGACCAAAATATTAGGTACGAATTTTCCGTTTTTTGGATAGTTTTGGAGATATAGCCTCTTTAAAAAATATTTTTTGAAAATCCGTTATTTGTTGATTGATTCTTGAACATCTCGGCGAAATGAGACCAAAATATTATGTACGAATTTTCCGTTTTTGGCTAGTTTAGGAGATATAGCCTCCTTAAAATATATTTTGTGAAAATCCGTTATTTGTTGATTGATTCTAGAATATATTGACAAATTAAGACCAAAATAATATATGTATATTTTTTGAAAATCCGTTATTTGTTGATTGATTCTTGAAAATCTCGACGAAATGAGACCAAATTATTATGTACGAATTTTCCATTTTTAGGCTAGTTTAGGAGATATAGACTCCTTAATAAGTATTTTTGGAAAATCCGTTATCTGTTGATTGATTCTTAAAAATCTCGGCGAAATGAGACCAAATTATTATTTACGAATTTTACATTATTATTATGCTTATTTAGGAGATATAGCCTCCTTAATAAATATATTTGGAAAATCCGTTATCTGTTGATTGATTCTTAAAAATCTCGGCAAAATGAGACCAAATTATTATGTACGAATTTTCCGTTTTTTGGCTAGTTTAGGAGATATAGCCTCTTAAAAGAATATTTTTTGAAAATCCGTTATTTGTTATTTGATTCAAGAATATCTTGACGAAATGAGTTCAAAATATTATGTACGAATTTTCCGTTATTTGGCTAGTTTAGGAGATATGGACTCCTTAAAAAATGTTTTTTCAAAATTCGTAATTTGTTGATTGATTCTTGAACATCTCGGCGAAATGAGACCAAAATATTATGTACGAATTTTCCGTTTTTTGGCTAGTTTAGGAGATATAGCCTCCTTAAAATATATTGTGTGAAAATCCCTTATTTGTTGATTGATTCTAGAATATCTTGACGAAATGAGTTCAAAATATTATGTACGAATTTTCCGTTATTTGGCTAGTTTAGGAGATATGGACTCCTTAAAAAATGTTTTTTGAAAATCCGTTATTTGTTGATTGATTCTTGAACATCTCGGCGAAATGAGACCAAAATATTATGTACGAATTTTCCGTTTTTTGGCTAGTTTAGGAGATATAGCCTCCTTAAAATATATTTTGTGAAAATCCGTTATTTGTTGATTGATTCTAGAATATTTTGACAAATTAAGACCAAAATATTATGTACGAATTTTTCGTTTTTTGGGTAGTTTGGAAGATATAGCCCCTCTAAAATAGATTTTTGGAAAATCCGTTATTTGTTGATTGATTCTTGAACATCTCGGCGAAATGAGTCCAAAATATTATATACGAATTTTCCGTTATTTGGCTAGTTTGGAAAATAAAGCCTCCTTAAAAAATATTTTTTGAAAATCCGTTATTTGTTGATTGATTCTTGAACATCTCGGCGAAATGAGACCAAAATATTATGTACGAATTTTACGTTTTTTGGCTAATTTAGGAGATATAGCCTCCTTAAAATATATTGTGTGAAAATCCCTTATTTGTTGATTGATTCTTAAAAATCTCGGCGAAATGAGACCAAAATATTATGTACGAATTTTACGTTTTTTGGCTAATTTAGGAGATATAGCCTCCTTAAAATATATTGTGTGAAAATCCCTTATTTGTTGATTGATTCTTAAAAATCTCGGCGAAATGAGACCAAAATATTATGTACGAATTTTCCGTTATTTGGCTAGTTTAGGAGATACAGCCTCCTTAATAAATATTTTTGGAAAATCCGTTATCTGTTGATTGATTCTTCAATATCTCGACGAAATGAGACCAAAATATTATGTACGAATTTTCCGTTATTTGGCTAGTTTAGGAGATATGGACTCCTTAAAAAATGTTTTTTGGAAATCCGTTATTTGTTGATTGATTCTTGAACATCTCGGCGAAATGAGACCAAAATATTATGTACGAATTCTCCGTTTTTTGGGTAGTTTAGGAGATAAAGCCTCTTTAAAAAAATGTTTTTTGAAAATACGTTATTTGTTGATTGATTCTTGAACATATCGGCGAAATGAGACCAAAATATTATGTACGAATTTTCCGTTTTTTGGGTAGTTTAGGAGATATAGCCTCCTTAAAATATATTTTGTGAAAATCCCTTATTTGTTGATTGATTCAAGAATATATTGACAAATTAAGACCAAAATAATAAATGTATATTTTTTGGAAAATCCGATATCTGTTGATTGATTCTTAAAAATCTCGACGAAATGAGACCAAATTATTATGTACGAATTTTCCATTTTTTAGGCTAGTTTAGGAGATATAGACTCCTTAATAAATATTTTTGGAAAATCCGTTCTCTGTTGATTGATTCTTCAATATCTCGACGAAATGAGACCAAAATATTAGGTACCAATTTTCCGTTTTTTGGCTAGTTTTGGAGATATAGCCTCTTAAAAAAATATTTTTTGAAAATCCGTTATTTGTTGATTGATTCTTGAAAATCTCGACGAAATGAGACCAAATTATTATGTACGAATTTTCCGTTTTTTGGCTAGTTTAGGAGATATAGCCTACTAAAAAAATATTTTTTGAAAATCCATTATTTGTTGATTGATTGTCGAAAATCTCGGCGAAATGAGACTAAAATATTATGTACGAATTTTCCGTTTTTTGGCTAGTTTAGGAGATATAGCCTCTTAAAAAAATATTTTTTGAAAATCCGTTATTTGTTGATTGATTCTTGAAAATCTCGACGAAATGAGACCAAATTATTATGTACGAATTTTCCGTTTTTTGGCTAGTTTAGGAGATATAGCCTCCTAAAAAAATATTTTTTGAAAATCCATTATTTGTTGATTGATTGTCGAAAATCTCGGCGAAATGAGACTAAAATATTATGTACGAATTTTCCGTTTTTTGGCAAGTTTAGGAGATATAGCCTCTTCAAAAAATATTTTTTGAAAATCCGTTATTTGTTGATTGATTCTTGAAAATCTCGACGAAATGAGACCAAAATATTATGTACGAATTTTCCGTTTTTTGGCTAGTTTAGGAGATATGGACTCCTTAAAAAATGTTTTTTGGAAATCCGTTATTTGTTGATTGATTCTTGAACATCTCGGCGAAATGAGACCAAAATATTATGTACGAATTCTCCGTTTTTTGGGTAGTTTAGGAGATAAAGCCTCTTTAAAAAAATGTTTTTTGAAAATACGTTATTTGTTGATTGATTCTTGAACATATCGGCGAAATGAGACCAAAATATTATGTACGAATTTTCCGTTTTTTGGGTAGTTTAGGAGATATAGCCTCCTTAAAATATATTTTGTGAAAATCCCTTATTTGTTGATTGATTCTAGAATATATTGACAAATTAAGACCAAAATAATAAATGTATATTTTTTGAAAATCCGTTATTTGTTGATTGATTCTTGAAAATCTCGACGAAATGAGACCAAATTATTATGTACGAATTTTCCATTTTTTAGGCTAGTTTAGGAGATATAGACTCCTTAATAAATATTTTTGGAAAATCCGTTATCTGTTGATTGATTCTTCAATATCTCGACGAAATGAGACCAAAATATTAGGTACGAATTTTCCGTTTTTTGGCTAGTTTTGGAGATATAGCCTCCTAAAGAAATATTTTTTGAAAATCCATTATTTGCTGATTGATTGTCGAAAATCTCGGCGAAATGAGACTAAAATATTATGTACGAATTTTCCGTTTTTTGGCTAGTTTAGGAGATATAGCCTCTTAAAAAAATATTTTTTGAAAATCCGTTATTTGTTGATTGATTCTAGAATATCTTGACGAAATGAGTTCAAAATATTATGTACGAATTTTCCGTTATTTGGCTAGTTTAGGAGATATGGACTCCTTAAAAAATGTTTTTTCAAAATTCGTAATTTGTTGATTGATACTTGAACATCTCGGCGAAATGAGACCAAAATATTATGTACGAATTTTCCGTTTTTTGGCTAGTTTGGGAGATATAGCCTCCTTAAAATATATTGTGTGAAAATCCCTTATTTGTTGATTGATTCTAGAATATCTTGACGAAATGAGTTCAAAATATTATGTACGAATTTTCCGTTATTTGGCTAGTTTAGGAGATATGGACTCCTTAAAAAATGTTTTTTCAAAATTCGTAATTTGTTGATTGATACTTGAACATCTCGGCGAAATGAGACCAAATTATTATGTACGAATTTTCCGTTTTTTGGCTAGTTTAGGAGATATAGCCTACTAAAAAAATATTTTTTGAAAATCCATTATTTGTTGATTGATTGTCGAAAATCTCAGCGAAATGAGACTAAAATATTATGTACGAATTTTCCGTTTTTTGGCTAGTTTAGGAGATATAGCCTCTTAAAAAAATATTTTTTGAAAATCCGTTATTTGTTGATTGATTCTTGAAAATCTCGACGAAATGAGACCAAATTATTATGTACGAATTTTCCGTTTTTTGGCTAGTTTAGGAGATATAGCCTCCTAAAAAAAATATTTTTTGAAAATCCATTATTTGTTGATTGATTGTCGAAAATCTCGGCGAAATGAGACTAAAATATTATGTACGAATTTTCCGTTTTTTGGCTAGTTTAGGAGATATAGCCTCTCAAAAAAATATTTTTTGAAAATCCGTTATTTGTTGATTGATTCTTGAAAATCTCGACGAAATGAGACCAAATTATTATGTACGAATTTTCCGTTTTTTGGCTAGTTTAGGAGATATGGACTCCTTAAAAAATGTTTTTTGGAAATCCGTTATTTGTTGATTGATTCTTGAACATCTCGGCGAAATGAGACCAAAATATTATGTACGAATTCTCCGTTTTTTGGGTAGTTTAGGAGATAAAGCCTCTTTAAAAAAATGTTTTTTGAAAATCCATTATTTGCTGATTGATTGTCGAAAATCTCGGCGAAATGAGACCAAAATATTATGTACGAATTTTCCGTTTTTTGGGTAGTTTAGGAGATATAGCCTCTTAAAAAAATATTTTTTGAAAATCCGTTATTTGTTGATTGATTCTAGAATATCTTGACGAAATGAGTTCAAAATATTATGTACGAATTTTCCGTTATTTGGCTAGTTTAGGAGATATGGACTCCTTAAAAAATGTTTTTTCAAAATTCGTAATTTGTTGATTGATACTTGAACATCTCGGCGAAATGAGACCAAAATATTATGTACGAATTTTCCGTTTTTTGGCTAGTTTGGGAGATATAGCCTCCTTAAAATATATTGTGTGAAAATCCCTTATTTGTTGATTGATTCTAGAATATCTTGACGAAATGAGTTCAAAATATTATGTACGAATTTTCCGTTATTTGGCTAGTTTAGGAGATATGGACTCCTTAAAAAATGTTTTTTCAAAATTCGTAATTTGTTGATTGATACTTGAACATCTCGGCGAAATGAGACCAAAATATTATGTACTAATTTTCCGTTTTTTGGCTAGTTTGGGAGATATAGCCTCCTTAAAATATATTGTGTGAAAATCCCTTATTTGTTGATTGATTCTAGAATATCTTGACGAAATGAGTTCAAAATATTATGTACGAATTTTCCGTTATTTGGCTAGTTTAGGAGATATGGACTCCTTAAAAAATGTTTTTTGAAAATCCGTAATTTGTTGATTGATTCTTGAACATCTCGGCGAAATGAGACCAAAATATTGTGTACGAATTTTCTGTTTTTTGGCTAGTTTAGGAGATATAGCCTCCTTAAAATATATTTTGTGAAAATCCGTTATTTGTTGATTGATTCTAGAATATTTTGACAAATTAAGACCAAAATATTATGTACGAATTTTTCGTTTTTTGGGTAGTTTGGAAGATATAGCCCCTTTAAAATAGATTTTTGGAAAATCCGTTATTTGTTGATTGATTCTTGAACATCTCGGCGAAATGAGTCCAAAATATTATATACGAATTTTCCGTTATTTGGCTAGTTTGGAAGATATAGCCTCCTTAAAAAATATTTTTTGAAAATCCGTTATTTGTTGATTGATTCTTGAACATCTCGGCGAAATGAGACCAAAATATTATGTACGAATTTTACGTTTTTTGGCTAATTTAGGAGATATAGCCTCCTTAAAATATATTGTGTGAAAATCCCTTATTTGTTGATTGATTCTTAAAAATCTCGGCGAAATGAGACCAAAATATTATGTACGAATTTTCCGTTATTTGGCTAGTTTAGGAGATACAGCCTCCTTAATAAATATTTTTGGAAAATCCGTTATCTGTTGATTGATTCTTCAATATCTCGACGAAATGAGACCAAAATATTATGTACGAATTTTCCGTTATTTGGCTAGTTTAGGAGATATGGACTCCTTAAAAAATGTTTTTTGGAAATCCGTTATTTGTTGATTGATTCTTGAACATCTCGGCGAAATGAGACCAAAATATTATGTACGAATTCTCCGTTTTTTGGGTAGTTTAGGAGATAAAGCCTCTTTAAAAAAATGTTTTTTGAAAATACGTTATTTGTTGATTGATTCTTGAACATATCGGCGAAATGAGACCAAAATATTATGTACGAATTTTCCGTTTTTTGGGTAGTTTAGGAGATATAGCCTCCTTAAAATATATTTTGTGAAAATCCCTTATTTGTTGATTGATTCAAGAATATATTGACAAATTAAGACCAAAATAATAAATGTATATTTTTTGAAAATCCGGTATTTGTTGATTGATTCTTAAAAATCTCGACGAAATGAGACCAAATTATTATGTACGAATTTTCCATTTTTTAGGCTAGTTTAGGAGATATAGACTCCTTAATAAATATTTTTGGAAAATCCGTTATCTGTTGATTGATTCTTCAATATCTCGACGAAATGAGACCAAAATATTAGGTACGAATTTTCCGTTTTTTGGCTAGTTTTGGAGATATAGCCTCTTAAAAAAATATTTTTTGAAAATCCGTTATTTGTTGATTGATTCTTGAAAATCTCGACGAAATGAGACCAAATTATTATGTACGAATTTTCCGTTTTTTGGCTAGTTTAGGAGATATAGCCTACTAAAAAAATATTTTTTGAAAATCCATTATTTGTTGATTGATTGTCGAAAATCTCGGCGAAATGAGACTAAAATATTATGTACGAATTTTCCGTTTTTTGGCTAGTTTAGGAGATATAGCCTCTTAAAAAAATATTTTTTGAAAATCCGTTATTTGTTGATTGATTCTTGAAAATCTCGACGAAATGAGACCAAATTATTATGTACGAATTTTCCGTTTTTTGGCTAGTTTAGGAGATATGGACTCCTTAAAAAATGTTTTTTGGAAATCCGTTATTTGTTGATTGATTCTTGAACATCTCGGCGAAATGAGACCAAAATATTATGTACGAATTCTCCGTTTTTTGGGTAGTTTAGGAGATAAAGCCTCTTTAAAAAAATGTTTTTTGAAAATACGTTATTTGTTGATTGATTCTTGAACATATCGGCGAAATGAGACCAAAATATTATGTACGAATTTTCCGTTTATTGGGTAGTTTAGGAGATATAGCCTCCTTAAAATATATTTTGTGAAAATCCCTTATTTGTTGATTGATTCTAGAATATATTGACAAATTAAGACCAAAATAATAAATGTATATTTTTTGAAAATCCGTTATTTGTTGATTGATTCTTGAACATATCGGCGAAATGAGACCAAAATATTATGTACGAATTTTCCGTTTTTTGGGTAGTTTAGGAGATATAGCCTCCTTAAAATATATTTTGTGAAAATCCCTTATTTGTTGATTGATTCAAGAATATATTGACAAATTAAGACCAAAATAATAAATGTATATTTTTTGGAAAATCCGATATCTGTTGATTGATTCTTAAAAATCTCGACGAAATGAGACCAAATTATTATGTACGAATTTTCCATTTTTTAGGCTAGTTTAGGAGATATAGACTCCTTAATAAATATTTTTGGAAAATCCGTTATCTGTTGATTGATTCTTCAATATCTCGACGAAATGAGACCAAAATATTAGGTACGAATTTTCCGTTTTTTGGCTAGTTTTGGAGATATAGCCTCTTAAAAAAATATTTTTGAAAATCCGTTATTTGTTGATTGATTCTTGAAAATCTCGACGAAATGAGACCAAATTATTATGTACGAATTTTCCGTTTTTTGGCTAGTTTAGGAGATATAGCCTACTAAAAAATATTTTTTGAAAATCCATTATTTGTTGATTGATTGTCGAAAATCTCGGCGAAATGAGACTAAAATATTATGTACGAATTTTCCGTTTTTTGGCTAGTTTAGGAGATATAGCCTCTTAAAAAAATATTTTTTGAAAATCCGTTATTTGTTGATTGATTCTTGAAAATCTCGACGAAATGAGACCAAATTATTATGTACGAATTTTCCGTTTTTTGGCTAGTTTAGGAGATATGGACTCCTTAAAAAATGTTTTTTGGAAATCCGTTATTTGTTGATTGATTCTTGAACATCTCGGCGAAATGAGACCAAAATATTATGTACGAATTCTCCGTTTTTTGGGTAGTTTAGGAGATAAAGCCTCTTTAAAAAAATGTTTTTTGAAAATACGTTATTTGTTGATTGATTCTTGAACATATCGGCGAAATGAGACCAAAATATTATGTACGAATTTTCCGTTTTTTGGGTAGTTTAGGAAATATAGCCTCCTTAAAATATATTTTGTGAAAATCCCTTATTTGTTGATTGATTCTAGAATATATTGACAAATTAAGACCAAAATAATAAATGTATATTTTTTGAAAATCCGTTATTTGTTGATTGATTCTTGAAAATCTCGACGAAATGAGACCAAATTATTATGTACGAATTTTCCATTTTTTAGGCTAGTTTAGGAGATATAGACTCCTTAATAAATATTTTTGGAAAATCCGTTATCTGTTGATTGATTCTTCAATATCTCGACGAAATGAGACCAAAATATTATGTACGAATTTTCCGTTTTTTGGCTAGTTTTGGAGATATAGCCTCTTAAAAAAATATTTTTTGAAAGTCCGTTATTTGTTGATTGATTCTTGAAAATCTCGACGAAATGAGACCAAATTATTATGTACGAATTTTCCGTTTTTTGGCTAGTTTAGGAGATATAGCCTCCTAAAAAAATATTTTTTGAAAATCCATTATTTGCTGATTGATTGTCGAAAATCTCGGCGAAATGAGACTAAAATATTATGTACGAATTTTCCGTTTTTTGGCTAGTTTAGGAGATATAGCCTCTTAAAAAAATATTTTTTGAAAATCCGTTATTTTTTGATTGATTCTAGAATATCTTGACGAAATGAGTTCAAAATATTATGTACGAATTTTCCGTTATTTGGCTAGTTTAGGAGATATGGACTCCTTAAAAAATGTTTTTTCAAAATTCGTAATTTGTTGATTGATACTTGAACATCTCGGCGAAATGAGACCAAAATATTATGTACGAATTTTCCGTTTTTTGGCTAGTTTGGGAGATATAGCCTCCTTAAAATATATTGTGTGAAAATCCCTTATTTGTTGATTGATTCTAGAATATCTTGACGAAATGAGTTCAAAATATTATGTACGAATTTTCCGTTATTTGGCTAGTTTAGGAGATATGGACTCCTTAAAAAATGTTTTTTGAAAATCCGTAATTTGTTGATTGATTCTTGAACATCTCGGCGAAATGAGACCAAAATATTATGTACGAATTTTCCGTTTTTTGGCTAGTTTAGGAGATAAAGCCTCTTTAAAAAAATGTTTTTTGAAAATACGTTATTTGTTGATTGATTCTTGAACATATCGGCGAAATGAGACCAAAATATTATGTACGAATTTTCCCTTTTTTGGGTAGTTTAGGAGATATAGCCTCCTTAAAATATATTTTGTGAAAATCCCTTATTTGTTGATTGATTCTAGAATATATTGACAAATTAAGACCAAAATAATAAATGTATATTTTTTGAAAATCCGTTATTTGTTGATTGATTCTTGAAAATCTCGACGAAATGAGACCAAATTATTATGTACGAATTTTCCATTTTTTAGGCTAGTTTAGGAGATATAGACTCCTTAATAAATATTTTTGGAAAATCCGTTATCTGTTGATTGATTCTTCAATATCTCGACGAAATGAGACCAAAATATTATGTACGAATTTTCCGTTTTTTGGCTAGTTTTGGAGATATAGCCTCTTAAAAAAATATTTTTTGAAAGTCCGTTATTTGTTGATTGATTCTTGAAAATCTCGACGAAATGAGACCAAATTATTATGTACGAATTTTCCGTTTTTTGGCTAGTTTAGGAGATATAGCCTCCTAAAAAAATATTTTTTGAAAATCCATTATTTGCTGATTGATTGTCGAAAATCTCGGCGAAAAGAGACTAAAATATTATGTACGAATTTTCCGTTTTTTGGCTAGTTTAGGAGATATAGCCTCTTAAAAAAATATTTTTTGAAAATCCGTTATTTGTTGATTGATTCTAGAATATCTTGACGAAATGAGTTCAAAATATTATGTACGAATTTTCCGTTATTTGGCTAGTTTAGGAGATATGGACTCCTTAAAAAATGTTTTTTCAAAATTCGTAATTTGTTGATTGATACTTGAACATCTCGGCGAAATGAGACCAAAATATTATGTACGAATTTTCCGTTTTTTGGCTAGTTTGGGAGATATAGCCTCCTTAAAATATATTGTGTGAAAATCCCTTATTTGTTGATTGATTCTAGAATATCTTGACGAAATGAGTTCAAAATATTATGTACGAATTTTCCGTTATTTGGCTAGTTTAGGAGATATGGACTCCTTAAAAAATGTTTTTTGAAAATCCGTAATTTGTTGATTGATTCTTGAACATCTCGGCGAAATGAGACCAAAATATTATGTACGAATTTTCCGTTTTTTGGCTAGTTTAGGAGATATAGCCTCCTTAAAATATATTTTGTGAAAATCCGTTATTTGTTGATTGATTCTAGAATATTTTGACAAATTAAGACCAAAATATTATGTACGAATTTTCCGTTATTTGGCTAGTTTAGGAGATATGGACTCCTTAAAAAATGTTTTTTGAAAATCCGTAATTTGTTGATTGATTCTTGAACATCTCGGCGAAATGAGACCAAAATATTATGTACGAATTTTCCGTTTTTTGGCTAGTTTAGGAGTTGTTGATTGATTCTTGAACATCTCGGCGAAATGAGTCCAAAATATTATATACGAATTTTCCGTTATTTGGCTAGTTTGGAAGATATAGCCTCCTTAAAAAATATTTTTTGAAAATCCGTTATTTGTTGATTGATTCTTGAACATCTCGGCGAAATGAGACCAAAATATTATGTACGAATTTTACGTTTTTTGGCTAATTTAGGAGATATAGCCTCCTAAAAATATATTGTGTGAAAATCCCTTATTTGTTGATTGATTCTTAAGAATCTCGGCGAAATGAGACCAAAATATTATGTACGAATTTTCCGTTATTTGGCTAGTTTAGGAGATACAGCCTCCTTAATAAATATTTTTGGAAAATCCGTTATCTGTTGATTGATTCTTCAATATCTCGACGAAATGAGACCAAAATATTATCTACGAATTTTCCGTTATTTGGCTAGTTTAGGAGATATGGACTCTTTAAAAAATGTTTATTGGAAATCCGTTATTTGTTGATTGATTCTTGAACATCTCGGCGAAATGAGACCAAAATATTATGTACGAATTCTCCGTTTTTTGGGTAGTTTAGGAGATAAAGCCTCTTTAAAAAAATGTTTTTTGAAAATACGTTATTTGTTGATTGATTCTTGAACATATCGGCGAAATGAGACCAAAATATTATGTACGAATTTTCCGTTTTTTGGGTAGTTTAGGAGATATAGCCTCCTTAAAATATATTTTGTGAAAATCCCTTATTTGTTGATTGATTCAAGAATATATTGACAAATTAAGACCAAAATAATAAATGTATATTTTTTGGAAAATCCGATATCTGTTGATTGATTCTTAAAAATCTCGACGAAATGAGACCAAATTATTATGTACGAATTTTCCATTTTTTAGGCTAGTTAAGGAGATATAGACTCCTTAATAAATATTTTTGGAAAATCCGTTATCTGTTGATTGATTCTTCAATATCTCGACGAAATGAGACCAAAATATTAGGTACGAATTTTCCGTTTTTTGGCTAGTTTTGGAAATATAGCCTCTTAAAAAAATATTTTTTGAAAATCCGTTATTTGTTGATTGATTCTTGAAAATATCGACGAAATGAGACCAAATTATTATGTACGAATTTTCCGTTTTTTGGGTAGTTTAGGAGATATAGCCTCCTTAAAATATATTTTGTGGAAATCCCTTATTTGTTGATTGATTAAAGAATATATTGACAAATTAAGACCAAAATAATAAATGTATATTTTTTGAAAATCCGTTATTTGTTGATTGATTCTTGAAAATCTCGACGAAATGAGACCAAATTATTATGTACGAATTTTCCATTTTTTAGGCTAGTTTAGGAGATATAGACTCCTTAATAAATATTTTTGGAAAATCCGTTATCTGTTGCTTGATTCTTCAATATCTCGACGAAATGAGACCAAAATATTAGGTACGAATTTTCCGTTTTTTGGCTAGTTTTGGAGATATAGCCCCTTAAAAAAATATTTTTTGAAAATCCGTTATTTGTTGACTGATTCTTGAAAATCTCGACGAAATGAGACCAAATTATTATGTACGAATTTTCCGTTTTTTGGCTAGTTTAGGAGATATAGCCTCTTAAAAAAATATTTTTTGAAAATCCGTTATTTGTTGATTGATTCTAGAATATCTTGACGAAATGAGTTCAAAATATTATGTACGAATTTTCCGCTATTTGGCTAGTTTAGGAGATATAGCCTCCTTAATAAATATTTTTGGAAAATCCGTTATCTGTTGATTGATTCTTAAAAATCTCGGCGAAATGAGACCAAAGTACTATTTACGAATTTTTCATTATTATGCTTGTTTAGGAGATATAGCCTCCTTGATTCTTGAAAATCTCGACGAAATGAGACCAAAATATTATGTACGAATTTTCCGTTTTTTGGCTAGTTTAGTAGATATAGCCTCCTAAAAATATATTTTGTGAAAATCCGTTATTTGTTGATTGATTCTAGAATATTTTGACAAATTAAGACCAAAATATTATGTACGAATTTTCCGTTATTTGGCTAGTTTAGGAGATATGGACTCCTTAAAAAATGTTTTTTGAAAATCCGTAATTTGTTGATTGATTCTTGAACATCTCGGCGAAATGAGACCAAAATATTATGTACGAATTTTCCGTTTTTTGGCTAGTTTAGGAGATATAGCCTCCTAAAAAAATATTTTTTGAAAATCCATTATTTGCTGATTGATTGTCGAAAATCTCGGCGAAATGAGACTAAAATATTATGTACGAATTTTCCGTTTTTTGGCTAGTTTAGGAGATATAGCCTCTAAAAAAAATATTTTTTGAAAATCCGTTATTTGTTGATTGATTCTAGAATATCTTGACGAAATGAGTTCAAAATATTATGTACGAATTTTCCGTTATTTGGCTAGTTTAGGAGATATGGACTCCTTAAAAAATGTTTTTTCAAAATTCGTAATTTGTTGATTGATACTTGAACATCTCGGCGAAATGAGACCAAAATATTATGTACGAATTTTCCGTTTTTGGCTAGTTTGGGAGATATAGCCTCCTTAAAATATATTGTGTGAAAATCCCTTATTTGTTGATTGATTCTAGAATATCTTGACGAAATGAGTTCAAAATATTATGTACGAATTTTCCGTTATTTGGCTAGTTTAGGAGATATGGACTCCTTAAAAAATGTTTTTTGAAAATCCGTAATTTGTTGATTGATTCTTGAACATCTCGGCGAAATGAGACCAAAATATTATGTACGAATTTTCCGTTTTTTGGCTAGTTTAGGAGATATAGCCTCCTTAAAATATATTTTGTGAAAATCCGTTATTTGTTGATTGATTCTAGAATATTTTGACAAATTAAGACCAAAATATTATGTACGAATTTTTCGTTTTTTGGGTAGTTTGGAAGATATAGCCCCTTTAAAATAGATTTTTGGAAAATCCGTTATTTGTTGATTGATTCTTGAACATCTCGGCGAAATGAGACCAAAATATTATGTACGAATTTTCCGTTTTTTGGCTAGTTTAGGAGATATAGCCTCCTAAAAAAATATTTTTGAAAATCCATTATTTGCTGATTGATTGTCGAAAATCTCGGCGAAATGAGACTAAAATATTATGTACGAATTTTCCGTTTTTTGGCTAGTTTGGGAGATATAGCCTCCTTAAAATATATTGTGTGAAAATCCCTTATTTGTTGATTGATTCTAGAATATCTTGACGAAATGAGTTCAAAATATTATGTACGAATTTTCCGTTATTTGGCTAGTTTAGGAGATATGGACTCCTTAAAAAATGTTTTTGAAAATCCGTAATTTGTTGATTGATTCTTGAACATCTCGGCGAAATGAGACCAAAATATTATGTACGAATTTTCCGTTTTTTGGCTAGTTTAGGAGATATAGCCTCCTTAAAATATATTTTGTGAAAATCCGTTATTTGTTGATTGATTCTAGAATATTTTGACAAATTAAGACCAAAATATTATGTACGAATTTTTCGTTTTTTGGGTAGTTTGGAAGATATAGCCCCTTTAAAATAGATTTTTGGAAAATCCGTTATTTGTTGATTGATTCTTGAACATCTCGGCGAAATGAGTCCAAAATATTATATACGAATTTTCCGTTATTTGGCTAGTTTGGAAGATATAGCCTCCTTAAAAAATATTTTTTGAAAATCCGTTATTTGTTGATTGATTCTTGAACATCTCGGCGAAATGAGACCAAAATATTATGTACGAATTTTACGTTTTTTGGCTAATTTAGGAGATATAGCCTCCTAAAAATATATTGTGTGAAAATCCCTTATTTGTTGATTGATTCTTAAGAATCTCGGCGAAATGAGACCAAAATATTATGTACGAATTTTCCGTTATTTGGCTAGTTTAGGAGATACAGCCTCCTTAATAAATATTTTTGGAAAATCCGTTATCTGTTGATTGATTCTTCAATATCTCGACGAAATGAGACCAAAATATTATCTACGAATTTTCCGTTATTTGGCTAGTTTAGGAGATATGGACTCTTTAAAAAATGTTTATTGGAAATCCGTTATTTGTTGATTGATTCTTGAACATCTCGGCGAAATGAGACCAAAATATTATGTACGAATTCTCCGTTTTTTGGGTAGTTTAGGAGATAAAGCCTCTTTAAAAAAATGTTTTTTGAAAATACGTTATTTGTTGATTGATTCTTGAACATATCGGCGAAATGAGACCAAAATATTATGTACGAATTTTCCGTTTTTTGGGTAGTTTAGGAGATATAGCCTCCTTAAAATATATTTTGTGAAAATCCCTTATTTGTTGATTGATTCAAGAATATATTGACAAATTAAGACCAAAATAATAAATGTATATTTTTTGGAAAATCCGATATCTGTTGATTGATTCTTAAAAATCTCGACGAAATGAGACCAAATTATTATGTACGAATTTTCCATTTTTTAGGCTAGTTAAGGAGATATAGACTCCTTAATAAATATTTTTGGAAAATCCGTAATTTGTTGATTGATTCTTGAACATCTCGGCGAAATGAGACCAAAATATTATGTACGAATTTTCCGTTTTTTGGCTAGTTTAGGAGATATAGCCTCCTAAAAAAATATTTTTTGAAAATCCATTATTTGCTGATTGATTGTCGAAAATCTCGGCGAAATGAGACTAAAATATTATGTACGAATTTTCCGTTTTTTGGCTAGTTTAGGAGATATAGCCTCTAAAAAAAATATTTTTTGAAAATCCGTTATTTGTTGATTGATTCTAGAATATCTTGACGAAATGAGTTCAAAATATTATGTACGAATTTTCCGTTATTTGGCTAGTTTAGGAGATATGGACTCCTTAAAAAATGTTTTTTCAAAATTCGTAATTTGTTGATTGATACTTGAACATCTCGGCGAAATGAGACCAAAATATTATGTACGAATTTTCCGTTTTTTGGCTAGTTTGGGAGATATAGCCTCCTTAAAATATATTGTGTGAAAATCCCTTATTTGTTGATTGATTCTAGAATATCTTGACGAAATGAGTTCAAAATATTATGTACGAATTTTCCGTTATTTGGCTAGTTTAGGAGATATGGACTCCTTAAAAAATGTTTTTTGAAAATCCGTAATTTGTTGATTGATTCTTGAACATCTCGGCGAAATGAGACCAAAATATTATGTACGAATTTTCCGTTTTTTGGCTAGTTTAGGAGATATAGCCTCCTTAAAATATATTTTGTGAAAATCCGTTATTTGTTGATTGATTCTAGAATATTTTGACAAATTAAGACCAAAATATTATGTACGAATTTTTCGTTTTTTGGGTAGTTTGGAAGATATAGCCCCTTTAAAATAGATTTTTGGAAAATCCGTTATTTGTTGATTGATTCTTGAACATCTCGGCGAAATGAGACCAAAATATTATGTACGAATTTTCCGTTTTTTGGCTAGTTTAGGAGATATAGCCTCCTAAAAAAATATTTTTTGAAAATCCATTATTTGCTGATTGATTGTCGAAAATCTCGGCGAAATGAGACTTAAATATTATGTACGAATTTTCCGTTTTTTGGCTAGTTTGGGAGATATAGCCTCCTTAAAATATATTGTGTGAAAATCCCTTATTTGTTGATTGATTCTAGAATATCTTGACGAAATGAGTTCAAAATATTATGTACGAATTTTCCGTTATTTGGCTAGTTTAGGAGATATGGACTCCTTAAAAAATGTTTTTTGAAAATCCGTAATTTGTTGATTGATTCTTGAACATCTCGGCGAAATGAGACCAAAATATTATGTACGAATTTTCCGTTTTTTGGCTAGTTTAGGAGATATAGCCTCCTTAAAATATATTTTGTGAAAATCCGTTATTTGTTGATTGATTCTAGAATATTTTGACAAATTAAGACCAAAATATTATGTACGAATTTTTCGTTTTTTGGGTAGTTTGGAAGATATAGCCCCTTTAAAATAGATTTTTGGAAAATCCGTTATTTGTTGATTGATTCTTGAACATCTCGGCGAAATGAGTCCAAAATATTATATACGAATTTTCCGTTATTTGGCTAGTTTGGAAGATATAGCCTCCTTAAAAATATTTTTTGAAAATCCGTTATTTGTTGATTGATTCTTGAACATCTCGGCGAAATGAGACCAAAATATTATGTACGAATTTTACGTTTTTTGGCTAATTTAGGAGATATAGCCTCCTAAAAATATATTGTGTGAAAATCCCTTATTTGTTGATTGATTCTTAAGAATCTCGGCGAAATGAGACCAAAATTTTATGTACGAATTTTCCGTTATTTGGCTAGTTTAGGAGATACAGCCTCCTTAATAAATATTTTTGGAAAATCCGTTATCTGTTGATTGATTCTTCAATATCTCGACGAAATGAGACCAAAATATTATCTACGAATTTTCCGTTATTTGGCTAGTTTAGGAGATATGGACTCTTTAAAAAATGTTTATTGGAAATCCGTTATTTGTTGATTGATTCTTGAACATCTCGGCGAAATGAGACCAAAATATTATGTACGAATTCTCCGTTTTTTGGGTAGTTTAGGAGATAAAGCCTCTTTAAAAAAATGTTTTTTGAAAATACGTTATTTGTTGATTGATTCTTGAACATATCGGCGAAATGAGACCAAAATATTATGTACGAATTTTCCGTTTTTTGGGTAGTTTAGGAGATATAGCCTCCTTAAAATATATTTTGTGAAAATCCCTTATTTGTTGATTGATTCAAGAATATATTGACAAATTAAGACCAAAATAATAAATGTATATTTTTTGGAAAATCCGATATCTGTTGATTGATTCTTAAAAATCTCGACGAAATGAGACCAAATTATTATGTACGAATTTTCCATTTTTTAGGCTAGTTAAGGAGATATAGACTCCTTAATAAATATTTTTGGAAAATCCGTTATCTGTTGATTGATTCTTCAATATCTCGACGAAATGAGACCAAAATATTAGGTACGAATTTTCCGTTTTTTGGCTAGTTTTGGAAATATAGCCTCTTAAAAAAATATTTTTGAAAATCCGTTATTTGTTGATTGATTCTTGAAAATATCGACGAAATGAGACCAAATTATTATGTACGAATTTTCCGTTTTTTGGGGTAGTTTAGGAGATATAGCCTCCTTAAAATATATTTTGTGGAAATCCCTTATTTGTTGATTGATTAAAGAATATATTGACAAATTAAGACCAAAATAATAAATGTATATTTTTTGAAAATCCGTTATTTGTTGATTGATTCTTGAAAATCTCGACGAAATGAGACCAAATTATTATGTACGAATTTTCCATTTTTTAGGCTAGTTTAGGAGATATAGACTCCTTAATAAATATTTTTGAAAATCCGTTATCTGTTGCTTGATTCTTCAATATCTCGACGAAATGAGACCAAAATATTAGGTACGAATTTTCCGTTTTTTGGCTAGTTTTGGAGATATAGCCCCTTAAAAAATATATTTTTGAAAATCCGTTATTTGTTGACTGATTCTTGAAAATCTCGACGAAATGAGACCAAATTATTATGTACGAATTTTCCGTTTTTTGGCTAGTTTAGGAGATATAGCCTCTTAAAAAAATATTTTTTGAAAATCCGTTATTTGTTGATTGATTCTAGAATATCTTGACGAAATGAGTTCAAAATATTATGTACGAATTTTCCGCTATTTGGCTAGTTTAGGAGATATAGCCTCCTTAATAAATATTTTTGGAAAATCCGTTATCTGTTGATTGATTCTTAAAAATCTCGGCGAAATGAGACCAAAGTACTATTTACGAATTTTTCATTATTATGCTTGTTTAGGAGATATAGCCTCCTTGATTCTTGAAAATCTCGACGAAATGAGACCAAAATATTATGTACGAATTTTCCGTTTTTTGGCTAGTTTAGTAGATATAGCCTCCTAAAAATATATTTTGTGAAAATCCGTTATTTGTAGATTGATTCTAGAATATTTTGACAAATTAAGACCAAAATATTATGTACGAATTTTCCGTTATTTGGCTAGTTTAGGAGATATGGACTCCTTAAAAAATGTTTTTTGAAAATCCGTAATTTGTTGATTGATTCTTGAACATCTCGGCGAAATGAGACCAAAATATTATGTACGAATTTTCCGTTTTTTGGCTAGTTTAGGAGATATAGCCTCCTAAAAAAATATTTTTTGAAAATCCATTATTTGCTGATTGATTGTCGAAAATCTCGGCGAAATGAGACTAAAATATTATGTACGAATTTTCCGTTTTTTGGCTAGTTTAGGAGATATAGCCTCTAAAAAAAATATTTTTTGAAAATCCGTTATTTGTTGATTGATTCTAGAATATCTTGACGAAATGAGTTCAAAATATTATGTACGAATTTTCCGTTATTTGGCTAGTTTAGGAGATATGGACTCCTTAAAAAATGTTTTTTCAAAATTCGTAATTTGTTGATTGATACTTGAACATCTCGGCGAAATGAGACCAAAATATTATGTACGAATTTTCCGTTTTTTGGCTAGTTTGGGAGATATAGCCTCCTTAAAATATATTGTGTGAAAATCCCTTATTTGTTGATTGATTCTAGAATATCTTGACGAAATGAGTTCAAAATATTATGTACGAATTTTCCGTTATTTGGCTAGTTTAGGAGATATGGACTCCTTAAAAAATGTTTTTTGAAAATCCGTAATTTGTTGATTGATTCTTGAACATCTCGGCGAAATGAGACCAAAATATTATGTACGAATTTTCCGTTTTTTGGCTAGTTTAGGAGATATAGCCTCCTTAAAATATATTTTGTGAAAATCCGTTATTTGTTGATTGATTCTAGAATATTTTGACAAATTAAGACCAAAATATTATGTACGAATTTTTCGTTTTTTGGGTAGTTTGGAAGATATAGCCCCTTTAAAATAGATTTTTGGAAAATCCGTTATTTGTTGATTGATTCTTGAACATCTCGGCGAAATGAGACCAAAATATTATGTACGAATTTTCCGTTTTTTGGCTAGTTTAGGAGATATAGCCTCCTAAAAAAATATTTTTTGAAAATCCATTATTTGCTGATTGATTGTCGAAAATCTCGGCGAAATGAGACCAAATTATTATGTACGAATTTTCCATTTTTGGGCTAACTTTTGAGATATAGACTCCTTAATAAATATTTTAGGAAAATCCGTTATCTGTTGATTGATTCTTAAAAATCTCGGCGAAATGAGACCAAAGTATTATTTACGAATTTTTCATTATTATGCTTGTTTAGAAGATATAGCCTCCTTAATAAATATTTTTGGAAAATCCGTTATCTGTTGATTGATTCTTAAAAATCTCGGCGAAATGAGACCAAAGTATTATTTACGAATTTTTCATTATTATGCTTGTTTAGGAGATTTAGCCTCCTTAATAAATATTTTTGGAAAATCCGTTATCTGTTGATTGATTCTTCATTATCTCGACGAAATGAGACCAACGTATTATGTTTGAATTTTCCGTTTTTTGGGTAGTTTAGGAGATAAAGCCTCTTTAAAAAAATATTTTTGAAAAATCCGTTATTTGTTGATTGATTCTAGAATATCTTGACGAAATGAGTTCAAAATATTATGTACGAATTTTCCGCTATTTGGCTAGTTTAGGAGATATAGCCTCCTTAATAAATATTTTTGGAAAATCCGTTATCTGTTGATTGATTCTTAAAAATCTCGGCGAAATGAGACCAAAGTACTATTTACGAATTTTTCATTATTATGCTTGTTTAGGAGATATAGCCTCCTTGATTCTTGAAAATCTCGACGAAATGAGACCAAAATATTATGTACGAATTTTCCGTTTTTTGGCTAGTTTAGTAGATATATCCTCCTAAATAAATATTTTTTGAAAATTCGTTATTTGTTGATTGATTCTTAAAAATCTCGACGAAATGAGACCAAAATATTATGTCCGAATTCTCCGTTTGTTGGCTAGCTTAGGAGATATAGCCTCTTTAAAATATATTTTGTGAAAATCCCTTATATGTTGATCGATTCTAGAATATATTGACAAATTAAGACCAAAATAATAAATGTATATTTTTTGAAAATCCGTTATTTGTTGATTGGTTATTGAAAATCTCGACGAAATGAAACCAAAATATTATGTACAAATTTTCCATTTTTTTGCTATTTTAGGAGATATAGCCTCCTTCATAAATATTTTTGGAAAATCCGTTGTTTGTTGATTGATTCTTGAACATCTCTGCGAAATGGGACCAAAATATTATGTACGAATTTTCCGCTTTTTGGCTAGTTTAGGAGATATAGCCTCCTTAAAATATATTTTGTGAAAATCCGTTATTTGTTGATTGATTCTAGAATATATTGACAAATTAAGACCAATATAATATATGTATATTTTTGAAAATCCGTTATTTGTTGATTGGTTCTTGAACATCTCTGCGAAATGAGACCAAAATGTTATGTACGAATTTTCCGTTTTTTGGCTAGTTTAGGAGATATAGCCTCCTTAAAATATATTTTGTGAAAATCCGTTATTTGTTGATTGATTCTAGAATACATTGACAAATTAAGACCAATATAATATATGTATATTTTTGAAAATCCGTTATTAGTTGATTGATTATTGAAAATCTCGACGAAATGAGACCAAAATATTATGTACGAATTTTCCATTTTTTAGGCTAGTTTAGGAGATATAGACTCCTTAATAAATATTTTTGGAAAATCCGTTATCTGTTGATTGATTCTTCAATATCTCGACGAAATGAGACCAAAGTATTATGTACGAATTTTCCGTTTTTTGGCTAGTTTAGGAGATATAGCCTCCTAAAAATATATTTTTTGAAAATCCCTTATTTGTTGATTGATTCTAGAATATATTGACAAATTAAGACCAAAATAATAAATGTATATTTTTTGAAAATCCGTTATTTGTTGATTGATTCTTGAAAATCTCAACGAAATGAGACCAAATTATTATGTACGAATTTTCCGTTTTTTTGGTAGTTTAGGAGATAAAGAATCTTTAAAAAAATGTTTTTTGAAAATACGTTATTTGTTGATTGATTCTTGAACATCTCGGCGAAATGAGACCAAAATATTATGTACGAATTTTCCGTTTTTTGGCTAGTTTAGGAGATATAGCCTCCTAAAAATATATTTTTTGAAAATCCCTTATTTGTTGATTGATTCTAGAATATATTGACAAATTAAGACCAAAATAATAAATGTATATTTTTTGAAAATCCGTTATTTGTTGATTGATTCTTGAAAATCTCAACGAAATGAGACCAAATTATTATGTACGAATTTTCCATTTTTAGGCTAACTTGGGAGATATAGACTCCTTAATAAATATTTTAGGAAAATCCGTTATCTGTTGATTGATTCTTAAAAATCTCGGCGAAATGAGACCAAAATATTATGTACGAATTCTCCGTTTTTTTGCTAGTTTAGGAGATATAGCCTCCTTAAAATATATTTTGTGAAAATCCCTTATTTGTTGATTGATTCTAGAATATATTGACAAATTAAGACCAAAATAATAAATGTATATTTTTTGAAAATCCGTTATTTGTTGATTGATTCTTGAAAATCTCAACGAAATGAGACCAAATTATTATGTACGAATTTTCCATTTTTAGGCTAACTTGGGAGATATAGACTCCTTAATAAATATTTTAGGAAAATCCGTTATCTGTTGATTGATTCTTAAAAATCTCGGCGAAATGAGACCAAAGTATTATTTACGAATTTTTCATTATTATGCTTGTTTAGAAGATATAGCCTCCTTAATAAATATTTATGGAAAATCCGTTATCTGTTGATTGATTCTTAAAAATCTCGGCGAAATGAGACCAAAGTATTTTTTACGAATTTTTCATTATTATGCTTGTTTAGGAGATTTAGCCTCCTTAATAAATATTTTTGGAAAATCCGTTATCTGTTGATTGATTCTTCATTATCTCGACGAAATGAGACCAACGTATTATGTTTGAATTTTCCGTTTTTTGGGTAGTTTAGGAGATAAAGCCTCTTTAAAAAAATATTTTTGAAAAATCCGTTATTTGTTGATTGATTCTAGAATATCTTTACGAAATGAGTTCAAAATATTATGTACGAACTTTCCGCTATTTGGCTAGTTTAGGAGATATAGCCTCCTTAATAAATATTTTTGAAAAATCCGTTATCTGTTGATTGATTCTTAAAAATCTCGGCGAAATGAGACCAAAGTACTATTTACGAATTTTTCATTATTATGCTTGTTTAGGAGATATAGCCTCCTTGGTTCTTGAAAATCTCGACCAAATGAGACCAAAATATTATGTACGAATTTTCCGTTTTTTGGCTAGTTTAGTAGATATATCCTCCTAAATAAATATTTTTTGAAAATTCGTTATTTGTTGATTGATTCTTGAAAATCTCGACGAAATGAGACCAAAATATTATGTCCGAATTCTCCGTTTATTGGCTAGCTTAGGAGATATAGCCTCTTTAAAATATATTTTGTGAAAATCCCTTATATGTTGATCGATTCTAGAATATATTGACAAATTAAGACCAAAATAATAAATGTATATTTTTTGAAAATCCGTTATTTGTTGATTGATTATTGAAAATCTCGACGAAATGAAACCAAAATATTATGTACAAATTTTCCTTTTTTTTGCGATTTTAGGAGATATAGCCTCCTTCATAAATATTTTTGGAAAATCCGTTGTTTGTTGATTGATTCTAGAATATATTGACAAATTAAGACCAATATAATATATGTATATTTTTGAAAATCCGTTATTTGTTGATTGGTTCTTGAACATCTCTGCGAAATGAGACCAAAATGTTATGTACGAATTTTCCGTTTTTTGGCTAGTTTAGGAGATATAGCCTCCTTAAAATATATTTTGTGAAAATCCGTTATTTGTTGATTGATTCTAGAATACATTGACAAAAATGTTTTTTGAAAATCCGTTATTTGTTGATTGATTCTTGAACATCTCGGCGAAATGAGACCAAAATATTTTGTACGAATTTTTTGTTTTTTGGCTAGCTTAGGAGATATAGCCTCTTTAAAATATATTTTGTGAAAATCCCTTATTTGTTGATTGATTCTAGAATATATTGACAAATTAAGACCAAAATAATAAATGTATATTTTTTGAAAATCCGGTATTTGTTGATTGATTCTTGAAAATCTCGACGAAATGAGACCAAATTATTATGTACGAATTTTTCATTTTTTAGGCTAGTTTAGGAGATATAGACTTAATCTGACCTAGATTGTTTCTTTTCTTGGTGTCGTGCAAATCTCCTTAATCTGAACAGCTCAAAATGCAAGCTGATGACATTCTCACGTGCCTGCCCAAAGTACGTATCATACTCTCTTTGTGGTTGTACCTTGGAAAGAATTTCCCTGGTTGATGATCTAGGTGTCCGTTTGGACCGAAAACTCAAGTTTTCCGAACATATATCATCAATGGTTAATAAAGCTATGGGTGGACTCGGCTTTATTAAGAGATGGTCCAAGGAGTTTGACGATCCTTACTTAACTAAGACTCTCTTCACTTCGCTTGTTCGTCCAATTCTCGAGTACGGATCATGTGTCTGGAACCCTCAGTACACAGTTCATAGAGACCGCATTGAATCCGTACAGAAAAACTTCTTAATGTTTGCCTTGCGAGGCCTTAACTGGGATGTAAATTCAAGACTTCCTTCCTATCCTAGTAGACTTTTGTTACTTAATCTGCCTTCTCTAGCTAATCGTAGAACCATGCTTGGTGTTATATTTATTAACAACCTTATCCAAGGTGACATAGATAGTAGCGACTTACTTAGTAGACTACACTTTTCTGTCCCTGGTAGAATCACCCGTAATTACCTTCCTCTAAAACTTCCCAATTGTAGCTCGAACTATGCCCTGCATGAGCCATTCAGGGTATTATGTTCGGACTATAATAAACTATACTTCATTGTAGCTAACAATAACAACTTGATATCTAGCTTAAAATTACAACTCCTCGCGCACTTATCTAGAATTTAGTCAAATACATAATTGTCTTCTTTGTATTCATAGTAGTACTTTCAACATACTGCATGCTTTAACACTCTTACATTTGGTTACTAACACTAACTCTCCTGATCTGATTGGGTTTTTCTGGGTTTTCCCCAATCCTCTGCAACAAATGTTGGATCGGCTTTTCTTTATCCCAGTTTGCAGATTTGCACAATTTTTAATTTTTTCTTTTTTTTTTACATTTAAGGTTTTACCCTTAATTTAAAATTACCTCTAGTTTAAAAATACAACTTAAATAATTTAAATCTAATTTTAATTGTTTCTTTACTTTTAAAAAAAGTCGACTGATCATAGTTCGACTATAAACTAAACTAAATAAAATAAATAAATAATAAATATTTTTGGAAAATCCGTTATCTGTTGATTAATTCTTAAAAATCTCGGCGAAATGAGACCAAAGTATTATTTACGAATTTAGGAGATACAGCCTCCTTAATAAATATTTTTGGAAAATCCGTTATCTGTTGATTGATTCTTCAATATCTCGACGAAATGAGACCAAAATATTATGTACGAATTTTCCGTTATTTGGCTAGTTTAGGAGATATGGACTCCTTAAAAAATGTTTTTTGAAAATCCGTAATTTGTTGATTGATTCTTGAACATCTCTGCGAAATGAGACCAAAATATTATGTACGAATTTTCCGTTATTTGGCTAGTTTAGTAGATATGGACTCCTTAAAAAATGTTTTTTGAAAATCCATTATTTGTTGATTGATTCTTGAACATCTCGGCGAAATGAGACCAAAATATTTTGTACGAATTTTCCGTTTTTTGGCTAGCTTAGGAGATATAGCCTCTTTAAAATATATTTTGTGAAAATCCCTTATTTGTTGATTGATTCTAGAATATATTGAAAAATTAAGACCAAAATAATAAATGTATATTTTTTGAAAATCCGGAATTTGTTGATTGATTTTTGAAAATCTCGACGAAATGAGACCAAATTATTATGTACGAATTTTCCATTTTTTGGGCTAGTTTAGGAGATATAGACTCCTTAATAAATATTTTTGGAAAATCCGTTATCTGTTGATTGATTCTTGAAAATCTCGGCGAAATGACACCAAAGTATTATTTACTAATTTTTCATTATTATGCTTGTTTAGGAGATTAGCCTCCTTAATAAATATTTTTGGAAAATCCATTATCTGTTGATTGATTCTTAAAAACCTCGGCAAAATGTGACTAAAATATTATGTACGTATTTTCCGTTATTTGGCTAGTTTAGGAGATACAGCCTCCTTAATAAATATTTTTGGAAAATCCGTTATCTGTTGATTGATTCTTCAATATCTCGACGAAATGAGACCAAAATATTATGTACGAATTTTCCGTTATTTGGCTAGTTTAGTAGATATGGACTCCTTAAAAAATGTTTTTTGAAAATCCGTAATTTGTGTATTGATTCTTGAACATCTCTGCGAAATGAGACCAAAATATTATGTACGAATTTTCCGTTTTTTGGCTAGTTAAGGAGATATAGCCTCCTTAAATTATATTTTGTGAAAATCCCTTATTTTTCATTATTATGCTTGTTTAGGACATCTTGAACATCTTGGCGAAATGAGACCAAAGTTTATTTTGTGAAAATCCCTTATTTGTTGATTGATTCTAGAATATATTGACAAATTAAGACCAAAATATAAAATGTATATTTTTTGAAAATCCGTTATTTGTTGATTGATTCTTGAAAATCTCGACGAAATGAGACCAAATTATTATGTACGAATTTTTCATTATTATGCTTGTTTACGAGATATAGCCTCCTTAATAAATATTTTTGGAAAATCCGTTATCTGTTGATTGATTCTTCAATATCTCGACGAAATGAAACCAAAGTATTATGTACGAGTTCTCCGTTTTTTGGCTAGTTTAGAAGATAAAGCCTCCTAAATAAATATTTTTTGAAAATCCGTTATTTGTTGATTGATTCTTGAAACTCTCGACGAAATGAAACCAAAATATTATGTACGAATTCTCCGTTTTTTGGCTAGTTTTGGAGATATAGCCTCCTAAAAAAATATTTTTTGAAAATCCATTATTTGTTGATTGATTGTCGCAAATCTCGGCGAAATGAGAAAAAAATATTATGTACGCATTTTCCGTTATTTGGCTAGTTTAGTAGATATGGACTCCTTAAAAAATGTTTTTTGAAAATCCGTTATTTGTTGATTGATTCTTTAACATCTCGGCGAAATGAGACCAAAATATTATGTACGAATTTTCCGTTTTTTGGCTAGTTTAGGAGATATAGACTCCTTATAAATATTTTTGGAAAATCCGTTATGTGTTGATTGATTCTTAAAAATCTCGGCGAAATGACACCAAAGTATTATTTACGAATTTTTCATTATTATGCTTGTTTAGGAGATATAGCCTCCTTAATAAATATTTTTGGAAAATCCGTTGTCTGTTGATTGTTTCTTCATTATCTCGACGAAATGAGACCAAAGTATTATCTACGAATTTTCCGTTTTTTGGGTAGTTTAGGAGATAAAGCCTCTTTAAAAAAATATTTTTGAAAAATCCGTTTTTTGTTGATTGATTCTAGAATATCTTGACGAAATGAGTTCAAATTATTATGTACGAATTTTCCGTTATTTGGCTAGTTTAGGAGATATGGACTCCATAAAAAATGTTTTTTGAAAATCCGTTATTTGTTGATTGATTCTTGAAAATCTCGACAAAATGAGACCAAAATATTATGTACGAATTCTCCGTTTCTTGGCTAGTTTTGGAGATATAGCCTTTCAAAAAAAATGTTTTTTGAAAATCCATTATTTGTTGATTGATTGTCGAAAATCTCGGCGAAATGAGACAAAAATATTATGTACGAATTTTCCGTTATTTGGCTAGTTTAGTAGATATGGACTCCTTAAAAAATGTTTTTTGAAAATCCGTTATTTGTTGATTGATTCTTGAACATCTCGGCGAAATGAGACCAAAATATTATGTACGAATTTTCCGTTTTTTGGCTAGTTTAGGAGATATAGACTCCTTATAAATATTTTTGGAAAATCCGTTATGTGTTGATTGATTCTTAAAAATCTCGGCGAAATGACACCAAAGTATTATTTACGAATTTTTCATTATTATGCTTGTTTAGGAGATATAGCCTCCTTAATAAATATTTTTGGAAAATCCGTTATCTGTTGATTGATTCTTCATTATCTCGACGAAATGAGACCAAAATATTATGTACGAATTTTCCATTTTTTAGGCTAGTTTTGGAGATATAGCCTCCTAAAAAAAATATTTTTTGAAAATCCATTATTTGTTGATTGATTGTCGAAAATCTCGGCGAAATGAGACTAAAATAGTATGTACGAATTTTCCGTTATTTGGCTAGTTTAGTAGATATGGACTCCTTAAAAAATGTTTTTTGAAAATCCATTATTTGTTGATTGATTCTTGAACATCTCGGCGAAATGAGACCAAAATATTTTGTACGAATTTTCCGTTTTTTGGCTAGCTTAGGAGATATAGCCTCTTTAAAATAAATTTTGTGAAAATCCCTTATTTGTTGATTGATTCTAGAATATATTGACAAATTAAGACCAAAATAATAAATGTATATTTTTTGAAAATCCGGTATTTGTTGATTGATTCTTGAAAATCTCGACGAAATGAGACCAAATTATTATGTACGAATTTTCCGTTTTTTGGCTAGTTTAGGAGATATAGACTCCTTAATAAATATTTTTGGAAAATCCGTTATGTGTTGATTGATTCTTAAAAATCTCGGCGAAATGACACCAAAGTATTATTTACGAATTTTTCATTATTATGCTTGTTTAGGAGATATAGCCTCCTTAATAAATATTTTTGGAAAATCCGTTATCTGTTGATTAATTCTTCATTATCTCGACGAAATGAGACCAAAATATTATGTACAAATTTTCCGTTTCTTAGGCTAATTTAGGAGATATAGACTCCTTATAAATATTTTTGGAAAATCCGTTATCTGTTGATTGATTCTTCATTATCTCGACGAAATGAGACCAAAGTATTATGTACGAATTTTCCGTTTTTTGGGTAGTTTAGGAGATAAAGCCTCTTTAAAAAAATATTTTTGGAAAATCCGTTATTTGTTGATTGATTCTAGAATATCTTGACGAAATGAGTTCAAAATATTATGTACGAATTTTTCGTTTTTTGGGTAGTTAAGAAGATATAGCCCCTTTAAAATAGATTTTTGTAAAATCCGTAATTTGTTGATTGATTCTTGAAAATCTCGACGAAATGAGACCAAATTATTATGTACGAATTTTCCATTTTTAAGGCTGGTTTAGGAGATATAGACTCCTTATTAAATATTTTTGGAAAATCCGTTATCTGTTGATTGATTCTTAAAAATCTCGGCGAAATGAGACCAAAGTATTTAATACGAATTTTCCGTTTTTTGGCTAGCTTAGGACATATAGCCTCCTTAAAATATATTTTGTGAAAATCCCTTATTTGTTGATTGATTCTAGAATATATTGACAAATTAAGACCAAAATAATAAATGCATATTTTTTGAAAATCCGGTATTTGTTGATTGATTCTTGAAAATCTCGACGAAATGAGACCAAATTATTATGTACGAATTTTCCATTTTTTAGGCTAGTTTAGGAGATATAGACTCCTTAATAAATATTTTTGGAAAATCCGTTATCTGTTGATTGATTCTTAAAAATCTCGGCGAAATGAGACCAAAGTATTATTTACGAATTTTTCATTATTATGCTTGTTTAGGAGATATAGCCTCCTTGATTCTTGAAAATCTCGGCGAAATGAGACCAAAGTATTTAATACGAATTTTCCGTTTTTTGGCTAGCTTAGGACATATAGCCTCCTTAAAATATATTTTGTGAAAATCCCTTATTTGTTGATTGATTCTAGAATATATTGACAAATTAAGACCAAAATAATAAATGCATATTTTTTGAAAATCCGGTATTTGTTGATTGATTCTTGAAAATCTCGACGAAATGAGACCAAATTATTATGTACGAATTTTCCATTTTTTTGGCTAGTTTAGGAGATATAGACTCCTTAATAAATATTTTTGGAAAATCCATTATCTGTTGATTGATTCTTAAAAACCTCGGCAAAATGTGACTAAAATATTATGTACGAATTTTCCGTTATTTGGCTAGTTTAGGAGATGCAGCCTCCTTAATAAATATTTTTGGAAAATCCGTTATCTGTTGATTGATTCTTCAATATCTCGACGAAATGAGACCAAAATATTATGTACGAATTTTCCGTTTTTTGGCTAGTTTAGGAGATATAGACTCCTTATAAATATTTTTGGAAAATCCATTATCTGTTGATTGATTCTTAAAAACCTCGGCAAAATGTGACTAAAATATTATGTACGAATTTTCCGTTATTTGGCTAGTTTAGGAGATACAGCCTCCTAAATAAATATTTTTGGAAAATCCGTTATCTGTTGATTGATTCTTCAATATCTCGACGAAATGAGACCAAAATATTATGTACGAATTTTCCGTTATTTGGCTAGATTAGTAGATATGGACTCCTTAAAAAATGTTTTTTGAAAATCCGTAATTTGTTGATTGATTCTTGAACATCTCTGCGAAATGAGACCAAAATATTATGTACGAATTTTCCGTTTTTTGGCTAGTTAAGGAGATATAGCCTCCTTAAAAAATATTTTGTGAAAATCTCTTATTTTTCATTATTATGCTTGTTTAGGACATCTTGAACATCTTGGCGAAATGAGACCAAAGTTTATTTTGTGAAAATCCCTTATTTGTTGATTGATTCTAGAATATATTGACAAATTAAGACCAAAATATAAAATGTATATTTTTTGAAAATCCGTTATTTGTTGATTGATTCTTGAAAATCTCGACGAAATGAGACCAAATTATTATGTACGAATTTTTCATTATTATGCTTGTTTACGAGATATAGCCTCCTTAATAAATATTTTTGGAAAATCCGTTATCTGTTGATTGATTCTTCAATATCTCGACGAAATGAAACCAAAGTATTATGTACGAGTTCTCCGTTTTTTGGCTAGTTTAGAAGATAAAGCCTCCTAAATAAATATTTTTTGAAAATTCGTTATTTGTTGATTGATTCTTGAAACTCTCGACGAAATGAAACCAAAATATTATGTACGAATTCTCCGTTTTTTGGCTAGTTTTGGAGATATAGCCTCCTAAAAAAATATTTTTTGAAAATCCATTATTTGTTGATTGATTGTCGCAAATCTCGGCGAAATGAGAAAAAAATATTATGCACGCATTTTCCGTTATTTGGCTAGTTTAGTAGATATGGACTCCTTAAAAAATGTTTTTTGAAAATCCGTTATTTGTTGATTGATTCTTTAACATCTCGGCGAAATGAGACCAAAATATTATGTACGAATTTTCCGTTTTTTGGCTAGTTTAGGAGATATAGACTCCTTATAAATATTTTTGGAAAATCCGTTATGTGTTGATTGATTCTTAAAAATCTCGGCGAAATGACACCAAAGTATTATTTACGAATTTTTCATTATTATGCTTGTTTAGGAGATATAGCCTCCTTAATAAATATTTTTGGAAAATCCGTTGTCTGTTGATTGTTTCTTCATTATCTCGACGAAATGAGACCAAAGTATTATCTACGAATTTTCCGTTTTTTGGGTAGTTTAGGAGATAAAGCCTCTTTAAAAAAATATTTTTGAAAAATCCGTTTTTTGTTGATTGATTCTAGAATATCTTGACGAAATGAGTTCAAATTATTATGTACGAATTTTCCGTTATTTGGCTAGTTTAGGAGATATGGACTCCATAAAAAATGTTTTTTGAAAATCCATTATTTGTTGATTGATTCTTGAACATCTCGGCGAAATGAGACCAAAATATTTTGTACGAATTTTCCGTTTTTTGGCTAGCTTAGGACATATAGCCTCTTTAAAATAAATTTTGTGAAAATCCCTTATTTGTTGATTGATTCTAGAACATATTGACAAATTAAGACCAAAATAATAAATGTATATTTTTTGAAAATCCGGTATTTGTTGATTGATTCTTGAAAATCTCGACGAAATGAGACCAAATTATTATGTACGAATTTTCCATTTTTTAGGCTAGTTTAGGAGATATAGACTCCTTAATAAATATTTTTGGAAAATCCGTTATGTGTTGATTGATTCTTAAAAATCTCGGCGAAATGACACCAAAGTATTATTTACGAATTTTCCGTTTTTTGGCTAGTTTAGTAGATATGGACTCCTTAAAAAATGTTTTTTGAAAATCCGTTATTTGTTGATTGATATTTGAACATCTCGGCGAAATGAGACCAAAATATTTTGTACGAATTTTCCGTTTTTTGGCTAGCTTAGGAGATATAGCCTCTTTAAAATATATTTTGTGAAAATCCCTTATTTGTTGATTGATTCTAGAATATATTGACAAATTAAGACCAAAATAATAAATGTATATTTTTTGAAAATCCGGTATTTGTTGATTGATTCTTGAAAATCTCGACGAAATGAGACCAAATTATTATGTACGAATTTTCCATTTTTTAGGCTAGTTTAGGAGATATAGACTCCTTAATAAATATTTTTGGAAAATCCGTTATCTGTTGATTGATTCTTCAATATCTCGACGAAATGAGACCAAAATATTAGGTACGAATTTTCCGTTTTTTGGCTAGTTTTGGAGATATAGCCTCTTAAAAAAATATTTTTTGAAAATCCGTTATTTGTTGATTGATTCTTAAAAATCTCGGCGAAATGAGACCAAAATATTATGTACGAATTTTCCGTTTTTTGGCTAGTTTAGGAGATATAGACTCCTTATAAATATTTTTGGAAAATCCGTTATGTGTTGATTGATTCTTAAAAATCTCGGCGAAATGACACCAAAGTATTATTTACGAATTTTTCATTATTATGCTTGTTTAGGAGATATAGCCTCCTTAATAAATATTTTTGGAAAATCCGTTGTCTGTTGATTGTTTCTTCATTATCTCGACGAAATGAGACCAAAGTATTATCTACGAATTTTCCGTTTTTTGGGTAGTTTAGGAGATAAAGCCTCTTTAAAAAAATATTTTTGAAAAATCCGTTTTTTGTTGATTGATTCTAGAATATCTTGACGAAATGAGTTCAAATTATTATGTACGAATTTTCCGTTATTTGGCTAGTTTAGGAGATATGGACTCCATAAAAAATGTTTTTTGAAAATCCATTATTTGTTGATTGATTCTTGAACATCTCGGCGAAATGAGACCAAAATATTTTGTACGAATTTTCCGTTTTTTGGCTAGCTTAGGAGATGTAGCCTCTTTAAAATAAATTTTGTGAAAATCCCTTATTTGTTGATTGATTCTAGAACATATTGACAAATTAAGACCAAAATAATAAATGTATATTTTTTGAAAATCCGGTATTTGTTGATTGATTCTTTAACATCTCGGCGAAATGAGACCAAAATATTATGTACGAATTTTCCGTTTTTTGGCTAGTTTAGGAGATATAGACTCCTTATAAATATTTTTGGAAAATCCGTTATGTGTTGATTGATTCTTAAAAATCTCGGCGAAATGACACCAAAGTATTATTTACGAATTTTTCATTATTATGCTTGTTTAGGAGATATAGCCTCCTTAATAAATATTTTTGGAAAATCCGTTGTCTGTTGATTGTTTCTTCATTATCTCGACGAAATGAGACCAAAGTATTATCTACGAATTTTCCGTTTTTTGGGTAGTTTAGGAGATAAAGCCTCTTTAAAAAATATTTTTGAAAAATCCGTTTTTTGTTGATTGATTCTAGAATATCTTGACGAAATGAGTTCAAATTATTATGTACGAATTTTCCGTTATTTGGCTAGTTTAGGAGATATGGACTCCATAAAAAATGTTTTTTGAAAATCCATTATTTGTTGATTGATTCTTGAACATCTCGGCGAAATGAGACCAAAATATTTTGTACGAATTTTCCGTTTTTTGGCTAGCTTAGGAGATGTAGCCTCTTTAAAATAAATTTTGTGAAAATCCCTTATTTGTTGATTGATTCTAGAACATATTGACAAATTAAGACCAAAATAATAAATGTATATTTTTTGAAAATCCGGTATTTGTTGATTGATTCTTGAAAATCTCGACGAAATGAGACCAAATTATTATGTACGAATTTTCCGTTTTTTGGCTAGTTTAGGAGATATAGACTCCTTAATAAATATTTTTGGAAAATCCGTTATGTGTTGATTGATTCTTAAAAATCTCGGCGAAATGACACCAAAGTATTATTTACGAATTTTTCATTATTATGCTTGTTTAGGAGATATAGCCTCCTTAATAAATATTTTTGGAAAATCCGTTATCTGTTGATTAATTCTTCATTATCTCGACGAAATGAGACCAAAATATTATGTACAAATTTTCCGTTTCTTAGGCTAATTTAGGAGATATAGACTCCTTATAAATATTTTTGGAAAATCCGTTATCTGTTGATTGATTCTTCATTATCTCGACGAAATGAGACCAAAGTATTATGTACGAATTTTCCGTTTTTTGGGTAGTTTAGGAGATAAAGCCTCTTTAAAAAAATATTTTTGGAAAATCCGTTATTTGTTGATTGATTCTAGAATATCTTGACGAAATGAGTTCAAAATATTATGTACGAATTTTTCGTTTTTTGGGTAGTTAAGAAGATATAGCCCCTTTAAAATAGATTTTTGTAAAATCCGTTATTTGTTGATTGATTCTTGAAAATCTCGACGAAATGAGACCAAATTATTATGTACGAATTTTCCATTTTTAAGGCTGGTTTAGGAGATATAGACTCCTTATTAAATATTTTTGGAAAATCCGTTATCTGTTGATTGATTCTTAAAAATCTCGGCGAAATGAGACCAAAGTATTTAATACGAATTTTCCGTTTTTTGGCTAGCTTAGGACATATAGCCTCTTTAAAATATATTTTGTGAAAATCCCTTATTTGTTGATTGATTCTAGAATATATTGACAAATTAAGACCAAAATAATAAATGCATATTTTTTGAAAATCCGGTATTTGTTGATTGATTCTTGAAAATCTCGACGAAATGAGACCAAATTATTATGTACGAATTTTCCATTTTTTAGGCTAGTTTAGGAGATATAGACTCCTTAATAAATATTTTTGGAAAATCCGTTATCTGTTGATTGATTCTTAAAAATCTCGGCGAAATGAGACCAAAGTATTATTTACGAATTTTTCATTATTAATCTTGTTTAGGAGATATAGCCTCCTTGATTCTTGAAAATCTCGACGAAATGAGACCAAAATATTATGTACGAATTTTCCGTTTTTTGGCTAGTTTAGTAGATATGGACTCCTTAAAAAATGTTTTTTGAAAATCCGTTATTTGTTGATTGATATTTGAACATCTCGACGAAATGAGACCAAAATATTATGTACGAATTTTCCGTTTTTTGGCTAGTTTAGTAGATATGGACTCCTTAAAAAATGTTTTTTGAAAATCCGTTATTTGTTGATTGATATTTGAACATCTCGGCGAAATGAGACCAAAATATTTTGTACGAATTTTCCGTTTTTTGGCTAGCTTAGGAGATATAGCCTCTTTAAAATATATTTTGTGAAAATCCCTTATTTGTTGATTGATTCTAGAATATATTGACAAATTAAGACCAAAATAATAAATGTATATTTTTTGAAAATCCGGTATTTGTTGATTGATTCTTGAAAATCTCGACGAAATGAGACCAAATTATTATGTACGAATTTTCCATTTTTTAGGCTAGTTTAGGAGATATAGACTCCTTAATAAATATTTTTGGAAAATCCGTTATCTGTTGATTGATTCTTCAATATCTCGACGAAATGAGACCAAAATATTAGGTACGAATTTTCCGTTTTTTGGCTAGTTTTGGAGATATAGCCTCTTAAAAAAATATTTTTTGAAAATCCGTTATTTGTTGATTGATTCTTAAAAATCTCGGCAAAATGAGACTAAAATATTATGTACGAATTTTCCGTTATTTGGCTAGTTTAGGAGATACAGCCTCCTTAATAAATATTTTTGAAAAATCCGTTATCTGTTGATTGATTCTTCAATATCTCGACGAAATGAGACCAAAATATTATGTACGAATTTTCCGTTATTTGGCTAGTTTAGGAGATATGGACTCCTTAAAAAATGTTTTTTGAAAATCCGTAATTTGTTGATTGATTCTTGAACATCTCTGCGAAATGAGACCCAAATATTATGTACGAATTTTCCGTTATTTGGCTAGTTTAGTAGATATAGACTCCTTAAAAAATGTTTTTTGAAAATCCGTTATTTGTTGATTGATTCTTGAACATCTCGGCGAAATGAGACCAAAATATTTTGTACGAATTTTTCATTTTTTGGCTAGCTTAGGAGATATAGCCTCTTTAAAATATATTTTGTGAAAATCCCTATTTGTTGATTGATTCTAGAATATATTGAAAAATTAAGACCAAAATAATAAATGTATATTTTTTGAAAATCCGGCATTTGTTGATTGATTCTTGAAAATCTCGACGAAAGGAGACCAAATTATTATGTACGAATTTTCCGTTACTTGGCTAGTTTAGGAGATACAGCCTCCTTAATAAATATTTTTTGAAAATCCGTTATCTGTTGATTGATTCTTCAATATCTCGACGAAATGAGACCAAAATATTATGTACGAATTTTCCGTTATTTGGCTAGTTTAGTCGATATGGACTCCTTAAAAAATGTTTTTTGAAAATCCGTTATTTGTTGATTGATTCTTGAACATCTCGGCGAAATGAGACCAAAATATTATGTACGAATTTTCCGTTTTTTGGCTAGTTTAGGAGATATAGACTCCTTATAAATATTTTTGGAAAATCCGTTATGTGTTGATTGTTTCTTAAAAATCTCGGCGAAATGACACCAAAGTATTATTTACGAATTTTTCATTATTATGCTTGTTTAGGAGATATAGCCTCCTTAATAAATATTTTTGGAAAATCCGTTATCTGTTGATTGATTCTTCATTATCTCGACGAAATGAGACCAAAATATTATGTACGAATTTTCCATTTTTTAGGCTAGTTTTGGAGATATAGCCTCCTAAAAAAATATTTTTTGAAAATCCATTATTTGTTGATTGATTGTCGAAAATCTCGGCGAAATGAGACTTAAATAGTATGTACGAATTTTCCGTTATTTGGCTAGTTTAGTAGATATGGACTCCTTAAAAAATGTTTTTGAAAATCCGTTATTTGTTGATTGATTCTTGAACATCTCGGCGAAATGAGACCAAAATATTTGGTACGAATTTTCCGTTTTTTGGCTAGCTTAGGAGATATAGCCTCTTTAAAATAAATTTTGTGAAAATCCCTTATTTGTTGATTGATTCTAGAATATATTGACAAATTAAGACCAAAATAATAAATGTATATTTTTTGAAAATCCGGTATTTGTTGATTGATTCTTGAAAATCTCGACGAAATGAGACCAAATTATTATGTACGAATTTTCCGTTTTTTGGCTAGTTTAGGAGATATAGACTCCTTAATAAATATTTTTGGAAAATCCGTTATGTGTTGATTGATTCTTAAAAATCTCGGCGAAATGACACCAAAGTATTATTTACGAATTTTTCATTATTATGCTTGTTTAGGAGATATAGCCTCCTTAATAAATATTTTTGGAAAATCCGTTATCTGTTGATTAATTCTTCATTATCTCGACGAAATGAGACCAAAATATTATGTACAAATTTTCCGTTTCTTAGGCTAATTTAGGAGATATAGACTCCTTATAAATATTTTTGGAAAATCCGTTATCTGTTGATTGATTCTTCATTATCTCGACGAAATGAGACCAAAGTATTATTTACGAATTTTCCGTTTTTTTAAGAAGTTTAGGAGATAAGGCCTCTTTAAAAAAATATTTTTGGAAAATCCGTTATTTGTTGATTGATTCTAGAATATCTTGACGAAATGAGTTCAAAATATTATGTACGAATTTTTCGTTTTTTGGGTAGTTAAGAAGATATAGCCCCTATAAAATAGATTTTTGTAAAATCCGTTATTTGTTGATTGATTCTTGAAAATCTCGACGAAATGAGACCAAATTATTATGTACGAATTTTCTATTTTTAAGGCTGGTTTAGGAGATATAGACTCCTTATTAATAATTTTTGGAAAATCCGTTATCTGTTGATTGATTCTTAAAAATCTCGGCGAAATGAGACCAAAGTATTATTTACGAATTTTTCATTATTATGCTTGTTTAGGAGATATAGCCTCCTTGATTCTTGAAAATCTCGACGAAATGAGACCAAAATATTATGTACGAATTTTCCGTTTTTTGGCTAGTTTAGTAGATATGGACTCCTTAAAAAATGTTTTTTGAAAATCCGTTATTTGTTGATTGATATTTGAACATCTAGGCGAAATGAGACCAAAATATTTTGTACGAATTTTCCGTTTTTTGGCTAGCTTAGGAGATATAGCCTCTTTAAAATATATTTTGTGAAAATCCCTTATTTGTTGATTGATTCTAGAATATATTGACAAATTAAGACCAAAATAATAAATGTATATTTTTTGAAAATCCGGTATTTGTTGATTGATTCTTGAAAATCTCGACGAAATGAGACCAAATTATTATGTACGAATTTTCCATTTTTTAGGCTAGTTTAGGAGATATAGACTCCTTAATAAATATTTTTGGAAAATTCGTTATCTGTTGATTGATTCTTAAAAATCTCGGCGAAATGAGACCAAAGTATTATTTACGAATTTTTCATTATTATGCTTGTTTAGGAGATATAGCCTCCTTAATAAATATTTTTGGAAAATCCGTTATCTGTTGATTGATTCTTAAAAATCTCGGCAAAATGAGACTAAAATATTATGTACGAATTTTCCGTTATTTGGCTAGTTTAGGAGATACAGCCTCCTTAATAAATATTTTTGGAAAATCCGTTATCTGTTGATTGATTCTTGAACATCTCTGCGAAATGAGACCCAAATATTATGTACGAATTTTCCGTTATTTGGCTAGTTTAGTAGATATGGACTCGGCGAAATGACACCAAAGTATTATTTACGAATTTTTCATTATTATGCTTGTTTAGGAGATATAGCCTCCTTAATAAATATTTTTGGAAAATCCGTTATCTGTTGATTGATTCTTCATTATCTCGTCGAAATGAGACCAAAATATTATGTACGAATTTTCCGTTTTTTAGGCTAATTTAGGAGATATAGACTCCTTATAAATAATTTTGGAAAATCCGTTATCTGTTGATTGATTCTTCATTATCTCGACGAAATGAGACCAAAGTATTATGTACGAATTTTCCGTTTTTTGGGTAGTTTAGGAGATATAGCCTCCTTAATAAATATTTTTGGAAAATCCGTTATCTGTTGATTGATTCTTAAAAATCTCGGCAAAATGAGACTAAAATATTATGTACGAATTTTCCGTTATTTGGCTAGTTTAGGAGATACAGCCTCCTTAATAAATATTTTTGGAAAATCCGTTATCTGTTGATTGATTCTTGAACATCTCTGCGAAATGAGACCCAAATATTATGTACGAATTTTCCGTTATTTGGCTAGTTTAGTAGATATGGACTCCTTAAAAAATGTTTTTTGAAAATCCGTTATTTGTTGATTGATTCTTGAACATCTCGGCGAAATGAGACCAAAATATTTTGTACGAATTTTTCATTTTTTGGCTAGCTTAGGAGATATAACCTCTTTAAAATATATTTTGTGAAAATCCCTATTTGTTGATTGATTCTAGAATATATTGAAAAATTAAGACCAAAATAATAAATGTGTATTTTTTGAAAATCCGGTATTTGTTGATTGATTCTTGAAAATCTCGACGAAAGGAGACCAAATTATTATGTACGAATTTTCCGTTATTTGGCTAGTTTAGGAGATACAGCCTCCTTAATAAATATTTTTTGAAAATCCGTTATCTGTTGATTGATTCTTCAATATCTCGACGAAATGAGACCAAAATATTATGTACGAATTTTCCGTTTTTTGGCTAGTTTAGTAGATATAGACTCCTTATAAATATTTTTGGAAAATCCGTTATGTGTTGATTGATTCTTAAAAATCTCGGCGAAATGACACCAAAGTATTATTTACGAATTTTTCATTATTATGCTTGTTTAGGAGATATAGCCTCCTTAATAAATATTTTTGGAAAATCCGTTATCTGTTGATTGATTCTTCATTATCTCGACGAAATGAGACCAAAATATTATGTAAGAATTTTCCATTTTTTAGGCTAGTTTTGGAGATATAGCCTCCTAAAAAAATATTTTTTGAAAATCCATTATTTGTTGATTGATTGTCGAAAATCTCGGCGAAATGAGACTAAAATAGTATTTACGAATTTTCCGTTATTTGGCTAGTTTAGTAGATATGGACTCCTTAAAAAATGTTTTTTGAAAATCCGTTATTTGTTGATTGATTCTTGAACATCTCGGCGAAATGAGACCAAAATATTTTGTACGAATTTTCCGTTTTTTGGCTAGCTTAGGAGATATAGCCTCTTTAAAATATATTTTGTGAAAATCCCTTATTTGTTGATTTTTTCTAGAATATCTTGACAAATTAAGACCAAAATAATAAATGTATATTTTTTGAAAATCCGGTATTTGTTGAATGATTCTTGAAAATCTCGACGAAATGAGACCAAATTATTATGTACGAATTTTCCGTTTTTTGGCTAGTTTAGGAGATATAGTTTCGTTATAAATATTTTTGGAAAATCCGTTATGTGTTGATTGATTCTTAAAAATCTGGGCGAAATGACACCAAAGTATTATTTACGAATTTTTAATTATTATGCTTGTTTAGGAGATATAGCCTCCTTAATAAATATTTTTGGAAAATCCGTTATCTGTTGATTGATTCTTCATTATCTCGTCGAAATGAGACCAAAATATTATGTACGAATTTTCCGTTTTTTAGGCTAATTTAGGAGATAAAGACTCCTTATAAATAATTTTGGAAAATCCGTTATCTGTTGATTGATTCTTCATTATCTCGACGAAATGAGACCAAAGTATTATGTACGAATTTTCCGTTTTTTGGGTAGTTTAGGAGATAAAGCCTCTTTAAAAAAATATTTTTGAAAAATCCGTTTTTTGTTGATTGATTCTAGAATATCTTGACGAAATGAGTTCAAAATATTATCTACGAATTTTCCGTTATTTGGCTAGTTTAGGAGATATGGACTCCTTAAAAAATGTTTTTTGAAAATCCGTTATTTGTTGATTGATTCTTAAAAATCTCGGCAAAATGAGGCTAAAATATTATGTACGAATTTTCCGTTATTTGCCTAGTTTAGGAGATACAGCATCCAAAATAAATATTTTTGGAAAATCCGTTATCTGTTGATTGATTCTTCAATATCTCGACGAAATGAGACCAAAGTATTATGTACGAATTTTCCGTTTTTTGGGTAGTTTAGGAGATAAAGCCTCTTTAAAAAAATATTTTTGGAAAATCCGTTATTTGTTGATTGATTCTAGAATATCTTGACGAAATGAGTTCAAAATATTATGTACAAATTTTCCGTTATTTGGCTAGTTTAGGAGATATGGAGTTTTAAAAAAATGTTATTTGAAAATCCGTAATTTGTTGATTGATTCTTGAACATCTCTGCGAAATGAGACCAAAATATTATGTACGAATTTTCCGTTTTTTGGATAGTTTAGGAGATATAGCCTCCTTAAAATATATTTTGTGAAAATCCGTTATTTGTTGATTGATTCTAGAATATCTTGACGAAATGAGTTCAAAATATTATGTACAAATTTTCCGTTATTTGGCTGGTTTAGGAGATATGAACTTCTTAAAAAATGTTTTTTGAAAATCCGTAATTTGTTGATTGATTCTTGAACATCTCTGCGAAATGAGACCAAAATATTATGTACGAATTTTCCGTTTTTTGGATAGTTTAGGAGATATAGCCTCCTTAAAATATATTTTGTGAAAATCCGTTATTTGTTGATTGATTCTAGAATATTTTGACAAATTAAGACCAAAATATTATGTACGAATTTTTCGTTTTTTGGGTAGTTAAGAAGATATAGCCCCTTTAAAATAGATTTTTGGAAAATCCGTTATTTGTTGATTGATTCTTGAAAATCTCGGCGAAATGAGACTAAACTATTATGTACGAATTTTCCGTTATTTGGCTAATTTAGTAGATATGGACTCCTTAATAAATGTTTTTTTAAAATCCGTTATTTGTTGATTGATTCTTGAACATCTCAGCGAAATGAGACCAAAATATTATGTACGAATTTTCCGTTTATTGGCTAGTTTAGGAGATATAGCCTCCTTAAAATATATTGTGTGAAAATCCCTTATTTGTTGATTGATTCTATTGTAGAATATCTTGACAAATTAAGACCAAAATAATAAGTGTATATTTTTTGAAAATCAGTTATTTGTTGATTGATTCTTGAAAATCTCGAAGAAATGAGACCAAAGTATTATGTACGAATTTTCCGTTTTTTGGGTAGTTTAGGAGATATAGCCTCCTTAAATATATATTTTGTGAAAATCCCTTATTTGTTGATTGATTCTAGAATATATTGACAAATTAAGACCAAAATAATATATGTATATTTTTTGAAAATCCGTTATTTGTTGATTGATTCTTAAAAATCTCGGCGAAATGAGACCAAAGTATTATTTACGAATTTTTCATTATTATGCTTGTTTAGAAGATATAGCCTCCTTAATAAATATTTTTGGAAAATCCGTTATCGGTTGATTGATTCTTAAAAATCTCGGCAAAATGAGACTAAAATATTATGTACGAATTTTCCGTTATTTGGCTAGTTTAGGAGATACAGCCTCCTTAATAAATATTTTTGGAAAATCCGTTATCTGTTGATTGATTCTTCAATATCTCGACGAAATAAGACCAAAGTATTATGTACGAATTTTCCGTTATTTGGCTAGTTTAGGAGATACAGCCTCTTTAAAAAAATATTTTTGGAAAATCCGTTATTTGTTGATTGATTCTAGAATATCTTGACGAAATGAGTTCAAAATATTATGTACGAATTTTCCGTTATTTGGCTAGTTTAGAAGATATGTACTTCTTAAAAAATGTTTTTTGAAAATCCGTAAGTTGTCGATTGATTTTTGAACATCTCGGCGAAATGAGACCAAAATATTATGTACGAATTTTTCGTTTTTTGGATAGTTTAGGAGATATAGCCTCCTTAAAATATATCTTGTGAAAATCCGTTATTTGTTGATTGACTCTAGAATATTTTGACAAATTAAGACCAAAATATTATGTACGAATTTTTCGTTTTTTGGGTAGTTTAGAAGATATAGCCCCTTTAAAATAGATTTTTGGAAAATCCGTTATTTGTTGATTGATTCTTGAAAATCTCGGCGAAATGAGACAAAAATATTATGTACGAATTTTCCGTTATTTGGCTAGTTTAGTAGATATGGACTCCTTAAAAAATGTTTTTTGAAAATCCGTTATTTGTTGATTGATTCTTAAACATCTCGGCGAATTGAGACCAAAATATTATGTACGAATTTTCCGTTTTTTGGGTAGTTTAGGAGATATAGCCTCCTTAAAATATATTGTGTGAAAATCCCTTATTTGTTGATTGATTCTAGAATATCTTGACAAATTAAGACCAAAATAATAAGTGTATATTTTTTGAAAATCCGTTATTTGTTGATTGATTCGCTTTCTTGGCTGCGGTGACTGCAGCGCTCTCTTGGCCGCGGTGACTGCAGCGCTCTCTTGGCCGCGGTGACTGCAGCGCTCTCTTGGCTGCGGTGACTGCAGCGCTCTCTCGGCTGCGGTGACTGCAGCGCTCTCTCGGCTGCGGTGACTGCAGCGCTCTCTCGGCTGCGGTGACTGCAGCGCTCTCTTGGCTGCGGTGACTGCAGCGCTCTCTCGGCTGCGGTGACTGCAGCGCTCTCTTGGCTGCGGTGACTGCAGCGCTCTCTCGGCTGCGGTGACTGCAGCGCTCTCTCGGCTGCGGTGACTGCAGCGCTCTCTTGGCTGCGGTGAGTGCAGCGCTCTCTTGGCCGCGGTGACTGCAGAGCTCTCTTGGCTGCGGTGACTGCAGCGCTCTCTTGGCTGTGGTGACTGCAGCGCTCTCTTGGCTGCGCTTGCTCTGTCGTTCGGCTGCGCTTCTTTCGTTCGGCTGTGCTTGCTCTGTCGTTCGGCGCTCGCTTGCTCTGTCGTTCCGCTCGCTCTGCTGCGGCGCTCACTCTGTTGTTTTGCTGCGTTCGTTCTTTCGTTCGACTGCGCTTGCTCTGTCTTTCCGCTCGCTCTGCTACGGCGCTCGCTCTGTCGTTCGGCTGCCCTCGCTCTGTCGTTCGGCTGCGCTTGCTCTGTCGTTCGGTGCTCGCTCTGCTGCGGCGCTCACTCTGTTGTTTGGCTGTGTTCGCTCTTTCGTTCGACGTTCGCTCTGCTGCGGCGCTCGCTCTGTCGTTCTGGCTGCGCTCGCTCTGTCGTTTGGCTGCGCTCGCTCTGCCGTTCGGCGCTCGTTCTGCTGCGGCGTTCGCTCTGTCGTTCGGCGCTCGCTCTGCTGCGGCGCTCGCTCTGTCGTTTGGCTGGTGTTCGCTCTGTCGTTCGACGCTCGCTCTGCTGTGGCGCTCGCTCTGTCGTTTGGCTGCGCTCGCCTTTTCCCATTGTCTGACTGTACTTGATCTCTCCGTTGGTTTTCGGCTGCACCTGTTGTTTTCCCGTTACTTTCGAGCTGCGCTTGCTCTCTCTGCTGGTGTTTGACGTCCGCGTGGTGAGCGAGCCTATACCCTGTAACCACTTATACCTACTCTTAGGGTAGTCTGACTCGACTAAAAAGAAGGGTTTTATCTAATTACATGCTAATAATAAGAAGAAAGATAATATATATAAAAATAACAAAAAATGTGGGGGCTCAAATTTGAGTCTTTACACCCCCCCCCCTTACTATTCCAATGGAAAGCAAATTCGTCACCCGAAATATAGTTCCTTCTACTTGGACGGCGAAGCGTACGCGGTGGTGGGCACTCCAGGCGTGCTGCGTCCGGATTTGGGCCACTACCAATTCGGGCAGCCGACGTCCAGGTGTGGCGACTCGCCATATGGGTGGGGCTTCGACCCTTGATTCTTCCTTGTTATTTTTGTGTCCTTGATCGTTTTGTGTCCTTAGTCGTTGTCCTTGGCCCTTGCTCGTGGTCGTCCTGGTCCTGGTGGTTGGCTGTCACATTCGATCGTTCTGTGTTTTGCTCCGGGTGTTTGATGGCGGTTGCGCGGTTGCCGGCTGCATCTCCTTGCTCTGTGTCCTGATTCCTGCGTGAGCTGCTAGCCGCGCGGTTGCCGGCTGCATCTCTCTGTTCTATGGGCTGGTCCTTGTGCGTGTCCTGATTCCTGTGTTCCGGGTCCTGGCTCTTCATTGGTGTGGCGGTTCGGGTTCCCAGGTGCAATGTCACTCCCTCGCAGGTTAGAGTCGTGTTGATGGCCCCAAGGAAATCCAGTCCCAGCAACACGTCGTCCAGTACAACGGGTAATATTAACATCTGCACCTGGGTGCAAGATGTTCCCAGTTGTATGTCCGCCCATGTTGCTTGCGTGAGTTCCTTCCGGGTGCCATCTGCTAAGGCGACCACTGTCTTCACCTGGCATAGGTTCTCTGGGTTCTCGATCTTCTGTGCCAGACGTTCTCCGATGGAGCTCCTCGTTGCCCCTGTGTCGACGGTTGCCCACACCACGTATCCTTCGATTATAATTCGGGCCGAGATGCGTCCGCCGTGGACTCGCAATAATCTTGCTACTTCCGGATGGTTGTGGTCGCTGCCCCCGCTGCATCCAGTTTCAGTGAGGGCGGTTGTCCGTTTCCCGACGTTTGGGTCGGGCAACAGTCCACAGTGCGCACTCCCCGCTTGCCGCATGTCCAGCAGAAGAAGATTGTCTGCCCTTGACATTCCCGACTGAAGTGTCCTACTTCCCCGCAGTTCCGGCAGGCCTCTCGGACGTTGATCTTCCCCTGTTCCTCTGAAGTCGTCGGGTCCGGTGGCACGTTGAGGTTGGGGTGCGACGATGCCCCTCGTTGAGCGCCGTTCCGTGCATTACCTGTCCCCCTCGTCTGCTGTTGGTACGAACTCCACCGACTGAAGTGTCCTACTTCCCCGCAGTTCCGGCAGGCCTCTCGGACGTTGATCTTCCCCTGTTCCTCTGAAGTCGTCGGGTCCGGTGGCACGTTGAGGTTGGGGTGCGACGATGCCCCTCGTTGAGCGCCGTTCCGTGCATTACCTGTCCCCCTCGTCTGCTGTTGGTACGAACTCCACCGTTGTTGCTGTTGTTCCCGCTCCCTAGTGACTTCGTAATTTATTACCAGGGCCGTCAATTCCCGGAGTGTCTGGAAGTCGGTCCGCCTTACGAAGAGTTGGTATATCGGTTGCAGGTTTTCGTAAACCCTCTCCAGTTCCTGGGCCTCCGTGTATCCGGCTCTGCGCATCATCAGGCGAATGTCGACCATATATGTTTTGTATGGTTCCCCCGCCTTCTGATAGCGCAGTCGGATCTCATCCTCCAGTCGCTGGAAGTAACGAGGCAGCAGGAAAAAATCGAGGAATTCCTTCCGAAAGACGGTCCACGTCTCTCCTTGCAGTCCGCTTGTCCGGAACCAATCCTCGGCGGTACCCGTTAACAATTCTGGGAGGACCTGTGGAATGTCTCTGGTGTCGATCCTGTACGTCGTTGCTCGTTCCTCCAATCTTTCGACGAAACGCAGGGGGTCTGATTTGCCGTCGAAAGTGATTCCCCATCTGCGCATGCGGTCCGCTGTGTGGGCCAGGGTCATGCTATCGTGTCGCTCGGATCCTTCCGAGCACTCTGGTTCCTGTCGCTCGGTTGCTCGGAGTGCTGGGGGTACGGGCACGGGGATGGTCAGATTCGGCACTATTGGTTTTAACTCCTCGGGCGGCCTATTGCTTATCCTCGGCCGATCGTCCATCGTGAGTGGCCTTGCTGGTGAACTCCCGGCCGTCCTGTCAGTGGGAAGTCTCCTGTCCAGACTCACGGCATTGCCAAATTGCGCCTCTAGGGTGGCCAACCGCTCCAAGGTGGCCGATGAGTGGTCCTTCCTGTGGATGAAGGTGGTCATGCGGGACCGCAATTCCTCCACGGTGCCTCCTCGGTCCAAGTTAAATTCGTCAGCCAGTGCCTCCAGTTCCGGCTTCCTCCGGAAAGAGATCCAGCGGACGCCCACCATCGTTGGTTCCTGTCTCGTTCTATTCGGCTTGAAAAGTTTCCCGTGTTTTCCTCGGTGTCTCGGGTTGGTATTTACGCTGGCTCGAGGATGTCCTTATTCGCGACTCGGCGGCGATTAACCTGGTTCCAGGATGTGTTGTCGTACGCGGCGGGGTTTTTTTTTCACTTGGCACTTTTTTTGGATTCTCTTGGAGATCTCCTTTTCTTCTTTTAAATTTTTATTGTACTTGTTTTCTTTAGCTTGGTCCCGATGTGCTCACTTGGGCTGCTGCTGCTTGACTGCCTTTTGCCAGCCAGCAGCCCGCCTTATATACAGAATGATCGGGCTTCGGGCGACCCGATCGGAAAACACGATGGCCCTCGGCTCGCTCACCCCCCGATGGCGACTTCGGCAGGTCCCCTTCTCTCTCCCGTCGAGTTATCTCGGGCGAGAGGTGCGGTGTTAGGCGCCGAACAACAGAGCGAACGCCGCAGCAGAGCGAGCGCCGAACGACAGAGCGAGCGAGCGCCGAACGACAGAGCAAGCACAGCCGAACGACAGAGCAAGCGCAGCCGAACGACAGAGCGAGCGCAGCCAAACGGCAGAGTGAGCGCCGCAGCAGAGTGAGCGCCGAACGACAGAGCAAGCTAGCGACGAACGACAGAGCAAGCGCAGCCGAACGACAGAGTGAGCGCCGCAGCAGAGCGAGCGCCGAACGACAGAGCGAGCGCCGCAGCAGAACGAGCGCCGAACGGCAGAGCGAGCGCAGCCAAACGACAGAGCGAGCGCAGCCAAACGACAGAGCGAGCGCCGCAGCAGAGCGAACGTCGAACGAAAGAGCGAACACAGCCAAACAACAGAGAAATGAGACTAAACTATTATGTACGAATTTTCCGTTATTTGGCTAGTTTAGTAGATATGGACTCCTTAATAAATGTTTTTTTAAAATCCGTTATTTGTTGATTGATTCTTGAACATCTCGGCGAAATGAGACCAAAATATTATGTACGAATTTTCCGTTTATTGGCTAGTTTAGGAGATATAGCCTCCTTAAAATATATTGTGTGAAAATCCCTTATTTGTTGATTGATTCTATTGTAGAATATCTTGACAAATTAAGACCAAAATAATAAGTGTATATTTTTTGAAAATCAGTTATTTGTTGATTGATTCTTGAAAATCTCGAAGAAATGAGACCAAAGTATTATGTACGAATTTTCCGTTTTTTGGGTAGTTTAGGAGATATAGCCTCCTTAAATATATATTTTGTGAAAATCCCTTATTTGTTGATTGATTCTAGAATATATTGACAAATTAAGACCAAAATAATATATGTATATTTTTTGAAAATCCGTTATTTGTTGATTGATTCTTAAAAATCTCGGCGAAATGAGACCAAAGTATTATTTACGAATTTTTCATTATTATGCTTGTTTAGAAGATATAGCCTCCTTAATAAATATTTTTGGAAAATCCGTTATCGGTTGATTGATTCTTAAAAATCTCGGCAAAATGAGACTAAAATATTATGTACGAATTTTCCGTTATTTGGCTAGTTTAGGAGATACAGCCTCCTTAATAAATATTTTTGGAAAATCCGTTATCTGTTGATTGATTCTTCAATATCTCGACGAAATAAGACCAAAGTATTATGTACGAATTTTCCGTTATTTGGCTAGTTTAGGAGATACAGCCTCTTTAAAAAAATATTTTTAGAAAATCCGTTATTTGTTGATTGATTCTAGAATATCTTGACGAAATGAGTTCAAAATATTATGTACGAATTTTCCGTTATTTGGCTAGTTTAGAAGATATGTACTTCTTAAAAAATGTTTTTTGAAAATCCGTAAGTTGTCGATTGATTCTTGAACATCTCGGCGAAATGAGACCAGAATATTATGTACGAATTTTTCGTTTTTTGGATAGTTTAGGAGATATAGCCTCCTTAAAATATATCTTGTGAAAATCCGTTATTTGTTGATTGACTCTAGAATATTTTGACAAATTAAGACCAAAATATTATGTACGAATTTTTCGTTTTTTGGGTAGTTTAGAAGATATAGCCCCTTTAAAATAGATTTTTGGAAAATCCGTTATTTGTTGATTGATTCTTGAAAATCTCGGCGAAATGAGACAAAAATATTATGTACGAATTTTCCGTTATTTGGCTAGTTTAGTAGATATGGACTCCTTAAAAAATGTTTTTTGAAAATCCGTTATTTGTTGATTGATTCTTGAACATCTCGGCGAATTGAGACCAAAATATTATGTACGAATTTTCCGTTTTTTGGGTAGTTTAGGAGATATAGCCTCCTTAAAATATATTGTGTGAAAATCCCTTATTTGTTGATTGATTCTAGAATATCTTGACAAATTAAGACCAAAATAATAAGTGTATATTTTTTGAAAATCCGTTATTTGTTGATTGATTCGCTTTCTTGGCTGCGGTGACTGCAGCGCTCTCTTGGCTGCGGTGACTGCAGCGCTCTCTCGGCTGCGGTGACTGCAGCGCTCTCTCGGCTGCGGTGACTGCAGCGCTCTCTCGGCTGCGGTGACTGCAGCGCTCTCTCGGCTGCGGTGACTGCAGCGCTCTCTCGGCTGCGGTGACTGCAGCGCTCTCTCGGCTGCGGTGACTGCAGCGCTCTCTTGGCTGCGGTGACTGCAGCGCTCTCTCGGCTGCGGTGACTGCAGCGCTCTCTTGGCTGCGGTGACTGCAGCGCTCTCTCGGCTGCGGTGACTGCAGCGCTCTCTCGGCTGCGGTGACTGCAGCGCTCTCTTGGCTGCGGTGAGTGCAGCGCTCTCTTGGCCGCGGTGACTGCAGAGCTCTCTTGGCTGCGGTGACTGCAGAGCTCTCTTGGCTGCGGTGACTGCAGCGCTCTCTTGGCTGCGGTGACTGCAGCGCTCTCTTGGCTGTGGTGACTGCAGCGCTCTCTTGGCTGCGCTTGCTCTGTCGTTCGGCTGCGCTTGCTCTGTCGTTCGGCGCTCACTCTGCTGCGGCGCTCACTCTGTCGTTTGGCTGCGCTCGCTCTGTCGTTCGGCTGCGCTTGCTCTGTCGTTCGGCGCTCGCTTGCTCTGTCGTTCGGCGCTCGCTTTGCTGCGGCGCTCACTCTGTTGTTTGGCTCGTTCGCTCTTTCGTTCGACTGCGCTTGCTCTGTCGTTCCGCTCGCTCTGCTACGTCGCTCGCTCTGTTGTTCGGCTGCGCTCTCTCTGTCGTTCGGCTGCGCTTGCTCTGTCGTTCGGAGCTCGCTCTGCTGCGGCGCTCACTCTGTTGTTTGGCTGTGTTTGCTCTTTCGTTCGACGTTCGCTCTGCTGCGGCGCTCGCTCTGTCGTTTGGCTGCGCTCGCTCTGTCGTTTGGCTGCGCTCGCTCTGTCGTTTGGCTGCGCTCGCTCTGTCGTTCGGCGCTCGTTCGGCTGCGCTTGCTCTGTCGTTTGGCTGCGTTCGCTCTGTCGTTCGGCGCTCGCTCTGCTGTGGCGCTCGCTCTGTCGTTTGGCTGCGCTCGCCTTTTCCCATTGTCTGACTGTACTTGATCTCTCCGTTGGTTTTCGGCTGCACCTGTTGTTTTCCCGTTACTTTCGAGCTGCGCTTGCTCTCTCTGCTGGTGTTTGACGTCCGCGTGGTGAGCGAGCCTATACCCTGTAACCACTTATACCTACTCTTAGGGTAGTCTGACTCGACTAAAAAGATGGGTTTTATCTAATTACATGCTAATAATAAGAAGAAAGATAATATATATAAAAATAACAAAAAATGTGGGGGCTCAAATTTGAGTCTTCACACCCCCCCCCCTTACTATGTAAAGCAAATGCGTCACCCGAAATATAATTCCGTCTACTTGGACGGCGAACCGTACGCGGTGGTGGGCACTCCAGGCGTGCTGCGTCCGGATTTGGTCCACTACCAATTCGGGCAGCCGACGTCCAGGTGTGGCGACTCGCCATATGGGTGGGGCTTCGACCCTTGATTCTTCCTTGTTATTTTTGTGTCCTTGATCGTTTTGTATCCTTGGTCGTTGTCCTTGGCCCTTGCTCGTGGTCGTCCTGGTCCTGTTGGTTGGCTGTCACATTCGATCGTTCTGTGTTTTGCTCCGGGTGTTTGATGGCGGTCGCGCGGTTGCCGGCTGCATCTCCTTGCTCTGTGTCGTGATTCCTGTGTGAGATGCCAGCCGCGCGGTTGCCGGCTGCATCTCCTTGTTCTTCGTGCTGGTTCCTGTGTTCCGAGTTCTGGTTTCTGTGTGAGATGCCAGCCGCGGGGTTGCCGGCTGCATCTCCTTGTTCTACGTGCTGGTTCCTGTGTGAGAGGCCAGCCGCGCGGTTGCCGGCTGCATATCCTTGTTCTTCGTGCTGGTTCCTGTGTGAGAGGCCAGCCGCGCGGTTGCCGGCTGCACCTCCTTTTTCTACGTGCTGGTTCCTGTGTGAGAGGCCAGCCGCGCGGTTGCCGGCTGCATCTCCTTGCTCTGTGTCCTGTTTCTTGTGTGAGATGCCAGCCGCGCGGTTGCCGGCTGCATCTCCTTGTTCTACGTGCTGGTTCCTGTGTGAGATGCCAGCCGCGCGGTTGCCGGCTGCACCTCCTTGTTCTGCGTCCTGGTCCTTGTGCGTGTCCTGATTCCTGTGTTCCGGGTCCTGGCTCTTTGTGTGAGATGCCAGCCGCGGGGTTGCCGGCTGCATCTCCTTGTTCTAGCTTTCTTTTCCGTTGCGCTCGATGTGTCTTCTTGGGCTGCTGCTGCTTGACTCCTTTTGCCAGCCAGCAGCCCGCCTTATATACAGAATGATCGGGCTTCGGGCGACCCGATCGGAAAACACGATGGCCCTCGGCTCGCTCACCCCCCGATGGCGACTTCGGCAGGTCCCCTTCTCTCTCCCGTCGAGTTATCTCGGGCGAGAGGTGCGGTGCTAGGCGTCTGCCTACGGGCCTCGTGTCTGCGAAAGTGCGCACCCCTTTTAACTTATTTGCCCTTGTCTCTTGTTAACCCCTGAATACCCTTGTTTCCTATATATATGTATATTCCCTCGATCGCGTATTCGCTGGTGTCTGTCACGTGCCTTCCCCTTTTCCCCTTCGCCTTTCCAACTGATAACTATATGTTTCCTTTTTTTCCTTTTAATTAACCTTTTGACTTGACGCGTGTCTGCCGTTAGGTTACGTGTTCTGCCTCAGCGCCCTCTCCCCCGGCTCCTCAGTCGGTCTCGTGGTTCTTTAGGCCACAGCCTCTCCTAGTTTCGTCTTTTCCGTCTCAGGGTCCCTGCTCGGGCGCCACCTGTAAGGTAGCGTCTGAAGGCTGGGGTGCGCTCAGTCGCGCCAGGGCCACATTACAGGAATAATTTGTAAAATTTGCTGAGACCCGAGCCGAAACCAAGAGAGTGACCTTCTGGGGTTTTGGGGTCATCGCAGAGACGAACACGTGGTGTCCCGCTGAGCCGGCATGGCCAACTTTGCAGCGTGTGTGTGTCGTTGAAAATCGTGCGCAACGGCCAACAAATGGGTCCAGTGGCCGCCCTCCCCCGCTTCGCTAATGGTCTCGGAGCCGGGTATTTACCTCAAGCCTCTGGGACCATCGACTAGCGGCTGCTCCAGAGGTTCCACTGTACGTGCTGGGTATTTACCGGCTTGCACGTCAGTGGAGCCACGGAGCAGTGTGAGGCCACGTGGGCACCTGTCCGCCTTTGCGCACGCCCACGCTGTGTGGCGACGCCTGACTAGTGGCCGCCCGCGAGATTGGGTTTATCTCGGAACCGGGTATTTACCTCGTGTTCCGGGATTCACCGACTCGCGGCTGTTCTCGAGGTTCCACTGTATGTGCTGGGTATTTACCGGCTTGCACACCAGTGGAACTCCGGAACAGTTTGGCCACGTCGTCTGGCGCCCCCTTCGCCCTCGCACACGCGCGCTCTGCCTATCGACGTCAGACCAGTGGCCACCATCCGTGACTCGGTTAATCTCGGAACTGGGTATTTACCTCGTGTTCCGGGATTCACCGGCTCGCGGTTGTTCTCGAGGCTCCACTGTATGTGCTGGGTATTTACCGGCTTGCACATCAGTGGAGCCCTGGAACAGCTTGGGCCACGTGGTCTCGCGTTCGCCGCCTGCGCCGACACATGCACACACTTATACACTCACACACTCACACATTCACGCGCCCTTTCGTTCCCTTACGCAGACATGCGCACTTTCGTTGGTGAACATCGTCTTTATTTCATTAACTTAGCCTAAAAAACTAACTAATACCTATGCCTACCCTTGCCCTACCTAAACACCGTCTCCTCTACCCCGGGAACCCGGGCCCTGCCTAAAATCAACCATCTGGCGGCTCGCTCACCTTGGTCCACGCGTCTTTACTTATATGTTTCTGCTTGTCCTCCTTTTTGCTTCCGCACGGTCTTAGTTCGCCACTTCCAGTGCCAAAATTAGCGCGTGCCGCAATTAATTTCCCCCTTCCATGTGCCGGCGTTAATCCCAGCAGCGCAGTCGCCAAGCATCAGCTATCCACGCACTCTGCCGCGCTCTCTCGGCTGCTGTGACTGCAGCGCTCTCTTGGCTGCGGTGACTGCAGCGCTCTCTTGGCTGCGGTGACTGCAGCGCTCTCTTGGCCGCGGTGACTGCAGCGCTCTCTTGGCTGCGGTGACTGCAGCGCTCTCTTGGCTGCGGTGACTGCAGCGCTCTCTTGGCTGCGGTGACTGCAGCGCTCTCTTGGCTGCGGTGACTGCAGCGCTCTCTTGGCTGCGCACGCTCTGTCGTTCGGCTGCGCTTGCTCTGTCGTTCGGCTGCGCTTGCTCTGTCGTTCGGCTGTGCTTGCTCTGTCGTTCGTCGCTTGCTTGCTCTGTCGTTCGGCGCTCACTCTGCTGCGGCGCTCGCTCTGTCGTTCGGCTGCGCTTGCTCTGTCGTTCGGCTGTGCTTGCTCTGTCGTTCGGCGCTCGCTTGCTCTGTCGTTCCGCTCGCTCTGCTGCGGCGCTCACTCTGTTGTTTTGCTGCGTTCGTTCTTTCGTTCGACTGCGCTTGCTCTGTCTTTCCGCTCGCTCTGCTACGGCGCTCGCTCTGTCGTTCGGCTGCCCTCGCTCTGTCGTTCGGCTGCGCTTGCTCTGTCGTTCGGTGCTCGCTCTGCTGCGGCGCTCACTCTGTTGTTTGGCTGTGTTCGCTCTTTCGTTCGACGTTCGCTCTGCTGCGGCGCTCGCTCTGTCGTTTGGCTGCGCTCGCTCTGTCGTTTGGCTGCGCTCGCTCTGCCGTTCGGCGCTCGTTCTGCTGCGGCGTTCGCTCTGTCGTTCGGCGCTCGCTCTGCTGCGGCGCTCGCTCTGTCGTTTGGCTGGTGTTCGCTCTGTCGTTCGACGCTTGCTCTGCTGTGGCGCTCGCTCTGTCGTTTGGCTGCGCTCGCCTTTTCCCATTGTCTGACTGTACTTGATCTCTCCGTTGGTTTTCGGCTGCACCTGTTATTTTCCCGTTACTTTCGAGCTGCGCTTGCTCTCTCTGCTGGTGTTTGACGTCCGCGTGGTGAGCGAGCCTATACCCTGTAACCACTTATACCTACTCTTAGGGTAGTCTGACTCGACTAAAAAGACGGGTTTTATCTAATTACATGCTAATAATAAGAAGAAAGATAATATATATAAAAATAACAAAAAATGTGGGGGCTCAAATTTGAGTCTTCACACCCCCCCCCTTACTATGTAAAGCAAATGCGTCACCCGAAATATAATTTCGTCTACTTGGACGGCGAACCGTACGCGGTGGTGGGCACTCCAGGCGTGCTGCGTCCGGATTTGGTCCACTACCAATTCGGGCAGCCGACGTCCAGGTGTGGCGACTCGCCATATGGGTGGGGCTTCGACCCTTGATTCTTCCTTGTTATTTTTGTGTCCTTGATCGTTTTGTGTCCTTGGTCGTTGGAAGTGGTCCTTCCTGTGGATGAAGGTGGTCATGCGGGACCGCAATTCCTCCACGGTGCCTCCTCGGTCCAAGTTAAATTCGTCAGCCAGTGCCTCCAGTTCCGGCTTCCTCCGGAAAGAGATCCAGCGGACGCCCACCATCGTTGGTTCCTGTCTCGTTCTATTCGGCTTGAAAAGTTTCCCGTGTTTTCCTCGGTGTCTCGGGTTGGTATTTACGCTGGCTCGAGGATGTCCTTATTCGCGACTCGGCGGCGATTAACCTGGTTCCAGGATGTGTTGTCGTACGCGGCGGGGTTTTTTTTTCACTTGGCACTTTTTTTGGATTCTCTTTTCTTCTTTTAAATTTTTATTGTACTTGTTTTCTTTAGCTTGGTCCCGATGTGCTCACTTGGGCTGCTGCTGCTTGACTGCCTCTTGCCAGCCAGCAGCCCGCCTTATATACAGAATGATCGGGCTTCGGGCGACCCGATCGGAAAACACGATGGCCCTCGGCTCGCTCACCCCCCGATGGCGACTTCGGCAGGTCCCCTTCTCTCACCCGTCGAGTTATCTCGGGCGAGAGGTGCGGTGTTAGGCGCCGAACAACAGAGCGAACGCCGCAGCAGAGCGAGCGCCGAACGACAGAGCGAGCGAGCGCCGAACGACAGAGCAAGCACAGCCGAACGACAGAGCAAGCACAGCCGAACGACAGAGCAAGCGCAGCCGAACGACAGAGCGAGCGCAGCCAAACGGCAGAGTGAGCGCCGCAGCAGAGTGAGCGCCGAACGACAGAGCAAGCAAGCGACGAACGACAGAGCAAGCGCAGCCGAACGACAGAGTGAGCGCCGCAGCAGAGCGAGCGCCGAACGACAGAGCGAGCGCTGCAGCAGAACGAGCGCCGAACGGCAGAGCGAGCGCAGCCAAACGACAGAGCGAGCGCAGCCAAACGACAGAGCGAGCGCCGCAGCAGAGCGAACGTCGAACGAAAGAGCGAACACAGCCAAACAACAGAGTGAGCGCCGCAGCAGAGCGAGCACCGAACGACAGAGCGAGCGCCGCAGCAGAACGAGCGCCGAACGGCAGAGCAAGCGCAGCCGAACGACAGAGCGAGCGCCGTAGCAGAGCGAGCGGAACGACAGAGCAAGCGCAGCCGAACGACAGAGCGAGCGCCGCAGCAGAGCGAGCGGAACGACAGAGCAAGCGCAGCCGAACGACAGAGCAAGCGCAGCCGAACGACAGAGCAAGCGCAGCCGAACGACAGAGCGAGCGCAGCCAAACGAGAGAGAGCTGCAGCCGAGAGAGCGTTGCAGTCACCGCAGTCGAGAGAGCGCTGCAGTCACCGCAGCCGAGAGAGCGCTGCAGTCACCGCAGCCGAGAGAGCGCTGCAGTCACCGCAGCCAAGAGAGCGCTGCAGTCACAGCAGCCGAGAGAGCGCGGCAGAGTGCGTGGATAGCTGATGCTTGGCGACTGCGCTGCTGGGATTAACGCCGGCACATGGAAGGGGGAAATTAATTGCGGCACGCGCTAATTTTGGCACTCGAAGTGGCGAACTTAGACCGTGCGGAAGCAAAAGGAGGACAAGCAGAAACATATAAGTAAAGACGCGTGGACCAAGGTGAGCGAGCCGCCAGATGGTTGATTTTAGGCAGGGCCCGGGTTCCCGGGGCAGAGGAGACGGTGTTTAGGTAGGGCAAGGGTAGGCATAGGTATTAGTTAGTTTTTTAGGCTAAGTTAATGAAATAAAGACGATGTTCACCAACGAAAGTGCGCATGTCTGCTCAAGGGAACGAAAGGGCGCGTGAATGTGTGAGTGTGTGAGTGTATAAGTGTGTGCATGTGTCGGCGCAGGCGGCGAACGCGAGACCACGTGGCCCAAGCTGTTCCAGGGCTCCACTGATGTGCAAGCCGGTAAATACCCAGCACATACAGTGGAGCCTCGAGAACAACCGCGAGCCGGTGAATCCCGGAACACGAGGTAAATACCCGGTTCCGAGATTAACCGAGTCACGGATGGTGGCCACTGGTCTGACGTCGATAGGCAGAGCGCGCGTGTGCGAGGGCGAAGGGGGCGCCAGACGGCGTGGCCAAACTGTTCCGGAGTTCCACTGGTGTGCAAGCCGGTAAATACCCAGCATATACAGTGGAACCTCGAGAACAGCCGCGAGTCGGTGAATCCCGGAACACGAGGTAAATACCCGGTTCCGAGATAAACCCAATCTCGCGGGCGGCCACTAGTCAGACGTCGCCACACAGCGTGGGCGTGCGCAAAGACGGACAGGCGTCCACGTGGCCTCACACTGCTCCGTGGCTCCACTGACGTGCAAGCCGGTAAATACCCAGCACGTACAGTGGAACCTCTGGAGCAGCCGCTAGTCGATGGTCCCAGAAGCTTGAGGTAAATACCCGGCTCCGAGACCATTAGCGAAGCGGGGGAGGGCGGCCACTGGATCCATTTGTTGGCCGTTGCGCACGATTTTCAACGACACACACACGCTGCAAAGTCGGCCATGCCGGCTCAGCGGGACACCACGTGTTCGTCTCTGCGATGACCCCAAAACCCCAGAAGGTCACTCTCTTGGTTTCGGCTCGGGTCTCAGCAAATTTTACAAATTATTCCTGTAAAGTGGCCCTGGCGCGACTGAGCGCACCCCAGCTTTCAGACGCTACCTTACGCCACCTGTAAGCTTGAGCCACGTGGTCTCGCGTTCGCCGCCTGCGCCGACACATGCACACACTTATACACTCACACATTCACGCGCCCTTTCGTTCCTTTGAGCATGCGCACTTTCATTGGTAAACATCGTCTTTATTTCATTAACTTAGCCTAAAAAAACTAACTAATACCTATGCCTACCCTTGCCCTACCTAAACACCGTCTCCTCTGCCCCGGGAACCCGGGCCCTGCCTAAAATCAACCATCTGGCGGCTCGCTCACCTTGGTCCACGCGTCTTTACTTATATGTTTCTGCTTGTCCTCCTTTTTGCTTCCGCACGGTCTAAGTTCGCCACTTCCAGTGCCAAAATTAGCGCGTGCCGCAATTAATTTCCCCCTTCCATGTGCCGGCGTTAATCCCAGCAGCGCAGTCGCCAAGCATCAGCTATCCACGCACTCTGCCGCGCTCTCTCGGCTGCTGTGACTGCAGCGCTCTCTTGGCTGCGGTGACTGCAGCGCTCTCTTGGCTGCGGTGACTGCAGCGCTCTCTCAGCTGCGGTGACTGGAGCGCTCTCTCGGCTGCGGTGACTGCAGCGCTCTCTCGGCTGCGGTGACTGCAACGCTCTCTCGGCTGTGGTGATTGCAGCTCTCTCTCGTTTGGCTGCGCTCGCTCTGTCGTTCGGCTGCGCTTGCTCTGTCGTTCGGCTGCGCTTGCTCTGTCGTTCGGCTGCGCTTGCTCTGTCGTTCGGCAGCGCTTGCTCTGTCGTTCCGCTCGCTCTGCTGCGGCGCTCGCTCTGTCGTTCGGCTGCGCTTGCTCTGTCGTTCCGCTCGCTCTGCTGCGGCGCTCGCTCTGTCGTTCGGCTGCGCTTGCTCTGTCGTTCCGCTCGCTCTGCTACGGCGCTCGCTCTGTCGTTCGGCTGCGCTCGCTCTGTCGTTCGGTGCTCGCTCTGCTGCGGCGCTCACTCTGTTGTTTGGCTGTGTTCGCTCTTTCGTTCGACGCTCGCTCTGCTGTGGCGCTCGCTCTGTCGTTTGGCTGCGCTCGCCTTTTCCCATTGTCTGACTGTACTTGATCTCTCCGTTGGTTTTCGGCTGCACCTGTTGTTTTCCGTTACTTTCGAGCTGCGCTTGCTCTCTCTCTGCTGGTGTTTGACGTCCGCGTGGTAACCACTTATACCTACTCTTAGGGTAGTCTGACTCGACTAAAAAGACGGGTTTTATCTAATTACATGCTAATAATAAGAAGAAAGATAATATATATAAAAATAACAAAAAATGTGGGGGCTCAAATTTGAGTCTTCACATAGAATATATTGACAAATTAAGACCAAGATAATAAATGTATATTTTTTGAAAATCCGGTATTTGTTGATTGATTCTTGAAAATCTCGACGAAATGAGACCAAATTATTATGTACGAATTTTCCATTTTTTAGGCTAGTATAGGAGATATAGCCTCCTTAAAATAGATTTTGTGAAAATCCCTTATTTGTTGATTGATTCTAGAATATATTGACAAATTAAGACCAAAATACTAAATGTATATTTTTTGAAAATCCGTTATTTGTTGATTGATTCTTGAAAATCTCGACGAAATGAGACCAAATTGTTATGTACGAATTTTCCATTTTTTAGGCTAGTTTAGGAGATATAGACTCCTTAATAAATATTTTTGGAAAATCCGTTATCTGTTGATTGATTCTTAAAAATCTCTGCGAAATGAGACCAAAATATTATTTACGAATTTTTCATTATTATGCTTGTTTAGGAGATATAGCCTCCTTAATAAATATTTTTGGAAAATCCGTTATCTGTTGATTGATTCTTCAATATCTCGACGAAATGAGACCAAAGTATTATGTACGAATTTTCCGTTTTTTGGGTAGTTTAGGAGATAAAGCCTCCTTAATAAATATTTTTGGAAAATCCGTTATCTGTTGATTGATTCTTCAATATCTCGACGAAATGAGACCAAAATATTATGTACGAATTTTCAGTTTTTTGTATAGTTTAGAAATATAGCCTCCTTAAAATATATTTTGTGAAAACCCGTTATTTGTTGATTGATTCTAGAATATTTTGACAAATTAAGACCAAAATATTATGTACGAATTTTTCCTTTTTGGGTAGTTTAGAAGATATAGCCCCTTTAAAATAGATTTTTGGAAAATCCGTTATTTGTTGATTGATTCTTAAAAATCTCGGCGAAATGAGACTAAAATATTATGTACGAATTTTCCGTTATTTCGCTAGTTTAGTAGATATGGACTCCTTAAAAAATGTTTTTTGGAAATCCGTTATTTGTTGATTGATTCTTGAACATCTCGGCGAAATGAGACCAAAATATTATGTACGAATTTTCCGTTTTTTGGCTAGTTTAGGAGATATAGCCTCCTTAAAATATATTGTGTGAAAATCCCTTATTTGTTGATTGATTCTAGAATATCTTGACAAATTAAGACCAAAATAATAAATGTATATATTTTGAAAATCCGTTATTTGTTGATTGATTCTTGAAAATCTCGACAAAATGAGACCAAAGTATTATGTACGAATTTTCCGTTTTTTGGGTAGTTTAGGAGATAAAGCCTCTTTAAAAAAATGTTTTTTCAAAATACGTTTTGTTGATTGATTCTTGAACATCTTGGCAAAATGAGACCAAAATATTATGTACGAATTTTCCGTTTTTTGGCTAGTTTAGGAGATATAGCCTCCTTAAAATAAATTTTGTGAAAATCCCTTATTTGTTGATTGATTCTAGAATATATTGACAAATTAAGACCAAAATAATATATGTATATTTTTTGAAAATCCGTTATTTGTTGATTGATTCTTGAAAATCTCGACGAAATGAGACCAAATTATTATGTACGAATTTTCCATTTTTTAGGCTAGTATAGGAGATATAGCTTCCTTAAAATAGATTTTGTGAAAATCCCTTATTTGTTGATTGATTCTAGAATATATTGACAAATTAAGACCAAAATAATATATGTATATTTTTTGAAAATCCGTTATTTGTTGATTGATTCTTGAAAATCTCGACGAAATGAGACCAAATTATTATGTACGAATTTTCCATTTTTTAGGCTAGTTTAGGAGATATAGACTCCTTAATAAATATTTTTGGAAAATCCGTTATCTGTTGATTGATTCTTAAAAATCTCTGCGAAATGAGACTAAAATATTATGTACGAATTTTCCGTTTTTTGGGTAGTTTACGAGATAAAGCCTCCTTAATTAGTATTTTTGGAAAATCCATTATCTGTTGATTGATTCTTCAATATCTCGACGAAATGAGACCAAAATATTATGTACGAAATTTCCGTTTTTTGGATAGTTTAGAAATATACCCTCCTTAAAATATATTTTGTGAAAACCCGTTATTTGTTGATTGATTCTAGAATATTTTGACAAATTAAGACCAAAATATTATGTACGAATTTTTCCTTTTTGGGTAGTTTAGAAGATATAGCCCCTTTAAAATAGATTTTTGGAAAATCCGTTATCTTTTGATTGATTCTTAAAAATCTCTGCGAAATGAGACCAAAGTATTTTTTACGAATTTTTCATTATTATGCTTGTTTAGGAGATATAGCCTCCTTAATAAATATTTTTGGAAAATCCGTTATCTGTTGATTGATTTTTAAAAATCTCGGCAAAATGAGACTAAAATATTATGTACGAATTTTCCGTTATTTGGCTAGTTTAGGAGATACAGCCTCCTTAATAAATATTTTTGGAAAATCCGTTATCTGTTGATTGATTCTTCAATATCACGACGAAATGAGACCAAAGTATTATGTACGAATTTTCCCCTTTTTTTGCGTAGTTTAGGAGATAAAGCCTCCTTAATAAATATTTTTGGAAAATCCGTTATCTGTTGATTGATTCTTCAATATCTCGACGAAATGAGACCAAAATATTATGTACGAATTTTCAGTTTTTTGTATAGTTTAGAAATATAGCCTCCTTAAAATATATTTTGTGAAAACCCTTTATTTGTTGATTGATTCTAGAATATTTTGACAAATTAAGACCAAAATATTATGTACGAATTTTTCCTTTTTGGGTAGTTTAGAAGATATAGCCCCTTTAAAATAGATTTTTGGAAAATCCGTTGTTTGCTGATTGATTCTTGAAAATCTCGGCGAAATGAGACTAATATATTATGTACGAATTTTCCGTTATTTGGCTAGTTTAGTAGATATGGACTCCATAAAAAATTGTTTTTTGGAAATCCGTTATTTGTTGATTGATTCTTGAACATCTCGGCGAAATGAGACCAAAATATTATGTACGAATTTTCCGTTTTTTGGCTAGTTTAGGAGATATAGCCTCCTTAAAATATATTGTGTGAAAATCCCTTATTTGTTGATTGATTCTAGAATATCTTGACAAATTAAGACCAAAATAATAAATGTATATATTTTGAAAATCCGTTATTTGTTGATTGATTCTTTAAAATCTCGACGAAATGAGACCAAAGTATTATGTACGAATTTTCCGTTTTTTGGGTAGTTTAGGAGATAAAGCCTCTTTAAAAAAATGTTTTTTGAAAATACGTTTTGTTGATTGATTCTTGAACATCTCGTCAAAATGAGACCAAAATATTATGTACGAATTTTCCGTTTTTTGGCTAGTTTAGGAGATATAGCCTCCTTAAAATAAATTTTGTGAAAATCCCTTATTTGTTGATTGATTCTAGAATATATTGACAAATTAAGACCAAAATAATAAATGTATATTTTTGAAAATCCGGTATTTGTTGATTGATTCTTGAAAATCTCGACGAAATGAGACAAATTATTATGTACGAATTTTCCATTTTTTAGGCTAGTATAGGAGATATAGCCTCCTTAAAATAGATTTTGTGAAAATCCCTTATTTGTTGATTGTCTCTAGAATATATTGACAAATTAAGACCAAAATAATATATGTATATTTTTTGAAAATCCGTTATTTGTTGATTGATTCTTGAAAATCTCGACGAAATGAGACCAAATTATTATGTACGAATTCTCCATTTTTTAGGCTAGTTTAGGAGATATAGACTCGTTAATAAATATTTTTGGAAAATCCGTTATCTGTTGATTGATTGTTAAAAATCTCTGCGAAATGAGACCAAAGTATTATTTACGAATTTTTCATTATTATGCTTGTTAAGGAGATATAGCCTCCATAATAAATATTTTTGGAAAATCCGTTATCTGTTGATTGATTCTTAAAAATCTCGGCAAAATGAGACTAAAATATTATGTACGAATTTTCCGTTTTTTGGGTAGTTTACGAGATAAAGCCTCCTTAAAATATATTGTGTGAAAATCCCTTATTTGTTGATTGATTCTAGAATATCTTGACAAATTAAGACCAAAATAATAAATGTATATATTTTGAAAATCCGTTATTTGTTGATTGATTCTTGAAAATCTCGACGAAATGATACCAAAGTATTATGTACGAATTTTCCGTTTTTTGGGTAGTTTAGGAGATAAAGCCTCTTTAAAAAAATGTTTTTTGAAAATACGTTATTTGTTGATTGATTCTTGAACATCTCGGCGAAATGAGACCAAAATATTATGTACGAATTTTCCGTTTTTTGGCTAGTTTAGGAGATATAGCCTCCTTAAAATATATTGTGTGAAAATCCCTTATTTGTTGATTGATTCTAGAATATCTTGACAAATTAAGACCAAAATAATAAATGTATATATTTTGAAAATCCGTTATTTGTTGATTGATTCTTGAAAATCTCGACGAAATGATACCAAAGTATTATGTACGAATTTTCCGTTTTTTGGGTAGTTTAGGAGATAAAGCCTCTTTAAAAAAATGTTTTTTGAAAATACGTTATTTGTTGATTGATTCTTGAACATCTCGGCGAAATGAGACCAAAATATTATGTACGAATTTTCCGTTTTTGGCTAGTTTAGGAGATATAGCTTCCTTAAAATATATTTTGTGAAAATCCGTTATTTGTTGATTGATTCTAGAATATATTGACAAATTAAGACCAAAATAATATATGTATATTTTTTGAAAATCCGTTATTTGTTGATTGATTCTTGAAAATCTCGACGAAATGAGACCAAATTATTATGTACGAATTTTCCATTTTAAGGCTAGTTTAGGAGATATAGACTCCTTAATAAATATTTTTGGAAAATCCGTTATCTGTTGATTGATTCTTAAAAATCTCGGCGAAATGAGACCAAAGTATTATTTACGAATTTTACATTATTATTATGCTTATTTAGGAGATATAGCCTCCTTAATAAATATATTTGGAAAATCCGTTATCTGTTGATTGATTCTTAAAAACCTCGGCAAAATGAGACTAAAATATTATGTGCGAATTTTCCGTTTTTTGGGTAGTTTAGGAGCTAAAGCCTCTTTAAAAAAATATTTTTGGAAAATCCGTTATTTGTTGATTGATTCTAGAATATCTTGACGAAATGAGTTCAAAATATTATGTACGAATTATCCGTTATTTGGCTAGTTTAGGAGATATGGACTCCTTAAAAAATGTTTTTTGAAAATCCATAATTTATTGATTGATTCTTGAACATCTCGGCAAAATGAGACCAAAATATTATGTACGAATTTTCCGTTTTTTGGCTAGTTTAGAAGATATAGCCTCCTTAAAATATATTTTGTGAAAATCCGTTATTTGTTGATTGATTCTAGAATATTTTGACAAATTAAGACCAAAATATTATGTACGAATTTTTCGTTTTTTGGGTAGTTTGGAAGATATAGCACCTTTAAAATAGATTTTTGGAAAATCCGTTATTTGTTGATTGATTCTTGAACATCTCGGCGAAATGAGTCCAAAATATTATGTACGAATTTTCCGATATTTGGCTAGTTTGGAAGATATAGCCTCCTTAAAATATATTGTGTGAAAATCCCTTATTTGTTGATTGATTCTAGAATATCTTGACGAAATGAGTTCAAAATATTATGTACGAATTTTCCGTTATTAGGCTAGTTTAGGAGATATGGACTCCTTAAAGAATGTTTTTTGAAAATCCGTAATTTGTTGATTGATTCTTGAACATCTCGGCGAAATGAGACCAAGATATTATGGACGAATTTTCCGTTTTTTGGCTAGTTTAGGAGATATAGCCTCCTTAAAATATATTGTGTGAAAATCCCTTATTTGTTGATTGATTCTAGAATATCTTGACGAAATGAGTTCAAAATATTATGTACGAATTATCCGTTATTTGGCTAGTTTAGGAGATATGGACTCCTTAAAAAATGTTTTTTGAAAATCCATAATTTATTGATTGATTCTTGAACATCTCGGCGAAATGAGACCAAAATATTATGTACGAATTTTCCGTTTTTTGGCTAGTTTAGAAGATATAGCCTCCTTAAAATATATTTTGTGAAAATCCGTTATTTGTTGATTGATTCTAGAATATTTTGACAAATTAAGACCAAAATATTATGTACGAATCTTTCGTTTTTTGGGTAGTTTGGAAGATATAGCACCTTTAAAATAGATTTTTGGAAAATCCGTTATTTGTTGATTGATTCTTGAACATCTCGGCGAAATGAGTCCAAAATATTATGTACGAATTTTCCGATATTTGGCTAGTTTGGAAGATATAGCCTCCTTAAAATATATTGTGTGAAAATCCCTTATTTGTTGATTGATTCTAGAATATCTTGACGAAATGAGTTCAAAATATTATGTACGAATTTTCCGTTATTAGGCTAGTTTAGGAGATATGGACTCCTTAAAGAATGTTTTTTGAAAATCCGTAATTTGTTGATTGATTCTTGAACATCTCGGCGAAATGAGACCAAGATATTATGTACGAATTTTCCGTTTTTTGGCTAGTTTAGGAGATATAGCCTCCTTAAAATATATTGTGTGAAAATCCCTTATTTGTTGATTGATTCTAGAATATCTTGACGAAATGAGTTCAAAATATGATGTACGAATTTTCCGTTATTTGGCTAGTTTAGGAGATATGGACTCCTTAAAGAATGTTTTTTGAAAATCCGTAATTTGTTGATTGATTCTTGAACATCTCGGCGAAATGAGACCAAAATATTATGTACGAATTTTCCGTTTTTTGGCTAGTTTAGGAGATATAGCCTATTTAAAATATATTTTGTGAAAATCCGTTATTTGTTGATTGATTCTAGAATATTTTGACAAATTAAGACCAAAATATTATGTACGAATTTTTCGTTTTTTGGGTAGTTTGGAAGATATAGCCCCTTTAAAATAGATTTTTGGAAAATCCGTTATTTGTTGATTGATTCTTGAACATCTCGGCGAAATGAGACCAAAATATTATGTACGAATTTTCCGTTTTTTGGCTAGTTTAGGAGATATAGCTTCCTTAAAATATATTTTGTGAAAATCCGTTATTTGTTGATTGATTCTAGAATATATTGACAAATTAAGACCAAAATAATATATGTATATTTTTTGAAATTCCGTTATTTTTGATTGATTCTTGAAAATCTCGACGAAATGAGACCAAATTATTATGTACGAATTTTCCATTTTTAGGCTAGTTTAGGAGATATAGACTCCTTAATAAATATTTTTGGAAAATCCGTTATCTGTTGATTGATTCTTAAAAATCTCGGCGAAATGAGACCAAAGTATTATTTACGAATTTTACATTATTATTATGCTTATTTAGGAGATATAGCCTCCTTAATAAATATATTTGGAAAATCCGTTATCTGTTGATTGATTTTTAAAAACCTCGGCAAAATGAGACTAAAATATTATGTGCGAATTTTCCGTTTTTTGGGTAGTTTAGGAGCTAAAGCCTCTTTAAAAAAATATTTTTGGAAAATCCGTTATTTGTTGATTGATTCTAGAATATCTTGACGAAATGAGTTCAAAATATTATGTACGAATTTTCCGTTATTTGGCTAGTTTAGGAGATATGGACTCCTTAAAAAATGTTTTTTGAAAATCCGTAATTTATTGATTGATTCTTGAACACCTCGGCGAAATGAGACCAAAATATTATGTACGAATTTTCCGTTTTTTGGCTAGTTTAGGAGATATAGCCTCCTTAAAATATATTTTGTGAAAATCCGTTATTTGTTGATTGATTCTAGAATATTTTGACAAATTAAGACCAAAATATTATGTACGAATTTATCGTTTTTTGGGTAGTTTGGAAGATATAGCACCTTTAAAATAGATTTTTTGAAAATCCGTTATTTGTTGATTGATTCTTGAACATCTCGGCGAAATGAGTCCAAAATATTATATACGAATTTTCCGTTATTTGGCTAGTTTGGAAGATATAGCCTCCTTAAAATATATTGTGTGAAAATCCCTTATTTGTTGATTGATTCTAGAATATCTTGACGAAATGAGTTCAAAATATTATGTACGAATTTTCCGTTATTTGGCTAGTTTAGGAGATATGGACTCCTTAAAGAATGTTTTTTGAAAATCCGTAATTTGTTGATTGATTCTTGAACATCTCGGCGAAATGAGACCAAGATATTATGTACGAATTTTCCGTTTTTTGGCTAGTTTAGGAGATATAGCCTCCTTAAAATATATTGTGTGAAAATCCCTTATTTGTTGATTGATTCTAGAATATTTTGACAAATTAAGACCAAAATATTATGTACGAATTTTTCCTTTTTGGGTAGTTTAGAAGATATAGCCCCTTTAAAATAGATTTTTGGAAAATCCGTTGTTTGCTGATTGATTCTTGAAAATCTCGGCGAAATGAGACTAAAATATTATGTACGAGTTTTCCGTTATTTCGCTAGTTTAGTAGATATGGACTCCTTAAAAAATGTTTTTTGGAAATCCGTTATTTGTTGATTGATTCTTGAACATCTCGGCGAAATGAGACCAAAATATTATGTACGAACTTTCCGTTTTTTTGCTAGTTTAGGAGATATAGCCTCCTTAAAATATATTGTGTGAAAATCCCTTATTTGTTGATTGATTCTAGAATATCTTGACAAATTAAGACCAAAATAATAAATGTATATATTTTGAAAATCCGTTATTTGTTGATTGATTCTTGAAAATCTCGACGAAATGATACCAAAGTATTATGTACGAATTTTCCGTTTTTTGGGTAGTTTAGGAGATAAAGCCTCTTTAAAAAAATGTTTTTTGAAAATACGTTATTTGTTGATTGATTCTTGAACATCTCGGCGAAATGAGACCAAAATATTATGTACGAATTTTCCGTTTTTGGCTAGTTTAGGAGATATAGCTTCCTTAAAATATATTTTGTGAAAATCCGTTATTTGTTGATTGATTCTAGAATATATTGACAAATTAAGACCAAAATAATATATGTATATTTTTTGAAAATCCGTTATTTGTTGATTGATTCTTGAAAATCTCGACGAAATGAGACCAAATTATTATGTACGAATTTTCCATTTTAAGGCTAGTTTAGGAGATATAGACTCCTTAATAAATATTTTTGGAAAATCCGTTATCTGTTGATTGATTCTTAAAAATCTCGGCGAAATGAGACCAAAGTATTATTTACGAATTTTACATTATTATTATGCTTATTTAGGAGATATAGCCTCCTTAATAAATATATTTGGAAAATCCGTTATCTGTTGATTGATTCTTAAAAATCTCGGCAAAATGAGACTAAAATATAATGTACGAATTTTCCGTTTTTTGGGTAGTTTAGGAGCTAAAGCCTCTTTAAAAAAATATTTTTGGAAAATCCGTTATTTGTTGATTGATTCTAGAATATCTTGACGAAATGAGTTCAAAATATTATGTACGAATTATCCGTTATTTGGCTAGTTTAGGAGATATGGACTCCTTAAAAAATGTTTTTTGAAAATCCGTAATTTATTGATTGATTCTTGAACATCTCGGCGAAATGAGACCAAAATATTATGTACGAATTTTCCGTTTTTTGGCTAGTTTAGGAGATATAGCCTCCTTAAAATATATTTTGTGAAAATCCGTTATTTGTTGATTGATTCTAGAATATTTTGACAAATTAAGACCAAAATATTATGTACGAATTTTTCGTTTTTTGGGTAGTTTGGAAGATATAGCACCTTTAAAATAGATTTTTGGAAAATCCGTTATTTGTTGATTGATTCTTGAACATCTCGGCGAAATGAGTCCAAAATATTATGTACGAATTTTCCGATATTTGGCTAGTTTGGAAGATATAGCCTCCTTAAAATATATTGTGTGAAAATCCCTTATTTGTTGATTGATTCTAGAATATCTTGACGAAATGAGTTCAAAATATTATGTACGAATTTTCCGTTATTTGGCTAGTTTAGGAGATATGGACTCCTTAAAGAATGTTTTTTGAAAATCCGTAATTTGTTGATTGATTCTTGAACATCTCGGCGAAATGAGACCAAGATATTATGTACGAATTTTCCGTTTTTTGGCTAGTTTAGGAGATATAGCCTCCTTAAAATATATTGTGTGAAAATCCCTTATTTGTTGATTGATTCTAGAATATCTTGACGAAATGAGTTCAAAATATTATGTACGAATTTTCCGTTATTTGGCTAGTTTAGGAGATATGGACTCCTTAAAGAATGTTTTTTGAAAATCCGTAATTTGTTGATTGATTCTTGAACATCTCGGCGAAATGAGACCAAAATATTATGTACGAATTTTCCGTTTTTTGGCTAGTTTAGGAGATATAGCCTATTTAAAATATATTTTGTGAAAATCCGTTATTTGTTGATTGATTCTAGAATATTTTGACAAATTAAGACCAAAATATTATGTACGAATTTTTCGTTTTTTGGGTAGTTTGGAAGATATAGCCCCTTTAAAATAGATTTTTGGAAAATCCGTTATTTGTTGATTGATTCTTGAACATCTCGGCGAAATGAGACCAAAATATTATGTACGAATTTTCCGTTTTATGGCTAGTTTAGGAGATATAGCTTCCTTAAAATATATTTTGTGAAAATCCGTTATTTGTTGATTGATTCTAGAATATATTGACAAATTAAGACCAAAATAATATATGTATATTTTTTGAAATTCCGTTATTTGTTGATTGATTCTTGAAAATCTCGACGAAATGAGACCAAATTATTATGTACGAATTTTCCATTTTTAGGCTAGTTTAGGAGATATAGACTCCTTAATAAATATTTTTGGAAAATCCGTTATCTGTTGATTGATTCTTAAAAATCTCGGCGAAATGAGACCAAAGTATTATTTACGAATTTTACATTATTATTATGCTTATTTAGGAGATATAGCCTCCTTAATAAATATATTTGGAAAATCCGTTATCTGTTGATTGATTCTTAAAAACCTCGGCAAAATGAGACTAAAATATTATGTGCGAATTTTCCGTTTTTTGGGTAGTTTAGGAGCTAAAGCCTCTTTAAAAAAATATTTTTGGAAAATCCGTTATTTGTTGATTGATTCTAGAATATCTTGACGAAATGAGTTCAAAATATTATGTACGAATTTTCCGTTATTTGGCTAGTTTAGGAGATATGGACTCCTTAAAGAATGTTTTTTGAAAATCCGTAATTTGTTGATTGATTCTTGAACATCTCGGCGAAATGAGACCAAGATATTATGTACGAATTTTCCGTTTTTTGGCTAGTTTAGGAGATATAGCCTCCTTAAAATATATTGTGTGAAAATCCCTTATTTGTTGATTGATTCTAGAATATTTTGACAAATTAAGACCAAAATATTATGTACGAATTTTTCGTTTTTTGGGTAGTTTGGAAGATATAGCCCCTTTAAAATAGATTTTTGGAAAATCCGTTATTTGTTGATTGATTCTTGAACATCTCGGCGAAATGAGTCCAAAATATTATATACGAATTTTCCGTTATTTGGCTAGTTTGGAAGATATAGCCTCCTTAAAAAATATTTTTTGAAAATCCGTTATTTGTTGATTGATTCTTGAACATCTCGGCGAAATGAGACCAAAATATTATGTACGAATTTTCCGTTTTTTGGGTAGTTTAGGAGATATAGCCTCCTTAAAATATATTGTGTGAAAATCCCTTATTTGTTGATTGATTCTAGAATATCTTGACAAATTTAGACCAAAATAATAAATGTATATTTTTTGAAAATCCGGTATTTGTTGATTGATTCTTGAAAATCTCGACGAAATGAGACCAATTTATTATGTACGAATTTTCAATTTTTTAGGCTAGTTTAGGAGATATAGACTTCCTAATAAATATTTTTGGAAAATCCGTTATCTGTTGATTGATTCTTCAATATCTCGACGAAATGAGACCAAAATATTATGTACGAATTTTCCGTTATTTGGCTAGTTTAGGAGATATGGACTCCTTAAAAAATGTTTTTTGGAAATCCGTTATTTGTTGATTGATTCTTGAACATCTCGGCGAAATGAGACCAAAATATTATGTACGAATTCTCCGTTTTTTGGGTAGTTTAGGAGATAAAGCCTCTTTAAAAAAATGTTTTTTGAAAATACGTTATTTGTTGATTGATTCTTGAACATCTCGGCGAAATGAGACCAAAATATTATGTACGAATTTTCCGTTTTTTGGGTAGTTTAGGAGATATAGCCTCCTTAAAATATATTTTGTGAAAATCCCTTATTTGTTGATTGATTCTAGAATATATTGACAAATTAAGACCAAAATATTAAATATATATTTTTTGAAAATCCGTTATTTGTTGATTGATTCTTGAAAATCTCGACGAAATGAGACCAAATTATTATGTACGAATTTTCCATTTTTTAGGTTAGTTTAGGAGATAAGACTCCTTAATAAATATTTTTGGAAAATCCGTTATCTGTTGATTGATTTTTCAATATCTCGACGAAATGAGACCAAAATATTAGGTACGAATTTTCCGTTTTTTGGCTAGTTTTGGAGATATAGCCTCTTAAAAAATATTTTTTGAAAATCCGTTATTTGTTGATTGATTCTTGAAAATCTCGACGAAATGAGACCAAATTATTATGTAAGAATTTTCCGTTTTTTGGCTAGTTTAGGAGATATAGCCTCCTAAAAAAATATTTTATGAAAATCCATTATTTGTTGATTGATTGTCGAAAATCTCGGCGAAATGAGACTAAAATATTATGCACGAATTTTCCGTTTTTTTGCTAGTTTAGGAAATATAGCCTCTTAAAAAAATATTTTTTGAAAATCCGTTATTTGTTGATTGATTCTTGAAAATCTCGACGAAATGAGACCAAATTATTATGTACGAATTTTCCGTTTTTTGGCTAGTTTAGGAGATATAGCCTCCTAAAAAAATATTTTTTGAAAATCCATTATTTGTGACTGCGGTGACTGCAGCGCTCTCTTGGCTGCGGTGACTGCAGCGCTCTCTTGGCCGCGGTGACTGCAGCGCTCTCTTGGCTGCGGTGACTGCAGCGCTCTCTTGGCTGCGGTGACTGCAGCGCTCTCTTGGCTGCGGTGACTGCAGCGCTCTCTTGGCTGCGCTCGCTCTGTCGTTCGGCTGCGCTTGCTCTGTCGTTCGGCTGTGCTTGCTCTGTCGTTCGTCGCTTGCTTGCTCTGTCGTTCGGCGCTCACTCTGCTGCGGCGCTCGCTCTGTCGTTCGGCTGCGCTTGCTCTGTCGTTCGGCTGTGCTTGCTCTGTCGTTCGGCGCTCGCTTGCTCTGTCGTTCCGCTCGCTCTGCTGCGGCGCTCACTCTGTTGTTTTGCTGCGTTCGTTCTTTCGTTCGACTGCGCTTGCTCTGTCTTTCCGCTCGCTCTGCTACGGCGCTCGCTCTGTCGTTCGGCTGCCCTCGCTCTGTCGTTCGGCTGCGCTTGCTCTGTCGTTCGGTGCTCGCTCTGCTGCGGCGCTCACTCTGTTGTTTGGCTGTGTTCGCTCTTTCGTTCGACGTTCGCTCTGCTGCGGCGCTCGCTCTGTCGTTTGGCTGCGCTCGCTCTGTCGTTTGGCTGCGCTCGCTCTGCCGTTCGGCGCTCGTTCTGCTGCGGCGTTCGCTCTGTCGTTCGGCGCTCGCTCTGCTGCGGCGCTCGCTCTGTCGTTTGGCTGGTGTTCGCTCTGTCGTTCGACGCTCGCTCTGCTGTGGCGCTCGCTCTGTCGTTTGGCTGCGCTCGCCTTTTCCCATTGTCTGACTGTACTTGATCTCTCCGTTGGTTTTCGGCTGCACCTGTTGTTTTCCCGTTACTTTCGAGCTGCGCTCGCTCTCTCTGCTGGTGTTTGACGTCCGCGTGGTGAGCGAGCCTATACCCTGTAACCACTTATACCTACTCTTAGGGTAGTCTGACTCGACTAAAAAGACGGGTTTTATCTAATTACATGCTAATAATAAGAAGAAAGATAATATATATAAAAATAACAAAAAATGTGGGGGCTCAAATTTGAGTCTTTACACCCCCCCCTTACTATTCCAATGGAAAGCAAATTCGTCACCCGAAATATAGTTCCTTCTACTTGGACGGCGAACCGTACGCGGTGGTGGGCACTCCAGGTGTGCTGCGTCCGGATTTGGGCCACTACCAATTCGGGCAGCCGACGTCCAGGTGTGGCGACTCGCCATATGGGTGGGGCTTCGACCCTTGATTCTTCCTTGTTATTTTTGTGTCCTTGATCGTTTTGTGTCCTTGGTCGTTGTCCTTGGCCCTTGCTCGTGGTCGTCCTGGTCCTGGTGGTTGGCTGTCACATTCGATCGTTCTGTGTTTTGCTCCAGATGTTTGATGGCGGTCGCGCGGTTGCCGGCTGCATCTCCTTGCTCTGTGTCCTGATTCCTGCGTGAGCTGCTAGCCGCGCGGTTGCCGGCTGCATCTCTCTGTTCCATGGGCTGGTCCTTGTGCGTGTCCTGATTCCTGTGTTCCGGGTCCTGGCTCTTCATTGGTGTGGCGGTTCGGGTTCCCAGGTGCAATGTCACTCCCTCGCAGGTTAGAGTCGTGTTGATGGCCCCAAGGAAATCCAGTCCCAGCAACACGTCGTCCAGTACAACGGGTAATATTAACATCTGCCCTGGGTGCAAGATGTTCCCAGTTGTATGTCCGCCCATGTTGCTCGCGTGAGTTCCTTCCGGGTGCCATCTGCTAAGGCGACCACTGTCTTCACCTGGCATAGGTTCTCTGGGTTCTCGATCTTCTGTGCCAGACGTTCTCCGATGCAGCTCCTCGTTGCCCCTGTGTCGACGGTTGCCCACACCACGTATCCTTCGATTATAATTCGGGCCGAGATGCGTCCGCCGTGGACTCGCAATAATCTTGCTACTTCCGGATGGTTGTGGTCGCTGCCCCCGCTGCATCCAGTTTCAGTGAGGGCGGTTGTCCGTTTCCCGACGTTTGGGTCGGGCAACAGTCCACGGTGCGCACTCCCCGCTTGCCGCATGTCCAGCAGAAGAAGATTGTCTGCCCTTGACATTCCCGACTGAAGTGTCCTACTTCCCCGCAGTTCCGGCAGGCCTCTCGGACGTTGATCTTCCCCTGTTCCTCTGAAGTCGTCGGGTCCGGTGGCACGTTGAGGTTGGGGTGCGACGATGCCCCCCGTTGAGCGCCGTTCCGTGCATTACCTGTCCCCCTCGTCTGCTGTTGGTACGAACTCCACCGACTGAAGTGTCCTACTTCCCCGCAGTTCCGGCAGGCCTCTCGGACGTTGATCTTCCCCTGTTCCTCTGAAGTCGTCGGGTCCGGTGGCACGTTGAGGTTGGGGTGCGACGATGCCCCTCGTTGAGCGCCGTTCCGTGCATTACCTGTCCCCCTCGTCTGCTGTTGGTACGAACTCCACCGTTGTTGCTGTTGTTCCCGCTCCCTAGTGACTTCGTAATTTATTACCAGGGCCGTCAATTCCCGGAGTGTCTGGAAGTCGGTCCGCCTTACGAAGAGTTGGTATATCGGTTGCAGGTTTTCGTAAACCCTCTCCAGTTCCTGGGCCTCCGTGTATCCGGCTCTGCGCATCATCAGGCGAATGTCGACCATATATGTTTTGTATGGTTCCCCCGCCTTCTGATAGCGCAGTCGGATCTCATCCTCCAGTCGCTGGAAGTAACGAGGCAGCAGGAAAAAATCGAGGAATTCCTTCCGAAAGACGGTCCACGTCTCTCCTTGCAGTCCGCTTGTCCGGAACCAATCCTCGGCGGTACCCGTTTACAATTCTGGGAGGGCCTGTGGAATGTCTCTGGTGTCGATCCTGTACGTCGTTGCTCGTTCCTCCAATCTTTCGACGAAACGCAGGGGGTCTGATTTGCCGTCGAAAGTGATTCCCCATCTGCGCATGCGGTCCGCTGTGTGGGCCAGGGTCATGCTGTCGTGTCGCTCGGATCCTTCCGAGCACTCTGGTTCCTGTCGCTCGGTTGCTCGGAGTGCTGGGGGTACGGGCACGGGGATGGTCAGATTCGGCACTATTGGTTTTAACTCCTCGGGCGGCCTATTGCTTATCCTCGGCCGATCGTCCATCGTGAGTGGCCTTGCTGGTGAACTCCCGGCCGTCCTGTCAGTGGGAAGTCTCCTGTCCAGACTCACGGCATTGCCAAATTGCGCCTCTAGGGTGGCCAACCGCTCCAAGGTGGCCGATGAGTGGTCCTTCCTGTGGATGAAGGTGGTCAAGCGGGACCGCAATTCCTCCACGGTGCCTCCTCGGTCCAAGTTAAATTCGTCAGCCAGTGCCTCCAGTTCCGGCTTCCTCCGGAAAGAGATCCAGCGGACGCCCACCATCGTTGGTTCCTGTCTCGTTCTATTCGGCTTGAAAAGTTTCCCGTGTTTTCCTCGGTGTCTCGGGTTGGTATTTACGCTGGCTCGAGGATGTCCTTATTCGCGACTCGGCGGCGATTAACCTGGTTCCAGGATGTGTTGTCGTACGCGGCGGGGTTTTTTTTCACTTGGCACTTTTTTTGGATTCTCTTTTCTTCTTTTAAATTTTTATTGTACTTGTTTTCTTTAGCTTGGTCCCGATGTGCTCACTTGGGCTGCTGCTGCTTGACTGCCTTTTGCCAGCCAGCAGCCCGCCTTATATACAGAATGATCGGGCTTCGGGCGACCCGATCGGAAAACACGATGGCCCTCGGCTCGCTCACCCCCCGATGGCGACTTCGGCAGGTCCCCTTCTCTCACCCGTCGAGTTATCTCGGGCGAGAGGTGCGGTGTTAGGCGCCGAACAACAGAGCGAACGCCGCAGCAGAGCGAGCGCCGAACGACAGAGCGAGCGAGCGCCGAACGACAGAGCAAGCACAGCCGAACGACAGAGCAAGCGCAGCCGAACGACAGAGCGAGCGCAGCCAAACGGCAGAGTGAGCGCCGCAGCAGAGTGAGCGCCGAACGACAGAGCAAGCAAGCGACGAACGACAGAGCAAGCGCAGCCGAACGACAGAGCGAGCGCCGCAGCAGAACGAGCGCCGAACGGCAGAGCGAGCGCCGCAGCAGAACGAGCGCCGAACGGCAGAGCGAGCGCAGCCAAACGACAGAGCGAGCGCAGCCAAACGACAGAGCGAGCGCCGCAGCAGAGCGAACGTCGAACGAAAGAGCGAACACAGCCAAACAACAGAGTGAGCGCCGCAGCAGAGCGAGCACCGAACGACAGAGCGAGCGCCGCAGCAGAACGAGCGCCGAACGGCAGAGCAAGCGCAGCCGAACGACAGAGCGAGCGCCGTAGCAGAGCGAGCGGAACGACAGAGCAAGCGCAGCCGAACGACAGAGCGAGCGCCGCAGCAGAGCGAGCGGAACGACAGAGCAAGCGCAGCCGAACGACAGAGCAAGCGCAGCCGAACGACAGAGCGAGCGCCGCAGCAGAGCGAGCGCCGAACGACAGAGCGAGCGCCGCAGCAGAACGAGCGCCGAACGGCAGAGCGAGCGCAGCCAAACGACAGAGCGAGCGCAGCCAAACGACAGAGCGAGCGCCGCAGCAGAGCGAACGTCGAACGAAAGAGCGAACACAGCCAAACAACAGAGTGAGCGCCGCAGCAGAGCGAGCACCGAACGACAGAGCGAGCGCCGCAGCAGAACGAGCGCCGAACGGCAGAGCAAGCGCAGCCGAACGACAGAGCGAGCGCCGTAGCAGAGCGAGCGGAACGACAGAGCAAACGCAGCCGAACGACAGAGCGAGCGCCGCAGCAGAGCGAGCGGAACGACAGAGCAAGCGCAGCCGAACGACAGAGCAAGCGCAGCGGAACGACAGAGCAAGCGCAGCCGAACGACAGAGCGAGCGCAGCCAAACGAGAGAGAGCTGCAGTCACCACAGCCGAGAGAGCGTTGCAGTCACCGCAGCCGAGAGAGCGCTGCAGTCACCGCAGCCGAGAGAGCGCTGCAGTCACCGCAGCCGAGAGAGCGCTGCAGTCACCGCAGCCAAGAGAGCGCTGCAGTCACAGCAGCCGAGAGAGCGCGGCAGAGTGCGTGGATAGCTGATGCTTGGCGACTGCGCTGCTGGGATTAACGCCGGCACATGGAAGGGGGAAATTAATTGCGGCACGCGCTAATTTTGGCACTCGAAGTGGCGAACTTAGACCGTGCGGAAGCAAAAAGGAGGACAAGCAGAAACATATAAGTAAAGACGCGTGGACCAAGGTGAGCGAGCCGCCAGATGGTTGATTTTAGGCAGGGCCCGGGTTCCCGGGGCAGAGGAGACGGTGTTTAGGTAGGGCAAGGGTAGGCATAGGTATTAGTTAGTTTTTTAGGCTAAGTTAATGAAATAAAGACGATGTTCACCAACGAAAGTGCGCATGTCTGCTCAAGGGAACGAAAGGGCGCGTGAATGTGTGAGTGTGTGAGTGTATAAGTGTGTGCATGTGTCGGCGCAGGCGGCGAACGCGAGACCACGTGGCCCAAGCTGTTCCAGGGCTCCACTGATGTGCAAGCCGGTAAATACCCAGCACATACAGTGGAGCCTCGAGAACAACCGCGAGCCGGTGAATCCCGGAACACGAGGTAAATACCCGGTTCCGAGATTAACCGAGTCACGGATGGTGGCCACTGGTCTAACGTCGATAGGCAGAGCGCGCGTGTGCGAGGGCGAAGGGGGCGCCAGACGGCGTGGCCAAACTGTTCCGGAGTTCCACTGGTGTGCAAGCCGGTAAATACCCAGCATATACAGTGGAACCTCGAGAACAGCCGCGAGTCGGTGAATCCCGGAACACGAGGTAAATACCCGGTTCCGAGATAAACCCAATCTCGCGGGCGGCCACTAGTCAGACGTCGCCACACAGCGTGGGCGTGCGCAAAGACGGACAGGCGTCCACGTGGCCTCACACTGCTCCGTGGCTCCACTGACGTGCAAGCCGGTAAATACCCAGCACGTACAGTGGAACCTCTGGAGCAGCCGCTAGTCGATGGTCCCAGAAGCTTGAGGTAAATACCCGGCTCCGAGACCATTAGCGAAGCGGGGGAGGGCGGCCACTGGATCCATTTGTTGGCCGTTGCGCACGATTTTCAACGACACACACACGCTGCAAAGTCGGCCATGCCGGCTCAGCGGGACACCACGTGTTCGTCTCTGCGATGACCCCAAAACCCCAGAAGGTCACTCTCTTGGTTTCGGCTCGGGTCTCAGCAAATTTTACAAATTATTCCTGTAAAGTGGCCCTGGCGCGACTGAGCGCACCCCATCCTTCAGACGCTACCTTACGCCACCTGTAAGCTTGAGCCACGTGGTCTCGCGTTCGCCGCCTGCGCCGACACATGCACACACTTATACACTCACACACTCACACATTCACGCGCCCTTTCGTTCCTTTGAGCAGACATGCGCACTTTCATTGGTAAACATCGTCTTTATTTCATTAACTTAGCCTAAAAAAACTAACTAATACCTATGCCTACCCTTGCCCTACCTAAACACTGTCTCCTCTGCCCCGGGAACCCGGGCCCTGCCTAAAATCAACCATCTGGCGGCTCGCTCACCTTGGTCCACGCGTCTTTACTTATATGTTTCTGCTTGTCCTCCTTTTTGCTTCCGCACGGTCTAAGTTCGCCACTTCCAGTGCCAAAATTAGCGCGTGCCGCAATTAATTTCCCCCTTCCATGTGCCGGCGTTAATCCCAGCAGCGCAGTCGCCAAGCATCAGCTATCCACGCACTCTGCCGCGCTCTCTCGGCTGCTGTGACTGCAGCGCTCTCTTGGCTGCGGTGACTGCAGCGCTCTCTTGGCTGCGGTGACTGCAGCGCTCTCTCAGCTGCGGTGACTGCAGCGCTCTCTCGGCTGCGGTGACTGCAGCGCTCTCTCGGCTGCGGTGACTGCAACGCTCTCTCGGCTGTGGTGACTGCAGCTCTCTCTCGTTTGGCTGCGCTCGCTCTGTCGTTCGGCTGCGCTTGCTCTGTCGTTCGGCTGCGCTTGCTCTGACGTTCGGCTGCGCTTGCTCTGTCGTTCGGCAGCGCTTGCTCTGTCGTTCCGCTCGCTCTGCTGCGGCGCTCGCTCTGTCGTTCGGCTGCGCTTGCTCTGTCGTTCCGCTCGCTCTGCTGCGGCGCTCGCTCTGTCGTTCGGCTGCGCTTGCTCTGTCGTTCCGCTCGCTCTGCTACGGCGCTCGCTCTGTCGTTCGGCTGCGCTCGCTCTGTCGTTCGGTGCTCGCTCTGCTGCGGCGCTCACTCTGTTGTTTGGCTGTGTTCGCTCTTTCGTTCGACGCTCGCTCTGCTGTGGCGCTCGCTCTGTCGTTTGGCTGCGCTCGCCTTTTCCCATTGTCTGACTGTACTTGATCTCTCCGTTGGTTTTCGGCTGCACCTGTTGTTTTCCGTTACTTTCGAGCTGCGCTTGCTCTCTCTCTGCTGGTGTTTGACGTCCGCGTGGTAACCACTTATACCTACTCTTAGGGTAGTCTGACTCGACTAAAAAGACGGGTTTTATCTAATTACATGCTAATAATAAGAAGAAAGATAATATATATAAAAATAACAAAAAATGTGGGGGCTCAAATTTGAGTCTTCACATAGAATATATTGACAAATTAAGACCAAGATAATAAATGTATATTTTTTGAAAATCCGGTATTTGTTGATTGATTCTTGAAAATCTCGACGAAATGAGACCAAATTATTATGTACGAATTTTCCATTTTTTAGGCTAGTATAGGAGATATAGCCTCCTTAAAATAGATTTTGTGAAAATCCCTTATTTGTTGATTGATTCTAGAATATATTGACAAATTAAGACCAAAATACTAAATGTATATTTTTTGAAAATCCGTTATTTGTTGATTGATTCTTGAAAATCTCGACGAAATGAGACCAAATTGTTATGTACGAATTTTCCATTATTTAGGCTAGTTTAGGAGATATAGACTCCTTAATAAATATTTTTGGAAAATCCGTTATCTGTTGATTGATTCTTAAAAATCTCTGCGAAATGAGACCAAAATATTATTTACGAATTTTTCATTATTATGCTTGTTTAGGAGATATAGCCTCCTTAATAAATATTTTTGGAAAATCCGTTATCTGTTGATTGATTCTTTAATATCTCGACGAAATGAGACCAAAGTATTATGTACAAATTTTCCGTTTTTTGGGTAGTTTAGGAGATAAAGCCTCCTTAATAAATATTTTTGGAAAATCCGTTATCTGTTGATTGATTCTTCAATATCTCGACGAAATGAGACCAAAATATTATGTACGAATTTTCAGTTTTTTGTATAGTTTAGAAATATAGCCTCCTTAAAATATATTTTGTGAAAACCCGTTATTTGTTGATTGATTCTAGAATATTTTGACAAATTAAGACCAAAATATTATGTACGAATTTTTCCTTTTTGGGTAGTTTAGAAGATATAGCCCCTTTAAAATAGATTTTTGGAAAATCCGTTATTTGTTGATTGATTCTTAAAAATCTCGGCGAAATGAGACTAAAATAATATGTACGAATTTTCCGTTATTTCGCTAGTTTAGTAGATATGGACTCCTTAAAAAATGTTTTTTGGAAATCCGTTATTTGTTGATTGATTCTTGAACATCTTGGCAAAATGAGACCAAAATATTATGTACGAATTTTCCGTTTTTTGGCTAGTTTAGGAGATATAGCCTCCTTAAAATAAATTTTGTGAAAATCCCTTATTTGTTGTATACTTTTTGAAAATCCGTTATTTGTTGATTGATTCTTGAAAATCTCGACGAAATGAGACCAAATTATTATGTACGAATTTTCCATTTTTTAGGCTAGTTTAGGAGATATAGACTCCTTAATAAATATTTTTGGAAAATCCGTTATCTGTTGATTGATTCTTAAAAATCTCTGCGAAATGAGACTAAAATATTATGTACGAATTTTCCGTTTTTTGGGTAGTTTACGAGATAAAGCCTCCTTAATTAATATTTTTGGAAAATCCATTATCTGTTGATTGATTCTTCAATATCTCGACGAAATGAGACCAAAATATTATGTACGAAATTTCCGTTTTTTGGATAGTTTAGAAATATACCCTCCTTAAAATATATTTTGTGAAAACCCGTTATTTGTTGATTGATTCTAGAATATTTTGACAAATTAAGACCAAAATATTATGTACGAATTTTTCCTTTTTGGGTAGTTTAGAAGATATAGCCCCTTTAAAATAGATTTTTGGAAAATCCGTTATCTTTTGATTGATTCTTAAAAATCTCTGCGAAATGAGACCAAAGTATTATTTACGAGTTTTTCATTATTATGCTTGTTTAGGAGATATAGCCTCTTTAATAAATATTTTTGGAAAATCCGTTATCTGTTGATTGATTTTTAAAAATCTCGGCAAAATGAGACTAAAATATTATGTACGAATTTTCCGTTATTTGGCTAGTTTAGGAGATACAGCCTCCTTAATAAATATTTTTGGAAAATCCGTTATCTGTTGATTGATTCTTCAATATCAGGACGAAATGAGACCAAAGTATTATGTACGAATTTTCCGTTTTTTGGGTAGTTTAGGAGATAAAGCCTCCTTAATAAATATTTTTGGAAAATCCGTTATCTGTTGATTGATTCTTCAATATCTCGACGAAATGAGACCAAAATATTATGTACGAATTTTCAGTTTTTTGTATAGTTTAGAAATATAGCCTCCTTAAAATATATTTTGTGAAAACCCTTTATTTGTTGATTGATTCTAGAATATTTTGACAAATTAAGACCAAAATATTATGTACGAATTTTTCCTTTTTGGGTAGTTTAGAAGATATAGCCCCTTTAAAATAGATTTTTGGAAAATCCGTTGTTTGTTGATTGATTCTTGAACATCTCGGCGAAATGAGACCAAAATATTATGTACGAATTTTCCGTTTTTTGGCTAGTTTAGGAGATATAGCCTCCTTAAAATATATTGTGTGAAAATCCCTTATTTGTTGATTGATTCTAGAATATCTTGACAAATTAAGACCAAAATAATAAATGTATATATTTTGAAAATCCGTTATTTGTTGATTGATTCTTGAAAATCTCGACGAAATGAGACCAAAGTATTATGTACGAATTTTCCGTTTTTTGGGTAGTTTAGGAGATAAAGCCTCTTTAAAAAAATGTTTTTTGAAAATACGTTTTGTTGATTGATTCTTGAACATCTCGTCAAAATGAGACCAAAATATTATGTACGAATTTTCCGTTTTTTGGCTAGTTTAGGAGATATAGCCTCCTTAAAATAAATTTTGTTAAAATCCCTTATTTGTTGATTGATTCTAGAATATATTGACAAATTAAGACCAAAATAATAAATGTATATTTTTTGAAAATCCGGTATTTGTTGATTGATTCTTGAAAATCTCGACGAAATGAGACCAAATTATTATGTACGAATTTTCCATTTTTTAGGCTAGTATAGGAGATATAGCCTCCTTAAAATAGATTTTGTGAAAATCCCTTATTTGTTGATTGATTCTAGAATATATTGGCAAATTAAGACCAAAATAATATATGTATATTTTTTGAAAATCCGTTATTTGTTGATTGATTCTTGAAAATCTCGACGAAATGAGACCAAATTATTATGTACGAATTTTCCATTTTTTAGGCTAGTTTAGGAGATATAGACTCGTTAATAAATATTTTTGGAAAATCCGTTATCTGTTGATTGATTCTTAAAAATCTCTGCGAAATGAGACCAAAGTATTATTTACGAATTTTTCATTATTATGCTTGTTAAGGAGATATAGCCTCCTTAATAAATATTTTTGGAAAATCCGTTATCTGTTGATTGATTCTTAAAAATCTCGGCAAAATGAGACTAAAATATTATGTACGAATTTTACATTATTATTATGCTTATTTAGGAGATATAGCCTCCTTAATAAATATATTTGGAAAATCCGTTATCTGTTGATTGATTCTTAAAAACCTCGGCAAAATGAGACTAAAATATTATGTGCGAATTTTCCGTTTTTTGGGTAGTTTAGGAGCTAAAGCCTCCTTAAAATATATTGTGTGAAAATCCCTTATTTGTTGATTGATTCTAGAATATCTTGACAAAATGAGTTCTAAATATGATGTACGAATTTTCCGTTATTTGGCTAGTTTAGGAGATATGGACTCCTTAAAGAATGTTTTTTGAAAATCCGTAATTTGTTGATTGATTCTTGAACATCTCGGCGAAATGAGACCAAAATATTATGTACGAATTTTCCGTTTTTTGGCTAGTTTAGGAGATATAGCCTATTTAAAATATATTTTGTGAAAATCCGTTATTTGTTGATTGATTCTAGAATATTTTGATAAATTAAGACCAAAATAATATGTACGAATTTTTCGTTTTTTGGGTAGTTTGGAAGATATAGCACCTTTAAAATAGATTTTTGGAAAATCCGTTATTTGTTGATTGATTCTTGAACATCTCGGCGAAGTGAGTCCAAAATATTATGTACGAATTTTCCGATATTTGGCTAGTTTGGAAGATATAGCCTCCTTAAAATATATTGTGTGAAAATCCCTTATTTGTTGATTGATTCTAGAATATCTTGACGAAATGAGTTCAAAATATTATGTACGAATTTTCCGTTATTTGGCTAGTTTAGGAGATATGGACTCCTTAAAGAATGTTTTTTGAAAATCCGTAATTTGTTGATTGATTCTTGAACATCTCGGCGAAATGAGACCAAGATATTATGTACGAATTTTCCGTTTTTTGGCTAGTTTAGGAGATATAGCCTCCTTAAAATATATTGTGTGAAAATCCCTTATTTGTTGATTGATTCTAGAATATCTTGACAAAATGAGTTCTAAATATGATGTACGAATTTTCCGTTATTTGGCTAGTTTAGGAGATATGGACTCCTTAAAGAATGTTTTTTGAAAATCCGTAATTTGTTGATTGATTCTTGAACATCTCGGCGAAATGAGACCAAAATATTATGTACGAATTTTCCGTTTTTTGGCTAGTTTAGGAGATATAGCCTATTTAAAATATATTTTGTGAAAATCCGTTATTTGTTGATTGATTCTAGAATATTTTGACAAATTAAGACCAAAATATTATGTACGAATTTTTCGTTTTTTGGGTAGTTTGGAAGATATAGCCCCTTTAAAATAGATTTTTGGAAAATCCGTTATTTGTTGATTGATTCTTGAACATCTCGGCGAAATGAGACCAAAATATTATGTACGAATTTTCCGTTTTTGGCTAGTTTAGGAGATATAGCTTCCTTAAAATATATTTTGTGAAAATCCGTTATTTGTTGATTGATTCTAGAATATATTGACAAATTAAGACCAAAATAATATATGTATATTTTTTGAAATTCCGTTATTTGTTGATTGATTCTTGAAAATCTCGACGAAATGAGACCAAATTATTATGTACGAATTTTCCATTTTTTGGCTAGTTTAGGAGATATAGACTCCTTAATAAATATTTTTGGAAAATCCGTTATCTGTTGATTGATTCATAAAAATCTCGGCGAAATGAGACCAAAGTATTATTTACGAATTTTACATTATTATTATGCTTATTTAGGAGATATAGCCTCCTTAATAAATATATTTGGAAAATCCGTTATCTGTTGATTGATTCTTAAAAACCTCGGCAAAATGAGACTAAAATATTATGTGCGAATTTTCCGTTTTTTGGGTAGTTTAGGAGCTAAAGCCTCTTTAAAAAAATATTTTTGGAAAATCCGTTATTTGTTGATTGATTCTAGAATATCTTGACGAAATGAGTTCAAAATATTATGTACGAATTTTCCGTTATTTGGCTAGTTTAGGAGATATGGACTCCTTAAAAAATGTTTTTTGAAAATCCGTAATTTATTGATTGATTCTTGAACATCTCGGCGAAATGAGACCAAAATATTATGTACGAATTTTCCGTTTTTTGGCTAGTTTAGGAGATATAGCCTCCTTAAAATATATTTTGTGAAAATCCGTTATTTGTTGATTGATTCTAGAATATTTTGACAAATTAAGACCAAAATATTATGTACGAATTTTTCGTTTTTTGGGTAGTTTGGAAGATATAGCCCCTTTAAAATAGATTTTTGGAAAATCCGTTATTTGTTGATTGATTCTTGAACATCTCGGCGAAATGAGTCCAAAATATTATATACGAATTTTCCGTTATTTGGCTAGTTTGGAAGATATAGCCTCCTTAAAATATATTGTGTGAAAATCCCTTATTTGTTGATTGATTCTAGAATATCTTGACGAAATGAGTTCAAAATATTATGTACGAATTTTCCGTTATTTGGCTAGTTTAGGAGATATGGACTCCTTAAAGAATGTTTTTTGAAAATCCGTAATTTGTTGATTGATTCTTGAACATCTCGGCGAAATGAGACCAAGATATTATGTACGAATTTTCCGTTTTTTGGCTAGTTTAGGAGATATAGCCTCCTTAAAATATATTGTGTGAAAATCCCTTATTTGTTGATTGATTCTAGAATATTTTGACAAATTAAGACCAAAATATTATGTACGAATTTTTCGTTTTTTGGGTAGTTTGGAAGATATAGCCCCTTTAAAATAGATTTTTGGAAAATCCGTTATTTGTTGATTGATTCTTGAACATCTCGGCGAAATGAGTCCAAAATATTATATACGAATTTTCCGTTATTTGGCTAGTTTGGAAGATATAGCCTCCTTAAAAAATATTTTTTGAAAATCCGTTATTTGTTGATTGATTCTTGAACATCTCGGCGAAATGAGACCAAAATATTATGTACGAATTCTCCGTTTTTTGGCTAGTTTAGGAGATATAGACTTCCTAATAAATATTTTTGGAAAATCCGTTATCTGTTGATTGATTCTTCAATATCTCGACGAAATGAGACCAAAATATTATGTACGAATTTTCCGTTATTTGGCTAGTTTAGGAGATATGGACTCCTTAAAAAATGTTTTTTGGAAATCCGTTATTTGTTGATTGATTCTTGAACATCTCGGCGAAATGAGACCAAAATATTATGTACGAATTCTCCGTTTTTTGGGTAGTTTAGGAGATAAAGCCTCTTTAAAAAAATGTTTTTTGAAAATACGTTATTTGTTGATTGATTCTTGAACATCTCGGCGAAATGAGACCAAAATATTATGTACGAATTTTCCGTTTTTTGGGTAGTTTAGGAGATATAGCCTCCTTAAAATATATTTTGTGAAAATCCCTTATTTGTTGATTGATTCTAGAATATATTGACAAATTAAGACCAAAATATTAAATATATATTTTTTGAAAATCCGTTTTTTGTTGATTGATTCTTGAAAATCTCGACGAAATGAGACCAAATTATTATGTACGAATTTTCCATTTTTTAGGTTAGTTTAGGAGATAAGACTCCTTAATAAATATTTTTGGAAAATCCGTTATCTGTTGATTGATTTTTCAATATCTCGACGAAATGAGACCAAAATATTAGGTACGAATTTTCCGTTTTTTGGCTAGTATTGGAGATATAGCCTCTTAAAAAATATTTTTTGAAAATCCGTTATTTGTTGATTGATTCTTGAAAATCTCGACGAAATGAGACCAAATTATTATGTACGAATTTTCCGTTTTTTGGCTAGTATAAAAGATATAGCCTCCTAAAAAAATATTTTATGAAAATCCATTATTTGTTGATTGATTGTCGAAAATCTCGGCGAAATGAGACTAAAATATTATGTACGAATTTTCCGTTATTTTGCTAGTTTAGGAGATATAGCCTCTTAAAAAAATATTTTTTGAAAATCCGTTATTTGTTGATTGATTCTTGAAAATCTCGACGAAATGAGACCAAATTATTATGTACGAATTTTCCGTTTTTTGGCTAGTTTAGGAGATATAGCCTCCTAAAAAAATATTTTTTGAAAATCCATTATTTGTTGATTGATTGTCGAAAATCTCGGCGAAATGAGACTAAAATATTATGTACGAATTTTCCGTTATTTAGCTAGTTTAGTAGATATGGACTCCTTAAAAAATGTTTTTTGAAAATCCGTTATTTGTTGATTGATTCTTGAACATCTCGGCGAAATGAGACCAAAGTATTTTTTACGAATTTTTCATTATTATGATTGTTTAGGAGATATAGCCTCCTTAATAAATATTTTTGGAAAATCCGTTATCTGTTGATTGATTCTTCAATATCTCGACGAAATGAGACCAAAATATTAGGTACGAATTTTCCGTTTTTTGGCTAGTTTTGGAGATATAGCCTCTTTAAAAAATATTTTTTGAAAATCCGTTATTTGTTGATTGATTCTTGAACATCTCGGCGAAATGAGACCAAAATATTATGTACGAATTTTCCGTTTTTGGCTAGTTTAGGAGATATATCCTCCTTAAAATATATTTTTCGAAAATCCGTTATTTGTTGATTGATTGTCGAAAATCTCGGCGAAATGAGACTAAAATATTATGTACGAATTTTCCGTTTTTTGGCTAGTTTAGGAGATATAGCCTCTTAAAAAAAAATTTTTAGAAAATCCGTTATTTGTTGATTGATTCTTGAAAATCTCGACGAAATGAGACCAAATTATTATGTACGAATTTTCCGTTTTATGGCTAGTTTAGGAGATATAGCCTCCTAAAAAAATATTTTTTGAAAATCTATTATTTGTTGATTGATTGTGGAAAATCTCGGCGAAATGAGACTAAAATATTATGTACGAATTTTCCGTTATTTAGCTAGTTTAGTAGATATGGAGTCCTTAAAAAATGTTTTTTGAAAATCCGTTATTTGTTGATTGATTCTTGAACATCTCGGCGAAATGAGACCAAAGTATTATTTACGAATTTTACATTATTATTATGCTTATTTAGGAGATATAGCCTCCTTAATAAATATATTTGGAAAATCCGTTATCTGTTGATTGATTCTTAAAAATCTCGGCAAAATGAGACTAAAATATTATGTACGAATTTGCCGTTTTTTGGGTAGTTTAGGAGATAAAGCCTCTTTAAAAAATTATTTTTGGAAAATCCGCTATTTGTTGATTGATTCTAGAATATCTTGACGAAATGAGTTCAAAATATTATGTACGAATTTTCCGTTATTTGGCTAGTTTAGGAGATATGGACTCATTAAAAAATGTTTTTTGAAAATTCGTAATTTGTTGATTGATTCTTGAACATCTCGGCGAAATGAGACCAAAATATTATGGACGAATTTTCCGTTTTTTGGCTAGTTTAGGAGATATAGCCTCCTTAAAATATATTGTGTGAAAATCCCTTATTTGTTGATTGATTCTAGAAAATCTTGACGAAATGAGTTCAAAATATTATATACGAATTTTCCGTTATTTGGCTAGTTTAGGAGATATGGACTCCTTAAAAAATGTTTTTTGAAAATCCGTAATTTGTTGATTGATTCTTGAACATCTCGGCGAAATGAGACCAAAATATTATGTACGAATTTTCCGTTTTTTGGCTAGTTTAGGAGATATAGCCTCCTTAAAATATATTGTGTGAAAATCCCTTATTTGTTGATTGATTCTAGAATATCTTGACGAAATGAGTTCAAAATATTATGTACGAATTTTCCGTTTTTTGGCTAGTTTAGGAGATATAGCCTCCTTAAAATATATTTTGTGAAAATCAGTTATTTGTTGATTGATTCTAGAATATTTTGACAAATTAAGACCAAAATAATAAATGTATATTTTTTGAAAATCCGTAATTTGTTGATTGATTCTTGAACATCTCGGCGAAATGAGACCAAAATATTATGTACGAATTTTCCGTTTTTTGGCTAGTTTAGGAGATATAGCCTCCTTAAAATATATTGTGTGAAAATCCCTTATTTGTTGATTGATTCTAGAATATCTTGACGAAATGAGTTCAAAATATTATGTACGAATTTTCCGTTATTTGGCTAGTTTAGGAGATATGGACTCCTTAAAAAATGTTTTTTGAAAATCCGTAATTTGTTGATTGATTCTTGAACATCTCTGCGAAATGAGACCAAAATATTATGTACGAATTTTCCGTTTTTTGGGTAGTTTGGAAGATATAGCCCCTTTAAAATAGATTATTGGAAAATCCGTTATTTGTTGATTGATTCTTGAACATCTCGGCGAAATGAGTCCAAAATATTATATACGAAATTTCCGTTATTTGGCTAGTTTGGAAAATATAGCCTCCTTAAAAAATATTTTTTGAAAATCCGTTATTTGTTGATTGATTCTTGAACATCTCGGCGAAATGAGACAAAAATATTATGTACGAATTTTACGTTTTTTGGCTAATTTAGGAGATATAGCCTCCTTAAAATATATTGTGTGAAAATCCCTTATTTGTTGATTGATTCTAGAATATCTTGAAAAATTAAGACCAAAATAATAAATGTATATTTTTTGAAAATCCGATATTTGTTGATTGATTCTTAAAAATCTCGGCGAAATGAGACCAAAATATTATGTACGAATTTTCCGTTATTTGGCTAGTTTAGGAGATACAGCCTCCTTAATAAATATTTTTGGAAAATCCGTTATCTGTTGATTGATTCTTCAATATCTCGACGAAATGGGACCAAAATATTATGTACGAATTTTCCGTTTTTTGGCTAGTTTAGGAGATATAGACTCCTTAAAAATGTTTTTTGGAAATCCGTTATTTGTTGATTGATTCTTGAACTTCTCGGCGAAATGAGACCAAAATATTATGTACGAATTCTCTGTTTTTTGGGTAGTTTAGGAGATAAAGCCTCTTTAAAAAAATGTTTTTTCAAAATACGTTATTTGTTGATTGATTCTTGAACATCTCGGCGAAATGAGACCAAAATATTATGTACGAATTTTCCGTTTTTTGGCTAGTTTAGGAGATATAGCCTCCTAAAAAAATATTTTTTGAAAATCCATTATTTGTTGATTGATTGTCGAAAATCTCGGCGAAATGAGACTAAAATACTATGTACGAATTTTCCGTTTTTTGGCTAGTTTAGAAGATATAGCCTCCCAAATAAATATTTTTTGAAAATTCGTTATTTGTTGATGGATTCTTGAAAATCTCGACGAAATGAGACCAAAATATTAGGTACGAATTTTCCGTTTTTTGGCTAGTTTAGGAGATATAGCCTCCTAAAAAAATATTTTTTGAAAATCCGTTATCTGTTTATTGATTCTTCAATATCTCGACGAAATGAGACCAAAGTATTATGTACGAATTTTCCGTTTTTTGGCTAGTTTAGGAGATATAGACTCCTTAAAAATGTTTTTTGGAAATCCGTTATTTGTTGATTGATTCTTGAACTTCTCGGCGAAATGAGACCAAAATATTATGTACGAATTCTCTGTTTTTTGGGTAGTTTAGGAGATAAAGCCTCTTTAAAAAAATGTTTTTTGAAAATTCGTTATTTGTTGATTGATTCTTGAAAATCTCGACGAAATGAGACCAAAATATTATGTACGAATTCTCCGTTTTTTGGCTAGTTTAGGAGATATAGCCTCCTTAAAATAAATTTTTTGTGAAAATCCCTTATTTGTTGATTGATTCTAGAATATATTGACAAATTAAGACTAAAATAATAAATGTATATTTTTTGAAAATCCGTTATTTGTTGATTGATTCTTGAAAATCTCGACGAAATGAGACCAAATTATTATGTACGAATTTTCCATTTTTTAGGCTAGTTTAGGAGATATAGACTCCTTAATAAATATTTTTGGAAAATCCGTTATCTGTTGATTGATTCTTAAAAATCTCGGCGAGATGAGACCAAAGTATTATCTACGAATTTTTCATTTTTATGCTTGTTTAGGAGATATAGCCTCCTTAATAAATATTTTTGGAAAATCCGTTATCTGTTGATTGATTCTTCAATATCTCGACGAATTGAGACCAAAGTATTATGTACGAATTTTCTGTTTTTTGGCTAGTTTAGAAGATATATCCTCCTTAATAAATATTTTTGGAAAATCCGTTATCTGTTGATTGATTCTTCAATATCTCGACGAAATGAGACCAAAGTATTATGTACGAATTTTCCGTTTTTTGGCTAGTTTAGAAGATATAGCCTCCTAAATAAATATTTTTTGAAAATTCGTTATTTGTTGATTGATTCTTGAAAATCTCTACGAAATGAGACCAAAATATTATGTACGAATTCTCCGTTTTTTGGCTAGTTTTGGAGATATAGCCTCCTAAAAAAATATTTTTTGAAAATCCATTATTTGTTGATTGATTGTCGAAAATCTCGGCGAAATGAGACAAAAATATTATGTACGAATTTTCCGTTATTTGGCTAGTTTAGTAGATATAGACTCCTTAAAAAATGTTTTTTGAAAATCCGTTATTTGTTGATTGATTCTTGAACATCTCGGCGAAATGAGACCAAAATATTATGTACGAATTTTCCATTTTTTAGGCTAGTTTAGGAGATATAGACTTCTTAATAAATATTTTTGGAAAATCCGTTATCTGTTGATTGATTCTTAAAAATCTCGGCGAAATGAGACCAAATTATTATGTACGAATTTTCCATTTTTTAGGCTAGTTTAGGAGATATAGACTTCTTAATAAATATTCTTGGAAAATCCGTTATCTGTTGATTGATTCTTAAAAATCTCGGCGAAATGAGACCAAATTATTATGTACGAATTTTCCATTTTTTAGGCTAGTTTAGGAGATATAGACTTCTTAATAAATATTTTTGGAAAATCCGTTATCTGTTGATTGATTCCTAAAAATCTCGACGAAATGAGACCAAATTATTATGTACGAATTTTCCATTTTTTAGGCTAGTTTAGGAGATATAGACTTCTTAATAAATATTTTTGGAAAATCCGTTATCTGTTGATTGATTCTTGAAAATCTCGACGAAATGTGACCAAATTATTATGTACGAATTTTCCGTTTTTTGGCTAGTTTAGAAGATATAGACTCCTAAAAAAATATTTTTTGAAAATCCATTATTTGTTGATTGATTGTCGAAAATCTCGGCGAAATGAGACTAAAATATTATGTACGAATTTTCCGTTATTTGGCTAGTTTAGTAGATATGGACTCCTTAAAAAATGTTTTTTGAAAATCCGTTATTTGTTGATTGATTCTTGAAAATCTTGACGAAATGAGACCAAATTATTATGTACGAATTTTCCATTTTTTAGGCTAGTTTAGGAGATATAGACTCCTTAATAAATATTTTTGGAAAATCCGTTATCTGTTGATTGATTCTTAAAAATCTCGGCGAAATGAGACCAAAGTATTATTTACGAATTTTTCATTATTATGCTTGTTTAGGAGATATAGCCTCCTTAATAAATATTTTTGGAAAATCCGTTATCTGTTGATTGATTCTTCAATATCTCGACGAAATGAGACCAAAGTATTATGTACGAATTTTCCGTTTTTTGGCTAGTTTAGAAGATATATCCTCATTAATAAATATTTTTGGAAAATCCGTTATCTGTTTATTGATTCTTCAATATCTCGACGAAATGAGACCAAAGTATTATGTACGAATTTTCCGTTTTTTGGCTAGTTTAGAAGATATGGCCTCCTAAATAAATATTTTTTGAAAATTCGTTATTTGTTGATTGATTCTTGAAAATCTCGACGAAATGAGACCAAAATATTATGTACGAATTCTCCGTTTTTTGGCTAGTTTAGGAGATATAGCCTCCTTAAAATAAATTTTTTGTGAAAATCCCTTATTTGTTGATTGATTCTAGAATATATTGACAAATTAAGACTAAAATAATATATGTATATTTTTTGAAAATCCGTTATTTGTTGATTGATTCTTGAAAATCTCGACGAAATGAGACCAAATTATTATGTACGAATTTTCCATTTTTAGGCTAGTTTAGGAGATATAGACTCCTTAATAAATATTTTTGGAAAATCCGTTATCTGTTGATTGATTCTTAAAAATCTCGGCGAAATGAGACCAAAGTATTATCTACGAATTTTTCATTATTATGCTTGTTTAGGAGATATAGCCTCCTTAATAAATATTTTTGGAAAATCCGTTATCTGTTGATTGATTCTTCAATATCTCGACGAAATGAGACCAAAGTATTATGTACGAATTTTCAGTTTTTTGGCTAGTTTAGAAGATATAGCCTCCTAAATAAATATTTTTTGAAAATTCGTTATTTGTTGATTGATTCTTGAAAATCTCGACGAAATGAGATCAAAATATTATGTACGAATTCTCCGTTTTTTGGCTAGTTTTGGAGATATAGCCTCCTAAAAAAATATTTTTTGAAAATCCATTATTTGTTGATTGATTGTCGAAAATCTCGGCGAAATGAGACAAAAATATTATGTACGAATTTTCCGTTATTTGGCTAGTTTAGTAGATATGGACTCCTTAAAAAATGTTTTTTGAAAATCCGTTATTTGTTGATTGATTCTTGAACATCTCGGCGAAATGAGACCAAAATATTATGTACGAATTTTCCATTTTTTAGGCTAGTTTAGGAGATATAGACTTCTTAATAAATATTTTTGGAAAATCCGTTATCTGTTGATTGATTCTTGAAAATCTCGACGAAATGAGACCAAATTATTATGTACGAATTTTCCGTTTTTTTGCTAGTTTAGAAGATATAGCCTCCTAAATAAATATTTTTTGAAAATTCGTTATTTGTTGATTGATTCTTGAAAATCTCGACGAAATGAGACCAAAATATTATGTACGAATTCTCCGTTTTTTGGCTAGTTAAGGAGATATAGCCTCCTTAAAATAAATTTTTTGTGAAAATCCCTTATTTGTTGATTGATTCTAGAATATATTGACAAATTAAGACCAAAATACTAAATGTATATTTTTTGAAAATCCGTTATTTGTTGATTGATTCTTGAAAATCTCGACGAAATGAGACCAAATTATTATGTACGAATTTTCCATTTTTTAGGCTAGTTTAGGAGATATAGACTCCTTAATAAATATTTTTGGAAAATCCGTTATCTGTTGATTGATTCTTAAAAATCTCGGCGAAATGAGACCAAAGTATTATTTACAAATTTTTCATTATTATGATTGTTTAGGAGATAGAGCCTCCTTAATAAATATTTTTGGAAAATCCGTTATCTGTTGATTGATTCTTCAATATCTCGACGAAATGAGACCAAAGTATTATGTACGAATTTTCCGTTTTTTGGCTAGTTTAGAAGATATATCCTCATTAATAAATATTTTTGGAAAATCCGTTATCTGTTGATTGATTCTTCAATATCTCGACGAAATGAGACCAAAGTATTATGTACGAATTTTCCGTTTTTTGGCTAGTTTAGAAGATATAGCCTCCTAAATAAATATTTTTTGAAAATTCGTTATTTGTTGATTGATTCTTGAAAATCTCGACGAAATGAGACCAAAATATTATGTACGAATTCTCCGTTTTTTGGCTAGTTTTAGAGATATAGCCTCCTAAAAAAATATTTTTTGAAAATCCATTATGTGTTGATTGATTGTCGAAAATCTCGGCGAAATGAGACTAAAATATTATGTACGAATTCTCCGTTTTTTAGGTAATTTAGGAGATAAAGCCTCTTTAAAAAAATGATTTTTGAAAATACGTTATTTGTTGATTGATTCTTGAACATCTCGGCGAAATGAGACCAAATTATTATGTACGAATTTTCCGTTTTTTGGGTAGTTTAGGAGATATAGCCTCCTTAAAATATATTTTGTGAAAATCCCTTATTTGTTGATTGATTCTAGAATATATTGACAAATTAAGACCAAAATAATAAAAGTATATTTTTTGAAAATCCGTTATTTGTTGATTGATTCTTGAAAATCTCGACGAAATGAGACCAAATTATTATGTACGAATTTTCCATTTTTTAGGCTAGTTTAGGAGATATAGACTCCTTAATAAATATTTTTGGAAAATCCGTTATCTGTTGATTGATTCTTAAAAATCTCGGCGAAATGAGACCAAAATATTATTTACGAATTTTTCATTATTATGTTTGTTTAGGAGATATAGCCTCCTTAATAAATATTTTTGGAAAATCCGTTATCTGTTGATTGATTCTTCAATATCTCGACGAAATGAGACCAAAATATTAGGTACGAATTTTCCGTTTTTTGGCTAGTTTTGGAGTTATAGCCTCTTAAAAAAATATTTTTTGAAAATCCGTTATTTGTTGATTGATTCTTGAAAATCTCGACGAAATGAGACCAAATTATTATGTACGAATTTTCCATTTTTTAGGCTAGTTTAGGAGATATAGACTCCTTAATAAATATTTTTGGAAAATCCGTTATCTGTTGATTGATTTTTAAAAATCTCTGCGAAATGAGACCAAAGTGTTATTTACGAATTTTTCATTATTATGCTTGTTTAGGAGATATAGCCTCCTTAATAAATATTTTTGGAAAATCCGTTATCTGTTGATTGATTCTTCAATATCTCGACGAAATGAGACCAAAGTATTATGTACAAATTTTCCGTTTTTTGGCTAGTTTAGAAGATATATCCTCATTAATAAATATTTTTGGAAAATCCGTTATCTGTTGATTGATTCTTCAATATCTCGACGAAATGAGACCAAAGTATTATGTACGAATTTTCCGTTTTTTGGCTAGTTTAGAAGATATATCCTCATTAATAAATATTTTTGGAAAATCCGTTATCTGTTGATTGATTCTTCAATATCTCGACGAAATGAGACCAAAGTATTATGTACGAATTTTCCGTTTTTTGGCTAGTTTAGAAGATATAGCCTCCTAAATAAATATTTTTTGAAAATTCGTTATTTGTTGATTGATTCTTGAAAATCTCGACGAAATGAGACCAAAATATTATGTACGAATTCTCCGTTTTTTGGCTAGCTTAGCAGATAAAGCCTCCTTAAAATTAATTTGTTGTGAAAATCCCTTATTTGTTGATTGATTCTAGAATATATTGACAAATTAAGACCAAAATAATAAATATATATTTTTTGAAAATCCGATATTTGTTGATTGATTCTTGAAAATCTCGACGAAAAGAGACCAAATTATTATGTACGAATTTTCCATTTTTTAGGCTAGTTTAGGAGATATAGACTCCTTAATAAATATTTTTGGAAAATCCGTTATCTGTTGATTGATTCTTGAACATCTCTGCGAAATGAGACCAAAGTATTATTTACGAATTTTTCATTATTATGATTGTTTAGGAGATATAGCCTCCTTAATAAATATTTTTGGAAAATCCGTTATCTGTTGATTGATTCTTCAATATCTCGACGAAATGAGACCAAAATATTTTGTACGAATTTTCCGTTTTTTGGCTAGTTTTGGAGATATAGCCTCTTAAAAAAATATTTTTTGAAAATCCGTTATTTGTTGATTGATTCTTGAAAATCTCGGCGAAATGAGACCAAAATATTATGTACGAATTCTCCGTTTTTTGGGTAGTTTAGGAGATAAAGCCTCTTTAAAAAAATGATTTTTGAAAATACGTTATTTGTTGATTGATTCTTGAACATCTCGGCGAAATGAGACCAAATTATTATGTACGAATTTTCCGTTATTTGGCTAGTTTAGGAGATATGGACTCCTTAAAAAATGTTTTTTGGAAATCCGTTATTTGTTGATTGATTCTTGAACATCTCGGCGAAATGAGACCAAAATATTATGTACGAATTCTCCGTTTTTTGGGTAGTTTAGGAGATAAAGCCTCTTTAAAAAAATGATTTTTGAAAATACGTTATTTGTTGATTGATTCTTGAACATCTCGGCGAAATGAGACCAAATTATTATGTACGAATTTTCCGTTTTTTGGGTAGTTTAGGAGATATAGCCTCCTTAAAATATATTTTGTGAAAATCCCTTATTTGTTGATTGATTCTAGAATATATAGACAAATTAAGACCAAAATAATAAAAGTATATTTCTTGAAAATCCGTTATTTGTTGATTGATTCTTCAATATCTCGACGAAAAGAGACCAAATTATTATGTACGAATTTTCCATTTTTTAGGCTAGTTTAGGAGATATAGACTCCTTAATAAATATTTTTGGAAAATCCGTTATCTGTTGATTGATTCTTAAAAATCTCTGCGAAATGAGACCAAAGTATTATTTACGAATTTTTCATTATTATGCTTGTTTAGGAGATATAGCCTCCTTAACAAATATTTTTGGAAAATCCGTTATCTGTTGATTGATTCTTCAATATCTCGACGAAATGAGACCAAAGTATTATGTACAAATTTTCCGTTTTTTGGCTAGTTTAGAAGATATATCCTCATTAATAAATATTTTTGGAAAATCCGTTATCTGTTGATTGATTCTTCAATATCTCGACGAAATGAGACCAAAGTATTATGTACGAATTTTCCGTTTTTTGGCTAGTTTAGAAGATATATCCTCTTAAATAAATATTTTTGGAAAATTCGTTATTTGTTGATTGATTCTTGAAAATCTCGACGAAATGAGACCAAAATATTATGTACGAATTTTCCGTTTTTTGGCTAGTTTAGAAGATATATCCTCCTTAATAAATATTTTTGGAAAATCCGTTATCTGTTGATTGATTCTTAAAAATCTCGGCGAAATGAGACCAAATTATTATGTACGAATTTTTCATTATTATGATTGTTTAGGAGATATAGCCTCCTTAATAAATATTTTTGGAAAATCCGGTATCTGTTGGTTGATTCTTCAATATCTCGACGAAATGAGACCAAAATATTAGGTACGAATTTTCCGTTTTTTGGCTAGTTTAGAAGATATATCCTCCTTAATAAATATTTTTGGAATATCCGTTATCTGTTGATTGATTCTTCAATATCTCGACGAAATGCGACCAAAGTATTATGTACGAATTTTCCGTTTTTTGGCTAGTTTTAGAGATATAGCCTCCTAAAAAAATATTTTTTGAAAATCCATTATTTGTTGATTGATTGTCGAAAATCTCGGCGAAATGAGACTAAAATATTATGTACGAGTTTTCCGTTACTTGGGTAGTTTAGTAGATATGGACTCCTTAAAAAATGTTTTTTGAAAATCCGATATTTGTTGATTGATTCTTGAACATCTCGGCGAAATGAGACCAAAATATTATGTACGAATTTTCCGTTTTTTGGCTAGTTTAGGAGATATAGACTCCTTATAAATATTTTTGGAAAATCCGTTATGTGTTGATTGATTCTTAAAATTCTCGGCGAAATGACACCAAAGTATTATATACGAATTTTTCATTATTATGCTTGTTTAGGAGATATAGCCTCCTTAATAAATATTTTTGGAAAATCCGTTATCTGTTGATTGATTCTTCATTATCTCGACGAAATGAGACCAAAATATTTTGTACGAATTTTCCGTTTTTTGGCTAGTTTAGGAGATATAGACTCCTTATAAATATTTTTGGAAAATCCGTTATGTGTTGATTGATTCATAAAAATCTCGACGAAATGAGACCAAAGTATTATGTACGAATTTTCCGTTTTTTGGGAAGTTTAGGAGATAACGCCTCTTTAAAAAAATATTTTTGAAAAATCCGTTATTTGTTGATTGATTCTAGAATATCTTGACGAAATGAGTTCAAAATATTATGTACGAATTTTCCGTTATTTGGCTAGTTTAGGAGATATGGACTTCTTAAAAAATCTTTTTTGAAAATCAGTTATTTGTTGATTGATTCTTGAAAATCTCGGCGAAATGAAACTTAAATATTATGTCGAATTTTCCGTTTTTTGGCTAGTTTAGGAGATATAGACTCCTTATAAATATTTTTGGAAAATCCGTTATGTGTTGATTGATTCATAAAAATCTCGACGAAATGAGACCAAAGTATTATGTACGAAATATTTTTTGAAAATCCGTTATTTGTTGATTGATTCTTGAAAATCTCGACGAAATGAGACCAAATTATTATGTACGAATTTTCCGTTTTTTGGCTAGTTTAGGAGATATAACCTCCTAAAAAAATATTTTTTGAAAATCCATTCTTCAATATCTCGACGAAATGAGACCAAAGTATTATGTACGAATTTTCCGTTTTTTGGGTAGTTTAGGAGATAAAGCCTCTTTAAAAAAATATTTTTGAAAAATCCGTTATTTGTTGATTGATTCTTGAAAATCTCGACGAAATGAGACCAAATTATTATGTACGAATTTTCCATTTTTTAGGCTAGTTTAGGAGATATATCCTCATTAATAAATATTTTTGGAAAATCCGTTATCTGTTGATTGATTCTTCAATATCTCGACGAAATGAGACCAAAGTATTATGTACGAATTTTCCGTTTTTTGGCTAGTTTAGAAGATATATCCTCTTTAATAAATATTTTTGGAAAATTCGTTATTTGTTGATTGATTCTTGAAAATCTCGACGAAATGAGACCAAACTATTATGTACGAATTTTCCGTTTTTTGGCTAGTTTAGAAGATATATCCTCCTTAATAAATATTTTTGGAAAATCCGTTATCTGTTGATTGATTCTTAAAAATCTCGGCGAAATGAGACCAAAGTATTATTTACGAATTTTTCATTATTATGATTGTTTAGGAGATATAGCCTCCTTAATAAATATTTTTGGAAAATCCGTTATCTGTTGATTGATTCTTCAATATCTCGACGAAATGAGACCAAAATATTAGGTACGAATTTTCCGTTTTTTGGCTAGTTAAGAAGATATATCCTCCTTAATAAATATTTTTGGAATATCCGTTATCTGTTGATTGATTCTTCAATATCTCGACGAAATGAGACCAAAGTATTATGTACGAATTTTCCGTTTTTTGGCTAGTTTAGAAGATATGGCTTCCTAAATAAATATTTTTTGAAAATTCGTTATTTGTTGATTGATTCTTGAAAATCTCGACGAAATGAGACCAAAATATTATGTACGAATTCTCCGTTTTTTGGCTAGTTTAGGAGATATAGCCTCCTTAAAATAAATATTTTTTGAAAATCCCTTATTTGTTGATTGATTCTAGAATATATTGACAAATTAAGACTAAAATAATAAATGTATATTTTTTGAAAATCCGTTATTTGTTGATTGATTCTTGAAAATCTCGACGAAATGAGACCAAATTATTATGTACGAATTTTCCATTTTTTAGGCTAGTTTAGGAGATATAGACTCCTTAATAAATATTTTTGGAAAATCCGTTATCTGTTGATTGATTCTTAAAAATCTCGGCGAGATGAGACCAAAGTATTATCTACGAATTTTTCATTTTTATGCTTGTTTAGGAGATATAGCCTCCTTAATAAATATTTTTGGAAAATCCGTTATCTGTTGATTGATTCTTCAATATCTCGACGAATTGAGACCAAAGTATTATGTACGAATTTTCTGTTTTTTGGCTAGTTTAGAAGATATATCCTCCTTAATAAATATTTTTGGAAAATCCGTTATCTGTTGATTGATTCCTAAAAATCTCGACGAAATGAGACCAAAGTATTATGTACGAATTTTCCATTTTTTAGGCTAGTTTAGGAGATATAGACTTCTTAATAAATATTTTTTGAAAATTCGTTATTTGTTGATTGATTCTTGAAAATCTCTACGAAATGAGACCAAAATATTATGTACGAATTCTCCGTTTTTTGGCTAGTTTTGGAGATATAGCCTCCTAAAAAAATATTTTTTGAAAATCCATTATTTGTTGATTGATTGTCGAAAATCTCGGCGAAATGAGACAAAAATATTATGTACGAATTTTCCGTTATTTGGCTAGTTTAGTAGATATAGACTCCTTAAAAAATGTTTTTTGAAAATCCGTTATTTGTTGATTGATTCTTGAACATCTCGGCGAAATGAGACCAAAATATTATGTACGAATTTTCCATTTTTTAGGCTAGTTTAGGAGATATAGACTTCTTAATAAATATTTTTGGAAAATCCGTTATCTGTTGATTGATTCTTAAAAATCTCGGCGAAATGAGACCAAATTATTATGTACGAATTTTCCATTTTTTTGGCTAGTTTAGGAGATATAGACTTCTTAATAAATAATCTTGGAAAATCCGTTATCTGTTGATTGATTCTTAAAAATCTCGGCGAAATGAGACCAAATTATTATGTACGAATTTTCCATTTTTTAGGCTAGTTTAGGAGATATAGACTTCTTAATAAATATTTTTGGAAAATCCGTTATCTGTTGATTGATTCCTAAAAATCTCGACGAAATGAGACCAAATTATTATGTACGAATTTTCCATTTTTTAGGCTAGTTTAGGAGATATAGACTTCTTAATAAATATTTTTGGAAAATCCGTTATCTGTTGATTGATTCTTGAAAATCTCGACGAAATGTGACCAAATTATTATGTACGAATTTTCCGTTTTTTGGCTAGTTTAGAAGATATAGACTCCTAAAAAAATATTTTTGAAAATCCATTATTTGTTGATTGATTGTCGAAAATCTCGGCGAAATGAGACTAAAATATTATGTACGAATTTTCCGTTATTTGGCTAGTTTAGTAGATATGGACTCCTTAAAAAATGTTTTTTGAAAATCCGTTATTTGTTGATTGATTCTTGAAAATCTTGACGAAATGAGACCAAATTATTATGTACGAATTTTCCATTTTTTAGGCTAGTTTAGGAGATATAGACTCCTTAATAAATATTTTTGGAAAATCCGTTATCTGTTGATTGATTCTTAAAAATCTCGGCGAAATGAGACCAAAGTATTATTTACGAATTTTTCATTATTATGCTTGTTTAGGAGATATAGCCTCCTTAATAAATATTTTTGGAAAATCCGTTATCTGTTGATTGATTCTTCAATATCTCGACGAAATGAGACCAAAGTATTATGTACGAATTTTCCGTTTTTTGGCTAGTTTAGAAGATATATCCTCATTAATAAATATTTTTGGAAAATCCGTTATCTGTTTATTGATTCTTCAATATCTCGACGAAATGAGACCAAAGTATTATGTACGAATTTTCCGTTTTTTGGCTAGCTTAGAAGATATGGCCTCCTAAATAAATATTTTTTGAAAATTCGTTATTTGTTGATTGATTCTTGAAAATCTCGACGAAATGAGACCAAAATATTATGTACGAATTCTCCGTTTTTTGGCTAGTTTAGGAGATATAGCCTCCTTAAAATAAATTTTTTGTGAAAATCCCTTATTTGTTGATTGATTCTAGAATATATTGACAAATTAAGACTAAAATAATATATGTATATTTTTTGAAAATCCGTTATTTGTTGATTGATTCTTGAACATCTCGGCGAAATGAGACCAAAATATTATGTACGAATTTTCCATTTTTTAGGCTAGTTTAGGAGATATAGACTTCTTAATAAATATTTTTGGAAAATCCGTTATCTGTTGATTGATTCTTAAAAATCTCGGCGAAATGAGACCAAATTATTATGTACGAATTTTCCATTTTTTAGGCTAGTTTAGGAGATATAGACTTCTTAATAAATAATCTTGGAAAATCCGTTATCTGTTGATTGATTCTTAAAAATCTCGGCGAAATGAGACCAAATTATTATGTACGAATTTTCCATTTTTTAGGCTAGTTTAGGAGATATAGACTTCTTAATAAATATTTTTGGAAAATCCGTTATCTGTTGATTGATTCCTAAAAATCTCGACGAAATGAGACCAAATTATTATGTACGAATTTTCCATTTTTTAGGCTAGTTTAGGAGATATAGACTTCTTAATAAATATTTTTGGAAAATCCGTTATCTGTTGATTGATTCTTGAAAATCTCGACGAAATGTGACCAAATTATTATGTACGAATTTTCCGTTTTTTGGCTAGTTTAGAAGATATAGACTCCTAAAAAAATATTTTTTGAAAATCCATTATTTGTTGATTGATTGTCGAAAATCTCGGCGAAATGAGACTAAAATATTATGTACGAATTTTCCGTTATTTGGCTAGTTTAGTAAATATGGACTCCTTAAAAAATGTTTTTTGAAAATCCGTTATTTGTTGATTGATTCTTGAAAATCTTGACGAAATGAGACCAAATTATTATGTACGAATTTTCCATTTTTTAGGCTAGTTTAGGAGATATAGACTCCTTAATAAATATTTTTGGAAAATCCGTTATCTGTTGATTGATTCTTAAAAAATCTCGGCGAAATGAGACCAAAGTATTATTTACGAATTTTTCATTATTATGCTTGTTTAGGAGATATAGCCTCCTTAATAAATATTTTTGGAAAATCCGTTATCTGTTGATTGATTCTTCAATATCTCGACGAAATGAGACCAAAGTATTATGTACGAATTTTCCGTTTTTTGGCTAGTTTAGAAGATATATCCTCATTAATAAATATTTTTGGAAAATCCGTTATCTGTTTATTGATTCTTCAATATCTCGACGAAATGAGACCAAAGTATTATGTACGAATTTTCCGTTTTTTGGCTAGCTTAGAAGATATGGCCTCCTAAATAAATATTTTTTGAAAATTCGTTATTTGTTGATTGATTCTTGAAAATCTCGACGAAATGAGACCAAAATATTATGTACGAATTCTCCGTTTTTTGGCTAGTTTAGGAGATATAGCCTCCTTAAAATAAATTTTTTGTGAAAATCCCTTATTTGTTGATTGATTCTAGAATATATTGACAAATTAAGACTAAAATAATATATGTATATTTTTTGAAAATCCGTTATTTGTTGATTGATTCTTGAAAATCTCGACGAAATGAGACCAAATTATTATGTACGAATTTTCCATTTTTTAGGCTAGTTTAGGAGATATAGACTCCTTAATAAATATTTTTGGAAAATCCGTTATCTGTTGATTGATTCTTAAAAATCTCGGCGAAATGAGACCAAAGTATTATCTACGAATTTTTCATTATTATGCTTGTTTAGGAGATATAGCCTCCTTAATAAATATTTTTGGAAAATCCGTTATCTGTTGATTGATTCTTCAATATCTCGACGAAATGAGACCAAAGTATTATGTACGAATTTTCAGTTTTTTGGCTAGTTTAGAAGATATAGCCTCCTAAATAAATATTTTTTGAAAATTCGTTATTTGTTGATTGATTCTTGAAAATCTCGACGAAATGAGATCAAAATATTATGTACGAATTCTCCGTTTTTTGGCTAGTTTTGGAGATATAGCCTCCTAAAAAAATATTTTTTGAAAATCCATTATTTGTTGATTGATTGTCGAAAATCTCGGCGAAATGAGACAAAAATATTATGTACGAATTTTCCGTTATTTGGCTAGTTTAGTAGATATGGACTCCTTAAAAAATGTTTTTTGAAAATCCGTTATTTGTTGATTGATTCTTGAACATCTCGGCGAAATGAGACCAAAATATTATGTACGAATTTTCCATTTTTTAGGCTAGTTTAGGAGATATAGACTTCTTAATAAATATTTTTGGAAAATCCGTTATCTGTTGATTGATTCTTGAAAATCTCGACGAAATGAGACCAAATTATTATGTACGAATTTTCCGTTTTTTTGCTAGTTTAGAAGATATAGCCTCCTAAATAAATATTTTTTGAAAATTCGTTATTTGTTGATTGATTCTTGAAAATCTCGACGAAATGAGACCAAAATATTATGTACGAATTCTCCGTTTTTTGGCTAGTTAAGGAGATATAGCCTCCTTAAAATAAATTTTTGTGAAAATCCCTTATTTGTTGATTGATTCTAGAATATATTGACAAATTAAGACCAAAATACTAAATGTATATTTTTTGAAAATCCGTTATTTGTTGATTGATTCTTGAAAATCTCGACGAAATGAGACCAAATTATTATGTACGAATTTTCCATTTTTTAGGCTAGTTTAGGAGATATAGACTCCTTAATAAATATTTTTGGAAAATCCGTTATCTGTTGATTGATTCTTAAAAATCTCGGCGAAATGAGACCAAAGTATTATTTACAAATTTTTCATTATTATGATTGTTTAGGAGATATAGCCTCCTTAATAAATATTTTTGGAAAATCCGTTATCTGTTGATTGATTCTTCAATATCTCGACGAAATGAGACCAAAGTATTATGTACGAATTTTCCGTTTTTTGGCTAGTTTAGAAGATATATCCTCATTAATAAATATTTTTGGAAAATCCGTTATCTGTTGATTGATTCTTCAATATCTCGACGAAATGAGACCAAAGTATTATGTACGAATTTTCCGTTTTTTGGCTAGTTTAGAAGATATAGCCTCCTAAATAAATATTTTTTGAAAATTCGTTATTTGTTGATTGATTCTTGAAAATCTCGACGAAATGAGACCAAAATATTATGTACGAATTCTCCGTTTTTTGGCTAGTTTTAGAGATATAGCCTCCTAAAAAAATATTTTTTGAAAATCCATTATGTGTTGATTGATTGTCGAAAATCTCGGCGAAATGAGACTAAAATATTATGTACGAATTCTCCGTTTTTTAGGTAGTTTAGGAGATAAAGCCTCTTTAAAAAAATGATTTTTGAAAATACGTTATTTGTTGATTGATTCTTGAACATCTCGGCGAAATGAGACCAAATTATTATGTACGAATTTTCCGTTTTTTGGGTAGTTTAGGAGATATAGCCTCCTTAAAATATATTTTGTGAAAATCCCTTATTTGTTGATTGATTCTAGAATATATTGACAAATTAAGACCAAAATAATAAAAGTATATTTTTTGAAAATCCGTTATTTGTTGATTGATTCTTGAAAATCTCGACGAAATGAGACCAAATTATTATGTACGAATTTTCCATTTTTTAGGCTAGTTTAGGAGATATAGACTCCTTAATAAATATTTTTGGAAAATCCGTTATCTGTTGATTGATTCTTAAAAATCTCGGCGAAATGAGACCAAAGTATTATTTACAAATTTTTCATTATTATGATTGTTTAGGAGATATAGACTCCTTAATAAATATTTTTGGAAAATCCGTTATCTGTTGATTGATTCTTAAAAATCTCGGCGAAATGAGACCAAAGTATTATTTACAAATTTTTCATTATTATGATTGTTTAGGAGATATAGCCTCCTTAATAAATATTTTTGGAAAATCCGTTATCTGTTGATTGATTCTTCAATATCTCGACGAAATGAGACCAAAGTATTATGTACGAATTTTCCGTTTTTTGGCTAGTTTAGAAGATATATCCTCATTAATAAATATTTTTGGAAAATCCGTTATCTGTTGATTGATTCTTCAATATCTCGACGAAATGAGACCAAAGTATTATGTACGAATTTTCCGTTTTTTGGCTAGTTTAGAAGATATAGCCTCCTAAATAAATATTTTTTGAAAATTCGTTATTTGTTGATTGATTCTTGAAAATCTCGACGAAATGAGACCAAAATATTATGTACGAATTCTCCGTTTTTTGGCTAGTTTTAGAGATATAGCCTCCTAAAAAAATATTTTTTGAAAATCCATTATGTGTTGATTGATTGTCGAAAATCTCGGCGAAATGAGACTAAAATATTATGTACGAATTCTCCGTTTTTTAGGTAGTTTAGGAGATAAAGCCTCTTTAAAAAAATGATTTTTGAAAATACGTTATTTGTTGATTGATTCTTGAACATCTCGGCGAAATGAGACCAAATTATTATGTACGAATTTTCCGTTTTTTGGGTAGTTTAGGAGATATAGCCTCCTTAAAATATATTTTGTGAAAATCCCTTATTTGTTGATTGATTCTAGAATATATTGACAAATTAAGACCAAAATAATAAAAGTATATTTTTTGAAAATCCGTTATTTGTTGATTGATTCTTGAAAATCTCGACGAAATGAGACCAAATTATTATGTACGAATTTTCCATTTTTTAGGCTAGTTTAGGAGATATAGACTCCTTAATAAATATTTTTGGAAAATCCGTTATCTGTTGATTGATTCTTAAAAATCTCGGCGAAATGAGACCAAAGTATTATCTACGAATTTTTCATTATTATGCTTGTTTAGGAGATATAGCCTCCTTAATAAATATTTTTGGAAAATCCGTTATCTGTTGATTGATTCTTCAATATCTCGACGAAATGAGACCAAAGTATTATGTACGAATTTTCAGTTTTTTGGCTAGTTTAGAAGATATAGCCTCCTAAATAAATATTTTTTGAAAATCCATTATGTGTTGATTGATTGTCGAAAATCTCGGCGAAATGAGACTAAAATATTATGTACGAATTCTCCGTTTTTTAGGTAGTTTAGGAGATAAAGCCTCTTTAAAAAAATGATTTTTGAAAATACGTTATTTGTTGATTGATTCTTGAACATCTCGGCGAAATGAGACCAAATTATTATGTACGAATTTTCCGTTTTTTGGGTAGTTTAGGAGATATAGCCTCCTTAAAATATATTTTGTGAAAATCCCTTATTTGTTGATTGATTCTAGAATATATTGACAAATTAAGACCAAAATAATAAAAGTATATTTTTTGAAAATCCGTTATTTGTTGATTGATTCTTGAAAATCTCGACGAAATGAGACCAAATTATTATGTACGAATTTTCCATTTTTTAGGCTAGTTTAGGAGATATAGACTCCTTAATAAATATTTTTGGAAAATCCGTTATCTGTTGATTGATTCTTAAAAATCTCGGCGAAATGAGACCAAAGTATTATTTACAAATTTTTCATTATTATGATTGTTTAGGAGATATAGACTCCTTAATAAATATTTTTGGAAAATCCGTTATCTGTTGATTGATTCTTAAAAATCTCGGCGAAATGAGACCAAAGTATTATTTACAAATTTTTCATTATTATGATTGTTTAGGAGATATAGCCTCCTTAATAAATATTTTTGGAAAATCCGTTATCTGTTGATTGATTCTTCAATATCTCGACGAAATGAGACCAAAGTATTATGTACGAATTTTCCGTTTTTTGGCTAGTTTAGAAGATATATCCTCATTAATAAATATTTTTGGAAAATCCGTTATCTGTTGATTGATTCTTCAATATCTCGACGAAATGAGACCAAAGTATTATGTACGAATTTTCCGTTTTTTGGCTAGTTTAGAAGATATAGCCTCCTAAATAAATATTTTTTGAAAATTCGTTATTTGTTGATTGATTCTTGAAAATCTCGACGAAATGAGACCAAAATATTATGTACGAATTCTCCGTTTTTTGGCTAGTTTTAGAGATATAGCCTCCTAAAAAAATATTTTTTGAAAATCCATTATGTGTTGATTGATTGTCGAAAATCTCGGCGAAATGAGACTAAAATATTATGTACGAATTCTCCGTTTTTTAGGTAGTTTAGGAGATAAAGCCTCTTTAAAAAAATGATTTTTGAAAATACGTTATTTGTTGATTGATTCTTGAACATCTCGGCGAAATGAGACCAAATTATTATGTACGAATTTTCCGTTTTTTGGGTAGTTTAGGAGATATAGCCTCCTTAAAATATATTTTGTGAAAATCCCTTATTTGTTGATTGATTCTAGAATATATTGACAAATTAAGACCAAAATAATAAAAGTATATTTTTTGAAAATCCGTTATTTGTTGATTGATTCTTGAAAATCTCGACGAAATGAGACCAAATTATTATGTACGAATTTTCCATTTTTTAGGCTAGTTTAGGAGATATAGACTCCTTAATAAATATTTTTGGAAAATCCGTTATCTGTTGATTGATTCTTAAAAATCTCGGCGAAATGAGACCAAAGTATTATCTACGAATTTTTCATTATTATGCTTGTTTAGGAGATATAGCCTCCTTAATAAATATTTTTGGAAAATCCGTTATCTGTTGATTGATTCTTCAATATCTCGACGAAATGAGACCAAAGTATTATGTACGAATTTTCAGTTTTTTGGCTAGTTTAGAAGATATAGCCTCCTAAATAAATATTTTTTGAAAATTCGTTATTTGTTGATTGATTCTTGAAAATCTCGACGAAATGAGATCAAAATATTATGTACGAATTCTCCGTTTTTTGGCTAGTTTTGGAGATATAGCCTCCTAAAAAAATATTTTTTGAAAATCCATTATTTGTTGATTGATTGTCGAAAATCTCGGCGAAATGAGACAAAAAATATTATGTACGAATTTTCCGTTATTTGGCTAGTTTAGTAGATATGGACTCCTTAAAAAATGTTTTTGAAAATCCGTTATTTGTTGATTGATTCTTGAACATCTCGGCGAAATGAGACCAAAATATTATGTACGAATTTTCCATTTTTTAGGCTAGTTTAGGAGATATAGACTTCTTAATAAATATTTTTGGAAAATCCGTTATCTGTTGATTGATTCTTGAAAATCTCGACGAAATGAGACCAAATTATTATGTACGAATTTTCCGTTTTTTTGCTAGTTTAGAAGATATAGCCTCCTAAATAAATATTTTTGGAAAATCCGTTATCTGTTGATTGATTCTTGAAAATCTCGACGAAATGAGACCAAATTATTATGTACGAATTTTCCGTTTTTTTGCTAGTTTAGAAGATATAGCCTCCTAAATAAATATTTTTTGAAAATTCGTTATTTGTTGATTGATTCTTGAAAATCTCGACGAAATGAGACCAAAATATTATGTACGAATTCTCCGTTTTTTGGCTAGTTAAGGAGATATAGCCTCCTTAAAATAAATTTTTTGTGAAAATCCCTTATTTGTTGATTGATTCTAGAATATATTGACAAATTAAGACCAAAATACTAAATGTATATTTTTTGAAAATCCGTTATTTGTTGATTGATTCTTGAAAATCTCGACGAAATGAGACCAAATTATTATGTACGAATTTTCCATTTTTTAGGCTAGTTTAGGAGATATAGACTCCTTAATAAATATTTTTGGAAAATCCGTTATCTGTTGATTGATTCTTAAAAATCTCGGCGAAATGAGACCAAAGTATTATTTACAAATTTTTCATTATTATGATTGTTTAGGAGATATAGCCTCCTTAATAAATATTTTTGGAAAATCCGTTATCTGTTGATTGATTCTTCAATATCTCGACGAAATGAGACCAAAGTATTATGTACGAATTTTCCGTTTTTTGGCTAGTTTAGAAGATATATCCTCATTAATAAATATTTTTGGAAAATCCGTTATCTGTTGATTGATTCTTCAATATCTCGACGAAATGAGACCAAAGTATTATGTACGAATTTTCCGTTTTTTGGCTAGTTTAGAAGATATAGCCTCCTAAATAAATATTTTTGAAAATTCGTTATTTGTTGATTGATTCTTGAAAATCTCGACGAAATGAGACCAAAATATTATGTACGAATTCTCCGTTTTTTGGCTAGTTTTAGAGATATAGCCTCCTAAAAAAATATTTTTTGAAAATCCATTATGTGTTGATTGATTGTCGAAAATCTCGGCGAAATGAGACTAAAATATTATGTACGAATTCTCCGTTTTTTAGGTAGTTTAGGAGATAAAGCCTCTTTAAAAAAATGATTTTTGAAAATACGTTATTTGTTGATTGATTCTTGAACATCTCGGCGAAATGAGACCAAATTATTATGTACGAATTTTCCGTTTTTTGGGTAGTTTAGGAGATATAGCCTCCTTAAAATATATTTTGTGAAAATCCCTTATTTGTTGATTGATTCTAGAATATATTGACAAATTAAGACCAAAATAATAAAAGTATATTTTTTGAAAATCCGTTATTTGTTGATTGATTCTTGAAAATCTCGACGAAATGAGACCAAATTATTATGTACGAATTTTCCATTTTTTAGGCTAGTTTAGGAGATATAGACTCCTTAATAAATATTTTTGGAAAATCCGTTATCTGTTGATTGATTCTTAAAAATCTCGGCGAAATGAGACCAAAGTATTATCTACGAATTTTTCATTATTATGCTTGTTTAGGAGATATAGCCTCCTTAATAAATATTTTGGAAAATCCGTTATCTGTTGATTGATTCTTCAATATCTCGACGAAATGAGACCAAAGTATTATGTACGAATTTTCAGTTTTTTGGCTAGTTTAGAAGATATAGCCTCCTAAATAAATATTTTTTGAAAATTCGTTATTTGTTGATTGATTCTTGAAAATCTCGACGAAATGAGATCAAAATATTATGTACGAATTCTCCGTTTTTTGGCTAGTTTTGGAGATATAGACTCCTAAAAAAATATTTTTTGAAAATCCATTATTTGTTGATTGATTGTCGAAAATCTCGGCGAAATGAGACAAAAATATTATGTACGAATTTTCCGTTATTTGGCTAGTTTAGTAGATATGGACTCCTTAAAAAATGTTTTTTGAAAATCCGTTATTTGTTGATTGATTCTTGAACATCTCGGCGAAATGAGACCAAAATATTATGTACGAATTTTCCATTTTTTAGGCTAGTTTAGGAGATATAGACTTCTTAATAAATATTTTTGGAAAATCCGTTATCTGTTGATTGATTCTTGAAAATCTCGACGAAATGAGACCAAATTATTATGTACGAATTTTCCGTTTTTTTGCTAGTTTAGAAGATATAGCCTCCTAAATAAATATTTTTTGAAAATTCGTTATTTGTTGATTGATTCTTGAAAATCTCGACGAAATGAGACCAAAATATTATGTGCGAATTCTCCGTTTTTTGGCTAGTTAAGGAGATATAGCCTCCTTAAAATAAATTTTTTGTGAAAATCCCTTATTTGTTGATTGATTCTAGAATATATTGACAAATTAAGACCAAAATACTAAATGTATATTTTTTGAAAATCCGTTATTTGTTGATTGATTCTTGAAAATCTCGACGAAATGAGACCAAATTATTATGTACGAATTTTCCATTTTTTAGGCTAGTTTAGGAGATATAGACTCCTTAATAAATATTTTTGGAAAATCCGTTATCTGTTGATTGATTCTTAAAAATCTCGGCGAAATGAGACCAAAGTATTATTTACAAATTTTTCATTATTATGATTGTTTAGGAGATATAGCCTCCTTAATAAATATTTTTGGAAAATCCGTTATCTGTTGATTGATTCTTCAATATCTCGACGAAATGAGACCAAAGTATTATGTACGAATTTTCCGTTTTTTGGCTAGTTTAGAAGATATATCCTCATTAATAAATATTTTTGGAAAATCCGTTATCTGTTGATTGATTCTTCAATATCTCGACGAAATGAGACCAAAGTATTATGTACGAATTTTCCGTTTTTTGGCTAGTTTAGAAGATATAGCCTCCTAAATAAATATTTTTTGAAAATTCGTTATTTGTTGATTGATTCTTGAAAATCTCGACGAAATGAGACCAAAATATTATGTACGAATTCTCCGTTTTTTGGCTAGTTTTAGAGATATAGCCTCCTAAAAAAAATATTTTTGAAAATCCATTATGTGTTGATTGATTGTCGAAAATCTCGGCGAAATGAGACTAAAATATTATGTACGAATTCTCCGTTTTTTAGGTAGTTTAGGAGATAAAGCCTCTTTAAAAAAATGATTTTTGAAAATACGTTATTTGTTGATTGATTCTTGAACATCTCGGCGAAATGAGACCAAATTATTATGTACGAATTTTCCGTTTTTTGGGTAGTTTAGGAGATATAGCCTCCTTAAAATATATTTTGTGAAAATCCCTTATTTGTTGATTGATTCTAGAATATATAGACAAATTAAGACCAAAATAATAAAAGTATATTTTTTGAAAATCCGTTATTTGTTGATTGATTCTTGAAAATCTCGACGAAATGAGACCAAATTATTATGTACGAATTTTCCATTTTTTAGGCTAGTTTAGGAGATATAGACTCCTTAATAAATATTTTTGGAAAATCCGTTATCTGTTGATTGATTCTTAAAAATCTCGGCGAAATGAGACCAAAGTATTATTTACGAATTTTTCATTATTATGTTTGTTTAGGAGATATAGCCTCCTTAATAAATATTTTTGGAAAATCCGTTATCTGTTGATTGATTCTTCAATATCTCGACGAAATGAGACCAAAATATTAGGTACGAATTTTCCGTTTTTTGGCTAGTTTTGGAGTTATAGCCTCTTAAAAAAATATTTTTTGAAAATCCGTTATTTGTTGATTGATTCTTGAAAATCTCGACGAAATGAGACCAAATTATTATGTACGAATTTTCCATTTTTTAGGCTAGTTTAGGAGATATAGACTCCTTAATAAATATTTTTGGAAAATCCGTTATCTGTTGATTGATTTTTAAAAATCTCTGCGAAATGAGACCAAAGTGTTATTTACGAATTTTTCATTATTATGCTTGTTTAGGAGATATAGCCTCCTTAATAAATATTTTTGGAAAATCCGTTATCTGTTGATTGATTCTTCAATATCTCGACGAAATGAGACCAAAGTATTATGTACAAATTTTCCGTTTTTTGGCTAGTTTAGAAGATATATCCTCATTAATAAATATTTTTGGAAAATCCGTTATCTGTTGATTGATTCTTCAATATCTCGACGAAATGAGACCAAAGTATTATGTACGAATTTTCCGTTTTTTGGCTAGTTTAGAAGATATATCCTCATTAATAAATATTTTTGGAAAATCCGTTATCTGTTGATTGATTCTTCAATATCTCGACGAAATGAGACCAAAGTATTATGTACGAATTTTCCGTTTTTTGGCTAGTTTAGAAGATATAGCCTCCTAAATAAATATTTTTGAAAATTCGTTATTTGTTGATTGATTCTTGAAAATCTCGACGAAATGAGACCAAAATATTATGTACGAATTCTCCGTTTTTTGGCTAGCTTAGCAGATAAAGCCTCCTTAAAATAAATTTGTTGTGAAAATCCCTTATTTGTTGATTGATTCTAGAATATATTGACAAATTAAGACCAAAATAATAAATATATATTTTTTGAAAATCCGATATTTGTTGATTGATTCTTGAAAATCTCGACGAAATGAGAACAAATTATTATGTACGAATTTTCCATTTTTTAGGCTAGTTTAGGAGATATAGACTTCTTAATAAATATTTTTGGAAAATCCGTTATCTGTTGATTGATTCTTAAAAATCTCGGAGAAATGAGACCAAAATATTATGTACGAATTTTCCGTTATTTGGCTAGTTTAGGAGATACAGCCTCCTTAATAAATATTTTTGGAAAATCCGTTATCTGTTGATTGATTCTTCAATATCTCGACGAAATGAGACCAAAATATTATGTACGAATTTTCCGTTATTTGGCTAGTTTAGGAGATATGGACTCCTTAAAAAATGTTTTTTGGAAATCCGTTATTTGTTGATTGATTCTTGAACATCTCGGCGAAATGAGACCAAAATATTATGTACGAATTCTCCGTTTTTTGGGTAGTTTAGGAGATAAAGCCTCTTTAAAAAAATGATTTTTGAAAATACGTTATTTGTTGATTGATTCTTGAACATCTCGGCGAAATGAGACCAAATTATTATGTACGAATTTTCCGTTTTTGGGTAGTTTAGGAGATATAGCCTCCTTAAAATATATTTTGTGAAAATCCCTTATTTGTTGATTGATTCTAGAATATATTGACAAATTAAGACCAAAATAATAAAAGTATATTTCTTGAAAATCCGTTATTTGTTGATTGATTCTTCAATATCTCGACGAAAAGAGACCAAATTATTATGTACGAATTTTCCATTTTTTAGGCTAGTTTAGGAGATATAGACTCCTTAATAAATATTTTTGGAAAATCCGTTATCTGTTGATTGATTCTTAAAAATCTCGGCGAAATGAGACCAAAGTATTATTTACGAATTTTTCATTATTATGATTGTTTAGGAGATATAGCCTCCTTAATAAATATTTTTGGAAAATCCGTTATCTGTTGATTGATTCTTCAATATCTCGACGAAATGAGACCAAAATATTTTGTACGAATTTTCCGTTTTTTGGCTAGTTTTGGAGATATAGCCTCTTAAAAAAATATTTTTTGAAAATCCGTTATTTGTTGATTGATTCTTGAAAATCTCGACGAAATGAGACCAAATTATTATGTACGAATTTTCCATTTTTTAGGCTAGTTTAGGAGATATAGACTCCTTAATAAATATTTTTGGAAAATCCGTTATCTGTTGATTGATTCTTAAAAATCTCTGCGAAATGAGACCAAAGTATTATTTACGAATTTTTCATTATTATGCTTGTTTAGGAGATATAGCCTCCTTAACAAATATTTTTGGAAAATCCGTTATCTGTTGATTGATTCTTCAATATCTCGACGAAATGAGACCAAAGTATTATGTACAAATTTTCCGTTTTTTGGCTAGTTTAGAAGATATATCCTCATTAATAAATATTTTTGGAAAATCCGTTATCTGTTGATTGATTCTTCAATATCTCGACGAAATGAGACCAAAGTATTATGTACGAATTTTCCGTTTTTTGGCTAGTTTAGAAGATATATCCTCTTAAATAAATATTTTTGGAAAATTCGTTATTTGTTGATTGATTCTTGAAAATCTCGACGAAATGAGACCAAAATATTATGTACGAATTTTCCGTTTTTTGGCTAGTTTAGAAGATATATCCTCCTTAATAAATATTTTTGGAAAATCCGTTATCTGTTGATTGATTCTTAAAAATCTCGGCGAAATGAGACCAAATTATTATGTACGAATTTTTCATTATTATGATTGTTTAGGAGATATAGCCTCCTTAATAAATATTTTTGGAAAATCCGTTATCTGTTGGTTGATTCTTCAATATCTCGACGAAATGAGACCAAAATATTAGGTACGAATTTTCCGTTTTTTGGCTAGTTTAGAAGATATATCCTCCTTAATAAATATTTTTGGAATATCCGTTATCTGTTGATTGATTCTTCAATATCTCGACGAAATGCGACCAAAGTATTATGTACGAATTTTCCGTTTTTTGGCTAGTTTAGAAGATATAGCCTCCTAAATAAATATTTTTTGAAAATTCCTTATTTGTTGATTGATTCTTGAAAATCTCGACGAAATGAGACCAAAATATTATGTACGAATTCTCCGTTTTTTGGCTAGTTTTAGAGATATAGCCTCCTAAAAAAATATTTTTTGAAAATCCATTATTTGTTGATTGATTGTCGAAAATCTCGGCGAAATGAGACTAAAATATTATGTACGAGTTTTCCGTTACTTGGGTAGTTTAGTAGATATGGACTCCTTAAAAAATGTTTTTTGAAAATCCGATATTTGTTGATTGATTCTTGAACATCTCGGCGAAATGAGACCAAAATATTATGTACGAATTTTCCGTTTTTTGGCTAGTTTAGGAGATATAGACTCCTTATAAATATTTTTGGAAAATCCGTTATGTGTTGATTGATTCTTAAAAATCTCGGCGAAATGAGACCAAAGTATTATTTACAAATTTTTCATTATTATGATTGTTTAGGAGATATAGCCTCCTTAATAAATATTTTTGGAAAATCCGTTATCTGTTGATTGATTCTTCAATATCTCGACGAAATGAGACCAAAGTATTATGTACGAATTTTCCGTTTTTTGGCTAGTTTAGAAGATATATCCTCATTAAGAAATATTTTTGGAAAATCCGTTATCTGTTGATTGATTCTTCAATATCTCGACGAAATGAGACCAAAATATTAGGTACGAATTTTCCGTTTTTTGGCTAGTTTTGGAGTTATAGCCTCTTAAAAAAATATTTTTTGAAAATCCGTTATTTGTTGATTGATTCTTGAAAATCTCGACGAAATGAGACCAAATTATTATGTACGAATTTTCCATTTTTTAGGCTAGTTTAGGAGATATAGACTCCTTAATAAATAGTTTTGGAAAATCCGTTATCTGTTGATTGATTTTTAAAAATCTCTGCGAAATGAGACCAAAGTGTTATTTACGAATTTTTCATTATTATGCTTGTTTAGGAGATATAGCCTCCTTAATAAATATTTTTGGAAAATCCGTTATCTGTTGATTGATTCTTCAATATCTCGACGAAATGAGACCAAAGTATTATGTACAAATTTTCCGTTTTTTGGCTAGTTTAGAAGATATATCCTCATTAATAAATATTTTTGGAAAATCCGTTATCTGTTGATTGATTCTTCAATATCTCGACGAAATGAGACCAAAGTATTATGTACGAATTTTCCGTTTTTTGGCTAGTTTAGAAGATATAGTCTCCTAAATAAATATTTTTTGAAAATTCGTTATTTGTTGATTGATTCTTGAAAATCTCGACGAAATGAGACCAAAATATTATGTACGAATTCTCCGTTTTTTGGCTAGCTTAGCAGATAAAGCCTCCTTAAAATAAATTTGTTGTGAAAATCCCTTATTTGTTGATTGATTCTAGAATATATTGACAAATTAAGACCAAAATAATAAATATATATTTTTTGAAAATCCGATATTTGTTGATTGATTCTTGAAAATCTCGACGAAATGAGAACAAATTATTATGTACGAATTTTCCATTTTTTAGGCTAGTTTAGGAGATATAGCCTCCTTCATAAATATTTTTGGAAAATCCGTTATCTGTTGATTGATTCTTAAAAATCTCGGAGAAATGAGACCAAAATATTATGTACGAATTTTCCGTTATTTGGCTAGTTTAGGAGATACAGCCTCCTTAATAAATATTTTTGGAAAATCCGTTATCTGTTGATTGATTCTTCAATATCTCGACGAAATGAGACCAAAATATTATGTACGAATTTTCCGTTATTTGGCTAGTTTAGGAGATATGGACTCCTTAAAAAATGTTTTTTGTAAATCCGTTATTTGTTGATTGATTCTTGAACATCTCGGCGAAATGAGACCAAAATATTATGTACGAATTCTCCGTTTTTTGGGTAGTTTAGGAGATAAAGCCTCTTTAAAAAAATGATTTTTGAAAATACGTTATTTGTTGATTGATTCTTGAACATCTCGGCGAAATGAGACCAAATTATTATGTACGAATTTTCCGTTTTTTGGGTAGTTTAGGAGATATAGCCTCCTTAAAATATATTTTGTGAAAATCCCTTATTTGTTGATTGATTCTAGAATATATTGACAAATTAAGACCAAAATAATAAAAGTATATTTCTTGAAAATCCGTTATTTGTTGATTGATTCTTCAATATCTCGACGAAAAGAGACCAAATTATTATGTACGAATTTTCCATTTTTTAGGCTAGTTTAGGAGATATAGACTCCTTAATAAATATTTTTGGAAAATCCGTTATCTGTTGATTGATTCTTAAAAATCTCGGCGAAATGAGACCAAAGTATTATTTACGAATTTTTCATTATTATGATTGTTTAGGAGATATAGCCTCCTTAATAAATATTTTTGGAAAATCCGTTATCTGTTGATTGATTCTTCAATATCTCGACGAAATGAGACCAAAATATTTTGTACGAATTTTCCGTTTTTTGGCTAGTTTTGGAGATATAGCCTCTTAAAAAAATATTTTTTGAAAATCCGTTATTTGTTGATTGATTCTTGAAAATCTCGACGAAATGAGACCAAATTATTATGTACGAATTTTCCATTTTTTAGGCTAGTTTAGGAGATATAGACTCCTTAATAAATATTTTTGGAAAATCCGTTATCTGTTGATTGATTCTTAAAAATCTCTGCGAAATGAGACCAAAGTATTATTTACGAATTTTTCATTATTATGCTTGTTTAGGAGATATAGCCTCCTTAACAAATATTTTTGGAAAATCCGTTATCTGTTGATTGATTCTTCAATATCTCGACGAAATGAGACCAAAGTATTATGTACAAATTTTCCGTTTTTTGGCTAGTTTAGAAGATATATCCTCATTAATAAATATTTTTGGAAAATCCGTTATCTGTTGATTGATTCTTCAATATCTCGACGAAATGAGACCAAAGTATTATGTACGAATTTTCCGTTTTTTGGCTAGTTTAGAAGATATATCCTCTTAAATAAATATTTTTGGAAAATTCGTTATTTGTTGATTGATTCTTGAAAATCTCGACGAAATGAGACCAAAATATTATGTACGAATTTTCCGTTTTTTGGCTAGTTTAGAAGATATATCCTCCTTAATAAATATTTTTGGAAAATCCGTTATCTGTTGATTGATTCTTAAAAATCTCGGCGAAATGAGACCAAATTATTATGTACGAATTTTTCATTATTATGATTGTTTAGGAGATATAGCCTCCTTAATAAATATTTTTGGAAAATCCGTTATCTGTTGGTTGATTCTTCAATATCTCGACGAAATGAGACCAAAATATTAGGTACGAATTTTCCGTTTTTTGGCTAGTTTAGAAGATATATCCTCCTTAATAAATATTTTTGGAATATCCGTTATCTGTTGATTGATTCTTCAATATCTCGACGAAATGCGACCAAAGTATTATGTACGAATTTTCCGTTTTTTGGCTAGTTTAGAAGATATAGCCTCCTAAATAAATATTTTTTGAAAATTCCTTATTTGTTGATTGATTCTTGAAAATCTCGACGAAATGAGACCAAAATATTATGTACGAATTCTCCGTTTTTTGGCTAGTTTTAGAGATATAGCCTCCTAAAAAAAATATTTTTGAAAATCCATTATTTGTTGATTGATTGTCGAAAATCTCGGCGAAATGAGACTAAAATATTATGTACGAGTTTTCCGTTACTTGGGTAGTTTAGTAGATATGGACTCCTTAAAAAATGTTTTTTGAAAATCCGATATTTGTTGATTGATTCTTGAACATCTCGGCGAAATGAGACCAAAATACTATGTACGAATTTTCCGTTTTTTGGCTAGTTTAGGAGATATAGACTCCTTATAAATATTTTTGGAAAATCCGTTATGTGTTGATTGATTCTTAAAATTCTCGGCGAAATGACACCAAAGTATTATATACGAATTTTTCATTATTATGCTTGTTTAGGAGATATAGCCTCCTTAATAAATATTTTTGGAAAATCCGTTATCTGTTGATTGATTCTTCATTATCTCGACGAAATGAGACCAAAATATTTTTTACGAATTTTCCGTTTTTTGGCTAGTTTAGGAGATATAGACTCCTTATAAATACGAGGGTCGTTTGATAAGTCCGTGACTTTTTGTATTTGCCGCGCACCTGCTCTAAATACAACACTGCTCCTGTCAGCAGTTATCGATTAACAGCTGACTGTAAAATTTTGAGAAAGCTGCGTTTCTTAGTTTGCGTTTTATAGGCATTGAAAGCAGACGATCTCGTGAATTTTAACGAAAATGGAAAAAAGTGAATTTCGTGTGCTAATTAAGCATTATTTTTTGCGTAAAAAATCCATCACCGAAACCAAGGAAAGACTTGATAAATATTATGGGGACTCTGCACCATCAATTTCAATGGTTAAGAAATGGTTTACTGAGTTCCGTTGTGGTCGTACCAGTACAAGTGATGCCGAACGTTCAGGTCGCCCAAAAGAGGTCGTCATGCCAGAAATCGTCGACAAAATCCATGGAATGATATTGGATGATCGGAGAATGAAAGTGCGTGAGGTAGCTGAGGCTGTAGGCATCTCAACTGAACGGGTACATCACATTTTACATGAATATTTGGACATGAAAAAGCTTTCCGCGCGATGGGTGCCGCGATTGCTCACACACGACCATAAGCGCAACCGTGTGACCATTTCAAAGGAGTGTTTGGCGATGTTCAACCGCAATCCAAACGAATTTTTGCGCCGTTTCGTTACCGTAGACGAAACATGGATCCACCACACCACACCAGAGACCAAAGAACAATCAAGACAGTGGGTTTCTCCGGGTGAACGTGCACCAAAGAAGGCCAAGGTGGGTCTGTCGGCCAACAAGGTCATGGCCACAGTTTTTTGGGATGCACAAGGTATCATTCACATCGATTACCTTGAAAAGGGTAAAACGATCACCGGCGAATATTATTCAGAGCTTTTGGACAGATTCGATATTGATTTGAAGCAGAAACGACCGCATTTGGCGAAAAAAAAGTGCTGTTCCATCAGGACAATGCACGGGTGCACACGTGTGTAGTCAGCATGGCAAAATTTCATAAATTGGGCTACGAACTGCTACCCCATCCAGCATATTCTCCAGATTTAGCCCCCTGTGACTATTTTTTGTTTCCAAACATGAAGAAATGGCTCGGCGGTAAGAGATTCGGGTCAAATGAAGAGGTCATCACAGAAACAAACGACTATTTTGAGGGCCTTGAGAAAACCTATTATTTGGAAGGAATAAAAAAATTGGAAAAACGCTGGACTAAATGTATAGAGCTAAAAGGAGATTATGTTGAGAAATAAAACGCTTCTTTGACGAAAAAAATATATTTTATTCAAAAAGTCACGGACTTATCAAACGACCCTCGTATTTTTGGAAAATCCGTTATGTGTTGATTGATTCATAAAAATCTCGACGAAATGAGACCAAAGTATTATGTACGAATTTTCCGTTTTTTGGGAAGTTTAGGAGATAACGCCTCTTTAAAAAAATATTTTTGAAAAATCCGTTATTTGTTGATTGATTCTAGAATATCTTGACGAAATGAGTTCAAAATATTATGTACGAATTTTCCGTTATTTGGCTAGTTTAGGAGATATGGACTTCTTAAAAAATCTTTTTTGAAAATCAGTTATTTGTTGATTGATTCTTGAAAATCTCGGCGAAATGAAACTTAAATATTATGTCGAATTTTCCGTTTTTTGGCTAGTTTAGGAGATATAGACTCCTTATAAATATTTTTGGAAAATCCGTTATGTGTTGATTGATTCTAGAATATATTGACAAATTAAGACCAAAATAATAAAAGTATATTTCTTGAAAATCCGTTATTTGTTGATTGATTCTTCAATATCTCGACGAAATGAGACCAAATTATTATGTACGAATTTTCCGTTTTTTGGCTAGTTTAGGAGATATAACCTCCTAAAAAAATATTTTTTGAAAATCCATTCTTCAATATCTCGACGAAATGAGACCAAAGTATTATGTACGAATTTTCCGTTTTTTGGGTAGTTTAGGAGATAAAGCCTCTTTAAAAAAATATTTTTGAAAAATCCGTTATTTGTTGATGGATTCTAGAATATCTTGACGAAATGAGTTCAAAATATTATGTACGAATTTTCCGTTTTTTGGCTAGTTTAGAAGATATAGCCTCCCAAATAAATATTTTTTGAAAATTCGTTATTTGTTGATGGATTCTTGAAAATCTCGACGAAATGAGACCAAATTATTATGTACGAATTTTCCGTTATTTGGCTAGTTTAGGAGATATGGACTCCTTAAAAAATGATTTTGAAAATCCGTAATTTGTTGATTGATTCTTGAACATCTCGGCGAAGTGAGACCAAAATATTATGTACGAATTTTCCGTTTTTTGGCTAGCTTAGGAGATATAGCCTCCTTAAAATATATTTTGTGAAAATCCGTTATTTGTTGATTGATTCTAGAATATTTTGACAAATTAAGACCAAAATATTATGTACGAATTTTTCGTTTTTTGGGTAGTTTGGAAGATATAGCCCCTTTAAAATAGATTTTTGGAAAATCCGTTATTTGTTGATTGATTCTTGAACATCTCGGCGAAATGAGTCCAAAATATTATATACGAATTTTCCGTTATTTGGCTAGTTTGGAAGATATAGCCTCCTTAAAAAATATTTTTTGAAAATCCGTTATTTGTTGATTGATTCTTGAACATCTCGGCGAAATGAGACCAAAATATTATGTACGAATTTTACGTTTTTTGGCTAATTTAGGAGATATGGACTCCTTAAAAAATGTTTTTTGGAAATCCGTTATTTGTTGATTGATTCTTGAACATCTCGGCGAAATGAGACCAAATTATTATGTACGAATTTTCCGTTTTTTGGCTAGTTTAGGAGATATAGCCTCCTAAAAAAATATTTTTTGAAAATCCATTCTTCAATATCTCGACGAAATGAGACCAAAGTATTATGTACGAATTTTCCGTTTTTTGGGAAGTTTAGGAGATAAAGCCTCTTTAAAAAAATATTTTTTGAAAATCCGTTATTTGTTGATTGATTCTTGAAAATCTCGACGAAATGAGACCAAATTATTATGTACGAATTTTCCATTTTTTAGGCTAGTTTAGGAGATATATCCTCATTAATAAATATTTTTGGAAAATCCGTTATCTGTTGATTGATTCTTCAATATCTCGACGAAATGAGACCAAAGTATTATGTACGAATTTTCCGTTTTTTGGCTAGTTTAGAAGATATATCCTCTTTTATAAATATTTTTGGAAAATTCGTTATTTGTTGATTGATTCTTGAAAATCTCGACGAAATGAGACCAAACTATTATGTACGAATTTTCCGTTTTTTGGCTAGTTTAGAAGATATATCCTCCTTAATAAATATTTTTGGAAAATCCGTTATCTGTTGATTGATTCTTAAAAATCTCGGCGAAATGAGACCAAAGTATTATTTACGAATTTTTCATTATTATGATTGTTTAGGAGATATAGCCTCCTTAATAAATATTTTTGGAAAATCCGTTATCTGTTGATTGATTCTTCAATATCTCGACGAAATGAGACCAAAATATTAGGTACGAATTTTCCGTTTTTTGGCTAGTTTAGAAGATATATCCTCCTTAATAAATATTTTTGGAATATCCGTTATCTGTTGATTGCTTCTTCAATATCTCGACGAAATGAGACCAAAGTATTATGTACGAATTTTCCGTTTTTTGGGAAGTTTAGGAGATAAAGCCTCTTTAAAAAAATATTTTTGAAAAATCCGTTATTTGTTGATTGATTCTAGAATATCTTGACGAAATGAGTTCAAAATATTATGTACGAATTTTCCGTTATTTGGCTAGTTTAGGAGATATGGACTTCTTAAAAAATCTTTTTGAAAATCAGTTATTTGTTGATTGATTCTTGAAAATCTCGGCGAAATGAAACTTAAATTTTATGTCGAATTTTCCGTTTTTTGGCTAGTTTAGGAGATATAGACTCCTTATAAATATTTTTGGAAAATCCGTTATGTGTTGATTGATTCATAAAAATCTCGACGAAATGAGACCAAAGTATTATGTACGAAATATTTTTTGAAAATCCGTTATTTGTTGATTGATTCTTGAAAATCTCGACGAAATGAGACCAAATTATTATGTACGAATTTTCCGTTTTTTGGCTAGTTTAGGAGATATAGCCTCCTTAAAATATATTTTGTGAAAATCCGTTATTTGTTGATTGATTCTAGAATATTTTGACAAATTAAGACCAAAATATTATGTACGAATTTTTCGTTTTTTGGGTAGTTTGGAAGATATAGCCCCTTTAAAATAGATTTTTGGAAAATCCGTTATTTGTTGATTGATTCTTGAACATCTCGGCGAAATGAGTCCAAAATATTATATACGAATTTTCCGTTATTTGGCTAGTTTGGAAGATATAGCCTCCTTAAAAAATATTTTTTGAAAATCCGTTATTTGTTGATTGATTCTTGAACATCTCGGCGAAATGAGACCAAAATATTATGTACGAATTTTACGTTTTTTGGCTAATTTAGGAGATATGGACTCCTTAAAAAATGTTTTTTGGAAATCCGTTATTTGTTGATTGATTCTTGAACATCTCGGCGAAATGAGACCAAATTATTATGTACGAATTTTCCGTTTTTTGGCTAGTTTAGGAGATATAGCCTCCTAAAAAAATATTTTTTGAAAATCCATTCTTCAATATCTCGACGAAATGAGACCAAAGTATTATGTACGAATTTTCCGTTTTTTGGGAAGTTTAGGAGATAAAGCCTCTTTAAAAAAATATTTTTTGAAAATCCGTTATTTGTTGATTGATTCTTGAAAATCTCGACGAAATGAGACCAAATTATTATGTACGAATTTTCCATTTTTTAGGCTAGTTTAGGAGATATATCCTCATTAATAAATATTTTTGGAAAATCCGTTATCTGTTGATTGATTCTTCAATATCTCGACGAAATGAGACCAAAGTATTATGTACGAATTTTCCGTTTTTTGGCTAGTTTAGAAGATATATCCTCTTTTATAAATATTTTTGGAAAATTCGTTATTTGTTGATTGATTCTTGAAAATCTCGACGAAATGAGACCAAACTATTATGTACGAATTTTCCGTTTTTTGGCTAGTTTAGAAGATATATCCTCCTTAATAAATATTTTTGGAAAATCCGTTATCTGTTGATTGATTCTTAAAAATCTCGGCGAAATGAGACCAAAGTATTATTTACGAATTTTTCATTATTATGATTGTTTAGGAGATATAGCCTCCTTAATAAATATTTTTGGAAAATCCGTTATCTGTTGATTGATTCTTCAATATCTCGACGAAATGAGACCAAAATATTAGGTACGAATTTTCCGTTTTTTGGCTAGTTTAGAAGATATATCCTCCTTAATAAATATTTTTGGAATATCCGTTATCTGTTGATTGCTTCTTCAATATCTCGACGAAATGAGACCAAAGTATTATGTACGAATTTTCCGTTTTTTGGGAAGTTTAGGAGATAAAGCCTCTTTAAAAAAATATTTTTGAAAAATCCGTTATTTGTTGATTGATTCTAGAATATCTTGACGAAATGAGTTCAAAATATTATGTACGAATTTTCCGTTATTTGGCTAGTTTAGGAGATATGGACTTCTTAAAAAATCTTTTTTGAAAATCAGTTATTTGTTGATTGATTCTTGAAAATCTCGGCGAAATGAAACTTAAATTTTATGTCGAATTTTCCGTTTTTTGGCTAGTTTAGGAGATATAGACTCCTTATAAATATTTTTGGAAAATCCGTTATGTGTTGATTGATTCATAAAAATCTCGACGAAATGAGACCAAAGTATTATGTACGAAATATTTTTTGAAAATCCGTTATTTGTTGATTGATTCTTGAAAATCTCGACGAAATGAGACCAAATTATTATGTACGAATTTTCCGTTTTTTGGCTAGTTTAGGAGATATAGCCTCCTTAAAATATATTTTGTGAAAATCCGTTATTTGTTGATTGATTCTAGAATATTTTGACAAATTAAGACCAAAATATTATGTACGAATTTTTCGTTTTTTGGGTAGTTTGGAAGATATAGCCCCTCTAAAATAGATTTTTGGAAAATCCGTTATTTGTTGATTGATTCTTGAACATCTCGGCGAAATGAGACCAAATTATTATGTACGAATTTTCCGTTTTTTGGCTAGTTTAGGAGATATAGCCTCCTAAAAAAATATTTTTTGAAAATCCATTCTTCAATATCTCGACGAAATGAGACCAAAGTATTATGTACGAATTTTCCGTTTTTTGGGAAGTTTAGGAGATAAAGCCTCTTTAAAAAAATATTTTTGAAAATCCGTTATTTGTTGATTGATTCTTGAAAATCTCGACGAAATGAGACCAAATTATTATGTACGAATTTTCCATTTTTTAGGCTAGTTTAGGAGATATATCCTCATTAATAAATATTTTTGGAAAATCCGTTATCTGTTGATTGATTCTTCAATATCTCGACGAAATGAGACCAAAGTATTATGTACGAATTTTCCGTTTTTTGGCTAGTTTAGAAGATATATCCTCTTTTATAAATATTTTTGGAAAATTCGTTATTTGTTGATTGATTCTTGAAAATCTCGACGAAATGAGACCAAACTATTATGTACGAATTTTCCGTTTTTTGGCTAGTTTAGAAGATATATCCTCCTTAATAAATATTTTTGGAAAATCCGTTATCTGTTGATTGATTCTTAAAAATCTCGGCGAAATGAGACCAAAGTATTATTTACGAATTTTTCATTATTATGATTGTTTAGGAGATATAGCCTCCTTAATAAATATTTTTGGAAAATCCGTTATCTGTTGATTGATTCTTCAATATCTCGACGAAATGAGACCAAAATATTAGGTACGAATTTTCCGTTTTTTGGCTAGTTTAGAAGATATATCCTCCTTAATAAATATTTTTGGAATATCCGTTATCTGTTGATTGCTTCTTCAATATCTCGACGAAATGAGACCAAAGTATTATGTACGAATTTTCCGTTTTTTGGGAAGTTTAGGAGATAAAGCCTCTTTAAAAAAATATTTTTGAAAAATCCGTTATTTGTTGATTGATTCTAGAATATCTTGACGAAATGAGTTCAAAATATTATGTACGAATTTTCCGTTATTTGGCTAGTTTAGGAGATATGGACTTCTTAAAAAATCTTTTTTGAAAATCAGTTATTTGTTGATTGATTCTTGAAAATCTCGGCGAAATGAAACTTAAATTTTATGTCGAATTTTCCGTTTTTTGGCTAGTTTAGGAGATATAGACTCCTTATAAATATTTTTGGAAAATCCGTTATGTGTTGATTGATTCATAAAAATCTCGACGAAATGAGACCAAAGTATTATGTACGAAATATTTTTTGAAAATCCGTTATTTGTTGATTGATTCTTGAAAATCTCGACGAAATGAGACCAAATTATTATGTACGAATTTTCCGTTTTTTGGCTAGTTTAGGAGATATAGCCTCCTTAAAATATATTTTGTGAAAATCCGTTATTTGTTGATTGATTCTAGAATATTTTGACAAATTAAGACCAAAATATTATGTACGAATTTTTCGTTTTTTGGGTAGTTTGGAAGATATAGCCCCTTTAAAATAGATTTTTGGAAAATCCGTTATTTGTTGATTGATTCTTGAACATCTCGGCGAAATGAGTCCAAAATATTATATACGAATTTTCCGTTATTTGGCTAGTTTGGAAGATATAGCCTCCTTAAAAAATATTTTTTGAAAATCCGTTATTTGTTGATTGATTCTTGAACATCTCGGCGAAATGAGACCAAAATATTATGTACGAATTTTACGTTTTTTGGCTAATTTAGGAGATATGGACTCCTTAAAAAATGTTTTTTGGAAATCCGTTATTTGTTGATTGTTTCTTGAACATCTCGGCGAAATGAGACCAAATTATTATGTACGAATTTTCCGTTTTTTGGCTAGTTTAGGAGATATAGCCTCCTAAAAAAATATTTTTTGAAAATCCGTTATCTGTTGATTGATTCTTAAAAATCTCTGCGAAATGAGACCAAAGTATTATTTACGAATTTTTCATTATTATGCTTGTTTAGGAGATATAGCCTCCTTAATAAATATTTTTGGAAAATCCGTTATCTGTTGATTGATTCTTCAATATCTCGACGAAATGAGACCAAAGTATTATGTACAAATTTTCCGTTTTTTGGCTAGTTTAGAAGATATATCCTCATTAATAAATATTTTTGGAAAATCCGTTATCTGTTGATTGATTCTTCAATATCTCGACGAAATGAGACCAAAGTATTATGTACGAATTTTCCGTTTTTTGGCTAGTTTAGAAGATATATCCTCTTAAATAAATATTTTTGGAAAATTCGTTATTTGTTGATTGATTCTTGAAAATCTCGATGAAATGAGACCAAAATATTATGTACGAATTTTCCGTTTTTTGGCTGGTTTTGGAGATATAGCGTCCTTAATAAATATTTTTGGAAAATCCGTTATCTGTTGATTGATTCTTAAAAATCTCGGCGAAATGAGACCAAAGTATTATTTACGAATTTTTCATTATTATGATTGTTTAGGAGATATAGCCTCCTTAATAAATATTTTTGGAAAATCCGTTATCTGTTGATTGATTCTTCAATATCTCGACGAAATGAGACCAAAATATTAGGTACGAATTTTCCGTTTTTTGGCTAGTTTAGAAGATATATCCTCCTTAATAAATATTTTTGGAAAATCCGTTATCTGTTGATTGATTCTTGAACATCTCGGCGAAATGAGACCAAAGTATTATTTACGAATTTTTCATTATTATGATTGTTTAGAAGATATAGCCTCCTAAATAAATATTTTTTGAAAATTCGTTATTTGTTGATTGATTCTTGAAAATCTCGACGAAATGAGACCAAAATATTATGTACGAATTCTCCGTTTTTTGGCTAGTTTTAGAGATATAGCCTCCTAAAAAAATATTTTTTGAAAATCCATTATTTGTTGATTGATTGTCGAAAATCTCGGCGAAATGAGACTAAAATATTATGTACGAGTTTTCCGTTATTTGGGTAGTTTAGTAGATATGGACTCCTTAAAAAATGTTTTTTGAAAATCCGTTATTTGTTGATTGATTCTTGAACATCTCGGCGAAATGAGACCAAAATATTATGTACGAATTTTCCGTTTTTTTGCTAGTTTAGGAGATATAGCCTCCTTAAAATATATTTTGTGAAAATCCGTTATTTGTTGATTGATTCTAGAATATTTTGACAAATTAAGACCAAAATATTATGTACGAATTTTTCGTTTTTTGGGTAGTTTGGAAGATATAGCCCCTTTAAAATAGATTTTTGGAAAATCCGTTATTTGTTGATTGATTCTTGAACATCTCGGCGAAATGAGTCCAAAATATTATATACGAATTTTCCGTTATTTGGCTAGTTTGGAAGATATAGCCTCCTTAAAAAATATTTTTTGAAAATCCGTTATTTGTTGATTGATTCTTGAACATCTCGGCGAAATGAGACCAAAATATTATGTACGAATTTTACGTTTTTTGGCTAATTTAGGAGATATGGACTCCTTAAAAAATGTTTTTTGGAAATCCGTTATTTGTTGATTGATTCTTGAACATCTCGGCGAAATGAGACCAAATTATTATGTACGAATTTTCCGTTTTTTGGCTAGTTTAGGAGGTATAGCCTCCTAAAAAAATATTTTTTGAAAATCCATTCTTCAATATCTCGACGAAATGAGACCAAAGTATTATGTACGAATTTTCCGTTTTTTGGGTAGTTTAGGAGATAAAGCCTCTTTAAAAAAATATTTTTGAAAATCCGTTATTTGTTGATTGATTCTTGAAAATCTCGACGAAATGAGACCAAATTATTATGTACGAATTTTCCATTTTTTAGGCTAGTTTAGGAGATATAGACTCCTTAATAAATATTTTTGGAAAATCCGTTATCTGTTGATTGATTCTTAAAAATCTCTGCGAAATGAGACCAAAGTATTATTTACGAATTTTTCATTATTATGATTGTTTAGGAGATATAGCCTCCTTAATAAATATTTTTGGAAAATCCGTTATCTGTTGATTGATTCTTCAATATCTCGACGAAATGAGACCAAAGTATTATGTACAAATTTTCCGTTTTTTGGCTAGTTTAGAAGATATATCCTCATTAATAAATATTTTTGGAAAATCCGTTATCTGTTGATTGATTCTTCAATATCTCTACGAAATGAGACCAAAGTATTATGTACGAATTTTCCGTTTTTTGGCTAGTTTAGAAGATATATCCTCTTAAATAAATATTTTTGGAAAATTCGTTATTTGTTGATTGATTCTTGAAAATCTCGACGAAATGAGACCAAAATATTATGTACGAATTTTCCGTTTTTTGGCTAGTTTAGAAGATATATCCTCCTTAATAAATATTTTTGGAAAATCCGTTATCTGTTGATTGATTCTTAAAAATCTCGGCGAAATGAGACCAAAGTATTATTTACGAATTTTTCATTATTATGATTGTTTAGGAGATATAGCCTCCTTAATAAATATTTTTGGAAAATCCGTTATCTGTTGATTGATTCTTCAATATCTCGACGAAATGAGACCAAAATATTAGGTACGAATTTTCCGTTTTTTGGCTAGTTTAGAAGATATATCCTCCTTAATAAATATTTTTGGAATATCCGTTATCAGTTGATTGATTCTTCAATATCTCGACGAAATGAGACCAAAGTATTATGTACGAATTTTCCGTTTTTTGGCTAGTTTAGAAGATATAGCCTCCTAAACAAATATTTTTTGAAAATTCGTTATTTGTTGATTGATTCTTGAAAATCTCGACGAAATGAGACCAAAATATTATGTACGAATTCTCCGTTTTTTGGCTAGTTTTAGAGATATAGCCTCCTAAAAAAATATTTTTTGAAAATCCATTATTTGTTGATTGATTGTCGAAAATCTCGGCGAAATGAGACTAAAATATTATGTACGAATTTTCCGTTATTTTGGTAGTTTAGTAGATATGGACTCCTTAAAAAATGTTTTTTGAAAATCCGTTATTTGTTGATTGATTTTTGAACATCTCGGCGAAATGAGACCAAAATATTATGTACGAATTTTCCGTTATTTGGGTAGTTTAGTAGATATAGACTCCTTATAAATATTTTTGGAAAATCCGTTATGTGTTGATTGATTCTTAAAATTCTCGGCGAAATGACACCAAAGTATTATATACGAATTTTTCATTATTATGCTTGTTTTGGAGATATAGCCTCCTTAATAAATATTTTTGGAAAATTCGTTATTTGTTGATTGATTCTTGAAAATCTCGACGAAATGAGACCAAAATATTATGTACGAATTTTCCGTTTTTTGGCTAGTTTAGAAGATATATCCTCCTTAATAAATATTTTTGGAAAATCCGTTATCTGTTGATTGATTCTTAAAAATCTCGGCGAAATGAGACCAAAGTATTATTTACGAATTTTTCATTATTATGATTGTTTAGGAGATATAGCCTCCTTAATAAATATTTTTGGAAAATCCGTTATCTGTTGATTGATTCTTCAATATCTCGACGAAATGAGACCAAAATATTAGGTACGAATTTTCCGTTTTTTGGCTAGTTTAGAAGATATATCCTCCTTAATAAATATTTTTGGAATATCCGTTATCAGTTGATTGATTCTTCAATATCTCGACGAAATGAGACCAAAGTATTATGTACGAATTTTCCGTTTTTTGGCTAGTTTAGAAGATATAGCCTCCTAAACAAATATTTTTTGAAAATTCGTTATTTGTTGATTGATTCTTGAAAATCTCGACGAAATGAGACCAAAATATTATGTACGAATTCTCCGTTTTTTGGCTAGTTTTAGAGATATAGCCTCCTAAAAAAAATATTTTTGAAAATCCATTATTTGTTGATTGATTGTCGAAAATCTCGGCGAAATGAGACTAAAATATTATGTACGAATTTTCCGTTATTTTGGTAGTTTAGTAGATATGGACTCCTTAAAAAATGTTTTTTGAAAATCCGTTATTTGTTGATTGATTTTTGAACATCTCGGCGAAATGAGACCAAAATATTATGTACGAATTTTCCGTTATTTGGGTAGTTTAGTAGATATAGACTCCTTATAAATATTTTTGGAAAATCCGTTATGTGTTGATTGATTCTTAAAATTCTCGGCGAAATGACACCAAAGTATTATATACGAATTTTTCATTATTATGCTTGTTTTGGAGATATAGCCTCCTTAATAAATATTTTTGGAAAATCCGTTATCTGTTGATTGATTCTTCATTATCTCGACGAAATGAGACCAAAATATTATGTACGAATTTTCCGTTTTTTGGCTAGTTTAGAAGATATATCCTCCTTAATAAATATTTTTGGAAAATCCGTTATCTGTTGATTGATTCTTAAAACTCTCGGCGAAATGAGACCAAAGTATTATTTACGAAATTTTCATTATTATGATTGTTTAGGAGATATAGCCTCCTTAATAAATATTTTTGGAAAATCCGTTATCTGTTGATTGATTCTTCAATATCTCGACGAAATGAGACCAAAATATTAGGTACGAATTTTCCGTTTTTTGGCTAGTTTAGAAGATATATCCTCCTTAATAAATATTTTTGGAATATCCGTTATCTGTTGATTGATTCTTCAATATCTCGACGAAATGAGACCAAAGTATTATGTACGAATTTTCCGTTTTTTGGCTAGTTTAGAAGATATAGCCTCCTAAACAAATATTTTTTGAAAATTCGTTATTTGTTGATCGATTCTTGAAAATCTCGACGAAATGAGACCAAAGTATTATGTACGAAATATTTTTTGAAAATCCGTTATTTGTTGATTGATTCTTGAAAATCTCGACGAAATGAGACCAAATTATTATGTACGAATTTTCCGTTATTTGGCTAGTTTAGGAGATATGGACTCCTTAAAAAACGATTTTGAAAATCCGTAATTTGTTGATTGATTCTTGAACATCTCGGCGAAATGAGACCAAAATATTATGTACGAATTTTCCGTTTTTTGGCTAGCTTAGGAGATATAGCCTCCTTAAAATATATTTTGTGAAAATCCGTTATTTGTTGATTGATTCTAGAATATTTTGACAAATTAAGACCAAAATATTATGTACGAATTTTTCGTTTTTTGGGTAGTTTGGAAGATATAGCCCCTTTAAAATAGATTTTTGGAAAATCCGTTATTTGTTGATTGATTCTTGAACATCTCGGCGAAATGAGTCCAAAATATTATATACGAATTTTCCGTTATTTGGCTAGTTTGGAAGATATAGCCTCCTTAAAAAATATTTTTTGAAAATCCGTTATTTGTTGATTGATTCTTGAACATTTCGGCGAAATGAGACCAAAATATTATGTACGAATTTTACGATTTTTGGCTAATTTAGGAGATATGGACTCCTTAAAAAATGTTTTTTGGAAATCCGTTATTTGTTGATTGATTCTTGAACATCTCGGCGAAATGAGACCAAATTATTATGTACGAATTTTCCGTTTTTTGGCTAGTTTAGGAGATATAGCCTCCTAAAAAAATATTTTTTGAAAATCCATTCTTCAATATCTCGACGAAATGAGACCAAAGTATTATCTACGAATTTTCCGTTTTTTGGGTAGTTTAGGAGATAAGCCTCTTTAAAAAAATATTTTTGAAAAATCCGTTATTTGTTGATTGATTCTAGAATATCTTGACGAAATGAGTTCAAAATATTATGTACGAATTTTCCGTTTTTTGGCTAGTTTAGAAGATATAGCCTCCCAAATAAATATTTTTTGAAAATTCGTTATTTGTTGATGGATTCTTGAAAATCTCGACGAAATGAGATCAAATTATTATGTACGAATTTTCCGTTATTTGGCTAGTTTAGGAGATATAGACTCCTTAAAAAATGATTTTGAAAATCCGTAATTTGTTGATTGATTCTTGAACATCTCGGCGAAATGAGACCAAAATATTATGTACGAATTTTCCGTTTTTTGGCTAGTTTAGGAGATATGGACTCCTTAAAAAATGTTTTTTGGAAATCCGTTGTTTGTTGATTGATTCTTGAACATCTCGGCGAAATGAGACCAAAATATTATGTACGAATTTTCCGTTTTTTGGGTAGTTTGGGAGATATAGCCTCCTTAAAATATATTTTGTGAAAATCCCTAATTTGTTGATAGATTCAAGAATATATTGACAAATTAAGACCAAAAAATCCGTTATTTGTTGATTGATTCTTGAAAATCTCGACGAAATGAGACCAAATAATTATGTACGAATTTTCCGTTTTTTGGCTAGTTTAGGAGATATAGCCTCCTAAAAAAATATTTTTTGAAAAACCATTATTTGTGTATTGATTGTCGAAAATCTCGGCGAAATGAGACAAAAATATTATGTACGAATTTTCCGTTATTTGGCTAGTTTAGTAGATATGGACTCCTTAAAAAATGTTTTTTGAAAATCCGTTATTTGTTGATTGATTCTTGAACATCTCGGCGAAATGAGACCAAAGTATTATTTACGAATTTTTCATTATTATCATTGTTTAGGAGATATAGCCTCCTTAATAAATATTTTTGGAAAATCTGTTATCTGTTGATTGATTCTTCAATATCTCGACGAAATGAGACCAAAATATTAGGTACGAATTTTCAGTTTTTAGGCTAGTTTTGGAGATAAAGCCTCTTAAAAAAATATTTTTTGAAAATCCATTATTTGTTGATTGATTGTCGAAAATCTCGGCGAAATGAGACTAAAATATTATGAACGAATCTTCCGTTTTTTGGCTAGTTTAGAAGATATAGCCTCCCAAATAAATATTTTTTGAAAATTCGTTATTTGTTGATGGATTCTTGAAAATCTCGACGAAATGCGACCAAAATATTAGGTACGAATTTTCCGTTTTTTGGCTAGTTTAGGAGATATAGCCTCCTAAAATAATATTTTTTGAAAATCCGTTATTTGTTGATTGATTCTTGAAAATCTCGACGAAATGAGACCAAATTATTATGTACGAATTTTCCGTTTATTGGGTAGTTTTGGAGATATAGACTCCTAAAAAAATATTTTTTGAAAATCCATTATTTGTTGATTGATTGTCGAAAATCTCGGCGAAATGAGACTAAAATATTATGTACGAATTTTCCGTTATTTGGCTAGTTTACTAGATATGGACTCCTTAAAAAATGTTTTTTGAAAATCCGTTATTTGTTGATTGATTCTTGAACATCTCGGCGAAATGAGACCAAAGTATTATGTACGAATTTTCCATTTTTTAGGCTAGTTTAGGAGATATAGACTCCTTAATAAATATTTTTGGAAAATCCGTTATCTGTTGATTGATTCTTAAAAATCTCGGCGAAATGAGACCAAAGTATTATCTACGAATTTTTCATTATTATGCTTGTTTTGGAGATATAGCCTCCTAAAAAAATATTTTTTGAAAATCCGTTATTTGTTGATTGATTCTTGAAAATCTCGACGAAATGTTACCAAATTATTATGTACGAATTTTCCGTTTATTGGCTAGTTTTGGAGATATAGCCTCCCAAATAAATATTTTTTGAAAATTCGTTATTTGTTGATTGATTCTCAAAAATCTCGGCGAAATGAGACAAAAATATTATGTACGAATTTTCCGTTCTTTGGCTAGTTTAGGAGATACAGCCTCCTTAAAAAATATTTTTGGAAAATCCGTTATATGTTGATTGATTCTTCAATATCTCGACGAAATGAGACCAAAATATTATGTACGAATTTTCCGTTATTTGGCTAGTTTAGGAGATATGGACTCCTTAAAAAATGTTTTTTGGAAATCCGTTATTTGTTGATTGATTCTTGAACATCTCGGCGAAATGAGACCAAAATATTATGTACGAATTCTCCGTTTTTTGGGTAGTTTAGGAGATAAAGCCTCTTTAAAAAAATGTTTTTTGAAAATACGTTATTTGTTGATTGATTCTTGAACATCTCGGCGAAATGAGACCAAAATATTATGTACGAATTTTCCGTTTTTTGGGTAGTTTAGGAGATATAGCCTCCTTAAAATATATTTTGTGAAAATCCCTTATTTGTTGATTGATTCAAGAATATATTGACAAATTAAGACCAAAATAATAAATGTATATTTTTTTTCAATCCATTATTTGTTGATTGATTGTCGAAAATCTCGGCGAAATGAGACTAAAATATTATGTACGAATTTTCCGTTATTTGGCTAGTTTACTAGATATGGACTCCTTAAAAAATGTTTTTTGAAAATCCGTTATTTGTTGATTGATTCTTGAACATCTCGGCGAAATGAGACCAAAGTATTATGTACGAATTTTCCATTTTTTAGGCTAGTTTAGGAGATATAGACTCCTTAATAAATATTTTTGGAAAATCCGTTATCTGTTGATTGATTCTTTAAAATCTCGGTGAAATGAGACCAAAGTATTATCTACGAATTTTTCATTATTATACTTGTTTAGGAGATATAGCCTCCTTAATAAATATTTTTGGAAAATCCGTTATCTGTTGATTGATTCTTCAATATCTCGACGAAATGAGACCAAAGTATTATGTACGAATTTTCCGTTTTTTGGCTAGTTTAGAAGATATATCCTCCTTAATAAATATTTTTGGAAAATCCATTATTTGTTGAGTGATTATCGAAAATCTCGGCGAAATGAGACTAAAATATTATGTACGAATTTAACGTTTTTTGGCTAGTTTAGGAGATATAGCCTCTTAAAAAATTTTTTTTTGAAAATCCGTTATTTGTTGATTGATTCTTGAAAATCTCGACGAAGTGAGACCAAATTATTATGTACGAATTTTCCGTTTTTTGGGTAGTTTAGGAGATATAGCCTCCTTAAAATATATTTTGTGAAAATCCCTTATTTGTTGATTGATTCAAGAATATATTGACAAATTAAGACCAAAAAAATAAATGTATATTTTTTGAAAATCCGTTATTTGTTGATTGATTCTTGAAAATCTCGACGAAATGAGACCAAATTATTATGTACGAATTTTCCATTTTTTAGGCTAGTTTAGGAGATATAGACTCCTTAATAAATATTTTTGGAAAATCCGTTATCTGTTGATTGATTCTTCAATATCTCGACGAAATGAGACCAAAATATTAGGTACGAATTTTCCGTTTTTTGGCTAGTTTTGGAGATATAGCCTCTTAAAAAAATATTTTTTGAAAATCCGTTATTTGTTGATTGATTCTTGAAAATCTCGACGAAATGAGACCAAATTATTATGTACGAATTTTCCGTTTTTTGGCTAGTTTAGGAGATATAGCCTCCTAAAAAAATATTTTTTGAAAATCCATTATTTGTTGATTTATTATCGAAAATCTCGGCGAAATGAGACTAAAATATGATGTACGAATTTAACGTTTTTTGGCTAGTTGAGGAGATATAGCCTCTTAAAAAAATATTTTTTGAAAATTCGTTATTTGTTGATTGATTCTTGAAAATCTCGACGAAGTGAGACCAAATTATTATGTACCAATTTTCCGTTTTTTGGCTAGTTTAGGAGATATAGCCTCCTAAAAAAATATTTTTTGAAAATCCATTATTTGTTGATTGATTGTCGAAAATCTCGGCGAAATGAGACTAAAATATTATGTACGCATTTTCCGTTATTTGGCTAGTTTAGTAGATATGGACTCCTTAAAAACTGTTTTTTGAAAATCCGTTATTTGTTGATTGATTCTTGAACATCTCGGCGAAATGAGACCAAAGTATTATTTACGAATTTTTCATTATTATGATTGTTTAGGAGATATAGCCTCCTTAATAAATATTTTTGGAAAATCCGTTATCTGTTGATTGATTCTTCAATATCTCGACGAAATGAGACCAAAGTATTATGTACGAATTTTCCGTTTTTTGGCTAGTTTAGAAGATAAAGCCTCCTAAATAAATATTTTTTGAAAATTCGTTATTTGTTGATTGATTCTTAAAAATCTCGACGAAATGAGACCAAAATATTATGTACGAATTCTCCGTTTTTTGGCTTGTTTTGGAGATATAGCCTCCTAAAAAAATTTTTTTTGAAAATCCATTATTTGTTGATTGATTCTTGAAAATCTCGACGAAATGAGACCAAAATATTATGTACGAATTCTCCGTTTTTTGGCTAGTTTAGGAGATATAGCCTCCTTAATAAATATTTTTGGAAAATCCCTTATTTGTTGATTGATTCTAGAATATATTGACAAATTAAGACCAAAATAATAAATGTATATTTTTTGAAAATCCGTTATTTGTTGATTGATTCTTGAAAATCTCGACGAAATGAGACCAAATTATTATGTACGAATTTTCCATTTTTTAGGCTAGTTTAGGAGATATAGACTCCTTAATAAATATTTTTGGAAAATCCGTTATCTGTTGATTGATTCTTTAAAATCTCGGTGAAATGAGACCAAAGTATTATCTACGAATTTTTCATTATTATGCTTGTTTAGGAGATATAGCCTCCTTAATAAATATTTTTGGAAAATCCGTTATCTGTTGATTGATTCTTCAATATCTCGACGAAATGAGACCAAAGTATTATGTACGAATTTTCCGTTTTTTGGCTAGTTTAGAAGATATATCCTCCTTAATAAATATTTTTGGAAAATCCGTTATCTGTTTATTGATTCTTCAATATCTCGACGAAATGAGACCAAATTATTATGTACGAATTTTCCGTTTTTTGGCTAGTTTAGGAGATATAGCCTCCTAAAAAAATATTTTTTGAAAATCCATTATTTGTTGATTGATTATCGAAAATCTCGGCGAAATGAGACTAAAATATTATGTACGCCTTTTCCGTTATTTGGCTAGTTTAGTAGATATGGACTCCTTAAAAACTGTTTTTTGAAAATCCGTTATTTGTTGATTGATTCTTGAACATCTCGGCGAAATGAGACCAAAGTATTATTTACGAATTTTTCATTATTATGATTGTTTAGGAGATATAGCCTCCTTAATAAATATTTTTGGAAAATCCGTTATCTGTTGATTGATTCTTCAATATCTCGACGAAATGAGACCAAAGTATTATGTACGAATTTTCCGTTTTTTGGCTAGTTTAGAAGATATATCCTCATTAATAAATATTTTTGGAAAATCCGTTATCTGTTTATTGATTCTTCAATATCTCGACGAAATGAGACCAAAGTATTATGTACGAATTTTCCGTTTTTTGGCTAGTTTAGAAGATATAGCCTCCTAAATAAATATTTTTTGAAAATTCGTTATTTGTTGATTGATTCTTGAAAATCTCGACGAAATGAGACCAAAATATTATGTACGAATTCTCCGTTTTTTGGCTAGTTTAGGAGATATAGCCTCCTTAATAAATATTTTTGGAAAATCCCTTATTTGTTGATTGATTCTAGAATATATTGACAAATTAAGACCAAAATAATAAATGTATATTTTTTGAAAATCCGTTATTTGTTGATTGATTCTTGAAAATCTCGACGAAATGAGACCAAATTATTATGTACGAATTTTCCATTTTTTAGGCTAGTTTAGGAGATATAGACTCCTTAATAAATATTTTTGGAAAATCCGTTATCTGTTGATTGATTCTTTAAAATCTCGGTGAAATGAGACCAAAGTATTATCTACGAATTTTTCATTATTATGCTTGTTTAGGAGATATAGCCTCCTTAATAAATATTTTTGGAAAATCCGTTATCTGTTGATTGATTCTTCAATATCTCGACGAAATGAGACCAAAATATTATGTACGAATTTTCCGTTTTTTGGCTAGTTTAGAAGATATATCCTCCTTAATAAATATTTTTGGAAAATCCGTTATCTGTTTATTGATTCTTCAATATCTGGACGAAATGAGACCAAAGTATTATGTACGAATTTTCCGTTTTTTGGCTAGTTTAGAAGATATAGCCTCCTAAATAAATATTTTTTGAAAATTCGTTATTTGTTGATTGATTCTTGAAAATCTCGACGAAATGAGACCAAAATATTATGTACGAATTCTCCGTTTTTTGGCTAGTTTAGGAGATATAGCCTCCTTAAAATAAATTTTTTGTGAAAATCCCTTATTTGTTGATTGATTCTAGAATATATTGACAAATTAAGACCAAAATAATAAATGTATATTTTTTGAAAATCCGTTATTTGTTGATTGATTCTTGAAAATCTCGACGAAATGAGACCAAATTATTATGTACGAATTTTCCATTTTTTAGGCTAGTTTAGGAGATATAGACTAATTAATTAATATTTTTGGAAAATCCGTTATCTGTTGATTGATTCTTTAAAATCTCGGTGAAATGAGACCAAAGTATTATCTACGAATTTTTCATTATTATGCTTGTTTAGGAGATATAGCCTCCTTAATAAATATTTTTGGAAAATCCGTTATCTGTTGATTGATTCTTCAATATCTCGACGAAATGAGACCAAAGTATTATGTACGAATTTTCCGTTTTTTGGCTAGTTTAGAAGATATATCCTCCTTAATAAATATTTTTGGAAAATCCGTTATCTGTTGATTGATTCTTCAATATCTCGACGAAATGAGACCAAATTATTAAGTACGAATTTTCCGTTTTTTGGCTAGTTTAGAAGATATATCCTCCTTAATAAATATTTTTGGAAAATCCGTTATCTGTTTATTGATTCTTCAATATCTCGACGAAATGAGACCAAATTATTATGTACGAATTTTCCGTTTTTTGGCTAGTTTAGGAGATATAGCCTCCTAAAAAAATATTTTTTGAAAATCCATTATTTGTTGATTGATTATCGAAAATCTCGGCGAAATGAGACTAAAATATTATGTACGAATTTAACGTTTTTTGGCTAGTTAAGGAGATATAGCCTCTTAAAAAAATATTTTTTGAAAATTCGTTATTTGTTGATTGATTCTTGAAAATCTCGACGAAGTGAGACCAAATTATTATGTACGAATTTTCCGTTTTTTGGCTAGTTTAGGAGATATAGCCTCCTAAAAAAATATTTTTTGAAAATCCATTATTTGTTGATTGATTGTCGAAAATCTCGGCGAAATGAGACTAAAATATTATGTACGCATTTTCCGTTATTTGGCTAGTTTAGTAGATATGGACTCCTTAAAAACTGTTTTTTGAAAATCCGTTATTTGTTGATTGATTCTTGAACATCTCGGCGAAATGAGACCAAAGTATTATTTACGAATTTTCCGTTTTTTGGCTAGTTTAGAAGATATAGCCTCCTAAATAAATATTTTTTGAAAATTCGTTATTTGTTGATTGATTCTTGAAAATCTCGACGAAATGAGACCAAAATATTATGTACGAATTCTCCGTTTTTTGGCTAGTTTAGGAGATATAGCCTCCTTAATAAATATTTTTGGAAAATCCCTTATTTGTTGATTGATTCTAGAATATATTGACAAATTAAGACCAAAATAATAAATGTATATTTTTTGAAAATCCGTTATTTGTTGATTGATTCTTGAAAATCTCGACGAAATGAGACCAAATTATTATGTACGAATTTTCCATTTTTTAGGCTAGTTTAGGAGATATAGACTCCTTAATAAATATTTTTGGAAAATCCGTTATCTGTTGATTGATTCTTTAAAATCTCGGTGAAATGAGACCAAAGTATTATCTACGAATTTTTCATTATTATGCTTGTTTAGGAGATATAGCCTCCTTAATAAATATTTTTGGAAAATCCGTTATCTGTTGATTGATTCTTCAATATCTCGACGAAATGAGACCAAAATATTATGTACGAATTTTCCGTTTTTTGGCTAGTTTAGAAGATATATCCTCCTTAATAAATATTTTTGGAAAATCCGTTATCTGTTTATTGATTCTTCAATATCTGGACGAAATGAGACCAAAGTATTATGTACGAATTTTCCGTTTTTTGGCTAGTTTAGAAGATATAGCCTCCTAAATAAATATTTTTTGAAAATTCGTTATTTGTTGATTGATTCTTGAAAATCTCGACGAAATGAGACCAAAATATTATGTACGAATTCTCCGTTTTTTGGCTAGTTTAGGAGATATAGCCTCCTTAAAATAAATTTTTTGTGAAAATCCCTTATTTGTTGATTGATTCTAGAATATATTGACAAATTAAGACCAAAATAATAAATGTATATTTTTTGAAAATCCGTTATTTGTTGATTGATTCTTGAAAATCTCGACGAAATGAGACCAAATTATTATGTACGAATTTTCCATTTTTTAGGCTAGTTTAGGAGATATAGACTAATTAATTAATATTTTTGGAAAATCCGTTATCTGTTGATTGATTCTTTAAAATCTCGGTGAAATGAGACCAAAGTATTATCTACGAATTTTTCATTATTATGCTTGTTTAGGAGATATAGCCTCCTTAATAAATATTTTTGGAAAATCCGTTATCTGTTGATTGATTCTTCAATATCTCGACGAAATGAGACCAAATTATTAAGTACGAATTTTCCGTTTTTTGGCTAGTTTAGAAGATATAGCCTCCTTAATAAATATTTTTTGAAAATTCGTTATTTGTTGATTGATTCTTGAAAATCTCGACGAAATGAGACCAAAATATTATGTACGAATTCTCCGTTTTTTGGCTGGTTTTGGAGATATAGCGTCCTAAAAAAATATTATTTGAAAATCCATTATTTGTTGATTGATTGTCGAAAATCTCGGCGAAATGAGACTAAAATATTATGTACGAATTTTCCGTTTTTTGGCTAGTTTAGTAGATATGGACTCCTTAAAAAATGTTTTTTGAAAATCCGTTATTTGTTGATTGATTCTTGAAAATCTCGACGAAATGAGACCAAATTATTATGTATGAATTTTCCGTTTTTTGGCTAGTTTAGAAGATATAGCCTCCTAAATAAATATTTTTGGAAAATTCGTTATTTGTTGATTGATTCTTGAAAATCTCGACGAAATGAGACCAAAGTATTATTTACGAATTTTTCATTATTATGATTGTTTAGGAGATATGGCCTCCTTAATAAATATTTTTGGAAAATCCGTTATCTGTTGATTGATTCTTCAATATCTCGACGAAATGAGACCAAAATATTATGTACGAATTCTCCGTTGTTTGGCTAGTTTGGGAGATATAGCCTCCTTAAAATAAATTTTTTGTGAAAATCCCTTATTTGTTGATTGATTCTAGAATATATTGACAAATTAAGACCAAAATACTAAATGTATATTTTTTGAAAATCCGTTATTTGTTGATTGATTCTTGAAAATCTCGACGAAATGAGACCAAATTATTATGTACGAATTTTCCGTTTTTTGGCTAGTTTAGAAGATATAGCCTCTTAAATAAATATTTTTGGAAAATTCGTTATTTGTTGATTGTTTCTTGAAAATCTCGACGAAATGAGACCAAAATATTATGTACGAATTTTCCGTTTTTTGGCTAGTTTAGAAGATATATCCTCCTTAATAAATATTTTTGGAAAAACCGTTATCTGTTGATTGATTCTTAAAAATCTCGGCGAAATTAGACCAAAGTATTATTTACGAATTTTTCATTATTATGATTGTTTAGGAGATATAGCCTCCTTAATAAATATTTTTGGAAAATCCGTTATCTGTTGATTGATTCTTCAATATCTCGACGAAATGAGACCAAAATATTAGGTACGAATTTTCCGTTTTTTGGCTAGTTTAGAAGATATATCCTCCTTAATTAATATTTTTGGAAAATCCGTTATCTGTTGATTGATTCTTCAATATCTCGACGAAATGAGACCAAAATATTAGGTACGAATTTTCCGTTTTTTGGCTAGTTTAGAAGATATATCCTCCTTAATTAATATTTTTTGAAAATTCGTTATTTGTTGATTGATTCTTGAAAATCTCGACGAAATGAGACCAAAATATTATGTACGAATTCTCCGTTTTTTGGCTAGTTTTGGAGATATAGCCTCCTAAAAAAATATTTATTGAAAATCCATTATTTGTTCATTGATTGTCGAAAATCTCGGCGAAATGAGACTAAAATATTATGTACGAATTTTCCGTTATTTGGCTAGTTTAGTAGATATGGACTCCTTAAAAAATGTTTTTTGAAAATCCGTTATTTGTTGATTGATTCTTGAACATCTCGGCGAAATGAGACCAAAATATTATGTACGAATTTTCCATTTTTTAGGCTAGTTTAGGAGATATAGACTTCTTAATAAATATTTTTGGAAAATCCGTTATCTGTTGATTGATTCTTAAAAATCTCGGCGAAATGAGACCAAATTATTATGTACGAATTTTCCATTTTTTAGGCTAGTTTAGGAGATATAGACTTCTTAATAAATATTTTTGGAAAATCCGTTATCTGTTGATTGATTCTTGAAAATCTCGACGAAATGAGACCAAATTATTATGTACTAATTTTCCGTTTTTTGGCTAGTTTAGAAGATATATCCTCATTAATAAATATTTTTGGAAAATCCGTTATCTGTTGATTGATTCTTCAATATCTCGACGAAATGAGACCAAAATATTATGTACGAATTTTCCGTTTTTTGGCTAGTTTAGAAGATATAGCCTCCTAAATAAATATTTTTTGAAAATTCGTTATTTGTTGATTGATTCTTGAAAATCTCGACGAAATGAGACCAAAATATTATGTACGAATTCTCCGTTTTTTGGCTAGTTTAGGAGATAAAGCCTCCTTAAAATAAATTTTTTGTGAAAATCCCTTATTTGTTGATTGATTCTAGAATATATTGACAAATTAAGACCAAAATAATAAATGTATATTTTTTGAAAATCCGATATTTGTTGATTGATTCTTGAAAATCTCGACGAAATGAGACCAAATTATTATGTACGAATTTTCCATTTTTTAGGCTAGTTTAGGAGATATAGACTTCTTAATAAATATTTTTGGAAAATCCGTTATCTGTTGATTGATTCTTAAAAATCTCGGCGAAATGAGACCAAAATATTATGAACGAATTTTCCGTTATTTGGCTAGTTTAGGAGATACAGCCTCCTTAATAAATATTGTTGGAAAATCCGTTATCTGTTGATTGATTCTTCAATATCTCGACGAAATGAGACCAAAATATTATGTACGAATTTTCCGTTTTTTGGCTAGTTTAGGAGATACAGCCTCCTTAATAAATATTGTTGGAAAATCCGTTATCTGTTGATTGATTCTTAAAAATCTCGGCAAAATGAGACTAAAATATTATGTACGAATTTTCCGATTTTTGGGTAGTTTAGGAGATAAAGCCTCTTTAAAAAAATGTTTTTTGGAAATCCGTTATTTGTTGATTGATTCTTGAACATCTCGGCGAAATGAGACCAAAATAGTATGTACGAATTCTCCGTTTTTTGGGTAGTTTAGGAGATAAAGCCTCTTTAAAAAAATGATTTTTGAAAATACGTTATTTGTTGATTGATTCTTGAACATCTCGGCGAAATGAGACCAAATTATTATGTACGAATTTTCCGTTTTTTGGGTAGTTTAGGAGATATAGCCTCCTTAAAATATATTTTGTGAAAATCCCTTATTTGTTGATTGATTCTAGAATATATTGACAAATTAAGACCAAAATAATAAAAGTATATTTCTTGAAAATCCGTTATTTGTTGATTGATTCTTGAAAATCTCGACGAAATGAGACCAAATTATTATGTACGAATTTTCCATTTTTTAGGCTAGTTTAGGAGATATAGACTCCTTAATAAATATTTTTGGAAAATCCGTTATCTGTTGATTGATTCTTAAAAATCTTGGCGAAATGAGACCAAAGTATTATTTACGAATTTTTCATTATTATGATTGTTTAGGAGATATAGCCTCCTTAATTAATATTTTTGGAAAATCGGTTATCTAATGATTGATTCTTCAATATCTCGACGAAATGAGACCAAAATATTAGGTACGAATTTTCCGTTTTTTGGCTAGTTTTGGAGATATAGCCTCTTATAAAAATATTTTTTGAAAATCCGTTATTTGTTGATTGATTCTTGAAAATCTCGACGAAATAAGACCAAATTATTATGTACGAATTTTCCATTTTTTAGGCTAGTTTAGGAGATATAGACTCCTTAATAAATATTTTTGGAAAATCCGTTATCTGTTGATTGATTCTTAAAAATCTCTGCAAAATGAGACCAAAGTATTATTTACGAATTTTTCATTATTATGCTTGTTTAGGAGATATAGCCTCCTTAATAAATATTTTTGGAAAATCCGTTATCTGTTGATTGATTCTTCAATATCTCGACGAAATGAGACCAAAGTATTATGTACAAATTTTCCGTTTTTTGGCTAGTTTAAAAGATATATCCTCATTAATAAATATTTTTGGAAAATCCGTTATCTGTTGATTGATTCTTCAATATCTCGACGAAATGAGACCAAATTATTATGTACGAATTTTCCGTTTTTGGCTAGTTTAGAAGATATAGCCTCTTAAATAAATATTTTTGGAAAATTCGTTATTTGTTGATTGATTCTTGAAAATCTCGACGAAATGAGACCAAAATATTATGTACGAATTTTCCGTTTTTTGGCTAGTTTAGAAGATATATCCTCCTTAATAAATATTTTTGGAAAAACCGTTATCTGTTGATTGATTCTTAAAAATCTCGGCGAAATGAGACCAAAGTATTATTTACGAATTTTTCATTATTATGATTGTTTAGGAGATATAGCCTCCTTAATAAATATTTTTGGAAAATCCGTTATTTGTTGATTGATTCTGCAATATCTCGACGAAATGAGACCAAAATATTAGGTACGAATTTTCCGTTTTTTGGCTAGTTTAGAAGATATATCCTCCTTAATAAATATTTTTGGAAAATCCGTTATCTGTTGATTGATTCTTCAATATCTCGACGAAATGAGACCAAAGTATTATGTACGAATTTTCCGTTTTTTGGCTAGTTTTAGAGATATAGCCTCCTAAAAAAATATTTTTTGAAAATCCATTATTTGTTGATTGATTGTCGAAAATCTCGGCGAAATAAGACTAAAATATTATGTTCGAATTTTCCGTTATTTGGGTAGTTTAGTAGATATGGACTCCTTAAAATATATTTTGTGAAAATCCCTTATTTGTTGATTGATTCTAGAATATATTGACAAATTAAGACCAAAATAATAAAAGTATATTTCTTGAAAATCCGTTATTTGTTGATTGATTCTTCAATATCTCGACGAAATGAGACCAAATTATTATGTACGAATTTTCCGTTTTTTGGCTAGTTTAGAAGATATAGCCTCCTAAATAAATATTTTTTGAAAATTCGTTATTTGTTGATTGATTCTTGAAAATCTCGACGAAATGAGACCAAAATATTATGTACGAATTCTCCGTTTTTTGGCTAGTTTAGGAGATAAAGCTTCCTTAAAATAAATTTTTGTGAAAATCCCTTATTTGTTGATTGATTCTAGAATATATTGACAAATTAAGACCAAAATAATAAATGTATATTTTTTGAAAATCCGATATTTGTTGATTGATTCTTGAAAATCTCGACGAAATGAGACCAAATTATTATGTACGAATTTTCCATTTTTTAGGCTAGTTTGGGAGATATAGACTTCTTAATAAATATTTTTGGAAAATCCGTTATCTGTTGATTGATTCTTAAAAATCTCGGCGAAATGAGACCAAAATATTATGAACGAATTTTCCGTTATTTGGCTAGTTTAGGAGATACAGCCTCCTTAATAAATATTTTTGGAAAATCCGTTATCTGTTGATTGATTCTTCAATATCTCGACGAAATGAGACCAAAATATTATGTACGAATTTTCCGTTTTTTGGCTAGTTTAGGAGATATGGACTCCTTAAAAAATGTTTTTTGGAAATCCGTTATTTGTTGATTGATTCTTGAACATCTCGGCGAAATGAGACCAAAATAGTATGTACGAATTCTCCGTTTTTTGGGTAGTTTAGGAGATAAAGCCTCTTTAAAAAAATGATTTTTGAAAATACGTTATTTGTTGATTGATTCTTGAACATCTCGGCGAAATGAGACCAAATTATTATGTACGAATTTTCCGTTTTTTGGGTAGTTTAGGAGATATAGCCTCCTTAAAATATATTTTGTGAAAATCCCTTATTTGTTGATTGATTCTAGAATATATTGACAAATTAAGACCAAAATAATAAAAGTATATTTCTTGAAAATCCGTTATTTGTTGATTGATTCTTGAAAATCTCGACGAAATGAGACCAAATTATTATGTACGAATTTTCCATTTTTTAGGCTAGTTTAGGAGATATAGACTCCTTAATAAATATTTTTGGAAAATCCGTTATCTGTTGATTGATTCTTAAAAATCTTGGCGAAATGAGACCAAAGTATTATTTACGAATTTTTCATTATTATGATTGTTTAGGAGATATAGCCTCCTTAATTAATATTTTTGGAAAATCCGTTATCTGTTGATTGATTCTTCAATATCTCGACGAAATGAGACCAAAATATTAGGTACGAATTTTCCGTTTTTTGGCTAGTTTTGGAGATATAGCCTCTTAAAAAAATATTTTTTGAAAATCCGTTATTTGTTGATTGATTCTTGAAAATCTCGACGAAATGAGACCAAATTATTATGTACGAATTTTCCATTTTTTAGGCTAGTTTAGGAGATATAGACTCCTTAATAAATATTTTTGGAAAATCCGTTATCTGTTGATTGATTCTTAAAAATCGAAATGAGACCAAAGTATTATTTACGAATTTTTCATTATTATGCTTGTTTAGGAGATATAGCGTCCTTAATAAATATTTTTGGAAAATCCGTTATCTGTTGATTGATTCTTCAATATCTCGACGAAATGAGACCAAAGTATTATGTACAAATTTTCCGTTTTTTGGCTAGTTTAGAAGATATATCCTCATTAATAAATATTTTTGGAAAATCCGTTATCTGTTGATTGATTCTTCAATATCTCGACGAAATGAGACCAAATTATTATGTACGAATTTTCCGTTTTTTGGCTAGTTTAGAAGATATAGCCTCTTAAATAAATATTTTTGGAAAATTTGTTATTTGTTGATTGATTCTTGAAAATCTCGACGAAATGAGACCAAAATATTATGTACGAATTTTCCGTTTTTTGGCTAGTTTAGAAGATATATCCTCCTTAATAAATATTTTTGGAAAAACCGTTATCTGTTGATTGATTCTTAAAAATCTCGGCGAAATGAGACCAAAGTATTATTTACGAATTTTTCATTATTATGATTGTTTAGGAGATATAGCCTCCTTAATAAATATTTTTGGAAAATCCGTTATCTGTTGATTGATTCTTCAATATCTCGACGAAATGAGACCAAATTATTATGTACGAATTTTCCGTTTTTTGGCTAGTTTAGAAGATATAGCCTCTTAAATAAATATTTTTGGAAAATTTGTTATTTGTTGATTGATTCTTGAAAATCTCGACGAAATGAGACCAAAATATTATGTACGAATTTTCCGTTTTTTGGCTAGTTTAGAAGATATATCCTCCTTAATAAATATTTTTGGAAAAACCGTTATCTGTTGATTGATTCTTAAAAATCTCGGCGAAATGAGACCAAAGTATTATTTACGAATTTTTCATTATTATGATTGTTTAGGAGATATAGCCTCCTTAATAAATATTTTTGGAAAATCCGTTATCTGTTGATTGATTCTTCAATATCTCGACGAAATGAGACCAAAATATTATGTACGAATTTTCCGTTTTTTGGCTAGTTTAGAAGATATATCCTCCTTAATAAATATTTTTGGAAAATCCGTTATCTGTTGATTGATTCTTCAATATCTCGACGAAATGAGACCAAAGTATTATGTACAAATTTTCCGTTTTTTGGCTAGTTTTAGAGATATAGCCTCCTAAAAAAATATTTTTTGAAAATCCATTATTTGTTGATTGATTGTCGAAAATCTCGGCGAAATGAGACTAAAATATTATGTTCGAATTTTCCGTTATTTGGGTAGTTTAGTAGATATGGACTCCTTAAAATATGTTTTTTGAAAATCCGTTATTTGTTGATTGATTCTTGAACATCTCGGCGAAATGAGACCAAAGTATTATGTACAAATTTTCCGTTTTTTGGCTAGTTTAGAAGATATATCCTCATTAATAAATATTTTTGGAAAATCCGTTATCTGTTGATTGATTCTTCAATATCTCGACGAAATGAGACCAAAGTATTATGTACGAATTTTCCGTTTTTTGGCTAGTTTAGAAGATATAGCCTCTTAAATAAATATTTTTGGAAAATTCGTTATTTGTTGATTGATTCTTGAAAATCTCGACGAAATGAGACCAAAATATTATGTACGAATTTTCCGTTTTTTGGCTAGTTTAGAAGATATATCCTCCTTAATAAATATTTTTGGAAAATCCGTTATCTGTTGATTGATTCTTAAAAATCTCGGCGAAATGAGACCAAAGTATTATTTACGAATTTTTCATTATTATGATTGTTTAGGAGATATAGCCTCCTTAATAAATATTTTTGGAAAATCCGTTATCTGTTGATTGATTCTTCAATATCTCGACGAAATGAGACCAAAGTATTATGTACAAATTTTCCGTTTTTTGGCTAGTTTAGAAGATATATCCTTATTAATAAATATTTTTGGAAAATCCGTTATCTGTTGATTGATTCTTCAATATCTCGACGAAATGAGACCAAATTATTATGTACGAATTTTCCGTTTTTTGGCTAGTTTAGAAGATATAGCCTCTTAAATAAATATTTTTGGAAAATTCGTTATTTGTTGATTGATTCTTGAAAATCTCGACGAAATGAGACCAAAATATTATGTACGAATTTTCCGTTTTTTGGCTAGTTTAGAAGATATATCCTCCTTAATAAATATTTTTGGAAAAACCGTTATCTGTTGATTGATTCTTAAAAATCTCGGCGAAATTAGACCAAAGTATTATTTACGAATTTTTCATTATTATGATTGTTTAGGAGATATAGCCTCCTTAATAAATATTTTTGGAAAATCCGTTATCTGTTGATTGATTCTTCAATATCTCGACGAAATGAGACCAAAATATTATGTACGAATTTTCCGTTTTTTGGCTAGTTTAGAAGATATATCCTCCTTAATAAATATTTTTGGAAAATCCGTTATCTGTTGATTGATTCTTCAATATCTCGACGAAATGAGACCAAAGTATTATGTACAAATTTTCCGTTTTTTGGCTAGTTTTAGAGATATAGCCTCCTAAAAAAATATTTTTTGAAAATCCATTATTTGTTGATTGATTGTCGAAAATCTCGGCGAAATGAGACTAAAATATTATATTCGAATTTTCCGTTATTTGGGTAGTTTAGTAGATATGGACTCCTTAAAAAATGTTTTTTGAAAATCCGTTATTTGTTGATTGATTCTTGAACATCTCGGCGAAATGAGACCAAAGTATTATGTACAAATTTTCCGTTTTTTGGCTAGTTTAGAAGATATATCCTCCTTAATAAATATTTTTGGAAAATCCGTTATCTGTTGATTGATTCTTCAATATCTCGACGAAATGAGACCAAAGTATTATGTACGAATTTTCCGTTTTTTGGCTAGTTTAGAAGATATAGCCTCTTAAATAAATATTTTTGGAAAATTCGTTATTTGTTGATTGATTCTTGAAAATCTCGACGAAATGAGACCAAAATATTATGTACGAATTTTCCGTTTTTTGGCTAGTTTAGAAGATATATCCTCCTTAATAAATATTTTTGGAAAATCCGTTATCTGTTGATTGATTCTTAAAAATCTCGGCGAAATGAGACCAAAGTATTATATACGAATTTTTCATTATTATGATTGTTTAGGAGATATAGCCTCCTTAATAAATATTTTTGGAAAATCCGTTATCTGTTGATTGATTCTTCAATATCTCGACGAAATGAGACCAAAATATTAGGTACGAATTTTCCGTTTTTTGGCTAGTTTAGAAGATATATCCTCCTTAATAAATATTTTTGGAAAATCCGTTATCTGTTGATTGATTCTTCAATATCTCGACGAAATGAGACCAAAGTATTATGTACGAATTTTCCGTTTTTTGGCTAGTTTTAGAGATATAGCCTCCTAAAAAAATATTTTTGAAAATCCATTATTTGTTGATTGATTGTCGAAAATCTCGGCGAAATGAGACTAAAATATTATGTACGAATTTTCCGTTATTTGGGTAGTTTAGTAGATATGGACTCCTTAAAAAATGTTTTTTGAAAATCCGGTAGTTGTTGATTGATTCTTGAACATCTCGGCGAAATGAGACCAAAATATTATGTACGAATTTTCCGTTTTTTGGCTAGTTTAGGAGATATATCCTCCTTAATAAATATTTTTGGAAAATTCGTTATTTGTTGATTGATTCTTGAAAATCTCGACGAAATGAGACCAAAATATTATGTACGAATTTTCCGTTTTTTGGCTAGTTTAGAAGATATATCCTCCTTAATAAATATTTTTGGAAAAACCGTTATCTGTTGATTGATTCTTAAAAATCTCGGCGAAATGAGACCAAAGTATTATTTACGAATTTTTCATTATTATGATTGTTTAGGAGATATAGCCTCCTTAATAAATATTTTTGGAAAATTCGTTATCTGTTGATTGATTCTTCAATATCTCGACGAAATGAGACCAAAATATTATGTACGAATTTTCCGTTTTTTGGCTAGTTTAGAAGATATATCCTCCTTAATAAATATTTTTGGAAAATCCGTTATCTGTTGATTGATTCTTCAATATCTCGACGAAATGAGACCAAAGTATTATGTACAAATTTTCCGTTTTTTGGCTAGTTTTAGAGATATAGCCTCCTAAAAAAATATTTTTTGAAAATCCATTATTTGTTGATTGATTGTCGAAAATCTCGGCGAAATGAGACTAAAATATTATGTTCGAATTTTCCGTTATTTGGGTAGTTTAGTAGATATATCCTCATTAATAAATATTTTTGGAAAATCCGTTATCTGTTGATTGATTCTTCAATATCTCGACGAAATGAGACCAAAGTATTATGTACGAATTTTCCGTTTTTTGGCTAGTTTAGAAGATATAGCCTCTTAAATAAATATTTTTGGAAAATTCGTTATTTGTTGATTGATTCTTGAAAATCTCGACGAAATGAGACCAAAATATTATGTACGAATTTTCTGTTTTTTGGCTAGTTTAGAAGATATATCCTCCTTAATAAATATTTTTATAAAATCCGTTATCTGTTGATTGATTCTTAAAAATCTCGGCGAAATGAAACCAAAGTATTATTTACGAATTTTTCATTATTATGATTGTTTAGGAGATATAGCCTCCTTAATAAATATTTTTGGAAAATCCGTTATCTGTTGATTGATTCTTCAATATCTCGACGAAATGAGACCAAAGTATTATGTACAAATTTTCCGTTTTTTGGCTAGTTTAGAAGATATATCCTCATTAATAAATATTTTTGGAAAATCCGTTATCTGTTGATTGATTCTTCAATATCTCGACGAAATGAGACCAAATTATTATGTACGAATTTTCCGTTTTTTGGCTAGTTTAGAAGATATAGCCTCTTAAATAAATATTTTTGGAAAATTCGTTATTTGTTGATTGATTCTTGAAAATCTCGACGAAATGAGACCAAAATATTATGTACGAATTTTCCGTTTTTTGGCTAGTTTAGAAGATATATCCTCCTTAATAAATATTTTTGGAAAAACCGTTATCTGTTGATTGATTCTTAAAAATCTCGGCGAAATTAGACCAAAGTATTATTTACGAATTTTTCATTATTATGATTGTTTAGGAGATATAGCCTCCTTAATAAATATTTTTGGAAAATCCGTTATCTGTTGATTGATTCTTCAATATCTCGACGAAATGAGACCAAAATATTATGTACGAATTTTCCGTTTTTTGGCTAGTTTAGAAGATATATCCTCCTTAATAAATATTTTTGGAAAATCCGTTATCTGTTGATTGATTCTTCAATATCTCGACGAAATGAGACCAAAGTATTATGTACGAATTTTCCGTTTTTTGGCTAGTTTTAGAGATATAGGCTCCTAAAAAAATATTTTTTGAAAATCCATTATTTGTTGATTGATTGTCGAAAATCTCGGCGAAATGAGACTTAAATATTATGTACGAATTTTCCGTTATTTGGGTAGTTTAGTAGATATGGACTCCTTAAAAAATGTTTTTTGAAAATCCGTTATTTGTTGATTGATTCTTGAACATCTCGGCGAAATGAGACCAAAGTATTATGTACAAATTTTCCGTTTTTTGGCTAGTTTAGAAGATATATCCTCATTAATAAATATTTTTGGAAAATTCGTTATCTGTTGATTGATTCTTCAATATCTCGACGAAATGAGACCAAAGTATTATGTACGAATTTTCCGTTTTTTGGCTAGTTTAGAAGATATAGCCTCTTAAATAAATATTTTTGGAAAATTCGTTATTTGTTGATTGATTCTTGAAAATCTCGACGAAATGAGACCAAAATATTATGTACGAATTTTCCGTTTTTTGGCTAGTTTAGAAGATATATCCTCCTTAATAAATATTTTTGGAAAATCCGTTATCTGTTGATTGATTCTTAAAAATCTCGGCGAAATGAGACCAAAGTATTATTTACGAATTTTTCATTATTATGATTGTTTAGGAGATATAGCCTCCTTAATAAATATTTTTGGAAAATCCGTTATCTGTTGATTGATTCTTCAATATCTCGACGAAATGAGACCAAAATATTAGGTACGAATTTTCCGTTTTTTGGCTAGTTTAGAAGATATATCCTCCTTAATAAATATTTTTGGAAAATCCGTTATCTGTTGATTGATTCTTCAATATCTCGACGAAATGAGACCAAAGTATTATGTTCGAATTTTCCGTTTTTTGGCTAGTTTTAGAGATATAGCCTCCTAAAAAAATATTTTTTGAAAATCCATTATTTGTTGATTGATTGTCGAAAATCTCGGCGAAATGAGACTAAAATATTATGTACGAATTTTCCGTTATTTTGGTAGTTTAGTAGATATGGACTCCTTAAAAAATGTTTTTTGAAAATCCGGTAGTTGTTGATGGATTCTTGAACATCTCGGCGAAATGAGACCAAAATATTATGTACGAATTTTCCGTTTTTTGGCTAGTTTAGGAGATATATCCTCCTTAATAAATATTTTTGGAAAATCCGTTATCTGTTGATTGATTCTTCAATATCTCGACGAAATGAGACCAAAGTATTATGTACGAATTTTCCGTTTTTTGGCTAGTTTTAGAGATATAGCCTCCTAAAAAAATATTTTTTGAAAATCCATTATTTGTTGATTGATTGTCGAAAATCTCGGCGAAATGAGACTAAAATATTTTGTACGAATTTTTCGTTATTTGGGTAGTTTAGTAGATATGGACTCCTTAAAAAATGTTTTTGAAAATCCGGTAGTTGTTGATTGATTCTTGAACATCTCGGCGAAATGAGACCAAAATATTATGTACGAATTTTCCGTTTTTTGGCTAGTTTAGGAGATATAGACTCCTTATAAATATTTTTGGAAAATCCGTTATGTGTTGATTGATTCTTAAAATTCTCGGCGAAATGACACCAAAGTATTATATACGAATTTTTCATTATTATGCTTGTTTAGAAGATATAGCCTCCTTAATAAATATTTTTGGAAAATCCGTTATCTGTTGATTGATTCTTCATTATCTCGACGAAATGAGACCAAAGTATTATGTACGAATTTTCCGTTTTTTGGGTAGTTTAGGAGATAAAGCCTCTTTAAAAAAATATTTTTGAAAAATCCGTTATTTGTTGATTGAGTCTAGAATATCTTGACGAAATGATTTCAAAATATTATGTACGAATTTTCCGTTATTTGGCTAGTTTAACATAATAAATGTTTTTTTTTGTTTTGAAAATCCGTTATTTGTTGATGGATTCTTGAAAATCTCGACGAAATGAGACCAAAATATTATATGCGAATTTTCCGTTATTTGGCTAGTTTGGAAGATATAGCCTCCTTAAAAAATATTTTTTGAAAATATGTTATTTGTTGATTGATTCTAGAATATATTGACAAATTAAGACCAATATAATATATGTATATTTTTGAAAATCCGTTATTTGTTGATTGATTATTGAAAATCTCTGCGAAATGAGACCAAAATATTATGTACGAATTTTCCATTTTTTAGGCTAGTTTAGGAGATATAGCCTCCTTCATAAATATTTTTGGAAAATCCATTGTTTGTTGATTGATTCTTGAACATCTCGGCGAAATGGGACCAAAATATTATGTGCGAATTTTTCGTTTTTTGGCTAGTTTAGGAGATATAGCCTGCTTAAAATATATTTTGTGAAAATCCGTTATTTGTTGATTGATTCTAGAATATATTGACAAATTAAGACCAATATAATATATGTATATTTTTGAAAATCCGTTATTTGTTGATTGATTCTTAAAAATCTCGACGAAATGAGACCAAAATATTATGTACAAATTTTCCATTTTTTAGGCTAGTTTAGGAGATATAGACTCCTTAATAAATATTTTTGGAAAGTCCGTTATCTGTTGATTGATTCTTCAATATCTCGACGAAATGAGACCAAAGTATCATGTACGAATTTTCCGTTTTTTGGGTAGTTTAGGAGATAAAGCATCTTTAAAAAAATGTTTTTTGAAAATACGTTATTTGTTGATTGATTCTTGAACATCTCGGCGAAATGACACCAAAATATTATGTATGAATTTTCCGTTTTTTGACTAGATTAGGAGATATAGCCTCCTTAAAATATATTTTGTGAAAATCCCTTATTTGTTGATTGATTCTAGAATATATTGACAAATTAAGACCAAAATAATAAATGTATATTTTTTGAAAATCCGTTATTTGTTGATTGATTCTTGAAAATCTCGACGAAATGAGACCAAATTATTTTGTACGAATTTTCCATTTTTTAGGCTAGTTTAGGAGATATAGACTCCTTAATAAATATTTTAGGAAAATCCGTTATCTGTTGATTGATTCTTAAAAATCTCGGCGAAATGAGACCAAAGTATTATTTACGAATTTTTCATTATTATGCTTGATTTGGAGATATAGCCTCCTAAATAAATATTTTTGGAAAATCCGTTATCTGTTGATTGATTCTTCAATATCTCGACGAAATAAGACCAAAGTATTATGTACGAATTTTCCGTTTTTTGGCTAGTTTAGAAGATATAGCCTCCTAAATAAATATTTTTGGAAAATATGTTATTTGTTGATTGATTCTAGAATATATTGACAAATTAAGACCAATATAATATATGTATATTTTTGAAAATCCGTTATTTGTTGATTGATTATTGAAAATCTCTGCGAAATGAGACCAAAATATTATGTACGAATTTTCCATTTTTTAGGCTAGTTTAGGAGATATAGCCTCCTTCATAAATATTTTTGGAAAATCCATTGTTTGTTGATTGATTCTTGAACATCTCGGCGAAATGGGACCAAAATATTATGTGCGAATTTTTCGTTTTTTGGCTAGTTTAGGAGATATAGCCTGCTTAAAATATATTTTGTGAAAATCCGTTATTTGTTGATTGATTCTAGAATATTTTGACAAATTAAGACCAAAATATTATGTACGAGTTTTTCGTTTTTTGGGTAGTTTAGAAAATATAGCCTCTTTAAAATAGATTTTTTTAAAATCCGTTATTTGTTGATTGATTCTTGAACTGCTCGGCAAAATGAGACCAAAATATTATATACGAATTTTCCGTTATTTGGCTAGTTTGGAAGAAATAGCCTCCTTAAAAAATATTTTTTGAAAATCCGTTATTTGTTGATTGATTCTAGAATATCTCGTCGAAATGAGACTAAAATATTATGTACGAATTTTCAGTTATTTCGCTAGTTTAGTAGATATGGACTCCTTAAAAAATGTTTTTTGAAAATCCGTTATCTGTTGATTGATTCTTCAATATCTCGACGAAATGAGACTAAAGTATTATGTACGAATTTTCCGTTTTTTGGGTAGTTTAGGAGATAAACCCTCTTTAGAAAAATATTTTTGGAAAATCCGTTATTTGTTGATTGATTCTAGAATATCTTGACGAAATGAGTTCAAAATACTATGTACGAATTTTCCGTTATTTGGCTAGTTTACGAGATATGGACTCCTTAAAAAATGAATTGTCAAAATCCGTTATTTGTTGATTGATTCTTGAACATCTCTGCGAAATGAGACCAAAATATTTTGTACGTATTTTCCGTTTTTTTTGAATGTTTAGGAGATATAGCCTCCTTAAAATATATTTTGTGAAAATCCGTTATTTGTTGATTGATTCTAGAATATTTTGACAAATTAAGACCAAAATATTATGTACGACCTTTTCGTTTTTTGGGTAGTTTAGAAAATATAGTCCCTTTAAAATAGATTTTTGGAAAATCCGTTATGTGTTGATTGATTCTTGAACTTCTCGGCAAAATGAGACCAAAATATTATATACGAATTTTCCGTTATTTGGCTAGTTTGGAAGATATAGCCTCCTTAAAAAATATTTTTTGAAAATCCATTATTTGTTGATTGATTCTAGAATATCTTGACGAAATGAGTTCAAAATATTATGTTCGAATTTTCCTAGTTTAGGAGATATGGACTCCTTAAAAAATGTTTTTTTGAAAATCCGTTATTTGTTGATTGATTCTAGAATATTTTGACAAATTAAGACCAAAATATTATGTACGACTTTTTCGTTTTTTGGGTAGTTTAGAAAATATAGCCTCTTTAAAATAGATTTTTGGAAAATCCGTTATTTGTTGATTGATTCTTGAACTTCTCGGCAAAATGAGACCAAAATATTATATACGAATTTTCCGTTATTTGGCTAGTTTGGAAGAAATAGCCTCCTTAATAAATATTTTTGGAAAATCCGTTATTTATTGATTGATTCTAGAATATCTTGACGAAATGAGTTCAAAATATTATGTTCGAATTTTCCTAGTTTAGGAGATATGGACTCCTTAAAAAATGTTTTTTTGAAAATCCGTTATTTGTTGATTGATTCTAGATCATCTTTGCGAAATGAGACCAAAATATTATGTACGAATTTTTCGTTTTTTGGCTAGTTTGGGAGATATAGCCTCCTTAAAATATATTTTGTGAAAATCCGTTATTTGTTGATTGATTCTAGAATATATTTACAAATTAAGACCAATATAATAAATGTGTATTTTTGAAAATCCGTTATTTATTGATTGATTCCTGAAAATCTCGACGAAATGAGACCAAAATACTATGTACGAATTTTCCGTTATTTGGCTAGTTTAGGAGATATAGCCTCCTTAATAAATATTTTTGGAAAATCCGTTATCTGTTGAATTATTCTTTAATATCTCGACGAAATGAGTTGAAAATATTATGTGCGAATTATCCGTTATTTGGCTAGTTTACGAGATACAGCCTCCTTAAAATATATTGTGTGAAAATCCGTTATTTATTGATTGATTCTAGAATATTTTTACAAATTAAGACCAAAATATTATGTACGAATTTTTCGTTTTTTGGGTAGTTTAGAAAATATAGCCTCTTTAAAATAGATTTTTGGAAAATCCGTTATTTGTTGATTAATTCTTGAACTTCTCGGCAAAATGAGACCAAAATATTATATACGAATTTTCCGTTATTTGGCTAGTTTGGAAGAAATAGCCTCCTTAATAAATATTTTTGGAAAATCCGTTATTTATTGATTGATTCTAGAATATCTTGACGAAATGAGTTCAAAATATTATGTTCGAATTTTCCTAGTTTAGGAGATATGGACTCTTTAAAAAATGTTTTTTGAAAACCCGTTATTTGTTGATTGATTCTTGAACATCTCGGCGAAATGAGACCAAAATATTTTGTACGAATTTTCCCTCTTTTGGCTAGCTTAGGAGATATAGCCTCTTTAAAATATATTTTGTGAAAATCTTTTATTTGTTGATTGATTCTAGAATATATTGACAAATAAAGACCAAAATAATAAATGTATATTTTTTGAAAATCCGTTATTTGTTGATTGATTCTTGAACATCTCGGCGAAATGAGACCAAAAAATTATGTACGAATTTTCCGTTTTTTGGCTAGTTTAGGAGATATAGACTCCTTATAAATATTTTTGGAAAATCCGTTATGTGTTGATTGATTCTTAAAAATCTCGGCTAAATGACACCAAAGTATTATTTACGAATTTTTCATTATTATGCTTGTTTAGGAGATATAGCCTCCTTAATAAATATTTTTGGAAAATCCGTTATTTGTTGATTGATTCTAGAATATCTCGTCGAAATAAGACTAAAATATTATGTACGAATTTTCAGTTATTTGGCTAGTTTAGTAGATATGGACTCCTTAAAAAATGTTTTTTGAAAATCCGTTATCTGTTGATTGATTCTTCAATATCTCGACGAAATGAGACCAAAATATTATGTACGAATTTTCCGTTTTTTGGCTAGTTTTGGAGATATAGACTCCTAAAAATATATTTTTTGAAAATCCATTATTTGTTGATTGATTCTTGAACATCTCTGTGAAATGAGACCAAAATATTTTGTACGAATTTTCCGTTTTTTTGGAAGGTTTAGGAGATATAGCCTCCTTAATAAATATTTTTGGAAAATCCGTTATCTGTTGATTCATTCTTTAATATCTCGACAAAATGAGTTGAAAATATTATGTACGAATTTTCCGTTATTTGGCTAGTTTACGAGATACAGCCTCCTTAAAATATATTGTGTGAAAATCCGTTATTTGTTGATTGATTCTAGAATATTTTGACAAATTAAGACCAAAATATTATGTACGACTTTTTCGTTTTTTGGGTAGTTTAGAAAATATAGCCTCTTTAAATTAGATTTTTGGAAAATCCGTTATTTGTTGATTGATTCTTGAACTTCTCGGCAAAATGAGACCAAAATATTATTTACGAATTTTCCGTTATTTGGCTAGTTTGGAAGAAATAGCCTCCTTAAAAAATATTTTTTGAAAATCCGTTATTTGCTGATTGATTCTAGAATATCTCGTCGAAATGAGACTAAAATATTATGTACGAATTTTCAGTTATTTCGCTAGTTTAGTAGATATGGACTCCTTAAAAAATGTTTTTTGAAATCCGTTATCTGTTGATTGATTCTTCAATATCTCGACGAAATGAGACTTAAGTATTATGTACGAATTTTCCGTTTTTTGGGTAGTTTAGGAGATAAACCCTCTTTAGAAAAATATTTTTGGAAAATCCGTTATTTGTTGATTGATTCTAGAATATCTTGACGAAATGAGTTCAAAATACTATGTACGAATTTTCCGTTATTTGGCTAGTTTACGAGATATGGACTCCTTAATAAATGTTTTGTCAACATCCGTTATTTGTTGATTGATTCTTGAACATCTCTGCGAAATGAGACCAAAATATTTTGTACGAATTTTCCGTTTTTTTGGAAGGTTTAGGAGATATAGCCTCCTTAAAATATATTTTGTGAAAATCCGTTATTTGTTGATTGATTCTAGAATATTTTGACAAATTAAGACCAAAATATTATGTACGACTTTTTCGTTTTTTGGGTAGTTTAGAAAATATAGTCCCTTTAAATTAGATTTTTGGAAAATCCGTTATGTGTTGATTGATTCTTGAACTTCTCTTGGAAGATATAGCCTCCTTAAAAAATATTTTTTGAAAATCCATTATTTGTTGATTGATTCTTGAAAATCTCGGCGAAATGAGACTAAAATATTATGTACGAATTTTCCGTTATTTGGCTAGTTTAGTAGATATGGACTCCTTAAAAAATGTTTTTTGAAAATCCGTTATCTGTTGATTGATTCTTCAATATCTCGACGAAATGAGACCAAAGTATTATGTACGAATTTTCCGTTTTTTGGGTAGTTTAGGAGATAAAGCATCTTTAAAAAATATTTTTGAAAAATCCGTTATTTGTTGATTGATTCTAGAATATCTTGACGAAATGAGTTCAAAATATTATGTACGAATTTTCCGTTATTTGGCTAGTTTACGAGAAATAGCCTCCTTAAAATATATTTTGTGAAAATCCGTTATTTGTTGATTGACTCTAGAATATTTTGACAAATTAAGACCAAAATATTATGTACGAATTTTTCGTTTTTTGGGTAGTTTAGAAAATATAGCCTCTTTAAAAATAGATTTTTGGAAAATCCGTTATTTGTTGATTGATTCTTGAACTTCTCGGCAAAATGAGACCAAAATATTATATACGAATTTTCCGTTATTTGGCTAGTTTGGAAGAAATAGCCTCCTTAATAAATATTTTTGGAAAATCCGTTATTTATTGATTGATTCTAGAATATCTTGACGAAATGAGTTCAAAATATTATGTACGAATTTTCCTAGTTTAGGAGATATGGACTCCTTAAAAAATGTTTTTTGAAAATCCGATATTTGTTGATTGATTCTAGAACATCTCTGCGAAATGAGACCAAAATATTATGTACGAATTTTCCGTTTTTTGGCTAGTTTGGGAGATATAGCCTCCTTAAAATATATTTTGTGAAAATCCGTTATTTGTTGATTGATTCTAGAATATATTTACAAATTAAGACTAATATAATATATGTATATTTTTGAAAATCCGTTATTTGTTGATTGATTCTTGAAAATCTCGACGAAATGAGACCAAAATACTATGTACGAATTTTCCATTTTTTAGGCTAGTTTAGGAGATATAGCCTCCTTAATAAATATTTTTGGAAAATCCGTTATCTGTTGATTCATTCTTTAATATCTCGACGAAATGAGTTGAAAATATTATGTACGAATTTTCCGTTATTTGGCTAGTTTACGAGATACAGCCTCCTTAAAATATATTGTGTGAAAATCCGTTATTTGTTGATTGATTCTAGAATATTTTGACAAATTAAGACCAAAATATTATGTACGAATTTTTCGTTTTTTGGGTAGTTTAGAAGATATAGCTTCTTTAAAATAGATTTTTGGAAAATCCGTTATTTGTTAATTGATTCTTAAATATCTCTGCGAAATGAGACCAAAATATTATGTACGAATTTTCCGTTTTTTGGATAGTTTAGGAGATATAGCCTCCTTAAAATATATTTTGTGAAAATCCGTTATTTGTTGATTGACTCTAGAATATTTTGACAAATTAAGACCAAAATATTATGTACTCCTTTTCCTTTTTTGGGTAGTTTAGAAAATATAGCCTCTTTAAAATAGATTTTTGGAAAATCCATTATTTGTTGATTGATTCTTGAACTTCTCGGCAAAATGAGACCAAAATATTATATACGAATTTTCCGTTATTTGGCTAGTTTGGAAGAAATAGCCTCCTTAATAAATATTTTTGGAAAATCCGTTATTTATTGATTGATTCTAGAATATCTTGACGAAATGAGTTCAAAATATTATCGAATTTTCCTAGTTTAGGAGATATGGACTCCTTAAAAAATGTTTTTTTGAAAATCCGTTATTTGTTGATTGATTCCAGAACATCTCTTCGAAATGAGACGAAAATATTATGTACGAATTTTTCGTTTTTTGGCTAGTTTGGGAGATATAGCCTCCTTAAAATATATTTTGTGAAAATATGTTATTTGTTGATTGATTCTAGAATATATTTACAAATTAAGACCAATAAAATATATGTGTATTTTTGAAAATCCGTTATTTATTGATTGATTCCTGAAAATCTCGACGAAATGAGACCAAAATACTATGTACGAATTTTCCAATTTTAGGCTAGTTTAGAAGATATAGCCTCCTTAATAAATATTTTTGGAAAATCCGTTTTCTGTTGATTCATTCTTTAATATCTCGACGAAATGAGTTGAAAATATTATGTACGAATTTTCCGTTATTTGGCTAGTTTACGAGATACAGCCTCCTTAAATATATTGTGTGAAAATCCGTTATTTATTGATTGATTCTAGAATATTTTTACAAATTAAGACCAAAATATTATGTACGAATTTTTCGTTTTTTGGGTAGTTTAGAAAATATAGCCTCTTTAAAATAGATTTTTGGAAAATCCGTTATTTGTTGATTAATTCTTGAACTTCTCGGCAAAATGAGACCAAAATATTATATACGAATTTTCCGTTATTTGGCTAGTTTGGAAGAAATAGCCTCCTTAATAAATATTTTTGGAATATCCGTTATTTATTGATTGATTCTAGAATATCTTGACGAAATGAGTTCAAAATATAATGTTCGAATTTTCCTAGTTTAGGAGATATGGACTCCTTAAAAAATGTTTTTTGAAAATCCGTTATTTGTTGATTGATTCTTGAACATCTCGGCGAAATGAGACCAAAATATTTTGTACGAATTTCCCCTTTTTTGGCTAGCTTAGGAGATATAGCCTCTTTAAAATATATTTTGTGAAAATCTTTTATTTGTTGATTGATTCTAGAATATATTGACAAATTAAGACCAAAATAATAAATGTATATTTTTTGAAAATCCGGTATTTGTTGATTGATTCTTGAAAATCTCGACGAAATGAGACCAAATTATTATGTACGAATTTTCCGTTTTTTGGCTAGTTTAGGAGATATAGACTCCTTATAAATATTTTTGGAAAATCCGTTATGTGTTGATTGATTCTTAAAAATCTCGGCTAAATGACACCAAAGTATTATTTACGAATTTTTCATTATTATGCTTGTTTAGGAGATATAGCCTCCTTAATAAATATTTTTGGAAAATCCGTTATCTGTTGATTGATTCTTCATTATCTCGACGAAATGAGACCAAAATATTATGTACGAATTTTCCGTTTTTTAGGCTAATTTAGGAGATATAGACTCCTTATAAATATTTTTGGAAAATCCGTTATCTGTTGATTGATTCTTCATTATCTCGACGAAATGAGACCAAAGTATTATGTACGAATTTTCCGTTTTTTGGGTAGTTTAGGAGATAAAGACTTTTTAAAAAAATATTTTTGAAAAATCCGTTTTTTGTTGATTGATTCTAGAATATCTTGACGAAATGAGTTCAAAATATTATGTACGAACTTTCCGTTTTTTGGGTAGTTTAGGAGATAAAACCTCTTGAAAAAATGTTTTTTGAAAATCCGTTATTTGTTGATTGATTCTTCAATATCTCGACGAAATGAGACCAAAATATTAGGTACGAGTTTTCCGTTTTTTGGCTAGTTTTGGAGATATAGCCTCTTAAAAAAATATTTTTTGAAAATCCGTTATTTGTTGATTGATTCTTGAAAATCTCGGCGAAATGAGACTAAAATATTATGTACGAATTTTCCGTTTTTTGGCTAGTTTAGGAGATATAGCCTCCTAAATAAATATTTTTGGAAAATCCGTTATCTGTTGATTGATTCTTCAATATCTCGACGAAATGAGACCAAAGTATTATGTACGAATTTTCCGTTTTTATGGTAGTTTAGGAAATAAAGCCTCTTTAAAAAAATATTTTTGGAAAATCCGTTTTTTGTTGATTGATTCTAGAATATCTTGACGAAATGAGTTCAAAATATTATGTACAAATTTTCCGTTATTTGGCTAGTTTAGGAGATATGCACTTCTTAAAAAATGTTTTTTGAAAATCTGTAATTTGTTGATTGATTCTTGAACATCTCTGCGAAATGAGACCAAAATATTATGTACGAATTTTCCGTTTTTTGGATAGTTTAGGAGATATAGCCTCCTTAAAATATATTTTGTGAAAATCCGTTATTTGTTGATTGACTCTAGAATATTTTGACAAATTAAGACCAAAATATTAGGTACGAATTTTTCGTTTTTTGGGTAGTTAAGAAGATATAGCCCCTTTAAAATAGATTTTTGGAAAATCCGTTATTTGTTGATTGATTCTTGAAAATCTCGACGAAATGAGACCAAAATATTATGTACGAATTTTCCGTTATTTGGCTAGTTTAGTAGATATGGACTCCTTAATAAATGTTTTTTGAAAATCCGTTATTTGTTGATTGATTCTTGAACATCTCGGCGAAATGAGACCAAAATATTATGTACGAATTTTCCGTTTATTGGCTAGTTTAGGAGATATAGCCTCCTTAAAATATATTGTGTGAAAATCCCTTATTTGTTGATTGATTCTAGAATATCTTGACAAATTAAGACCAAAATAATATATGTATATTTTTTGATAATCCGTTATTTGTTGATTGATTCTTGAAAATCTCGACGAAATGAGACCAAAATATTATGTACGAATTTTCCATTTTTTGGCTAGATTATCAGATATAGCCTCCTTCATAAATATTTTTTGAAAATCCGTTATTTGTTGATTGATTCTTGAAAATCTCGACAAAATGAGACCAAAATAATATGTACGAATTTTCCGTTTTTTGGGTAGTTTAGGAGATATAGCCTCCTTAAAATATGTTTTGTGAAAATCCCTTATCTGTTGATTGATTCTAGAATATATTGACAAATTAAGACCAAAATAATATATGTATATTTTTTGAAAATCCGTTATTTGTTGATTGATTCTTAAAAATCTCGGCGAAATGAGACCAAAGTATTATTTACGAATTTTTCATTATTATGCTTGTTTAGAAGATATAGCCTCTTTAATAAATATTTTTGGAAAATCTGTTATCTGTTGATTGATTCTTAAAAATCTCGGCAAAATGAGACTAAAATATTATGTACGAATTTTCCGTTATTTGGCTAGTTTAGGAGATACAGCCTCCTTAATAAATATTTTTGGAAAATCCGTTATCTGTTGATTGATTCTTCAATATCTCGACGAAATACGACCAAAGTAATATGTACGAACTTTCCGTTTTTTGGGTAGTTTAGGAGATAAAGCCTCTTTAAAAAAATATTTTTGGAAAATCCGTTATTTGTTGATTGATTCTAGAATATCTTGACGAAATGAGTTCAAAATATTATGTACGAATTTTCCGTTATTTCGCTAGTTTGGCAGATATGGACTTCTTAAAAAATGTTTTTTGAAAATCCGTAAGTTGTCGATTGATTCTTGAACATCTCTGCGAAATGAGACCAAAATATTATGTACGAATTTTTCGTTTTTTGGATAGTTTAGGAGATATAGCCTCCTTAAAATATATCTTGTGAAAATCCGTTATTTGTTGATTGACTCTAGAATATTTTGACAAATTAAGACCAAAATATTATGTACGAATTTTTCGTTTTTTGGGTAGTTTAGAAGATATACCCCCTTTAAAATAGATTTTTGGAAAATCCGTTATTTGTTTATTGATTCTTGAAAATCTCGGCGAAATGAGACTAAAATATTATGTACGTATTTTCCGTTATTTAGCTAGTTTAGGAGATACAGCCTCCTTAATAAATATTTTTGGAAAATCCGTTATCTGTTGATTGATTCTTCAATATCTCGACGAAATAAGACCAAAGTATTATGTACGAATATTCCGTTTTTTGGGTAGTTTAGGAGATAAAGCCTCTTTAAAAAAATATTTTTGGAGAATCCGTTATTTGTTGATTGATTCTAGAATATCTTGACGAAATGAGTTCAAAATATTATGTACGAATTTTCCGTTATTTGGCTAGTTTAGGAGATATAGCCTCCTTAAAATATATTGTGTGAAAATCTCTTATTTGTTGATTGATTCTAGAATATCTTGACAAATTAAGACCAAAATATTAAGTGTATATTTTTTGAAAATCCGTTATTTGTTGATTGATTCTTGAAAATCTCGATGAAATGAGACCAAAGTATTATGTACGAATTTTCCGTTTTTTGGGTAGTTTAGGAGATATAGCCTCCTTAAAATATATTTTGTGAAAATCCCTTATTTGTTGATTGATTCGCTTTCTTGGCTGCGGTGACTGCAGCGCTCTCTTGGCCGCGGTGACTGCAGCGCTCTCTTGGCTGCGGTGACTGCAGCGCTCTCTCGGCTGCGGTGACTGCAGCGCTCTCTCGGCTGCGGTGACTGCAGCGCTCTCTTGGCTGCGGTGACTGCAGCGCTCTCTTGGCCGCGGTGACTGCAGCGCTCTTTGGCTGCGGTGACTGCAGCGCTCTCTTGGCTGCTGTGACTGCAGCGCTCTCTTGTCCGCGGTGACTGCAGAGCTCTCTTGTCCGCGGTGACTGCAGAGCTCTCTTGGCTGCGGTGACTGCAGCGGTCTCTTGGCTGCGGTGACTGCAGCGCTCTCTTGGCTGCGGTGACTGCAGCGCTCTCTTGGCTGCGGTGACTGCAGCGCCCTCTTGGCTGCGGTGACTGCAGCGCCCTCTTGGCTGCGGTGACTGCAGCGCCCTCTTGGCTGCGGTGACTGCAGCGCCCTCTTGGCTGCGGTGACTGCAGCGCTCTCTTGGCTGTGGTGACTGCAGCGCTCTCTTGGCTGCGCTTGCTCTGTCGTTCGGCTGCGCTTGCTCTGTCGTTCGGCGCTCGCTTGCTCTTTCGTTCGGCGCTCGCTCTGCTGCGGCGCTCACTCTGTTGTTTGGCTCGTTCGCTCTTTCGTTCGACTGCGCTTGCTCTGTCGTTCCGCTCGCTCTGCTACGGCGCTCGCTCTGTCGTTCGGCTGCGCTCTCTCTGTTGTTCGGCTGCGCTTGCTCTTTCGTTCGGTGCTAATCTGCTGCGGCGCTCACTCTGTTGTTTGGCTGTGTTCGCTCTTTCGTTCGACGTTCGCTCTGCTGCGGCGCTCGCTCTGTCGTTTGGCTGCGCTCGCTCTGTCGTTTGGCTGCGCTCGCTCTGCCGTTCGGCGCTCGTTCTGCTGCGGCGCTCGCTCTGTCGTTCGGCGCTCGTTCGGCTGCGCTTGCTCTGTCGTTTGGCTGCGTTCGCTCTGTCGTTCGGCGCTCGCTCTGCTGCGGCGCTCGCTCTGTCGTTCGACGCTCGCTCTGCTGTGGCGCTCGCTCTGTCGTTTGGCTGCGCTCGCCTTTTCCCATTGTCTGACTGTACTTGATCTCTCCGTTGGTTTTCGGCTGCACCTGTTGTTTTCCCGTTACTTTCGAGCTGCGCTTGCTCTCTCTGCTGGTGTTTGACGTCCGAGTGGTGAGCGAGCCTATACCCTGTAACCACTTATACCTACTCTTAGGGTAGTCTGACTCGACTAAAAAAACGGGTTTTATCTAATTACATGCTAATAATAAGAAGAAAGATAATATACATAAAAATAACAAAAAATGTGGGGGCTCAAATTTGAGTCTTCACACCCCCCTTACTATGCAAATGGAAAGCAAATGCGTCACCCGAAATATAGTTCCGTCTACTTGGACGGCGAACCGTACGCGGTGGTGGGCACTCCAGGCGTGCTGCGTCCGGATTTGGGCCACTACCAATTCGGGCAGCCGACGTCCAGGTGTGGCGACTCGCCATATGGGTGGGGCTTCGACCCTTGATTCTTCCTTGTTATTTTTGTGTCCTTGATCGTTTTGTATCCTTGGTCGTTGTCCTTGGCCCTTGCTCGTGGTCGTCCTGGTCCTGGTGGTTGGCTGTCACATTCGATCGTTCTGTGTTTTGCTCCGGGTGTTTGATGGCGGTCGCGCGGTTGCCGGCTGCATCTCATTGCTCTGTGTCCTGGTTCTTGTGTGAGATGCCAGCCGCGCGGTTGCCGGCTGCATCTCCTTGTTCTACGTGCTGGTTCCTGTGTGAGATGCCAGCCGCGCGGTTGCCGGCTGCACCTCCTTGTTCTGCGTCCTGGTCCTTGTGCGTGTCCTGATTCCTGTGTTCCGGGTCCTGGCTCTTTGTGTGAGATGCCAGCCGCGGGGTTGCCGGCTGCATCTCCTTGTTCTAGCTTTCTTTTCCGTTGCGCTCGATGTGTCTTCTTGGGCTGCTGCTGCTTGACCCCTTTTGCCAGCCAGCAGCCCGCCTTATATACAGAATGATCGGGCTTCGGGCGACCCGATCGGAAAACACGATGGCCCTCGGCTCGCTCACCCCCCGATGGCGACTTCGGCAGGTCCCCTTCTCTCTCCCGTCGAGTTATCTCGGGCGAGAGGTGCGGTGCTAGGCGTCTTCCTACGGGCCTCGTGTCTGCGAAAGTGCGCACCCCTTTTAACTTATTTGCCCTTGTCTCTTGTTAACCCCTGAATACCCTTGTTTCCTATATATATGTATATTCCCTCGATCGCGTATTCGCTGGTGTCTGTCACGTGCCTTCCCCTTTTCCCCTTCGCCTTTCCAACTAATAACTATATGTTTCCTTTTTTCCTTTTAATTAACCTTTTGACTTGACGCGTGTCTGCCGTTAGGTCACGTGTTCTGCCTCAGCGCCCTCTCCCCGGCTCCTCAGTCGGTCTCGTGGTTCTTTAGGCCACAGCCTCTCCTACTTTCGTCTTTTCCGTCTCAGGGTCCCTGCTCGGGCGCCACCTGTAAGGTAGCGTCTGAAGGTTGGGGTGCGCTCAGTCGCGCCAGGGCCACTTTACAGGAATAATTTGTAAAATTTGCTGAGACCCGAGCCGAAACCAAGAGAGTGACCTTCTGGGGTTTTGGGGTCATCGCAGAGACGAACACGTGGTGTCCCGCTGAGCCGGCATGGCCGACTTTGCAGCGTGTGTGTGTCGTTGAAAATCGTGCGCAACGGCCAACAAATGGGTCCAGTGGCCGCCCCCTCCCGCTTCGCTAATGGTCTCGGAGCCGGGTATTTACCTCAAGCCTCTGGGACCATCGACTAGCGGCTGCTCCAGAGGTTCCACTGTACGTGCTGGGTATTTACCGGCTTGCACGTCAGTGGAGCCACGGAGCAGTGTGAGGCCACGTGGGCGCCTGTCCGCCTTTGCGCACGCCCACGCTGTGTGGCGACGCCTGACTAGTGGCCGCCCGCGAGATTGGGTTTATCTCGGAACCGGGTATTTACCTCGTGTTCCGGGATTCACCGACTCGCGGCTGTTCTCGAGGTTCCACTGTATGTGCTGGGTATTTACCAGCTTGCACACCAGTGGAACTCCGGAACACTTTGGCCACGTCGTCTGGCGCCCCCTTCGCCCTCGCACACGCGCGCTCTGCCTATCGACGTCAGACCAGTGGCCACCATCCGTGACTCGGTTAATCTCGGAACCGGGTATTTACCTCGTGTTCCGGGATTCACCGACTCGCGGTTGTTCTCGAGGCTCCACTGTATGTGCTGGGTATTTACCGGCTTGCACATCTGTGGAGCCCTGGAACAGCTTGGGCCACGTGGTCTCGCGTTCGCCGCCTGCGCCGACACATGCACACACTTATACACTCACACACTCACACATTCACGCGCCCTTTCGTTCCCTTGAGCAGACATGCGTACTTTCGTTGGTGAACATCGTCTTTATTTCATTAACTTAGCCTAAAAAACTAACTAATACGAGGGTCGTTTGATAAGTCCGTGACTTTTTGTATTTGCCGCGCACCTGCTCTAAATACAACACTGCTCCTGTCAGCAGTTATCGATTAACAGCTGACTGTAAAATTTTGAGAAAGCTGCGTTTCTTAGTTTGCGTTTTATAGGCATTGAAAGCAGACGATCTCGTGAATTTTAACGAAAATGGAAAAAAGTGAATTTCGTGTGCTAATTAAGCATTATTTTTTGCGTAAAAAATCCATCACCGAAACCAAGGAAAGACTTGATAAATATTATGGGGACTCTGCACCATCAATTTCAATAAGAAATGGTTTACTGAGTTCCGTTGTGGTCGTACCAGTACAAGTGATGCCGAACGTTCAGGTCGCCCAAAAGAGGTCGTCATGCCAGAAATCGTCGACAAAATCCATGGAATGATATTGGATGATCGGAGAATGAAAGTGCGTGAGGTAGCTGAGGCTGTAGGCATCTCAACTGAACGGGTACATCACATTTTACATGAATATTTGGACATGAAAAAGCTTTCCGCGCGATGGGTGCCGCGATTGCTCACACACGACCATAAGCGCAACCGTGTGACCATTTCAAAGGAGTGTTTGGCGATGTTCAACCGCAATCCAAACGAATTTTTGCGCCGTTTCGTTACCGTAGACGAAACATGGATCCACCACACCACACCAGAGACCAAAGAACAATCAAGACAGTGGGTTTCTCCGGGTGAACGTGCACCAAAGAAGGCCAAGGTGGGTCTGTCGGCCAACAAGGTCATGGCCACAGTTTTTTGGGATGCACAAGGTATCATTCACATCGATTACCTTGAAAAGGGTAAAACGATCACCGGCGAATATTATTCAGAGCTTTTGGACAGATTCGATATTGATTTGAAGCAGAAACGACCGCATTTGGCGAAAAAAAGTGCTGTTCCATCAGGACAATGCACGGGTGCACACGTGTGTAGTCAGCATGGCAAAATTTCATAAATTGGGCTACGAACTGCTACCCCATCCAGCATATTCTCCAGATTTAGCCCCCTGTGACTATTTTTTGTTTCCAAACATGAAGAAATGGCTCGGCGGTAAGAGATTCGGGTCAAATGAAGAGGTCATCACAGAAACAAACGACTATTTTGAGGGCCTTGAGAAAACCTATTATTTGGAAGGAATAAAAAAATTGGAAAAACGCTGGACTAAATGTATAGAGCTAAAAGGAGATTATGTTGAGAAATAAAACGCTTCTTTGACGAAAAAAATATATTTTATTCAAAAAGTCACGGACTTATCAAACGACCCTCGTACCTATGCCTACCCTTGCCCTACCTAAACACCGTCTCCTCTGCCCCGGGAACCCGGGCCCTGCCTAAAATCAACCATCTGGCAGCTCGCTCACCTTGGTCCACGCGTCTTTACTTATATGTTTCTGCTTGTCCTCCTTTTTGCTTCCGCACGGTCTAAGTTCGCCACTTCCAGTGCCAAAATTAGCGCGTGCCGCAATTAATTTCCCCCTTCCATGTGCCGGCGTTAATCCCAGCAGCGCAGTCGCCAAGCATCAGCTATCCACGCACTCTGCCGCGCTCTCTCGGCTGCTGTGACTGCAGCGCTCTCTTGGCTGCGGTGACTGCAGCGCTCTCTTGGCTGCGGTGACTGCAGCGCTCTCTTGGCCGCGGTGACTGCAGAGCTCTCTTGGCTGCGGTGACTGCAGCGCTCTCTTGGCTGACTGCAGCGCTCTCTTGGCTGCGGTGACTGCAGCGCTCTCTTGGCTGCGGTGACTGCAGCGCCCTCTTGGCTGCGGTGACTGCAGCGGTCTCTTGGCTGCGGTGACTGCAGCGCTCTCTTGGCTGACTGCAGCGCTCTCTTGGCTGCGGTGACTGCAGCGCTCTCTTGGCTGCGGTGACTGCAGCGCCCTCTCGGCTGCGGTGACTGCAACGCTCTCTCGGCTGTGGTGACTGCAGCTCTCTCTCGTTTGGCTGCGCTCGCTCTGTCGTTCGGCTGCGCTTGCTCTGTCGTTTCGCTCGCTCTGCTGCGGCGCTCGCTCTGTCGTTCGGCTGCGTTTGCTCTGTCGTTCGGCGCTCACTCTGCTGCGGCGCTCACTCTGCCGTTTGGCTGCGCTCGCTCTGTCGTTCGGCTGCGCTTGCTCTGTCGTTCCGCTCGCTCTGCTACGGCGCTCGCTCTGTCGTTCGGCTGCGCTTGCTCTGCCGTTCGGCGCTCGTTCTGCTGCGGCGCTCGCTCTGTCGTTCGGTGCTCGCTCTGCTGCGGCGCTCACTCTGTTGTTTGGCTGTGTTCGCTCTTTCGTTCGACGTTCGCTCTGCTGCGGCGCTCGCTCTGTCGTTTGGCTGCGCTCGCTCTGTCGTTTGGCTGCGCTTGCTCTGCCGTTCGGCGCTCGTTCTGCTGCGGCGCTCGCTCTGTCGTTGGGCGCTCGCTCTGCTGCGGCGCTCACTCTGTCGTTCGGCTGCGCTTGCTCTGTCGTTCGTCGCTTGCTTGCTCTGTCGTTCGGCGCTCACTCTGCTGCGGCGCTCACTCTGCCGTTTGGCTGCGCTCGCTCTGTCGTTCGGCTGCGCTTGCTCTGTCGTTCGGCTGTGCTTGCTCTGTCGTTCGGCGCTCGCTCTGCTGTGGCGCTCACTCTGTTTTTTGGCTGCGTTCGCTCTTTCGTTCGACGTTCGCTCTGCTGTGGCGCTCGCTCTGTCGTTTGGCGCTCGCTCTGCTGCGGCGTTCGCTCTGTTGTTCGGCGCCTAGCACCGCACCTCTCGCCCGAGATAACTCGACGGGAGAGAGAAGGGGACCTGCCGAAGTCGCCATCGGGGGTGAGCGAGCCGAGGGCCATCGTGTTTTCCGATCGGGTCGCCCGAAGCCCGATCATTCTGTATATAAGGCGGGCTGCTGGCTGGCAAAAGGCAGTCAAGCAGCAGCAGCCCAAGTGAGCACATCGGGACCAAGCTAAAGAAAACAAGTACAATAAAAATTTAAAAAAAGAAAAGGAGATCTCCAAGAGAATCCAAAAAAAGTGCCAAGTGAAAAAAAAACCCCGCCGCGTACGACAACACATCCTGGAACCAGGTTAATCGCTGCCGAGTCGCGAATAAGGACATCCTCGAGCCAGCGTAAATACCAACCCGAGACACCGAGGAAAACACGGGAAACTTTTCAAGCCGAATAGAACGAGACAGGAACCAACGATGGTGGGCGTCCGCTGGATCTCTTTCCGGAGGAAGCCGGAACTGGAGGCACTGGCTGACGAATTTAACTTGGACCGAGGAGGCACCGTGGAGGAATTGCGGTCCCGCATGACCACCTTCATCCACAGGAAGGACCACTCATCGGCCACCTTGGAGCGGTTGGCCACCCTAGAGGCGCAATTTGGCAATGCCGTGAGTCCGGACAGGAGACTTCCCACTGACAGGACGGCCGGGAGTTCACCAGCAAGGCCACTCACGATGGAGGATCGGCCGAGGATAAGCAATAGGCCGCCCGAGGAGTTAAAATCAATAGTGCCGAATCTGACCATCCCCGTGCCCGTACCCACAGCACTCCGAGCAACCGAGCGACAGGAACCAGAGTGCTCGGAAGGATCCGAGCGACACGACAGCATGACCCTGGCCCACACAGCGGACCGCATGCGCAGATGGGGAATCACTTTCGACGGCAAATCAGACCCCCTGCGTTTCGTCGAAAGATTGGAGGAACGAGCAACGACGTACAGGATCGACACCAGAGACATTCCACAGGCCCTCCCAGAATTGTTAACGGGTACCGCCGAGGATTGGTTCCGGACAAGCGGACTGCAAGGAGAGACGTGGACCGTCTTTCGGAAGGAATTCCTCGATTTTTTCCTGCTGCCTCGTTACTTCCAGCGACTGGAGGATGAGATCCGACTGCGCTATCAGAAGGCGGGGGAACCATACAAAACATATATGGTCGACATTCGCCTGATGATGCGCAGAGCCGGATACACGGAGGCCCAGGAACTGGAGAGGGTTTACGAAAACCTGCAACCGATATTTTTTGGAAATCCGTTATTTGTTGATTGATTCTTGAACATCTCGGCGAAATGAGACCAAAATAGTATGTACGAATTCTCCGTTTTTTGGGTAGTTTAGGAGATATAGCCTCCTTAAAATATATTTTGTGAAAATCCCTTATTTGTTGATTGATTCTAGAATATATTGACAAATTAAGACCAAAATAATAAAAGTATATTTCTTGAAAATCCGTTATTTGTTGATTGATTCTTGAAAATCTCGACGAAATGAGACCAAATTATTATGTACGAATTTTCCATTTTTTAGGCTAGTTTAGGAGATATAGACTCCTTAATAAATATTTTTGGAAAATCCGTTATCTGTTGATTGATTCTTAAAAATCTTGGCGAAATGAGACCAAAGTATTATTTACGAATTTTTCATTATTATGATTGTTTAGGAGATATAGCCTCCTTAATTAATATTTTTGGAAAATCGGATATCTAATGATTGATTCTTCAATATCTCGACGAAATGAGACCAAAATATTAGGTACGAATTTTCCGTTTTTTGGCTAGTTTTGGAGATATAGCCTCTTAAAAAAATATTTTTTGAAAATCCGTTATTTGTTGATTGATTCTTGAAAATCTCGACGAAATAAGACCAAATTATTATGTACGAATTTTCCATTTTTTAGGCTAGTTTAGGAGATATAGACTCCTTAATAAATATTTTTGGAAAATCCGTTATCTGTTGATTGATTCTTAAAAATCTCTGCAAAATGAGACCAAAGTATTATTTACGAATTTTTCATTATTATGCTTGTTTAGGAGATATAGCCTCCTTAATAAATATTTTTGGAAAATCCGTTATCTGTTGATTGATTCTTCAATATCTCGACGAAATGAGACCAAAGTATTATGTACAAATTTTCCGTTTTTTGGCTAGTTTAAAAGATATATCCTCATTAATAAATATTTTTGGAAAATCCGTTATCTGTTGATTGATTCTTCAATATCTCGACGAAATGAGACCAAATTATTATGTACGAATTTTCCGTTTTTTGGCTAGTTTAGAAGATATAGCCTCTTAAATAAATATTTTTGGAAAATTCGTTATTTGTTGATTGATTCTTGAAAATCTCGACGAAATGAGACCAAAATATTATGTACGAATTTTCCGTTTTTTGGCTAGTTTAGAAGATATATCCTCCTTAATAAATATTTTTGGAAAAACCGTTATCTGTTGATTGATTCTTAAAAATCTCGGCGAAATGAGACCAAAGTATTATTTACGAATTTTTCATTATTATGATTGTTTAGGAGATATAGCCTCCTTAATAAATATTTTTGGAAAATCCGTTATTTGTTGATTGATTCTGCAATATCTCGACGAAATGAGACCAAAATATTAGGTACGAATTTTCCGTTTTTTGGCTAGTTTAGAAGATATATCCTCCTTAATAAATATTTTTGGAAAATCCGTTATCTGTTGATTGATTCTTCAATATCTCGACGAAATGAGACCAAAGTATTATGTACGAATTTTCCGTTTTTTGGCTAGTTTTAGAGATATAGCCTCCTAAAAAAATATTTTTTGAAAATCCATTATTTGTTGATTGATTGTCGAAAATCTCGGCGAAATAAGACTAAAATATTATGTTCGAATTTTCCGTTATTTGGGTAGTTTAGTAGATATGGACTCCTTAAAATATATTTTGTGAAAATCCCTTATTTGTTGATTGATTCTAGAATATATTGACAAATTAAGACCAAAATAATAAAAGTATATTTCTTGAAAATCCGTTATTTGTTGATTGATTCTTCAATATCTCGACGAAATGAGACCAAATTATTATGTACGAATTTTCCGTTTTTTGGCTAGTTTAGAAGATATAGCCTCCTAAATAAATATTTTTTGAAAATTCGTTATTTGTTGATTGATTCTTGAAAATCTCGACGAAATGAGACCAAAATATTATGTACGAATTCTCCGTTTTTTGGCTAGTTTAGGAGATAAAGCTTCCTTAAAATAAATTTTTTGTGAAAATCCCTTATTTGTTGATTGATTCTAGAATATATTGACAAATTAAGACCAAAATAATAAATGTATATTTTTTGAAAATCCGATATTTGTTGATTGATTCTTGAAAATCTCGACGAAATGAGACCAAATTATTATGTACGAATTTTCCATTTTTTAGGCTAGTTTGGGAGATATAGACTTCTTAATAAATATTTTTGGAAAATCCGTTATCTGTTGATTGATTCTTAAAAATCTCGGCGAAATGAGACCAAAATATTATGAACGAATTTTCCGTTATTTGGCTAGTTTAGGAGATACAGCCTCCTTAATAAATATTTTTGGAAAATCCGTTATCTGTTGATTGATTCTTCAATATCTCGACGAAATGAGACCAAAATATTATGTACGAATTTTCCGTTTTTTGGCTAGTTTAGGAGATATGGACTCCTTAAAAAATGTTTTTTGGAAATCCGTTATTTGTTGATTGATTCTTGAACATCTCGGCGAAATGAGACCAAAATAGTATGTACGAATTCTCCGTTTTTTGGGTAGTTTAGGAGATAAAGCCTCTTTAAAAAAATGATTTTTGAAAATACGTTATTTGTTGATTGATTCTTGAACATCTCGGCGAAATGAGACCAAATTATTATGTACGAATTTTCCGTTTTTTGGGTAGTTTAGGAGATATAGCCTCCTTAAAATATATTTTGTGAAAATCCCTTATTTGTTGATTGATTCTAGAATATATTGACAAATTAAGACCAAAATAATAAAAGTATATTTCTTGAAAATCCGTTATTTGTTGATTGATTCTTGAAAATCTCGACGAAATGAGACCAAATTATTATGTACGAATTTTCCATTTTTTAGGCTAGTTTAGGAGATATAGACTCCTTAATAAATATTTTTGGAAAATCCGTTATCTGTTGATTGATTCTTAAAAATCTTGGCGAAATGAGACCAAAGTATTATTTACGAATTTTTCATTATTATGATTGTTTAGGAGATATAGCCTCCTTAATTAATATTTTTGGAAAATCCGTTATCTGTTGATTGATTCTTCAATATCTCGACGAAATGAGACCAAAATATTAGGTACGAATTTTCCGTTTTTTGGCTAGTTTTGGAGATATAGCCTCTTAAAAAAATATTTTTGAAAATCCGTTATTTGTTGATTGATTCTTGAAAATCTCGACGAAATGAGACCAAATTATTATGTACGAATTTTCCATTTTTTAGGCTAGTTTAGGAGATATAGACTCCTTAATAAATATTTTTGGAAAATCCGTTATCTGTTGATTGATTCTTAAAAATCGAAATGAGACCAAAGTATTATTTACGAATTTTTCATTATTATGCTTGTTTAGGAGATATAGCGTCCTTAATAAATATTTTTGGAAAATCCGTTATCTGTTGATTGATTCTTCAATATCTCGACGAAATGAGACCAAAGTATTATGTACAAATTTTCCGTTTTTTGGCTAGTTTAGAAGATATATCCTCATTAATAAATATTTTTGGAAAATCCGTTATCTGTTGATTGATTCTTCAATATCTCGACGAAATGAGACCAAATTATTATGTACGAATTTTCCGTTTTTGGCTAGTTTAGAAGATATAGCCTCTTAAATAAATATTTTTGGAAAATTTGTTATTTGTTGATTGATTCTTGAAAATCTCGACGAAATGAGACCAAAATATTATGTACGAATTTTCCGTTTTTTGGCTAGTTTAGAAGATATATCCTCCTTAATAAATATTTTTGGAAAAACCGTTATCTGTTGATTGATTCTTAAAAATCTCGGCGAAATGAGACCAAAGTATTATTTACGAATTTTTCATTATTATGATTGTTTAGGAGATATAGCCTCCTTAATAAATATTTTTGGAAAATCCGTTATCTGTTGATTGATTCTTCAATATCTCGACGAAATGAGACCAAATTATTATGTACGAATTTTCCGTTTTTTGGCTAGTTTAGAAGATATAGCCTCTTAAATAAATATTTTTGGAAAATTTGTTATTTGTTGATTGATTCTTGAAAATCTCGACGAAATGAGACCAAAATATTATGTACGAATTTTCCGTTTTTTGGCTAGTTTAGAAGATATATCCTCCTTAATAAATATTTTTGGAAAAACCGTTATCTGTTGATTGATTCTTAAAAATCTCGGCGAAATGAGACCAAAGTATTATTTACGAATTTTTCATTATTATGATTGTTTAGGAGATATAGCCTCCTTAATAAATATTTTTGGAAAATCCGTTATCTGTTGATTGATTCTTCAATATCTCGACGAAATGAGACCAAAATATTATGTACGAATTTTCCGTTTTTTGGCTAGTTTAGAAGATATATCCTCCTTAATAAATATTTTTGGAAAATCCGTTATCTGTTGATTGATTCTTCAATATCTCGACGAAATGAGACCAAAGTATTATGTACAAATTTTCCGTTTTTTGGCTAGTTTTAGAGATATAGCCTCCTAAAAAAATATTTTTTGAAAATCCATTATTTGTTGATTGATTGTCGAAAATCTCGGCGAAATGAGACTAAAATATTATGTTCGAATTTTCCGTTATTTGGGTAGTTTAGTAGATATGGACTCCTTAAAATATGTTTTTTGAAAATCCGTTATTTGTTGATTGATTCTTGAACATCTCGGCGAAATGAGACCAAAGTATTATGTACAAATTTTCCGTTTTTTGGCTAGTTTAGAAGATATATCCTCATTAATAAATATTTTTGGAAAATCCGTTATCTGTTGATTGATTCTTCAATATCTCGACGAAATGAGACCAAAGTATTATGTACGAATTTTCCGTTTTTTGGCTAGTTTAGAAGATATAGCCTCTTAAATAAATATTTTTGGAAAATTCGTTATTTGTTGATTGATTCTTGAAAATCTCGACGAAATGAGACCAAAATATTATGTACGAATTTTCCGTTTTTTGGCTAGTTTAGAAGATATATCCTCCTTAATAAATATTTTTGGAAAATCCGTTATCTGTTGATTGATTCTTAAAAATCTCGGCGAAATGAGACCAAAGTATTATTTACGAATTTTTCATTATTATGATTGTTTAGGAGATATAGCCTCCTTAATAAATATTTTTGGAAAATCCGTTATCTGTTGATTGATTCTTCAATATCTCGACGAAATGAGACCAAAGTATTATGTACAAATTTTCCGTTTTTTGGCTAGTTTAGAAGATATATCCTTATTAATAAATATTTTTGGAAAATCCGTTATCTGTTGATTGATTCTTCAATATCTCGACGAAATGAGACCAAATTATTATGTACGAATTTTCCGTTTTTTGGCTAGTTTAGAAGATATAGCCTCTTAAATAAATATTTTTGGAAAATTCGTTATTTGTTGATTGATTCTTGAAAATCTCGACGAAATGAGACCAAAATATTATGTACGAATTTTCCGTTTTTTGGCTAGTTTAGAAGATATATCCTCCTTAATAAATATTTTTGGAAAAACCGTTATCTGTTGATTGATTCTTAAAAATCTCGGCGAAATTAGACCAAAGTATTATTTACGAATTTTTCATTATTATGATTGTTTAGGAGATATAGCCTCCTTAATAAATATTTTTGGAAAATCCGTTATCTGTTGATTGATTCTTCAATATCTCGACGAAATGAGACCAAAATATTATGTACGAATTTTCCGTTTTTTGGCTAGTTTAGAAGATATATCCTCCTTAATAAATATTTTTGGAAAATCCGTTATCTGTTGATTGATTCTTCAATATCTCGACGAAATGAGACCAAAGTATTATGTACAAATTTTCCGTTTTTTGGCTAGTTTTAGAGATATAGCCTCCTAAAAAAATATTTTTTGAAAATCCATTATTTGTTGATTGATTGTCGAAAATCTCGGCGAAATGAGACTAAAATATTATATTCGAATTTTCCGTTATTTGGGTAGTTTAGTAGATATGGACTCCTTAAAAAATGTTTTTTGAAAATCCGTTATTTGTTGATTGATTCTTGAACATCTCGGCGAAATGAGACCAAAGTATTATGTACAAATTTTCCGTTTTTTGGCTAGTTTAGAAGATATATCCTCCTTAATAAATATTTTTGGAAAATCCGTTATCTGTTGATTGATTCTTCAATATCTCGACGAAATGAGACCAAAGTATTATGTACGAATTTTCCGTTTTTTGGCTAGTTTAGAAGATATAGCCTCTTAAATAAATATTTTTGGAAAATTCGTTATTTGTTGATTGATTCTTGAAAATCTCGACGAAATGAGACCAAAATATTATGTACGAATTTTCCGTTTTTTGGCTAGTTTAGAAGATATATCCTCCTTAATAAATATTTTTGGAAAATCCGTTATCTGTTGATTGATTCTTAAAAATCTCGGCGAAATGAGACCAAAGTATTATATACGAATTTTTCATTATTATGATTGTTTAGGAGATATAGCCTCCTTAATAAATATTTTTGGAAAATCCGTTATCTGTTGATTGATTCTTCAATATCTCGACGAAATGAGACCAAAATATTAGGTACGAATTTTCCGTTTTTTGGCTAGTTTAGAAGATATATCCTCCTTAATAAATATTTTTGGAAAATCCGTTATCTGTTGATTGATTCTTCAATATCTCGACGAAATGAGACCAAAGTATTATGTACGAATTTTCCGTTTTTTGGCTAGTTTTAGAGATATAGCCTCCTAAAAAAATATTTTTTGAAAATCCATTATTTGTTGATTGATTGTCGAAAATCTCGGCGAAATGAGACTAAAATATTATGTACGAATTTTCCGTTATTTGGGTAGTTTAGTAGATATGGACTCCTTAAAAAATGTTTTTTGAAAATCCGGTAGTTGTTGATTGATTCTTGAACATCTCGGCGAAATGAGACCAAAATATTATGTACGAATTTTCCGTTTTTTGGCTAGTTTAGGAGATATATCCTCCTTAATAAATATTTTTGGAAAATTCGTTATTTGTTGATTGATTCTTGAAAATCTCGACGAAATGAGACCAAAATATTATGTACGAATTTTCCGTTTTTTGGCTAGTTTAGAAGATATATCCTCCTTAATAAATATTTTTGGAAAAACCGTTATCTGTTGATTGATTCTTAAAAATCTCGGCGAAATGAGACCAAAGTATTATTTACGAATTTTTCATTATTATGATTGTTTAGGAGATATAGCCTCCTTAATAAATATTTTTGGAAAATCCGTTATCTGTTGATTGATTCTTCAATATCTCGACGAAATGAGACCAAAATATTATGTACGAATTTTCCGTTTTTTGGCTAGTTTAGAAGATATATCCTCCTTAATAAATATTTTTGGAAAATCCGTTATCTGTTGATTGATTCTTCAATATCTCGACGAAATGAGACCAAAGTATTATGTACAAATTTTCCGTTTTTTGGCTAGTTTTAGAGATATAGCCTCCTAAAAAATATTTTTTGAAAATCCATTATTTGTTGATTGATTGTCGAAAATCTCGGCGAAATGAGACTAAAATATTATGTTCGAATTTTCCGTTATTTGGGTAGTTTAGTAGATATATCCTCATTAATAAATATTTTTGGAAAATCCGTTATCTGTTGATTGATTCTTCAATATCTCGACGAAATGAGACCAAAGTATTATGTACGAATTTTCCGTTTTTTGGCTAGTTTAGAAGATATAGCCTCTTAAATAAATATTTTTGGAAAATTCGTTATTTGTTGATTGATTCTTGAAAATCTCGACGAAATGAGACCAAAATATTATGTACGAATTTTCTGTTTTTTGGCTAGTTTAGAAGATATATCCTCCTTAATAAATATTTTTATAAAATCCGTTATCTGTTGATTGATTCTTAAAAATCTCGGCGAAATGAAACCAAAGTATTATTTACGAATTTTTCATTATTATGATTGTTTAGGAGATATAGCCTCCTTAATAAATATTTTTGGAAAATCCGTTATCTGTTGATTGATTCTTCAATATCTCGACGAAATGAGACCAAAGTATTATGTACAAATTTTCCGTTTTTTGGCTAGTTTAGAAGATATATCCTCATTAATAAATATTTTTGGAAAATCCGTTATCTGTTGATTGATTCTTCAATATCTCGACGAAATGAGACCAAATTATTATGTACGAATTTTCCGTTTTTTGGCTAGTTTAGAAGATATAGCCTCTTAAATAAATATTTTTGGAAAATTCGTTATCTGTTGATTGATTCTTCAATATCTCGACGAAATGAGACCAAATTATTATGTACGAATTTTCCGTTTTTTGGCTAGTTTAGAAGATATAGCCTCTTAAATAAATATTTTTGGAAAATTCGTTATTTGTTGATTGATTCTTGAAAATCTCGACGAAATGAGACCAAAATATTATGTACGAATTTTCCGTTTTTTGGCTAGTTTAGAAGATATATCCTCCTTAATAAATATTTTTGGAAAAACCGTTATCTGTTGATTGATTCTTAAAAATCTCGGCGAAATTAGACCAAAGTATTATTTACGAATTTTTCATTATTATGATTGTTTAGGAGATATAGCCTCCTTAATAAATATTTTTGGAAAATCCGTTATCTGTTGATTGATTCTTCAATATCTCGACGAAATGAGACCAAAATATTATGTACGAATTTTCCGTTTTTTGGCTAGTTTAGAAGATATATCCTCCTTAATAAATATTTTTGGAAAATCCGTTATCTGTTGATTGATTCTTCAATATCTCGACGAAATGAGACCAAAGTATTATGTACAAATTTTCCGTTTTTTGGCTAGTTTTAGAGATATAGCCTCCTAAAAAAATATTTTTTGAAAATCCATTATTTGTTGATTGATTGTCGAAAATCTCGGCGAAATGAGACTAAAATATTATATTCGAATTTTCCGTTATTTGGGTAGTTTAGTAGATATGGACTCCTTAAAAAATGTTTTTTGAAAATCCGTTATTTGTTGATTGATTCTTGAACATCTCGGCGAAATGAGACCAAAGTATTATGTACAAATTTTCCGTTTTTTGGCTAGTTTAGAAGATATATCCTCCTTAATAAATATTTTTGGAAAATCCGTTATCTGTTGATTGATTCTTCAATATCTCGACGAAATGAGACCAAAGTATTATGTACGAATTTTCCGTTTTTTGGCTAGTTTAGAAGATATAGCCTCTTAAATAAATATTTTTGGAAAATTCGTTATTTGTTGATTGATTCTTGAAAATCTCGACGAAATGAGACCAAAATATTATGTACGAATTTTCCGTTTTTTGGCTAGTTTTAGAGATATAGCCTCCTAAAAAAATATTTTTTGAAAATCCATTATTTGTTGATTGATTGTCGAAAATCTCGGCGAAATGAGACTAAAATATTATGTACGAATTTTCCGTTATTTGGGTAGTTTAGTAGATATGGACTCCTTAAAAAATGTTTTTTGAAAATCCGGTAGTTGTTGATTGATTCCTGAACATCTCGGCGAAATGAGACCAAAATATTATGTACGAATTTTCCGTTTTTTGGCTAGTTTAGGAGATATATCCTCCTTAATAAATATTTTTGGAAAATTCGTTATTTGTTGATTGATTCTTGAAAATCTCGACGAAATGAGACCAAAATATTATGTACGAATTTTCCGTTTTTTGGCTAGTTTAGAAGATATATCCTCCTTAATAAATATTTTTGGAAAAACCGTTATCTGTTGATTGATTCTTAAAAATCTCGGCGAAATGAGACCAAAGTATTATTTACGAATTTTTCATTATTATGATTGTTTAGGAGATATAGCCTCCTTAATAAATATTTTTGGAAAATCCGTTATCTGTTGATTGATTCTTCAATATCTCGACGAAATGAGACCAAAATATTATGTACGAATTTTCCGTTTTTTGGCTAGTTTAGAAGATATATCCTCCTTAATAAATATTTTTGGAAAATCCGTTATCTGTTGATTGATTCTTCAATATCTCGACGAAATGAGACCAAAGTATTATGTACAAATTTTCCGTTTTTTGGCTAGTTTTAGAGATATAGCCTCCTAAAAAAATATTTTTTGAAAATCCATTATTTGTTGATTGATTGTCGAAAATCTCGGCGAAATGAGACTAAAATATTATGTTCGAATTTTCCGTTATTTGGGTAGTTTAGTAGATATATCCTCATTAATAAATATTTTTGGAAAATCCGTTATCTGTTGATTGATTCTTCAATATCTCGACGAAATGAGACCAAAGTATTATGTACGAATTTTCCGTTTTTTGGCTAGTTTAGAAGATATAGCCTCTTAAATAAATATTTTTGGAAAATTCGTTATTTGTTGATTGATTCTTGAAAATCTCGACGAAATGAGACCAAAATATTATGTACGAATTTTCTGTTTTTTGGCTAGTTTAGAAGATATATCCTCCTTAATAAATATTTTTATAAAATCCGTTATCTGTTGATTGATTCTTAAAAATCTCGGCGAAATGAAACCAAAGTATTATTTACGAATTTTTCATTATTATGATTGTTTAGGAGATATAGCCTCCTTAATAAATATTTTTGGAAAATCCGTTATCTGTTGATTGATTCTTCAATATCTCGACGAAATGAGACCAAAGTATTATGTACGAATTTTCCGTTATTTTGGTAGTTTAGTAGATATGGACTCCTTAAAAAATGTTTTTTGAAAATCCGGTAGTTGTTGATGGATTCTTGAACATCTCGGCGAAATGAGACCAAAATATTATGTACGAATTTTCCGTTTTTTGGCTAGTTTAGAAGATATAGCCTCTTAAATAAATATTTTTGGAAAATTCGTTATCTGTTGATTGATTCTTCAATATCTCGACGAAATGAGACCAAATTATTATGTACGAATTTTCCGTTTTTTGGCTAGTTTAGAAGATATAGCCTCTTAAATAAATATTTTTGGAAAATTCGTTATTTGTTGATTGATTCTTGAAAATCTCGACGAAATGAGACCAAAATATTATGTACGAATTTTCCGTTTTTTGGCTAGTTTAGAAGATATATCCTCCTTAATAAATATTTTTGGAAAAACCGTTATCTGTTGATTGATTCTTAAAAATCTCGGCGAAATTAGACCAAAGTATTATTTACGAATTTTTCATTATTATGATTGTTTAGGAGATATAGCCTCCTTAATAAATATTTTTGGAAAATCCGTTATCTGTTGATTGATTCTTCAATATCTCGACGAAATGAGACCAAAATATTATGTACGAATTTTCCGTTTTTTGGCTAGTTTAGAAGATATATCCTCCTTAATAAATATTTTTGGAAAATCCGTTATCTGTTGATTGATTCTTCAATATCTCGACGAAATGAGACCAAAGTATTATGTACAAATTTTCCGTTTTTTGGCTAGTTTTAGAGATATAGCCTCCTAAAAAATATTTTTTGAAAATCCATTATTTGTTGATTGATTGTCGAAAATCTCGGCGAAATGAGACTAAAATATTATATTCGAATTTTCCGTTATTTGGGTAGTTTAGTAGATATGGACTCCTTAAAAAATGTTTTTTGAAAATCCGTTATTTGTTGATTGATTCTTGAACATCTCGGCGAAATGAGACCAAAGTATTATGTACAAATTTTCCGTTTTTTGGCTAGTTTAGAAGATATATCCTCCTTAATAAATATTTTTGGAAAATCCGTTATCTGTTGATTGATTCTTCAATATCTCGACGAAATGAGACCAAAGTATTATGTACGAATTTTCCGTTTTTTGGCTAGTTTAGAAGATATAGCCTCTTAAATAAATATTTTTGGAAAATTCGTTATTTGTTGATTGATTCTTGAAAATCTCGACGAAATGAGACCAAAATATTATGTACGAATTTTCCGTTTTTTGGCTAGTTTAGAAGATATATCCTCCTTAATAAATATTTTTGGAAAATCCGTTATCTGTTGATTGATTCTTAAAAATCTCGGCGAAATGAGACCAAAGTATTATATACGAATTTTTCATTATTATGATTGTTTAGGAGATATAGCCTCCTTAATAAATATTTTTGGAAAATCCGTTATCTGTTGATTGATTCTTCAATATCTCGACGAAATGAGACCAAAATATTAGGTACGAATTTTCCGTTTTTTGGCTAGTTTAGAAGATATATCCTCCTTAATAAATATTTTTGGAAAATCCGTTATCTGTTGATTGATTCTTCAATATCTCGACGAAATGAGACCAAAGTATTATGTACGAATTTTCCGTTTTTTGGCTAGTTTTAGAGATATAGCCTCCTAAAAAAATATTTTTTGAAAATCCATTATTTGTTGATTGATTGTCGAAAATCTCGGCGAAATGAGACTAAAATATTATGTACGAATTTTCCGTTATTTGGGTAGTTTAGTAGATATGGACTCCTTAAAAAATGTTTTTTGAAAATCCGGTAGTTGTTGATTGATTCTTGAACATCTCGGCGAAATGAGACCAAAATATTATGTACGAATTTTCCGTTTTTTGGCTAGTTTAGGAGATATATCCTCCTTAATAAATATTTTTGGAAAATTCGTTATTTGTTGATTGATTCTTGAAAATCTCGACGAAATGAGACCAAAATATTATGTACGAATTTTCCGTTTTTTGGCTAGTTTAGAAGATATATCCTCCTTAATAAATATTTTTGGAAAAACCGTTATCTGTTGATTGATTCTTAAAAATCTCGGCGAAATGAGACCAAAGTATTATTTACGAATTTTTCATTATTATGATTGTTTAGGAGATATAGCCTCCTTAATAAATATTTTTGGAAAATCCGTTATCTGTTGATTGATTCTTCAATATCTCGACGAAATGAGACCAAAATATTATGTACGAATTTTCCGTTTTTTGGCTAGTTTAGAAGATATATCCTCCTTAATAAATATTTTTGGAAAATCCGTTATCTGTTGATTGATTCTTCAATATCTCGACGAAATGAGACCAAAGTATTATGTACAAATTTTCCGTTTTTTGGCTAGTTTTAGAGATATAGCCTCCTAAAAAATATTTTTTGAAAATCCATTATTTGTTGATTGATTGTCGAAAATCTCGGCGAAATGAGACTAAAATATTATGTTCGAATTTTCCGTTATTTGGGTAGTTTAGTAGATATATCCTCATTAATAAATATTTTTGGAAAATCCGTTATCTGTTGATTGATTCTTCAATATCTCGACGAAATGAGACCAAAGTATTATGTACGAATTTTCCGTTTTTTGGCTAGTTTAGAAGATATAGCCTCTTAAATAAATATTTTTGGAAAATTCGTTATTTGTTGATTGATTCTTGAAAATCTCGACGAAATGAGACCAAAATATTATGTACGAATTTTCTGTTTTTTGGCTAGTTTAGAAGATATATCCTCCTTAATAAATATTTTTATAAAATCCGTTATCTGTTGATTGATTCTTAAAAATCTCGGCGAAATGAAACCAAAGTATTATTTACGAATTTTTCATTATTATGATTGTTTAGGAGATATAGCCTCCTTAATAAATATTTTTGGAAAATCCGTTATCTGTTGATTGATTCTTCAATATCTCGACGAAATGAGACCAAAGTATTATGTACAAATTTTCCGTTTTTTGGCTAGTTTAGAAGATATATCCTCATTAATAAATATTTTTGGAAAATCCGTTATCTGTTGATTGATTCTTCAATATCTCGACGAAATGAGACCAAATTATTATGTACGAATTTTCCGTTTTTTGGCTAGTTTAGAAGATATAGCCTCTTAAATAAATATTTTTGGAAAATTCGTTATTTGTTGATTGATTCTTGAAAATCTCGACGAAATGAGACCAAAATATTATGTACGAATTTTCCGTTTTTTGGCTAGTTTAGAAGATATATCCTCCTTAATAAATATTTTTGGAAAAACCGTTATCTGTTGATTGATTCTTAAAAATCTCGGCGAAATTAGACCAAAGTATTATTTACGAATTTTTCATTATTATGATTGTTTAGGAGATATAGCCTCCTTAATAAATATTTTTGGAAAATCCGTTATCTGTTGATTGATTCTTCAATATCTCGACGAAATGAGACCAAAATATTATGTACGAATTTTCCGTTTTTTGGCTAGTTTAGAAGATATATCCTCCTTAATAAATATTTTTGGAAAATCCGTTATCTGTTGATTGATTCTTCAATATCTCGACGAAATGAGACCAAAGTATTATGTACGAATTTTCCGTTTTTTGGCTAGTTTTAGAGATATAGCCTCCTAAAAAAATATTTTTTGAAAATCCATTATTTGTTGATTGATTGTCGAAAATCTCGGCGAAATGAGACTTAAATATTATGTACGAATTTTCCGTTATTTGGGTAGTTTAGTAGATATGGACTCCTTAAAAAATGTTTTTTGAAAATCCGTTATTTGTTGATTGATTCTTGAACATCTCGGCGAAATGAGACCAAAGTATTATGTACAAATTTTCCGTTTTTTGGCTAGTTTAGAAGATATATCCTCATTAATAAATATTTTTGGAAAATTCGTTATCTGTTGATTGATTCTTCAATATCTCGACGAAATGAGACCAAAGTATTATGTACGAATTTTCCGTTTTTTGGCTAGTTTAGAAGATATAGCCTCTTAAATAAATATTTTTGGAAAATTCGTTATTTGTTGATTGATTCTTGAAAATCTCGACGAAATGAGACCAAAATATTAGGTACGAATTTTCCGTTTTTTGGCTAGTTTAGAAGATATATCCTCCTTAATAAATATTTTTGGAAAATCCGTTATCTGTTGATTGATTCTCCAATATCTCGACGAAATGAGACCAAAGTATTATGTACGAATTTTCCGTTTTTTGGCTAGTTTTAGAGATATAGCCTCCTAAAAAAATATTTTTTGAAAATCCATTATTTGTTGATTGATTGTCGAAAATCTCGGCGAAATGAGACTAAAATATTATGTACGAATTTTCCGTTATTTTGGTAGTTTAGTAGATATGGACTCCTTAAAAAATGTTTTTTGAAAATCCGGTAGTTGTTGATGGATTCTTGAACATCTCGGCGAAATGAGACCAAAATATTATGTACGAATTTTCCGTTTTTTGGCTAGTTTAGGAGATATATCCTCCTTAATAAATATTTTTGGAAAATCCGTTATCTGTTGATTGATTCTTCAATATCTCGACGAAATGAGACCAAAGTATTATGTACGAATTTTCCGTTTTTTGGCTAGTTTTAGAGATATAGCCTCCTAAAAAAATATTTTTTGAAAATCCATTATTTGTTGATTGATTGTCGAAAATCTCGGCGAAATGAGACTAAAATATTATGTACGAATTTTTCGTTATTTGGGTAGTTTAGTAGATATGGACTCCTTAAAAAATGTTTTTTGAAAATCCGGTAGTTGTTGATTGATTCTTGAACATCTCGGCGAAATGAGACCAAAATATTATGTACGAATTTTCCGTTTTTTGGCTAGTTTAGGAGATATAGACTCCTTATAAATATTTTTGGAAAATCCGTTATGTGTTGATTGATTCTTAAAATTCTCGGCGAAATGACACCAAAGTATTATATACGAATTTTTCATTATTATGCTTGTTTAGAAGATATAGCCTCCTTAATAAATATTTTTGGAAAATCCGTTATCTGTTGATTGATTCTTCATTATCTCGACGAAATGAGACCAAAATGTTTTGTACGAATTTTCCGTTTTTTGGCTAGTTTAGGAGATATGGACTCCTTATAAATTTTCCGTTATTTGGCTAGTTTAGGAGATATGGACTTCTTAAAAAATCTTTTTTGAAAATCAGTTATTTGTTGATTGATTCTTGAAAATCTCGGCGAAATGAAACTTAAATATTATGTCGAATTTTCCGTTTTTTGGCTAGTTTAGGAGATATAGACTCCTTATAAATATTTTTGGAAAATCCGTTATGTGTTGATTGATTCTTAAAATTCTCGGCGAAATTACACCAAAGTATTATATACGAATTTTTCATTATTATGCTTGTTTAGGAGATATAGCCTCCTTAATAAATATTTTTGGAAAATCCGTTATCTGTTGATTGATTCTTCATTATCTCGACGAAATGAGACCAAAGTATTATGTACGAATTTTCCGTTTTTTGGGTAGTTTAGGAGATAAAGCCTCTTTAAAAAAATATTTTTGAAAAATCCGTTATTTGTTGATTGAGTCTAGAATATCTTGACGAAATGAGTTCAAAATATTATGTACGAATTTTCCGTTATTTGGCTAGTTTAACATAATAAATGTTTTTTTTTGTTTTGAAAATCCGTTATTTGTTGATGGATTCTTGAAAATCTCGACGAAATGAGACCAAAATATTATATGCGAATTTTCCGTTATTTGGCTAGTTTGGAAGATATAGCCTCCTTAAAAAATATTTTTTGAAAATATGTTATTTGTTGATTGATTCTAGAATATATTGACAAATTAAGACCAATATAATATATGTATATTTTTGAAAATCCGTTATTTGTTGATTGATTATTGAAAATCTCTGCGAAATGAGACCAAAATATTATGTACGAATTTTCCATTTTTTAGGCTAGTTTAGGAGATATAGCCTCCTTCATAAATATTTTTGGAAAATCCATTGTTTGTTGATTGATTCTTGAACATCTCGGCGAAATGGGACCAAAATATTATGTGCGAATTTTTCGTTTTTTGGCTAGTTTAGGAGATATAGCCTGCTTAAAATATATTTTGTGAAAATCCGTTATTTGTTGATTGATTCTAGAATATATTGACAAATTAAGACCAATATAATATATGTATATTTTTGAAAATCCGTTATTTGTTGATTGATTCTTAAAAATCTCGACGAAATGAGACCAAAATATTATGTACAAATTTTCCATTTTTTAGGCTAGTTTAGGAGATATAGACTCCTTAATAAATATTTTTGGAAAGTCCGTTATCTGTTGATTGATTCTTCAATATCTCGACGAAATGAGACCAAAGTATCATGTACGAATTTTCCGTTTTTTGGGTAGTTTAGGAGATAAAGCATCTTTAAAAAAATGTTTTTTGAAAATACGTTATTTGTTGATTGATTCTTGAAAATCTCGACGAAATGAGACCAAATTATTTTGTATGAATTTTCCGTTTTTTAGGCTAGTTTAGGAGATATAGACTCCTTAATAAATATTTTAGGAAAATCCGTTATCTGTTGATTGATTCTTAAAAATCTCGGCGAAATGAGACCAAAGTATTATTTACGAATTTTTCATTATTATGCTTGATTTGGAGATATAGCCTCCTAAATAAATATTTTTGGAAAATCCGTTATCTGTTGATTGATTCTTCAATATCTCGACGAAATAAGACCAAAGTATTATGTACGAATTTTCCGTTTTTTGGCTAGTTTAGAAGATATAGCCTCCTAAATAAATATTTTTGGAAAATATGTTATTTGTTGATTGATTCTAGAATATATTGACAAATTAAGACCAATATAATATATGTATATTTTTGAAAATCCGTTATTTGTTGATTGATTATTGAAAATCTCTGCGAAATGAGACCAAAATATTATGTACGAATTTTCCATTTTTTAGGCTAGTTTAGGAGATATAGCCTCCTTCATAAATATTTTTGGAAAATCCATTGTTTGTTGATTGATTCTTGAACATCTCGGCGAAATGGGACCAAAATATTATGTGCGAATTTTTCGTTTTTTGGCTAGTTTAGGAGATATAGCCTGCTTAAAATATATTTTGTGAAAATCCGTTATTTGTTGATTGATTCTAGAATATTTTGACAAATTAAGACCAAAATATTATGTACGAGTTTTTCGTTTTTTGGGTAGTTTAGAAAATATAGCCTCTTTAAAATAGATTTTTTTAAAATCCGTTATTTGTTGATTGATTCTTGAACTTCTCGGCAAAATGAGACCAAAATATTATATACGAATTTTCCGTTATTTGGCTAGTTTGGAAGAAATAGCCTCCTTAAAAAATATTTTTTGAAAATCCGTTATTTGTTGATTGATTCTAGAATATCTCGTCGAAATGAGACTAAAATATTATGTACGAATTTTCAGTTATTTCGCTAGTTTAGTAGATATGGACTCCTTAAAAAATGTTTTTTGAAAATCCGTTATCTGTTGATTGATTCTTCAATATCTCGACGAAATGAGACTAAAGTATTATGTACGAATTTTCCGTTTTTTGGGTAGTTTAGGAGATAAACCCTCTTTAGAAAAATATTTTTGGAAAATCCGTTATTTGTTGATTGATTCTAGAATATCTTGACGAAATGAGTTCAAAATACTATGTACGAATTTTCCGTTATTTGGCTAGTTTACGAGATATGGACTCCTTAAAAAATGAATTGTCAAAATCCGTTATTTGTTGATTGATTCTTGAACATCTCTGCGAAATGAGACCAAAATATTTTGTACGTATTTTCCGTTTTTTTGAATGTTTAGGAGATATAGCCTCCTTAAAATATATTTTGTGAAAATCCGTTATTTGTTGATTGATTCTAGAATATTTTGACAAATTAAGACCAAAATATTATGTACGACCTTTTCGTTTTTTGGGTAGTTTAGAAAATATAGTCCCTTTAAAATAGATTTTTGGAAAATCCGTTATGTGTTGATTGATTCTTGAACTTCTCGGCAAAATGAGACCAAAATATTATATACGAATTTTCCGTTATTTGGCTAGTTTGGAAGATATAGCCTCCTTAAAAAATATTTTTTGAAAATCCATTATTTGTTGATTGATTCTAGAATATCTTGACGAAATGAGTTCAAAATATTATGTTCGAATTTTCCTAGTTTAGGAGATATGGACTCCTTAAAAAATGTTTTTTTGAAAATCCGTTATTTGTTGATTGATTCTAGAATATTTTGACAAATTAAGACCAAAATATTATGTACGACTTTTTCGTTTTTTGGGTAGTTTAGAAAATATAGCCTCTTTAAAATAGATTTTTGGAAAATCCGTTATTTGTTGATTGATTCTTGAACTTCTCGGCAAAATGAGACCAAAATATTATATACGAATTTTCCGTTATTTGGCTAGTTTGGAAGAAATAGCCTCCTTAATAAATATTTTTGGAAAATCCGTTATTTATTGATTGATTCTAGAATATCTTGACGAAATGAGTTCAAAATATTATGTTCGAATTTTCATAGTTTAGGAGATATGGACTCCTTAAAAAATGTTTTTTTGAAAATCCGTTATTTGTTGATTGATTCTAGATCATCTTTGCGAAATGAGACCAAAATATTATGTACGAATTTTTCGTTTTTTGGCTAGTTTGGGAGATATAGCCTCCTTAAAATATATTTTGTGAAAATCCGTTATTTGTTGATTGATTCTAGAATATATTTACAAATTAAGACCAATATAATATATGTGTATTTTTGAAAATCCGTTATTTATTGATTGATTCCTGAAAATCTCGACGAAATGAGACCAAAATACTATGTACGAATTTTCCGTTATTTGGCTAGTTTAGGAGATATAGCCTCCTTAATAAATATTTTTGGAAAATCCGTTATCTGTTGAATTATTCTTTAATATCTCGACGAAATGAGTTGAAAATATTATGTGCGAATTATCCGTTATTTGGCTAGTTTACGAGATACAGCCTCCTTAAAATATATTGTGTGAAAATCCGTTATTTATTGATTGATTCTAGAATATTTTTACAAATTAAGACCAAAATATTATGTACGAATTTTTCGTTTTTTGGGTAGTTTAGAAAATATAGCCTCTTTAAAATAGATTTTTGGAAAATCCGTTATTTGTTGATTAATTCTTGAACTTCTCGGCAAAATGAGACCAAAATATTATATACGAATTTTCCGTTATTTGGCTAGTTTGGAAGAAATAGCCTCCTTAATAAATATTTTTGGAAAATCCGTTATTTATTGATTGATTCTAGAATATCTTGACGAAATGAGTTCAAAATATTATGTTCGAATTTTCCTAGTTTAGGAGATATGGACTCTTTAAAAAATGTTTTTTGAAAACCCGTTATTTGTTGATTGATTCTTGAACATCTCGGCGAAATGAGACCAAAATATTTTGTACGAATTTTCCCTCTTTTGGCTAGCTTAGGAGATATAGCCTCTTTAAAATATATTTTGTGAAAATCTTTTATTTGTTGATTGATTCTAGAATATATTGACAAATAAAGACCAAAATAATAAATGTATATTTTTTGAAAATCCGTTATTTGTTGATTGATTCTTGAACATCTCGGCGAAATGAGACCAAAAAATTATGTACGAATTTTCCGTTTTTTGGCTAGTTTAGGAGATATAGACTCCTTATAAATATTTTTGGAAAATCCGTTATGTGTTGATTGATTCTTAAAAATCTCGGCTAAATGACACCAAAGTATTATTTACGAATTTTTCATTATTATGCTTGTTTAGGAGATATAGCCTCCTTAATAAATATTTTTGGAAAATCCGTTATTTGTTGATTGATTCTAGAATATCTCGTCGAAATAAGACTAAAATATTATGTACGAATTTTCAGTTATTTGGCTAGTTTAGTAGATATGGACTCCTTAAAAAATGTTTTTTGAAAATCCGTTATCTGTTGATTGATTCTTCAATATCTCGACGAAATGAGACCAAAATATTATGTACGAATTTTCCGTTTTTTGGCTAGTTTTGGAGATATAGACTCCTAAAAATATATTTTTTGAAAATCCATTATTTGTTGATTGATTCTTGAACATCTCTGTGAAATGAGACCAAAATATTTTGTACGAATTTTCCGTTTTTTTGGAAGGTTTAGGAGATATAGCCTCCTTAATAAATATTTTTGGAAAATCCGTTATCTGTTGATTCATTCTTTAATATCTCGACAAAATGAGTTGAAAATATTATGTACGAATTTTCCGTTATTTGGCTAGTTTACGAGATACAGCCTCCTTAAAATATATTGTGTGAAAATCCGTTATTTGTTGATTGATTCTAGAATATTTTGACAAATTAAGACCAAAATATTATGTACGACTTTTTCGTTTTTTGGGTAGTTTAGAAAATATAGCCTCTTTAAATTAGATTTTTGGAAAATCCGTTATTTGTTGATTGATTCTTGAACTTCTCGGCAAAATGAGACCAAAATATTATTTACGAATTTTCCGTTATTTGGCTAGTTTGGAAGAAATAGCCTCCTTAAAAAATATTTTTTGAAAATCCGTTATTTGCTGATTGATTCTGGAATATCTCGTCGAAATGAGACTAAAATATTATGTACGAATTTTCAGTTATTTCGCTAGTTTAGTAGATATGGACTCCTTAAAAAATGTTTTTTGAAATCCGTTATCTGTTGATTGATTCTTCAATATCTCGACGAAATGAGACTTAAGTATTATGTACGAATTTTCCGTTTTTTGGGTAGTTTAGGAGATAAACCCTCTTTAGAAAAATATTTTTGGAAAATCCGTTATTTGTTGATTGATTCTAGAATATCTTGACGAAATGAGTTCAAAATACTATGTACGAATTTTCCGTTATTTGGCTAGTTTACGAGATATGGACTCCTTAATAAATGTTTTGTCAACATCCGTTATTTGTTGATTGATTCTTGAACATCTCTGCGAAATGAGACCAAAATATTTTGTACGAATTTTCCGTTTTTTTGGAAGGTTTAGGAGATATAGCCTCCTTAAAATATATTTTGTGAAAATCCGTTATTTGTTGATTGATTCTAGAATATTTTGACAAATTAAGACCAAAATATTATGTACGACTTTTTCGTTTTTTGGGTAGTTTAGAAAATATAGTCCCTTTAAATTAGATTTTTGGAAAATCCGTTATGTGTTGATTGATTCTTGAACTTCTCTTGGAAGATATAGCCTCCTTAAAAAATATTTTTTGAAAATCCATTATTTGTTGATTGATTCTTGAAAATCTCGGCGAAATGAGACTAAAATATTATGTACGAATTTTCCGTTATTTGGCTAGTTTAGTAGATATGGACTCCTTAAAAAATGTTTTTTGAAAATCCGTTATCTGTTGATTGATTCTTCAATATCTCGACGAAATGAGACCAAAGTATTATGTACGAATTTTCCGTTTTTTGGGTAGTTTAGGAGATAAAGCATCTTTAAAAAATATTTTTGAAAAATCCGTTATTTGTTGATTGATTCTAGAATATCTTGACGAAATGAGTTCAAAATATTATGTACGAATTTTCCGTTATTTGGCTAGTTTACGAGAAATAGCCTCCTTAAAATATATTTTGTGAAAATCCGTTATTTGTTGATTGACTCTAGAATATTTTGACAAATTAAGACCAAAATATTATGTACGAATTTTTCGTTTTTTGGGTAGTTTAGAAAATATAGCCTCTTTAAAAATAGATTTTTGGAAAATCCGTTATTTGTTGATTGATTCTTGAACTTCTCGGCAAAATGAGACCAAAATATTATATACGAATTTTCCGTTATTTGGCTAGTTTGGAAGAAATAGCCTCCTTAATAAATATTTTTGGAAAATCCGTTATTTATTGATTGATTCTAGAATATCTTGACGAAATGAGTTCAAAATATTATGTACGAATTTTCCTAGTTTAGGAGATATGGACTCCTTAAAAAATGTTTTTTGAAAATCCGATATTTGTTGATTGATTCTAGAACATCTCTGCGAAATGAGACCAAAATATTATGTACGAATTTTCCGTTTTTTGGCTAGTTTGGGAGATATAGCCTCCTTAAAATATATTTTGTGAAAATCCGTTATTTGTTGATTGATTCTAGAATATATTTACAAATTAAGACTAATATAATATATGTATATTTTTGAAAATCCGTTATTTGTTGATTGATTCTTGAAAATCTCGACGAAATGAGACCAAAATACTATGTACGAATTTTCCATTTTTTAGGCTAGTTTAGGAGATATAGCCTCCTTAATAAATATTTTTGGAAAATCCGTTATCTGTTGATTCATTCTTTAATATCTCGACGAAATGAGTTGAAAATATTATGTACGAATTTTCCGTTATTTGGCTAGTTTACGAGATACAGCCTCCTTAAAATATATTGTGTGAAAATCCGTTATTTGTTGATTGATTCTAGAATATTTTGACAAATTAAGACCAAAATATTATGTACGAATTTTTCGTTTTTTGGGTAGTTTAGAAGATATAGCTTCTTTAAAATAGATTTTTGGAAAATCCGTTATTTGTTAATTGATTCTTAAATATCTCTGCGAAATGAGACCAAAATATTATGTACGAATTTTCCGTTTTTTGGATAGTTTAGGAGATATAGCCTCCTTAAAATATATTTTGTGAAAATCCGTTATTTGTTGATTGACTCTAGAATATTTTGACAAATTAAGACCAAAATATTATGTACTCCTTTTTCCTTTTTTGGGTAGTTTAGAAAATATAGCCTCTTTAAAATAGATTTTTGGAAAATCCATTATTTGTTGATTGATTCTTGAACTTCTCGGCAAAATGAGACCAAAATATTATATACGAATTTTCCGTTATTTGGCTAGTTTGGAAGAAATAGCCTCCTTAATAAATATTTTTGGAAAATCCGTTATTTATTGATTGATTCTAGAATATCTTGACGAAATGAGTTCAAAATATTATCGAATTTTCCTAGTTTAGGAGATATGGACTCCTTAAAAAATGTTTTTTTGAAAATCCGTTATTTGTTGATTGATTCTAGAACATCTCTTCGAAATGAGACGAAAATATTATGTACGAATTTTTCGTTTTTTGGCTAGTTTGGGAGATATAGCCTCCTTAAAATATATTTTGTGAAAATATGTTATTTGTTGATTGATTCTAGAATATATTTACAAATTAAGACCAATAAAATATATGTGTATTTTTGAAAATCCGTTATTTATTGATTGATTCCTGAAAATCTCGACGAAATGAGACCAAAATACTATGTACGAATTTTCCAATTTTAGGCTAGTTTAGAAGATATAGCCTCCTTAATAAATATTTTTGGAAAATCCGTTTTCTGTTGATTCATTCTTTAATATCTCGACGAAATGAGTTGAAAATATTATGTACGAATTTTCTGTTATTTGGCTAGTTTACGAGATACAGCCTCCTTAAATATATTGTGTGAAAATCCGTTATTTATTGATTGATTCTAGAATATTTTTACAAATTAAGACCAAAATATTATGTACGAATTTTTCGTTTTTTGGGTAGTTTAGAAAATATAGCCTCTTTAAAATAGATTTTTGGAAAATCCGTTATTTGTTGATTAATTCTTGAACTTCTCGGCAAAATGAGACCAAAATATTATATACGAATTTTCCGTTATTTGGCTAGTTTGGAAGAAATAGCCTCCTTAATAAATATTTTTGGAATATCCGTTATTTATTGATTGATTCTAGAATATCTTGACGAAATGAGTTCAAAATATAATGTTCGAATTTTCCTAGTTTAGGAGATATGGACTCCTTAAAAAATGTTTTTTGAAAATCCGTTATTTGTTGATTGATTCTTGAACATCTCGGCGAAATGAGACCAAAATATTTTGTACGAATTTCCCCTTTTTTGGCTAGCTTAGGAGATATAGCCTCTTTAAAATATATTTTGTGAAAATCTTTTATTTGTTGATTGATTCTAGAATATATTGACAAATTAAGACCAAAATAATAAATGTATATTTTTTGAAAATCCGGTATTTGTTGATTGATTCTTGAAAATCTCGACGAAATGAGACCAAATTATTATGTACGAATTTTCCGTTTTTTGGCTAGTTTAGGAGATATAGACTCCTTATAAATATTTTTGGAAAATCCGTTATGTGTTGATTGATTCTTAAAAATCTCGGCTAAATGACACCAAAGTATTATTTACGAATTTTTCATTATTATGCTTGTTTAGGAGATATAGCCTCCTTAATAAATATTTTTGGAAAATCCGTTATCTGTTGATTGATTCTTCATTATCTCGACGAAATGAGACCAAAATATTATGTACGAATTTTCCGTTTTTTAGGCTAATTTAGGAGATATAGACTCCTTATAAATATTTTTGGAAAATCCGTTATCTGTTGATTGATTCTTCATTATCTCGACGAAATGAGACCAAAGTATTATGTACGAATTTTCCGTTTTTTGGGTAGTTTAGGAGATAAAGACTTTTTAAAAAAATATTTTTGAAAAATCCGTTTTTTGTTGATTGATTCTAGAATATCTTGACGAAATGAGTTCAAAATATTATGTACGAACTTTCCGTTTTTTGGGTAGTTTAGGAGATAAAACCTCTTGAAAAAATGTTTTTTGAAAATCCGTTATTTGTTGATTGATTCTTCAATATCTCGACGAAATGAGACCAAAATATTAGGTACGAGTTTTCCGTTTTTTGGCTAGTTTTGGAGATATAGCCTCTTAAAAAAATATTTTTTGAAAATCCGTTATTTGTTGATTGATTCTTGAAAATCTCGGCGAAATGAGACTAAAATATTATGTACGAATTTTCCGTTTTTTGGCTAGTTTAGGAGATATAGCCTCCTAAATAAATATTTTTGGAAAATCCGTTATCTGTTGATTGATTCTTCAATATCTCGACGAAATGAGACCAAAGTATTATGTACGAATTTTCCGTTTTTATGGTAGTTTAGGAAATAAAGCCTCTTTAAAAAAATATTTTTGGAAAATCCGTTATTTGTTGATTGATTCTAGAATATCTTGACGAAATGAGTTCAAAATATTATGTACAAATTTTCCGTTATTTGGCTAGTTTAGGAGATATGCACTTCTTAAAAAATGTTTTTTGAAAATCTGTAATTTGTTGATTGATTCTTGAACATCTCTGCGAAATGAGACCAAAATATTATGTACGAATTTTCCGTTTTTTGGATAGTTTAGGAGATATAGCCTCCTTAAAATATATTTTGTGAAAATCCGTTATTTGTTGATTGACTCTAGAATATTTTGACAAATTAAGACCAAAATATTACGTACGAATTTTTCGTTTTTTGGGTAGTTAAGAAGATATAGCCCCTTTAAAATAGATTTTTGGAAAATCCGTTATTTGTTGATTGATTCTTGAAAATCTCGACGAAATGAGACCAAAATATTATGTACGAATTTTCCGTTATTTGGCTAGTTTAGTAGATATGGACTCCTTAATAAATGTTTTTTGAAAATCCGTTATTTGTTGATTGATTCTTGAACATCTCGGCGAAATGAGACCAAAATATTATGTACGAATTTTCCGTTTATTGGCTAGTTTAGGAGATATAGCCTCCTTAAAATATATTGTGTGAAAATCCCTTATTTGTTGATTGATTCTAGAATATCTTGACAAATTAAGACCAAAATAATATATGTATATTTTTTGATAATCCGTTATTTGTTGATTGATTCTTGAAAATCTCGACGAAATGAGACCAAAATATTATGTACGAATTTTCCATTTTTTGGCTAGATTATCAGATATAGCCTCCTTCATAAATATTTTTTGAAAATCCGTTATTTGTTGATTGATTCTTGAAAATCTCGACAAAATGAGACCAAAATAATATGTACGAATTTTCCGTTTTTTGGGTAGTTTAGGAGATATAGCCTCCTTAAAATATGTTTTGTGAAAATCCCTTATCTGTTGATTGATTCTAGAATATATTGACAAATTAAGACCAAAATAATATATGTATATTTTTTGAAAATCCGTTATTTGTTGATTGATTCTTAAAAATCTCGGCGAAATGAGACCAAAGTATTATTTACGAATTTTTCATTATTATGCTTGTTTAGAAGATATAGCCTCTTTAATAAATATTTTTGGAAAATCTGTTATCTGTTGATTGATTCTTAAAAATCTCGGCAAAATGAGACTAAAATATTATGTACGAATTTTCCGTTATTTGGCTAGTTTAGGAGATACAGCCTCCTTAATAAATATTTTTGGAAAATCCGTTATCTGTTGATTGATTCTTCAATATCTCGACGAAATACGACCAAAGTAATATGTACGAACTTTCCGTTTTTTGGGTAGTTTAGGAGATAAAGCCTCTTTAAAAAAATATTTTTGGAAAATCCGTTATTTGTTGATTGATTCTAGAATATCTTGACGAAATGAGTTCAAAATATTATGTACGAATTTTCCGTTATTTCGCTAGTTTGGCAGATATGGACTTCTTAAAAAATGTTTTTTGAAAATCCGTAAGTTGTCGATTGATTCTTGAACATCTCTGCGAAATGAGACCAAAATATTATGTACGAATTTTTCGTTTTTTGGATAGTTTAGGAGATATAGCCTCCTTAAAATATATCTTGTGAAAATCCGTTATTTGTTGATTGACTCTAGAATATTTTGACAAATTAAGACCAAAATATTATGTACGAATTTTTCGTTTTTTGGGTAGTTTAGAAGATATACCCCCTTTAAAATAGATTTTTGGAAAATCCGTTATTTGTTTATTGATTCTTGAAAATCTCGGCGAAATGAGACTAAAATATTATGTACGTATTTTCCGTTATTTAGCTAGTTTAGGAGATACAGCCTCCTTAATAAATATTTTTGGAAAATCCGTTATCTGTTGATTGATTCTTCAATATCTCGACGAAATAAGACCAAAGTATTATGTACGAATATTCCGTTTTTTGGGTAGTTTAGGAGATAAAGCCTCTTTAAAAAAATATTTTTGGAGAATCCGTTATTTGTTGATTGATTCTAGAATATCTTGACGAAATGAGTTCAAAATATTATGTACGAATTTTCCGTTATTTGGCTAGTTTAGGAGATATAGCCTCCTTAAAATATATTGTGTGAAAATCTCTTATTTGTTGATTGATTCTAGAATATCTTGACAAATTAAGACCAAAATATTAAGTGTATATTTTTTGAAAATCCGTTATTTGTTGATTGATTCTTGAAAATCTCGATGAAATGAGACCAAAGTATTATGTACGAATTTTCCGTTTTTTGGGTAGTTTAGGAGATATAGCCTCCTTAAAATATATTTTGTGAAAATCCCTTATTTGTTGATTGATTCGCTTTCTTGGCTGCGGTGACTGCAGCGCTCTCTTGGCCGCGGTGACTGCAGCGCTCTCTTGGCTGCGGTGACTGCAGCGCTCTCTCGGCTGCGGTGACTGCAGCGCTCTCTTGGCTGCGGTGACTGCAGCGCTCTCTTGGCCGCGGTGACTGCAGCGCTCTTTGGCTGCGGTGACTGCAGCGCTCTCTTGGCTGCTGTGACTGCAGCGCTCTCTTGTCCGCGGTGACTGCAGAGCTCTCTTGTCCGCGGTGACTGCAGAGCTCTCTTGGCTGCGGTGACTGCAGCGGTCTCTTGGCTGCGGTGACTGCAGCGCTCTCTTGGCTGCGGTGACTGCAGCGCTCTCTTGGCTGCGGTGACTGCAGCGCCCTCTTGGCTGCGGTGACTGCAGCGCCCTCTTGGCTGCGGTGACTGCAGCGCCCTCTTGGCTGCGGTGACTGCAGCGCTCTCTTGGCTGTGGTGACTGCAGCGCTCTCTTGGCTGCGCTTGCTCTGTCGTTCGGCTGCGCTTGCTCTGTCGTTCGGCGCTCGCTTGCTCTTTCGTTCGGCGCTCGCTCTGCTGCGGCGCTCACTCTGTTGTTTGGCTCGTTCGCTCTTTCGTTCGACTGCGCTTGCTCTGTCGTTCCGCTCGCTCTGCTACGGCGCTCGCTCTGTCGTTCGGCTGCGCTCTCTCTGTTGTTCGGCTGCGCTTGCTCTGTCGTTCGGTGCTAATCTGCTGCGGCGCTCACTCTGTTGTTTGGCTGTGTTCGCTCTTTCGTTCGACGTTCGCTCTGCTGCGGCGCTCGCTCTGTCGTTTGGCTGCGCTCGCTCTGTCGTTTGGCTGCGCTCGCTCTGCCGTTCGGCGCTCGTTCTGCTGCGGCGCTCGCTCTGTCGTTCGGCGCTCGTTCGGCTGCGCTTGCTCTGTCGTTTGGCTGCGTTCGCTCTGTCGTTCGGCGCTCGCTCTGCTGCGGCGCTCGCTCTGTCGTTCGACGCTCGCTCTGCTGTGGCGCTCGCTCTGTCGTTTGGCTGCGCTCGCCTTTTCCCATTGTCTGACTGTACTTGATCTCTCCGTTGGTTTTCGGCTGCACCTGTTGTTTTCCCGTTACTTTCGAGCTGCGCTTGCTCTCTCTGCTGGTGTTTGACGTCCGAGTGGTGAGCGAGCCTATACCCTGTAACCACTTATACCTACTCTTAGGGTAGTCTGACTCGACTAAAAAAACGGGTTTTATCTAATTACATGCTAATAATAAGAAGAAAGATAATATACATAAAAATAACAAAAAATGTGGGGGCTCAAATTTGAGTCTTCACACCCCCCCCCTTACTATGCAAATGGAAAGCAAATGCGTCACCCGAAATATAGTTCCGTCTACTTGGACGGCGAACCGTACGCGGTGGTGGGCACTCCAGGCGTGCTGCGTCCGGATTTGGGCCACTACCAATTCGGGCAGCCGACGTCCAGGTGTGGCGACTCGCCATATGGGTGGGGCTTCGACCCTTGATTCTTCCTTGTTATTTTTGTGTCCTTGATCGTTTTGTATCCTTGGTCGTTGTCCTTGGCCCTTGCTCGTGGTCGTCCTGGTCCTGGTGGTTGGCTGTCACATTCGATCGTTCTGTGTTTTGCTCCGGGTGTTTGATGGCGGTCGCGCGGTTGCCGGCTGCATCTCATTGCTCTGTGTCCTGGTTCTTGTGTGAGATGCCAGCCGCGCGGTTGCCGGCTGCATCTCCTTGTTCTACGTGCTGGTTCCTGTGTGAGATGCCAGCCGCGCGGTTGCCGGCTGCACCTCCTTGTTCTGCGTCCTGGTCCTTGTGCGTGTCCTGATTCCTGTGTTCCGGGTCCTGGCTCTTTGTGTGAGATGCCAGCCGCGGGGTTGCCGGCTGCATCTCCTTGTTCTAGCTTTCTTTTCCGTTGCGCTCGATGTGTCTTCTTGGGCTGCTGCTGCTTGACCCCTTTTGCCAGCCAGCAGCCCGCCTTATATACAGAATGATCGGGCTTCGGGCGACCCGATCGGAAAACACGATGGCCCTCGGCTCGCTCACCCCCCGATGGCGACTTCGGCAGGTCCCCTTCTCTCTCCCGTCGAGTTATCTCGGGCGAGAGGTGCGGTGCTAGGCGTCTTCCTACGGGCCTCGTGTCTGCGAAAGTGCGCACCCCTTTTAACTTATTTGCCCTTGTCTCTTGTTAACCCCTGAATACCCTTGTTTCCTATATATATGTATATTCCCTCGATCGCGTATTCGCTGGTGTCTGTCACGTGCCTTCCCCTTTTCCCCTTCGCCTTTCCAACTGATAACTATATGTTTCCTTTTTTTCCTTTTAATTAACCTTTTGACTTGACGCGTGTCTGCCGTTAGGTCACGTGTTCTGCCTCAGCGCCCTCTCCCCCGGCTCCTCAGTCGGTCTCGTGGTTCTTTAGGCCACAGCCTCTCCTACTTTCGTCTTTTCCGTCTCAGGGTCCCTGCTCGGGCGCCACCTGTAAGGTAGCGTCTGAAGGTTGGGGTGCGCTCAGTCGCGCCAGGGCCACTTTACAGGAATAATTTGTAAAATTTGCTGAGACCCGAGCCGAAACCAAGAGAGTGACCTTCTGGGGTTTTGGGGTCATCGCAGAGACGAACACGTGGTGTCCCGCTGAGCCGGCATGGCCGACTTTGCAGCGTGTGTGTGTCGTTGAAAATCGTGCGCAACGGCCAACAAATGGGTCCAGTGGCCGCCCCCTCCCGCTTCGCTAATGGTCTCGGAGCCGGGTATTTACCTCAAGCCTCTGGGACCATCGACTAGCGGCTGCTCCAGAGGTTCCACTGTACGTGCTGGGTATTTACCGGCTTGCACGTCAGTGGAGCCACGGAGCAGTGTGAGGCCACGTGGGCGCCTGTCCGCCTTTGCGCACGCCCACGCTGTGTGGCGACGCCTGACTAGTGGCCGCCCGCGAGATTGGGTTTATCTCGGAACCGGGTATTTACCTCGTGTTCCGGGATTCACCGACTCGCGGCTGTTCTCGAGGTTCCACTGTATGTGCTGGGTATTTACCGGCTTGCACACCAGTGGAACTCCGGAACACTTTGGCCACGTCGTCTGGCGCCCCCTTCGCCCTCGCACACGCGCGCTCTGCCTATCGACGTCAGACCAGTGGCCACCATCCGTGACTCGGTTAATCTCGGAACCGGGTATTTACCTCGTGTTCCGGGATTCACCGACTCGCGGTTGTTCTCGAGGCTCCACTGTATGTGCTGGGTATTTACCGGCTTGCACATCTGTGGAGCCCTGGAACAGCTTGGGCCACGTGGTCTCGCGTTCGCCGCCTGCGCCGACACATGCACACACTTATACACTCACACACTCACACATTCACGCGCCCTTTCGTTCCCTTGAGCAGACATGCGCACTTTCGTTGGTGAACATCGTCTTTATTTCATTAACTTAGCCTAAAAAACTAACTAATACCTATGCCTACCCTTGCCCTACCTAAACACCGTCTCCTCTGCCCCGGGAACCCGGGCCCTGCCTAAAATCAACCATCTGGCAGCTCGCTCACCTTGGTCCACGCGTCTTTACTTATATGTTTCTGCTTGTCCTCCTTTTTGCTTCCGCACGGTCTAAGTTCGCCACTTCCAGTGCCAAAATTAGCGCGTGCCGCAATTAATTTCCCCCTTCCATGTGCCGGCGTTAATCCCAGCAGCGCAGTCGCCAAGCATCAGCTATCCACGCACTCTGCCGCGCTCTCTCGGCTGCTGTGACTGCAGCGCTCTCTTGGCTGCGGTGACTGCAGCGCTCTCTTGGCTGCGGTGACTGCAGCGCTCTCTTGGCCGCGGTGACTGCAGCGCTCTCTTGGCTGCGGTGACTGCAGCGCTCTCTTGGCTGACTGCAGCGCTCTCTTGGCTGCGGTGACTGCAGCGCCCTCTTGGCTGCGGTGACTGCAGCGGTCTCTTGGCTGCGGTGACTGCAGCGCTCTCTTGGCTGACTGCAGCGCTCTCTTGGCTGCGGTGACTGCAGCGCTCTCTTGGCTGCGGTGACTGCAGCGCCCTCTTGGCTGCGGTGACTGCAGCGCTCTCTTGGCTGCGGTGACTGCAGCGCTCTCTTGGCTGCGCTCGCTCTGTCGTTCGGCTGCGCTTGCTCTGTCGTTCGGCTGCGCTTGCTCTGTCGTTCGTCGCTTGCTCGCTCTGTCGTTCGGCGCTCACTCTGCTGCGGCGCTCACTCTGCTGCGGCGCTCACTCTGCTGCGGCGCTCACTCCGTCGTTTGGCTGCGCTCACTCTGTCGTTTGGCTGCGCTCGCTCTGTCGTTCGGCTGCGCTTGCTCTGTCGTTCGGCTGTGCTTGCTCTGTCGTTCGGCGCTCGCTTGCTCTGTCGTTCGGCGCTCGCTCTGCTGCGGCGCTCACTCTGTTGTTTTGCTGCGTTCGCTCTTTCGTTCGACTGCGCTTGCTCTGTCTTTCCGCTCGCTCTGCTACGGCGCTCGCTCTGTCGTTCGGCTGCCCTCGCTCTGTCGTTCGGCTGCGCTTGCTCTGTCGTTCGGTGCTCGCTCTGCTGCGGCGCTCACTCTGTTGTTTGGCTGTGTTCGCTCTTTCGTTCGACGTTCGCTCTGCTGCGGCGCTCGCTCTGTCGTTTGGCTGCGCTCGCTTTGTCGTTTGGCTGCGCTCGCTCTGCCGTTCGGCGCTCGTTCTGCTGCGGTGCTCGCTCTGTCGTTCGGCGCTCGTTTGGCTGCGCTTGCTCTGTCGTTTGGCTGCGTTCGCTCTGTCGTTCGGCGCTCGCTCTGCTGTGGCGCTCGCTCTGTCGTTTGGCTGCGCTCGCCTTTTCCCATTGTCTGACTGTACTTGATCTCTCCGTTGGTTTTCGGCTGCACCTGTTGTTTTCCCGTTACTTTCGAGCTGCGCTTGCTCTCTCTGCTGGTGTTTGACGTCCGAGTGGTGAGCGAGCCTATACCCTGTAACCACTTATACCTACTCTTAGGGTAGTCTGACTCGACTAAAAAAACGGGTTTTATCTAATTACATGCTAATAATAAGAAGAAAGATAATATACATAAAAATAACAAAAAATGTGGGGGCTCAAATTTGAGTCTTCACACCCCCCCCTTATGCCAATGGAAAGCAAATGCGTCACCCGAAATATAGTTCCTTCTACTTGGACGGCGAACCGTACGCGGTGGTGGGCACTCCAGGCGTGCTGCGTCCGGATTTGGGCCACTACCAATTCGGGCAGCCGACGTCCAGGTGTGGCAACTCGCCATACGGGTGAGGCTTCGACCCTTGATTCTTCCTTGTTATTTTTGTGTCCTTGATCGTTTTGTATCCTTGGTCGTTGTCCTTGGCCAATGCTCGTGGTCGTCCTGGTCCTGGTGGTTGGCTGTCACATTCGATCGTTCTGTGTTTTGCTCCGGGTGTTTGATGGCGGTCGCGCGGTTGCCGGCTGCATCTCCTTGCTCTGTGTCGTGATTCCTGTGTGAGATGCCAGCCGCGCGGTTGCCGGCTGCATCTCCTTGTTCTTCGTGCTGGTTCCTGTGTTCCGAGTCCTGGTTTCTGTGTGAGATGCCAGCCGCGGGGTTGCCGGCTGCATCTCCTTGTTCTACGTGCTGGTTCCTGTGTGAGAGGCCAGCCGCGCGGTTGCCGGCTGCACCTCCTAGTTCTACGTGCTGGTTCCTGTGTGAGAGGCCAGCCGCGCGGTTGCCGGCTGCACCTCCTTGTTCTATGTGCTGATTCCTGGGTGAGATGCTAGCCGCGCGGTTGCTGGCTGCATATCCTTGTTCTTCGTGCTGGTTCCTGTGTGAGATGCCAGCCGCGCGGTTGCCGGCTGCATCTCCTTGCTCTGTGTCCTGATTCCTGTGTGAGATGCCAGCCGCGCGGTTGCCGGCTGCATTTCCTTGCTCTGTGTCCTGATTCCTGTGTGAGATGCCAGCCGCGCGGTTGCCGGCTGCATCTCCTTGCTCTGTGTCCTGATTCCTGTGTGAGATGCCAGCCGCGCGGTTGCCGGCTGCATCTCCTTGTTCTACGTGCTGGTTCCTGTGTGAGATGCCAGCCGCGCGGTTGCCGGCTGCACCTCCTTGTTCTGCGTCCTGGTCCTTGTGCGTGTCCTGATTCCTGTGTTCCGGGTCCTGGCTCTTTGTGTGAGATGCCAGCCGCGGGGTTGCCGGCTGCATCTCCTTGTTCTAGCTTTATTTTCCGTTGCGCTCGATGTGTCTTCTTGGGCTGCTGCTGCTTGACTCCTTTTGCCAGCCAGCAGCCCGCCTTATATACAGAATGATCGGGCTTCGGGCGACCCGATCGGAAAACACGATGGCCCTCGGCTCGCTCACCCCCCGATGGCGACTTCGGCAGGTCCCCTTCTCTCTCCCGTCGAGTTATCTCGGGCGAGAGGTGCGGTGCTAGGCGTCTTCCTACGGGCCTCGTATCTGCGAAGGTGCGCACCCCTTTTAACTTATTTGCCCTTGTCTCTTGTTAACCCCTGAATACCCTTGTTTCCTATATACATGTATATTCCCTCGATCGCGTATTCGCTGGTGTCTGTCACGTGCCTTCCCCTTTTCCCCTTCGCCTTTCCAACTGATAACTATATGTTTCCCTTTTTTCCTTTTAATTAACCTTTTGACTTGACGCGTGTCTGCCGTTAGGTCACGTGTTCTGCCCCAGCGCCCTCTCCCCCGGCTCCTCAGTCGGTCTCGTGGTTCTTTAGGCCACAGCCTCTCCTAGTTTCGTTTTTTCCGTCTCAGGGTCCCTGCTTGGGCGCCACCTGTAAGGTAGCGTCTGAAGGCTGGGATGCGCTCAGTCGCGCCAGGGCCACTTTACAGGAATAATTTGTAAAATTTGCTGCGACCCGAGCCGAAACCAAGAGAGTGACCTTCTGGGGTTTTGTGGTCATCGCAGAGACGAACACGTGGTGTCCCGCTGAGCCGGCATGGCCGACTTTGCAGCGTGTGTGTGTCGCCCGCGAGATTGGGTTTATCTCGGAACCGGGTATTTACCTCGTGTTCCGGGATTCACCGACTCGCGGCTGTTCTCGAGGTTCCACTGTATGTGCTGGGTATTTACCGGCTTGCACACCAGTGGAACTCCGGAACAGTTTGGCCACGCCGTCTGGCGCCCCCTTTGCCCTCGCACACGCGCGCTCTGCCTATCGACGTCAGACCAGTGGCCACCATCCGTGACTCGGTTAATCTCGGAACCGGGTATTTACCTCGTGTTCCGGGATTCACCGGCTCGCGGTTGTTCTCGAGTGGAGCACTGTATGTGCTGGGTATTTACCGGCTTGCACATCTGTGGAGCCCTGGAACAGCTTGGGCCACGTGGTCTCGCGTTCGCCGCCTGCGCCGACACATGCACACACTTATACACTCACACACTCACACATTCACGCGCCCTTTCGTTCCCTTGAGCAGACATGCGCACTTTCGTTGGTGAACATCGTCTTTATTTCATTAACTTAGCCTAAAAAACTAACTAATACCTATGCCTACCCTTGCCCTACCTAAACACCGTCTCCTCTGCCCCGGGAACCCGGGCCCTACCTAAAATCAACCATCTGGCGGCTCGCTCACCTGGTCCACGCGTCTTTACTTATATGTTTCTGCTTGTCCTCCTTTTTGCTTCCGCACGGTCTAAGTTCTCCACCTCGAGTGCCAAAATTGGCGCGTGCCGCCAAATAAATTCCCCTTCCATCTGCCGGCGTTAATATCAGCAGCGCAGTCGCCAAGCATAAGCTATTCACGCACTCTGCCGCGCTCTCTCGGCTGCTGTGACTGCAGCGCTCTCTTGGCTGCGGTGACTGCAGCGCTCTCTTGGCTGCGGTGACTGCAGCGCTCTCTTGGCTGCGGTGACTGCAGCGCTCTCTTGGCCGCGGTGACTGCAGCGCTCTCTTGGCTGCGGTGACTGCAGCGCTGTCTTGGCTGCGGAGACTGCAGCGCCCTCTTGGCTGCGGTGACTGCAGCGCCCTCTTGGCTGCGGTGACTGCAGCGCTCTCTTGGCTGCGGTGACTGCAGCGCTCTCTTGGCTGCGCTCGCTCTGTCGTTCGGCTGCGCTTGCTCTGTCGTTCGTCGCTTGCTTGCTCTGTCGTTCGGCGCTCACTCTGCTGCGGCGCTCACTCTGTCGTTTGGCTGCGCTCGCTCTGTCGTTCGGCTGCGCTTGCTCTGTCGTTCGGCGCTCGCTTGCTCTGTCGTTCGGCGCTCGCTCTGCTGCGGCGCTCACTCCGTTGTTTGGCTGCGTTCGCTCTTTCGTTCGACGTTTGCTCTGCTGTGGCGCTCGCTCTGTCGTTTGGCGCTCGCTCTGCTGCGGCGTTCGCTCTGTTGTTCGGCTCTTGCTCTGCTGCGGCGCTCGCTCTGTCGTTTGGCTGCGCTCGCTCTGCCGTTGTTCGGCGCTCGCTCTGCTGCGGCGCTCACTCTGTTGTTCGGCGCTCGCTCTGCTGCGGCGCTCGCTCTGCCGTTCGGCGCTCGTACTGCTGTTCGCTCACTCTGCTGTTTGGCTGTGTTCGCTCTTTCGTTTGATCCCTCCGTTGGTTTTCGGCTGCACCTGTTGTTTAACCGTTACTTTTCGGGCTGCGCTTGCTCTCTCTGCTGGTGTTTGGCGTTCGTGTGGTGAGCGAGCCTATACCCTGTAACCACTTATACCTACTCTTAGGGTAGTCCGACTCGACTAAAACGCCGGGTTTTCTTGGTTTTAACTAAAAATTGACCTTAATTGGTAAATGAACTTAAACCTATATAGTACCTTTATCTAAAAAATAGAAATATTTACATAATATAAAAGAAAATAATAAAAAATGTATGCGCTCTGATTTGAGTCCTCACACCCCCCCCTTACTATACCAGTGAAAGACAACGACCGGCTTACTTCCTCGTCTCAGGGTCACTCGGAAGATTGCCCCATCCACCTGAACGGCGAACCGTACACGGTAGCGGGCACTCTCGGTGTGCTGTGTCTGGATCTGGTCTACCACCAGTTCGGGCAGCCGGCGTCCAGGGGTGGCGACTCGCCAAGCGGGTGGGGCTTCGACCCAGTCCGCGCGGGGTGCGAGTAGCGCGTTCGGGGCCTCCCACTCTGGGTCCAGCATCGACAGAACCTCATCGGGGGAGAATAAGAACTTCTCCTCCCACTCGCTAAGCGGGTCGGCGGGTGTGAGGGTGCGAGAATAGCTGCCGCGCGCTTACTCGCCTCCTCCGGGGATGTGGGCGCCTCCGGGTCGACCCAGCGAAGGGCTCTCCCTGGACGGGTAGAGGACACTCCTCCTTCGTCCTCGATCACCTTTAGATGGGCGCAAGACATCTCGGGGGTGTTGGTGGTTGAGCTGAGGATGGGGATGGAGACGGGCTGTATGCCGGGGAACACGATGGTGCTGGCGTCGTCGTCGTCTATCACCCTCACGTCATGAGCCATGTTCACGTCTGCACGTGGGGGGTGTTCCTCGCCGGCAGCCATCGCGTCGGGCAGTCCCTCGAGCCAGTCTTCCACTTCCCGGCGGTTCTCGTCCCACTGGTGTCTTCGGGCCATTGTTGTCTTTTGTCTCTGTGGGATATAAACGCGGTTATACCCCAGAAATCTAACCCTACCTAGCCAAGCCCTACGGAACGGTGAGACGGTGTTTGTGTGAAATTGGAAAGAATAAATTAAAAGTAAATCTTAAGAGCTAGATGGCCTTGTCGACTGGCCTAAGTTGTCCCTCGCTGCTGTCTCGTGGGTCTTCCTCTTCTTGTTGGAACGGCTTCAGGTCAGCTATGTGGGCAGTGCGACGCTCTCGGGTCCCTTCGCGATGGAGTCGAACTATGTTTTGGGAGAGGAAACGGATTACCTTATAGGGCCCTTCGTATTTTGGCGCTAATTTGGCCGCGAAACCATCCGCCGTCTTTGAGAGGACATGCTGACGGAGTAGCACCAGTGTTTTTAGGGTTGGTCGCCATTCCCGTCGCCGTAAGTTGTAATGGCGACTTTGTTCGGCCGATGCCCGCTGCTCATTTTCCCGTGCCACCAAAAATAATTGCTTCATTTGTTGTGCTCGCTTGTTGGGGTCACGACTGTCTTGTCCTGTGCCAGGGGTAACTTCGTCGTAAAGTGCTCCCGGTAGTTGTGGTTCGCGTCTTTGTACCAGGAAGGCGGGGCTGAACCCCGTAGTATCTGAGACGCTGCTGTTGATGGCGAGTGATATCTCCGGAAGTAGAACGTCCCATGTGTTCTGCGGCCCGTCAATGTATTGAGCAATCATAGTTTTGATGGTCCTGTTTGCTCGTTCCGTGGCGTTCTGCTGAGGACTGTATGGTGCCGTATGCTCCAACTGCATGCCCACTCGCTTGCTAAACGCCTTGAACGCGCGACTGGTGAATTGGGTCCCATTGTCGCAAACAAACGTCCTAGGTGTTCCGAAACGTGCGAGGATCCTCTCTCTGAACGCCTTCTCCAGGTGTGCAGTGGTAGCCTTGCGTAATGCGACAAGTTCGACCCACTTTGAGAACAGGTCGAGGAAAACCAATAGCACCGTGTTCCCTTGTTTGGACCTCGGTAATGGTCCCACGAAGTCTGCGCACAGGGTGTTCCTGGACTCGTCTCGTCTGCATTTTCCCGGCCGGCTTGCACTGCTCAGCTTTAAACTTCTGGCAAATGATGCATCTTTTAACGTACCGCGCGACGTCTCGGAACATCCCTGGCCAGTAGTACCTCTGGGCAACCCTTGTCGTAGTTTTCCTGATTCCTAGATGTCCGGCTGTTGGCGCGTCATGGCACTCCTGCATGATCCTTCCTCTCGTCTCTTTCCCTACGCACAGCTTCCATGGGGTGTTGTCCTCTTCGTCGGGTTTAAATCCTAGGTGTCGATAGAGTCTGCCATCCTGTATGGCGTAATCGGGGTACTTCTCGGGTTCCTCTTCCAGTTGTTTGCATCGGCGTTGTATCCACGGGTCCGGATCAACTTCGGTCACGGCCTGAAGTAAGGTGTCCATCGGCTGTCGGGAGAGGGCGTCTGCTACTACATTCTGCTTCCCCTTCCGGTAGTGCACGTCGAACTGGTATTGCTGTAACTCGAGGGCCCATCGTGCGATCCTACCCGTTGGGTTTTCGATGGTGTTGAGCCATTTCAGCGCTAGGTGGTCCGTGATTACGTCGAAACGGTACCCCTCCAGGTAACAACGTAACTTACGAATAGCCCAATGATCGCCAGACACTCCTTCTCCTTCGCCGAGTAGTTCTCCTCTGCCTTGAGGAGGCGACGGCTCACGTAGGCGATGACCCGTTCCCCTTCTTCCGTCTCCTGGGTGAGGACGCCTCCCAGTACGTAATCACTCGCGTCGGTCTGGAGTGCGAATTTTCGGCTGAAGTCCGGACATGCGAGCACTGGTGCTTCGGTGAGGAGGGCCTTGAGTCGGTCGAATGCTTCCTGCTGCTCGTTCCCCCATTCCCAGCGGCGTCCTTTACGCAGTAATAACGACATTGGCTGTACGACGGTGGCAAAGTTCGGGACGAACCGTCTGTACCATGAGGCTATTCCTAGGCACCGGCGTAGTTCCTTTGGGTTCGACGGGGGTTGCAATTTCCGTACCGCTGCTATTTTGTCTGGATCGGTATGGATCCCGTGCTCACTGACGACATGGCCTAGGTACACCAGCTTGCGTTGGAAGAAATGACACTTCTTCCGGTTGAGGAGAGGGTTTGCTGCCCTCAACCTTCTAAATACTTCGCGTAGGTTCTGGACATGATCCTCCATTGAAGTACCTATGACGATGATGTCGTCTAAGTAGGCGAACGCGTGGGACTCCATCTCCGGTCCTATTACCTGGTCCAGGGCGCGTTGGAATGTCGCGGGGGCGGAATGTAGTCCAAAGGGCATAACTCTCCACTGGAACAGACCCCTTCCGGGTACCGTAAACGCGGTACACTCGCGGCTCCTTTTGGCCATGGGGATCTGCCAGTATCCGCTCTTTAAGTCCAGCGTGCTAATGTATCTGGCGTTTCGGAGTCGTTCCAGGATGGGGTTGATTCGTGGGAGGGGGTATGCATCGGGGATCGAGCGTGCGTTCAGCTGTTGAAAATCCACGCACAACCGCATTTCGCCCGTTTTCTTCCCTACCAGGACGATCGGGGCGCTGTGTGGGCTCTTCGAAGGCTCGATGCATCCTTCCCTGAGCAATTCGTCGATCTGGGCGTTGATGATTTCCAGCATTGAGGGGTTCTTTGGGTAATAACGCTGCTTGATGGGTCGGTCGTCCTTCATCACGATCACGTGTTCCGTGATCGTGGAGACGCTGGACAGTCCATCAAATTTGGAGAGTTCCTCTTCTAGGAAATCCGAGATCCATGGTTCCAAGGTGGGTGTCGGTGGTTGTTCCTCGGGCAGGGTGCTCGCGGTGGCAAGTCCTGTGATGGGCGGGGTTGACTCTTCCTGCCCGTTGGTAACGCCTCTTTTATCCTCCCTCTTCCGGAACGGGTTCCTCCGGACTGCCTCGTCGTTCTTGGGTCCTAGCAGGTCCTCCATCCGTTCTGGATGTCTCGGGTCGTCCTGGTTCTGATGGTTAGCTGTCACATTTGGTCCCTCTGTGTTTTGTTCCGGGGGTTTGATGGCGGTCGCTCGGTTGCCGGCTGCATCTTCTTGCTCTGTGTCGCGATTCCGGTGTGAAATGTCGGCCGCGTGGTTGCCGGTTGCATCTCCTTGCTCTGTGTCCAGATTCCTGGGTGAGATGCCAGCCGCGCGGTTGCCGGCTACATCTCCTGTTCTATGGGCTGGTCCTCTGCGTGTCCTGATTCCTGCGTGAGATGCCAGCCGCGCGGTTGCCGGCTGCATCTCCTGTCTATGGGCTGGTCCTTGTGCGTGTCCTGATTCCTGTGTATCTCCGGGTCCTGGGCTTCCTTCATTGGTGTGGCGGTTACCGCGCGGTTCCCAGGTGCAATGTCACTCTTCTATGGGCTGGTCCTTGAGCGTGTCCTGATGCCCCAAGTCCAGTCCCAGCAACACGTCGTCCAGTACAACGGGTATATTAACATCTGCACCTGTGGCGGTTCAAGATGTTCCCAGGTGCAATGTCCTATGTCCGCCCATGTTCTCGCGTGAGTTCCTTCCGGGTGCCATCTGCTAAGGCGACCACTGTCTTCACCTGGCATAGGTTCTCTGGGTTCTCGATCTTCTGTGCCAGACGTTCTCCGATGAAGCTCCTCGTTGCCCCTGTGTCGACGGTTGCCCACACCACGTATCCTTCGATTATAATTCGGGCCGAGATGCGTCCGCCGTGGACTCGCAATAATCTTGCTACTTCCGGATGGTTGTGGTCGCTGCCCCCGCTGCATCCAGTTTCAGTGAGGGCAGTTGTCCGTTTCCCGACGTTTGGGTCGGGCAACAGTCCACGGTGCGCACTCCCCGCTTGCCGCATGTCCAGCAGAAGAAGATTCTCTGCCCTTGACATTCCCGACTGAAGTGTCCTACTTCCCCGCAGTTCCGGCAGGCCTCTCGGACGTTGATCTTCCCCTGTTCCTCTGAAGTCGTCGGGTCCGGTGGCACGTTGAGGTTGGGGTGCGACGATGCCCCTCGTTGAGCGCCGTTCCGTGCATTACCTGTCCCCCTCGTCTGCTGTTGGTACGAACTCCACCGTTGTTGCTGTTGTTCCCGCTCCCTAGTGACTTCGTAATTTATTACCAGGGCCGTCAATTCCCGGAGTGTCTGGAAGTCGGTCCGCCTTACGAAGAGTTGGTATATCGGTTGCAGGTTTTCGTAAACCCTCTCCAGTTCCTGGGCCTCCGTGTATCCGGCTCTGCGCATCATCAGGCGAATGTCGACCATATATGTTTTGTATGGTTCCCCCGCCTTCTGATAGCGCAGTCGGATCTCATCCTCCAGTCGCTGGAAGTAACGAGGCAGCAGGAAAAAATCGAGGAATTCCTTCCGAAAGACGGTCCACGTCTCTCCTTGCAGTCCGCTTGTCCGGAACCAATCCTCGGCGGTACCCGTTAACAATTCTGGGAGGGCCTGTGGAATGTCTCTGGTGTCGATCCTGTACGTCGTTGCTCGTTCCTCCAATCTTTCGACGAAACGCAGGGGGTCTGATTTGCCGTCGAAAGTGATTCCCCATCTGCGCATGCGGTCCGCTGTGTGGGCCAGGGTCATGCTGTCGTGTCGCTCGGATCCTTCCGAGCACTCTGGTTCCTGTCGCTCGGTTGCTCGGAGTGCTGTGGGTACGGGCACGGGGATGGTCAGATTCGGCACTATTGATTTTAACTCCTCGGGCGGCCTATTGCTTATCCTCGGCCGATCCTCCATCGTGAGTGGCCTTGCTGGTGAACTCCCGGCCGTCCTGTCAGTGGGAAGTCTCCTGTCCGGACTCACGGCATTGCCAAATTGCGCCTCTAGGGTGGCCAACCGCTCCAAGGTGGCCGATGAGTGGTCCTTCCTGTGGATGAAGGTGGTCATGCGGGACCGCAATTCCTCCACGGTGCCTCCTCGGTCCAAGTTAAATTCGTCAGCCAGTGCCTCCAGTTCCGGCTTCCTCCGGAAAGAGATCCAGCGGACGCCCACCATCGTTGGTTCCTGTCTCGTTCTATTCGGCTTGAAAAGTTTCCCGTGTTTTCCTCGGTGTCTCGGGTTGGGTATTTACGCTGGCTCGAGGATGTCCTTATTCGCGACTCGGCAGCGATTAACCTGGTTCCAGGATGTGTTGTCGTACGCGGCGGGGTTTTTTTTTCACTTGGCACTTTTTTTGGATTCTCTTGGAGATCTCCTTTTCTTTTTTTAAATTTTTATTGTACTTGTTTTCTTTAGCTTGGTCCCGATGTGCTCACTTGGGCTGCTGCTGCTTGACTGCCTTTTGCCAGCCAGCAGCCCGCCTTATATACAGAATGATCGGGCTTCGGGCGACCCGATCGGAAAACACGATGGCCCTCGGCTCGCTCACCCCCCGATGGCGACTTCGGCAGGTCCCCTTCTCTCTCCCGTCGAGTTATCTCGGGCGAGAGGTGCGGTGCTAGGCGCCGAACAACAGAGCGAACGCCGCAGCAGAGCGAGCGCCAAACGACAGAGCGAGCGCCACAGCAGAGCGAACGTCGAACGAAAGAGCGAACGCAGCCAAAAAACAGAGTGAGCGCCACAGCAGAGCGAGCGCCGAACGACAGAGCAAGCACAGCCGAACGACAGAGCAAGCGCAGCCGAACGACAGAGCGAGCGCAGCCAAACGGCAGAGTGAGCGCCGCAGCAGAGTGAGCGCCGAACGACAGAGCAAGCAAGCGACGAACGACAGAGCAAGCGCAGCCGAACGACAGAGTGAGCGCCGCAGCAGAGCGAGCGCCCAACGACAGAGCGAGCGCCGCAGCAGAACGAGCGCCGAACGGCAGAGCAAGCGCAGCCAAACGACAGAGCGAGCGCAGCCAAACGACAGAGCGAGCGCCGCAGCAGAGCGAACGTCGAACGAAAGAGCGAACACAGCCAAACAACAGAGTGAGCGCCGCAGCAGAGCGAGCACCGAACGACAGAGCGAGCGCCGCAGCAGAACGAGCGCCGAACGGCAGAGCAAGCGCAGCCGAACGACAGAGCGAGCGCCGTAGCAGAGCGAGCGGAACGACAGAGCAAGCGCAGCCGAACGACAGAGCGAGCGCAGCCAAACGGCAGAGTGAGCGCCGCAGCAGAGTGAGCGCCGAACGACAGAGCAAGCAAGCGACGAACGACAGAGCAAGCGCAGCCGAACGACAGAGTGAGCGCCGCAGCAGAGCGAGCGCCCAACGACAGAGCGAGCGATGACCCCAAAACCCCAGAAGGTCACTCTCTTGGTTTCGGCTCGGGTCTCAGCAAATTTTACAAATTATTCCTGTAAAGTGGCCCTGGCGCGACTGAGCGCACCCCAGCTTTCAGACGCTACCTTACGCCACCTGTAAGCTTGAGCCACGTGGTCTCGCGTTCGCCGCCTGCGCCGACACATGCACACACTTATACACTCACACATTCACGCGCCCTTTCGTTCCCTTGAGCAGACATGCGCACTTTCATTGGTAAACATCGTCTTTATTTCATTAACTTAGCCTAAAAAAACTAACTAATACCTATGCCTACCCTTGCCCTACCTAAACACCGTCTCCTCTGCCCCGGGAACCCGGGCCCTGCCTAAAATCAACCATCTGGCGGCTCGCTCACCTTGGTCCACGCGTCTTTACTTATATGTTTCTGCTTGTCCTCCTTTTTGCTTCCGCACGGTCTAAGTTCGCCACTTCCAGTGCCAAAATTAGCGCGTGCCGCAATTAATTTCCCCCTTCCATGTGCCGGCGTTAATCCCAGCAGCGCAGTCGCCAAGCATCAGCTATCCACGCACTCTGCCGCGCTCTCTCGGCTGCTGTGACTGCAGCGCTCTCTTGGCTGCGGTGACTGCAGCGCTCTCTCGGCTGCAGTGACTGCAGCGCTCTCTCGGCTGCGGTGACTGCAGCGCTCTCTCGGCTGCGGTGACTGCAACGCTCTCTCAGCTGTGGTGACTGCAGCTCTCTCTCGTTTGGCTGCGCTCGCTCTGTCGTTCGGCTGCGCTTGCTCTGTCGTTTCGCTCGCTCTGCTGCGGCGCTCGCTCTGTCGTTCGGCTGCGTTTGCTCTGTCGTTCGGCGCTCGCTCTGCTGCGGCGCTCGCTCTGTCGTTCGGCTGCGCTTGCTCTGTCGTTCGGCTGCGCTTGCTCTGTCGTTCCGCTCGCTCTGCTACGGCGCTCGCTCTGTCGTTCGGCTGCGCTCGCTCTGTCGTTCGGTGCTCGCTCTGCTGCGGCGCTCACTCTGTTGTTTGGCTGCGCTCGCCTTTTCCCATTGTCTGACTGTACTTGATCTCACCGTTGGTTTTCGGCTGCACCTGTTGTTTTCCCGTTACTTTCGAGCTGCGCTTGCTCTCTCTGCTGGTGTTTGACGTCCGCGTGGTGAGCGAGCCTATACCCTGTAACCACTTATACCTACTCTTAGGGTAGTCTGACTAGACTAAAAAGACGGGTTTTATCTAATTACATGCTAATAATAAGAAGAAAGATAATATATATAAAAATAACAAAAAATGTGGGGGCTCAAATTTGAGTCTTCACATAGAATATATTGACAAATTAATAATAGATTTTGTGAAAATCCCTTATTTGTTGATTGATTCTAGAATATATTGACAAATTAAGACCAAAATAATAAATGTATATTTTTTGAAAATCCGTTATTTGTTGATTGATTCTTGAAAATCTCGACGAAATGAGACCAAATTATTATGTACGAATTTTCCATTTTTTAGGCTAGTTTAGGAGATATAGACTCCTTAACAAATATTTTTGGAAAATCCGCTATCTGTTGATTGATTCTTAAAAATCTCTGCGAAATGAGACCAAAGTATTATTTACGAATTTTTCATTATTATGCTTGTTAAGGAGATACAGCCTCCTTAATAAATATTTTTGGTAAATCGGTTATCTGTTGATTGATTCTTCAATATCTCGACGAAATGAGACCAAAGTATTATGTACGAATTTTCCGTTTTTTGGGTAGTTTAGGAGATAAAGCCTCCTTAATAAATATTTTTGGAAAATCCGTTATCTGTTGATTGATTCTTCAATATCTCGACGAAATGAGACCAAAATATTATGTACGAATTTTCCGTTTTTTGGATAGTTTAGAAATATACCCTCCTTAAAATATATTTTGTGAAAACCCGTTATTTGTTGATTGATTCTAGAATCATTTGACAAATTAAGACCAAAATATTATGTACGAATTTTTCCTTTTTGGGTAGTTTAGAAGATATAGCCCCTTTAAAATAGATGTTTGGAAAATCCGTTATTTGTTGATTGATTCTTGAAAATCTCGGCGAAATGAGACTAAAATATTATGTACGAATTTTCCGTTATTTGGCTAGTTTAGTAGATATGGACTCCTTAAAAAATGTTTTTTGGAAATCCGTTATTTGTTGATTGATTCTTGAACATCTCGGCGAAATGAGACCAAAATATTAAAAACGAACTATCCGTTTTTTGGCTAGTTTAGGAGATATAGCCTCCTTAAAATATATTGTGTGAAAATCCCTTATTTGTTGATTGATTCTAGAATATCTTGACAAATTAAGACCAAAATAATAAATGTATATATTTTGAAAATCCGTTATTTGTTGATTGATTCTTGAAAATCTCGACGAAATGAGACCAAAGTATTATGTACGAATTTTCCATTTTTTGGGTAGTTTAGGAGATAAAGCCTCTTTAAAAAAATGTTTTTTGAAAATACGTTATTTGTTGATTGATTCTTGAACATCTCGGCGAAATGAGACCAAAATATTATGTACGAATTTTCCGTTTTTGGCTAGTTTAGGAGATATAGCCTCCTTAAAATATATTTTGTGAAAATCCGTTATTTGTTGATTGATTCTAGAATATATTGACAAATTAAGACCAAAATAATATATGTATATTTTTGAAAATCCGTTATTTGTTGATTGATTCTTGAAAATCTCGACGAAATGAGACCAAATTATTATGTACGAATTTTCCATTTTTAGGCTAGTTTAGGAGATATAGACTCCTTAATAAATATTTTTGGAAAATCCGTTATCTGTTGATTGATTCTTAAAAATCTCGGCGAAATGAGACCAAAGTATTATTTACGAATTTTACATTATTATTATGCTTATTTAGGAGATATAGCCTCCTTAATAAATATATTTGGAAAATCCGTTATCTGTTGATTGATTCTTAAAAATCTCGGCAAAATGAGACTAAAATATTATGTACGAATTTTCCGTTTTTTGGGTAGTTTAGGAGATAAAGCCTCTTTAAAAAAATATTTTTGGAAAATCCGTTATTTGTTGATTGATTCTAGAATATCTTGACGAAATGAGTTCAAAATATTATGTACGAATTTTCCGTTATTTGGCTAGTTTAGGAGATATGGACTCCTTAAAAAATGTTTTTTGAAAATTCGTAATTTGTTGATTGATTCTTGAACATCTCGGCGAAATGAGACCAAAATATTATGTACGAATTTTCCGTTTTTTTGCTAGTTTAGGAGATATACCCTCCTTAAAATATATTGTGTGAAAATCCCTTATTTGTTGATTGGTTCTAGAATATCTTGACGAAATGAGTTCAAAATATTATGTACGAATTTTCCGTTATTTGGCTAGTTTAGGAGATATGGACTCCTTAAAAAATGTTTTTTGAAAATCCGTAATTTGTTGATTGATTCTTGAACATCTCGGCGAAATGAGACCAAAATATTATGTACGAATTTTCCGTTTTTTGGCTAGTTTAGGAGATATAGCCTCCTTAAAATATATTTTGTGAAAATCCGTTATTTGTTTATTGATTCTAGAATATTTTGACAAATTAAGACCAAAATATTATGTACGAATTTTTCGTTTTTTGGGTAGTTTGGAAGATATAGCACCTTTAAAATAGATTTTTGGAAAATCCGTTATTTGTTGATTGATTCTTGAACATCTCGGCGAAATAAGTCCAAAATATTATAAACGAATTTTCCGTTATTTGGCTAGTTTGGAAGATATAGCCTCCTTAAAATATATTTTGTGAAAATCACTTATTTGTTGATTGATTCTAGAATATCTTGACGAAATGAGTTCAAAATATTATGTACGAATTTTCCGTTATTTGGATAGTTTAGGAGATATGGACTCCTTAAAAAATGTTTTTTGAAAATCCGTAATTTGTTGATTGATTCTTGAACATCTCGGCGAAATGAGACCAAAATATTATAAACGAACTTTCCGTTTTTTGGCTAGTTTAGGAGATATAGCCTCCTTAAAATATATTGTGTGAAAATCCCTTATTTGTTGATTGATTCTAGAATATCTTGACAAATTAAGACCAAAATAATAAATGTATATATTTTGAAAATCCGTTATTTGTTGATTGATTCTTGAACATCTCGGCGAAATGAGTCCAAAATATTATAAACGAATTTTCCGTTATTTGGCTAGTTTAGTAGATATGGACTCCTTAAAAATGTTTTTTGGAAATCCGTTATTTGTTGATTGATTCTTGAACATCTCGGCGAAATGAGACCAAAATATTGTAAACGAACTTTCCGTTTTTTGGCTAGTTTAGGAGATATAGCCTCCTTAAAATATATTGTGTGAAAATCCGTTATTTGTTGATTGATTCTAGAATATATTGACAAATTAAGACCAAAATAATATATGTATATTTTTTGAAAATCCGTTATTTGTTGATTGATTCTTGAAAATCTCGACGAAATGAGACCAAATTATTATGTACGAATTTTCCATTTTTAGGCTAGTTTAGGAGATATAGACTCCTTAATAAATATTTTTGGAAAATCCGTTATCTGTTGATTGATTCTTAAAAATCTCGGCGAAATGAGACCAAAGTATTATTTACGAATTTTACATTATTATTATGCTTATTTAGGAGATATAGCCTCCTTAATAAATATATTTGGAAAATCCGTTATCTGTTGATTGATTCTTAAAAATCTCGGCAAAATGAGACTAAAATATTATGTACGAATTTTCCGTTTTTTGGGTAGTTTAGGAGATAAAGCCTCTTTAAAAAAATATTTTTGGAAAATCCGTTATTTGTTGATTGATTCTAGAATATCTTGACGAAATGAGTTCAAAATATTATGTACGAATTTTCCGTTATTTGGCTAGTTTAGGAGATATGGACTCCTTAAAAAATGTTTTTTGAAAATTCGTAATTTGTTGATTGATTCTTGAACATCTCGGCGAAATGAGACCAAAATATTATGTACGAATTTTCCGTTTTTTGGCTAGTTTAAGAGATATAGCCTCCTTAAAATATATTGTGTGAAAATCCCTTATTTGTTGATTGATTCTAGAATATCTTGACGAAATGAGTTCAAAATATTAGGTACGAATTTTCCGTTATTTGGCTGGTTTAGGAGATATGGACTCCTTAAAAAATGTTTTTTGAAAATCCGTAATTTGTTGATTGATTCTTGAACATCTCGGCGAAATGAGACCAAAATATTATAAACGAACTTTCCGTTTTTTGGCTAGTTTAGGAGATATAGCCTCCTTAAAATATATTGTGTGAAAATCCCTTATTTGTTGATTGATTCTAGAATATCTTGACAAATTAAGACCAAAATAATAAATGTATATATTTTGAAAATCCGTTATTTGTTGATTGATTCTTGAAAATCTCGGCGAAATGAGACTAAAATATTATGTACGAATTTTCCGTTATTTGGCTAGTTTAGTAGATATGGACTCCTTAAAAAATGTTTTTTGGAAATCCGTTATTTGTTGATTGATTCTTGAACATCTCGGCGAAATGAGACCAAAATATTATAAACGAACTTTCCGTTTTTTGGCTAGTTTAGGAGATATAGCCTCCTTAAAATATATTGTGTGAAAATCCCTTATTTGTTGATTGATTCTAGAATATCTTGACAAATAAAGACCAAAATAATAAATGTATATATTTGGAAAATCCGTTATTTGTTGATTGACTCTTGAAAATCTCGACGAAATGAGACCAAAGTATTATGTACGAATTTTCCGTTATTTGGGTAGTTTAGGAGATAAAGCCTCTTTAAAAAAATGTTTTTTGAAAATACGTTATTTGTTGATTAATTCTTGAACATCTCGGCGAAATGAGACTAAAATATTATGTACGAATTTTCCGTTTTTTGGGTAGTTTAGGAGATAAAGCCTCTTTAAAAAAATATTTTTGGAAAATCCGTTATTTGTTGATTGATTCTAGAATATCTTGACGAAATGAGTTCAAAATATTATGTACGAATTTTCCGTTATTTGGCTAGTTTAGGAGATATGGACTCCTTAAAAAATGTTTTTTGAAAATTCGTAATTTGTTGATTGATTCTTGAACATCTCGGCGAAATGAGACCAAAATATTATGTACGAATTTTCCGTTTTTTGGCTAGTTTAGGAGATATAGCCTCCTTAAAATATATTGTGTGAAAATCCCTTATTTGTTGATTGATTCTAGAATATCTTGACGAAATGAGTTCAAAATATTAGGTACGAATTTTCCGTTATTTGGCTGGTTTAGGAGATATGGACTCCTTAAAAAATGTTTTTTGAAAATCCGTAATTTGTTGATTGATTCTTGAACATCTCGGCGAAATGAGACCAAAATATTATGTACGAATTTTCCGTTTTTTGGCTAGTTTAGGAGATATAGCCTCCTTAAAATATATTTTGTGAAAATCCGTAATTTGTTGATTGATTCTAGAATATTTTGACAAATTAAGACCAAAATATTATGTACGAATTTTTCGTTTTTTGGGTAGTTTGGAAGATATAGCCCCTTTAAAATAGATTTTTGGAAAATCCGTTATTTGTTGATTGATTCTTGAACATCTCGGCGAAATGAGTCCAAAATATTATAAACGAATTTTCCGTTATTTGGCTAGTTTGGAAGATATAGCCTCCTTAAAATATATTGTGTGAAAATCACTTATTTGTTGATTGATTCTAGAATATCTTGACGAAATGAGTTCAAAATATTATGTACGAATTTTCCGTTATTTGGCTAGTTTAGGAGACATGGACTCCTTAAAAAATATTTTTTGAAAATCCGTAATTTGTTGATTGATTCTTGAACATCTCGGCGAAATGAGACCAAAATATTATAAACGAACATTCCGTTTTTTGGCTAGTTTAGGAGATATAGCCTCCTTAAAATATATTGTGTGAAAATCCCTTATTTGTTGATTGATTCTAGAATATCTTGACAAATTAAGACCAAAATAATAAATGTATATATTTTGAAAATCCGTTATTTGTTGATTGATTCTTGAAAATCTCGGCGAAATGAGACTAAAATATTATGTACGAATTTTCCGTTATTTGGCTAGTTTAGTAGATATGGACTCCTTAAAAAATGTTTTTTGGAAATCCGTTATTTGTTGATTGATTCTTGAACATCTCGGCGAAATGAGACCAAAATATTATAAACGAACTTTCCGTTTTTTGGCTAGTTTAGGAGATATAGCCTCCTTAAAATATATTGTGTGAAAATCCCTTATTTGTTAATTGATTCTAGAATATCTTGACAAATTAAGACCAAAATAATAAATGTATATATTTTGAAAATCCGTTATTTGTTGATTGATTCTTGAAAATCTCGACGAAATGAGACCAAAGTATTATGTACGAATTTTCCGTTATTTGGGTAGTTTAGGAGATAAAGCCTCTTTAAAAAAATGTTTTTTGAAAATACGTTATTTGTTGATTGATTCTTGAACATCTCGGCGAAATGAGACCAAAATATTATGTACGAATTTTCCGTTTTTGGCTAGTTTAGGAGATATAGCCTCCTTAAAATATATTTTGTGAAAATCCGTTCTTTGTTGATTGATTCTAGAATATATTGACAAATTAAGACCAAAATAATATATGTATATTTTTTGAAAATCCGTTATTTGTTGATTGATTCTTGAAAATCTCGACGAAATGAGACCAAATTATTATGTACGAATTTTCCATTTTTAGGCTAGTTTAGGAGATATAGACTCCTTAATAAATATTTTTGGAAAATCCGTTATCTGTTGATTGATTCTTAAAAATCTCGGCAAAATGAGACCAAAGTATTATTTACGAATTTTACATTATTATTATGCTTATTTAGGAGATATAGCCTCCTTAATAAATATATTTGGAAAATCCGTTATCTGTTGATTGATTCTTAAAAATCTCGGCAAAATGAGACTAAAATATTATGTTTTTTGGGTAGTTTAGGAGATAAAGCCTCTTTAAAAAAATATTTTTGGAAAATCCGTTATTTGTTGATTGATTCTAGAATATCTTGACGAAATGAGTTCAAAATATTATGTACGAATTTTCCGTTATTTGGCTAGTTTAGGAGATATGGACTCCTTAAAAAATGTTTTTTGAAAATCCGTAATTTGTTGATTGATTCTTGAACATCTCGGCGAAATGAGACCAAAATATTATAAACGAACTTTCCGTTTTTTGGCTAGTTTAGGAGATATAGCCTCCTTAAAATATATTGTGTGAAAATCCCTTATTTGTTGATTGATTCTAGAATATCTTGACAAATTAAGACCAAAATAATAAATGTATATATTTTGAAAATCCGTTATTTGTTGATTGATTCTTGAAAATCTCGGCGAAATGAGACTAAAATATTATGTACGAATTTTCCGTTATTTGGCTAGTTTAGTAGATATGGACTCCTTAAAAAATGTTTTTTGGAAATCCGTTATTTGTTGATTGATTCTTGAACATCTCGGCGAAATGAGACCAAAATATTATAAACGAGCTTTCCGTTTTTTGGCTAGTTTAGGAGATATAGCCTCTTTAAAATATATTGTGTGAAAATCCCTTATTTGTTGATTGATTCTAGAATATCTTGACAAATTAAGACCAAAATAATAAATGTATATATTTTGAAAATCCGTTATTTGTTGATTGATTCTTGAAAATCTCGACGAAATGAGACCAAAGTATTATGTAAGAATTTTCCGTTATTTGGGTAGTTTAGGAGATAAAGCCTCTTTAAAAAAATGTTTTTTGAAAATACGTTATTTGTTGATTGATTCTTGAACATCTCGGCGAAATGAGACCAAAATATTATGTACGAATTTTCCGTTTTTGGCTAGTTTAGGAGATATAGCCTCCTTAAAATATATTTTGTGAAAATCCGTTATTTGTTGATTGATTCTTGAAAATCTCGACGAAATGAGACCAAATTATTATGTACGAATTTTCCATTTTTAGGCTAGTTTAGGAGATATAGACTCCTTAATAAATATTTTTGGAAAATCCGTTATCTGTTGATTGATTCTTAAAAATCTCGGCGAAATGAGACCAAAGTACTATTTACGAATTTTACATTATTATTATGCTTATTTAGGAGATATAGCCTCCTTAATAAATATATTTGGAAAATCCGTTATCTGTTGATTGATTCTTAAAAATCTCGGCAAAATGAGACTAAAATATTATGTACGAATTTTCCATTTTTTGGGTAGTTTAGGAGATAAAGCCTCTTTAAAAAAATATTTTTGGAAAATCCGTTATTTGTTGATTGATTCTAGAATATCTTGACGAAATGAGTTCAAAATATTATGTACGAATTTTCCGTTATTTGGCTAGTTTAGGAGATATGGACTCCTTAAAAAATGTTTTTTGAAAATTCGTAATTTGTTGATTGATTCTTGAACATCTCGGCGAAATGAGACCAAAATATTATGTACGAATTTTCCGTTTTTTGGCTAGTTTAGGAGATATAGCCTCCTTAAAATATATTGTGTGAAAATCCCTTATTTGTTGATTGATTCTAGAATATCTTGACGAAATGAGTTCAAAATATTATGTACGAATTTTCCGTTATTTGGCTAGTTTAGGAGATATGGACTCCTTAAAAAATGTTTTTTGAAAATCCGTTATCTGTTGATTGATTCTTAAAAATCTCGGCGAAATGAGACCAAAGTATTATTTACGAATTTTCCGTTTTTTGGCTAGTTTAGGAGATATAGCCTCCTTAAAATATATTTTGTGAAAATCCGTTATTTGTTGATTGATTCTAGAATATTTTGACAAATTAAGACCAAAATATTATGTACGAATTTTTCGTTTTTTGGGTAGTTTGGAAGATATAGCACCTTTAAAATAGATTTTTGGAAAATCCGTTATTTGTTGAATGATTCTTGAACATCTCGGCGAAATGAGTCCAAAATATTATAAACGAATTTTCCGTTATTTGGCTAGTTTGGAAGATATAGCCTCCTTAAAATATATTGTGTGAAAATCACTTATTTGTTGATTGATTCTAGAATATCTTGACGAAATGAGTTCAAAATATTATGTACGAATTTTCCGTTATTTGGCTAGTTTAGGAGATATGGACTCCTTAAAAAATGTTTTTTGAAAATCCGTAATTTGTTGATTGATTCTTGAACATCTCGGCGAAATGAGACCAAAATATTATAAACGAACTTTTCGTTTTTTGGCTAGTTTAGGAGATATAGCCTCCTTAAAATATATTGTGTGAAAATCCCTTATTTGTTGATTGATTCTAGAATATCTTGACAAATTAAGACCAAAATAATAAATGTATATATTTTGAAAATCCGTTATTTGTTGAATGATTCTTGAAAATCTCGGCGAAATGAGACTAAAATATTATGAGATATATGGACTCCTTAAAAAATGTTTTTTGAAAATCCGTAATTTGTTGATTGATTCTTGAACATCTCGGCGAAATGAGACCAAAATATTATGTACGAATTTTCCGTTTTTGGCTAGTTTAGGAGATATAGCCTCCTTAAAATATATTGTGTGAAAATCCCTTATTTGTTGATTGATTCTAGAATATCTTGACAAATTAAGACCAAAATAATAAATGTATATATTTTGAAAATCCGTTATTTGTTGAATGATTCTTGAAAATCTCGGCGAAATGAGACTAAAATATTATGTACGAATTTTCCGTTATTTAGCTAGTTTAGTAGATATGGACTCCTTAAAAAATGTTTTTTGGAAATCCGTTATTTGTTGATTGATTCTTGAACACCTCGGCGAAATGAGACCAAAATATTATAAACGAACTTTCCGTTTTTTGGCTAGTTTAGGAGATATAGCCTCCTTAAAATATATTGTGTGAAAATCCCTTATTTGTTGATTGATTCTAGAATATCTTGACAAATAAAGACCAAAATAATAAATGTATATATTTTGAAAATCCGTTATTTGTTGATTGATTCTTGAAAATCTCGACGAAATGAGACCAAAGTATTATGTAAGAATTTTCCGTTATTTGGGTAGTTTAGGAGATAAAGCCTCTTTAAAAAAATGTTTTTTGAAAATACGTTATTTGTTGATTGATTCTTGAACATCTCGGCGAAATGAGACCAAAATATTATGTACGAATTTTCCGTTTTTTGGCTAGTTTAGGAGATATAGCCTCCTTAAAATATATTGTTTGAAAATCCCTTATTTGTTGATTGATTCTAGAATATCTTGACGAAATGAGTTCAAAATATTATGTACGAATTTTTCGTTATTTGGCTAGTTTAGGAGATATGGACTCCTTAAAAAATGTTTTTTGAAAATCCGTAATTTGTTGATTGATTCTTGAACATCTCGGCGAAATGAGACCAAAATATTATAAACGAACTTTCCGTTTTTTGGCTAGTTTAGGAGATATAGCCTCCTTAAAATATATTGTGTGAAAATCACTTATTTGTTGATTGATTCTAGAATATCTTGACGAAATGAGTTCAAAATATTAGGTACGAATTTTCCGTTATTTGGCTAGTTTAGGAGATATGGACTCCTTTAAAAATGTTTTTTGAAAATCCGTAATTTGTTGATTGATTCTTGAACATCTCGGCGAAATGAGACCAAAATATTATAAACGAACTTTCCGTTTTTTGGCTAGTTTAGGAGATATAGCCTCCTTAAAATATATTGTGTGAAAATCCCTTATTTGTTGATTGATTCTAGAATATCTTGACAAATTAAGACCAAAATAATAAATGTATATATTTTGAAAATCCGTTATTTGTTGATTGATTCTTGAAAATCTCGGCGAAATGAGACTAAAATATTATGTACGAATTTTCCGTTATTTGGCTAGTTTAGTAGATATGGACTCCTTAAAAAATGTTTTTTGGAAATCCGTTATTTGTTGATTGATTCTTGAACATCTCGGCGAAATGAGTCCAAAATATTATAAACGAATTTTCCGTTATTTGGCTAGTTTGGAAGATATAGCCTCCTTAAAATATATTGTGTGAAAATCACTTATTTGTTGATTGATTCTAGAATGTCTTGACGAAATGAGTTCAAAATATTATATACGAATTTTCCGTTATTTGGCTAGTTTAGGAGATATGGACTCCTTAAAAAATGTTTTTGAAAATCCGTAATTTGTTGATTGATTCTTGAACATCTCGGCGAAATGAGACCAAAATATTATAAACGAACTTTTCGTTTTTTGGCTAGTTTAGGAGATATAGCCTCCTTAAAATATATTGTGTGAAAATCCCTTATTTGTTGATTGATTCTAGAATATCTTGACAAATTAAGACCAAAATAATAAATGTATATATTTTGAAAATCCGTTATTTGTTGAATGATTCTTGAAAATCTCGGCGAAATGAGACTAAAATATTATGTACGAATTTTCCGTTATTTGGCTAGTTTAGTAGATATGGACTCCTTAAAAAATGTTTTTTGGAAATCCGTTATTTGTTGATTGATTCTTGAACATCTCGGCGAAATGAGACCAAAATATTATAAACAAACTTTCCGTTTTTTGGCTAGTTTAGGAGATATAGCCTCCTTAAAATATATTGTGTGAAAATCCCTTATGTGTTGATTGATTCTAGAATATCTTGACAAATTAAGACCAAAATAATAAATGTATATATTTTGAAAATCCGTTATTTGTTGATTGATTCTTGAAAATCTCGACGAAATCAGACCAAAGTATTATGTAAGAATTTTCCGTTATTTGGGTAGTTTAGGAGATAAAGCCTCTTTAAAAAAATGTTTTTTGAAAATACGTTATTTGTTGATTGATTCTTGAACATCTCGGCGAAATGAGACCAAAATATTATGTACGAATTTTCCGTTTTTGGCTAGTTTAGGAGATATAGCCTCCTTAAAATATATTTTGTGAAAATCCGTTATTTGTTGATTGATTCTAGAATATTTTGACAAATTAAGACCAAAATATTATGTACGAATTTTTCGTTTTTTGGGTAGTTTGGAAGATATAGCACCTTTAAAATAGATTTTTGGAAAATCCGTTATTTGTTGATTGATTCTTGAACATCTCGGCGAAATGAGTCCAAAATATTATAAACGAATTTTCCGTTATTTGGCTAGTTTGGAAGATATAGCCTCCTTAAAATATATTGTGTGAAAATCACTTATTTGTTGATTGATTCTAGAATATCTTGACGAAATGAGTTCAAAATATTATGTACGAATTTTCCGTTATTTGGCTAGTTTAGGAGATATGGACTCCTTAAAAAATGTTTTTGAAAATCCGTAATTTGTGGATTGATTCTTGAACATCTCGGCGAAATGAGACCAAAATATTATAAACGAACTTTTCGTTTTTTGGCTAGTTTAGGAGATAGCCTCCTTAAAATATATTGTGTGAAAATCCCTTATTTGTTGATTGATTCTAGAATATCTTGACAAATTAAGACCAAAATAATAAATGTATATATTTTGAAAATCCGTTATTTTTTGAATGATTCTTGAAAACCTCGGCGAAATGAGACTAAAATATTATGTACGAATTTTCCGTTATTTGGCTAGTTTAGTAGATATGGACTCCTTAAAAAATGTTTTTTGGAAATCCGTTATTTGTTGATTGATTCTTGAACATCTCGGCGAAATGAGACCAAAATATTATAAACGAACTTTCCGTTTTTTGGCTAGTTTAGGAGATATAGCCTCCTTAAAATATATTGTGTGAAAATCCCTTATTTGTTGATTGATTCTAGAATATCTTGACAAATTAAGACCAAATTAATAAATGTATATATTTTGAAAATCCGTTATTTGTTGATTGATTCTTGAAAATCTCGACGAAATGAGACCAAAGTATTATGTAAGAATTTTCCGTTATTTGGGTAGTTTAGGAGATAAAGCCTCTTTAAAAAAATGTTTTTTGAAAATACGTTATTTGTTGATTGATTCTTGAACATCTCGGCGAAATGAGACCAAAATATTATGTACGAATTTTCCGTTTTTTGGCTAGTTTAGGAGATATAGCCTCCTTAAAATATATTGTTTGAAAATCCGTTATCTGTTGATTGATTCTTAAAAATCTCGGCAAAATGATACCAAAGTATTATTTACGAATTTTACATTATTATTATGCTTATTTAGGAGATATAGCCTCCTTAATAAATATATTTGGAAAATCCGTTATCTGTTGATTGATTCTTAAAAATCTCGGCAAAATGAGACTAAAATATTATGTACGAATTTTCCGTTTTTTGGGTAGTTTAGGAGATAAAGCCTCTTTAAAAAAATATTTTTGGAAAATCCGTTATTTGTTGATTGATTCTAGAATATCTTGACGAAATGAGTTCAAAATATTATGTACGAATTTTCCGTTATTTGGCTAGTTTAGGAGATATGGACTCCTTAAAAAATGTTTTTTGAAAATTCGTAATTTGTTGATTGATTCTTGAACATCTCGGCGAAATGAGACCAAAATATTATGTACGAATTTTCCGTTTTTTGGCTAGTTTAGGAGATATAGCCTCCTTAAAATATATTGTGTGAAAATCCCTTATTTGTTGATTGTTTCTAGAATATCTTGACGAAAGGAGACCAAAGTATTATGTAAGAATTTTCCGTTATTTGGGTAGTTTAGGAGATAAAGCCTCTTTAAAAAAATGTTTTTTGAAAATACGTTATTTGTTGATTGATTCTTGAACATCTCGGCGAAATGAGACCAAAATATTATGTACGAATTTTCCGTTTTTGGCTAGTTTAGGAGATATAGCCTCCTTAAAATATATTTTGTGAAAATCCGTTATTTGTTGATTGATTCTAGAATATATTGACAAATTAAGACCAAAATAATATATGTATATTTTTTGAAAATCCGTTATTTGTTGATTGATTCTTGAAAATCTCGACGAAATGAGACCAAATTATTATGTACGAATTTTCCATTTTTAGGCTAGTTTAGGAGATATAGACTCCTTAATAAATATTTTTGGAAAATCCGTTATCTGTTGATTGATTCTTAAAAATCTCGGCAAAATGAGACCAAAGTATTATTTACGAATTTTACATTATTATTATGCTTATTAAGGAGATATAGCCTCCTTAATAAATATATTTGGAAAATCCGTTATCTGTTGATTGATTCTTAAAAATCTCGGCAAAATGAGACTAAAATATTATGTACGAATTTTCCGTTTTTCGGGTAGTTTAGGAGATAAAGCCTCTTTAAAAAAATATTTTTGGAAAATCCGTTATTTGTTGATTGATTCTAGAATATCTTGATGAAATGAGTTCAAAATATTATGTACGAATTTTCCGTTATTTGGCTAGTTTAGGAGATATGGACTCCTTAAAAAATGTTTTTTGAAAATTCGTAATTTGTTGATTGATTCTTGAACATCTCGGCGAAATGAGACCAAAATATTATGTACGAATTTTCCGTTTTTTGGCTAGTTTAGGAGATATAGCCTCCTTAAAATATATTGTGTGAAAATCCCTTATTTGTTGATTGATTCTAGAATATCTTGACGAAATGAGTTCAAAATATTATGTACGAATTTTCCGTTATTTGGCTAGTTTAGGAGATATGGACTCCTTAAAAAATGTTTTTTGAAAATCCGTAATTTGTTGATTGATTCTTGAACATCTCGGCGAAATGAGACCAAAATATTATGTACGAATTTTCCGTTTTTTGGCTAGTTTAGGAGATTTAGCCTCCTTAAAATATATTGTGTGAAAATCCCTTATTTGTTGATTGATTCTAGAATATCTTGACAAATTAAGACCAAAATAATAAATGTATATTTTTTGAAAATCCGATATTTGTTGATTGATGCTTGAAAATCTCGACGAAATGAGACCAATTTATTATGTACGAATTTTCCATTTTTTAGGCTAGTTTAGGAGATATAGACTTCTTAATAAATATTTTTGTGAAAATCCGTTATTTGTTGATTGATTCTAGAATATTTTGACAAATTAAGACCAAAATATTATGTACGAATTTTTCGTTTTTTGGGTAGTTTGGAATATATAGCCCCTTTAAAATAGATTTTTGGAAAATCCGTTATTTGTTGATTGATTCTTGAACATCTCGGCGAAATGAGTCCAAAATATTATATACGAATTTTCCGTTTTTTGGCTAGTTTGGAAGATATAGCCTCCTAAAAAAATATTTTTTGAAAATCCGTTATTTGTTGATTGATTCTTGAACATCTCGGCGAAATGAGACCAAATTATTATTTACGAATTTTACGTTTTTTGGCTAATTTAGGAGATATAGCCTCCTTAAAATATATTGTGTGAAAATCCCTTATTTGTTGATTGATTCTAGAATATCTTGACAAATTAAGACCAAAATAATAAATGTATATTTTTTGAAAATCCGATATTTGTTGATTGATGCTTGAAAATCTCGACGAAATGAGACCAATTTATTATGTACGAATTTTCCATTTTTTAGGCTAGTTTAGGAGATATAGTCTTCTTAATAAATATTTTTGGAAAATCCGTTATCTGTTGATTGATTCTTAAAAATCTCGGCGAAATGAGACCAAAATTTTATGTACGAATTTTCCGTTATTTGGCTAGTTTAGGAGTTACAGCCTCCTTAATAAATATTTTTGGAAAATCCGTTATCTGTTGATTGATTCTTCAATATCTCGACGAAATGAGACCAAAATATTATGTACGAATTTTCCGTTATTTGGCTAGTTTAGGAGATATGGACTCCTTAAAAAATGTTTTTTGGAAATCCGTTATTTGTTGATTGATTCTTGAACATCTCGGCGAAATGAGACCAAAATATTATGTACGAATTTTCCGTTTTTTGGCTAGTTTAGGAGATATAGCCTCCTAAAAAAATATTTTTTGAAAATCCATTATTTGTTGATTGATTGTCGAAAATCTCGGCGAAATGAGACTAAAATATTATGTACGAATTTTCCGTTATTTAGCTAGTTTAGTAGATATGGACTCCTTAAAAAATGTTTTTTGAAAATCCGTTATCTGTTGATTGATTCTTAAACATCTCGGCGAAATGAGACCAAAATATTATTTACGAATTTTTCATTATTATGATTGGTTAGGAGATATAGCCTCCTTAATAAATATTTTTGGAAAATCCGTTATCTGTTGATTGATTCTTAAAAATCTCGGCGAAATGAGACCAAAGTATTATTTACGAATTTTACATTATTATTATGCTTATTTAGGAGATATAGCCTCCTTAATAAATATATTTGGAAAATCCGTTATCTGTTGATTGATTCTTAAAAATCTCGGCAAAATGAGACTAAAATATTATGTACGAATTTTCCGTTTTTTGGGTAGTTTAGGAGATTAAGCCTCTTTAAAAAAATATTTTTGGAAAATCCGTTATTTGTTGATTGATTCTAGAATATCTTGACGAAATGAGTTCAAAATATTATGTACGAATTTTCCGTTATTTGGCTAGTTCAGGAGATATGGACTCCTTAAAAAATGTTTTTTGAAAATTCGTAATTTGTTGATTGATTCTTGAACATCTCGGCGAAATGAGACCAAAATATTATGTACGAATTTTCCGTTTTTGGCTAGTTTAGGAGATATAGCCTCCTTAAAATATATTTTGTGAAAATCCGTTATTTGTTGGTTGATTCTAGAATATATTGACAAATTAAGACCAAAATAATATATGTATATTTTTTGAAAATCCGTTATTTGTTGATTAATTCTTGAAAATCTCGACGAAATGAGACCAAATTATTATGTACGAATTTTCCATTTTTAGGCTAGTTTAGGAGATATAGACTCCTTAATAAATATTTTTGGAAAATCCGTTATCTGTTGATTGATTCTTAAAAATCTCGGCGAAATGAGACCAAAGTATTATTTACGAATTTTACATTATTATTATGCTTATTTAGGAGATATGGCCTCCTTAATAAATATATTTGGAAAATCCGTTATCTGTTGATTGATTCTTAAAAATCTCGGCAAAATGAGACTAAAATATTATGTACGAATTTTCCGTTATTTGGCTAGTTCAGGAGATATGGACTCCTTAAAAAATGTTTTTTGAAAATTCGTAATTTGTTGATTGATTCTTGAACATCTCGGCGAAATGAGACCAAAATATTATGTACGAATTTTCCGTTTTTTGGCTAGTTTAGGAGATATAGCGTCCTTAAAATATACTTTGTGAAATTCCGTTATTTGTTGATTGATTCTAGAATATTTTGACAAATTAAGACCAAAATATTATGTACGAATTTTTCGTTTTTTGGGTAGTTTGGAAGATATAGCCCCTTTAAAATAGATTTTTGGAAAACCCGTTATTTGTTGATTGATTCTTGAACATCTCGGCAAAATGAGTCCAAAATATTATATACGAATTTACCGTTATTTGGCTAGTTTGGAAGATATAGCCTCCATAAAAAATATTTTTTGAAAATCCGTTATTTGTTGATTGATTCTTGAACATCTCGGCGAAATGAGACCAAAATATTATGTACGAATTTTACGTTTTTGGCTAATTTACGAGATATAGCCTCCTTAAAATATATTGTGTGAAAAGCCCTTATTTGTTGATTGATTCTAGAATATCTTGACAAATTAAGACCAAAATAATAAATGTATATTTTTTGAAAATCCGATATTTGTTGATTGATTCTTAAAAATCTCGGCGAAATGAGACCAAAATATTATGTACGAATTTTCCGTTATTTGGCTAGTTTAGGAGTTACAGCCTCCTTAATAAATATTTTTGGAAAATCCGTTATCTGTTGATTGATTCTTCAATATCTCGACGAAATGAGACCAAAATATTATGTACGAATTTTCCGTTATTTGGCTAGTTTAGGAGATATGGACTCCTTAAAAAATGTTTTTTGGAAATCCGTTATTTGTTGATTGATTCTTGAACATCTCGGCGAAATGAGACCAAAATATTATGTACGAATTCTCCGTTTTTGGGTAGTTTAGGAGATAAAGCCTCTTAAAAAAAATGTTTTTTGAAAAAACGTTATTTGTTGATTGATTCTTGAACATCTCGGCGAAATGAGACCAAAATATTATGTACGAATTTTCCGTTTTTTGGGTAGTTTAGGAGATATAGCCTCCTTAAAATATATTTTGTGAAAATCCCTTATTTGTTGATTGATTCTAAAATATATTGACAAATTAAGACCAAAATAATAAATGTATATTTTTTGAAAATCAGTTATTTGTTGATTGATTCTTGAAAATCTCGACGAAATGAGACCAAAATATTATGTACGAATTTTCCGTTTTTTGGGTAGTTTAGGAGATATAGCCTCCTTAAAATATATTTTGTGAAAATCCCTTATATGTTGATTGATTCTAAAATATATTGACAAATTAAGACCAAAATAATAAATGTATATTTTTTGAAAATCAGTTATTTGTTGATTGATTCTTGAAAATCTCGACGAAATGAGACCAAATTATTATGTACGAATTTTCCATTTTTTAGGCTAGTTTAGGAGACATAGACTCCTTAATAAATATTTTTGGAAAATCCGTTATCTGTTGATTGATTCTTCAATATCTCGACGAAATGAGACCAAAATATTAGGTACGAATTTTCCGTTTTTTGGCTAGTTTTGGAGATATAGCCTCTTAAAAAAATATTTTTTGAAAATCCGTTATTTGTTGATTGATTCTTGAAAATCTCGACGAAATGAGACCAAATTATTATGTACGAATTTTCCGTTTTTTGGCTAGTTTAGGAGATATAGCCTCCTAAAAAAATATTTTATGAAAATCCGTTATTTGTTGATTGATTCCTGAAAATCTCGACGAAATGAGACCAAATTATTATGTACGAATTCTCCGTTTTTTGGCTGGTTTAGGAGATATAGCCTCCTAAAAAAATATTTTTTGAAAATCCATTATTTGTTGATTGATTGTCGAAAATCTCGGCGAAATGAGACTAAAATATTATGTACGAATTTTCCGTTATTTAGCTAGTTTAGGAGATATAGCCTCCTTAAAATATATTGTGTGAAAATCCCTTATTTGTAGATTGATTCTAGAATATCTTGACGAAACGAGTTCAAAATATTATGTACGAATTTTCCGTTATTTGGCTAGTTTAGGAGATATGGACTCCTTAAAAATTGTTTTTTGAAAATCCGTAATTTGTTGATTGATTCTTGAATATCTCGGCGAAATGAGACCAAAATATTATGTACGAATTTTCCGTTTTTTGGCTAGTTTAGGAGATATAGCCTCCTTAAAATATATATTGTGAAAATCCGTTATTTGTTGATTGATTCTAGAATATTTTGACAAATTAAGACCAAAATATTATGTACGAATTTTTCGTTTTTTGGGTAGTTTGGAAGATATAGCCCCTTTAAAATAGATTTTTGGAAAATCCGTTATTTGTTGATTGATTCTTGAACATCTCGGCGAAATGAGTCCAAAATATTATATACGAATTTTCCGTTATTTAGCTAGTTTGGAAGATATAGCCTCCTTAAAAATATTTTTTGAAAATCCGATATTTGTTGATTGATTCTTGAACATCTCGGCGAAATGAGACCAAAATATTATGTACGAATTTTCCGTTTTTTGGCTAATTTAGGAGATATAGCCTCCTTAAAATATATTGTGTGAAAATCCCTTATTTGTTGATTGATTCTAGAATATCTTGACAAATTAAGACCAAAATAATAAATGTATATATTTTGAAAATCCGTTATTTGTTGATTGATTCTTGAAAATCTCGACGAAATGAGACCAATTTATTATGTACGAATTTTCCATCTTTTAGGCTAGTTTAGGAGATATAGACTTCTTAATAAATATTTTTGGAAAATCCGTTATCTGTTGATTGATTCTTCAATATCTCGACGAAATGAGACCAAAATATTATGTACGAATTTTCCGTTATTTGGCTAGTTTAGGAGATATGGACTCCTTAAAAAAAGTTTTTTGGAAATCCGTTATTTGTTGATTGATTCTTGAACATCTCGGCGAAATGAGACCAAAATATTATGAACGAATTCTCCGTTTTTGGGTAGTTTAGGAGATAAAGCCTCTTTAAAAGAATGTTTTTTGAAAAAACGTTATTTGTTGATTGATTCTTGAACATCTCGGCGAAATGAGACCAAAATATTATGTACGAATTTTCCGTTTTTTGGGTAGTTTAGGAGATATAGCCTCCTTAAAATATATTTTGTGAAAATCCCTTATTTGTTGATTGATTCTAAAATATATTGACAAATTAAGACCAAAATAATAAATGTATATTTTTTGACAATCAGTTATTTGTTGATTGATTCTTGAAAATCTCGACGAAATGAGACCAAATTATTATGTACGAATTTTCCATTTTTAGGCTAGTTTAGGAGATAAAGACTCCTTAATAAATATTTTTGGAAAATCCGTTATCTGTTGATTGATTCTTCAATATCTCGACGAAATGAGACCAAAATATTAGGTACGAATTTTCCGTTTTTTGGCTAGTTTTGGAGATATAGCCTCTTAAAAAAATATTTTTTGAAAATCCGTTATTTGTTGATTGATTCTTGAAAATCTCGACGAAATGAGACCAAATTATTATGTACGAATTTTCCGTTTTTTGGCTAGTTTAGGAGATATAGCCTCCTAAAAAAATATTTTTTGAAAATCCATTATTTGTTGATTGATTGTCGAAAATCTCGGCGAAATGAGTCCAAAATATTATGTACGAATTTTTCGTTTTTTGGCTAGTTTAGGAGATATAGCCTCTTAAAAAAATATTTTATGAAAATCCGTTATTTGTTGATTGATTCTTGAAAATCTCGACCAAATGAGACCAAATTATTATGTACGAATTCTCCGTTTTTTGGCTGGTTTAGGAGATATAGCCTCCTAAAAAAATATTTTTTGAAAATCCATTATTTGTTGATTGATTGTCGAAAATCTCGGCGAAATGAGACTAAAATATTATGTACGAATTTTCCGTTATTTAGCTAGTTTAGTAGATATGGACTCCTTAATAAATGTTTTTTGAAAATCCGTTATTTGTTGATTGATTCTTGAACATCTCGGCGAAATGAGACCAAAGTATTATTTACGAATTTTTCATTATTATGATTGTTTGGGAGATATAGCCTCCTTAATAAATATTTTTGGAAAATCCGTTATCTGTTGATTGATTCTTAAAAATCTCGGCGAAATGAGACCAAAGTATTATTTACGAATTTTACATTATTATTATGCTTATTTAGGAGATATAGCCTCCTTAATAAATATATTTGGAAAATCCGTTATCTGTTGATTGATTCTTAAAAATCTCGGCAAAATGAGACTAAAATATTATGTACGAATTTTCCGTTTTTTGGGTAGTTTAGGAGATAAAGCCTCTTTAAAAAAATATTTTTGGAAAATCCGTTATTTGTTGATTGATTCTAGAATATCTTGACGAAATGAGTTCAAAATATTATGTACGAATTTTCCGTTATTTGGCTAGTTTAGGAGATATGGACTCCTTAAAAAATGTTTTTTGAAAATTCGTAATTTGTTGATTGATTCTTGAACATCTCGGCGAAATGAGACCAAAATATTATGTACGAATTCTCTGTTTTTTGGCTAGTTTAGGAGATATAGCCCCCTTAAAATAAATTTTTTGTGAAAATCCCTTATTTGTTGATTGATTCTAGAATATTTTGACAAATTAAGACCAAAATAATAAATGTATATTGTTTGCAAATCCGTTATTTGTTGATTGATTCTTGAAAATCTCGACGAAATGAGACCAAATTATTATGTACGAATTTTCCATTTTTTAGGCTAGTTTAGGAGATATAGACTCCTTAATAAATATTTTTGGAAAATCCGTTATCTGTTGATTGATTCTTAAAAATCTCGGCGAAATGAGACCAAAGTATTATCTACGAATTTTTCATTATTATGCTTGTTTAGGAGATATAGCCTCCTTAATAAATATTTTTGGAAAATCCGTTATCTGTTGATTGATTCTTCAATATCTCGACGAAATGAGACCAAAGTATTATGAACGAATTTTCCGTTTTTTTGGCTAGTTTAGAAGATATATCCTCATTAATAAATATTTTTAGAAAATCCGTTATCTGTTGATTGATTCTTCAATATCTCGACGAAATGAGACCAAAGTATTATGTACGAATTTTCCGTTTTTTGGCTAGTTTAGAAGATATAGCCTCCTAAATAAATATTTTTTGAAAATTCGTTATTTGTTGATTGATTCTTGAAAATCTCGACGAAATGAGACCAAAATATTATGTACGAATTCTCCGCTTTTTGGCTAGTTTAGGAGATATAGCCTCCTTAAAATAAATTTTTTGTGAAAATCCCTTATTTGTTGATTGATTCTAGAATATATTGACAAATTAAGACCAAAATAATAAATGTATATTTTTTGAAAATCCGTTATTTGTTGATTGATTCTTGAAAATCTCGACGAAATGAGACCAAATTATTATGTACGAATTTTCCATTTTTAAGGCTAGTTTAGGAGATATAGACTCCTTAATAAATATTTTTGGAAAATCCGTTATCTGTTGATTGATTCTTTAAAATCTCGGCGAAATGAGACCAAAGTATTATCTACGAATTTTTCATTATTATGCTTGTTTAGGAGATATAGCCTCCTTAATAAATATTTTTGGAAAATCCGTTATCTGTTGATTGATTCTATTCTATTATGTACGAATTTTCCGTTTTTTAGCTAGTTTAGAAGATATATCCTCCTTAATAAATATTTTTGGAAAATCCGTTATCTGTTGATTGATTCTTCAAAATCTCGACGAAATGAGACCAAAGTATTATGTACGAATTTTCCGTTTTTTGGCTAGTTTAGAAGATATAGCCTCCTAAATAAATATTTTTTGAAAATTCGTTATTTGTTGATTGATTCTAGAATATATTGACAAATTAAGACCAATATAATATATGTATATTTTTGAAAATCCGTTATTTGTTGATTGTTTATTGAAAATCTCGACGAAATGAGACCAAAATATTATGTACGAATCCTCCGTTTTTTGGCTAGTTTTGGAGATATAGCCTCCTAAAAAAATATTTTTTGAAAATCCATTATTTGTTGATTGATTGTCGAAAATCTCGGCGAAATGAGACTAAAATATTATGTACGAATTTTCCGTTTTTTGGCTAGTTTAGTAGATATGGACTCCTTAAAAAATGTTTTTTGAAAATCCGTTATTTGTTGATTGATTCTTGAACATCTCGGCGAAATGAGACCAAAATATTATGTACGAATTTTCCATTTTTTAGGCTAGTTTAGGAGATATAGACTTCTTAATAAATATTTTTGGAAAATCCGTTATCTGTTGATTGATTCTTCAATATCTCGACGAAATGAGACCAAAGTATTATGTACGAATTTTCCGTTTTTTGGCTAGTTTAGAAGATATATCCTCATTAATAAATATTTTTGGAAAATCCGTTATCTGTTGATTGATTCTTCAATATCTCGACGAAATGAGACCAAAATATTATGTACGAATTCTCCGTTTTTTGGCTAGTTTAGGAGATATAGCCTCCTTAAAATAAATTTTTATGTGAAAATCTCTTATTTGTTGATTGATTCTAGAATATATTGACAAATTAAGACCAAAATAATAAAAGTATATTTTTTGAAAATCCGTTATTTGTTGATTGATTCTTGAAAATCTCGACGAAATGAGACCAAATTATTATGTACGAATTTTTCATTTTTAGGCTAGTTTAGGAGATATAGACTCCTTAATAAATATTTTTGGAAAATCCGTTATCTGTTGATTGATTCTTTAAAATCTCGGCGAAATGAGACCAAAGTATTATTTACGAATTTTTCATTATTATGCTTGTTTAGGAGATATAGCCTCCTTAATAAATATTTTTGGAAAATCCGTTATCTGTTGATTGATTCTATTCTATTATGTACGAATTTTCCGTTTTTTGGCTAGTTTAGAAGATATATCCTCCTTAATAAATATTTTTGGAAAATCCGTTATCTGTTGATTGATTCTTCAATATCTCGACGAAATGAGACCAAAGTATTATGTACGAATTTTCCGTTTTTTGGCTAGTTTAGAAGATATAGCCTCCTAAAAAAATGTTTTTTGAAAATCCGTTATTTGTTGATTGATTATTGAAAATCTCGACGAAATGAGACCAAATATTATGTACGAATTCTCCGTTTTTTGGCTAGTTTTGGAGATATAGCCTCCTAAAAAAATGTTTTTTGAAAATCCGTTATTTGTTGATTGATTCTTGAACATCTCGGCGAAATGAGACCAAAATATTATGTACGAATTTTCCATTTTTTAGGTTAGTTTAGGAGATATAGACTTCTTAATAAATATTTTTGGAAAATCCGTTATCTGTTGATTGATTCTTCAATATCTCGACGAAATGAGACCAAAGTATTATGTACGAATTTTCCGTTTTTTGGCTAGTTTAGAAGATATATCCTCATTAATAAATATTTTTGGAAAATCCGTTATCTGTTGATTGATTCTTCAATATCTCGACGAAATGAGACCAAAGTATTATGTACGAAATTTCCGTTTTTTGGCTAGTTTAGTAGATATGGACTCCTAAATAAATGTTTTTTGAAAATTCGTTATTTGTTGATTGATTCTTGAAAATCTCGACCAAATGAGACCAAATTATTATGTACGAATTCTCCGTTTTTTGGCTGGTTTAGGAGATATAGCCTCCTAAAAAAATATTTTTTGAAAATCCATTATTTGTTGATTGATTGTCGAAAATCTCGGCGAAATGAGACTAAAATATTATGTACGAATTTTCCGTTATTTAGCTAGTTTAGTAGATATGGACTCCTTAATAAATGTTTTTTGAAAATCCGTTATTTGTTGATTGATTCTTGAAAATCTCGACCAAATGAGACCAAATTATTATGTACGAATTCTCCGTTTTTTGGCTGGTTTAGGAGATATAGCCTCCTAAAAAAATATTTTTTGAAAATCCATTATTTGTTGATTGATTGTCGAAAATCTCGGCGAAATGAGACTAAAATATTATGTACGAATTTTCCGTTATTTAGCTAGTTTAGTAGATATGGACTCCTTAATAAATGTTTTTTGAAAATCCGTTATTTGTTGATTGACTCTTGAAAATCTCGACCAAATGAGACCAAATTATTATGTACGAATTCTCCGTTTTTTGGCTGGTTTAGGAGATATAGCCTCCTAAAAAAATATTTTTTGAAAATCCATTATTTGTTGATTGATTGTCGAAAATCTCGGCGAAATGAGACTAAAATATTATGAACGAATTCTCCGTTTTTGGGTAGTTTAGGAGATAAAGCCTCTTTAAAAGAATGTTTTTTGAAAAAACGTTATTTGTTGATTGATTCTTGAACATCTCGGCGAAATGAGACCAAAATATTATGTACGAATTTTCCGTTTTTTGGGTAGTTTAGGAGATATAGCCTCCTTAAAATATATTTTGTGAAAATCCCTTATTTGTTGATTGATTCTAAAATATATTGACAAATTAAGACCAAAATAATAAATGTATTTTTTTTGACAATCAGTTATTTGTTGATTGATTCTTGAAAATCTCGACGAAATGAGACCAAATTATTATGTACGAATTTTCCATTTTTTAGGCTAGTTTAGGAGACATAGACTCCTTAATAAATATTTTTGGAAAATCCGTTATCTGTTGATTGATTCTTCAATATCTCGACGAAATGAGACCAAAATATTAGGTACGAATTTTCCGTTTTTTGGCTAGTTTTGGAGATATAGCCTCTTAAAAAAATATTTTTTGAAAATCCGTTATTTGTTGATTGATTCTTGAAAATCTCGACGAAATGAGACCAAATTATTATGTACGAATTTTCCGTTTTTTGGCTAGTTTAGGAGATATAGCCTCCTAAAAAAATATTTTTTGAAAATCCATTATTTGTTGATTGATTGTCGAAAATCTCGGCGAAATGAGTCCAAAATATTATGTACGAATTTTTCGTTTTTTGGCTAGTTTAGGAGATATAGCCTCTTAAAAAAATATTTTATGAAAATCCGTTATTTGTTGATTGATTCTTGAAAATCTCGACCAAATGAGACCAAATTATTATGTACGAATTCTCCGTTTTTTGGCTGGTTTAGGAGATATAGCCTCCTAAAAAAATATTTTTTGAAAATCCATTATTTGTTGATTGATTGTCGAAAATCTCGGCGAAATGAGACTAAAATATTATGTACGAATTTTCCGTTATTTAGCTAGTTTAGTAGATATGGACTCCTTAATAAATGTTTTTTGAAAATCCGTTATTTGTTGATTGATTCTTGAACATCTCGGCGAAATGAGACCAAAGTATTATTTACGAATTTTTCATTATTATGATTGTTTAGGAGATATAGCCTCCTTAATAAATATTTTTGGAAAATCCGTTATCTGTTGATTGATTCTTAAAAATCTCGGCGAAATGAGACCAAAGTATTATTTACGAATTTTACATTATTATTATGCTTATTTAGGAGATATAGCCTCCTTAATAAATATATTTGGAAAATCCGTTATCTGTTGATTGATTCTTAAAAATCTCGGCAAAATGAGACTAAAATATTATGTACGAATTTTCCGTTTTTTGGGTAGTTTAGGAGATAAAGCCTCTTTAAAAAAATATTTTTGGAAAATCCGTTATTTGTTGATTGATTCTAGAATATCTTGACGAAATGAGTTCAAAATATTATGTACGAATTTTCCGTTATTTGGCTAGTTTAGGAGATATGGACTCCTTAAAAAATGTTTTTTGAAAATTCGTAATTTGTTGATTGATTCTTGAACATCTCGGCGAAATGAGACCAAAATATTATGTACGAATTCTCTGTTTTTTGGCTAGTTTAGGAGATATAGCCCCCTTAAAATAAATTTTTTGTGAAAATCCCTTATTTGTTGATTGATTCTAGAATATTTTGACAAATTAAGACCAAAATAATAAATGTATATTGTTTGCAAATCCGTTATTTGTTGATTGATTCTTGAAAATCTCGACGAAATGAGACCAAATTATTATGTACGAATTTTCCATTTTTTAGGCTAGTTTAGGAGATATAGACTCCTTAATAAATATTTTTGGAAAATCCGTTATCTGTTGATTGATTCTTAAAAATCTCGGCGAAATGAGACCAAAGTATTATCTAAGAATTTTTCATTATTATGCTTGTTTAGGAGATATAGCCTCCTTAATAAATATTTTTGGAAAATCCGTTATCTGTTGATTGATTCTTCAATATCTCGACGAAATGAGACCAAAGTATTATGAACGAATTTTCCGTTTTTTTGGCTAGTTTAGAAGATATATCCTCATTAATAAATATTTTTAGAAAATCCGTTATCTGTTGATTGATTCTTCAATATCTCGACGAAATGAGACCAAAGTATTATGTACGAATTTTCCGTTTTTTGGCTAGTTTAGAAGATATAGCCTCCTAAATAAATATTTTTTGAAAATTCGTTATTTGTTGATTGATTCTTGAAAATCTCGACGAAATGAGACCAAAATATTATGTACGAATTCTCCGCTTTTTGGCTAGTTTAGGAGATATAGCCTCCTTAAAATAAATTTTTTGTGAAAATCCCTTATTTGTTGATTGATTCTAGAATATATTGACAAATTAAGACCAAAATAATAAATGTATATTTTTTGAAAATCCGTTATTTGTTGATTGATTCTTGAAAATCTCGACGAAATGAGACCAAATTATTATGTACGAATTTTCCATTTTTAAGGCTAGTTTAGGAGATATAGACTCCTTAATAAATATTTTTGGAAAATCCGTTATCTGTTGATTGATTCTTTAAAATCTCGGCGAAATGAGACCAAAGTATTATCTACGAATTTTTCATTATTATGCTTGTTTAGGAGATATAGCCTCCTTAATAAATATTTTTGGAAAATCCGTTATCTGTTGATTGATTCTATTCTATTATGTACGAATTTTCCGTTTTTTAGCTAGTTTAGTAGATATATCCTCCTTAATAAATATTTTTGGAAAATCCGTTATCTGTTGATTGATTCTTCAAAATCTCGACGAAATGAGACCAAAGTATTATGTACGAATTTTCCGTTTTTTGGCTAGTTTAGAAGATATAGCCTCCTAAATAAATATTTTTTGAAAATTCGTTATTTGTTGATTGATTCTAGAATATATTGACAAATTAAGACCAATATAATATATGTATATTTTTGAAAATCCGTTATTTGTTGATTGTTTATTGAAAATCTCGACGAAATGAGACCAAAATATTATGTACGAATCCTCCGTTTTTTGGCTAGTTTTGGAGATATAGCCTCCTAAAAAAATATTTTTTGAAAATCCATTATTTGTTGATTGATTGTCGAAAATCTCGGCGAAATGAGACTAAAATATTATGTACGAATTTTCCGTTTTTTGGCTAGTTTAGTAGATATGGACTCCTTAAAAAATGTTTTTTGAAAATCCGTTATTTGTTGATTGATTCTTGAACATCTCGGCGAAATGAGACCAAAATATTATGTACGAATTTTCCATTTTTTAGGCTAGTTTAGGAGATATAGACTTCTTAATAAATATTTTTGGAAAATCCGTTATCTGTTGATTGATTCTTCAATATCTCGACGAAATGAGACCAAAGTATTATGTACGAATTTTCCGTTTTTTGGCTAGTTTAGAAGATATATCCTCATTAATAAATATTTTTGGAAAATCCGTTATCTGTTGATTGATTCTTCAATATCTCGACGAAATGAGACCAAAATATTATGTACGAATTCTCCGTTTTTTGGCTAGTTTAGGAGATATAGCCTCCTTAAAATAAATTTTTATGTGAAAATCTCTTATTTGTTGATTGATTCTAGAATATATTGACAAATTAAGACCAAAATAATAAAAGTATATTTTTTGAAAATCCGTTATTTGTTGATTGATTCTTGAAAATCTCGACGAAATGAGACCAAATTATTATGTACGAATTTTTCATTTTTAGGCTAGTTTAGGAGATATAGACTCCTTAATAAATATTTTTGGAAAATCCGTTATCTGTTGATTGATTCTTTAAAATCTCGGCGAAATGAGACCAAAGTATTATTTACGAATTTTTCATTATTATGCTTGTTTAGGAGATATAGCCTCCTTAATAAATATTTTTGGAAAATCCGTTATCTGTTGATTGATTCTATTCTATTATGTACGAATTTTCCGTTTTTTGGCTAGTTTAGAAGATATATCCTCCTTAATAAATATTTTTGGAAAATCCGTTATCTGTTGATTGATTCTTCAATATCTCGACGAAATGAGACCAAAGTATTATGTACGAATTTTCCGTTTTTTGGCTAGTTTAGAAGATATAGCCTCCTAAAAAAATGTTTTTTGAAAATCCGTTATTTGTTGATTGATTATTGAAAATCTCGACGAAATGAGACCAAATATTATGTACGAATTCTCCGTTTTTTGGCTAGTTTTGGAGATATAGCCTCCTAAAAAAATGTTTTTTGAAAATCCGTTATTTGTTGATTGATTCTTGAACATCTCGGCGAAATGAGACCAAAATATTATGTACGAATTTTCCATTTTTTAGGTTAGTTTAGGAGATATAGACTTCTTAATAAATATTTTTGGAAAATCCGTTATCTGTTGATTGATTCTTCAATATCTCGACGAAATGAGACCAAAGTATTATGTACGAATTTTCCGTTTTTTGGCTAGTTTAGAAGATATATCCTCATTAATAAATATTTTTGGAAAATCCGTTATCTGTTGATTGATTCTTCAATATCTCGACGAAATGAGACCAAAGTATTATGTACGAAATTTCCGTTTTTTGGCTAGTTTAGTAGATATGGACTCCTAAATAAATGTTTTTTGAAAATTCGTTATTTGTTGATTGATTCTTGAAAATCTCGACGAAATGAGACCAAATTATAATGTACGAATTTTCCGTTTTTTGGCTAGTTTTGGAGATATAGACTCCTAAAAAAATATTTTTTGATAATCAATTATTTGTTGATTGATTGTCGAAAATCTCGGCGAAATGAGACTAAAATATTATGTACGAATTTTCCGTTATTTGGCTAGTTTAGTAGATATGGACTCCTTAAAAAATGTTTTTTGAAAATCCGTTATTTGTTGATTGATTTTTGAACATCTCGGCGAAATGAGACCAAAATATTATGTACGAATTCTCCGTTTTTTGGCTGGTTTAGGAGATATAGCCTCCTAAAAAAATATTTTTTGAAAATCCATTATTTGTTGATTGATTGTCGAAAATCTCGGCGAAATGAGACTAAAATATTATGTACGAATTTTCCGTTATTTGGCTAGGTTAGTAGATATGGACTCCTTAAAAAATGTTTTTTGAAAATCTGTAATTTGTTGATTGATTCTTGAACATCTCGGCGAAATGAGACCAAAATATTATGTACGAATTTTCCGTTTTTTGGCTAGTTTTGGAGATATAGCCTCCTTAAAATATATTTTGTGAAAATCCCTTATTTGTTGATTGATTCTAGAATATATTGACAAATTAAGACCAAAATAATAAACGTATATTTTTTGAAAATCCGTTATTTGTTGATTGATTCTTCAATATCTCGACGAAATGAGACTAAATTATTATGTACGAATTTTCCATTTTTTAGGCTAGTTTAGAAGATATAGCCTCCTAAATAAATATTTTTTGAAAATTCGTTATTTGTTGATTGATTCTTGAAAATCTCGACGAAATGAGACCAAATTATTATGTACGAATTTTCCGTTTTTTGGCTAGTTTTGGAGATATAGACTCCTAAAAAAATATTTTTTGAAAATCCATTATTTGTTGATTGATTGTCGAAAATCTCGGCGAAATGAGACTAAAATATTATGTACGAATTTTCCGTTATTTGGCTAGTTTAGTAGATATGGACTCCTTAAAAAATGTTTTTTGAAAATCCGTTATTTGTTGATTGATTTTTGAACATCTCGGCGAAATGAGACCAAAATATTATGTACGAATTCTCCGTTTTTTTGGGTAGTTTAGGAGGTAAAGCCTCTTTAAAAAAATGTTTTTTGAAAATACGTTATTTGTTGATTGATTCTTGAACATCTCGGCGAAATGAGACCAAAATATAATGTACGAATTTTAAGTTTTTTGGGTAGTTTAGGAGATATAGCCTCCTTAAAATATATTTTGTGAAAATCCCTTATTTGTTGATTGATTCTAGAATATATTGACAAATTAAGACCAAAATAATAAATATATATTTTTTGAAAATCCGTTATTTGTTGATGGATTCTTGAAAATCTCGACGAAATGAGACCAAATTATTATGTACGAATTTTCCATTTTTTGGCTAGTTTAGGAGATATAGCCTCCTAAAAAAATATTTTTTGAAAATCCATTATTTGTTGATTGATTGTCGAAAATCTCGGCGAAATGAGACTAAAATATTATGTACGAATTTTCCGTTTTTTGGCTAGTTTAGGAGATATAGCCTCTTAAAAAAATATTTTTTGAAAATCCGTTATTTGTTGATTGATTCTTGAAATTCTCGACGAAATGAGACCAAATTATTATGTACGAATTTTCCGTTTTTGGCTAGTTTAGGAGATATAGCCTCCTAAAAAAATATTTTTTGAAAATCCATTATTTGTTGATTGATTGTCGAAAATCTCGGCGAAATGAGACTAAAATATTATGTACGAATTTTCCGTTATTTAGCTAGTTTAGTAGATATGGACTCCTTAAAAAATGTTTTTTGAAAATCCGTTATTTGTTGATTGATTCTTGAACATCTCGGCGAAATGAGACCAAAATATTATGTACGAATTCTCCGTTTTTTGGGTAGTTTAGGAGATAAAACCTCTTTAAAAAAATGTTTTTTGAAAATACGTTATTTGTTGATTGATTCTTGAACATCTCGGCGAAATGAGACCAAAATATTATGTACGAATTTTCCGTTTTTTGGGTAGTTTAGGAGATATAGCCTCCTTAAAATATATTTTGTGAAAATCCCTTATTTGTTGATTGATTCTAGAATATATTGACAAATTAAGACCAAAATAATAAATATATATTTTTTGAAAAACCGTTATTTGTTGATTGATTCTTGAAAATATCGACGAAATGAGACCAAATTATTATGTACGAATTTTCCATTTTTTAGGTTAGTTTAGGAGATATAGACTCCTTAATAAATATTTTTGGAAAATACGTTATCTGTTGATTGATTTTTCAATATCTCGACGAAATGAGACCAATATATTAGGTACGAATTTTCCGTTTTTTGGCTAGTTTTGGAGATATAGCCTCTTAAAAAATATTTTTTGAAAATCCGTTATTTGTTGATTGATTCTTGAAAATCTCGACGAAATGAGACCAAATTATTATGTACGAATTTTCTGTTTTTTGGGTAGTTTAGGAGATATAGCCTCCTTAAAATATATTTTGTGAAAATCCCTTATTTGTTGATTGATTCTAGAATATCTCGACGAAATGAGACCAAATTATTATGTACGAATTTTCCATTTTTTAGGTTAGTTTAGGAGATATAGACTCCTTAATAAATATTTTTGGAAAATCCGTTATCTGTTGATTGATTGTCGAAAATCTCGGCGAAATGAGACTAAAATATTATGTACGAATTTTCCGTTTTTTGGCTAGTTTAGGAGATATAGCCTCTTAAAAAAATATTTTTTGAAAATCCGTTATTTGTTGATTGATTCTTGAAAATCTCGACGAAATGAGACCAAATTATTATGTACGAATTTTCCGTTTTTTTACTAGTTTAGGAGATATAGCCTCCTAAAAAAATATTTTTTGAAAATCCATTATTTGTTGATTGATTCTTGAAAATCTCGACGAAATGAGACTAAAATATTATGTACGAATTTTCCGTTTTTTGGGTAGTTTAGGAGATATAGCCTCCTTAAAATATATTTTGTGAAAATCCCTTATTTGTTGATTGATTCTAGAATATCTCGACGAAATGAGACCAAATTATTATGTACAAATTTTCCATTTTTTAGGTTAGTTAAGGAGATATAGACTCCTTAATAACTATTTTTGGAAAATCCGTTATCTGTTGATTGATTTTTCAATATCTCGACGAAATGAGACCAAAATATTAGGTACGAATTTTCCGTTTTTTGGCTAGTTTTGGAGATATAGCCTCTTAAAAAATATTTTTTGAAAATCCGTTATTTGTTGATTGATTCTTGAAAATCTCGACGAAATGAGACCAAAATATTAGGTACGAATTTTCCGTTTTTGGCTAGTTTAGGAGATATAGCCTCCTTAAAATATATTTTGTGAAAATCCGTTATTTGTTGATTGATTCTAGAATATATTGACAAATTAAGACCAAAATAATATATGTATATTTTTTGAAAATCCGTTATTTGTTGATTGATTCTTAAAAATCTCGACGAAATGAGACCAAATTATTATGTACAAATTTTCCATTTTTAGGCTAGTTTAGGAGATATAGACTCCTTAATAAATATTTTTGGAAAATCCGTTATCTGTTGATTGATTCTTAAAAATCTCGGCAAAATGAGACCAAAGTATTATTTACGAATTTTACATTATTATTATGCTTATTTAGGAGATATAGCCTCCTTAATAAATATATTTGGAAAATTTGTTATCTGTTGATTGATTCTTAAAAATCTCGGCAAAATGAGACTAAAATATTATGTACGAATTTTCCGTTTTTTGGCTAGTTTAGGAGATATAGCCTCCTTAAAATATATTTTGTGAAAATCCGTTATCTGTTGATTGATTCTTAAAAATCTCGGCAAAGTGAGACTAAAATATTATGTACGAATTTTCCGTTTTTTGGGTAGTTTAGGAGATAAAGCCTCTTTAAAAAAATATTTTTGGAAAATCCGTTATTTGTTGATTGATTCTAGAATATCTTGACGAAATGAGTTCAAAATATTATGTACGAATTTTCCGTTATTTGGCTAGTTTAGGAGATATGGACTCCTTAAAAAATGTTTTTTGAAAATCCCTTATTTGTTGATTGATTCTAGAATATATTGACAAATTAAGACCAAAATAATAAATATATATTTTTTGAAAATCCGTTATTTGTTGATTGATTCTTGAAAATCTCGACGAAATGAGACCAAATTATTATGTACAAATTTTCCATTTTTTAGGTTAGTTTAGCAGATATAGACTCCTTAATAAATATTTTTGGAAAATCCGTTATCTGTTAATTGATTTTTCAATATCTTGACGAAATGAGACCAAAATATTAGGTACGAATTTTCCGTTTTTTGGCTAGTTTTGGAGATATAGCCTCTTAAAAAATATTTTTTGAAAATCCGTTATTTGTTGATTGATTCTTGAAAATCTCGACGAAATGAGACCAAATTATTATGTACGAATTTTCCGTTTTTTGGGTAGTTTAGGAGATATAGCCTCCTTAAAATATATTTTGTGAAAATCCCTTATTTGTTGATTGATTCTAGAATATCTCGACGAAATGAGACCAAATTATTATGTACGAATTTTCCATTTTTTAGGTTAGTTTAGGAGATATAGTCTCCTTAATAAATATTTGGCTAGTTTGGAAGATATAGCCTTCTTAAAAAATATTTTTTGAAAATCCGTTATTTGTTGATTGATTCTTGAACATCTCGGCGAAATGAGACTAAAATATTATGTACGAATTTTCCGTTTTTTGGCTAGTTTTGGAGATATAGCCTCCTTAAAATATATTTTGTGAAAATCCCTTATTTGTTGATTGATTCTAGAATATATTGACAAATTAAGACCAAAATAATAAATGTATATTTTTTGAAAATCCGTTATTTGTTGATTGATTCATGAAAATCTCGACGAAATGAGACCAAATTATTATGTACGAATTTTCCGTTTTTTGGCTAGTTTAGGAGATATAGCCTCCTAAAAAAATATTTTTTGAAAATCCATTATTTGTTGATTGATTGTCGAAAATCTCGGCGAAATGAGACTAAAATATTATGTACGAATTTTCCGTTTTTTGGCTAGTTTAGGAGATATAGCCTCTTAAAAAAATATTTTTTGAAAATCCGTTATTTGTTGATTGATTCTTGAAAATCTCGACGAAATGAGACCAAATTATTATGTACGAATTTTCCGTTTTTTGGCTAGTTTAGGAGATATAGCCTCCTAAAAAATATTTTTGAAAATCCATTATTTGTTGATTGATTGTCGAAAATCTCGGCGAAATGAGACTAAAATATTATGTACGAATTTTCCGTTATTTAGCTAGTTTAGTAGATATGGACTCCTTAAAAAATGTTTTTTGAAAATCCGTTATTTGTTGATTGATTCTTGAACATCTCGGCGAAATGAGACCAAAATATTATGTACGAATTCTCCGTTTTTTGGGTAGTTTAGGAGATAAAACCTCTTTAAAAAAATGTTTTTTGAAAATACGTTATTTGTTGATTGATTCTTGAACATCTCGGCGAAATGAGACCAAAATATTATGTACGAATTTTCCGTTTTTTGGCTAGTTTAGGAGATATAGCCTCCTTAAAATATATTTTGTGAAAATCCCTTATTTGTTGATTGATTCTAGAATATATTGACAAATTAAGACCAAAATAATAAATATATATTTTTTGAAAATCCGTTATTTGTTGATTGATTCTTGAAAATCTCGACGAAATGAGACCAAATTATTATGTACGAATTTTCCATTTTTTAGGTTAGTTTAGGAGATATAGACTCCTTAATAAATATTTTTGGAAAATCCGTTATCTGTTGATTGATTTTTCAATATCTCGACGAAATGAGACCAATATATTAGGTACGAATTTTCCGTTTTTTGGCTAGTTTTGGAGATATAGCCTCTTAAAAAATATTTTTTGAAAATCCGTTATTTGTTGATTGATTCTTGAAAATCTCGACGAAATGAGACCAAATTATTATGTACGAATTTTCCGTTTTTTGGGTAGTTTAGGAGATATAGCCTCCTTAAAATATATTTTGTGAAAATCCCTTATTTCTTGATTGATTCTAGAATATCTCGACGAAATGAGACCAAATTATTATGTACGAATTTTCCATTTTTTAGGTTAGTTTAGGAGATATAGACTCCTTAATAAATATTTTTGGAAAATCCGTTATCTGTTGATTGATTGTCGAAAATCTCGGCGAAATGAGACTAAAATATTATGTACGAATTTTCCGTTTTTTGGCTAGTTTAGGAGATATAGCCTCTTAAAAAAATATTTTTTGAAGATCCGTTATTTGTTGACTGATTCTTGAAAATCTCGACGAAATGAGACCAAATTATTATGTACGAATTTTCCGTTTTTTTTCTAGTTTAGGAGATATAGCCTCCTAAAAAAATATTTTTTGAAAATCCATTATTTGTTGATTGATTCTTGAAAATCTCGACGAAATGAGACTAAAATATTATGTACGAATTTTCCGTTTTTTGGGTATTTTAGGAGATATAGCCTCCTTAAAATATATTTTGTGAAAATCCATTATTTGTTGATTGATTCTTGAAAATCTCGACGAAATGAGACCAAATTATTATGTACAAATTTTCCATTTTTTAGGTTAGTTTAGGAGATATAGACTCCTTAATAACTATTTTTGGAAAATCCGTTATCTGTTGATTGATTTTTCAATATCTCGACGAAATGAGACCAAAATATTAGGTACGAATTTTCCGTTTTTTGGCTAGTTTTGGAGATATAGCCTCTTAAAAAATATTTTTTGAAAATCCGTTATTTGTTGATTGATTCTTGAAAATCTCGACGAAATGAGACCAAAATATTAGGTACGAATTTTCCGTTTTTGGCTAGTTTAGGAGATATAGCCTCCTTAAAATATATTTTGTGAAAATCCGTTATTTGTTGATTGATTCTAGAATATATTGACAAATTAAGACCAAAATAATATATGTATATTTTTTGAAAATCCGTTATTTGTTGATTGATTCTTAAAAATCTCGACGAAATGAGACCAAATTATTATGTACGAATTTTCCATTTTTAGGCTAGTTTAGGAGATATAGACTCCTTAATAAATATTTTTGGAAAATCCGTTATCTGTTGATTGATCCGTTATTTGTTGATTGATTCTTGAAAATCTCGGCAAAATGAGACCAAAGTATTATTTACGAATTTTACATTATTATTATGCTTATTTAGGAGATATAGCCTCCTCATTAATAAATATTTTTGGAAAATCCGTTATCTGTTGATTGATCCGTTATTTGTTGATTGATTCTTGAAAATCTCGACGAAATGAGACCAAATTATTATGTACGAATTTTTCATTTTTTAGGCTAGTTTAGAAGATATAGCCTCCTAAATAAATATTTTTTGAAAATTCGTTATTTGTTGATTGATTCTTGAAAATCTCGACGAAATGAGACCAAATTATTATGTACGAATTTTTCATTTTTTAGGCTAGTTTAGAAGATATAGCCTCCTAAATAAATATTTTTTGAAAATTCGTTATTTGTTGATTGATTCTTGAAAATCCCGACGAAATGAGACCAAATTATTATGTACGAATTTTCCGTTTTTTGGCTAGTTTTGGAGATATAGACTCCTTAAAAAATGTTTTTTGAAAATCCGCTATTTGTTGATTGATTTTTGAACATCTCGGCGAAATGAGACCAAAATATTATGTACGAATTTTCCGTTTTTTGGCTAGTTTAGGAGATATAGCCTCCTAAAAAAATATTTTTTGAAAATCCATTATTTGTTGATTGATTGTCGAAAATCTCGGCGAAATGAGACTAAAATATTATGTACGAATTTTCCGTTATTTGGCTAGGTTAGTAGATATGGACTCCTTAAAAAATGTTTTTTGAAAATCTGTTATTTGTTGATTAATTCTTGAACATCTCGACGAAATGAGACCAAAATATTATGTACGAATTTTCCGTTTTTTGGCTAGTTTTGGAGATATAGCCTCCTTAAAATATATTTTGTGAAAATCCCTTATTTGTTGATTGATTCTAGAATATATTGACAAATTAAGACCAAAATAATAGATGTATATTTTTTGAAAATCCGTTATTTGTTGATTGATTCTTGAAAATCTCGACGAAATGAGACCAAATTATTATGTACGAATTTTCCATTTTTTAGGCTAGTTTAGAAGATATAGCCTCCTAAATAAATATTTTTTGAAAATTCGTTATTTGTTGATTGATTCTTGAAAATCTCGACGAAATGAGACCAAATTATTATGTACGAATTTTCCGTTTTTTGGCTAGTTTTGGAGATATAGACTCCTAAAAAAATATTTTTTGAAAATCCATTATTTGTTGATTGATTGTCGAAAATCTCGGCGAAACGAGACTAAAATATTATGTACGAATTTTCCGTTATTTGGCTAGTTTAGTAGATATGGACTCCCTAAAAAATGTTTTTTGAAAATCCGTTATTTGTTGATTGATTCTTGAACATCTCGGCGAAATGAGACCAAAATATTATGTACGAATTTTCCGTTTTTTGGCTAGTTTAGGAGATATAGCCTCCTAAAAAAATATTTTTTGATAATTCGTTATTTGTTGATTGATTCTTGAAAATCTCGACGAAATGAGACCAAAATATTATGTACGAATTTTCCGTTTTTTGGCTAGTTTATGAGATATAGCCCCCTTAAAATAAATTTTTTGTGAAAATCCCTTATTTGTTGATTGATTCTAGAATATATTGACAAATTAAGACCAAAATAATAAATGTATATTGTTTGAAAATCCGTTATTTGTTGATTGATTCTTGAAAATCTCGACGAAATGAGACCAAATTATTATGTACGAATTTTCCATTTTTTAGGCTAGTTTAGGAGATATAAACTCCTTAATAAATATTTTTGTAAAATCCGTTATCTGTTGATTGATTCTTAAAAATCTCGGCGAAATGAGACCAAAGTATTATCTACGAATTTTTCATTATTATGCTTGTTTAGGAGATATAGCCTCCTTAATAAATATTTTTGGAAAATCCGTTATCTGTTGATTGATTCTTCAATATCTCGGCGAAATGAGACCAAAATATTATGTACGAATTTTCCATTTTTTAGGCTAGTTTAGGAGATATAGACTTCTTAATAAATATTTTTGGAAAATCCGTTATCTGTTGATTGATTCTTCAATATCTCGACGAAATGAGACCAAAGTATTATGTACGAATTTTCCGTTTTTTGGCTAGTTTAGAAGATATATCCTCATTAATAAATATTTTTGGAATATCCGTTATCTGTTGATTGATCCGTTATTTGTTGATTGATTCTTGAAAATCTCGACGAAATGAGACCAAATTATTATGTACGAATTTTTCATTTTTTAGGCTAGTTTAGAAGATATAGCCTCCTAAATAAATATTTTTGAAAATTCGTTATTTGTTGATTGATTCTTGAAAATCTCGACGAAATGAGACCAAATTATTATGTACGAATTTTTCATTTTTTAGGCTAGTTTAGAAGATATAGCCTCCTAAATAAATATTTTTTGAAAATTCGTTATTTGTTGATTGATTCTTGAAAATCTCGACGAAATGAGACCAAATTATTATGTACGAATTTTCCGTTTTTTGGCTAGTTTAGGAGATATAGCCTCCTAAAAAAATATTTTTTGAAAATCCATTATTTGTTGATTGATTGTCGAAAATCTCGGCGAAATGAGACTAAAATATTATGTACGAATTTTCCGTTATTTGGCTAGGTTAGTAGATATGGACTCCTTAAAAAATGTTTTTTGAAAATCTGTTATTTGTTGATTAATTCTTGAACATCTCGACGAAATGAGACCAAAATATTATGTACGAATTTTCCGTTTTTTGGCTAGTTTTGGAGATATAGCCTCCTTAAAATATATTTTGTGAAAATCCCTTATTTGTTGATTGATTCTAGAATATATTGACAAATTAAGACCAAAATAATAGATGTATATTTTTTGAAAATCCGTTATTTGTTGATTGCTTCTTGAAAATCTCGACGAAATGAGACCAAATTATTATGTACGAATTTTCCATTTTTTAGGCTAGTTTAGAAGATATAGCCTCCTAAATAAATATTTTTGAAAATTCGTTATTTGTTGATTGATTCTTGAAAATCTCGACGAAATGAGACCAAATTATTATGTACGAATTTTCCGTTTTTTGGCTAGTTTTGGAGATATAGACTCCTAAAAAAATATTTTTTGAAAATCCATTATTTGTTGATTGATTGTCGAAAATCTCGGCGAAACGAGACTAAAATATTATGTACGAATTTTCCGTTATTTGGCTAGTTTAGTAGATATGGACTCCCTAAAAAATGTTTTTTGAAAATCCGTTATTTGTTGATTGATTCTTGAACATCTCGGCGAAATGAGACCAAAATATTATGTACGAATTTTCCGTTTTTTGGCTAGTTTAGGAGATATAGCCTCCTAAAAAAATATTTTTGAAAATTCGTTATTTGTTGATTGATTCTTGAAAATCTCGACGAAATGAGACCAAAATATTATGTACGAATTCTCCGTTTTTTGGCTAGTTTAGGAGATATAGCCCCCTTAAAATAAATTTTTGTGAAAATCCCTTATTTGTTGATTGATTCTAGAATATATTGACAAATTAAGACCAAAATAATAAATGTATATTGTTTGAAAATCCGTTATTTGTTGATTGATTCTTGAAAATCTCGACGAAATGAGACCAAATTATTATGTACGAATTTTCCATTTTTTAGGCTAGTTTAGGAGATATAAACTCCTTAATAAATATTTTTGTAAAATCCGTTATCTGTTGATTGATTCTTAAAAATTATAAATATTATCTACGAATTTTTCATTATTATGCTTGTTTAGGAGATATAGCCTCCTTAATAAATATTTTTGGAAAATCCGTTATCTGTTGATTGATTCTTCAATATCTCGTCGAAATGAGACCAAAGTATTATGTACGAATTTTCCGTTTTTTGGCTAGTTTAGAAAATATATCCTCATTAATAAATATTTTTGGAAAATCCGTTATCTGTTGATTGATTCTTCAATATCTCGACGAAATGAGACCAAAGTATTATGTACGAATTTTCCATTTTTTAGGCTAGTTTAGAAGATATAGCCTCCTAAATAAATATTTTTTGAAAATTCGTTATTTGTTGATTGATTCTTGAAAATCTCGACGAAATGAGACCAAATTATTATGTACGAATTTTCCGTTTTTTGGCTAGTTTTGGAGATATAGACTCCTAAAAAAATATTTTTTGAAAATCCATTATTTGTTGATTGATTGTCGAAAATCTCGGCGAAACGAGACTAAAATATTATGTACGAATTTTCCGTTATTTGGCTAGTTTAGTAGATATGGACTCCCTAAAAAATGTTTTTTGAAAATCCGTTATTTGTTGATTGATTCTTGAACATCTCGGCGAAATGAGACCAAAATATTATGTACGAATTTTCCGTTTTTTGGCTAGTTTAGGAGATATAGCCTCCTAAAAAAATATTTTTTGATAATTCGTTATTTGTTGATTGATTCTTGAAAATCTCGACGAAATGAGACCAAAATATTATGTACGAATTCTCCGTTTTTTGGCTAGTTTATGAGATATAGCCCCCTTAAAATAAATTTTTTGTGAAAATCCCTTATTTGTTGATTGATTCTAGAATATATTGACAAATTAAGACCAAAATAATAAATGTATATTGTTTGAAAATCCGTTATTTGTTGATTGATTCTTGAAAATCTCGACGAAATGAGACCAAATTATTATGTACGAATTTTCCATTTTTTAGGCTAGTTTAGGAGATATAAACTCCTTAATAAATATTTTTGTAAAATCCGTTATCTGTTGATTGATTCTTAAAAATCTCGGCGAAATGAGACCAAAGTATTATCTACGAATTTTTCATTATTATGCTTGTTTAGGAGATATAGCCTCCTTAATAAATATTTTTGGAAAATCCGTTATCTGTTGATTGATTCTTCAATATCTCGGCGAAATGAGACCAAAATATTATGTACGAATTTTCCATTTTTTAGGCTAGTTTAGGAGATATAGACTTCTTAATAAATATTTTTGGAAAATCCGTTATCTGTTGATTGATTCTTCAATATCTCGACGAAATGAGACCAAAGTATTATGTACGAATTTTCCGTTTTTTGGCTAGTTTAGAAGATATATCCTCATTAATAAATATTTTTGGAATATCCGTTATCTGTTGATTGATCCGTTATTTGTTGATTGATTCTTGAAAATCTCGACGAAATGAGACCAAATTATTATGTACGAATTTTTCATTTTTTAGGCTAGTTTAGAAGATATAGCCTCCTAAATAAATATTTTTTGAAAATTCGTTATTTGTTGATTGATTCTTGAAAATCTCGACGAAATGAGACCAAATTATTATGTACGAATTTTTCATTTTTTAGGCTAGTTTAGAAGATATAGCCTCCTAAATAAATATTTTTTGAAAATTCGTTATTTGTTGATTGATTCTTGAAAATCTCGACGAAATGAGACCAAATTATTATGTACGAATTTTCCGTTTTTTGGCTAGTTTAGGAGATATAGCCTCCTAAAAAAATATTTTTTGAAAATCCATTATTTGTTGATTGATTGTCGAAAATCTCGGCGAAATGAGACTAAAATATTATGTACGAATTTTCCGTTATTTGGCTAGGTTAGTAGATATGGACTCCTTAAAAAATGTTTTTTGAAAATCTGTTATTTGTTGATTAATTCTTGAACATCTCGACGAAATGAGACCAAAATATTATGTACGAATTTTCCGTTTTTTGGCTAGTTTTGGAGATACAGCCTCCTTAAAATATATTTTGTGAAAATCCCTTATTTGTTGATTGATTCTAGAATATATTGACAAATTAAGACCAAAATAATAGATGTATATTTTTTGAAAATCCGTTATTTGTTGATTGCTTCTTGAAAATCTCGACGAAATGAGACCAAATTATTATGTACGAATTTTCCATTTTTTAGGCTAGTTTAGAAGATATAGCCTCCTAAATAAATATTTTTTGAAAATTCGTTATTTGTTGATTGATTCTTGAAAATCTCGACGAAATGAGACCAAATTATTATGTACGAATTTTCCGTTTTTTGGCTAGTTTTGGAGATATAGACTCCTAAAAAAATATTTTTTGAAAATCCATTATTTGTTGATTGATTGTCGAAAATCTCGGCGAAACGAGACTAAAATATTATGTACGAATTTTCCGTTATTTGGCTAGTTTAGTAGATATGGACTCCCTAAAAAATGTTTTTTGAAAATCCGTTATTTGTTGATTGATTCTTGAACATCTCGGCGAAATGAGACCAAAATATTATGTACGAATTTTCCGTTTTTTGGCTAGTTTAGGAGATATAGCCTCCTAAAAAAATATTTTTTGAAAATTCGTTATTTGTTGATTGATTCTTGAAAATCTCGACGAAATGAGACCAAAATATTATGTACGAATTCTCCGTTTTTTGGCTAGTTTAGGAGATATAGCCCCCTTAAAATAAATTTTTTGTGAAAATCCCTTATTTGTTGATTGATTCTAGAATATATTGACAAATTAAGACCAAAATAATAAATGTATATTGTTTGAAAATCCGTTATTTGTTGATTGATTCTTGAAAATCTCGACGAAATGAGACCAAATTATTATGTACGAATTTTCCATTTTTTAGGCTAGTTTAGGAGATATAAACTCCTTAATAAATATTTTTGTAAAATCCGTTATCTGTTGATTGATTCTTAAAAATTATAAATATTATCTACGAATTTTTCATTATTATGCTTGTTTAGGAGATATAGCCTCCTTAATAAATATTTTTGGAAAATCCGTTATCTGTTGATTGATTCTTCAATATCTCGTCGAAATGAGACCAAAGTATTATGTACGAATTTTCCGTTTTTTGGCTAGTTTAGAAAATATATCCTCATTAATAAATATTTTTGGAAAATCCGTTATCTGTTGATTGATTCTTCAATATCTCGACGAAATGAGACCAAAGTATTATGTACGAATTTTCCGTTTTTTGGCTAGTTTAGAAGATATAGCCTCCTAAATAAATATTTTTTTAAAATTCGTTATTTGTTGATTGATTCTTGAAAATCTCGACGAAATGAGACCAAAATATTATGTACGAATTCTCCGTTTTTAGGCTAGTTTAGGAGATATAGCCTCCTTAAAATAAATTTTTTGTGAAAATCCCTTATTTGTTGATTGATTCTAGAATATATTGACAAATTAAGACCAAAATAATAAATGTATATTTTTTGAAAATCCGTTATTTGTTGATTGATTCTTGAAAATCTCGACGAAATGAGACCAAATTATTTGTTGATTGATTCTAGAATATATTGACAAATTAAGACCAATATAATATATGTATATTTTTGAAAATCCGTTATTTGTTGATTGATTATTGAAAATCTCGACGAAATGAGACCAAAATATTATGTACGAATTCTCCGTTTTTTGGCTAGTTTTGGAGATATAGCCTCCTAAAAAAATGTTTTTTGAAAATCCGTTATTTGTTGATTGATTCTTGAACATCTCGGCGAAATGAGACCAAAATATTATGTACGAATTTTCCATTTTTTAGGCTAGTTTAGGAGATATAGACTTCTTAATAAATATTTTTGGAAAATCCGTTATCTGTTGATTGATTCTTCAATATCTCGACGAAATGAGACCAAAGTATTATGTACGAATTTTCCGTTTTTTGGCTAGTTTAGAAGATATATCCTCATTAATAAATCTTTTTGGAAAATCCGTTATCTGTTGATTGATTCTTCAATATCTCGACGAAATGAGACCAAAGTATTATGTACGAATTTTCCGTTTTTTGGCTAGTTTAGTAGATATGGACTCCTTAAAAAATGTTTTTTGAAAATCTGTTATTTGTTGATTGATTCTTGAACATCTCGGCGAAATGAGACCAAAATATTATGTACGAATTTTCCGTTTTTTGGGTAGTTTAGGAGATATAGCCTCCTTAAAATATATTTTGTGAAAATCCCTTATTTGTTGATTGATTCTAGAATATATTGACAAATTAAGACCAAAATAATAGATGTATATTTTTTGAAAATTTGTTATTTGTTGATTGATTCTTGAAAATCTCGACGAAATGAGACCAAATTATTATGTACGAATTTTTCATTTTTTAGGCTAGTTTAGAAGATATAGCCTCCTAAATAAATATTTTTTGAAAATTCGTTATTTGTTGATTGATTCTTGAAAATCTCGACGAAATGAGACCAAATTATTATGTACGAATTTTCCGTTTTTTGGCTAGTTTTGGAGATATAGACTCCTAAAAAAATATTTTTTGAAAATCCATTATTTGTTGATTGATTGTCGAAAATCTCGGCGAAATGAGACTAAAATATTATGTACGAATTTTCCGTTATTTGGCTAGTTTAGTAGATATGGACTCCTTAAAAAATGTTTTTTGAAAATCCGTTATTTGTTGATTGATTTTTGAACATCTTGGCGAAATGAGACCAAAGTATTATGTACGAATTTTCCGTTTTTTGGCTAGTTTAGAAGATATAGCCTCCTAAATAAATATTTTTTTAAAATTCGTTATTTGTTGATTGATTCTTGAAAATCTCGACGAAATGAGACCAAAATATTATGTACGAATTCTCCGTTTTTAGGCTAGTTTAGGAGATATAGCCTCCTTAAAATAAATTTTTTGTGAAAATCCCTTATTTGTTGATTGATTCTAGAATATATTGACAAATTAAGACCAAAATAATAAATGTATATTTTTTGAAAATCCGTTATTTGTTGATTGATTCTTGAAAATCTCGACGAAATGAGACCAAATTATTTGTTGATTGATTCTAGAATATATTGACAAATTAAGACCAATATAATATATGTATATTTTTGAAAATCCGTTATTTGTTGATTGATTATTGAAAATCTCGACGAAATGAGACCAAAATATTATGTACGAATTCTCCGTTTTTTGGCTAGTTTTGGAGATATAGCCTCCTAAAAAATGTTTTTTGAAAATCCGTTATTTGTTGATTGATTCTTGAACATCTCGGCGAAATGAGACCAAAATATTATGTACGAATTTTCCATTTTTTAGGCTAGTTTAGGAGATATAGACTTCTTAATAAATATTTTTGGAAAATCCGTTATCTGTTGATTGATTCTTCAATATCTCGACGAAATGAGACCAAAGTATTATGTACGAATTTTCCGTTTTTTGGCTAGTTTAGAAGATATATCCTCATTAATAAATCTTTTTGGAAAATCCGTTATCTGTTGATTGATTCTTCAATATCTCGACGAAATGAGACCAAAGTATTATGTACGAATTTTCCGTTTTTTGGCTAGTTTAGTAGATATGGACTCCCTAAAAAATGTTTTTTGAAAATCCGTTATTTGTTGATTGATTCTTGAACATCTCGGCGAAATGAGACCAAAATATTATGTACGAATTTTCCGTTTTTTGGCTAGTTTAGGAGATATAGCCTCCTAAAAAAATATTTTTTGAAAATTCGTTATTTGTTGATTGATTCTTGAAAATCTCGACGAAATGAGACCAAAATATTATGTACGAATTCTCCGTTTTTTGGCTAGTTTAGGAGATATAGCCCCCTTAAAATAAATTTTTTGTGAAAATCCCTTATTTGTTGATTGATTCTAGAATATATTGACAAATTAAGACCAAAATAATAAATGTATATTGTTTGAAAATCCGTTATTTGTTGATTGATTCTTGAAAATCTCGACGAAATGAGACCAAATTATTATGTACGAATTTTCCATTTTTTAGGCTAGTTTAGGAGATATAAACTCCTTAATAAATATTTTTGTAAAATCCGTTATCTGTTGATTGATTCTTAAAAATTATAAATATTATCTACGAATTTTTCATTATTATGCTTGTTTAGGAGACATAGCCTCCTTAATAAATATTTTTGGAAAATCCGTTATCTGTTGATTGATTCTTCAATATCTCGTCGAAATGAGACCAAAGTATTATGTACGAATTTTCCGTTTTTTGGCTAGTTTAGAAGATATATCCTCATTAATAAATATTTTTGGAAAATCCGTTATCTGTTGATTGATTCTTCAATATCTCGACGAAATGAGACCAAAGTATTATGTACGAATTTTCCGTTTTTTGGCTAGTTTAGAAGATATAGCCTCCTAAATAAATATTTTTTTAAAATTCGTTATTTGTTGATTGATTCTTGAAAATCTCGACGAAATGAGACCAAAATATTATGTACGAATTCTCCGTTTTTAGGCTAGTTTAGGAGATATAGCCTCCTTAAAATAAATTTTTGTGAAAATCCCTTATTTGTTGATTGATTCTAGAATATATTGACAAATTAAGACCAAAATAATAAATGTATATTTTTTTGAAAATCCGTTATTTGTTGATTGATTCTTGAAAATCTCGACGAAATGAGACCAAATTATTTGTTGATTGATTCTAGAATATATTGACAAATTAAGACCAATATAATATATGTATATTTTTGAAAATCCGTTATTTGTTGATTGATTATTGAAAATCTCGACGAAATGAGACCAAAATATTATGTACGAATTCTCCGTTTTTTGGCTAGTTTTGGAGATATAGCCTCCTAAAAAAATGTTTTTTGAAAATCCGTTATTTGTTGATTGATTCTTGAACATCTCGGCGAAATGAGACCAAAATATTATGTACGAATTTTCCATTTTTTAGGCTAGTTTAGGAGATATAGACTTCTTAATAAATATTTTTGGAAAATCCGTTATCTGTTGATTGATTCTTCAATATCTCGACGAAATGAGACCAAAGTATTATGTACGAATTTTCCGTTTTTTGGCTAGTTTAGAAGATATATCCTCATTAATAAATCTTTTTGGAAAATCCGTTATCTGTTGATTGATTCTTCAATATCTCGACGAAATGAGACCAAAGTATTATGTACGAATTTTCCGTTTTTTGGCTAGTTTAGTAGATATGGACTCCTTAAAAAAATGTTTTTTGAAAATCTGTTATTTGTTGATTGATTCTTGAACATCTCGGCGAAATGAGACCAAAATATTATGTACGAATTTTCCGTTTTTTGGGTAGTTTAGGAGATATAGCCTCCTTAAAATATATTTTGTGAAAATCCCTTATTTGTTGATTGATTCTAGAATATATTGACAAATTAAGACCAAAATAATAGATGTATATTTTTTGAAAATTTGTTATTTGTTGATTGATTCTTGAAAATCTCGACGAAATGAGACCAAATTATTATGTACGAATTTTTCATTTTTTAGGCTAGTTTAGAAGATATAGCCTCCTAAATAAATATTTTTTGAAAATTCGTTATTTGTTGATTGATTCTTGAAAATCTCGACGAAATGAGACCAAATTATTATGTACGAATTTTCCGTTTTTTGGCTAGTTTTGGAGATATAGACTCCTAAAAAAATATTTTTTGAAAATCCATTATTTGTTGATTGATTGTCGAAAATCTCGGCGAAATGAGACTAAAATATTATGTACGAATTTTCCGTTATTTGGCTAGTTTAGTAGATATGGACTCCTTAAAAAATGTTTTTGAAAATCCGTTATTTGTTGATTGATTTTTGAACATCTTGGCGAAATGAGACCAAAGTATTATGTACGAATTTTCCGTTTTTTGGCTAGTTTAGAAGATATAGCCTCCTAAATAAATATTTTTTAAAATTCGTTATTTGTTGATTGATTCTTGAAAATCTCGACGAAATGAGACCAAAATATTATGTACGAATTCTCCGTTTTTAGGCTAGTTTAGGAGATATAGCCTCCTTAAAATAAATTTTTTGTGAAAATCCCTTATTTGTTGATTGATTCTAGAATATATTGACAAATTAAGACCAAAATAATAAATGTATATTTTTTGAAAATCCGTTATTTGTTGATTGATTCTTGAAAATCTCGACGAAATGAGACCAAATTATTTGTTGATTGATTCTAGAATATATTGACAAATTAAGACCAATATAATATATGTATATTTTTGAAAATCCGTTATTTGTTGATTGATTATTGAAAATCTCGACGAAATGAGACCAAAATATTATGTACGAATTCTCCGTTTTTTGGCTAGTTTTGGAGATATAGCCTCCTAAAAAAATGTTTTTGAAAATCCGTTATTTGTTGATTGATTCTTGAACATCTCGGCGAAATGAGACCAAAATATTATGTACGAATTTTCCATTTTTTAGGCTAGTTTAGGAGATATAGACTTCTTAATAAATATTTTTGGAAAATCCGTTATCTGTTGATTGATTCTTCAATATCTCGACGAAATGAGACCAAAGTATTATGTACGAATTTTCCGTTTTTTGGCTAGTTTAGAAGATATATCCTCATTAATAAATCTTTTTGGAAAATCCGTTATCTGTTGATTGATTCTTCAATATCTCGACGAAATGAGACCAAAGTATTATGTACGAATTTTCCGTTTTTTGGCTAGTTTAGTAGATATGGACTCCTTAAAAAATGTTTTTTGAAAATCTGTTATTTGTTGATTGATTCTTGAACATCTCGGCGAAATGAGACCAAAATATTATGTACGAATTTTCCGTTTTTTGGGTAGTTTAGGAGATATAGCCTCCTTAAAATATATTTTGTGAAAATCCCTTATTTGTTGATTGATTCTAGAATATATTGACAAATTAAGACCAAAATAATAAATGTATATTTTTTGAAAATCCGTTATTTGTTGATTGATTCTTGAAAATCTCGACGAAATGAGACCAAATTATTATGTACGAATTTTTCATTTTTTAGGCTAGTTTAGAAGATATAGCCTCCTAAATAAATATTTTTTGAAAATTCGTTATTTGTTGATTGATTCTTGAAAATCTCGACGAAATGAGACCAAATTATTATGTACGAATTTTCCATTTTTTGGCTAGTTTTGGAGATATAGACTCCTAAAAAAATATTTTTTGAAAATCCATTATTTGTTGATTGATTGTCGAAAATCTCGGCGAAATGAGACTAAAATATTATGTACGAATTTTCCGTTATTTGGCTAGTTTAGTAGATATGGACTCCTTAAAAAATGTTTTTTGAAAATCCGTTATTTGTTGATTGATTTTTGAACATCTGGGCGAAATGAGACCAAAATATTATGTACGAATTTTCCGTTTTTTGGCTAGTTTAGGAGATATAGCCTTCTAAAAAAATATTTTTTGAAAATCCATTATTTGTTGATTGATTGTCGAAAATCTCGGCGAAATGAGACTAAAATATTATGTACGAATTTTCCGTTATTTGGCTAGGTTAGTAGATATGGACTCCTTAAAAAATGTTTTTTGAAAATCTGTTATTTGTTGATTGATTCTTGAACATCTCGGCGAAATGAGACCAAAATATTATGTACGAATTTTCCGTTTTTTGGCTAGTTTTGGAGATATAGCCTCCTTAAAATATATTTTGTGAAAATCCCTTATTTGTTGATTGATTCTAGAATATATTGACAAATTAAGACCAAAATAATAGATGTATATTTTTTGAAAATCCGTTATTTGTTGATTGATTCTTGAAAATCTCGACGAAATGAGACCAAATTATTATGTACAAATTTTCCATTTTTTAGGCTAGTTTAGAAGATATAGCCTCCTAAATAAATATTTTTTGAAAATTCGTTATTTGTTGATTTATTCTTGAAAATCTCGACGAAATGAGACCAAATTATTATGTACGAATTTTCCGTTTTTTGGCTAGTTTTGGAGATATAGACTCCTAAAAAAATATTTTTTGAAAATCCATTATTTGTTGATTGATTGTCGAAAATCTCGGCGAAATGAGACTAAAATATTATGTACGAATTTTCCGTTATTTGGCTAGTTTAGTAGATATGGACTCCTTAAAAAATGTTTTTTGAAAATCCGTTATTTGTTGATTGATTTTTGAACATCTCGGCGAAATGAGACCAAAATATTATGTACGAATTCTCCGTTTTTTGGGTAGTTTAGGAGGTAAAGCCTCTTTAAAAAAATGTTTTTTGAAAATACGTTATTTGTTGATTGATTCTTGAACATCTCGGCGAAATGAGACCAAAATATTATGTACGAATTTTAAGTTTTTTGGGTAGTTTAGGAGATATAGCCTCCTTAAAATATATTTTGTGAAAATCCATTATTTGTTGATTGATTGTCGAAAATCTCGGCGAAATGAGACTAAAATATTATGTACGAATTTTCCATTTTTTAGGTTAGTTTAGGAGATATAGACTCCTTAATAAATATTTTTGGAGAATCCGTTATCTGTTGATTGATTTTTCAATATCTCGACGAAATGAGACCAAAATATTAGGTACGAATTTTCCGTTTTTTAGGTTAGTTTAGGAGATATAGACTCCTTAATAAATATTTTTGGAGAATCCGTTATCTGTTGATTGATTTTTCAATATCTCGACGAAATGAGACCAAAATATTAGGTACGAATTTTCCGTTTTTTGGCTAGTTTTGGAGATATAGCCTCTTAAAAAATATTTTTTGAAAATCCGTTATTTGTTGATTGATTCTTGAAAATCTCGACGAAATGAGACCAAATTATTATGTACGAATTTTCCGTTTTTTGGCTAGTTTAGGAGATATAGTCTCCTAAAAAAATATTTTTTGAAAATCCATTATTTGTTGATTGATTGTCGAAAATCTCGGCGAAATGAGACTAAAATATTATGTACGAATTTTCCGTTTTTTGGCTAGTTTAGGAGATATAGCCTCTTAAAACAATATTTTTTGAAAATCCGTTATTTGTTGATTGATTCTTGAAAATCTCGACGAAATGAGACCAAATTATTATGTACGAATTTTCCGTTTTTTGGCTAGTTTAGGAGATATGGACTCCTTAAAAAAGGTTTTTTGAAAATCCGTTATTTGTTGATTGATTCTTGAACATCTCGGCGAAATGAGACCAAAGTATTATGTACGAATTTTCCGTTTTTTGGCTAGTTTAGGAGATATAGTCTCCTAAAAAAATATTTTTTGAAAATCCGTAATTTGTTGATTGATTGTCGAAAATCTCGGCGAAATGAGACTAAAATATTATGTACGAATTTTCCGTTTTTTGGCTAGTTTAGGAGATATAGCCTCCTAAAAAAATATTTTTTGAAAATCCATTATTTGTTGATTGATTGTCGAAAATCTCGGCGAAATGAGACTAAAATATTATGTACGAATTTTCCGTTATTTAGCTAGTTTAGTAGATATGGACTCCTTAAAAAAGGTTTTTTGAAAATCCGTTATTTGTTGATTGATTCTTGAACATCTCGGCGAAATGAGACCAAAGTATTATGTACGAATTTTCCGTTTTTTGGCTAGTTTTGGAGATATAGCCTCTTTAAAAAATATTTTTTGAAAATCCGTTATTTGTTGATTGATTCTTGATTATCTCGGCGAAATGAGACCAAAATATTATGTACGAATTTTCCGTTTTTTGGGTAGTTTAGGAGATATAGCCTCCTTAAAATATATTGTGTGAAAATCCTTTATTTGTTGATTGATTCTAGAATATCTTGACAAATTAAGACCAAAATAATAAATGTATATTTTTTGAAAATCCGATATTTGTTGATTGATTCTTGAAAATCTCGACGAAATGAGACCAATTTATTATGTACGAATTTTCCATTTTTTAGGCTAGTTTAGGAGATATAGACTTCTTAATAAATATTTTTGGAAAATCCGTTACCTGTTGATTGATTTTTCAATATCTCGACGAAATGAGACCAAAATATTAGGTACGAATTTTCCGTTTTTTAGGTTAGTTTAGGAGATATAGACTCCTTAATAAATATTTTTGGAGAATCCGTTATCTGTTGATTGATTTTTCAATATCTCGACGAAATGAGACCAAAATATTAGGTACGAATTTTCCGTTTTTTGGCTAGTTTTGGAGATATAGCCTCTTAAAAAATATTTTTTTAAAAACCGTTATTTGTTGATTGATTCTTGAAAATCTCGACGAAATGAGACCAAATTATTATGTAAGAATTTTCCGTTTTTTGGCTAGTTTAGGAGATATAGCCTCCTAAAAAAATATTTTTTGAAAATCCATTATTTGTTGATTGATTGTCGAAAATCTCGGCGAAATGAGACTAAAATATTATGTACGAATTTTCCGTTATTTAGCTAGTTTAGTAGATATGGACTCCTTAAAAAAGGTTTTTTGAAAATCCGTTATTTGTTGATTGATTCTTGAACATCTCGGCGAAATGAGACCAAAGTATTATGTACGAATTTTCCGTTTTTTGGCTAGTTTTGGAGATATAGCCTCTTTAAAAAATATTTTTGAAAATCCGTTATTTGTTGATTGATTCTTGATTATCTCGGCGAAATGAGACCAAAATATTATGTACGAATTTTCCGTTTTTTGGGTAGTTTAGGAGATATAGCCTCCTTAAAATATATTGTGTGAAAATCCTTTATTTGTTGATTGATTCTAGAATATCTTGACAAATTAAGACCAAAATAATAAATGTATATTTTTTGAAAATCCGATATTTGTTGATTGATTCTTGAAAATCTCGACGAAATGAGACCAATTTATTATGTACGAATTTTCCATTTTTTAGGCTAGTTTAGGAGATATAGACTTCTTAATAAATATTTTTGGAAAATCCGTTATCTGTTGATTGATTTTTCAATATCTCGACGAAATGAGACCAAAATATTAGGTACGAATTTTCCGTTTTTTAGGTTAGTTTAGGAGATATAGACTCCTTAATAAATATTTTTGGAGAATCCGTTATCTGTTGATTGATTTTTCAATATCTCGACGAAATGAGACCAAAATATTAGGTACGAATTTTCCGTTTTTTGGCTAGTTTTGGAGATATAGCCTCTTAAAAAAATATTTTTTGAAAATCCGTTATTTGTTGATTGATTCTTGAAAATCTCGACGAAATGAGACCAAATTATTATGTACGAATTTTCCGTTTTTTGGCTAGTTTAGGAGATATAGCCTCCTAAAAAAATATTTTTTGAAAATCCATTATTTGTTGATTGATTGTCGAAAATCTCGGCGAAATGAGACTAAAATATTATGGACGAATTTTCCGTTTTTTGGCTAGTTTAGGAGATATAGCCTCTTAAAAAAATATTTTTTGAAAATCCGTTATTTGTTGATTGATTGTCGAAAATCTCGGCGAAATGAGACTAAAATATTATGTACGAATTTTCCGTTATTTGGCTAGTTTAGTAGATATAGCCTCCTAAAAAAATATTTTTTGAAAATCCATTATTTGTTGATTGATTGTCGAAAATCTCGGCGAAATGAGACTAAAATATTATGTACGAATTTTCCGTTATTTAGCTAGTTTAGTAGATATGGACTCCTTAAAAAAGGTTTTTTGAAAATCCGTTATTTGTTGATTGATTCTTGAACATCTCGGCGAAATGAGACCAAAGTATTATGTACGAATTTTCCGTTTTTTGGCTAGTTTTGGAGATATAGCCTCTTTAAAAAATATTTTTTGAAAATCCGTTATTTGTTGATTGATTCTTGATTATCTCGGCGAAATGAGACCAAAATATTATGTACGAATTTTCCGTTTTTTGGGTAGTTTAGGAGATATAGCCTCTTAAAAAATATTTTTTGAAAATCCGTTATTTGTTGATTGATTCTTGAAAATCTCGACGAAATGAGACCAAATTATTATGTACGAATTTTCCGTTTTTTGGCTAGTTTAGGAGATATAGCCTCCTAAAAAAATATTTTTTGAAAATCCATTATTTGTTGATTGATTGTCGAAAATCTCGGCGAAATGAGACTAAAATATTATGTACGAATTTTCCGTTTTTTGGCTAGTTTAGGAGATAAAGCCTCTTAAAAAAATATTTTTTGAAAATCCGTTATTTGTTGATTGATTCTTGAAAATCTCGACGAAATGAGACCAAATTATTATGTAAGAATTTTCCGTTTTTTGGCTAGTTTAGGAGATATAGCCTCCTAAAAAAATATTTTTTGAAAATCCATTATTTGTTGATTGATTGTCGAAAATCTCGGCGAAATGAGACTAAAATATTATGTACGAATTTTCCGTTATTTAGCTAGTTTAGTAGATATGGACTCCTTAAAAAGGTTTTTTGAAAATCCGTTATTTGTTGATTGATTCTTGAACATCTCGGCGAAATGAGACCAAAGTATTATGTACGAATTTTCCGTTTTTTGGCTAGTTTTGGAGATATAGCCTCTTTAAAAAATATTTTTTGAAAATCCGTTATTTGTTGATTGATTCTTGATTATCTCGGCGAAATGAGACCAAAATATTATGTACGAATTTTCCGTTTTTTGGGTAGTTTAGGAGATATAGCCTCCTTAAAATATATTGTGTGAAAATCCTTTATTTGTTGATTGATTCTAGAATATCTTGACAAATTAAGACCAAAATAATAAATGTATATTTTTTGAAAATCCGATATTTGTTGATTGATTCTTGAAAATCTCGACGAAATGAGACCAATTTATTATGTACGAATTTTCCATTTTTTAGGCTAGTTTAGGAGATATAGACTTCTTAATAAATATTTTTGAAAAATCCGTTATCTGTTGATTGATTTTTCAATATCTCGACGAAATGAGACCAAAATATTAGGTACGAATTTTCCGTTTTTTAGGTTAGTTTAGGAGATATAGACTCCTTAATAAATATTTTTGGAGAATCCGTTATCTGTTGATTGATTTTTCAATATCTCGACGAAATGAGACCAAAATATTAGGTACGAATTTTCCGTTTTTTGGCTAGTTTTGGAGATATAGCCTCTTAAAAAATATTTTTTGAAAATCCGTTATTTGTTGATTGATTCTTGAAAATCTCGACGAAATGAGACCAAATTATTATGTACGAATTTTCCGTTTTTGGGCTAGTTTAGGAGATATAGCCTCCTAAATAAATATTTTTTGAAAATCCATTATTTGTTGATTAATTGTCGAAAATCTCGGCGAAATGAGACTAAAATATTATGTACGAATTTTCCGTTTTTTGGCTAGTTTAGGAGATATAGCCTCTTAAAAAAATATTTTTTGAAAATCCTTTATTTGTTGATTGATTCTAGAATATCTTGACAAATTAAGACCAAAATAATAAATGTATATTTTTTGAAAATCCGATATTTGTTGATTGATTTTTGAAAATCTCGACGAAATGAGACCAATTTATTATGTACGAATTTTCCTTTTTTTAGGCTAGTTTAGGAGATATAGACTTCTTAATAAATATTTTTGGAAAATCCGTTATCTGTTGATTGATTCTTAAAAATCTTGGCGAAATGAGACCAAAATATTATGTACGAATTTTCCGTTATTTGGCTAGTTTAGGAGATACAGCCTCCTTAATAAATATTTTTGGAAAATCCGTTATCTGTTGATTGATTCTTCAATATCTCGTCGAAATGAGACCAAAGTATTATGTACGAATTTTCCGTTTTTTGGCTAGTTTAGAAGATATAGCCTCCTAAATAAATATTTTTTGAAAATTCGTTATTTGTTGATTGATTCTTGAAAATCTCGACGAAATGAGACCAAAATATTATGTACGAATTCTCCGTTTTTAGGCTAGTTTAGGAGATATAGCCTCCTTAAAATAAATTTTTTGTGAAAATCCCTTATTTGTTGATTGTTTCTGGAATATATTGACAAATTAAGACCAAAATAATAAATGTATATTTTTTGAAAATCCGTTATTTGTTGATTGATTCTTGAAAATCTCGACGAAATGAGACCAAATTATTTGTTGATTGATTCTAGAATATATTGACAAATTAAGACCAATATAATATATGTATATTTTTGAAAATCCGTTATTTGTTGATTGATTATTGAAAATCTCGACGAAATGAGACCAAAATATTATGTAAGAATTCTCCGTTTTTTGACTAGTTTTGGAGATATAGCCTCCTAAAAAAATGTTTTTTGAAAATCCGTTATTTGTTGATTGATTCTTGAACATCTCGGCGAAATGAGACCAAAATATTATGTACGAATTTTCCATTTTTTAGGCTAGTTTAGGAGATATAGACTTCTTAATAAATATTTTTGGAAAATCCGTTATCTGTTGATTGATTCTTCAATATCTCGACGAAATGAGACCAAAGTATTATGTACGAATTTTCCGTTTTTTGGCTAGTTTAGAAGATATATCCTCATTAATAAATATTTTTGGAAAATCCGTTATCTGTTGATTGATTCTTCAATATCTCGACGAAATGAGACCAAAGTATTATGTACGAATTTTCCGTTTTTTGGCTAGTTTAGTAGATATGGACTCCTTAAAAAATGTTTTTTGAAAATCTGTTATTTGTTGATTGATTCTTGAACATCTCGGCGAAATGAGACCAAAATATTATGTACGAATTTTCCGTTTTTTTGCTAGTTTTGGAGATATAGCCTCCTTAAAATATATTTTGTGAAAATCCCTTATTTGTTGATTGATTCTAGAATATATTGACAAATTAAGACCAAAATAATAAATGTATATTTTTTGAAAATCCGTTATTTGTTGATTGATTCTTGAAAATCTCGACGAAATGAGACCAAATTATTATGTACGAATTTTCCGTTTTTTGGCTAGTTTTGGAGATATAGACTCCTAAAAAAATATTTTTTGAAAATCCATTATTTGTTGATTGATTGTCGAAAATCTCGGCGAAATGAGACTAAAATATTATGTACGAATTTTCCGTTATTTGGCTAGTTTAGTAGATATGGACTCCTTAAAAAATGTTTTTTGAAAATCCGTTATTTGTTGATTGATTTTTGAACATCTCGGCGAAATGAGACCAAAATATTATGTACGAATTCTCCGTTTTTTGGGTAGTTTAGGAGGTAAAGCCTCTTTAAAAAAATGTTTTTTGAAAATAAGTTATTTGTTGATTGATTCTTGAACATCTCGGCGAAATGAGACCAAAATATTATGTACGAATTTTAAGTTTTTTGGGTAGTTTAGGAGATATAGCCTCCTTAAAATATATTTTGTGAAAATCCCTTATTTGTTGATTGATTCTAGAATATATTGACAAATTAAGACCAAAATAATAAATATATATTTTTTGAAAATCCGTTATTTGTTGATTGATTCTTGAAAATCTCGACGAAATGAGACCAAATTATTATGTACGAATTTTCCATTTTTTAGGTTAGTTTAGGAGATATAGACTCCTTAATAAATATTTTTGGAAAATCCGTTATCTGTTGATTGATTTTTCAATATCTCGACGAAATGAGACCAAAATATTAGGTACGAATTTTCCGTTTTTTGGCTAGTTTTGGAGATATAGCCTCTTAAAAAAATATTTTTTGAAAATCCGTTATTTGTTGATTGATTCTTGAAAATCTCGACGAAATGAGACCAAATTATTATGTACGAATTTTCCGTTTTTTGGCTAGTTTAGGAGATATAGCCTCCTAAAAAAATGTTTTTTGAAAATCCGTTATTTGTTGATTGATTTTTGAACATCTCGGCGAAATGAGACCAAAATATTATGTACGAACTCTCCGTTTTTTGGGTAGTTTAGGAGGTAAAGCCTCTTTAAAAAAATGTTTTTTGAAAATACGTTATTTGTTGATTGATTCTTGAACATCTCGGCGAAATGAGACCAAAATATTATGTACGAATTTTAAGTTTTTTGGGTAGTTTAGGAGATATAGCCTCCTTAAAATATATTTTGTGAAAATCCCTTATTTGTTGATTGATTCTAGAATATATTGACAAATTAAGACCAAAATAATAAATATATATTTTTTGAAAATCCGTTATTTGTTGATTGATTCTTGAAAATCTCGACGAAATGAGACCAAATTATTATGTACGAATTTTCCATTTTTTAGGTTAGTTTAGGAGATATAGACTCCTTAATAAATATTTTTGGAAAATCCGTTATCTGTTGATTGATTTTTCAATATCTCGACGAAATGAGACCAAAATATTAGGTACGAATTTTCCGTTTTTTGGCTAGTTTAGGAGATATAGCCTCCTAAAAAAATGTTTTTGAAAATCCGTTATTTGTTGATTGATTTTTGAACATCTCGGCGAAATGAGACCAAAATATTATGTACGAATTCTCCGTTTTTTGGGTAGTTTAGGAGGTAAAGCCTCTTTAAAAAAATGTTTTTTGAAAATACGTTATTTGTTGATTGATTCTTGAACATCTCGGCGAAATGAGACCAAAATATTATGTACGAATTTTAAGTTTTTTGGGTAGTTTAGGAGATATAGCCTCCTTAAAATATATTTTGTGAAAATCCCTTATTTGTTGATTGATTCTAGAATATATTGACAAATTAAGACCAAAATAATAAATATATATTTTTGAAAATCCGTTATTTGTTGATTGATTCTTGAAAATCTCGACGAAATGAGACCAAATTATTATGTACGAATTTTCCATTTTTTAGGTTAGTTTAGGAGATATAGACTCCTTAATAAATATTTTTGGAAAATCCGTTATCTGTTGATTGATTTTTCAATATCTCGACGAAATGAGACCAAAATATTAGGTACGAATTTTCCGTTTTTTGGCTAGTTTTGGAGATATAGCCTCTTAAAAAAATATTTTTTGAAAATCCGTTATTTGTTGATTGATTCTTGAAAATCTCGACGAAATGAGACCAAATTATTATGTACGAATTTTCCGTTTTTTGGCTAGTTTAGGAGATATAGCCTCCTAAAAAAATGTTTTTTGAAAATCCGTTATTTGTTGATTGATTTTTGAACATCTCGGCGAAATGAGACCAAAATATTATGTACGAATTCTCCGTTTTTTGGGTAGTTTAGGAGATAAAGCCTCTTTAAAAAATGTTTTTTGAAAATACGCTATTTGTTGATTGATTCTTGAACATCTCGGCGAAATGAGACCAAAATATTATGTACGAATTTTCCGTTTTTTGGGTAGTTTAGGAGATATAGCCTCCTTAAAATATATTTTGTGAAAATCCCTTATTTGTTGATTGATTCTAGAATATATTGACAAATTAAGACCAAAATAATAAATATATATTTTTTGAAAATCCGTTATTTGTTGATTGATTCTTGAAAATCTCGACGAAATGAGACCAAATTATTATGTACGAATTTTCCATTTTTTAGGTTAGTTTAGGAGATATAGACTCCTTAATAAATATTTTTGGAAAATCCGTTATCTGTTGATTGATTTTTCAATATCTCGACGAAATGAGACCAAAATATTAGGTACGAATTTTCCGTTTTTTGGCTAGTTTAGGAGATATAGCCTCCTAAAAAAATGTTTTTTGAAAATCCGTTATTTGTTGATTGATTTTTGAACATCTCGGCGAAATGAGACCAAAATATTATGTACGAATTCTCCGTTTTTTGGGTAGTTTAGGAGGTAAAGCCTCTTTAAAAAAATGTTTTTTGAAAATACGTTATTTGTTGATTGATTCTTGAACATCTCGGCGAAATGAGACCAAAATATTATGTACGAATTTTAAGTTTTTTGGGTAGTTTAGGAGATATAGCCTCCTTAAAATATATTTTGTGAAAATCCCTTATTTGTTGATTGATTCTAGAATATATTGACAAATTAAGACCAAAATAATAAATATATATTTTTTGAAAATCCGTTATTTGTTGATTGATTCTTGAAAATCTCGACGAATTGAGACCAAATTATTATGTACGAATTTTCCATTTTTTAGGTTAGTTTAGGAGATATAGACTCCTTAATAAATATTTTTGGAAAATCCGTTATCTGTTGATTGATTTTTCAATATCTCGACGAAATGAGACCAAAATATTAGGTACGAATTTTCCGTTTTTTGGCTAGTTTTGGAGATATAGCCTCTTAAAAAAATATTTTTTGAAAATCCGTTATTTGTTGATTGATTCTTGAAAATCTCGACGAAATGAGACCAAATTATTATGTACGAATTTTCCGTTTTTTGGCTAGTTTAGGAGATATAGCCTCCTAAAAAAATGTTTTTTGAAAATCCGTTATTTGTTGATTGATTTTTGAACATCTCGGCGAAATGAGACCAAAATATTATGTACGAATTCTCCGTTTTTTGGGTAGTTTAGGAGGTAAAGCCTCTTTAAAAAAATGTTTTTTGAAAATACGTTATTTGTTGATTGATTCTTGAACATCTCGGCGAAATGAGACCAAAATATTATGTACGAATTTTAAGTTTTTTGGGTAGTTTAGGAGATATAGCCTCCTTAAAATATATTTTGTGAAAATCCCTTATTTGTTGATTGATTCTAGAATATATTGACAAATTAAGACCAAAATAATAAATATATATTTTTTGAAAATCCGTTATTTGTTGATTGATTCTTGAAAATCTCGACGAAATGAGACCAAATTATTATGTACGAATTTTCCATTTTTTAGGTTAGTTTAGGAGATATAGCCTCCTAAAAAAATGTTTTTTGAAAATCCGTTATTTGTTGATTGATTTTTGAACATCTCGGCGAAATGAGACCAAAATATTATGTACGAATTCTCCGTTTTTTGGGTAGTTTAGGAGGTAAAGCCTCTTTAAAAAAATGTTTTTTGAAAATACGTTATTTGTTGATTGATTCTTGAACATCTCGGCGAAATGAGACCAAAATATTATGTACGAATTTTAAGTTTTTTGGGTAGTTTAGGAGATATAGCCTCCTTAAAATATATTTTGTGAAAATCCCTTATTTGTTGATTGATTCTAGAATATATTGACAAATTAAGACCAAAATAATAAATATATATTTTTTGAAAATCCGTTATTTGTTGATTGATTCTTGAAAATCTCGACGAATTGAGACCAAATTATTATGTACGAATTTTCCATTTTTTAGGTTAGTTTAGGAGATATAGACTCCTTAATAAATATTTTTGGAAAATCCGTTATCTGTTGATTGATTTTTCAATATCTCGACGAAATGAGACCAAAATATTAGGTACGAATTTTCCGTTTTTTGGCTAGTTTTGGAGATATAGCCTCTTAAAAAATATTTTTTGAAAATCCGATATTTGTTGATTGATTCTTGAAAATCTCGACGAAATGAGACCAAATTATTATGTACGAATTTTCCGTTTTTGGGCTAGTTTAGGAGATATAGCCTCCTAAATAAATATTTTTTGAAAATCCATTATTTGTTGATTAATTGTCGAAAATCTCGGCGAAATGAGACTAAAATATTATGTACGAATTTTCCGTTTTTTGGCTAGTTTAGGAGATATAGCCTCTTAAAAAAATATTTTTTGAAAATCCGTTATTTGTTGATTGGTTCTTGAAAATCTCGACGAAATGAGACCAAATTATTATGTACGAATTTTCCGTTTTTTGTCTAGTTTAGGAGATATAGCCTCCTAAAAAAATATTTTTTGAAAATCCATTATTTGTTGATTGATTGTCGAAAATCTCGGCGAAATGAGACTAAAATATTATGTACGAATTTTCCGTTATTTAGCTAGTTTAGTAGATATGGACTCCTTAAAAAATGTTTTTTGAAAATCCGTTATCTGTTGATTGATTTTTCAATATCTCGACGAAATGAGACCAAAATACTAGGTACGAATTTTCCGTTTTTTGGCTAGTTTTGGAGATATAGCCTCTTAAAAAAATATTTTTTGAAAATCCGTTATTTGTTGATTGGTTCTTGAAAATCTCGACGAAATGAGACCAAATTATTATGTACGAATTTTCCGTTTTTTGTCTAGTTTAGGAGATATAGCCTCCTAAAAAAATATTTTTTGAAAATCCATTATTTGTTGATTGATTGTCGAAAATCTCGGCGAAATGAGACTAAAATATTATGTACGAATTTTCCGTTATTTAGCTAGTTTAGGAGATATAGACTCCTTAATAAATATTTTTGGAAAATCCGTTATCTGTTGATTGATTTTTCAATATCTCGACGAAATGAGACCAAAATACTAGGTACGAATTTTCCGTTTTTTGGCTAGTTTTGGAGATATAGCCTCTTAAAAAATATTTTTTGAAAATCCGTTATTTGTTGATTGATTCTTGAAAATCTCGACGAAATGAGACCAAATTATTATGTACGAATTTTCCGCTTTTTGGCTAGTTTAGGAGATATAGCCTCCTAAAAAAATATTTTTTGAAAATCCATTATTTGTTGATTGATTGTCGAAAATCTCGGCGAAATGAGACTAAAATATTATGTACGAATTTTCCGTTTTTTGGCTAGTTTAGGAGATATAGCCTCTTAAAAAAATATTTTTTGAAAATCCGTTATTTGTTGATTGATTCTTGAAAATCTCGACGAAATGAGACCAAATTATTATGTACGAATTTTCCGTTTTTTGGCTAGTTTAGTAGATATGGACTCCTTAAAAAATGTTTTTTTGAAAATCCGTTATTTGTTGATTGATTCTTGAACATCTCGGCGAAATGAGACCAAAGTATTATCTACGAATTTTTCATTATTATGATTGTTTAGGAGATATAGCCTCCTTAATAAATATTTTTGGAAAATCCGTTATCTGTTTATTGATTCTTCAATATCTCGACGAAATGAGACCAAAAAATATTAGGTACGAATTTTCCGTTTTTTGGCTAGTTTTGGAGATATAGCCTCTTAAAAAATATTTTTTGAAAATCCGTTATTTGTTGAATGATTCTTGAAAATCTCGACGAAATGAGACCAAATTATTATGTACGAATTTTCCGCTTTTTGGCTAGTTTAGGAGATATAGCCTCCTAAAAAAATATTTTTTGAAAATCCATTATTTGTTGATTGATTGTCGAAAATCTCGGCGAAATGAGACTAAAATATTATGTACGAATTTTCCGTTTTTTGGCTAGTTTAGGAGATATAGCCTCCTAAAAAAATATTTTTTGAAAATCCATTATTTGTTGATTGATTGTCGAAAATCTCGGCGAAATGAGACTAAAATATTATGTACGAATTTTCCGTTATTTAGCTAGTTTAGTAGATATGGACTCCTTAAAAAATGTTTTTTTGAAAATCCGTTATTTGTTGATTGATTCTTGAACATCTCGGCGAAATGAGACCAAAGTATTATTTACGAATTTTTCATTATTATGATTGTTTAGGAGATATAGCCTCCTTAATAAATATTTTTGGAAAATCCGTTATCTGTTTATTGATTCTTCAATATATCGACGAAATGAGACCAAAATATTAGGTACGAATTTTCCTTTTTTTGGCTAGTTTTGGAGATATAGCCTCTTTCAAAAATATTTTTTGAAAATCCGTTATTTGTTGATTGATTCTTGAACATCTCGGCGAAATGAGACCAAAATATTATGTACGAATTTTCCGTTTTTGGCTAGTTTAGGAGATATAGCCTCCATAAAATATATTTTGTGAAAATCCGTTATTTGTTGATTGATTGTCGAAAATCTCGGCGAAATGAGACTAAAATATTATGTACGAATTTTCCGTTTTTTGGCTAGTTTAGGAGATATAGCCTCTTAAAAAAATATTTTTTGAAAATCCGTTATTTGTTGATTGATTCTTGAAAATCTCGACGAAATGAGACCAAATTATTATGTACGAATTTTCCGTTTTTTGGCTAGTTTAGGAGATATAGCCTCCTAAAAAAATATTTTTTGAAAATCCATTATTTGTTGATTGATTGTCGAAAATCTCGGCGAAATGAGACTAAAATATTATGTACGAATTTTCCGTTATTTAGCTAGTTTAGTAGATATGGACTCCTTAAAAAACGTTTTTTGAAAATCCGTTATTTGTTGATTGAATCTTGAACATCTCGGCGAAATGAGACCAAAGTATTATTTACGAATTTTTCATTATTATGATTGTTTAGGAGATATAGCCTCCTTAATAAATATTTTTGGAAAATCCGTTATCTGTTTATTGATTCTTCAATATCTCGACGAAATGAGACCAAAATATTATGTACGAATTTTCCGTTTTTTGGCTAGTTTTGGAGATATAGCCTCTTTAAAAAATATTTTTTGAAAATCCGTTATTTGTTGATTGATTCTTGAAAATCTCGACGAAATGAGACCAAATTATTATGTACGAATTTTTCATTTTTTAGGCTAGTTTAGAAGATATAGCCTCCTTAATAAATATTTTTTGAAAATTCGTTATTTGTTGATTGATTCTTGAAAATCTCGACGAAATGAGACCAAATTATTATGTACGAATTTTCTGTTTTTTGGCTAGTTTTGGAGATATAGACTCCTAAAAAAATATTTTTTGAAAATCCATTATTTGTTGATTGATTGTCGAAAATCTCGGCGAAATGAGACTAAAATATTATGTACGAATTTTCCGTTATTTGGCTAGTTTAGTAGATATGGACTCCTTAAAAAATATTTTTTGAAAATCCGTTATTTGTTGATTGATTCTTGAAAATCTCGACGAAATGAGACCAAATTATTATGTACGAATTTTTCATTTTTTAGGCTAGTTTAGAAGATATAGCCTCCTAAATAAATATTTTTTGAAAATTCGTTATTTGTTGATTGATTCTTGAAAATCTCGACGAAATGAGACCAAATTATTTTGTACGAATTTTCCGTTTTTTGGCTAGTTTTGGAGATATAGACTCCTAAAAAAATATTTTTTGAAAATCCATTATTTGTTGATTGATTGTCGAAAATCTCGGCGAAATGAGACTAAAATATTATGTACGAATTTTCCGTTATTTGGCTAGGTTAGTAAACTCCTTAAAAAATGTTTTTTGAAAATCCGTTATTTGTTGATTGATTTTTGAACATCTCGGCGAAATGAGACCAAAATATTATGAACGAATTTTCCGTTTTTTGGCTAGTTTAGGAGATATAGCCTCCTAAAAAAATATTTTTTGAAAATCCATTATTTGTTGATTGATTGTCGAAAATCTCGGCGAAATGAGACTAAAATATTATGTACGAATTTTCCGTTATTTGGCTAGTTTAGTAGATATGGACTCCTTAAAAAATGTTTTTTGAAAATCCGTTATTTGTTGATTGATTTTTGAACATCTCGGCGAAATGAGACCAAAATATTATGTACGAATTCTCCGTTTTTTGGGTAGTTTAGGAGGTAAAGCCTCTTTAAAAAAATGTTTTTTGAAAATACGTTATTTGTTGATTGATTCTTGAAAATCTCGACGAAATGAGACCAAAGTATTATGTACGAATTTTCCGTTTTTTGGCTAGTTTAGGAGATATAGCCTCCTAAAAAAATATTTTTTGAAAATCCATTATTTGTTGATTGATTGTCGAAAATCTCGGCGAAATGAGACTAAAATATTATGTACGAATTTTCCGTTATTTAGCTAGTTTAGTAGATATGGACTCCTTAAAAAATGTTTTTTTGAAAATCCGTTATTTGTTGATTGATTCTTGAACATCTCGGCGAAATGAGACCAAAGTGTTATTTACGAATTTTTCATTATTATGATTGTTTAGGAGATATAGCCTCCTTAATAAATATTTTTGGAAAATCCGTTATCTGTTTATTGATTCTTCAATATCTCGACGAAATGAGACCAAAATATTAGGTACGAATTTTCCGTTTTTGGCTAGTTTTGGAGTTATAGCCTCTTTAAAAAATATTTTTTGAAAATCCGTTATTTGTTGATTGATTCTTGAACATCTCGGCGAAATGAGACCAAAATATTATGTACGAATTTTCGGTTTTTGGCTAGTTTAGGAGATATAGCCTCCTTAAAATATATTTTGTGAAAATCCGTTATTTGTTGATTGATTTTTGAACATCTCGGCGAAATGAGACCAAAATATTATGTACGAATTTTCCGTTTTTTGGCTAGTTTAGGAGATATAGCCTCCTAAAAAAATATTTTTTGAAAATCCATTATTTGTTGATTGATTGTCGAAAATCTCGGCGAAATGAGACTAAAATATTATGTACGAATTTTCCGTTATTTAGCTAGTTTAGTAGATATGGACTCCTTAAAAAATGTTTTTTTGAAAATCCGTTATTTGTTGATTGATTCTTGAACATCTCGGCGAAATGAGACCAAAGTGTTATTTACGAATTTTTCATTATTATGATTGTTTAGGAGATATAGCCTCCTTAATAAATATTTTTGGAAAATCCGTTATCTGTTTATTGATTCTTCAATATCTCGACGAAATGAGACCAAAATATTAGGTACGAATTTTCCGTTTTTGGCTAGTTTTGGAGATATAGCCTCTTTAAAAAATATTTTTTGAAAATCCGTTATTTGTTGATTGATTCTTGAACATCTCGGCGAAATGAGACCAAAGTGTTATTTACGAATTTTTCATTATTATGATTGTTTAGGAGATATAGCCTCCTTAATAAATATTTTTGGAAAATCCGTTATCTGTTTATTGATTCTTCAATATCTCGACGAAATGAGACCAAAATATTAGGTACGAATTTTCCGTTTTTGGCTAGTTTTGGAGATATAGCCTCCTTAATAAATATTTTTGGAAAATCCGTTATCTGTTTATTGATTCTTCAATATCTCGACGAAATGAGACCAAAATATTAGGTACGAATTTTCCGTTTTTGGCTAGTTTTGGAGATATAGCCTCTTTAAAAAATGTTTTTTGAAAATCTGTTATTTGTTGATTGATTCTTGAACATCTCGGCGAAATGAGACCAAAATATTATGTACGAATTTTCCGTTTTTAGGCTAGTTTTGGAGATATAGCCTCCTTAAAATATATTTTGTGAAAATCCCTTATTTGTTGATTGATTCTAGAATATATTGACAAATTAAGACCAAAATAATAAATGTATATTTTTTGAAAATCCGTTATTTGTTGATTGATACTTGAAAATCTCGACGAAATGAGACCAAATTATTATGTACGAATTTTCCATTTTTTAGGCTAGTTTAGAAAATACGAGGGTCGTTTGATAAGTCCGTGACTTTTTGAATAAAATATATTTTTTTCGTCAAAGAAGCGTTTTATTTCTCAACATAATCTCCTTTTAGCTCTATACATTTAGTCCAGCGTTTTTCCAATTTTTTTATTCCTTCCAAATAATAGGTTTTCTCAAGGCCCTCAAAATAGTCGTTTGTTTCTGTGATGACCTCTTCATTTGACCCGAATCTCTTACCGCCGAGCCATTTCTTCATGTTTGGAAACAAAAAATAGTCACAGGGGGCTAAATCTGGAGAATATGCTGGATGGGGTAGCAGTTCGTAGCCCAATTTATGAAATTTTGCCATGCTGACTACACACGTGTGCACCCGTGCATTGTCCTGATGGAACAGCACTTTTTTTCGCCAAATGCGGTCGTTTCTGCTTCAAATCAATATCGAATCTGTCCAAAAGCTCTGAATAATATTCGCCGGTGATCGTTTTACCCTTTTCAAGGTAATCGATGTGAATGATACCTTGTGCATCCCAAAAAACTGTGGCCATGACCTTGTTGGCCGACAGACCCACCTTGGCCTTCTTTGGTGCACGTTCACCCGGAGAAACCCACTGTCTTGATTGTTCTTTGGTCTCTGGTGTGGTGTGGTGGATCCATGTTTCGTCTACGGTAACGAAACGGCGCAAAAATTCGTTTGGATTGCGGTTGAACATCGCCAAACACTCCTTTGAAATGGTCACACGGTTGCGCTTATGGTCGTGTGTGAGCAATCGCGGCACCCATCGCGCGGAAAGCTTTTTCATGTCCAAATATTCATGTAAAATGTGATGTACCCGTTCAGTTGAGATGCCTACAGCCTCAGCTACCTCACGCACTTTCATTCTCCGATCATCCAATATCATTCCATGGATTTTGTCGACGATTTCTGGCATGACGACCTCTTTTGGGCGACCTGAACGTTCGGCATCACTTGTACTGGTACGACCACAACGGAACTCAGTAAACCATTTCTTAACCATTGAAATTGATGGTGCAGAGTCCCCATAATATTTATCAAGTCTTTCCTTGGTTTCGGTGATGGATTTTTTACGCAAAAAATAATGCTTAATTAGCACACGAAATTCACTTTTTTCCATTTTCGTTAAAATTCACGAGATCGTCTGCTTTCAATGCCTATAAAACGCAAACTAAGAAACGCAGCTTTCTCAAAATTTTACAGTCAGCTGTTAATCGATAACTGCTGACAGGAGCAGTGTTGTATTTAGAGCAGGTGCGCGGCAAATACAAAAAGTCACGGACTTATCAAACGACCCTCGTATAGCCTCCTTAATAAATATTTTTTGAAAATTCGTTATTTGTTGATTGATTCTTGAAAATCTCGACGAAATGAGACCAAATTATTATGTACGAATTTTCCGTTTTTTGGCTAGTTTTGGAGATATTATTATTATTATTATTATAGAAGAGGGAGTCTCCCAGCGGAGAAAGCGCGAGGCACTGCGACCAATATGATCTTTTGTACCCAGAATGCTCTCCCTGTCATGACAAAAGCTGCCCTGCTTCCCTAATGAAGCATAACAGATCTTTCGTCGAGGAACGGACAATCTGCTCTGGAGTTGCGATTTCCACGTGCAGATGTGTCCTCCTTGTCCATACCAAGGCCGGACAGTCACATAGAATGTGTTTAGTAGTTTCATCGTCCTCTTTGCAGAGCCTGCACTCCGCGTCCGAGGACAAACGCATTTTTTTGAGGTGGTAGTTCACCAAGTGGTGGCCACTTAGGTAGCCAATAAGGAGATAGAGGTCTCTCCTGGAGAGTAGCTTGGTCCTTCGATCAACTTTGGGATTGGCCTGCCGCATCCCTGGTTGGAAGAACCAGTAGCGTTCAGTCAATCTTCCAGCCCAGGTTTTCACAAGGGAGGAGATAGTAGACCACCCCACGCCACAGAAGGGTTCGGGGCCGAGCAAGGTGGCTGATGACCCAGCCCTCGCTAGTTCGTCCGCCAGCTCATTGCCCTGGAAGCCAGAGTGCCCAGGTACCCAAATTAGGGTGACTTTATTCCTTATTGACAGCCTCTGGAGACAATTCCAGCAGTCAGCCACCATACGCGAGCCTACTCTTTTTGAGGAGAGGGCTAGTATGGCCGCTTGGCTGTCCGAGAAGATGTATATTTTCGCTCCTCTAGTCCCCTTCTCAAGGATAAGACGGCAGCAGAACTCAATGGCGTGAACCTCTGATTGGAAAACTGTGGGCCAGTTGCCCATAGCAATCGAGGTTCTGGAGTTGGGACCATGTATTCCAGCTCCAACCCCCTGTTCAGTCTTTGACCCGTCGGTGTACCAATGTATACCATTTGGGTCTCTGATGGGGTTGCCAGCATCCCAAACCCTGCGGTCCGGGATGAGGGTTCTAAATTTTGCACCAAAGAAGAGTTCCTTGGTCATAGAATCTGATCTAGTGCAGATCTCTAAGCCAGGAATGTCTTTGAGTAGGCTAGCATGCCCAGATTCGGTAGCTAGAAGCCCAGATTGGAGCTTGATTCTAAGAAGGCTCATAGCAGCAGCTTCTTTTATACGGATATGCAGCGGAGTCAGATTCAAAATCGATTCCATTGCTGCAGTGGGACAGGTGCGGAGTGCACCCGTCAAGGAAAGGCAAAGCAGCCTATGCAATTTCGTGCATTTATTGATGGCAGTGACCTGCGTAACCTTGGGCCACCACACAATAGCAGCGTAGGTTACGATCGGTCTTATCATCATCTCATAAAGCCACCTAATGGTGCAGGATTTGAGACCCCATGTTCTACCGAAAAGCCTTCTACATGCCCACATGGCATGAGTGGCCTTTGATAGAGTATTATGCAAGTGGGAGTTCCAGTTTAGTCGCTTATCAAGGGTTACCCCTAGATACTTGACTTCGTTGGAAAGTTCCACAGGAGAGCCGCCAATATGTAATTGACCAATGTCAATAGAGTAACGCTTAGTGAAGGGAACAATGATTGCCTTTTGAGGATTGATGCTAAGACCTACATCATCGCACCATCTACTGACCGTGTTCAGAGCTGATTGCATCAGCTCTGTCACGGTGTTGGCATAGTTCCCGTTCACTACAAGAGCCAGGTCGTCGGCATAGCCAATCGCTTCCACGCCCTGTTCTGCGAGTATGATTAGTAGTTCGTCAACTACTAGGGACCAGAGCAAGGGGGATAGAACCCCTCCCTGGGGACACCCTTTTACCGCACTAATATGGGCGGTCGTTGTGTCCAGGGTAGAGGAGATAGTCCGGTGTTTGAGCATGGCGTCAATCCACCGGATTATGGGACGGGCAATGTTCCTACGCTCAAGCGCAGTAGAGATAGACCCGTAGCCGGTATTATCGAAAGCACCCTCTATATCAAGAAAAGAGCACAGAGCAATGTTCTTTGATACGAAGGCCTTTTCGATCTTACTCACTAATTTGTGGAGAGCGACCTCTGTCGATCTACCGGCTATATACGCGAACTGCGTGGGGTGCAGAGGGTTGTTTTCCTGCAGAGAGCACCGAATGTGCAAGTCTAGGAGCCTTTCCGCAGTCTTAAGCAGAAAGGAGGTAAGGCTGATCGGTCGGTAGGACTTAGGCTGGTCGAGAGGACGATTCCCCTGTTTGGGGATGAATACCACATTGACTCTCCTCCAAGAGTTGGGTATGTGTCCCCACGTGAGACTGGCTCTAAGAAGGCCGACCAGTGGATCAAGGATATGATCCAGACTGTTTTGGAGAAGGGCTGGAAAGATTTGATCACCCCCTGGGGCTTTGAAGGGAGTGAAGGAATCTACAGCCCATTTGACCTTTTCAGGATCAAAGATGGTACCAGATAAACTGGTTCCACGTGAGTCAGGTGACCAGGTGGCGTCAACGTGACTGGATAGATCTGGGTTGGCCACGGAACCTGGGAAGTGAACTTGTAGTAAAAGTTCAAGTGCTTCCCTACGATCTTGAGTGAAAGAGCCATCTGCTCTTTTAAGAAGCCCTATACCATTAGACGATCCTTTGGCTAATACCTTGTGGAGCCTCGCTGCCTCTGGCAGAGATTCTATGCTACCACAGTAGCTGCGCCACGTATCGCGTTTGGAGCGTCTAATGTTCTTATTATAGTTTGTGAGAGCGTCCCTATAGACGTCCCAACTTATACGGTTAGATCTGGCCTTGTTGAAAAGGCTTCTAACCTTCCTTCTTTGAGCAGCCAGCTCTTCGTTCCACCAAGGAACTTTACGGTTGACCGTTAGTGTCTTCCGAACTGAGCTGGCTTCGAAGGACGTAATAAGCACATCTTGGAGCAGGTTGGCAGCAAGTTCTATCTCACTGACAGAGTTAGGATTGCTGATCAACATGTCTGCTTTCAAAGCCACAGAGGCTTTGAAGAGTTCCCAATTTGTCTTTTTAGGACAAAAGGAGTTCTGGCGGATCTCGACTTGGCCAGGAAGGTCGAACCTGATGTGCTGATGGTCCGACAAGGTGGCTTCGTCTGTGACCCGCCAGTTTATAAGCGAACTCGCAATTGAGTTGCTTATTAGGGTGAGATCTAATACCTCTTCCCTAATAGAATTAATAAACGTCGGTTTACATCCGACGTTCGCTATGTCTAAATGACAACACATTAGATAATCGAGGAGAGACTCACCACGTTTGTTGACGTCGCTGCTCCCCCAGATTGTGTGATGGGCATTGGCATCACAGCCAATCACGAGCGGCTTGTTGTGGAGGCGGCAGAATCCCACAAGCCGCTGAACCTCTGCGGGGGTACGTCATCCACATCGCCCGGGAAGTAAGCAGAGGCGATCACCACTTCCCGGACGCCATCTGCAGTGGCTACCTCCATAGCCGTTGCCACCAGGTCTCTGTGGATGAAGTTGGTTAAAGGAAAGTGTCTCACACTGTTATTGATCAGTATAGCAGTGCGAGGGGCACCTCCCATACGGTCATATAATAACTTACATGATCCGCATGATAGTCCACGGACGAGGCCACCTATTAACCATGGCTCTTGGACGAGAGCCAGGTCAATCTCCTCCTTACAGACGACCCTGCACAGGGTGGCTGACGCTCCTCTGGCGTGGTGCAGGTTCGCCTGGAGCACTCTAGTTGCGCTCCGCATCGTCTCTCAGCGCCTTGGTGACAAGGCCACATGCCTTGCCCCCCGAGAGTCGTTGCCTCGGATGCCCTTCGGCAGTCTGGCTGAGCTGCTCGGGGGAGGACGCCTAGCGATCCCAGTCGCGGGAGGTGCCCTTGCGGGTTGTTTTCGCCCAGCGCTGACTGTGGGTCTGGCAGGGGCCAGGAGGCGCCCGCTGCCAGCCACCGGCCTGGTGCGGCCCGTTGAGGGGTTGGGGGCGGAGACCAGAATGGTCGGGGGTTTGGGGATGGGGGCTTTCAGCGCCACTGCGGCCGCAGCACTGGTGGACGCTACCGGTGCGGCAGCCACTGCTGTCGCATAGGTAGGGGCCACCTTTGACGCTTCCGGAGGGGCGCTGGAAGGGGGGGGAATGGTTGGAGAGGGGGATGGGGGACGGGCCGGGGAGGGAGAGGCTCTGGGGACGGAGTTCTTCAGGAGAAGTTTGACTCGTCCAAAGACGAATTTCACCTTCCCGTTGCACTCCGTCAGAGCCTTATACGACTCCTCGTCGACCAACATCGCGAGGTGGGTCGTAGTACCGCTGAGGGTATGCTGGACCACACGCCACAGTTTGGTCGAGAACAGCTCCTCGTTTTGGATACCGAGGTATCGCAAAATATCGGCGGGTGTGAGTCCAGCACTACTGGGGAAATATCCTCTAATGAGGTGAGCTTTGGGGAACTCAGACTCCTCCAGTAGTTTAATGTCAAGGGAGCTGATGGACCTGATGTGTCCAACGGCTCCCCTGACTCATTTCGAGGTATGCAACCCTCGAAACCCGGACTGGCACCCGATGTGGGATGAAGCAGCAGAGCCTTGGCAATGCTTGCTTTCACCGTGGCCACTTGCTCCGGTGAAAGCGGGTTTTTTGAATCAGCCGAAGTGAAGCCCAATTTCACGCTGCTCGACACCTGGCTGAGAGGTGGCTTTGTGGACTCCACATGAGTCTTTTTGGGCTTCTTTGAAGACCCTTGGGGTTCGAGGACGGTATCGTCAGCGCGCGTCCGTTTGGCCTTGGTTTCCACGGGGGGCGCGGTGGCGATAGCCAGAGCTTCTGCTCTGCTCGAACCCTTTGCGAGTGCGGCTTTGAAAAGCCTCTTCTCACGGGTCTTCATCTTCACAAAGGCGTTCTCAGAGTCCAGTCGCAGCCGCTGTATCTGAGAGCCTGCTTCCGTGAGACCTGACCTCTGCGAGGCCACGGAAGCGTCGTCAACGAGGCTGATCAGGTCAGCGTCAGCTTCAGCGTCAGAGGACATCACCTCGACGAGCTGCTGCCGGCCTGAGCAGCTATTGGACGAGAAGTCAGCACTGGCGAACTCATCGTCCAAGGGAGTTCGTGGCCTGTCCGGGTCCCCTAAAGTACCAGGGCCAAGACCCGTGGTATTGGGGGTGGAAGCCAGCAGCCCACTGGCTGCAGTGCTGTTGTTGGGGTCGGCCGTTAAGGCCTCGCCCTGGGTTGATGCTGTCGAAGTCGCATCGGACTTATCTTTTATAAAATTTATATCCATACTTTGGACCCACGAGTAGGCGGGAAGGGAAGGTCACCCACGGCATAGCCCGCGTGCCGTGGGAAGTCTAGATGAAACTGGAGGGCGACAGGTATCCAGAGTCCGCATACTAACGACCGGGCTACCCCCGGCCATGCATCCCTTGGCGTATGCTGTTCCGCCTTGGATTGGGGTGATTTATAGAATCACAATCTTCGCCCAACTACAATTAGTCAGCACCCCTAGCAGAGACATGACCGTGCTAGGGGCCTGCTTCCAGCCGCCCTCACGTGGAGAGTATAGCCGCACTTCCGACAGTAGGAGCAAGGACGGCACGTACCCCAGCCAAAGCTGGGGTTACATGTGATTCCCCTTACTGTCTCTGACGGCTGACGGCTAAAATGGAGATATAGACTCCTAAAAAAATATTTTTTGAAAATCCATTATTTGTTGATTGATTGTCGAAAATCTCGGCGAAATGAGACTAAAATATTATGTACGAATTTTCCGTTATTTGGCTAGTTTAGTAGATATGGACTCCTTAAAAAATGTTTTTTGAAAATCCGTTATTTGTTGATTGATTTTTGAACATCTCGGCGAAATGAGACCAAAATATTATGTACGAATTCTCCGTTTTTTGGGTAGTTTAGGAGGTAAAGCCTCTTTAAAAAAATGTTTTTTGAAAATACGTTATTTGTTGATTGATTCTTGAACATCTCGGCGAAATGAGACCAAAATATTATGTACGAATTTTAAGTTTTTTGGGTAGTTTAGGAGATATAGCCTCCTTAAAATATATTTTGTGAAAATCCCTTATTTGTTGATTGATTCTAGAATATATTGACAAATTAAGACCAAAATAATAAATGTATATTTTTTGAAAATCCGTTATTTGTTGATTGATTCTTGAAAATCTCGACGAAATGAGACCAAATTATTATGTACGAATTTTCCATTTTTTAGGTTAGTTTAGGAGATATAGACTCCTTAATAAATATTTTTGGAAAATCCGTTATCTGTTGATTGATTTTTCAATATCTCGACGAAATGAGACCAAATTATTATGTACGAATTTAACGTTTTTTGGCTAGTTTTGGAGATATAGCCTCTTAAAAAATATTTTTTGAAAATCCGTTATTTGTTGATTGATTCTTGAAAATCTCGACGAAATGAGACCAAATTATTATGTACGAAATATTATGTACGAATTTTCCGTTTTTGGCTAGTTTAGGAGATATAGCCTCCTTAAAATATATTTTGTGAAAATCCCTTATTTGTTGATTGATTCTAGAATATATTGACAAATTAAGACCAAAATAATAAATGTACATTTTTTGAAAATCCGTTATTTGTTGATTGATTCTTGAACATCTCGGCGAAATGAGACCAAACTATTATTTACGAATTTTTCATTATTATGATTGTTTAGGAGATATAGCCTCCTTAATAAATATTTTTGGAAAATCCGTTATCTGTTTATTGATTCTTCAATATCTCGACGAAATGAGACCAAAATATTAGGTACGAATTTTCCGTTTTTGGCTAGTTTAGGAGATATAGCCTCCTTAAAATATATTTTGTGAAAATCCGTTATTTGTTGATTGATTGTCGAAAATCTCGGCGAAATGAGACTAAAATATTATGTACGAATTTTCCGTTTTTTGGCTAGTTTAGTAGATATGGACTCCTTAAAAAACGTTTTTTGAAAATCCGTTATTTGTTGATTGATTCTTGAACATCTCGGCGAAATGAGACCAAAGTATTATTTACGAATTTTTCATTATTATGATTGTTTAGGAGATATAGCCTCCTTAATAAATATTTTTTGAAAATCCGTTATTTGTTGATTGATTCTTGAACATCTCGGCGAAATGAGACCAAAATATTATGTACGAATTTTCCGTTTTTGGCTAGTTTAGGAGATATAGCCTCTTTAAAAAATATTTTTTGAAAATCCATTAATTGTTGATTGATTGTCGAGGCTATACTCTTAAAAAAATATTTTTTGAAAATCCGTTATTTGTTGATTGATTCTTGAAAATCTCGACGAAATGAGACCAAATTATTATGTACGAATTTTCCGTTTTTTGGCTAGTTTAGGAGATATAGCCTCCTAAAAAAATATTTTTTGAAAATCCATTATTTGTTGATTGATTGTCGAAAATCTCGGCGAAATGAGACTAAAATATTATGTACGAATTTTCCGTTATTTAGCTAGTTTAGTAGATATGGACTCCTTAAAAAACGTTTTTTGAAAATCCGTTATTTGTTGATTGATTCTTGAACATCTCGGCGAAATGAGACCAAAGTATTATTTACGAATTTTTCATTATTATGATTGTTTAGGAGATATAGCCTCCTTAATAAATATTTTTTGAAAATCCGTTATTTGTTGATTGATTCTTGAACATCTCGGCGAAATGAGACCAAAATATTATGTACGAATTTTCCGTTTTTGGCTAGTTTAGGAGATATAGCCTCTTTAAAAAATATTTTTTGAAAATCCGTTATTTGTTGATTGATTCTTGAACATCTCGGCGAAATGAGACCAAAATATTATGTACGAATTTTCCGTTTTTGGCTAGTTTAGGAGATATAGCCTCCTTAAAATATATTTTGTGAAAATCCGTTATTTGTTGATTGATTCTAGAATATATTGACAAATTAAGACCAAAATAATATATGTATATTTTTTTAAAATCCGTTATTTGTTGATTGATTCTTGAAAATCTCGACGAAATGAGACCAAATTATTATGTACGAATTTTCCATTTTTAGGCTAGTTTAGGAGATATAGACTCCTTAATAAATATTTTTGGAAAATCCGTTATCTGTTGATTGATTCTTAAAAATCTCGGCGAAATGAGACCAAAGTATTATTTACGAATTTTACATTATTATTATGCTTATTTAGGAGATATAGCCTCCTTAATAAATATATTTGGAAAATCCGTTATCTGTTGATTGATTCTTAAAAATCTCGGCAAAATGAGACTAAAATATTATGTACGATTTTTCCGTTTTTTGGGTAGTTGAGGAGATAAAGCCTCTTTAAAAAAATATTTTTGGAAAATCCGCTATTTGTTGATTGATTTTAGAATATCTTGACGAAATGCGTTCAAAATATTATGTACGAATTTTCCGTTATTTGGCTAGTTTAGGAGATATGGACTCCTTAAAAAATGTTTTTTGAAAATTCGTAATTTGTTGATTGATTCTTGAACATCTCGGCGAAATGAGACCAAAATATTATGGACGAATTTTCCGTTTTTTGGCTAGTTTAGGAGATATAGCCTCCTTAAAATATATTGTGTGAAAATCCCTTATTTGTTGATTGATTCTAGAAAATCTTGACGAAATGAGTTCAAAATATTATGTACGAATTTTCCGTTATTTGGCTAGTTTAGGAGATATGGACTCCTTAAAAAATGTTTTTTGGAAATCCGTTATTTGTTGATTGATTCTTGAACATCTCAGCGAAATGAGACCAAAATATTATGTACGAATTTTCCGTTTTTTGGCTAGTTTAGGAGATATAGCCTCCTTAAAATATATTGTGTGAAAATCCCTTATTTGTTGATTGATTCTAGAATATCTTGACGAAATGAGTTCAAAATATTATGTACGTTTTTTGGTTAGTTTAGTAGATATAGCCTCCTTAAAATATATTTTGTGAAAATCCGTTATTTGTTGATTGATTCTAGAATATTTTGACAAATTAAGACCAAAATAATAAATGTATATTTTTTGAAAATCCGTAATTTGTTGATTGATTCTTGAACATCTCGGCGAAATGAGACCAAAATATTATGTACGAATTTTCCGTTTTTTGGCTAGTTTAGGAGATATAGCCTCCTTAAAATATATTGTGTGAAAATCCCTTATCTGTTGATTGATTCTTGAACATCTCGGCGAAATGAGACCAAAATATTATGTACGAATTTTCCGTTTTTTGGGTAGTTTGGAAGATATAGCCCCTTTAAAATAGATTTTTGGAAAATCCGTTATATGTTGATTGATTCTTAAACATCTCGGCGAAATGAGTCCAAAATATTATATACGAATTTTCCGTTATTTTGCTAGTTTGGAAAATATAGCCTCCTTAAAAAATATTTTTTGAAAATCCGTTATTTGTTGATTGATTCTTGAACATCTCGGCGAAATGAGACAAAAATATTATATACGAATTTTACGTTTTTTGGCTAATTTAGGAGATATAGCCTCCTTAAAATATATTGTGTGAAAATCCCTTATTTGTTGATTGATTCTAGAATATCTTGAAAAATTAAGACCAAAATAATAAATGTATATTTTTTGAAAATCCGATATTTGTTGATTGATTCTTAAAAATCTCGGCGAAATGAGACCAAAATATTATGTACGAATTTTCCGTTATTTGGCTAGTTTAGGAGATACAGCCTCCTTAATAAATATTTTTGGAAAATCCGTTATCTGTTGATTGATTCTTCAATATCTCGACGAAATGGGACCAAAATATTATGTACGAATTTTCCGTTATTTGGCTAGTTTAGGAGATACAGCCTCCTTAATAAATATTTTTGGAAAATCCGTTATCTTTTGATTGATTCTTCAATATCTCGACAAAATGAGACCAAAATATTATGTACGAATTTTCCGTTATTTGGCTAGTTTAGGAGATATGGACTCCTTAAAAAATGTTTTTTGGAAATCCGTTATTTGTTGATTGATTCTTGAACATCTCGGCGAAATGAGACCAAAATATTATGTACGAATTCTCTGTTTTTTGGGTAGTTTAGGAGATAAAGCCTCTTTAAAAAAATGTTTTTTCAAAATACGTTATTTGTTGATTGATTCTTGAACATCTCGGCGAAATGAGACCAAAATATTATGTACGAATTTTCCGTTTTTTGGGTAGTTTAGGAGATATAGCCTCCTTAAAATATATTTTGTGAAAATCCCTTATTTGTTGATTGATTCTAGAATATATTGACAAATTAAGACCAAAAAAATAAATGTACATTTTTTGAAAATCCGTTATTTGTTGATTGATTCTTGAAAATCTCGACGAAATGAGACCAAATTATTAGGTACGAATTTTCCGTTTTTTGGGTAGTTTAAGAGATAAAGCCTCTTTAAAAAAATGTTTTTTGAAAATACGTTATTTGTTGATTGATTCTTGAACATCTCGGCGAAATGAGACCAAAATATTATGTACGAATTTTCCGTTTTTTGGGTAGTTTAGGAGATATAGCCTCCTTAAAATATATTTTGTGAAAATCCCTTATTTGTTGATTGATTCAAGAATATATTGAGAAATTAAGACCAAAATAATAAATGTATATTTTTTGAAAATCCGTTATTTGTTGATTGATTCTTGAAAATCTCGACGAAATGAGACCAAATTATTATGTACGAATTCTCCGTTTTTTGGCTAGTTTAAGATATATAGCCTCCTAAAAAAATATTTTTTGAAAATCCATTATCTGTTGATTGATTCTTCAATATCTCGACGAAATGAGACCAAAATATTAGGTACGAATTTTCCGTTTTTTGGCTAGTTTTGGAGATATAGCCTCTTAAAAAAATATTTTTTGAAAATCCGTTATTTGTTGATTGATTCTTAAAAATCTCGGCGAAATGAGACCAAAATATTATGTACGAATTTTCCGTTATTTGGCTAGTTTAGGAGATACAGCCTCCTTAATAAATATTTTTGGAAAATCCGTTATCTGTTGATTGATTCTTCAATATCTCGACGAAATGAGACCAAAATATTATGTACGAATTTTCCGTTATTTGGCTAGTTTAGGAGATACAGCCTCCTTAATAAATATTTTTGGAAAATCCGTTATCTGTTGATTGATTCTTCAATATCTCGACGAAATGAGACCAAAATATTATGTACGAATTTTCCGTTATTTGGCTAGTTTAGGAGATATAGCCTCCTTAAAATATATTTTGTGAAAATCCGTTATTTGTTGATTGATTCTAGAATATCTTGACAAATAAAGACCAAAATAATATGTGTATATTTTTTGAAAATCCGTTTTTTGGTAATTGATTCTTGAAAATCTCGACGAAATGAGACCAAAATATTATGTACGAATTTTCCATTTTATGGCTAGTTTAGGAGATATAGCCTCCTTCATAAATATTTTTGGAAAATCCGTTGTTTGTTGATTGATTCTTGAACATCTCGGCGAAATGAGACCAAAGTATTATGTACGAATTTTCCGTTTTTTGGGTAGTTTAGGAGATAAAGCCTCTTTTAAAAAATATTTTTGGAAGATCCGTTATTTGTTCATTGATTCTAAAATATCTTGACGAAATGAGTTCAAAATATTATGTACGAATTTTCCGTTATTTGGCTAGTTTAGGAGATATGGACTCCTTAATAAATATTTTTGGAAAATCCGTTGTTTGTTGATTGATTCTTGAACATCTCTGCGAAATGAGACCAAAATATTATGTACGAATTTTCCGTTATTTGGCTAGTTTAGTAGATATGCACTCCTTAAAAAATGTTTTTTGAAAATTCGTTATTTGTTGGTTAATTCTTAAACATCTCGGCGAAATGAGACCAAAATATTATATACGAATTTTCCAATTTTTGGCTAGTTTAGGAGATATAGCCTCCTTAAAATATATTTTGTGAAAATCCCTTATTTGTTGATTGATTCTAGAATATCTTGACAAATAAATACCAAAATAATATGTGTATATTTTTTTTTTTAAATCCGTTATTTGGTAATTGATTCTTGAAAATCTCAACGAAATGAGACCAAAATATTATGTACGAATTTTCCATTTTTTAGGCTAGTTTAGGAGATATAGACTCCTTAATAAATATTTTTGGAATATCCGTTGTTTGTTTATTGATTCTTGAACATCTCTGCGAAATGAGACCAAAATATTATGTACGAATTTTCCGTTATTTGGCTAGTTTAGTAGATATGCACTCCTTAAAAAATGTTTTTTGAAAATTCGTTATTTGTTGATTGATTCTTAAACATCTCGGCGAAATGAGACCAAAATATTATGTACGAATTTTCCGTTTTTTGGGTAGTTTAGGAGATATAGCCTCCTTAAAATATATTTTGTGAAAATCCCTTATTTGTTGATTGATTCAAGAATATATTGAGAAATTAAGACCAAAATAATAAATGTATATTTTTTGAAAATCCGTTATTTGTTGATTGATTCTTGAAAATCTCGACGAAATGAGACCAAATTATTATGTACGAATTCTCCGTTTTTTGGCTAGTTTAAGATATATAGCCTCCTAAAAAAATATTTTTTGAAAATCCATTATCTGTTGATTGATTCTTCAATATCTCGACGAAATGAGACCAAAATATTAGGTACGAATTTTCCGTTTTTTGGCTAGTTTTGGAGATATAGCCTCTTAAAAAAATATTTTTTGAAAATCCGTTATTTGTTGATTGATTCTTAAAAATCTCGGCGAAATGAGACCAAAATATTATGTACGAATTTTCCGTTATTTGGCTAGTTTAGGAGATACAGCCTCCTTAATAAATATTTTTGGAAAATCCGTTATCTGTTGATTGATTCTTCAATATCTCGACGAAATGAGACCAAAATATTATGTACGAATTTTCCGTTATTTGGCTAGTTTAGGAGATACAGCCTCCTTAATAAATATTTTTGGAAAATCCGTTATCTGTTGATTGATTCTTCAATATCTCGACGAAATGAGACCAAAATATTATGTACGAATTTTCCGTTATTTGGCTAGTTTAGGAGATATAGCCTCCTTAAAATATATTTTGTGAAAATCCGTTATTTGTTGATTGATTCTAGAATATCTTGACAAATAAAGACCAAAATAATATGTGTATATTTTTTGAAAATCCGTTTTTTGGTAATTGATTCTTGAAAATCTCGACGAAATGAGACCAAAATATTATGTACGAATTTTCCATTTTATGGCTAGTTTAGGAGATATAGCCTCCTTCATAAATATTTTTGGAAAATCCGTTGTTTGTTGATTGATTCTTGAACATCTCGGCGAAATGAGACCAAAGTATTATGTACGAATTTTCCGTTTTTTGGGTAGTTTAGGAGATAAAGCCTCTTTTAAAAAATATTTTTGGAAGATCCGTTATTTGTTCATTGATTCTAAAATATCTTGACGAAATGAGTTCAAAATATTATGTACGAATTTTCCGTTATTTGGCTAGTTTAGGAGATATGGACTCCTTAATAAATATTTTTGGAAAATCCGTTGTTTGTTGATTGATTCTTGAACATCTCTGCGAAATGAGACCAAAATATTATGTACGAATTTTCCGTTATTTGGCTAGTTTAGTAGATATGCACTCCTTAAAAAATGTTTTTTGAAAATTCGTTATTTGTTGGTTAATTCTTAAACATCTCGGCGAAATGAGACCAAAATATTATATACGAATTTTCCAATTTTTGGCTAGTTTAGGAGATATAGCCTCCTTAAAATATATTTTGTGAAAATCCCTTATTTGTTGATTGATTCTAGAATATCTTGACAAATAAATACCAAAATAATATGTGTATATTTTTTTTTTTAAATCCGTTATTTGGTAATTGATTCTTGAAAATCTCAACGAAATGAGACCAAAATATTATGTACGAATTTTCCATTTTTTAGGCTAGTTTAGGAGATATAGACTCCTTAATAAATATTTTTGGAATATCCGTTGTTTGTTTATTGATTCTTGAACATCTCTGCGAAATGAGACCAAAATATTATGTACGAATTTTCCGTTATTTGGCTAGTTTAGTAGATATGCACTCCTTAAAAAATGTTTTTTGAAAATTCGTTATTTGTTGATTGATTCTTAAACATCTCGGCGAAATGAGACCAAAATATTATGTACGAATTTTCCAATTTTTGGCTAGTTTAGGAGATATAGCCTCCTTAAAATATATTTTGTGAAAATCCCTTATTTGTTGATTGATTCTAGAATATCTTGACAAATAAAGACCAAAATAATATGTGTATATTTTTTGAAAATCCGTTATTTGGTAATTGATTCTTGAAAATCTCGACGAAATGAGACCAAAATATTATGTACGAATTTTCCATATTATGGCTAGTTTAGGAGATATAGACTCCTTAATAAATATTTTTGGAAAATCCGTTGTTTGTTGATTGATTCTTGAACATCTCTGCGAAATGAGACCAAAATATTATGTACGAATTTTCCGTTATTTGGCTAGTTTAGTAGATATGCACTCCTTAAAAAATGTTTTTTGAAAATTCGTTATTTGTTGATTGATTCTTAAACATCTCGGCGAAATGAGACCAAAATATTATGTACGAATTTTCCAATTTTTGGCTAGTTTAGGAGATATAGCCTCCTTAAAATATATTTTGTGAAAATCCCTTATTTGTTGATTGATTCTAGAATATCTTGACAAATAAAGACCAAAATAATATGTGTATATTTTTTGAAAATCCGTTATTTGGTAATTGATTCTTGAAAATCTCGACGAAATGAGACCAAAATATTATGTACGAATTTTCCATATTATGGCTAGTTTAGGAGATATAGACTCCTTAATAAATATTTTTGGAAAATCCGTTGTTTGTTGATTGATTCTTGAACATCTCTGCGAAATGAGACCAAAATATTATGTACGAATTTTCCGTTATTTGGCTAGTTTAGTAGATATGCACTCCTTAAAAAATGTTTTTTGAAAATTCGTTATTTGTTGATTGATTTTTAAACATCTCGGCTTAATGAGACCAAAATATTATGTACGAATTTTCCAATTTTTGGCTAGTTTAGGAGATATAGCCTCCTTAAAATATGTTTTGTGAAAATCCCTTATTTGTTGATTGATTCTAGAATATCTTGACAAATAAAGACCAAAATAATATGTGTATATTTTTTGAAAATCCGTTATTTGGTAATTGATTCTTGAAAATCTCGACGAAATGAGACCAAAATATTATGTACGAATTTTCCATATTATGGCTAGTTTAGGAGATATAGCCTCCTTCATAAATATTTTTGGAAAATCCGTTGTTTCTTGATTGATTCTTGAACATCTCGGCGAAATGAGACCAAAGTATTATGTACGAATTTTCCGTTTTTTGGGTAGTTTAGGAAATAAAGCCTCTTTTAAAAAATATTTTTGGAAGATCCGTTATTTGTTGATTGATTCTAAAATATCTTGACGAAATGAGTTCAAAATATTATGTACGAATTTTCCGTTATTTGGCTAGTTTAGGAGATATGGACTCCTTAAAAAATGTTTTTTGAAAATCCGTTATTTGTTGATTGATTCTTGAACATCTCTGCGAAATGAGACCAAAATATTATGTACGAATTTTCCGTTTTTTGGATAGTTTAGGAGATATAGCCTCCTTAAAATATATTTTGTGAAAATCCGTTATTTGTTGATTGATTCTAGAATATTTTGACAAATTAAGACCAAAATATTATGTACGAATTTTTCGTTTTTTGGGTAGTTTAGAAGATATAGCTTCTTTAAAATAGATTTTTGGAAAATCCGTTATTTGTTGATTGATTCTTGAACATCTCTGCGAAATATGACCAAAATATTATGTACGAATTTTCCGTTTTTTTGGATAGTTTAGGAGATATAGCCTCCTTAAAATATATTTTGTGAAAATCCATTATTTGTTGATTGATTCTAAAATATTTTGACAAATTAAGACCAAAATATTATGTACGAATCTTTCGTTTTTTGGGTAGTTTAGAAGATACAGCCTCTTTAAAATAGATTTTTGGAAAATCCGTTATCTGTTGATTGATTCTTGAACATCTCTGCGAAATGAGACCAAAATATTATGCACGAATTTTCCGTTTTTTGGCTAGTTAAGGAGATATAGCCTCCTTAAAATATATTTTGTGAAAATCCCTTATTTGTTGATTGATTCTAGAATATCTTGACAAATTAAGACCAAAATACTATATGTATATTTTTTGAAAATCCGTTATTTGTTGATTGATTTTTGAAAATCTCGACGAAATGAGACCAAAATATTATGTACGAATTTTCCATTTTTTGGCTAGTTTAGGAGATATATCCTCCTTCATAAATATTTTTGGAAAATCCGTTATCTGTTGATTGATTCTTGAACATCTCTGCGAAATGAGACCAAAATATTATGTACGAATTTTCCGTTATTTGGCTAGTTTAGTAGATATGCACTCCTTAAAAAATGTTTTTTGAAAATTCGTTATTTGTTGATTGATTCTTGAACATCTCAGCGAAATGAGACCAAAATATTATGTACGAATTTTCTGTTTTTTGGGTAGTTTAGGAGATAAAGCCTCTTTAAAAAAATGTATTTTCAAAATACGTTATTTGTTGATTGATTCTTGAACATCTCGGCGAAATGAGACCAAAATATTATGTACGAATTTTCCGTTTTTTGGGTAGTTTAGGAGATATAGCCTCCTTAAAATATATTTTGTGAAAATCCCTTATTTGTTGATTGATTCTAGAATATATTGACAAATTAAGACCAAAATAATAAATGTACATTTTTTGAAAATCCGTTATTTGTTGATTGATTCTTGAAAATCTCGACGAAATGAGACCAAATTATTAGGTACGAATTTTCCGTTTTTTGGCTAGTTTTGGAGATATAGCCTCTTAAAAAAATATTTTTTGAAAATCCGTTATTTGTTGATTGATTCTTGAACATCTCGGCGAAAAGAGACCAAAATATTATGTACGAATTTTCCGTTATTTGGCTAGTTTAGGAGATATGGACTCCTTAAAAAATGTTTTTTGGAAATCCGTTATTTGTTGATTGATTCTTGAACATCTCGGCGAAATGAGACCAAAATATTATGTACGAATTCTCCGTTTTTTGGGTAGTTTAGGAGATAAGGCCTCTTTAAAAAAATGTTTTTTGAAAATACGTTATTTGTTGATTGATTCTTGAACATCTCGGCGAAATGAGACCAAAATATTATGTACGAATTTTCCGTTTTTTGGGTAGTTTAGGAGATATAGCCTCCTTAAAATATATTTTGTGAAAATCCCTTATTTGTTGATTGATTCAAGAATATATTGACAAATTAAGATCAAAATAATAAATGTATATTTTTTGAAAATCCGTTATTTGTTGATTGATTCTTGAAAATCTTGACGAAATGAGACCAAATTATTATGTACGAATTTTCCATTTTTTAGGCTAGTTTAGGAGATATAGACTCCTTAATAAATATTTTTGGAAAATCCGTTATCTGTTGATTGATTCTTCAATATCTCGACGAAATGAGACCAAAATATTAGGTACGAATTTTCCGTTTTTTGGCTAGTTTTGGAGATATAGCCTCTTAAAAAAATATTTTTTGAAAATCCGTTATTTGTTGATTGATTCTTGAAAATCTCGACGAAATGAGACCAAATTATTATGTACGAATTTTCCGTTTTTTGGCTAGTTTAGGAGATATAGCCTCCTAAAAAAATATTTTTTGAAAATCCATTATTTGTTGATTGATTGTCGAAAATCTCGGCGAAATGAGACTAAAATATTATGTACGAATTTAACGTTTTTTGGCTAGTTTAGTAGATATGGACTCCTTAAAAAATGTTTTTTGAAAATCCGTTATTTGTTGATTGATTCTTGAACATCTCGGCGAAATGAGACCAAAGTATTATTTACGAATTTTTCATTATTATGATTGTTTAGGAGATATAGCCTCCTAAAAAAATATATTTGGAAAATCCGTTATCTGTTGATTGATTCTTCAATATCTCGACGAAATGAGACCAAAATATTAGGTACGAATTTTCCGTTTTTAGGCTAGTTTTGGAGATATAGCCTCTTAAAAAAATATTTTTTGAAAATCCGTTATTTGTTGATTGATTCTTGAAAATCTCGACGAAATGAAACCAAATTATTATGTACGAATTTTCCGTTTTTTGGCTAGTTTAGGAGATATAGCCTCCTAAAAAAATATTTTTTGAAAATCCATTATTTGTTGATTGATTGTCGAAAATCTCGGCGAAATGAGACTAAAATATTATGTACGAATTTTCCGTTTTTTGGCTAGTTTAGAAGATATAGCCTCCCAAATAAATATTTTTTGAAAATTCGCTAATTGTTGATGGATTCTTGAAAATCTCGACGAAATGAGACCAAAATATTATGTACGAATTTTCCGTTATTTGGCTAGTTTAGGAGATACAGCCTCCTTAATAAATATTTTTGGAAAATCCGTTATCTGTTGATTGATTCTTCAATATCTCGACGAAATGAGACCAAAATATTATGTACGAATTTTCCGTTATTTGGCTAGTTTAGGAGATATGGACTCCTTAAAAAATGTTTTTTGGAAATCCGTTATTTGTTGATTGATTCTTGAACATCTCGGCGAAATGAGACCAAAATATTATGTACGAATTCTCCGTTTTTTGGGTAGTTTAGGAGATAAAGCCTCTTTAAAAAAATGTTTTTTGAAATTACGTTATTTGTTGATTGATTCTTGAACATCTCGGCGAAATGAGACCAAAATATTATGTACGAATTTTCCGTTTTTTGGGTAGTTTAGGAGATATAGCCTCCTTAAAATATATTTTGTGAAAATCCCTTATTTGTTGATTGATTCAAGAATATATTGACAAATTAAGACCAAAATAATAACTGTATATTTTTTGAAAATCCGTTATTTGTTGATTGATTCTTGAAAATCTCGACGAAATGAGACCAAATTATTATGTACGAATTTTCCGTTTTTTGGCTAGTTTAGGAGATATAGCCTCCTAAAAAAATATTTTTTGAAAATCCATTATTTGTTGATTGATTCAAGAATATATTGACAAATTAAGACCAAAATAATAAATGTATATTTTTTGAAAATCCGTTATTTGTTGATTGATTCTTGAAAATCTCGACGAAATGAGACCAAATTATTATGTACGAATTTTCCATTTTTTAGGCTAGTTTAGGAGATATAGACTCCTTAATAAATATTTTTGGAAAATCCGTTATCTGTTGATTGATTCTTCAATATCTCGACGAAATAAGACCAAAATATTATGTACGAATTTTCCGTTATTTGGCTAGTTTTGGAGATATAGCCTCCTAAAAAAATATTTTTTGAAAATCCATTATTTGTTGATTGATTGTCGAAAATCTCGGCGAAATGAGACCAAATTATTAGGTACGAATTTTCCGTTTTTTGGCCAGTTTAGGAGATATAGCCTCCTAAAAAAATATTTTTTGAAAATCCATTATTTGTTGATTGATTGTCGAAAATCTCGGCGAAATGAGACTAAAATATTATGTACGAATTTTCCGTTATTTGGCTAGTTTAGTAGATATGGACTCCTTAAAAAATGTTTTTTGAAAATCCGTTATTTGTTGATTGATTCTTGAACATCTCGGCGAAATGAGACCAAAGTATTATTTACGAATTTTTCATTATTATGATTGTTTAGGAGATATAGCCTCCTTAATAAATATTTTTGGAAAATCCGTTATCTGTTGATTGATTCTTCAATATCTCGACGAAATGAGACTAAAATATTATGTACGAATTTTCCGTTTTTTGGCTAGTTTAGAAGATATAGCCTCCCAAATAAATATTTTTTGAAAATTCGCTAATTGTTGATGGATTCTTGAAAATCTCGACGAAATGAGACCAAAATATTATGTACGAATTTTCCGTTATTTTGCTAGTTTAGGAGATACAGCCTCCTTAATAAATATTTTTGGAAAATCCGTTATCTTTTGATTGATTCTTCAATATCTCGACGAAATGAGACCAAAATATTATGTACGAATTTTCCGTTATTTGGCTAGTTTAGGAGATATGGACTCCTTAAAAAATGTTTTTTGGAAACCCGTTATTTGTTGATTGATTCTTGAACATCTCGGCGAAATGAGACCAAAATATTATGTACGAATTCTCCGTTTTTTTGGTCGTTTAGGAGATAAAGCCTCTTTAAAAAAATGTTTTTTGAAAATACGTTATTTGTTGATTGATTCTTGAACATCTCGGCGAAATGAGACCAAAATATTATGTACGAATTTTCCGTTTTTTGGGTAGTTTAGGAGATATAGCCTCCTTAAAATATATTTTGTGAAAATCCCTTATTTGTTGATTGATTCAAGAATATATTGACAAATTAAGACCAAAATAATAAATGTATATTTTTTGAAAATCCGTTATTTGTTGATTGGTTCTTGAAAATCTCGACGAAATGAGACCAAATTATTATGTACGAATTTTCCATTTTTTAGGCTAGTTTAGGAGATATAGACTCCTTAATAAATATTTTTGGAAAATCCGTTATCTGTTGATTGATTCTTCAATATCTCGACGAAATGAGACCAAAATATTATGTACGAATTTTCCGTTATTTGGCTAGTTTTGGAGATATAGCCTCTTAAAAAAATATTTTTTGAAAATCCGTTATTTGTTGATTGATTCTTGAAAATCTCGACGAAATGAGACCAAATTATTAGGTACGAATTTTCCGTTTTTTGGCCAGTTTAGGAGATATAGCCTCCTAAAAAAATATTTTTTGAAAATCCATTATTTGTTGATTGATTATCGAAAATCTCGGCGAAATGAGACTAAAATATTATGTACGAATTTTCCGTTTTTTGGCTAGTTTAGGAGATATAGCCTCCTAAAAAAATATTTTTTGAAAATCCATTATTTGTTGATTGATTGTCGAAAATCTCGGCGAAATGAGACTAAAATATTATGTACGAATTTTCCGTTATTTGGCTAGTTTAGTAGATATGGACTCCTTAAAAAATGTTTTTTGAAAATCCGTTATTTGTTGATTGATTCTTGAACATCTCGGCGAAATGAGACCAAATTATTATTTACGAATTTTTCATTATTATGATTGTTTAGGAGATATAGCCTCCTTAATAAATATTTTTGGAAAATCCGTTATCTGTTGATTGATTCTTCAATATCTCGACGAAATGAGACCAAAATATTAGGTACGAATTTTCAGTTTTTAGGCTAGTTTTGGAGATAAAGCCTCTTAAAACAATATTTTTTGAAAATCCGTTATTTGTTGATTGATTCTTGAAAATCTCGACGAAATGAGACCAAATTATTATGTACGAATTTTCCGTTTTTTGGCTAGTTTAGGAGATATAGCCTCCTAAAAAAATATTTTTTGAAAATCCATTATTTGTTGATTGATTGTCGAAAATCTCGGCGAAATGAGACTAAAATATTATGTACGAATTTTCCGTTATTTGGCTAGTTTAGTAGATATGGACTCCTTAAAAAATGTTTTTTGAAAATCCGTTATTTGTTGATTGATTCTTAAAAATCTCGGCGAAATGAGACCAAAATATTATGTACGAATTTTCCGTTATTTGGCTAGTTTAGGAGATACAGCCTCCTTAATAAATATTTTTGGAAAATCCGTTATCTGTTGATTGATTCTTCAATATCTCGGCGAAATGAGACCAAAGTATTATCTACGAATTTTTCATTATTATGCTTGTTTAGGAGATATAGCCTCCTAAAAAAATATTTTTTGAAAATCCGTTATTTGTTGATTGATTCTTGAAAATCTCGACGAAATGAGACCAAATTATTATGTACGAATTTTCCGTTTATTGGCTAGTTTTGGAGATATAGACTCCAAAAAAAATTTTTTTTGAAAATCCATTATTTGTTGATTGATTGTCGAAAATCTCGGCGAAATGAGACTAAAATATTATGTACGAATTTTCCGTTATTTGGCTAGTTTAGTAGATATGGACTCCTTAAAAAATGTTTTTTGAAAATCCGTTATTTGTTGATTGATTCTTAAAAATCTCGGCGAAATGAGACCAAAATATTATGTACGAATTTTCCGTTATTTGGCTAGTTTAGGAGATACAGCCTCCTTAATAAATATTTTTGGAAAATCCGTTATCTGTTGATTGATTCTTCAATATCTCGACGAAATGAGACCAAAATATTAGGTACGAATTTTCAGTTTTTAGGCTAGTTTTGGAGATAAAGCCTCTTAAAAAAATATTTTTTGAAAATCCGTTATTTGTTGATTGATTCTTGAAAATCTCGACGAAATGAGACCAAATTATTATGTACGAATTTTCCGTTTTTGGCTAGTTTAGGAGATATAGCCTCCTAAAAAAATATTTTTTGAAAATCCATTATTTGTTGATTGATTGTCGAAAATCTCGGCGAAATGAGACTAAAATATTATGTACGAATTTTCCGTTATTTGGCTAGTTTAGTAGATATGGGCTCCTTAAAAAATGTTTTTTGAAAATCCGTTATTTGTTGATTGATTCTTAAAAATCTCGGCGAAATGAGACCAAAATATTATGTACGAATTTTCCGTTATTTGGCTAGTTTAGGAGATACAGCCTCCTTAATAAATATTTTTGGAAAATCCGTTATCTGTTGATTGATTCTTCAATATCTCGGCGAAATGAGACCAAAGTATTATCTACGAATTTTTCATTATTATGCTTGTTTAGGAGATATAGCCTCCTAAAAAAATATTTTTTGAAAATCCGTTATTTGTTGATTGATTCTTGAAAATCTCGACGAAATGAGACCAAATTATTATGTACGAATTTTCCGTTTATTGGCTAGTTTTGGAGATATAGACTCCAAAAAAAATATTTTTTGAAAATCCATTATTTGTTGATTGATTGTCGAAAATCTCGGCGAAATGAGACTAAAATATTATGTACGAATTTTCCGTTATTTGGCTAGTTTAGTAGATATGGACTCCTTAAAAAATGTTTTTTGAAAATCCGTTATTTGTTGATTGATTCTTAAAAATCTCGGCGAAATGAGACCAAAATATTATGTACGAATTTTCCGTTATTTGGCTAGTTTTGGAGATAAAGCCTCTTAAAAAAATATTTTTTGAAAATCCGTTATTTGTTGATTGATTCTTGAAAATCTCGACGAAATGAGACCAAATTATTATGTACGAATTTTCCGTTTATTGGCTAGTTTTGGAGATATAGACTCCAAAAAAAATATTTTTTGAAAATCCATTATTTGTTGATTGATTGTCGAAAATCTCGGCGAAATGAGACTAAAATATTATGTACGAATTTTCCGTTATTTGGCTAGTTTAGTAGATATGGACTCCTTAAAAAATGTTTTTTGAAAATCCGTTATTTGTTGATTGATTCTTAAAAATCTCGGCGAAATGAGACCAAAATATTATGTACGAATTTTCCGTTATTTGGCTAGTTTAGGAGATACAGCCTCCTTAATAAATATTTTTGGAAAATCCGTTATCTGTTGATTGATTCTTCAATATCTCGACGAAATGAGACCAAAGTATTATGTACGAATTTTCAGTTTTTAGGCTAGTTTTGGAGATAAAGCCTCTTAAAAAAATATTTTTTGAAAATCCGTTATTTGTTGATTGATTCTTGAAAATCTCGACGAAATGAGACCAAATTATTATGTACGAATTTTCCGTTTTTTGGCTAGTTTAGGAGATATAGCCTCCTAAAAAAATATTTTTTGAAAATCCATTATTTGTTGATTGATTGTCGAAAATCTCGGCGAAATGAGACTAAAATATTATGTACGAATTTTCCGTTATTTGGCTAGTTTAGTAGATATGGACTCCTTAAAAAATGTTTTTTGAAAATCCGTTATTTGTTGATTGATTCTTAAAAATCTCGGCGAAATGAGACCAAAATATTATGTACGAATTTTCCGTTATTTGGCTAGTTTAGGAGATACAGCCTCCTTAATAAATATTTTTGGAAAATCCGTTATCTGTTGATTGATTCTTCAATATCTCGGCGAAATGAGACCAAAGTATTATCTACGAATTTTTCATTATTATGCTTGTTTAGGAGATATAGCCTCCTAAAAAATATTTTTTGAAAATCCGTTATTTGTTGATTGATTCTTGAAAATCTCGACGAAATGAGACCAAATTATTATGTACGAATTTTCCGTTTATTGGCTAGTTTTGGAGATATAGACTCCAAAAAAAATATTTTTGAAAATCCATTATTTGTTGATTGATTGTCGAAAATCTCGGCGAAATGAGACTAAAATATTATGTACGAATTTTCCGTTATTTGGCTAGTTTAGTAGATATGGACTCCTTAAAAAATGTTTTTTGAAAATCCGTTATTTGTTGATTGATTCTTAAAAATCTCGGCGAAATGAGACCAAAATATTATGTACGAATTTTCCGTTATTTGGCTAGTTTAGGAGATACAGCCTCCTTAATAAATATTTTTGGAAAATCCGTTATCTGTTGATTGATTCTTCAATATCTCGACGAAATGAGACCAAAATATTATGTACGAATTTTCCGTTATTTGGCTAGTTTAGGAGATATGGACTCCTTAAAAAATGTTTTTTGGAAATCCGTTATTTGTTGATTGATTCTTGAACATCTCGGCGAAATGAGACCAAAATATTATGTACGAATTCTCCGTTTTTTGGGTAGTTTAGGAGATAAAGCCTCTTTAAAAAAATGTTTTTTGAAAATACGTTATTTGTTGATTGATTCTTGAACATCTCGGCGAAATGAGACCAAAATATTATGTACGAATTTTCCGTTTTTTGGGTAGTTTAGGAGATATAGCCTCCTTAAAATATATTTTGTGAAAATCCCTTATTTGTTGATTGATTCAAGAATATATTGACAAATTAAGACCAAAATAATAAATGTATATTTTTTGAAAATCCGTTATTTGTTGATTGATTCTTGAAAATCTCGACGAAATGAGACCAAATTATTATGTACGAATTTTCCGTTTTTTGGCTAGTTTAGGAGATATAGCCTCCTGAAAAAATATTTTTTGAAAATCCATTATTTGTTGATTGATTGTCGAAAATCTCGGCGAAATGAGACTAAAATATTATGTACGAATTTAACACTTTTTGGCTAGTTTTGGAGATATAGCCTCTTAAAAAATATTTTTTGAAAATCCGTTATTTGTTGATTGATTCTTGAAAATCTCGACGAAATGAGACCAAATTATTATGTACAAATTTTCCGTTTTTTGGCTAGTTTAGGAGATATAGCCTCCTAAAAAAATATTTTTTGAAAATCCATTATTTGTTGATTGATTGTCGAAAATCTCGGCGAAATGAGACTAAAATATTATGTACGAATTTAACGTTTTTTGGCTAGTTTAGGAGATATAGCCTCATAAAAAAATATTTTTTGAAAATCCGTTATTTGTTGATTGATTCTTGAAAATCTCGACGAAATGAGACCAAATTATTATGTACGAATTTTCCGTTTTTTGGCTAGTTTAGGAGATATAGCCTCCTAAAAAAATATTTTTTGAAAATCCATTATTTGTTGATTGATTGTCGAAAATCTCGGCGAAATGAGACTAAAATATTATGTACGAATTTTCCGTTATTTGGCTAGTTTAGTAGATATGGACTCCTTAAAAAATGTTTTTTGAAAATCCGTTATTTGTTGATTGATTCTTGAACATCTCGGCGAAATGAGACCAAAGTATTATTTACGAATTTTTCATTATTATGATTGTTTAGGAGATATAGCCTCCTTAATAAATATTTTTGGAAAATCCGTTATCTGTTGATTGATTCTTCAATATCTCGACGAAATGAGACCAAAATATTAGGTACGAATTTTCAGTTTTTAGGCTAGTTTTGGAGAAAAAGCCTCTTAAAAAAATATTTTCTGAAAATCCGTTATTTGTTGATTGATTCTTGACAATCTCGACGAAATGAGACCAAATTATTATGTACAAATTTTCCGTTTTTTGGCTAGTTTAGGAGATATAGCCTCCTAAAAAAATATTTTTTGAAAATCCATTATTTGTTGATTGATTGTCGAAAATCTCGGCGAAATGAGACTAAAATATTATGTACGAATTTTCCGTTTTTTGGCTAGTTTAGAAGATATAGCCTCCCAAATAAATATTTTTTGAAAATTCGTTATTTGTTGATGGATTCTTGAAAATCTCGACGAAATGAGACCAAAATATTAGGTACGAATTTTCCGTTTTTTGGCTAGTTTAGGAGATATAGCCTCCTAAAAATGTATTTTTTGAAAATCCGTTATTTGTTGATTGATTCTTGAAAATCTCGACGAAATGAGACCAAATTATTATGTACGAATTTTCCGTTTATTGGCTAGTTTTGGAGATATAGACTCCTAAAAAAATATTTTTTGAAAATCCATTATTTGTTGATTGATTGTCGAAAATCTTGGCGAAATGAGACTAAAATATTATGTACGAATTTTCCGTTATTTGGCTAGTTTAGTAGATATGGACTCTTTAAAAAATATTTTTTGAAAATCCGTTATTTGTTCATTGATTCTTGAAAATCTCGACGAAATGAGACCAAATTATTATGTACAAATTTTCCACTTTTTAGGCTAGTTTAGGAGATATAGACTCCTTAATAAATATTTTTGGAAAATCCGTTATCTGTTGATTGATTCTTAAAAATCTCGGCGAAATGAGACCAAAGTATTATCTACGAATTTTTTATTATTATGCTTGTTTAGGAGATATAGCCTCCTTAATAAATATTTTTGGAAAATCCGTTATCTGTTTATTGATTCTTCAATATCTCGACGAAATGAGACCAAAGTATTATGTACGAATTTTCCGTTTTTTGGCTAGTTTAGAAGATATAGCCTCCTAAATAAATATTTTTTGAAAATTCGTTATTTGTTGATTGATTCTTGAAAATCTCGACGAAATGAGACCAAAATATTATGTACGAATTCTCCGTTTTTTGGCTAGTTTAGGAGATAAAGCCTCCTTAAAATAAATTTTTTGTGAAAATCCCTTATTTGTTGATTGATTCTAGAATATATTGACAAATTAAGACCAAAATAATAAATATATATTTTTTGAAAATCCGATATTTGTTGATTGATTCTTGAAAATCTCGACGAAATGAGACCAAATTATTATGTACGAATTTTCCATTTTTTAGGCTAGTTTAGGAGATATAGACTTCTTAATAAATATTTTTGGAAAATCCGTTATCTGTTGATTGATTCTTAAAAATCTCGGCGAAATGAGACCAAAATATTATGTACGAATTTTCCGTTTTTTGGCTAGTTTAGGAGATATAGACTCCTTAATAAATATTTTTGGAAAATCCGTTATCTGTTGATTGATTCTTAAAAATCTCGGCGATATGAGACCAAAGTATTATCTACGAATTTTTCATTATTATGCTTGTTTAGGAGATATAGCCTCCTTAATAAATATTTTTGGAAAATCCGTTATCTGTTGATTGATTCTTGAAAATCTCGACGAAATGAGACCAAATTATTATGTACGAATTTCCCATTTTTTAGGCTAGTTTAGGAGATATAGACTCCTTAATAAATATTTTTGGAAAATCCGTTATCTGTTGATTGATTCTTAAAAATCTCGGCGAAATGAGACCAAAGTATTATCTACGAATTTTTCATTATTATGCTTGTTTAGGAGATATAGCCTCCTTAATAAATATTTTTGGAAAATCCGTTATCTGTTGATTGATTCTTCAATATCTCGACGAAATGAGACCAAAGTATTATGTACGAATTTTCCGTTTTTTGGCTAGTTTAGAAGATATATCCTCCTTAATAAATATTTTTGGAAAATCCGTTATCTGTTGATTGATTCTTCAATATCTCGACGAAATGAGACCAAAGTATTATGTACGAATTTTCCGTTTTTTGGCTAGTTTAGAAGATATAGCCTCCTAAATAAATATTTTTTGAAAATTCGTTATTTGTTGATTGATTCTTGAAAATCTCGACGAAATGAGACCAAAATATTATGTACGAATTCTCCGTTTTTTGGCTAGTTTTGGAGATATAGCCTCCTAAAAAAATATTTTTTGAAAATCCATTATTTGTTGATTGATTGTCGAAAATCTCGGCAAAATGAGACTAAAATATTATGTACGAATTTTCCGTTATTTGGCTAGTTTAGTAGATATGGACTCCTTAAAAAATGTTTTTTGAAAATCCGTTATTTGTTGATTGATTCTTGAACATCTCGGCGAAATGAGATCAAAAAATTATGTACGAATTTTTCATTTTTTAGGCTAGTTTAGGAGATATAGACTTCTTAATAAATATTTTTGGAAAATCCGTTATCTGTTGATTGATTCTTAAAAATCTCGACGAAATGAGACCAAAGTATTATGTACGAATTTTCCGTTTTTTGGCTAGTTTAGAAGATATAGCCTCCTAAATAAATATTTTTTGAAAATTCGTTATTTGTTGATTGATTCTTGAAAATCTCGACGAAATGAGACCAAAATATTATGTACGAATTCTCCGTTTTTTGGCTAGTTTAGGAGATAAAGCCTCCTTAAAATAAATTTTTTGTGAAAATCCCTTATTTGTTGATTGATTCTAGAATATATTGACAAATTAAGACCAAAATAATAAATATATATTTTTTGAAAATCCGATATTTGTTGATTGATTCTTGAAAATCTCGACGAAATGAGACCAAATTATTATGTACGAATTTTCCATTTTTTAGGCTAGTTTAGGAGATATAGACTTCTTAATAAATATTTTTGGAAAATCCGTTATCTGTTGATTGATTCTTAAAAATCTCGGCGAAATGAGACCAAAATATTATGTACGAATTTTCCGTTTTTTGGCTAGTTTAGGAGATATAGACTCCTTAATAAATATTTTTGGAAAATCCGTTATCTGTTGATTGATTCTTAAAAAATCTCGGCGATATGAGACCAAAGTATTATCTACGAATTTTTCATTATTATGCTTGTTTAGGAGATATAGCCTCCTTAATAAATATTTTTGGAAAATCCGTTATCTGTTGATTGATTCTTGAAAATCTCGACGAAATGAGACCAAATTATTATGTACGAATTTCCCATTTTTTAGGCTAGTTTAGGAGATATAGACTCCTTAATAAATATTTTTGGAAAATCCGTTATCTGTTGATTGATTCTTAAAAATCTCGGCGAAATGAGACCAAAGTATTATCTACGAATTTTTCATTATTATGCTTGTTTAGGAGATATAGCCTCCTTAATAAATATTTTTGGAAAATCCGTTATCTGTTGATTGATTCTTCAATATCTCGACGAAATGAGACCAAAGTATTATGTACGAATTTTCCGTTTTTTGGCTAGTTTAGAAGATATATCCTCCTTAATAAATATTTTTGGAAAATCCGTTATCTGTTGATTGATTCTTCAATATCTCGACGAAATGAGACCAAAGTATTATGTACGAATTTTCCGTTTTTTGGCTAGTTTAGAAGATATAGCCTCCTAAATAAATATTTTTTGAAAATTCGTTATTTGTTGATTGATTCTTGAAAATCTCGACGAAATGAGACCAAAATATTATGTACGAATTCTCCGTTTTTTGGCTAGTTTTGGAGATATAGCCTCCTAAAAAAATATTTTTTGAAAATCCATTATTTGTTGATTGATTGTCGAAAATCTCGGCAAAATGAGACTAAAATATTATGTACGAATTTTCCGTTATTTGGCTAGTTTAGTAGATATGGACTCCTTAAAAAATGTTTTTTGAAAATCCGTTATTTGTTGATTGATTCTTGAACATCTCGGCGAAATGAGACCAAAAAATTATGTACGAATTTTTCATTTTTTAGGCTAGTTTAGGAGATATAGACTTCTTAATAAATATTTTTGGAAAATCCGTTATCTGTTGATTGATTCTTAAAAATCTCGACGAAATGAGACCAAAGTATTATGTACGAATTTTCCGTTTTTTGGCTAGTTTAGAAGATATAGCCTCCTAAATAAATATTTTTTGAAAATTCGTTATTTGTTGATTGATTCTTGAAAATCTCGACGAAATGAGACCAAAATATTATGTACGAATTCTCCGTTTTTTAGGCTAGTTTAGGAGATATAGACTCCTTAATAAATATTTTTGGAAAATCCGTTATCTGTTGATTGATTCTTAGAAATCTCGGCGAAATGAGACCAAAGTATTATCCACGAATTTTTTATTATTATGCTTGTTTAGGAGATATAGCCTCCTTAATAAATATTTTTGGAAAATCCGTTATCTGTTTATTGATTCTTCAATATCTCGACGAAATGAGACCAAAGTATTATGTACGAATTTTCCGTTTTTTGGCTAGTTTAGAAGATATAGCCTCCTAAATAAATATTTTTTGAAAATTCGTTATTTGTTGATTGATTCTTGAAAATCTCGACGAAATGAGACCAAAATATTATGTACGAATTCTCCGTTTTTTGGCTAGTTTAGGAGATAAAGCCTCCTTAAAATAAATTTTTTGTGAAAATCCCTTATTTGTTGATTGATTCTAGAATATATTGACAAATTAAGACCAAAATAATAAATATATATTTTTGAAAATCCGATATTTGTTGATTGATTCTTGAAAATCTCGACGAAATGAGACCAAATTATTATGTACGAATTTTCCATTTTTTAGGCTAGTTTAGGAGATATAGACTTCTAAATAAATATTTTTGGAAAATCCGTTATCTGTTGATTGATTCTTAAAAATCTCGGCGAAATGAGACCAAAATATTATGTACGAATTTTCCGTTTTTTGGCTAGTTTAGGAGATATAGACTCCTTAATAAATATTTTTGGAAAATCCGTTATCTGTTGATTGATTCTTAAAAATCTCGGCGAAATGAGACCAAAGTATTATCTACGAATTTTTCATTATTATGCTTGTTTAGGAGATATAGCCTCCTTAATAAATATTTTTGGAAAATCCGTTATCTGTTGATTGATTCTTGAAAATCTCGACGAAATGAGACTAAATTATTATGTACGAATTTCCCATTTTTTAGGCTAGTTTAGGAGATATAGACTCCTTAATAAATATTTTTGGAAAATCCGTTATCTGTTGATTGATTCTTAAAAATCTCGGCGAAATGAGACCAAAGTATTATCTACGAATTTTTCATTATTATGCTTGTTTAGGAGATATAGCCTCCATAATAAATATTTTTGGAAAATCCGTTATCTGTTGATTGATTCTTCAATATCTCGACGATATGAGACCAAAGTATTATGTACGAATTTTCCGTTTTTTGGCTAGTTTAGAAGATATATCCTCCTTAATAAATATTTTTGGAAAATCCGTTATCTGTTGATTGATTCTTCAATATCTCGACGAAATGAGACCAAAGTATTATGTACGAATTTTCCGTTTTTTGGCTAGTTTAGAAGATATAGCCTCCTAAATAAATATTTTTTGAAAATTCGTTATTTGTTGATTGATTCTTGAAAATCTCGACGAAATGAGACCAAAATATTATGTACGAATTCTCCGTTTTTTGGCTAGTTTTGGAGATATAGCCTCCTAAAAAAATATTTTTTGAAAATCCATTATTTGTTGATTGATTGTCGAAAATCTCGGCAAAATGAGACTAAAATATTATGTACGAACTTTCCGTTATTTGGCTAGTTTAGTAGATATGGACTCCTTAAAAAATGTTTTTTGAAAATCCGTTATTTGTTGATTGATTCTTGAACATCTCGGCGAAATGAGACCAAAAAATTATGTACGAATTTTTCATTTTTTAGGCTAGTTTAGGAGATATAGACTTCTTAATAAATATTTTTGGAAAATCCGTTATCTGTTGATTGATTCTTAAAAATCTCGGCGAAATGAGACCAAATTATTATGTACGAATTTTCCATTTTTTAGGCTAGTTAAGGTGATATAGACTTCTTAATAAATATTTTTGGAAAATCCGTTATCTGTTGATTGATTCTTAAAAATCTCGGCGAAATGAGATCAAATTATTATGTACGAATTTTCCATTTTTTAGGCTAGTTTAGGAGATATAGACTTCTTAATAAATATTTTTGGAAAATCCGTTATCTGTTGATTGATTCTTGAAAATCTCGACGAAATGAGACCAAATTATTATGTACGAATTTTCCGTTTTTTGGCTAGTTTAGAAGATATAGCCTCCTAAATAAATATTTTTTGAAAATTCGTTATTTGTTGATTGATTCTTGAAAATCTCGACGAAATGAGACCAAAATATTATGTACGAATTCTCCGTTTTTTGGCTAGTTTAGGAGATATAGCCTCCTTAAAATAAATTTTTTGTGAAAATCCCTTATTTGTTGATTGATTCTAGAATATATTGACAAATTAAGACCAAAATACTAAATGTATATTTTTTGAAAATCCGTTATTTGTTGATTGATTCTTGAAAATCTCGACGAAATGAGACCAAATTGTTATGTACGAATTTTCCATTTTTTAGGCTAGTTTAGGAGATATAGACTCCTTAATAAATATTTTTGGAAAATCCGTTATCTGTTGATTGATTCTTAAAAATCTCGGCGAAATGAGACCAAAGTATTATTTACGAATTTTTCATTATTATGATTGTTTAGGAGATATAGCCTCCTTAATAAATATTTTTGGAAAATCCGTTATCTGTTGATTGATTCTTCAATATCTCGACGAAATGAGACCAAAATATTAGGTACGAATTTTCCGTTTTTTGGCTAGTTTAGAAGATATATCCTCATTAATAAATATTTTTGGTAAATCCGTTATCTGTTGATTGATTCTTCAATATCTCGACGAAATGAGACCAAAGTATTATGTACGAATTTTCCGTTTTTTGGCTAGTTTAGAAGATATAGCCTCCTAAATAAATATTTTTTGAAAATTCGTTATTTGTTGATTGATTCTTGAAAATCTCGACGAAATGAGACCAAAATATTATGTACGAATTCTCCGTTTTTTGGCTAGTTTAGGAGATAAAGCCTCCTTAAAATAAATTTTTTGTGAAAATCCCTTATTTGTTGATTGATTCTAGAAAATATTGACAAATTAAGACCAAAATAATAAATATATATTTTTTGAAAATCCGATATTTGTTGATTGATTCTTGAAAATCTCGACGAAATGAGACCAAATTATTATGTACGAATTTTCCGTTTTTTGGCTAGTTTAGGAGATATAGACTCCTTAATAAATATTTTTGGAAAATCCGTTATCTGTTGATTGATTCTTAAAAATCTCGGCGAAATGAGACCAAAGTATTATCTAAGAATTTTTCATTATTATGCTTGTTTAGGAGATATAGCCTCCTTAATAAATATTTTTGGAAAATCCGTTATCTGTTGATTGATTCTTAAAAATCTCGGCGAAATGAGACCAAAATATTATGTACGAATTTTCCGTTTTTTGGCTAGTTTAGGAGATATAGACTCCTTAATAAATATTTTTGGAAAATCCGTTATCTGTTGATTGATTCTTAAAAATCTCGGCGAAATGAGACCAAAGTATTATCTACGAATTTTTCATTATTATGCTTGTTTAGGAGATATAGCCTCCTTAATAAATATTTTTGGAAAATCCGTTATCTGTTGATTGATTCTTGAAAATCTCGACGAAATGAGACCAAATTATTATGTACGAATTTTCCATTTTTTAGGCTAGTTTAGGAGATATAGACTCCTTAATAAATATTTTTGGAAAATCCGTTATCTGTTGATTGATTCTTAAAAATCTCGGCGAAATGAGACCAAAGTATTATCTACGAATTTTTCATTATTATGCTTGTTTAGGAGATATAGCCTCCTTAATAAATATTTTTGGAAAATCCGTTATCTGTTGATTGATTCTTCAATATCTCGACGAAATGAGACCAAAGTATTATGTACGAATTTTCCGTTTTTTGGCTAGTTTAGAAGATATATCCTCCTTAATAAATATTTTTGGAAAATCCGTTATCTGTTGATTGATTCTTCAATATCTCGACGAAATGAGACCAAAGTATTATGTACGAATTTTCCGTTTTTTGGCTAGTTTAGAAGATATAGCCTCCTAAATAAATATTTTTTGAAAATTCGTTATTTGTTGATTGATTCTTGAAAATCTCGACGAAATGAGACCAAAATATTATGTACGAATTCTCCGTTTTTTGGCTAGTTTTGGAGATATATCCTCCTAAAAAAATATTTTTTGAAAATCCATTATTTGTTGATTGATTGTCGAAAATCTCGGCGAAATGAGACTAAAATATTATGTACGAATTTTCAGTTATTTGGGTAGTTTAGTAGATATGGACTCCTTAAAAAATGTTTTTTGAAAATCCGTTATTTGTTGATTGATTCTTGAACATCTCGGCGAAATGAGACCAAAAAATTATGTACGAATTTTCCATTTTTTAGGCTAGTTTAGGAGATATAGACTCCTTAATATATATTTTTGGAAAATCCTTTATCTGTTGATTGATTCTTAAAAATCTCGGCGAAATGAGACCAAAGTATTATTTACGAATTTTTCATTATTATGATTGTTTAGGAGATATAGCCTCCTTAATAAATATTTTTGGAAAATCCGTTATCTGTTGATTGATTCTTCAATATCTCGACGAAATGAGACCAAAATATTAGGTACGAATTTTCCGTTTTTTTGGCTAGTTTAGAAGATATATCCTCATTAATAAATATTTTTGGTAAATCCGTTATCTGTTGATTGATTCTTCAATATCTCGACGAAATGAGACCAAAGTATTATGTACGAATTTTCCGTTTTTTGGCTAGTTTAGAAGATATAGCCTCCTAAATAAATATTTTTTGAAAATTCGTTATTTGTTGATTGATTCTTGAAAATCTCGACGAAATGAGACCAAAATATTATGTACGAATTCTCCGTTTTTTGGCTAGTTTAGGAGATAAAGCCTCCTTAAAATAAATTTTTTGTGAAAATCCCTTATTTGTTGATTGATTCTAGAATATATTGACAAATTAAGACCAAAATAATAAATATATATTTTTTGAAAATCCGATATTTGTTGATTGATTCTTGAAAATCTCGACGAAATGAGACCAAATTATTATGTACGAATTTTCCATTTTTTAGGCTAGTTTAGGAGATATAGACTTCTTAATAAATATTTTTGGAAAATCCGTTATCTGTTGATTGATTCTTAAAAATCTCGGCGAAATGAGACCAAAATATTATGTACGAATTTTCCGATTTTGGCTAGTTTAGGAGATATAGACTCCTTAATAAATATTTTTGGAAAATCCGTTATCTGTTGATTGATTCTTAAAAATCTCGGCGAAATGAGACCAAAATATTATCTACGAATTTTTCATTATTATGCTTGTTTAGGAGATATAGCCTCCTTAATAAATATTTTTGGAAAATCCGTTATCTGTTGATTGATTCTTGAAAATCTCGACGAAATGAGACCAAATTATTATGTACGAATTTTCCATTTTTTAGGCTAGTTTAGGAGATATAGACTCCTTAATAAATATTTTTGGAAAATCCGTTATCTGTTGATTGATTCTTAAAAATCTCGGCGAAATGAGACCAAAGTATTATCTACGAATTTTTCATTATTATGCTTGTTTAGGAGATATAGCCTCCTTAATAAATATTTTTGGAAAATCCGTTATCTGTTGATTGATTCTTCAATATCTCGACGAAATGAGACCAAAGTATTATGTACGAATTTTCCGTTTTTTGGCTAGTTTAGAAGATATATCCTCCTTAATAAATATTTTTGGAAAATCCGTTATCTGTTGATTGATTCTTCAATATCTCGACGAAATGAGACCAAAGTATTATGTACGAATTTTCCGTTTTTTGGCTAGTTTAGAAGATATAGCCTCCTAAATAAATATTTTTTGAAAATTCGTTATTTGTTGATTGATTCTTGAAAATCTCGACGAAATGAGACCAAAATATTATGTACGAATTCTCCGTTTTTTGGCTAGTTTTGGAGATATAGCCTCCTAAAAAAATATTTTTTTAAAAAAATCCATTATTTGTTGATTGATTGTCGAAAATCTCGGCGAAATGAGACTAAAATATTATGTACGAATTTTCAGTTATTTGGGTAGTTTAGTAGATATGGACTCCTTAAAAAATGTTTTTTGAAAATCCGTTATTTGTTGATTGATTCTTGAACATCTCGGCGAAATGAGACCAAAAAATTATGTACGAATTTTCCATTTTTTAGGCTAGTTTAGGAGATATAGACTCCTTAATAAATATTTTTGGAAAATCCGTTATCTGTTGATTGATTCTTAAAAATCTCGGCGAAATGAGACCAAAGTATTATTTACGAATTTTTCATTATTATGATTGTTTAGGAGATATAGCCTCCTTAATAAATATTTTTGGAAAATCCGTTATCTGTTGATTGATTCTTCAATATCTCGACGAAATGAGACCAAAATATTAGGTACGAATTTTCCGTTTTTTGGCTAGTTTAGAAGATATATCCTCATTAATAAATATTTTTGGTAAATCCGTTATCGGTTGATTGATTCTTCAATATCTCGACGAAATGAGACCAAAGTATTATGTACGAATTTTCCGTTTTTTGGCTAGTTTAGAAGATATAGCCTCCTTAATAAATATTTTTTGAAAATTCTTTATTTGTTGATTGATTCTTGAAAATCTCGACGAAATGAGACCAAAATATTATGTACGAATTCTCCGTTTTTTGGCTAGTTTAGGAGATAAAGCCTCCTTAAAATAAATTTTTTGTGAAAATCCCTTATTTGTTGATTGATTCTAGAATATATTGACAAATTAAGACCAAAATAATAAATATATATTTTTTGAAAATCCGATATTTGTTGATTGATTCTTGAAAATCTCGACGAAATGAGACCAAATTATTATGTACGAATTTTCCATTTTTTAGGCTAGTTTAGGAGATATAGACTTCTTAATAAATATTTTTGGAAAATCCGTTATCTGTTGATTGATTCTTAAAAATCTCGGCGAAATGAGACCAAAATATTATGTACGAATTTTCCGATTTTGGCTAGTTTAGGAGATATAGACTCCTTAATAAATATTTTTGGAAAATCCGTTATCTGTTGATTGATTCTTAAAAATCTCGGCGAAATGAGACCAAAGTATTATCTACGAATTTTTCATTATTATGCTTGTTTAGGAGATATAGCCTCCTTAATAAATATTTTTGGAAAATCCGTTATCTGTTGATTGATTCTTGAAAATCTCGACGAAATGAGACCAAATTATTATGTACGAATTTTCCATTTTTTAGGCTAGTTTAGGAGATATAGACTCCTTAATAAATATTTTTGGAAAATCCGTTATCTGTTGATTGATTCTTAAAAATCTCGGCGAAATGAGACCAAAGTATTATCTACGAATTTTTCATTATTATGCTTGTTTAGGAGATATAGCCTCCTTAATAAATATTTTTGGAAAATCCGTTATCTGTTGATTGATTCTTCAATATCTCGACGAAATGAGACCAAAGTATTATGTACGAATTTTCCGTTTTTTGGCTAGTTTAGAAGATATATCCTCCTTAATAAATATTTTTGGAAAATCCGTTATCTGTTGATTGATTCTTCAATATCTCGACGAAATGAGACCAAAGTATTATGTACGAATTTTCCGTTTTTTGGCTAGTTTAGAAGATATAGCCTCCTAAATAAATATTTTTGAAAATTCGTTATTTGTTGATTGATTCTTGAAAATCTCGACGAAATGAGACCAAAATATTATGTACGAATTCTCCGTTTTTTGGCTAGTTTTGGAGATATAGCCTCCTAAAAAAATATTTTTTTAAAAAAATCCATTATTTGTTGATTGATTGTCGAAAATCTCGGCGAAATGAGACTAAAATATTATGTACGAATTTTCAGTTATTTGGGTAGTTTAGTAGATATGGACTCCTTAAAAAATGTTTTTTGAAAATCCGTTATTTGTTGATTGATTCTTGAACATCTCGGCGAAATGAGACCAAAAAATTATGTACGAATTTTCCATTTTTTAGGCTAGTTTAGGAGATATAGACTCCTTAATAAATATTTTTGGAAAATCCGTTATCTGTTGATTGATTCTTAAAAATCTCGGCGAAATGAGACCAAAGTATTATTTACGAATTTTTCATTATTATGATTGTTTAGGAGATATAGCCTCCTTAATAAATATTTTTGGAAAATCCGTTATCTGTTGATTGATTCTTCAATATCTCGACGAAATGAGACCAAAATATTAGGTACGAATTTTCCGTTTTTTGGCTAGTTTAGAAGATATATCCTCATTAATAAATATTTTTGGTAAATCCGTTATCTGTTGATTGATTCTTCAATATCTCGACGAAATGAGACCAAAGTATTATGTACGAATTTTCCGTTTTTTGGCTAGTTTAGAAGATATAGCCTCCTAAATAAATATTTTTTGAAAATTCGTTATTTGTTGATTGATTCTTGAAAATCTCGACGAAATGAGACCAAAATATTATGTACGAATTCTCCGTTTTTTGGCTAGTTTAGGAGATAAAGCCTCCTTAAAATAAATTTTTGTGAAAATCCTTTATTTGTTGATTGATTCTAGAATATATTGACAAATTAAGACCAAAATAATAAATATATATTTTTTGAAAATCCGATATTTGTTGATTGATTCTTGAAAATCTCGACGAAATGAGACCAAATTATTATGTACGAATTTTCCATTTTTTAGGCTAGTTTAGGAGATATAGACTTCTTAATAAATATTTTTGGAAAATCCGTTATCTGTTGATTGATTCTTAAAAATCTCGGCGAAATGAGACCAAAATATTATGTACGAATTTTCCGATTTTGGCTAGTTTAGGAGATATAGACTCCTTAATAAATATTTTTGGAAAATCCGTTATCTGTTGATTGATTCTTAAAAATCTCGGCGAAATGAGACCAAAGTATTATCTACGAATTTTTCATTATTATGCTTGTTTAGGAGATATAGCCTCCTTAATAAATATTTTTGGAAAATCCGTTATCTGTTGATTGATTCTTGAAAATCTCGACGAAATGAGACCAAATTATTATGTACGAATTTTCCATTTTTTAGGCTAGTTTAGGAGATATAGACTCCTTAATAAATATTTTTGGAAAATCCGTTATCTGTTGATTGATTCTTAAAAATCTCGGCGAAATGAGACCAAAGTATTATCTACGAATTTTTCATTATTATGCTTGTTTAGGAGATATAGCCTCCTTAATAAATATTTTTGGAAAATCCGTTATCTGATGATTGATTCTTCAATATCTCGACGAAATGAGACCAAAATATTAGGTACGAATTTTCCGTTTTTTGGCTAGTTTAGAAGATATATCCTCATTAATAAATATTTTTGGTAAATCCGTTATCTGTTGATTGATTCTTCAATATCTCGACGAAATGAGACCAAAGTATTATGTACGAATTTTCCGTTTTTTGGCTAGTTTAGAAGATATAGCCTCCTAAATAAATATTTTTTGAAAATTCGTTATTTGTTGATTGATTCTTGAAAATCTCGACGAAATGAGACCAAAATATTATGTACGAATTCTCCGTTTTTTGGAAAGTTTAGGAGATAAAGCCTCCTTAAAATAAATTTTTTGTGAAAATCCCTTATTTGTTGATTGATTCTAGAATATATTGACAAATTAAGACCAAAATAATAAATATATATTTTTTGAAAATCCGATATTTGTTGATTGATTCTTGAAAATCTCGACGAAATGAGACCAAATTATTATGTACGAATTTTCCATTTTTTAGGCTAGTTTAGGAGATATAGACTTCTTAATAAATATTTTTGGAAAATCCGTTATCTGTTGATTGATTCTTAAAAATCTCGGCGAAATGAGACCAAAATATTATGTACGAATTTTCCGATTTTGGCTAGTTTAGGAGATATAGACTCCTTAATAAATATTTTTGGAAAATCCGTTATCTGTTGATTGATTCTTAAAAATCTCGGCGAAATGAGACCAAAGTATTATCTACGAATTTTTCATTATTATGCTTGTTTAGGAGATATAGCCTCCTTAATAAATATTTTTGGAAAATCCGTTATCTGTTGATTGATTCTTGAAAATCTCGACGAAATGAGACCAAATTATTATGTACGAATTTTCCATTTTTTAGGCTAGTTTAGGAGATATAGACTCCTTAATAAATATTTTTGGAAAATCCGTTATCTGTTGATTGATTCTTAAAAATCTCGGCGAAATGAGACCAAAGTATTATCTACGAATTTTTCATTATTATGCTTGTTTAGGAGATATAGCCTCCTTAATAAATATTTTTGGAAAATCCGTTATCTGTTGATTGATTCTTGAAAATCTCGACGAAATGAGACCAAATTATTATGTACGAATTTTCCATTTTTTAGGCTAGTTTAGAAGATATATCCTCCTTAATAAATATTTTTGGAAAATCCGTTATCTGTTGATTGATTCTTCAATATCTCGACGAAATGAGACCAAAGTATTATGTACGAATTTTCCGTTTTTTGGCTAGTTTAGAAGATATAGCCTCCTAAATAAATATTTTTTGAAAATTCGTTATTTGTTGATTGATTCTTGAAAATCTCGACGAAATGAGACCAAAATATTATGTACGAATTCTCCGTTTTTTGGCTAGTTTTGGAGATATAGCCTCCTAAAAAATATTTTTTGAAAATCCATTATTTGTTGATTGATTGTCGAAAATCTCGGCGAAATGAGACTAAAATATTATGTACGAATTTTCAGTTATTTGGGTAGTTTAGTAGATATGGACTCCTTAAAAAATGTTTTTTGAAAATCCGTTATTTTTTGATTGATTCTTGAACATCTCGGCGAAATGAGACCAAAAAATTATGTACGAATTTTCCATTTTTTAGGCTAGTTTAGGAGATATAGACTCCTTAATAAATATTTTTGGAAAATCCGTTATCTGTTGATTGATTCTTAAAAATCTCGGCGAAATGAGACCAAAGTATTATCTACGAATTTTTCATTATTATGATTGTTTAGGAGATATAGACTCCTTAATAAATATTTTTGGAAAATCCGTTATCTGTTGATTGATTCTTAAAAATCTCGGCGAAATGAGACCAAAGTATTATCTACGAATTTTTCATTATTATGCTTGTTTAGGAGATATAGCCTCCTTAATAAATATTTTTGGAAAATCCGTTATCTGTTGATTGATTCTTCAATATCTCGACGAAATGAGACCAAAGTATTATGTACGAATTTTCCGTTTTTTGGCTAGTTTAGAAGATATATCCTCCTTAATAAATATTTTTGGAAAATCCGTTATCTGTTGATTGATTCTTCAATATCTCGACGAAATGAGACCAAAGTATTATGTACGAATTTTCCGTTTTTTGGCTAGTTTAGAAGATATAGCCTCCTAAATAAATATTTTTTGAAAATTCGTTATTTGTTGATTGATTCTTGAAAATCTCGACGAAATGAGACCAAAATATTATGTACGAATTCTCCGTTTTTTGGCTAGTTTTGGAGATATAGCCTCCTAAAAAAATATTTTTTGAAAATCCATTATTTGTTGATTGATTGTCGAAAATCTCGGCGAAATGAGACTAAAATATTATGTACGAATTTTCAGTTATTTGGGTAGTTTAGTAGATATGGACTCCTTAAAAAATGTTTTTTGAAAATCCGATATTTGTTGATTGATTCTTGAAAATCTCGACGAAATGAGACCAAAGTATTATCTACGAATTTTTCATTATTATGCTTGTTTAGGAGATATAGCCTCCTTTATAAATATTTTTGGAAAATCCGTTATCTGTTGATTGATTCTTCAATATCTCGACGAAATGAGACCAAAGTATTATGTACGAATTTTCCGTTTTTTGGCTAGTTTAGAAGATATATCCTCCTTAATAAATATTTTTGGAAAATCCGTTATCTGTTGATTGATTCTTCAATATCTCGACGAAATGAGACCAAAGTATTATGTACGAATTTTCCGTTTTTTGGCTAGTTTAGAAGATATAGCCTCCTAAATAAATATTTTTGAAAATTCGTTATTTGTTGATTGATTCTTGAAAATCTCGACGAAATGAGACCAAAATATTATGTACGAATTCTCCGTTTTTTGGCTAGTTTTGGAGATATAGCCTCCTAAAAAAATATTTTTTGAAAATCCATTATTTGTTGATTGATTGTCGAAAATCTCGGCGAAATGAGACTAAAATATTATGTACGAATTTTCAGTTATTTGGGTAGTTTAGTAGATATGGACTCCTTAAAAAATGTTTTTTGAAAATCCGATATTTGTTGATTGATTCTTGAAAATCTCGACGAAATGAGACCAAATTATTATGTACGAATTTTCCATTTTTTAGGCTAGTTTAGGAGATATAGACTTCTTAATAAATATTTTTGGAAAATCCGTTATCTGTTGATTGATTCTTAAAAATCTCGGCGAAATGAGACCAAAGTATTATCTACGAATTTTTCATTATTATGCTAGTTTAGGAGATATAGACTCCTTAATAAATATTTTTGGAAAATCCGTTATCTGTTGATTGATTCTTAAAAATCTCGGCGAAATGAGACCAAAGTATTATCTACGAATTTTTCATTATTATGATTGTTTAGGAGATATAGCCTCCTTAATAAATATTTTTGGAAAATCCGTTATCTGTTGATTGATTCTTCAATATCTCGACGAAATGAGACCAAAATATTAGGTACGAATTTTCCGTTTTTTGGCTAGTTTAGAAGATATATCCTCATTAATAAATATTTTTGGTAAATCCGTTATCTGTTGATTGATTCTTCAATATCTCGACGAAATGAGACCAAAGTATTATGTACGAATTTTCCGTTTTTTGGCTAGTTTAGAAGATATAGCCTCCTAAATAAATATTTTTTGAAAATTCGTTATTTGTTGATTGATTCTTGAAAATCTCGACGAAATGAGACCAAAATATTATGTACGAATTCTCCGTTTTTTGGCTAGTTTAGGAGATAAAGCCTCCTTAAAATAAATTTTTGTGAAAATCCCTTATTTGTTGATTGATTCTAGAATATATTGACAAATTAAGACCAAAATAATAAATATATATTTTTTGAAAATCCGATATTTGTTGATTGATTCTTGAAAATCTCGACGAAATGAGACCAAATTATTATGTACGAATTTTCCATTTTTTAGGCTAGTTTAGGAGATATAGACTTCTTAATAAATATTTTTGGAAAATCCGTTATCTGTTGATTGATTCTTAAAAATCTCGGCGAAATGAGACCAAAATATTATGTACGAATTTTCCGATTTTGGCTAGTTTAGGAGATATAGACTCCTTAATAAATATTTTTGGAAAATCCGTTATCTGTTGATTGATTCTTAAAAATCTCGGCGAAATGAGACCAAAGTATTATCTACGAATTTTTCATTATTATGCTTGTTTAGGAGATATAGCCTCCTTAATAAATATTTTTGGAAAATCCGTTATCTGTTGATTGATTCTTGAAAATCTCGACGAAATGAGACCAAATTATTATGTACGAATTTTCCATTTTTTAGGCTAGTTTAGGAGATATAGACTCCTTAATAAATATTTTTGGAAAATCCGTTATCTGTTGATTGATTCTTAAAAATCTCGGCGAAATGAGACCAAAGTATTATCTACGAATTTTTCATTATTATGCTTGTTTAGGAGATATAGCCTCCTTAATAAATATTTTTGGAAAATCCGTTATCTGTTGATTGATTCTTCAATATCTCGACGAAATGAGACCAAAATATTAGGTACGAATTTTCCGTTTTTTGGCTAGTTTAGAAGATATATCCTCATTAATAAATATTTTTGGTAAATCCGTTATCTGTTGATTGATTCTTCAATATCTCGACGAAATGAGACCAAAGTATTATGTACGAATTTTCCGTTTTTTGGCTAGTTTAGAAGATATAGCCTCCTAAATAAATATTTTTTGAAAATTCGTTATTTGTTGATTGATTCTTGAAAATCTCGACGAAATGAGACCAAAATATTATGTACGAATTCTCCGTTTTTTGGAAAGTTTAGGAGATAAAGCCTCCTTAAAATAAATTTTTTGTGAAAATCCCTTATTTGTTGATTGATTCTAGAATATATTGACAAATTAAGACCAAAATAATAAATATATATTTTTTGAAAATCCGATATTTGTTGATTGATTCTTGAAAATCTCGACGAAATGAGACCAAATTATTATGTACGAATTTTCCATTTTTTAGGCTAGTTTAGGAGATATAGACTTCTTAATAAATATTTTTGGAAAATCCGTTATCTGTTGATTGATTCTTAAAAATCTCGGCGAAATGAGACCAAAATATTATGTACGAATTTTCCGATTTTGGCTAGTTTAGGAGATATAGACTCCTTAATAAATATTTTTGGAAAATCCGTTATCTGTTGATTGATTCTTAAAAATCTCGGCGAAATGAGACCAAAGTATTATCTACGAATTTTTCATTATTATGCTTGTTTAGGAGATATAGCCTCCTTAATAAATATTTTTGGAAAATCCGTTATCTGTTGATTGATTCTTAAAAATCTGGGCGAAATGAGACCAAAATATTATGTACGAATTTTCCGATTTTGGCTAGTTTAGGAGATATAGACTCCTTAATAAATATTTTTGGAAAATCCGTTATCTGTTGATTGATTCTTAAAAATCTCGGCGAAATGAGACCAAAGTATTATCTACGAATTTTTCATTATTATGCTTGTTTAGGAGATATAGCCTCCTTAATAAATATTTTTGGAAAATCCGTTATCTGTTGATTGATTCTTGAAAATCTCGACGAAATGAGACCAAATTATTATGTACGAATTTTCCATTTTTTAGGCTAGTTTAGAAGATATATCCTCCTTAATAAATATTTTTGGAAAATCCGTTATCTGTTGATTGATTCTTCAATATCTCGACGAAATGAGACCAAAGTATTATGTACGAATTTTCCGTTTTTTGGCTAGTTTAGAAGATATAGCCTCCTAAATAAATATTTTTTGAAAATTCGTTATTTGTTGATTGATTCTTGAAAATCTCGACGAAATGAGACCAAAATATTATGTACGAATTCTCCGTTTTTTGGCTAGTTTTGGAGATATAGCCTCCTAAAAAAATATTTTTTGAAAATCCATTATTTGTTGATTGATTGTCGAAAATCTCGGCGAAATGAGACTAAAATATTATGTACGAATTTTCAGTTATTTGGGTAGTTTAGTAGATATGGACTCCTTAAAAAATGTTTTTTGAAAATCCGTTATTTTTTGATTGATTCTTGAACATCTCGGCGAAATGAGACCAAAAAATTATGTACGAATTTTCCATTTTTTAGGCTAGTTTAGGAGATATAGACTCCTTAATAAATATTTTTGGAAAATCCGTTATCTGTTGATTGATTCTTAAAAATCTCGGCGAAATGAGACCAAAGTATTATCTACGAATTTTTCATTATTATGATTGTTTAGGAGATATAGCCTCCTTAATAAATATTTTTGGAAAATCCGTTATCTGTTGATTGATTCTTCAATATCTCGACGAAATGAGACCAAAGTATTATGTACGAATTTTCCGTTTTTTGGCTAGTTTAGAAGATATAGCCTCCTAAATAAATATTTTTTGAAAATTCGTTATTTGTTGATTGATTCTTGAAAATCTCGACGAAATGAGACCAAAATATTATGTACGAATTCTCCGTTTTTTGGCTAGTTTTGGAGATATAGCCTCCTAAAAAAATATTTTTTGAAAATCCATTATTTGTTGATTGATTGTCGAAAATCTCGGCGAAATGAGACTAAAATATTATGTACGAATTTTCAGTTATTTGGGTAGTTTAGTAGATATGGACTCCTTAAAAAATGTTTTTTGAAAATCCGTTATCTGTTGATTGATTCTTGAAAATCTCGACGAAATGAGACCAAATTATTATGTACGAATTTTCCATTTTTTAGGCTAGTTTAGGAGATATAGACTCCTTAATAAATATTTTTGGAAAATCCGTTATCTGTTGATTGATTCTTAAAAATCTCGGCGAAATGAGACCAAAGTATTATCTACGAATTTTTCATTATTATGCTTGTTTAGGAGATATAGCCTCCTTAATAAATATTTTTGGAAAATCCGTTATCTGTTGATTGATTCTTCAATATCTCGACGAAATGAGACCAAAGTATTATGTACGAATTTTCCGTTTTTTGGCTAGTTTAGAAGATATATCCTCCTTAATAAATATTTTTGGAAAATCCGTTATCTGTTGATTGATTCTTCAATATCTCGACGAAATGAGACCAAAGTATTATGTACGAATTTTCCGTTTTTTGGCTAGTTTAGAAGATATAGCCTCCTAAATAAATATTTTTGAAAATTCGTTATTTGTTGATTGATTCTTGAAAATCTCGACGAAATGAGACCAAAATATTATGTACGAATTCTCCGTTTTTTGGCTAGTTTTGGAGATATAGCCTCCTAAAAAAATATTTTTTGAAAATCCATTATTTGTTGATTGATTGTCGAAAATCTCGGCGAAATGAGACTAAAATATTATGTACGAATTTTCAGTTATTTGGGTAGTTTAGTAGATATGGACTCCTTAAAAAATGTTTTTTGAAAATCCGTTATTTTTTGATTGATTCTTGAACATCTCGGCGAAATGAGACCAAAAAATTATGTACGAATTTTCCATTTTTTAGGCTAGTTTAGGAGATATAGACTCCTTAATAAATATTTTTGGAAAATCCGTTATCTGTTGATTGATTCTTAAAAATCTCGGCGAAATGAGACCAAAGTATTATTTACGAATTTTTCATTATTATGATTGTTTAGGAGATATAGCCTCCTTAATAAATATTTTTGGAAAATCCGTTATCTGTTGATTGATTCTTCAATATCTCGACGAAATGAGACCAAAGTATTATGTACGAATTTTCCGTTTTTTGGCTAGTTTAGAAGATATAGCCTCCTAAATAAATATTTTTTGAAAATTCGTTATTTGTTGATTGATTCTTGAAAATCTCGACGAAATGAGACCAAAATATTATGTACGAATTCTCCGTTTTTTGGCTAGTTTAGGAGATAAAGCCTCCTTAAAATAAATTTTTTGTGAAAATCCCTTATTTGTTGATTGATTCTAGAATATATTGACAAATTAAGACCAAAATAATAAATATATATTTTTTGAAAATCCGATATTTGTTGATTGATTCTTGAAAATCTCGACGAAATGAGACCAAATTATTATGTACGAATTTTCCATTTTTTAGGCTAGTTTAGGAGATATAGACTTCTTAATAAATATTTTTGGAAAATCCGTTATCTGTTGATTGATTCTTAAAAATCTCGGCGAAATGAGACCAAAATATTATGTACGAATTTTCCGATTTTGGCTAGTTTAGGAGATATAGACTCCTTAATAAATATTTTTGGAAAATCCGTTATCTGTTGATTGATTCTTAAAAATCTCGGCGAAATGAGACCAAAGTATTATCTACGAATTTTTCATTATTATGCTTGTTTAGGAGATATAGCCTCCTTAATAAATATTTTTGGAAAATCCGTTATCTGTTGATTGATTCTTGAAAATCTCGACGAAATGAGACCAAATTATTATGTACGAATTTTCCATTTTTTAGGCTAGTTTAGGAGATATACGAGGGTCGTTTGATAAGTCCGTGACTTTTTGAATAAAATATATTTTTTTCGTCAAAGAAGCGTTTTATTTCTCAACATAATCTCCTTTTAGCTCTATACATTTAGTCCAGCGTTTTTCCAATTTTTTTATTCCTTCCAAATAATAGGTTTTCTCAAGGCCTTCAAAATAGTCGTTTGTTTCTGTGATGACCTCTTCATTTGACCCGAATCTCTTACCGCCGAGCCATTTCTTCATGTTTGGAAACAAAAAATAGTCACAGGGGGCTAAATCTGGAGAATATGCTGGATGGGGTAGCAGTTCGTAGCCCAATTTATGAAATTTTGCCATGCTGACTACACACGTGTGCACCCGTGCATTGTCCTGATGGAACAGCACTTTTTTTCGCCAAATGCGGTCGTTTCTGCTTCAAATCAATATCGAATCTGTCCAAAAGCTCTGAATAATATTCGCCGGTGATCGTTTTACCCTTTTCAAGGTAATCGATGTGAATGATACCTTGTGCATCCCAAAAAACTGTGGCCATGACCTTGTTGGCCGACAGACCCACCTTGGCCTTCTTTGGTGCACGTTCACCCGGAGAAACCCACTGTCTTGATTGTTCTTTGGTCTCTGGTGTGGTGTGGTGGATCCATGTTTCGTCTACGGTAACGAAACGGCGCAAAAATTCGTTTGGATTGCGGTTGAACATCGCCAAACACTCCTTTGAAATGGTCACACGGTTGCGCTTATGGTCGTGTGTGAGCAATCGCGGCACCCATCGCGCGGAAAGCTTTTTCATGTCCAAATATTCATGTAAAATGTGATGTACCCGTTCAGTTGAGATGCCTACAGCCTCAGCTACCTCACGCACTTTCATTCTCCGATCATCCAATATCATTCCATGGATTTTGTCGACGATTTCTGGCATGACGACCTCTTTTGGGCGACCTGAACGTTCGGCATCACTTGTACTGGTACGACCACAACGGAACTCAGTAAACCATTTCTTAACCATTGAAATTGATGGTGCAGAGTCCCCATAATATTTATCAAGTCTTTCCTTGGTTTCGGTGATGGATTTTTTACGCAAAAAATAATGCTTAATTAGCACACGAAATTCACTTTTTTCCATTTTCGTTAAAATTCACGAGATCGTCTGCTTTCAATGCCTATAAAACGCAAACTAAGAAACGCAGCTTTCTCAAAATTTTACAGTCAGCTGTTAATCGATAACTGCTGACAGGAGCAGTGTTGTATTTAGAGCAGGTGCGCGGCAAATACAAAAAGTCACGGACTTATCAAACGACCCTCGTAGACTCCTTAATAAATATTTTTGGAAAATCCGTTATCTGTTGATTGATTCTTAAAAATCTCGGCGAAATGAGACCAAAGTATTATCTACGAATTTTTCATTATTATGCTTGTTTAGGAGATATAGCCTCCTTAATAAATATTTTTGGAAAATCCGTTATCTGTTGATTGATTCTTCAATATCTCGACGAAATGAGACCAAAGTATTATGTACGAATTTTCCGTTTTTTGGCTAGTTTAGAAGATATATCCTCCTTAATAAAAATTTTTGGAAAATCCGTTATCTGTTGATTGATTCTTCAATATCTCGACGAAATGAGACCAAAGTATTATGTACGAATTTTCCGTTTTTTGGCTAGTTTAGAAGATATAGCCTCCTAAATCAATATTTTTTGAAAATTCGTTATTTGTTGATTGATTCTTGAAAATCTCGACGAAATGAGACCAAAATATTATGTACGAATTCTCCGTTTTTTGGCTAGTTTTGGAGATATAGCCTCCTAAAAAAATATTTTTTGAAAATCCATTATTTGTTGATTGATTGTCGAAAATCTCGGCGAAATGAGACTAAAATATTATGTACGAATTTTCAGTTATTTGGGTAGTTTAGTAGATATGGACTCCTTAAAAAATGTTTTTTGAAAATCCGTTATTTTTTGATTGATTCTTGAACATCTCGGCGAAATGAGACCAAAAAATTATGTACGAATTTTCCATTTTTTAGGCTAGTTTAGGAGATATAGACTCCTTAATAAATATTTTTGGAAAATCCGTTATCTGTTGATTGATTCTTAAAAATCTCGGCGAAATGAGACCAAAGTATTATTTACGAATTTTTCATTATTATGATTGTTTAGGAGATATAGCCTCCTTAATAAATATTTTTGGAAAATCCGTTATCTGTTGATTGATTCTTCAATATCTCGACGAAATGAGACCAAAATATTAGGTACGAATTTTCCGTTTTTTGGCTAGTTTAGAAGATATATCCTCATTAATAAATATTTTTGGTAAATCCGTTATCTGTTGATTGATTCTTCAATATCTCGACGAAATGAGACCAAAGTATTATGTACGAATTTTCCGTTTTTTGGCTAGTTTAGAAGATATAGCCTCCTAAATAAATATTTTTTGAAAATTCGTTATTTGTTGATTGATTCTTGAAAATCTCGACGAAATGAAACCAAAATATTATGTACGAATTCTCCGTTTTTTGGCTAGTTTAGGATATAAAGCCTCCTTAAAATAAATTTTTTGTGAAAATCCCTTATTTGTTGATTGATTCTAGAATATATTGACAAATTAAGACCAAAATAATAAATATATATTTTTTGAAAATCCGATATTTGTTGATTGATTCTTGAAAATCTCGACGAAATGAGACCAAATTATTATGTACGAATTTTCCATTTTTTAGGCTAGTTTAGGAGATATAGACTTCTTAATAAATATTTTTGGAAAATCCGTTATCTGTTGATTGATTCTTAAAAATCTCGGCGAAATGAGACCAAAATATTATGTACGAATTTTCCGATTTTGGCTAGTTTAGGAGATATAGACTCCTTAATAAATATTTTTGGAAAATCCGTTATCTGTTGATTAATTCTTAAAAATCTCGGCGAAATGAGACCAAAGTATTATCTACGAATTTTTCATTATTATGCTTGTTTAGGAGATATAGCCTCCTTAATAAATATTTTTGGAAAATCCGTTATCTGTTGATTGATTCTTGAAAATCTCGACGAAATGAGACCAAATTATTATGTACGAATTTTCCATTTTTTAGGCTAGTTTAGGAGATATAGACTCCTTAATAAATATTTTTGGAAAATCCGTTATCTGTTGATTGATTCTTAAAAATCTCGGCGAAATGAGACCAAAGTATTATCTACGAATTTTTCATTATTATGCTTGTTTAGGAGATATAGCCTCCTTAATAAATATTTTTGGAAAATCCGTTATCTGTTGATTGATTCTTGAAAATCTCGACGAAATGAGACCAAAGTATTATGTACGAATTTTCCGTTTTTTGGCTAGTTTAGAAGATATAGCCTCCTAAATAAATATTTTTTGAAAATTCGTTATTTGTTGATTGATTCTTGAAAATCTCGACGAAATGAGACCAAAATATTATGTACGAATTCTCCGTTTTTTGGCTAGTTTTGGAGATATAGCCTCCTAAAAAAATATTTTTTGAAAATCCATTATTTGTTGATTGATTGTCGAAAATCTCGGCGAAATGAGACTAAAATATTATGTACGAATTTTCAGTTATTTGGGTAGTTTAGTAGATATGGACTCCTTAAAAAATGTTTTTTGAAAATCCGTTATTTGTTGATTGATTCTTGAACATCTCGGCGAAATGAGACCAAAAAATTATGTACGAATTTTCCATTTTTTAGGCTAGTTTAGGAGATATAGACTTCTTAATAAATATTTTTGGAAAATCCGTTATCTGTTGATTGATTCTTAAAAATCTCGGCGAAATGAGACCAAATTATTATGTACGAATTTTCCATTTTTTAGGCTAGTTTAGGTGATATAGACTTCTTAATAAATATTTTTGGAAAATCCGTTATCTGTTGATTGATTCTTAAAAATCTCGGCGAAATGAGACCAAATTATTATGTACGAATTTTCCATTTTTTAGGCTAGTTTAGGAGATATAGACTTCTTAATAAATATTTTTGGAAAATCCGTTATCTGTTGATTGATTCTTAAAAATCTCGACGAAATGAGACCAAATTATTATGTACGAATTTTCCATTTTTTAGGCTAGTTTAGGAGATATAGACTTCTTAATAAATATTTTTGGAAAATCCGTTATCTGTTGATTGATTCTTGAAAATCTCGACGAGATGAGACCAAATTATTATGTACGAATTTTCCGTTTTTTGGCTAGTTTAGAAGATATAGCCTCCTAAATAAATATTTTTTGAAAATTCGTTATTTGTTGATTGATTCTTGAAAATCTCGACGAAATGAGACCAAAATATTATGTACGAATTCTCCGTTTTTTGGCTAGTTTAGGAGATATAGCCTCCTTAAAATAAATTTTTTGTGAAAATCCCTTATTTGTTGATTGATTCTAGAATATATTGATAAATTAAGACCAAAATACTAAATGTATATTTTTTGAAAATCCGTTATTTGTTGATTGATTCTTGAAAATCTCGACGAAATGAGACCAAATTATTATGTACGAATTTTCCATTTTTTAGGCTAGTTTAGGAGATATAGACTCCTTAATAAATATTTTTGGAAAATCCGTTATCTGTTGATTGATTCTTAAAAATCTCGGCGAAATGAGACCAAAGTATTATTTACGAATTTTTCATTATTATGATTGTTTAGGAGATATAGCCTCCTTAATAAATATTTTTGGAAAATCCGTTATCTGTTGATTGATTCTTCAATATCTCGACGAAATGAGACCAAAATTTTAGGTACGAATTTTCCGTTTTTTGGCTAGTTTAGAAGATATATCCTCATTAATAAATATTTTTGGTAAATCCGTTATCTGTTGATTGATTCTTCAATATCTCGACGAAATGAGACCAAAGTATTATGTACGAATTTTCCGTTTTTTGGCTAGTTTAGAAGATATAGCCTTCTAAATAAATATTTTTTGAAAATTCGTTATTTGTTGATTGATTCTTGAAAATCTCGACGAAATGAGACCAAAATATTATGTACGAATTCTCCGTTTTTTGGCTAGTTTTAGAGATATAGCCTCCTAAAAAAATATTTTTTTAAAATCCATTATTTGTTGATTGATTGTCGAAAATCTTCGCGAAATGAGACTAAAATATTGTGTACGAATTTTCCGTTATTTGGCTAGTTTAGTAGATATGGACTCCTTAAAAAATGTTTTTGGAAAATCCGTTATTTGTTGATTGATTCTTGAACATCTCGGCGAAATGAGATCAAAATATTATGTACGAATTTTCCATTTTTTAGGCTAGTTTAGGAGATATAGACTTCTTAATAAATATTTTTGGAAAATCCGTTATCTGTTGATTGATTCTTAAAAATCTCGGCGAAATGAGATCAAAATATTATGTACGAATTTTCCATTTTTTAGGCTAGTTTAGGAGATATAGCCTCCTAAATAAATATTTTTTGAAAATTCGTTATTTGTTGATTGATTCTTGAAAATCTCGACGAAATGAGACCAAAATATTATGTACGAATTCTCCGTTTTTTGGCTAGTTTAGGAGATAAAGCCTCCTTAAAATAAATTTTTTGTGAAAATCCCTTATTTGTTGATTGATTCTAGAATATATTGACAAATTAAGACCAAAATAATAAATATATATTTTTTGAAAATCCGATATTTGTTGATTGATTCTTGAAAATCTCGACGAAATGAGACCAAATTATTATGTACGAATTTTCCATTTTTTAGGCTAGTTTAGGAGATATAGACTCCTTAATAAATATTTTTGGAAAATCCGTTATCTGTTGATTGATTCTTAAAAATCTCGGCGAAATGAGACCAAAGTATTATCTACGAATTTTTCATTATTATGCTTGTTTAGGAGATATAGCCTCCTTAATAAATATTTTTGGAAAATCCGTTATCTGTTGATTGATTCTTGAAAATCTCGACGAAATGAGACCAAATTATTATGTACGAATTTTCCATTTTTTAGGCTAGTTTAGGAGATATAGACTCCTTAATAAATATTTTTGGAAAATCCGTTATCTGTTGATTGATTCTTAAAAATCTCGGCGAAATGAGACCAAAGTATTATCTACGAATTTTTCATTATTATGCTTGTTTAGGAGATATAGCCTCCTTAATAAATATTTTTGGAAAATCCGTTATCTGTTGATTGATTCTTGAAAATCTCGACGAAATGAGACCAAAGTATTATGTACGAATTTTCCGTTTTTTGGCTAGTTTAGAAGATATAGCCTCCTAAATAAATATTTTTTGAAAATTCGTTATTTGTTGATTGATTCTTGAAAATCTCGACGAAATGAGACCAAAATATTATGTACGAATTCTCCGTTTTTTGGCTAGTTTTGGAGATATAGCCTCCTAAAAAATATTTTTTGAAAATCCATTATTTGTTGATTGATTGTCGAAAATCTCGGCGAAATGAGACTAAAATATTATGTACGAATTTTCAGTTATTTGGGTAGTTTAGTAGATATGGACTCCTTAAAAAATGTTTTTTGAAAATCCGTTATTTGTTGATTGATTCTTGAACATCTCGGCGAAATGAGACCAAAAAATTATGTACGAATTTTCCATTTTTTAGGCTAGTTTAGGAGATATAGACTTCTTAATAAATATTTTTGGAAAATCCGTTATCTGTTGATTGATTCTTAAAAATCTCGGCGAAATGAGACCAAATTATTATGTACGAATTTTCCATTTTTTAGGCTAGTTTAGGTGATATAGACTTCTTAATAAATATTTTTGGAAAATCCGTTATCTGTTGATTGATTCTTAAAAATCTCGGCGAAATGAGACCAAATTATTATGTACGAATTTTCCATTTTTTAGGCTAGTTTAGGAGATATAGACTTCTTAATAAATATTTTTGGAAAATCCGTTATCTGTTGATTGATTCTTAAAAATCTCGACGAAATGAGACCAAATTATTATGTACGAATTTTCCATTTTTTAGGCTAGTTTAGGAGATATAGACTTCTTAATAAATATTTTTGGAAAATCCGTTATCTGTTGATTGATTCTTGAAAATCTCGACGAGATGAGACCAAATTATTATGTACGAATTTTCCGTTTTTTGGCTAGTTTAGAAGATATAGCCTCCTAAATAAATATTTTTTGAAAATTCGTTATTTGTTGATTGATTCTTGAAAATCTCGACGAAATGAGACCAAAATATTATGTACGAATTCTCCGTTTTTTGGCTAGTTTAGGAGATATAGCCTCCTTAAAATAAATTTTTGTGAAAATCCCTTATTTGTTGATTGATTCTAGAATATATTGATAAATTAAGACCAAAATACTAAATGTATATTTTTTGAAAATCCGTTATTTGTTGATTGATTCTTGAAAATCTCGACGAAATGAGACCAAATTATTATGTACGAATTTTCCATTTTTTAGGCTAGTTTAGGAGATATAGACTCCTTAATAAATATTTTTGGAAAATCCGTTATCTGTTGATTGATTCTTAAAAATCTCGGCGAAATGAGACCAAAGTATTATTTACGAATTTTTCATTATTATGATTGTTTAGGAGATATAGCCTCCTTAATAAATATTTTTGGAAAATCCGTTATCTGTTGATTGATTCTTCAATATCTCGACGAAATGAGACCAAAATATTAGGTACGAATTTTCCGTTTTTTGGCTAGTTTAGAAGATATATCCTCATTAATAAATATTTTTGGTAAATCCGTTATCTGTTGATTGATTCTTCAATATCTCGACGAAATGAGACCAAAGTATTATGTACGAATTTTCCGTTTTTTGGCTAGTTTAGAAGATATAGCCTTCTAAATAAATATTTTTTGAAAATTCGTTATTTGTTGATTGATTCTTGAAAATCTCGACGAAATGAGACCAAAATATTATGTACGAATTCTCCGTTTTTTGGCTAGTTTTAGAGATATAGCCTCCTAAAAAAATATTTTTTTAAAATCCATTATTTGTTGATTGATTGTCGAAAATCTTCGCGAAATGAGACTAAAATATTATGTACGAATTTTCCGTTATTTGGCTAGTTTAGTAGATATGGACTCCTTAAAAAATGTTTTTTGAAAATCCGTTATTTGTTGATTGATTCTTGAACATCTCGGCGAAATGAGATCAAAATATTATGTACGAATTTTCCATTTTTTAGGCTAGTTTAGGAGATATAGACTTCTTAATAAATATTTTTGGAAAATCCGTTATCTGTTGATTGATTCTTAAAAATCTCGGCGAAATGAGATCAAAATATTATGTACGAATTTTCCATTTTTTAGGCTAGTTTAGGAGATATAGCCTCCTAAATAAATATTTTTTGAAAATTCGTTATTTGTTGATTGATTCTTGAAAATCTCGACGAAATGAGACCAAAATATTATGTACGAATTCTCCGTTTTTTGGCTAGTTTAGGAGATAAAGCCTCCTTAAAATAAATTTTTTGTGAAAATCCCTTATTTGTTGATTGATTCTAGAATATATTGACAAATTAAGACCAAAATAATAAATATATATTTTTTGAAAATCCGATATTTGTTGATTGATTCTTGAAAATCTCGACGAAATGAGACCAAATTATTATGTACGAATTTTCCATTTTTTAGGCTAGTTTAGGAGATATAGACTTCTTAATAAATATTTTTGGAAAATCCGTTATCTGTTGATTGATTCTTAAAAATCTCGGCGAAATGAGACCAAAATATTATGTACGAATTTTCCGATTTTGGCTAGTTTAGGAGATATAGACTCCTTAATAAATATTTTTGGAAAATCCGTTATCTGTTGATTAATTCTTAAAAATCTCGGCGAAATGAGACCAAAGTATTATCTAAGAATTTTTCATTATTATGCTTGTTTAGGAGATATAGCCTCCTTAATAAATATTTTTGGAAAATCCGTTATCTGTTGATTGATTCTTGAAAATCTCGACGAAATGAGACCAAATTATTATGTACGAATTTTCCATTTTTTAGGCTAGTTTAGGAGATATAGACTCCTTAATAAATATTTTTGGAAAATCCGTTATCTGTTGATTGATTCTTAAAAATCTCGGCGAAATGAGACCAAAGTATTATCTACGAATTTTTCATTATTATGCTTGTTTAGGAGATATAGCCTCCTTAATAAATATTTTTGGAAAATCCGTTATCTGTTGATTGATTCTTGAAAATCTCGACGAAATTAGACCAAAGTATTATGTACGAATTTTCCGTTTTTTGGCTAGTTTAGAAGATATAGCCTCCTAAATAAATATTTTTTGAAAATTCGTTATTTGTTGATTGATTCTTGAAAATCTCGACGAAATGAGACCAAAATATTATGTACGAATTCTCCGTTTTTTGGCTAGTTTTGGAGATATAGCCTCCTAAAAAAATATTTTTGAAAATTCATTATTTGTTGATTGATTGTCGAAAATCACGGCGAAATGAGACTAAAATATTATGTACGAATTTTCCGTTATTTGGCTAGTTTAGTAGATATGGACTCCTTAAAAAATGTTTTTTCGAAAATCCGTTATTTGTTGATTGATTCTTGAAAATCTCGGCGAAATGAGACCAAAATGTTATGTACGAATTTTCCATTTTTAGGCTAGTTTAGGAGATATAGACCTGTTAATAAATATTTTTGGAAAATCCGTTATCTGTTGATTGATTCTTAAAAATCTCGGCGAAATGAGACCAAATTATTATGTACGAATTTTCCATTTTTTAGGCTTGTATAGGAGATATAGACTTCTTAATAAATATTTTTGGAAAATCCGTTATCTGTTGATTGATTCTTAAAAATCTCGGCGAAATGAGACCAAATTATTATGTACGAATTTTCCATTTTTTAGGCTAGTTTAGGAGATATAGACTTCTTAATAAATATTTTTGGAAAATCCGTTATCTGTTGATTGATTCTTAAAAATCTCGACGAAATGAGACCAAATTATTATGTACGAATTTTCCATTTTTTAGGCTAGTTTAGGAGATATAGACTTCTTAATAAATATTTTTGGAAAATCCGTTATCTGTTGATTGATTCTTGAAAATCTCGACGAGATGAGACCAAATTATTATGTACGAATTTTCCGTTTTTTGGCTAGTTTAGAAGATATATCCTCATTAATAAATATTTTTGATAAATCCGTTATCTGTTGATTGATTCTTCAATATCTCGACGAAATGAGACCAAAGTATTATGTACGAATTTTCCGTTTTTTGGCTAGTTTAGAAGATATAGCCTTCTAAATAAATATTTTTTGAAAATTCGTTATTTGTTGATTGATTCTTGAAAATCTCGACGAAATGAGACCAAAATATTATGTACGAATTCTCCGTTTTTTGGCTAGTTTTAGAGATATAGCCTCCTAAAAAAATATTTTTTTAAAATCCATTATTTGTTGATTGATTGTCGAAAATCTTCGCGAAATGAGACTAAAATATTATGTACGAATTTTCCGTTATTTGGCTAGTTTAGTAGATATGGACTCCTTAAAAAATGTTTTTTGAAAATCCGTTATTTGTTGATTGATTCTTGAACATCTCGGCGAAATGAGATCAAAATATTATGTACGAATTTTCCATTTTTTAGGCTAGTTTAGGAGATATAGACTTCTTAATAAATATTTTTGGAAAATCCGTTATCTGTTGATTGATTCTTAAAAATCTCGGCGAAATGAGACCAAATTATTATGTACGAATTTTCCATTTTTTAGGCTAGTTTAGGAGATATAGATTTTTTAATAAATATTTTTGGAAAATCCGATATCTGTTGATTGATTCTTGAAAATCTCGACGAAATGAGACCAAAATATTATGTACGAATTCTCCGTTTTTTGGCTAGTTTTAGAGATATAGCCTCCTAAAAAAATATTTTTTTAAAATCCATTATTTGTTGATTGATTGTCGAAAATCTTCGCGAAATGAGACTAAAATATTATGTACGAATTTTCCGTTATTTGGCTAGTTTAGTAGATATGGACTCCTTAAAAAATGTTTTTTGAAAATCCGTTATTTGTTGATTGATTCTTGAACATCTCGGCGAAATGAGACCAAAATATTATGTACGAATTTTCCATTTTTTAGGCTAGTTTAGGAGATATAGACTTCTTAATAAATATTTTTGGAAAATCCGTTATCTGTTGATTGATTCTTAAAAATCTCGGCGAAATGAGATCAAAATATTATGTACGAATTTTCCATTTTTTAGGCTAGTTTAGGAGATATAGCCTCCTAAATAAATATTTTTTGAAAATTATGTACGAATTTTCCATTTTTAAGCCTAGTTTAGGAGATATAGACTCCTTAATATATATTTTTGGAAAATCCGTTATCTGTTGATTGATTCTTGAAAATCTCGACGAAATGAGACCAAATTATTATGTACGAATTTTCCATTTTTTAGGCTAGTTTAGGAGATATAGACTCCTTAATAAATATTTTTGGAAAATCCGTTATCTGTTGATTGATTCTTAAAAATCTCGGCGAAATGAGACCAAAGTATTATCTACGAATTTTTCATTATTATGCTTGTTTAGGAGATATAGCCTCCTTAATAAATATTTTTGGAAAATCCGTTATCTGTTGATTGATTCTTGAAAATCTCGACGAAATTAGACCAAAGTATTATGTACGAATTTTCCGTTTTTTGGCTAGTTTAGAAGATATAGCCTCCTAAATAAATATTTTTTGAAAATTCGTTATTTGTTGATTGATTCTTGAAAATCTCGACGAAATGAGACCAAAATATTATGTACGAATTCTCCGTTTTTTGGCTAGTTTTGGAGATATAGCCTCCTAAAAAAATATTTTTTGAAAATCCATTATTTGTTGATTGATTGTCGAAAATCTCGGCGAAATGAGACTAAAATATTATGTACGAATTTTCAGTTGTTTGGGTAGTTTAGTAGATATGGACTCCTTAAAAAATGTTTTTTGAAAATCCGTTATTTGTTGATTGATTCTTGAACATCTCGGCGAAATGAGACCAAAAAATTATGTACGAATTTTCCATTTTTTAGGCTAGTTTAGGAGATATAGACTTCTTAATAAATATTTTTGGAAAATCCGTTATCTGTTGATTGATTCTTAAAAATCTCGGCGAAATGAGACCAAATTATTATGTACGAATTTTCCATTTTTTAGGCTAGTTTAGGTGATATAGACTTCTTAATAAATATTTTTGGAAAATCCGTTATCTGTTGATTGATTCTTAAAAATCTCGGCGAAATGAGACCAAATTATTATGTACGAATTTTCCATTTTTTAGGCTAGTTTAGGAGATATAGACTTCTTAATAAATATTTTTGGAAAATCCGTTATCTGTTGATTGATTCTTAAAAATCTCGACGAAATGAGACCAAATTATTATGTACGAATTTTCCATTTTTTAGGCTAGTTTAGGAGATATAGACTTCTTAATAAATATTTTTGGAAAATCCGTTATCTGTTGATTGATTCTTGAAAATCTCGACGAGATGAGACCAAATTATTATGTACGAATTTTCCGTTTTTTGGCTAGTTTAGAAGATATAGCCTCCTAAATAAATATTTTTTGAAAATTCGTTATTTGTTGATTGATTCTTGAAAATCTCGACGAAATGAGACCAAAATATTATGTACGAATTCTCCGTTTTTTGGCTAGTTTAGGAGATATAGCCTCCTTAAAATATATTTTGTGAAAATCCCTTATTTGTTGATTGATTCTAGAATATATTGACAAATTAAGACCAAAATAATAAAAGTATATTTTTTGAAAATCCGTTTTTTGTTGATTGATTCTTGAAAATCTCGACGAAATGAGACCAAATTATTATGTACGAATTTTCCATTTTTTAGGCTAGTTTAGGAGATATAGACTCCTTAATAAATATTTTTGGAAAATCCGTTATCTGTTGATTGATTCTTAAAAATCTCGGCGAAATGAGACCAAAGTATTATTTACGAATTTTTCATTATTATGATTGTTTAGGAGATATAGCCTCCTTAATAAATATTTTTGGAAAATCCGTTATCTGTTGATTGATTCTTCAATATCTCGACGAAATGAGACCAAAATATTAGGTACGAATTTTCCGTTTTTTGGCTAGTTTTGGAGATATAGCCTCTTAAAAAAATATTTTTTGAAAATCCGTTATTTGTTGATTGATTCTTGAAAATCTCGACGAAATGAGACCAAATTATTATGTACGAATTTTCCATTTTTAAGCCTAGTTTAGGAGATATAGACTCCTTAATATATATTTTTGGAAAATCCGTTATCTGTTGATTGATTCTTAAAAATCTCTGCGAAATGAGACCAAAGTATTATTTACGAATTTTTCATTATTATGCTTGTTTGGGAGATATAGCCTCCTTAATAAATATTTTTGGAAAATCCGTTATCTGTTGATTGATTCATCAATATCTCGACGAAATGAGACCAAAGTATTATGTACAAATTTTCCGTTTTTTGGCTAGTTTAGAAGATATATCCTCATTAATAAATATTTTTGGAAAATCCGTTATCTGTTGATTGATTCTTCAATATCTCGACGAAATGAGACCAAAGTATTATGTACGAATTTTCCGTTTTTTGGCTAGTTTAGAAGATATATCCTCTTAAATAAATATTTTTGGAAAATTCGTTATTTGTTGATTGATTCTTGAAAATCTCGACGAAATGAGACCAAAATATTATGTACGAATTTTCCGTTTTTTGGCTAGTTTAGAAGATATATCCTCCTTAATAAATATTTTTGGAAAATCCGTTATCTGTTGATTGATTCCTAAAAATCTCGGCGAAATAAGACCAAAGTATTATTTACGAATTTTTCATTATTATGATTGTTTAGGAGATATAGCCTCCTTAATAAATATTTTTGGAAAATCCGTTATCTGTTAATTGATTCTTCAATATCTCGACGAAATGAGACCAAAATATTAGGTACGAATTTTCCGTTTTTTTGCTAGTTTAGAAGATATATCCTCCTTAATAAATATTTTTGGAAAATCCGTTATCTGTTGATTGATTCTTCAATATCTCGACGAAATGAGACCAAAGTATTATGTACGAATTTTCCGTTTTTTGGCTAGTTTAGAAGATATAGCCTCCTAAATAAATATTTTTTGAAAATTCGTTATCTGTTGATTGATTCTTCATTATCTCGACGAAATGAGACCAAAATATTTTGTACGAATTTTCCGTTTTTTGGCTAGTTTAGGAGATATAGACTCCTTATAAATATTTTTGGAAAATCCGTTATGTGTTGATTGATTCATAAAAATCTCGACGAAATGAGACCAAAGTATTATTTACGAATTTTCCGTTTTTTGGGAAGTTTAGGAGATAAAGTCTCTTTAAAAAAATATTTTTGAAAAATCCGTTATTTGTTGATTGATTCTAGAATATCTTGACGAAATGAGTTCAAAAATTATGTACGAATTTTCCGTTTTTTGGCTAGTTTAGAAGATATAGCCTCCCAAATAAATATTTTTTGAAAATTCGTTATTTGTTGATGGATTCTTGAAAATCTCGACGAAATGAGACCAAATTATTACGTACGCATTTTCCGTTATTTGGCTAGTTTAGGAGATATGGACTCCTTAAAAAATGATTTTGAAAATCCGTAATTTGTTGATTGATTCTTGAACATCTCGGCGAAATGAGACCAAAATATTATGTACGAATTTTCCGTTTTTTGGCTAGTTTAGGAGATATAGCCTCCTTAAAATATATTTTGTGAAAATCCGATATTTGTTGATTGATTCTAGAATATTTTGACAAATTAAGACCAAAATATTATGTACGAATTTTTCGTTTTTTGGGTAGTTTGGAAGATATAGCCCCTTTAAAATAGATTTTTGGAAAATCCGTTATTTGTTGATTGATTCTTGAACATCTCGGCGAAATGAGTCCAAAATATTATATACGAATTTTCCGTTATTTGGCTAGTTTGGAAGATATAGCCTCCTTAAAAAATATTTTTTGAAAATCCGTTATTTGTTGATTGATTCTTGAACATCTCGGCGAAATGAGACCAAAATATTAGGTACGAATTTTCCGTTTTTTTGCTAGTTTAGAAGATATATCCTCCTTAATAAATATTTTTGGAAAATCCGTTATCTGTTGATTGATTCTTCAATATCTCGACGAAATGAGACCAAAGTATTATGTACGAATTTTCCGTTTTTTGGCTAGTTTAGAAGATATAGCCTCCTAAATAAATATTTTTTGAAAATTCGTTATTTGTTGATTGATTCTTGAAAATCTCGACGAAATGAGACCAAAATATTATGTACGAATTCTCCGTTTTTTGGCTAGTTTTGGAGATAAAGACTCCTTAATAAATATTTTTGGAAAATCCGTTATCTGTTGATTGATTCTTCAATATCTCGACGAAATGAGACCAAAATATTAGGTACGAATTTTCCGTTTTTTTGCTAGTTTAGAAGATATATCCTCCTTAATAAATATTTTTGGAAAATCCGTTATCTGTTGACTGATTCTTCAATATCTCGACGAAATGAGACCAAAGTATTATGTACGAATTTTCCGTTTTTTGGCTAGTTTAGAAGATATAGCCTCCTAAATAAATATTTTTTGAAAATTCGTTATTTGTTGATTGATTCTTGAAAATCTCGACGAAATGAGACCAAAATATTATGTACGAATTCTCCGTTTTTTGGCTAGTTTTAGAGATATAGCCTCCCAAATAAATATTTTTTGAAAATTCGTTATTTGTTGATGGATTCTTGAAAATCTCGACGAAATGAGACCAAATTATTACGTACGCATTTTCCGTTATTTGGCTAGTTTAGGAGATATGGACTCCTTAAAAAATGATTTTGAAAATCCGTAATTTGTTGATTGATTCTTGAACATCTCGACGAAATGAGACCAAAGTATTATGTACGAATTTTCCGTTTTTTGGGAAGTTTAGGAGATAAAGCCTCTTTAAAAAAATATTTTTGAAAAATCCGTTATTTGTTGATTGATTCTAGAATATCTTGACGAAATGAGTTCAAAATATTATGTACGAATTTTCCGTTTTTTGGCTAGTTTAGGAGATATAGCCTCCTTAAAATATATTTTGTGAAAATCCGTTATTTGTTGATTGATTCTAGAATATTTTGACAAATTAAGACCAAAATATTATGTACGAATTTTTCGTTTTTTGGGTAGTTTGGAAGATATAGCCCCTTTAAAATAGATTTTTGGAAAATCCTTTATTTGTTGATTGATTCTTGAACATCTCGGCGAAATGAGTCCAAAATATTATATACGAATTTTCCGTTATTTGGCTAGTTTGGAAGATATAGCCTCCTTAAAAAATATTTTTTGAAAATCCGTTATTTGTTGATTGATTCTTGAACATCTCGGCGAAATGAGACCAAAATATTATGTACGAATTTTACGTTTTTTGGCTAATTTAGGAGATATAGCCTCCTTAAAATACATTGTGTGAAAATCCCTTATTTGTTGATTGATTCTAGAATATCTTGAAAAATTAAGACCAAAATAATAAATGTATATTTTTTGAAATTCCGATATTTGTTGATTGATTCTTAAAAATCTCGGCGAAATGAGACCAAAATATTATGTACGAATTTTCCGTTATTTGGCTAGTTTAGGAGATACAGCCTCCTTAATAAATATTTTTGGAAAATCCGATATCTGTTGATTGATTCTTCATTATCTCGACGAAATGAGACCAAAATATTATGTACGAATTTTCCGTTATTTGGCTAGTTTAGGAGATATGGACTCCTTAAAAAATGTTTTTTGGAAATCCGTTATTTGTTAATTGATTCTTGAACATCTCGGCGAAATGAGACCAAAATATTATGTACGAATTCTCCGTTTTTTGGGTCGTTTAGGAGATAAAGCCTCTTTAAAAAAATGTTTTTTGAAAATACGTTATTTGTTGATTGATTCTTGAAAATCTCGACGAAATGAGACCAAATTATTATGTACGAATTTTCCATTTTTTAGGCTAGTTTAGGAGATATAGACTCCTTAATAAATATTTTTGTAATATCCGTTATCTGTTGATTGATTCTTAAAAATCTCTGCGAAATGAGACCAAAGTACTATTTACGAATTTTTCATTATTATGCTTGTTTAGGAGATATAGCCTCCTTAATAAATATTTTTGGAAAATCCGTTATCTATTGATTGATTCTTCAATATCTCGACGAAATGAGACCAAAGTATTATGTACAAATTTTCCGTTTTTTGGCTAGTTTAGAAGATATATCCTCATTAATAAATATTTTTGGAAAATCCGTTATCTGTTGATTGATTCTTCAATATCTCGACGAAATGAGACCAAAGTATTATGTACGAATTTTCCGTTTTTTGGCTAGTTTAGAAGATATAGCCTCTTAAATAAATATTTTTGGAAAATTCGTTATTTGTTGATTGATTCTTGAAAATCTCGACGAAATGAGACCAAAATATTATGTACGAATTTTCCGTTTTTTGGCTAGTTTAGAAGATATATCCTCCTTAATAAATATTTTTGGAAAATCCGTTATCTGTTGATTGATTCTTAAAAATCTCGGCGAAATGAGACCAAAGTATTATTTACGAATTTTTCATTATTATGATTGTTTTGGAGATATAGCCTCCTTAAAAAATATTTTTGGAAAATCCGTTATCTGTTGATTGATTCTTCAATATCTCGACGAAATGAGACCAAAATATTAGGTACGAATTTTCCGTTTTTTGGCTAGTTTAGAAGATATATCCTCCTTAATAAATATTTTTGGAAAATCCGTTATCTGTTGATTGATTCTTCAATATCTCGACGAAATGAGACCAAAGTATTATGTACGAATTTTCCGTTTTTTGGCTAGTTTAGAAGATATAGCCTCCTTAATAAATATTTTTGGAAAATCCGTTATCTGTTGATTGATTCTTCAATATCTCGACGAAATGAGACCAAAGTATTATGTACGAATTTTCCGTTTTTTGGCTAGTTTTGGAGATATAGCCTCCTAAAAAAATATTTTTTGAAAATCCATTATTTGTTGATTGATTGTCGAAAATCTCGGCGAAATGAGACTAAAATATTACGTACGAATTTTCCGTTTTTTGGCTAGTTTAGAAGATATATCCTCCTTAATAAATATTTTTGGAAAATCCGTTATCTGTTGATTGATTCTTCAATATCTCGACGAAATGAGACCAAAGTATTATGTACGAATTTTCCGTTTTTTGGCTAGTTTAGAAAATATAGCCTCCTTAATAAATATTTTTGGAAAATCCGTTATCTGTTGATTGATTCTTCAATATCTCGACGAAATGAGACCAAAGTATTATGTACGAATTTTCCGTTTTTTGGCTAGTTTTGGAGATATAGCCTCCTTAAAAAATGTTTTTTGAAAATCAGTTATTTGTTGATTGATTCTTAAAAATCTCGGCGAAGTGAGACCAAATTATTATGAACGAATTTTCCATTTTTTAGGCTAGTTTAGGAGATATAGACTTCTTAATAAATATTTTTGGAAAATCAGTTATCTGTTGATTGATTCTTAAAAATCTCGACGAAATGAGACCAAATTATTATGTACGAATTTTCCATTTTTTAGGCTAGTTTAGAAGATATAGCCTCCTTAATAAATATTTTTGGAACATCCGTTATCTGTTGATTGATTCTTAAAAATCTCGGCGAAATGAGACCAAAGTATTATTTACGAATTTTTCATTATTATGATTGTTTAGGAGATATAGCCTCCTTAATAAATATTTTTGGAAAATCCGTTATCTGTTGATTGATTCTTCAATATCTCGACGAAATGAGACCAAAATATTAGGTACGAATTTTCCGTTTTTTTGCTAGTTTAGAAGATATATCCTCCTTAATAAATATTTTTGGAAAATCCGTTATCTGTTGATTGATTCTTCAATATCTCGACGAAATGAGACCAAAGTATTATGTACGAATTTTCCGTTTTTTGGCTAGTTTAGAAGATATAGCCTCCTAAATAAATATTTTTTGAAAATTCGTTATTTGTTGATTGATTCTTGAAAATCTCGACGAAATGAGACCAAAATATTATGTACGAATTCTCCGTTTTTTGGCTAGTTTTGGAGATATAGACTCCTTAATAAATATTTTTGGAAAATCCGTTATCTGTTCATTGATTCTTAAAAATCTCGGCGAAATGAGACCAAAGTATTATTTACGAATTTTTCATTATTATGATTGTATAGGAGATATAGCCTCCTTAATAAATATTTTTGGAAAATCCGTTATCTGTTGATTGATTCTTCAATATCTCGACGAAATGAGACCAAAATATTATGTACGAATTCTCCGTTTTTTGGCTAGTTTTGGAGATATAGCCTCCTAAAAAAACGTTTTTTGAAAATCCGTTATTTGTTGATTGATTCTTGAACATCTCGGCGAAATGAGACCAAAATATTATGTACGAATTTTCCATTTTTTAGGCTAGTTTAGGAGATATGGACTTCTTAATAAATATTTTTGGAAAATCCGTTATCTGTTGATTGATTCTTGAAAATCTCGACGAAATGAGACCAAATTATTATGTACGAATTTTCCGTTTTTCGGCTAGTTTACAAGATATAGCCTCCTTAATAAATATTTTTGGAAAATCCGTTATCTGTTGATTGATTCTTAAAAATCTCGGCGAAATGAGACCAAAGTATTATTTACGAATTTTTCATTATTATGATTGTATAGGAGATATAGCCTCCTTAATAAATATTTTTGGAAAATCCGTTATCTGTTGATTGATTCTTCAATATCTCGACGAAATGAGACCAAAGTATTATGTACGAATTTTCCGTTTTTTGGCTAGTTTAGAAGATATAGCCTCCTAAATAAATATTTTTTGAAAATTCGTTATTTGTTGATTGATTCTTGAAAATCTCGACGAAATGAGACCAAAGTATTATGTACGAATTTTTCATTATTATGATTGTATAGGAGATATAGCCTCCTTAATAAATATTTTTGGAAAATCCGTTATCTGTTGATTGATTCTTCAATATCTCGACGAAATGAGACCAAAATATTAGGTACGAATTTTCCGTTTTTTGGCTAGTTTAGAAGATATATCCTCCTTAATAAATATTTTTGGAAAATCCGTTATCTGTTGATTGATTCTTGAAAATCTCGACGAAATGAGACCAAAATATTATGTACGAATTCTCCGTTTTTTGGCTAGTTTTGGAGATATAGCCTCCTAAAAAAATGTTTTTTGAAAATCCGTTATTTGTTGATTGATTCTTGAACATCTCGGCGAAATGAGACCAAATTATTATGTACGAATTTTCCATTTTTTAGGCTAGTTTAGGAGATATAGACTTCTTAATAAATATTTTTTGAAAATCCGTTATCTGTTGATTGATTCTTAAAAATCTCGGCGAAATGAGACCAAATTATTATGTGCGAATTTTCCATTTTTTAGGCTAGTTTAGGAGATATAGACTTCTTAATAAATATTTTTGGAAAATCCGTTATCTGTTGATTGATTCTTAAAAATCTCGACGAAATGAGACCAAATTATTATGTACGAATTTTCCGTTTTTTGGCTAGTTTAGAAGATATAGCCTCCTAAATAAATATTTTTGGAAAATCCGTTATCTGTTGATTGATTCTTGAAAATCTCGACGAAATGAGACCAAATTATTATGTACAAATTTTCCGTTTTTTGGCTAGTTTAGAAGATATAGCCTCCTAAATAAATATTTTTTGAAAATTCGTTATTTGTTGATTGATTCTTGAAAATCTCGACGAAATGAGACCAAAATATTATGTACGAATTCTCCGTTTTTTGGCTAGTTTAGGAGATATAGACTTCTTAATAAATATTTTTGGAAAATCCGTTATCTGTTGATTGATTCTTAAAAATCTCGGCGAAATGAGACCAAATTATTATGTACGAATTTTCCATTTTTTAGGCTAGTTTAGGAGATATAGACTTCTTAATAAATATTTTTGGAAAATCCGTTATCTGTTGATTGATTCTTAAAAGTCTCGGCGAAGTAAGACCAAATTATTATATAGATATAGAGATATAGACTTCTTAATAAATATTTTTGGAAAATCCGTTATCTGTTGATTGATTCTTGAAAATCTCGACGAAATGAGACCCAATTATTATGTACGAATTTTCCGTTTTTTGGCTAGTTTAGAAGATATATCCTCATTAATAAATATTTTTGGAAAATCCGTTATCTGTTGGTTGATTCTTCAATATCTCGACGAAATGAGACCAAAATATTATGTACGAATTTTCCGTTTTTTGGCTAGTTTAGAAGATATAGCCTCCTAAATAAATATTTTTTGAAAATTCGTTATTTGTTGATTGATTCTTGAAAATCTCGACGAAATGAGACCAAAGTATTATGTACGAATTTTTCATTATTATGATTGTATAGGAGATATAGCCTCCTTAATAAATATTTTTGGAAAATCCGTTATCTGTTGATTGATTCTTCAATATCTCGACGAAATGAGACCAAAATATTAGGTACGAATTTTCCGTTTTTTTGCTAGTTTAGAAGATATATCCACCTCAATAAATATTTTTTGAAAATCCGTTATCTGTTGATTGATTCTTCAATATCTCGACGAAATGAGACCAAAGTATTATGTACGAATTTTCCGTTTTTTGGCAAGTTTAGAAGATATAGCCTCCTAAATAAATATTTTTTGAAAATTCGTTATTTGTTGATTGATTCTTGAAAATCTCGACGAAATGAGACCAAAATATTATGTACGAATTCTCCGTTTTTTGGCTAGTTTTGGAGATATAGCCTCCTAAAAAAATGTTTTTTGAAAATCCGTTATTTGTTGATTGATTCTTGAACATCTCGACGAAATGAGACCAAAGTATTATGTACGAATTTTCCGTTTTTTGGCTAGTTTAGAAGATATAGCCTCCTAAATAAATATTTTTTGAAAATTCGTTATTTGTTGATTGATTCTTGAAAATCTCGACGAAATGAGACCAAAATATTATGTACGAATTCTCCGTTTTTTGGCTAGTTTTGGAGATATAGCCTCCTAAAAAAATGTTTTTTGAAAATCCGTTATTTGTTGATTGATTCTTGAACATCTCGGCGAAATGAGACCAAAATATTATGTACGAATTTTCCATTTTTTAGGCTAGTTTAGGAGATATAGACTTCTTAATAAATATTTTTGGAAAATCCGTTATTTGTTGATTGATTCTTGAACATCTCGGCGAAATGAGACCAAAATATTATGTACGAATTTTCCATTTTTTAGGCTAGTTTAGGAGATATAGACTTCTTAATAAATATTTTTGGAAAATCCGTTATCTGTTGATTGATTCTTAAAAATCTCGGCGAAATGAGACCAAATTATTATGTGCGAATTTTCCATTTTTTAGGCTAGTTTAGGAGATATAGACTTCTTAATAAATATTTTTGGAAAATCCGTTATCTGTTGATTGATTCTTGAAAATCTCGACGAAATAAGACCAAATTATTATGTACGAATTTTCCGTTTTTTGGCTAGTTTAGAAGATATAGCCTCCTAAATAAATATTTTTTGAAAATTCGTTATTTGTTGATTGATTCTTGAAAATCTCGACGAAATGAGACCAAAATATTATGTACGAATTCTCCGTTTTTTGGCTAGTTTAGGAGATATAGACTTCTTAATAAATATTTTTGGAAAATCCGTTATCTGTTGATTGATTCTTAAAAATCTCGGCGAAATGAGACCAAATTATTATGTACGAATTTTCCATTTTTTAGGCTAGTTTAGGAGATATAGACTTCTTAATAAATATTTTTGGAAAATCCGTTATCTGTTGATTGATTCTTAAAAGTCTCGGCGAAGTGAGACCAAATTATTATGTACGAATTTTCCATTTTTTAGGCTAGTTTAGGAGATATAGACTTCTTAATAAATATTTTTGGAAAATCCGTTATCTGTTGATTGATTCTTAAAAATCTCGACGAAATGAGACCAAATTATTATGTACGAATTTTCCATTTTTTAGGCTAGTTTAGGAGATATAGACTTCTTAATAAATATTTTTGGAAAATCCGTTATCTGTTGATTGATTCTTGAAAATCTCGACGAAATGAGACCAAATTATTATGTACGAATTTTCCGTTTTTTGGCTAGTTTAGAAGATATATCCTTTAATAAATATTTTTGGAAAATCCGTTATCTGTTGGTTGATTCTTCAATATCTCGACGAAATGAGACCAAAATATTATGTACGAATTTTCCGTTTTTTGGCTAGTTTTGAAGATATAGCCTCCTAAATAAATATTTTTTGATAATTCGTTATTTGTTGATTGATTCTTGAAAATCTCGACGAAATGAGACCAAAATATTATGTACGAATTCTCCGTTTTTTGGCTAGTTTAGGAGATATAGCCCCCTTAAAATAAATTTTTTGTGAAAATCCCTTATTTGTTGATTGATTCTAGAATATATTGACAAATTAAGACCAAAATAATAAATGTATATTGTTTGAAAATCCGTTATTTGTTGATTGATTCTTGAAAATTTCGTCGAAATGAGACCAAATTATTATGTACGAATTTTCCATTTTTTAGGCTAGTTTAGGAGATATAGACTTCTTAATAAATATTTTTGGAAAATCCGTTATCTGTTGATTGATTCTTAAAAGTCTCGGCGAAGTGAGACCAAATTATTATGTACGAATTTTCCATTTTTTAGGCTAGTTTAGGAGATATAGACTTCTTAATAAATATTTTTGGAAAATCCGTTATCTGTTGATTGATTCTTAAAAATCTCGACGAAATGAGACCAAATTATTATGTACGAATTTTCCATTTTTTAGGCTAGTTTAGGAGATATAGACTCCTTAATAAATATTTTTGGAAAATCCGTTATCTGTTGATTGATTCTTAAAAATCTCGGCGAAATGAGACCAAAGTATTATCTACGAATTTTTCATTATTATGCTTGTTTAGGAGATATAGCCTCCTTAATAAATATTTTTGGAAAATCCGTTATCTGTTGATTGATTCTTCAATATCTCGACGAAATGAGACCAAAGTATTATGTACGAATTTTCCGTTTTTTGGCTAGTTTAGAAGATATATCCTCATTAATAAATATTTTTGGAAAATCCGTTATCTGTTGATTGATTCTTCAATATCTCGACGAAATGAGACCAAAGTATTATGTACGAATTTTCCGTTTTTTGGCTAGTTTAGAAGATATAGCCTCCTAAATAAATATTCTTTGAAAATTCGTTATTTGTTGATTGATTCTTGAAAATCTCGACGAAATGAGACCAAAATATTATGTACGAATTTTCCGTTATTTGGCTAGTTTAGGAGATACAGCCTCCTTAATAAATATTTTTGGAAAATCCGTTATCTGTTGATTGATTCTTAAAAATCTCGGCGAAATGAGACCAAAATATTATGTACGAATTTTCCGTTATTTGGCTAGTTTAGGAGATACAGCCTCCTTAATAAATATTTTTGGAAAATCCGTTATCTGTTGATTGATTCTTCAATATCTCGACGAAATGAGACCAAAATATTATGTACGAATTTTCCGTTTTTTGGCTAGTTTAGGAGATATGGACTCCTTAAAAAATGTTTTTTGGAAATCCGTTATTTGTTGATTGATTCTTGAACATCTCGGCGAAATGAGACCAAAATAGTATGTACGAATTCTCCGTTTTTTGGGTAGTTTAGGAGATAAAGCCTCTTTAAAAAAATGATTTTTGAAAATACGTTATTTGTTGATTGATTCTTGAACATCTCGGCGAAATGAGACCAAATTATTATGTACGAATTTTCCGTTTTTTGGGTAGTTTAGGAGATATAGCCTCCTTAAAATATATTTTGTGAAAATCCCTTATTTGTTGATTGATTCTAGAATATATTGACAAATTAAGACCAAAATAATAAAAGTATATTTTTTGAAAATCCGTTATCTGTTGATTGATTCTTGAAAATCTCGACGAAATAAGACCAAATTATTATGTACGAATTTTCCGTTTTTTGGCTAGTTTAGAAGATATAGCCTCCTAAATAAATATTTTTTGAAAATTCGTTATTTGTTGATTGATTCTTGAAAATCTCGACGAAATGAGACCAAAATATTATGTACGAATTCTCCGTTTTTTGGCTAGTTTAGGAGATATAGACTTCTTAATAAATATTTTTGGAAAATCCGTTATCTGTTGATTGATTCTTAAAAATCTCGGCGAAATGAGACCAAATTATTATGTACGAATTTTCCATTTTTTAGGCTAGTTTAGGAGATATAGACTTCTTAATAAATATTTTTGGAAAATCCGTTATCTGTTGATTGATTCTTAAAAGTCTCGGCGAAGTGAGACCAAATTATTATGTACGAATTTTCCATTTTTTAGGCTAGTTTAGGAGATATAGACTTCTTAATAAATATTTTTGGAAAATCCGTTATCTGTTGATTGATTCTTGAAAATCTCGACGAAATGAGACCCAATTATTATGTACGAATTTTCCGTTTTTTGGCTAGTTTAGAAGATATATCCTCATTAATAAATATTTTTGGAAAATCCGTTATCTGTTGGTTGATTCTTCAATATCTCGACGAAATGAGACCAAAATATTATGTACGAATTTTCCGTTTTTTGGCTAGTTTAGAAGATATAGCCTCCTAAATAAATATTTTTTGAAAATTCGTTATTTGTTGATTGATTCTTGAAAATCTCGACGAAATGAGACCAAAGTATTATGTACGAATTTTTCATTATTATGATTGTATAGGAGATATAGCCTCCTTAATAAATATTTTTGGAAAATCCGTTATCTGTTGATTGATTCTTGAAAATCTCGACGAAATAAGACCAAATTATTATGTACGAATTTTCCGTTTTTTGGCTAGTTTAGAAGATATAGCCTCCTAAATAAATATTTTTTGAAAATTCGTTATTTGTTGATTGATTCTTGAAAATCTCGACGAAATGAGACCAAAATATTATGTACGAATTCTCCGTTTTTTGGCTAGTTTAGGAGATATAGACTTCTTAATAAATATTTTTGGAAAATCCGTTATCTGTTGATTGATTCTTAAAAATCTCGGCGAAATGAGACCAAATTATTATGTACGAATTTTCCATTTTTTAGGCTAGTTTAGGAGATATAGACTTCTTAATAAATATTTTTGGAAAATCCGTTATCTGTTGATTGATTCTTAAAAGTCTCGGCGAAGTGAGACCAAATTATTATGTACGAATTTTCCATTTTTTAGGCTAGTTTAGGAGATATAGACTTCTTAATAAATATTTTTGGAAAATCCGTTATCTGTTGATTGATTCTTGAAAATCTCGACGAAATGAGACCAAATTATTATGTACGAATTTTCCGTTTTTTGGCTAGTTTAGAAGATATATCCTCATTAATAAATATTTTTGGAAAATCCGTTATCTGTTGGTTGATTCTTCAATATCTCGACGAAATGAGACCAAAATATTATGTACGAATTTTCCGTTTTTGGCTAGTTTAGAAGATATAGCCTCCTAAATAAATATTTTTTGAAAATTCGTTATTTGTTGATTGATTCTTGAAAATCTCGACGAAATGAGACCAAAGTATTATGTACGAATTTTTCATTATTATGATTGTATAGGAGATATAGCCTCCTTAATAAATATTTTTGGAAAATTCGTTATCTGTTGATTGATTCTTCAATATCTCGACGAAATGAGACCAAAGTATTATGTACGAATTTTCCGTTTTTTGGCTAGTTTAGAAGATATAGCCTCCTAAATAAATATTCTTTGAAAATTCGTTATTTGTTGATTGATTCTTGAAAATCTCGACGAAATGAGACCAAAATATTATGTACGAATTTTCCGTTATTTGGCTAGTTTAGGAGATACAGCCTCCTTAATAAATATTTTTGGAAAATCCGTTATCTGTTGATTGATTCTTAAAAATCTCGGCGAAATGAGACCAAAATATTATGTACGAATTTTCCGTTATTTGGCTAGTTTAGGAGATACAGCCTCCTTAATAAATATTTTTGGAAAATCCGTTATCTGTTGATTGATTCTTCAATATCTCGACGAAATGAGACCAAAATATTATGTACGAATTTTCCGTTTTTTGGCTAGTTTAGGAGATATGGACTCCTTAAAAAATGTTTTTTGGAAATCCGTTATTTGTTGATTGATTCTTGAACATCTCGGCGAAATGAGACCAAAATAGTATGTACGAATTCTCCGTTTTTTGGGTAGTTTAGGAGATAAAGCCTCTTTAAAAAAATGATTTATGAAAATACGTTATTTGTTGATTGATTCTTGAACATCTCGGCGAAATGAGACCAAATTATTATGTACGAATTTTCCGTTTTTTTGGGTAGTTTAGGAGATATAGCCTCCTTAAAATATATTTTGTGAAAATCCCTTATTTGTTGATTGATTCTAGAATATATTGACAAATTAAGACCAAAATAATAAAAGTATATTTTTTGAAAATCCGTTATTTGTTGATTGATTCTTGAAAATCTCGACGAAATGAGACCAAATTATTATGTACGAATTTTCCATTTTTTAGGCTAGTTTAGGAGATATAGACTTCTTAATAAATATTTTTGGAAAATCCGTTATCTGTTGATTGATTCTTGAAAATCTCGACGAAATAAGACCAAATTATTATGTACGAATTTTCCGTTTTTTGGCTAGTTTAGAAGATATAGCCTCCTAAATAAATATATTTTGAAAATTCGTTATTTGTTGATTGATTCTTGAAAATCTCGACGAAATGAGACCAAAATATTATGTACGAATTCTCCGTTTTTTGGCTAGTTTAGGAGATATAGACTTCTTAATAAATATTTTTGGAAAATCCGTTATCTGTTGATTGATTCTTAAAAATCTCGGCGAAATGAGACCAAATTATTATGTACGAATTTTCCATTTTTTAGGCTAGTTTAGGAGATATAGACTTCTTAATAAATATTTTTGGAAAATCCGTTATCTGTTGATTGATTCTTAAAAGTCTCGGCGAAGTGAGACCAAATTATTATGTACGAATTTTCCATTTTTTAGGCTAGTTTAGGAGATATAGACTTCTTAATAAATATTTTTGGAAAATCCGTTATCTGTTGATTGATTCTTGAAAATCTCGACGAAATGAGACCAAATTATTATGTACGAATTTTCCGTTTTTTGGCTAGTTTAGAAGATATATCCTCATTAATAAATATTTTTGGAAAATCCGTTATCTGTTGGTTGATTCTTCAATATCTCGACGAAATGAGACCAAAATATTATGTACGAATTTTCCGTTTTTTGGCTAGTTTAGAAGATATAGCCTCCTAAATAAATATTTTTTGAAAATTCGTTATTTGTTGATTGATTCTTGAAAATCTCGACGAAATGAGACCAAAATATTATGTACGAATTCTCCGTTTTTTGGCTAGTTTTGGAGATATAGCCTCCTAAAAAAATGTTTTTTGAAAATCCGTTATTTGTTGATTGATTCTTGAACATCTCGGCGAAATGAGACCAAAATATTATGTACGAATTTTCCATTTTTTAGGCTAGTTTAGGAGATATAGACTTCTTAATAAATATTTTTGGAAAATCCGTTATCTGTTGATTGATTCTTAAAAATCTCGGCGAAATGAGACCAAATTATTATGTGCGAATTTTCCATTTTTTAGGCTAGTTTAGGAGATATAGACTTCTTAATAAATATTTTTGGAAAATCCGTTATCTGTTGATTGATTCTTAAAAGTCTCGGCGAAGTGAGACCAAATTATTATGTACGAATTTTCCATTTTTTAGGCTAGTTTAGGAGATATAGACTTCTTAATAAATATTTTTGGAAAATCCGTTATCTGTTGATTGATTCTTGAAAATCTCGACGAAATGAGACCAAAGTATTATGTACGAATTTTTCATTATTATGATTGTATAGGAGATATAGCCTCCTTAATAAATATTTTTGGAAAATCCGTTATCTGTTGATTGATTCTTCAATATCTCGACGAAATGAGACCAAACTATTATGTACGAATTTTCCGTTTTTTTGCTAGTTTAGAAGATATATCCTCCTTAATAAATATTTTTTGAAAATCCGTTATCTGTTGATTGATTCTTCAATATCTCGACGAAATGAGACCAAAGTATTATGTACGAATTTTCCGTTTTTTGGCTAGTTTAGAAGATATAGCCTCCTAAATAAATATTTTTTGAAAATTCGTTATTTGTTGATTGATTCTTGAAAATCTCGACGAAATGAGACCAAAATATTATGTACGAATTCTCCGTTTTTTGGCTAGTTTTGGAGATATAGCCTCCTAAAAAAATGTTTTTTGAAAATCCGTTATTTGTTGATTGATTCTTGAACATCTCGGCGAAATGAGACCAAAATATTATGTACGAATTTTCCATTTTTAGGCTAGTTTAGGAGATATAGACTTCTTAATAAATATTTTTGGAAAATCCGTTATCTGTTGATTGATTCTTAAAAATCTCGGCGAAATGAGACCAAATTATTATGTGCGAATTTTCCATTTTTTAGGCTAGTTTAGGAGATATAGACTTCTTAATAAATATTTTTGGAAAATCCGTTATCTGTTGATTGATTCTTAAAAATCTCGACGAAATGAGACCAAATTATTATGTACGAATTTTCCATTTTTTAGGCTAGTTTAGGAGATATAGACTTCTTAATAAATATTTTTGGAAAATCCGTTATCTGTTGATTGATTCTTGAAAATCTCGACGAAATAAGACCAAATTATTATGTACGAATTTTCCGTTTTTTGGCTAGTTTAGAAGATATAGCCTCCTAAATAAATATTTTTTGAAAATTCGTTATTTGTTGATTGATTCTTGAAAATCTCGACGAAATGAGACCAAAATATTATGTACGAATTCTCCGTTTTTTGGCTAGTTTAGGAGATATAGACTTCTTAATAAATATTTTTGGAAAATCCGTTATCTGTTGATTGATTCTTAAAAATCTCGGCGAAATGAGACCAAATTATTATGTACGAATTTTCCATTTTTTAGGCTAGTTTAGGAGATATAGACTTCTTAATAAATGTTTTTGGAAAATCCGTTATCTGTTGATTGATTCTTAAAAGTCTCGGCGAAGTGAGACCAAATTATTATGTACGAATTTTCCATTTTTTAGGCTAGTTTAGGAGATATAGACTTATTAATAAATATTTTTGGAAAATCCGTTATCTGTTGATTGATTCTTAAAAATCTCGACGAAATGAGACCAAATTATTATGTACGAATTTTCCATTTTTTAGGCTAGTTTAGGAGATATAGACTTCTTAATAAATATTTTTGGAAATCCGTTATTTGTTGATTGATTCTTGAACATCTCGGCGAAATGAGACCAAAATAGTATGTACGAATTCTCCGTTTTTTGGGTAGTTTAGGAGATAAAGCCTCTTTAAAAAAATGATTTTTGAAAATACGATATTTGTTGATTGATTCTTGAACATCTCGGCGAAATGAGACCAAATTATTATGTACGAATTTTCCGTTTTTTGGGTAGTTTAGGAGATATAGACTCCTTAAAATATATTTTGTGAAAATCCCTTATTTGTTGATTGATTCTAGAATATATTGACAAATTAAGACCAAAATAATAAAAGTATATTTTTTGAAAATCCGTTATTTGTTGATTGATTCTTGAAAATCTCGACGAAATGAGACCAAATTATTATGTACGAATTTTCCATTTTTTAGGCTAGTTTAGGAGATATAGACTTCTTAATAAATATTTTTGGAAAATCCGTTATCTGTTGATTGATTCTTGAAAATCTCGACGAAATAAGACCAAATTATTATGTACGAATTTTCCGTTTTTTGGCTAGTTTAGAAGATATAGCCTCCTAAATAAATATTTTTTGAAAATTCGTTATTTGTTGATTGATTCTTGAAAATCTCGACGAAATGAGACCAAAATATTATGTACGAATTCTCCGTTTTTTGGCTAGTTTAGGAGATATAGACTTCTTAATAAATATTTTTGGAAAATCCGTTATCTGTTGATTGATTCTTAAAAATCTCGGCGAAATGAGACCAAATTATTATGTACGAATTTTCCATTTTTTAGGCTAGTTTAGGAGATATAGACTTCTTAATAAATATTTTTGGAAAATCCGTTATCTGTTGATTGATTCTTAAAAGTCTCGGCGAAGTGAGACCAAATTATTATGTACGAATTTTCCATTTTTTAGGCTAGTTTAGGAGATATAGACTTCTTAATAAATATTTTTGGAAAATCCGTTATCTGTTGATTGATTCTTGAAAATCTCGACGAAATGAGACCAAATTATTATGTACGAATTTTCCGTTTTTTGGCTAGTTTAGAAGATATATCCTCATTAATAAATATTTTTGGAAAATCCGTTATCTGTTGGTTGATTCTTCAATATCTCGACGAAATGAGACCAAAATATTATGTACGAATTTTCCGTTTTTTGGCTAGTTTTGAAGATATAGCCTCCTAAATAAATATTTTTTGAAAATTCGTTATTTGTTGATTGATTCTTGAAAATCTCGACGAAATGAGACCAAAATATTATATACGAATTCTCCGTTTTTTGGCTAGTTTAGGAGATAAAGCCTACTTAAAATAAATTTTTTGTGAAAATCCTTTATTTGTTGATTGATTCTAGAATATATTGACAAATTAAGACCAAAATAATAAATGTATATTTTTTGAAAATCCGATATTTGTTGATTGATTCTTGAAAATCTCGACGAAATGAGACCAAATTATTATGTACGAATTTTCCATTTTTTAGGCTAGTTTAGGAGATATAGACTTCTTAATAAATATTTTTGGAAAATCCGTTATCTGTTGATTGATTCTTAAAAATCTCGGCGAAATGAGACCAAATTATTATGTACGAATTTTCCATTTTTTAGGCTAGTTTAGGAGATATAGACTTCTTAATAAATATTTTTGGAAAATCCGTTATCTGTTGATTGATTCTTAAAAGTCTCTGCGAAGTGAGACCAAATTATTATGTACGAATTTTCCATTTTTTAGGCTAGTTTAGGAGATATAGACTTCTTAATAAATATTTTTGGAAAATCCGTTATCTGTTGATTGATTCTTGAAAATTTCGACGAAATGAGACCAAATTATTATGTACGAATTTTCCGTTTTTTGGCTAGTTTAGAAGATATATCCTCATTAATAAATATTTTTGGAAAATCCGGTATCTGTTGGTTGATTCTTCAATATCTCGACGAAATGAGACCAAAATATTATGTACGAATTTTCCGTTTTTTGGCTAGTTTTGAAGATATAGCCTCCTAAATAAATATTTTTTGAAAATTCGTTATTTGTTGATTGATTCTTGAAAATCTCGACGAAATGAGACCAAAATATTATATACGAATTCTCCGTTTTTTGGCTAGTTTAGGAGATAAAGCCTACTTAAAATAAATTTTTTGTGAAAATCCTTTATTTGTTGATTGATTCTAGAATATATTGACAAATTAAGACCAAAATAATAAATGTATATTTTTTGAAAATCCGATATTTGTTGATTGATTCTTGAAAATCTCGACGAAATGAGACCAAATTATTATGTACGAATTTTCCATTTTTTAGGCTAGTTTAGGAGATATAGACTTCTTAATAAATATTTTTGGAAAATCCGTTATCTGTTGATTGATTCTTAAAAATCTCGGCGAAATGAGACCAAAATATTATGTACGAATTTTCCGTTATTTGGCTAGTTTAGGAGATACAGCCTCCTTAATAAATATTTTTGGAAAATCCGTTATCTGTTGATTGATTCTTCAATATCTCGACGAAATGAGACCAAAATATTATGTACGAATTTTCCGTTTTTTGGCTAGTTTAGGAGATATGGACTCCTTAAAAAATGTTTTTTGGAAATCCGTTATTTGTTGATTGATTCTTGAACATCTCGGCGAAATGAGACCAAAATAGTATGTACGAATTCTCCGTTTTTTGGGTAGTTTAGGAGATATAGACTCCTTAAAATATATTTTGTGAAAATCCCTTATTTGTTGATTGATTCTAGAATATATTGACAAATTAAGACCAAAATAATAAAAGTATATTTTTTGAAAATCCGTTATTTGTTGATTGATTCTTGAAAATCTCGACGAAATGAGACCAAATTATTATGTACGAATTTTCCATTTTTTAGGCTAGTTTAGGAGATATAGACTTCTTAATAAATATTTTTGGAAAATCCGTTATCTGTTGATTGATTCTTGAAAATCTCGACGAAATAAGACCAAATTATTATGTACGAATTTTCCGTTTTTTGGCTAGTTTAGAAGATATAGCCTCCTAAATAAATATTTTTTGAAAATTCGTTATTTGTTGATTGATTCTTGAAAATCTCGACGAAATGAGACCAAAATATTATGTACGAATTCTCCGTTTTTTGGCTAGTTTAGGAGATATAGACTTCTTAATAAATATTTTTGGAAAATCCGTTATCTGTTGATTGATTCTTAAAAATCTCGGCGAAATGAGACCAAATTATTATGTACGAATTTTCCATTTTTTAGGCTAGTTTAGGAGATATAGACTTCTTAATAAATATTTTTGGAAAATCCGTTATCTGTTGATTGATTCTTAAAAGTCTCGGCGAAGTGAGACCAAATTATTATGTACGAATTTTCCATTTTTTAGGCTAGTTTAGGAGATATAGACTTCTTAATAAATATTTTTGGAAAATCCGTTATCTGTTGATTGATTCTTGAAAATCTCGACGAAATGAGACCAAATTATTATGTACGAATTTTCCGTTTTTTGGCTAGTTTAGAAGATATATCCTCATTAATAAATATTTTTGGAAAATCCGTTATCTGTTGGTTGATTCTTCAATATCTCGACGAAATGAGACCAAAATATTATGTACGAATTTTCCGTTTTTTGGCTAGTTTTGAAGATATAGCCTCCTAAATAAATATTTTTTGAAAATTCGTTATTTGTTGATTGATTCTTGAAAATCTCGACGAAATGAGACCAAAATATTATATACGAATTCTCCGTTTTTTGGCTAGTTTAGGAGATAAAGCCTACTTAAAATAAATTTTTTGTGAAAATCCTTTATTTGTTGATTGATTCTAGAATATATTGACAAATTAAGACCAAAATAATAAATGTATATTTTTTGAAAATCCGATATTTGTTGATTGATTCTTGAAAATCTCGACGAAATGAGACCAAATTATTATGTACGAATTTTCCATTTTTTAGGCTAGTTTAGGAGATATAGACTTCTTAATAAATATTTTTGGAAAATCCGTTATCTGTTGATTGATTCTTAAAAATCTCGGCGAAATGAGACCAAATTATTATGTACGAATTTTCCATTTTTTAGGCTAGTTTAGGAGATATAGACTTCTTAATAAATATTTTTGGAAAATCCGTTATCTGTTGATTGATTCTTAAAAGTCTCGGCGAAGTGAGACCAAATTATTATGTACGAATTTTCCATTTTTTAGGCTAGTTTAGGAGATATAGACTTCTTAATAAATATTTTTGGAAAATCCGTTATCTGTTGATTGATTCTTGAAAATCTCGACGAAATGAGACCAAATTATTATGTACGAATTTTCCGTTTTTTGGCTAGTTTAGAAGATATATCCTCATTAATAAATATTTTTGGAAAATCCGTTTTCTGTTGGTTGATTCTTCAATATCTCGACGAAATGAGACCAAAATATTATGTACGAATTTTCCGTTTTTTGGCTAGTTTTGAAGATATAGCCTCCTAAATAAATATTTTTGAAAATTCGTTATTTGTTGATTGATTCTTGAAAATCTCGACGAAATGAGACCAAAATATTATATACGAATTCTCCGTTTTTTGGCTAGTTTAGGAGATAAAGCCTACTTAAAATAAATTTTTTGTGAAAATCCTTTATTTGTTGATTGATTCTAGAATATATTGACAAATTAAGACCAAAATAATAAATGTATATTTTTTGAAAATCCGATATTTGTTGATTGATTCTTGAAAATCTCGACGAAATGAGACCAAATTATTATGTACGAATTTTCCGTTTTTAGGCTAGTTTAGGAGATATAGACTTCTTAATAAATATTTTTGGAAAATCCGTTATCTGTTGATTGATTCTTAAAAATCTCGGCGAAATGAGACCAAAATATTATGTACGAATTTTCCGTTATTTGGCTAGTTTAGGAGATACAGCCTCCTTAATAAATATTTTTGGAAAATCCGTTATCTGTTGATTGATTCTTCAATATCTCGACGAAATGAGACCAAAATATTATGTACGAATTTTCCGTTTTTTGGCTAGTTTAGGAGATATGGACTCCTTAAAAAAATGTTTTTTGGAAATCCGTTATTTGTTGATTGATTCTTGAACATCTCGGCGAAATGAGACCAAAATAGTATGTACGAATTCTCCGTTTTTTGGGTAGTTTAGGAGATAAAGCCTCTTTAAAAAAATGATTTTTGAAAATACGTTATTTGTTGATTGATTCTTGAACATCTCGGCGAAATGAGACCAAATTATTATGTACGAATTTTCCGTTTTTTGGGTAGTTTAGGAGATATAGACTCCTTAAAATATATTTTGTGAAAATCCCTTATTTGTTGATTGATTCTAGAATATATTGACAAATTAAGACCAAAATAATAAAAGTATATTTTTTGAAAATCCGTTATTTGTTGATTGATTCTTGAAAATCTCGACGAAATGAGACCAAATTATTATGTACGAATTTTCCATTTTTTAGGCTAGTTTAGGAGATATAGACTTCTTAATAAATATTTTTGGAAAATCCGTTATCTGTTGATTGATTCTTGAAAATCTCGACGAAATAAGACCAAATTATTATGTACGAATTTTCCGTTTTTTGGCTAGTTTAGAAGATATAGCCTCCTAAATAAATATTTTTTGAAAATTCGTTATTTGTTGATTGATTCTTGAAAATCTCGACGAAATGAGACCAAAATATTATGTACGAATTCTCCGTTTTTTGGCTAGTTTAGGAGATATAGACTTCTTAATAAATATTTTTGGAAAATCCGTTATCTGTTGATTGATTCTTAAAAATCTCGGCGAAATGAGACCAAATTATTATGTACGAATTTTCCATTTTTTAGGCTAGTTTAGGAGATATAGACTTCTTAATAAATATTTTTGGAAAATCCGTTATCTGTTGATTGATTCTTAAAAGTCTCGGCGAAGTGAGACCAAATTATTATGTACGAATTTTCCATTTTTTAGGCTAGTTTAGGAGATATAGACTTCTTAATAAATATTTTTGGAAAATCCGTTATCTGTTGATTGATTCTTGAAAATCTCGACGAAATGAGACCAAATTATTATGTACGAATTTTCCGTTTTTTGGCTAGTTTAGAAGATATATCCTCATTAATAAATATTTTTGGAAAATCCGTTATCTGTTGGTTGATTCTTCAATATCTCGACGAAATGAGACCAAAATATTATGTACGAATTTTCCGTTTTTTGGCTAGTTTTGAAGATATAGCCTCCTAAATAAATATTTTTTGAAAATTCGTTATTTGTTGATTGATTCTTGAAAATCTCGACGAAATGAGACCAAAATATTATATACGAATTCTCCGTTTTTTGGCTAGTTTAGGAGATAAAGCCTACTTAAAATAAATTTTTGTGAAAATCCTTTATTTGTTGATTGATTCTAGAATATATTGACAAATTAAGACCAAAATAATAAATGTATATTTTTTGAAAATCCGATATTTGTTGATTGATTCTTGAAAATCTCGACGAAATGAGACCAAATTATTATGTACGAATTTTCCATTTTTTAGGCTAGTTTAGGAGATATAGACTTCTTAATAAATATTTTTGGAAAATCCGTTATCTGTTGATTGATTCTTAAAAATCTCGGCGAAATGAGACCAAATTATTATGTACGAATTTTCCATTTTTTAGGCTAGTTTAGGAGATATAGACTTCTTAATAAATATTTTTGGAAAATCCGTTATCTGTTGATTGATTCTTAAAAGTCTCGGCGAAGTGAGACCAAATTATTATGTACGAATTTTCCATTTTTTAGGCTAGTTTAGGAGATATAGACTTCTTAATAAATATTTTTGGAAAATCCGTTATCTGTTGATTGATTCTTGAAAATCTCGACGAAATGAGACCAAATTATTATGTACGAATTTTCCGTTTTTTGGCTAGTTTAGAAGATATATCCTCATTAATAAATATTTTTGGAAAATCCGTTATCTGTTGGTTGATTCTTCAATATCTCGACGAAATGAGACCAAAATATTATGTACGAATTTTCCGTTTTTTGGCTAGTTTTGAAGATATAGCCTCCTAAATAAATATTTTTTGAAAATTCGTTATTTGTTGATTGATTCTTGAAAATCTCGACGAAATGAGACCAAAATATTATATACGAATTCTCCGTTTTTTGGCTAGTTTAGGAGATAAAGCCTACTTAAAATAAATTTTTTGTGAAAATCCTTTATTTGTTGATTGATTCTAGAATATATTGACAAATTAAGACCAAAATAATAAATGTATATTTTTTGAAAATCCGATATTTGTTGATTGATTCTTGAAAATCTCGACGAAATGAGACCAAATTATTATGTACGAATTTTCCATTTTTTAGGCTAGTTTAGGAGATATAGACTTCTTAATAAATATTTTTGGAAAATCCGTTATCTGTTGATTGATTCTTAAAAATCTCGGCGAAATGAGACCAAATTATTATGTACGAATTTTCCATTTTTTAGGCTAGTTTAGGAGATATAGACTTCTTAATAAATATTTTTGGAAAATCCGTTATCTGTTGATTGATTCTTAAAAGTGTCGGCGAAGTGAGACCAAATTATTATGTACGAATTTTCCATTTTTTAGGCTAGTTTAGGAGATATAGACTTCTTAATAAATATTTTTGGAAAATCCGTTATCTGTTGATTGATTCTTGAAAATCTCGACGAAATGGGACCAAATTATTATGTACGAATTTTCCGTTTTTTGGCTAGTTTAGAAGATATATCCTCATTAATAAATATTTTTGGAAAATCCGTTATCTGTTGGTTGATTCTTCAATATCTCGACGAAATGAGACCAAAATATTATGTACGAATTTTCCGTTTTTTGGCTAGTTTTGAAGATATAGCCTCCTAAATAAATATTTTTTGAAAATTCGTTATTTGTTGATTGATTCTTGAAAATCTCGACGAAATGAGACCAAAATATTATATACGAATTCTCCGTTTTTTGGCTAGTTTAGGAGATAAAGCCTACTTAAAATAAATTTTTGTGAAAATCCTTTATTTGTTGATTGATTCTAGAATATATTGACAAATTAAGACCAAAATAATAAATGTATATTTTTTGAAAATCCGATATTTGTTGATTGATTCTTGAAAATCTCGACGAAATGAGACCAAATTATTATGTACGAATTTTCCATTTTTTAGGCTAGTTTAGGAGATATAGACTTCTTAATAAATATTTTTGGAAAATCCGTTATCTGTTGATTGATTCTTAAAAATCTCGGCGAAATGAGACCAAATTATTATGTACGAATTTTCCATTTTTTAGGCTAGTTTAGGAGATATAGACTTCTTAATAAATATTTTTGGAAAATCCGTTATCTGTTGATTGATTCTTAAAAGTGTCGGCGAAGTGAGACCAAATTATTATGTACGAATTTTCCATTTTTTAGGCTAGTTTAGGAGATATAGACTTCTTAATAAATATTTTTGGAAAATCCGTTATCTGTTGATTGATTCTTGAAAATCTCGACGAAATGAGACCAAATTATTATGTACGAATTTTCCGTTTTTTGGCTAGTTTAGAAGATATATCCTCATTAAGAAATATTTTTGGAAAATCCGTTATCTGTTGGTTGATTCTTCAATATCTCGACGAAATGAGACCAAAATATTATGTACGAATTTTCCGTTTTTTGGCTAGTTTTGAAGATATAGCCTCCTAAATAAATATTTTTTGAAAATTCGTTATTTGTTGATTGATTCTTGAAAATCTCGACGAAATGAGACCAAAATATTATATACGAATTCTCCGTTTTTTGGCTAGTTTAGGAGATAAAGCCTACTTAAAATAAATTTTTTGTGAAAATCCTTTATTTGTTGATTGATTCTAGAATATATTGACAAATTAAGACCAAAATAATAAATGTATATTTTTTGAAAATCCGATATTTGTTGATTGATTCTTGAAAATCTCGACGAAATGAGACCAAATTATTATGTACGAATTTTCCATTTTTTAGGCTAGTTTAGGAGATATAGACTTCTTAATAAATATTTTTGGAAAATCCGTTATCTGTTGATTGATTCTTAAAAATCTCGGCGAAATGAGACCAAAATATTATGTACGAATTTTCCGTTATTTGGCTAGTTTAGGAGATACAGCCTCCTTAATAAATATTTTTGGAAAATCCGTTATCTGTTGATTGATTCTTCAATATCTCGACGAAATGAGACCAAAATATTATGTACGAATTTTCCGTTTTTTGGCTAGTTTAGGAGATATGGACTCCTTAAAAAATGTTTTTTGGAAATCCGTTATTTGTTGATTGATTCTTGAACATCTCGGCGAAATGAGACCAAAATAGTATGTACGAATTCTCCGTTTTTTGGGTAGTTTAGGAGATAAAGCCTCTTTAAAAAAATGATTTTTGAAAATACGTTATTTGTTGATTGATTCTTGAACATCTCGGCGAAATGAGACCAAATTATTATGTACGAATTTTCCGTTTTTTGGGTAGTTTAGGAGATATAGCCTCCTTAAAATATATTTTGTGAAAATCCCTTATTTGTTGATTGATTCTAAAATATATTGACAAATTAAGACCAAAATAATAAAAGTATATTTTTTGAAAATCCGTTATTTGTTGATTGATTCTTGAAAATCTCGACGAAATGAGACCAAATTATTATGTACGAATTTTCCATTTTTTAGGCTAGTTTAGGAGATATAGACTCCTTAATAAATATTTTTGGAAAATCCGTTATCTGTTGATTGATTCTTAAAAATCTCGGCGAAATGAGACCAAAGTATTATATACGAATTTTTCATTATTATGATTGTTTAGGAGATATAGCCTCCTTAATAAATATTTTTGGAAAATCCGTTATCTGTTGATTGATTCTTCAATATCTCGACGAAATGAGACCAAAATATTAGGTACGAATTTTCCGTTTTTTGGCTAGTTTTGGAGATATAGCCTCTTAAAAAAATATTTTTTGAAAATCCGTTATTTGTTGATTGATTCTTGAAAATCTCGACGAAATGAGACCAAATTATTATGTACGAATTTTCCATTTTTTAGGCTAGTTTAGGAGATATAGACTCCTTAATAAATATTTTTGGAAAATCCGTTATCTGTTGATTGATTCTTAAAAATCTCTGCGAAATGAGACCAAAGTATTATTTACGAATTTTTCATTATTATGCTTGTTTAGGAGATATAGCCTCCTTAATAAATATTTTTGGAAAATCCGTTATCTATTGATTGATTCTTCAATATCTCGACGAAATGAGACCAAAGTATTATGTACAAATTTTCCGTTTTTTGGCTAGTTTACAAAATATATCCTCATTAATAAATATTTTTGGAAAATCCGTTATCTGTTGATTGATTCTTCAATATCTCGACGAAATGAGACCAAAGTATTATGTACGAATTTTCCGTTTTTTGGCTAGTTAAGAAGATATAGCCTCTTAAATAAATATTTTTGGAAAATTCGATATTTGTTGATTGATTCTTGAAAATCTCGACGAAATGAGACCAAAATATTATGTACGAATTTTCCGTTATTTGGCTAGTTTAGAAGATATAGCCTCCTAAAAAAATATTTTTTGAAAATCCATTATTTGTTGATTGATTGTCGAAAATCTCGGCGAAATGAGACTAAAATATTATGTACTAATTTTCCGTTATTTGGGTAGTTTAGTAGATATGGACTCCTTAAAAAATGTTTTTTGAAAATCCTTTATTTGTTGATTGATTCTTGAACATCTCGGCGAAATGAGACCAAAATATTATGTACGAATTTTCCGTTTTTTGGCTAGTTTAGGAGATATAGACTCCTTATAAATATTTTTGGAAAATCCGTTATGTGTTGATTGATTCTTAAAATTCTCGGCGAAATGACACCAAAGTATTATTTACGAATTTTTCATTATTATGATTGTTTAGGAGATATAACCTCCTTAATAAATATTTTTGGAAAATCCGTTATCTGTTGATTGATTCTTCAATATCTCGACGAAATGAGACCAAAATATTAGGTACGAATTTTCCGTTTTTTGGCTAGTTTAGAAGATATATCCTCCTTAATAAATATTTTTGGAAAATCCGTTATCTGTTGATTGATTCTTCAATATCTCGACGAAATGAGACCAAGGTATTATGTACGAATTTTCCGTTTTTTGGGTAGTTTAGGAGATAAAGCCTCTTTAAAAAAATATTTTTGAAAAATCCGTTATTTGTTGATTGATTCTAGAATATCTTGACGAAATGAGTTCAAAATATTATGTACGAATTTTCCGTTATTTGGCTAGTTTAGGAGATATGGACTTCTTAAAAAATCTTTTTTGAAAATCAGTTATTTGTTGATTGATTCTTGAAAATCTCGGCGAAATGAAACTTAAATATTATGTCGAATTTTCCGTTTTTTGGCTAGTTTAGGAGATATAGACTGCTTATAAATATTTTTGGAAAATCCGTTATGTGTTGATTGATTCTTAAAATTCTCGGCGAAATGACACCAAAGTATTATATACGAATTTTTCATTATTATGCTTGTTTAGGAGATATAGCCTCCTTAATAAATATTTTTGGAAAATCCGTTATCTGTTGATTGATTCTTCATTATCTCGACGAAATGAGACCAAAGTATTATGTACGAATTTTCCGTTTTTTGGCTAGTTTAGAAGATATATCCTCCTTAATAAATATTTTTGGAAAATCCGTTATCTGTTGATTGATTCTTCAATATCTCGACGAAATGAGACCAAAGTATTATTTACGAATTTTTCATTATTATGATTGTTTAGGAGATATAGCCTCCTTAATAAATATTTTTGGAAAATCCGTTATCTGTTGATTGATTCTTCAATATCTCGACGAAATGAGACCAAAATATTAGGTACGAATTTTCCGTTTTTTGGCTAGTTTAGAAGATATATCCTCCTTAATAAATATTTTTGGAAAATCAGTTATTTGTTGATTGATTCTTGAAAATCTCGGCGAAATGAAACTGAAATATTATGTCGAATTTTCCGTTTTTTGGCTAGTTTAGGAGATATAGCCTCCTTAAAATATATTTTGTGAAAATATGTTATTTGTTGATTGATTCTAGAATATATTGGCAAATAAAGACCAAAATAATAAATGTATATTTTTTGAAAATCCGTTGTTTGTTGATGGATTCTTGAAAATCTCGACGAAATGAGACCAAAATATTATATGCGAATTTTCCGTTATTTGGCTAGTTTGGAAGATATAGCCTCCTTAAAAAATATTTTTTGAAAATATGTTATTTGTTGATTGATTCTAGAATATATTGACAAATTAAGACCAATATAATATATGTATTCTTTTGAAAATCCGTTTTTTGTTGATTGATTATTGAAAATCTCTGCGAAATGAGACCAAAATATTATGTACGAATTTTCCATTTTTTAGGCTAGTTTAGGAGATATAGCCTCCTTCATAAATATTTTTGGAAAATCCATTGTTTGTTGATTGATTCTTGAACATCTCGGCGAAATGGGACCAAAATATTATGTACGAATTTTTCGTTTTTTGGCTAGTCTAGGAGATATAGCCTCCTTAAAATATATTTTGTGAAAATCCGTTATTTGTTGATTGATTCTAGAATATATTGACAAATTAAGACCAATATAATATATGTATATTTTTGAAAATCCGTTATTTGTTGATTGATTCTTGAACATCTCGACGAAATGAGACCAAAATATTATGTACAAATTTTCCATTTTTTAGGCTAGTTTAGGAGATATAGACTCCTTAATAAATATTTTTGGAAAGTCCGTTATCTGTTGATTGATTCTTCAATATCTCGACGAAATGAGACCAAAGTATCATGTACGAATTTTCCGTTTTTTGGGTAGTTTAGGAGATAAAGCATCTTTAAAAAAATGTTTTTTGAAAATACGTTATTTGTTGATTGATTCTTGAACATCTCGGCGAAATGAGACCAAAATATTATGTATGAATTTTCCGTTTTTTGACTAGTTTAGAAGATATAGCCTCCTTAAAATATATTTTGTGAAAATCCCTTATTTGTTGATTGATTCTAGAATATATTGACAAATTAAGACCAAAATAATAAATGTATATTTTTTTAAAATCCGTTATTTGTTGATTGATTCTTGAAAATCTCGACGAAATGAGACCAAATTATTATGTACGAATTTTCCATTTTTTAGGCTAGTTTAGGAGATATAGACTCCTTAATAAATATTTTAGGCAAAACCGTTATCTGTTGATTGATTCTTAAAAATCTCGGCGAAATGAGACCAAAGTATTATTTACGAATTTTTCATTATTATGCTTGATTAGGAGATATAGCCTCCTAAATAAATATTTTTGGAAAATCCGTTATCTGTTGATTGATTCTTCAATATCTCGACGAAATAAGACCAAAGTATTATTAACGAATTTTCCGTTTTTTGGCTAGTTTAGAAGATATAGCCTCCTAAATAAATATTTTTTGAAAATTCGTTATTTGTTGAATGATTCTTGAAAATCTCGACGAAATAAGACCAAAATATTATGTACGAATTCTTCGTTTTTTTGGATAGTTTAGGAGATATAGCCTCCTTAGAATATATTTTGTGAAAATCCGTTATTTGTTGATTGATTCTAGAATATTTTGACAAATTAAGACCAAAATATTATGTACGAATTTTTCGTTTTTTGGGTAGTTTAGTATTGTAGATATGGACTCCTTAAAAAATGTTTTTTGGAAATCCGTTATTTGTTGATTGATTCTTGAACATCTCGGCGAAATGAGACCAAAATATTTTGTACGAATTCTTCGTTTTTTGGCTAGTTTAGGAGATATAGCCTCCTTAAAATATATTTTGTGAAAATCCCTTATTTGTTGATTGATTCTAGAATATCTTGACAAATTAAGACCAAAATAATAAATGTATATTTTTTGAAAATCCGTTATTTGTTGATTGATTCTTGAAAATCTCGACGAAATGAGACCAAAGTATTATGTACGAATTTTCCGTTTTTTGGGTAGTTTAGGAGATAAAGCCTCTTTAAAAATATGTTTTTTGAAAATACGTTATTTGTCGATTGATTCATGAACATCTCGGCGAAATGAGACTAAAATATTATGTACGAATTTTCCTTTATTTGGCTAGTTTAGTATTGTAGATATGGACTCCTTAAAAAATGTTTTTTTGGAAATCCGTTATTTGTTGATTGATTCTTGAACATCTCGGCGAAATGAGACCAAAATATTATGTACGAATTCTCCGTTTTTTGGCTAGTTTAGGAGATATAGCCTCCTTAAAATATATTTTGTGAAAATCCCTTATTTGTTGATTGATTCTAGAATATCTTGACAAATTAAGACCAAAATAATAAATGTATATTTTTTGAAAATCCGTTATTTGTTGATTGATTCTTGAAAATCTCGGCGAAATGAGACCAAAGTATTATTTACGAATTTTTCATTATTATGCTTGTTTAGGAGATATAGCCTCCTTAATAAATATTTTTGGAAAATCCGTTATCTGTTGATTGATTCTTCAATATCTCCACGAAATGAGACCAAAGTATTATGTACGAATTTTCCGTTTTTTGGCTAGTTTAGAAGATATATCCTCATTAATAAATATTTTTGGAAAATCCGTTATCTGTTGATTGATTCTTCAATATCTCGACGAAATGAGACCAAAGTATTATGTACGAATTTTCCGTTTTTTGGCTAGTTTAGAAGATATAGCCTCCTAAATAAATATTTTTTGAAAATTCGTTATTTGTTGATTGATTCTTGAAAATCTCGACGAAATGAGACCAAAATATTATGTATGAATTTTCCGTTATTTGGCTAGTTTAGGAGATATGGACTCCTTAAAAAATGTTTTTTGAAAATCCGTTATTTTTTGATTGATTCTTGAAAATCGCGGCAAAGTGAGACTAAAATATTATGTACGAATTTTCCGTTTTTTGGCTAGTTTAGGAGATATAGCCTCCTTAAAATATATTTTGTGAAAACCCTTATTTGTTGATTGATTCTAGAATATATTGACAAATTAACACCAAAATAATAAATGTATATTTTTTGAAAATACGTTATTTGTTGATGGATTCTTATGTACGAATTTTTCGTTTTTTGGGTAGTTTAGAAGATATATAGCCCCTTTAAAATAGATTTTTGGAAAATCCGTTATTTGTTGATTGATTCTTGAAAATCTCGACGAAATGAGACCAAAATATTATGTACGAATTCTCCGTTTTTTGGTTAATTTTAGAGATATAGCCTCCTAAAAAAATATTTTTTGAAAATCCATTATTTGTTGATTGATTGTCGAAAATCTCGGCGAAATGAGACTAAAATATTATGTACGAATTTTCCGTTATTTGGCTAGTTTAGTAGATATGGACTCCTAAAAAAATATTTTTTGAAAATCCGTTATTTGTTGATTGATTCTTGAAAATCTCGACGAAATGAGACCAAAATATTATGTACGAATTTTTCGTTTTTTGGCTTGTTTTGGAGATATAGCCTCCTAAAAAATATTTTTTGAAAATCCATTATTTGTTGATTGATTCTTCATTATCTCGACGAAATGAGACCAACGTATTATGTACGAATTTTCCGTTTTTTGGGTAGTTTAGGAGACAAAGCCTCTTTAAAAAAATATTTTTGAAAAATCCGTTATTTGTTGATTGATTCTAGAATATCTTGACGAAATGAGTTCAAAATATTATGTACGAATTTTCCGTTATTTGGCTAGTTTAGGAGATATGGACTCCTTAAAAAATGTTTTTTGAAAATCCGTTATTTGTTGATTGATTATTGAAAATCTCGACGAAATGAGACCAAAATATTATGTACGAATTCTCCGTTTTTTGGTTAATTTTAGAGATATAGCCTCCTAAAAAAATATTTTTTGAAAATCCATTATTTGTTGATTGATTGTCGAAAATCTCGGCGAAATGAGACTAAAATATTATGTACGAATTTTCCGTTTTTTGGCTAGTTTAGGAGATATAGCCTCCTTCATAAATATTTTTGGAAAATCCGTTGTTTGTTGATTGATTCTTGAACATCTTGGCGAAATGACACCAAAGTATTATGTACGAATTTTTCATTATTATGCTTGTTTAGGAGATATAGCCTCCTTAATAAATATTTTTGGAAAATCCGTTATGTGTTGATTGATTCTTAAAAATCTTGGCGAAATGACACCAAAGTATTATTTACGAATTTTTCATTATTATGCTTGTTTAGGAGATATAGCCTCCTTGATTCTTGAAAATCTCGACGAAATGAGACCAAAATATTGTGTACGAATTTTCCGTTTTTTGGCTAGTTTAGTAGATATGGACTCCTTAAAAAATGTTTTTTGAAAATCCGTTATTTGTTGATTGATTCTTGAACATCTCGGCGAAATGAGACCAAAATATTTTGTACGAATTTTCCGTTTTTTGGCTAGCTTAGGAGATATAGCCTCTTTAAAATATATTTTGTGAAAATCCCTTATTTGTTGATTGATTCTAGAATATATTGACAAATTAAGACCAATATAATATATGTATATTTTTGAAAATCCGTTATTTGTTGATTGATTATTGAAAATCTCGGCGAAATGAGACCAAAATATTATGTACAAATTTTCCATTTTTTTGCTATTTTAGGAGATATAGCCTCCTTCATAAATATTTTTGGAAAATCCGTTGTTTGTTGATTGATTCTTGAACATCTCTTCGAAATGGGACCAAAATATTATGTACGAATTTTCCGGTTTTTGGCTAGTTTAGGAGATATAGCCTCCTTAAAATATATTTTGTGAAAATCCGTTATTTGTTGATTGATTCTAGAATATATTGACAAATTAAGACCAATATAATATATGTATATTTTTGAAAATCCGTTATCTGTTGATTGATTCTTCAATATCTCGACGAAATGAGACCAAAGTATTATGTACGAATTTTCCGTTTTTTGGCTAGTTTTAGAGATATAGCCTCCTAAAAAAATATTTTTTGAAAATCCATTATTTGTTGATTGATTGTCGAAAATCTCGGCGAAATGAGACTAAAATATTATGTACGAATTTTCCGTTATTTGGGTAGTTTAGTAGATATGGACTCCTTAAAAAATATTTTTGGAAAATCCGTTATGTGTTGATTGATTCTTAAAATTCTCGGCGAAATGACACCAAAGTATTATATACGAATTTTTCATTATTATGATTGTTTAGGAGATATAGCCTCCTTAATAAATATTTTTGGAAAATCCGTTATCTGTTGATTGATTCTTCAATATCTCGACGAAATGAGACCAAAATATTAGGTACGAATTTTCCGTTTTTTGGCTAGTTTAGAAGATATATCCTCCTTAATAAATATTTTTGGAAAATCCGTTATCTGTTGATTGATTCTTCAATATCTCGACGAAATGAGACCAAAGTAATATGTACGAATTTTCCGTTTTTTGGGTAGTTTAGGAGATAAAGCCTCTTTAAAAAAATATTTTTGAAAAATCCGTTATTTGTTGATTGATTCTAGAATATCTTGACGAAATGAGTTCAAAATATTATGTACGAATTTTCCGTTATTTGGCTAGTTTAGGAGATATGGACTTCTTAAAAAATCTTTTTTGAAAATCAGTTATTTGTTGATTGATTCTTGAAAATCTCGGCGAAATGAAACTTAAATATTATGTCGAATTTTCCGTTTTTTGGCTAGTTTAGGAGATATAGACTGCTTATAAATATTTTTGGAAAATCCGTTATGTGTTGATTGATTCTTAAAATTCTCGGCGAAATGACACCAAAGTATTATATACGAATTTTTCATTATTATGCTTGTTTAGGAGATATAGCCTCCTTAATAAATATTTTTGGAAAATCCGTTATCTGTTGATTGATTCTTCATTATCTCGACGAAATGAGACCAAAGTATTATGTACGAATTTTCCGTTTTTTGGGTAGTTTAGGAGATAAAGCCTCTTTAAAAAAATATTTTTGAAAAATCCGTTATTTGTTGATTGAGTCTAGAATATCTTGACGAAATGAGTTTAAAATATTATGTACGAATTTTCCGTTATTTGGCTAGTTTAGGAGATATGGACTTCTTAAAAAATCTTTTTTGAAAATCAGTTATTTGTTGATTGATTCTTGAAAATCTCGGCGAAATGAAACTGAAATATTATGTCGAATTTTCCGTTTTTTGGCTAGTTTAGGAGATATAGACTGCTTATAAATATTTTTGGAAAATCCATTGTTTGTTGATTGATTCTTGAACATCTCGGCGAAATGGGACCAAAATATTATGTACGAATTTTTCGTTTTTTGGCTAGTTTAGGAGATATAGCCTCCTTAAAATATATTTTGTGAAAATCCGTTATTTGTTGATTGATTCTAGAATATATTGACAAATTAAGACCAATATAATATATGTATATTTTTGAAAATCCGTTATTTGTTGATTGATTCTTGAACATCTCGACGAAATGAGACCAAAATATTATGTACAAATTTTCCATTTTTTAGGCTAGTTTAGGAGATATAGACTCCTTAATAAATATTTTTGGAAAGTCCGTTATCTGTTGATTGATTCTTCAATATCTCGACGAAATGAGACCAAAGTATCATGTACGAATTTTCCGTTTTTTGGGTAGTTTAGGAGATAAAGCATCTTTAAAAAAATGTTTTTTGAAAATACGTTATTTGTTGATTGATTCTTGAACATCTCGGCGAAATGAGACCAAAATATTATGTATGAATTTTCCGTTTTTTGACTAGTTTAGGAGATATAGCCTCCTTAAAATATATTTTGTGAAAATCCCTTATTTGTTGATTGATTCTAGAATATATTGACAAATTAAGACCAAAATAATAAATGTTTTTTTTTTTAAAATCCGTTATTTGTTGATTGATTCTTGAAAATCTCGACGAAATGAGACCAAATTATTATGTACGAATTTTCCATTTTTTAGGCTAGTTTAGGAGATATAGACTCCTTAATAAATATTTTAGGCAAAACCGTTATCTGTTGATTGATTCTTAAAAATCTCGGCGAAATGAGACCAAAGTATTATTTACGAATTTTTCATTATTATGCTTGATTAGGAGATATAGCCTCCTAAATAAATATTTTTGGAAAATCCGTTATCTGTTGATTGATTCTTCAATATCTCGACGAAATAAGACCAAAGTATTATGTACGAATTTTCCGTTTTTTTGGATAGTTTAGGAGATATAGCCTCCTTAGAATATATTTTGTGAAAATCCGTTATTTGTTGATTGATTCTAGAATATTTTGACAAATTAAGACCAAAATATTATGTACGAATTTTTCGTTTTTTGGGTAGTTTAGTATTGTAGATATGGACTCCTTAAAAAATGTTTTTTGGAAATCCGTTATTTGTTGATTGATTCTTGAACATCTCGGCGAAATGAGACCAAAATATTTTGTACGAATTCTTCGTTTTTTGGCTAGTTTAGGAGATATAGCCTCCTTAAAATATATTTTGTGAAAATCCCTTATTTGTTGATTGATTCTAGAATATCTTGACAAATGAAGACCAAAATAATAAATGTATATTTTTTGAAAATCCGTTATTTGTTGATTGATTCTTGAAAATCTCGACGAAATGAGACCAAAGTATTATGTACGAATTTTCCGTTTTTTGGATAGTTTAGGAGATAAAGCCTCTTTAAAAATATGTTTTTTGAAAATACGTTATTTGTCGATTGATTCATGAACATCTCGGCGAAATGAGACTAAAATATTATGTACGAATTTTCCTTTATTTGGCTAGTTTAGTATTGTAGATATGGACTCCTTCAAAAATGTTTTTTTGGAAATCCGTTATTTGTTGATTGATTCTTGAAAATCTCGACGAAATGAGACCAAAATATTATGTACGAATTCTCCGTTTTTTGGCTAGTTTAGGAGATATAGCCTCCTTAAAATATATTTTGTGAAAATCCCTTATTTGTTGATTGATTCTAGAATATCTTGACAAATTAAGACCAAAATAATAAATGTATATTTTTTGAAAATCCGTTATTTGTTGATTGATTCTTGAAAATCTCGGCGAAATGAGACCAAAGTATTATTTACGAATTTTTCATTATTATGCTTGTTTAGGAGATATAGCCTCCTTAATAAATATTTTTGGAAAATCCGTTATCTGTTGATTGATTCTTCAATATCTGCACGAAATGAGACCAAAGTATTATGTACGAATTTTCCGTTTTTTGGCTAGTTTAGAAGATATATCCTCATTAATAAATATTTTTGGAAAATCCGTTATCTGTTGATTGATTCTTCAATATCTCGACGAAATGAGACCAAAGTATTATGTACGAATTTTCCGTTTTTTGGCTAGTTTAGAAGATATAGCCTCCTAAATAAATATTTTTTGAAAATTCGTTATTTGTTGATTGATTCTTGAAAATCTCGACGAAATGAGACCAAATTATTATGTACGAATTTTTCATTTTTTAGGCTAGTTTAGGAGATATAGACTCCTTAATAAATATTTTTGGAAAATCCGTTATCTGTTGATTGATTCTTAAAAATCTCGGCGAAATGAGACCAAAGTATTATATACGAATTTTTCATTATTATGCTTGTTTAGGAGATATAGCCTCCTTAATAAATATTTTTGGAAAATCCGTTATCTGTTGATTGATTCTTCAATATCTGCACGAAATGAGACCAAAGTATTATGTACGAATTTTCCGTTTTTTGGCTAGTTTAGAAGATATATCCTCATTAATAAATATTTTTGGAAAATCCGTTATCTGTTGATTGATTCTTCAATATCTCGACGAAATGAGACCAAAGTATTATGTACGAATTTTCCGTTTTTTGGCTAGTTTAGAAGATATAGCCTCCTAAATAAATATTTTTTGAAAATTCGTTATTTGTTGATTGATTCTTGAAAATCTCGACGAAATGAGACCAAAATATTATGTATGAATTTTCCGTTATTTGGCTAGTTTAGGAGATATGGACTCCTTAAAAAATGTTTTTTGAAAATCCGTTATTTGTTGATTGATTCTTGAAAATCACGGCAAAGTGAGACTAAAATATTATGTACGAATTTTCCGTTTTTTGGCTAGTTTAGGAGATATAGCCTCCTTAAAATATATTTTGTGAAAACCCTTATTTGTTGATTGATTCTAGAATATATTGACAAATTAACACCAAAATAATAAATGTATATTTTTTGAAAATACGTTATTTGTTGATGGATTCTTATGTACGAATTTTTCGTTTTTTGGGTAGTTTAGAAGATATATAGCCCCTTTAAAATAGATTTTTGGAAAATCCGTTATTTGTTGATTGATTCTTGAAAATCTCGACGAAATGAGACCAAAATATTATGTACGAATTTTCCGTTTTTTGGTTAATTTTAGAGATATAGCCTCCTAAAAAAATATTTTTTGAAAATCCATTATTTGTTGATTGATTGTCGAAAATCTCGGCGAAATGAGACTAAAATATTATGTACGAATTTTCCGTTATTTGGCTAGTTTAGTAGATATGGACTCCTAAAAAAATATTTTTTGAAAATCCGTTATTTGTTGATTGATTCTTGAAAATATTTTGTACAAATTTTCCATTTTTTGGCTATTTTAGGAGATATAGCCTCCTTCATTAATATTTTTGGAAAATCCGTTGTTTGTTGATTGATTCTTGAACATCTCTGCGAAATGGGACCAAAATATTATGTACGAATTTTCCGCTTTTTGGCTAGTTTAGGAGATATAGCCTCCTTAAAATATATTTTGTGAAAATCCGTTATTTGTTGATTGATTCTAGAATATATTGACATATTAAGACCAATATAATATATGTATATTTTTGAAAATCCGTTATTTGTTGATTGGTTCTTGAACATCTCTGCGAAATGAGACCAAAATATTATGTACGAATTTTCCGTTTTTTGGCTAGTTTAGGAGATATAGCCTCCTTCATAAATATTTTTGGAAAATCCGTTGTTTGTTGATTGATTCTTGAACATCTTGGCGAAATGACACCAAAGTATTATGTACGAATTTTTCATTATTATGCTTGTTTAGGAGATATAGCCTCCTTAATAAATATTTTTGGAAATTCCGTTATGTGTTGATTGATTCTTAAAAATCTTGGCGAAATGACACCAAAGTATTATTTACGAATTTTTCATTATTATGCTTGTTTAGGAGATATAGCCTCCTTGATTCTTGAAAATCTCGACGAAATGAGACCAAAATATTGTGTACGAATTTTCCGTTTTTTGGCTAGTTTAGTAGATATGGACTCCTTAAAAAATGTTTTTTGAAAATCCGTTATTTGTTGATTGATTCTTGAACATCTCGGCGAAATGAGACCAAAATATTTTGTACGAATTTTCCGTTTTTTGGCTAGCTTAGGAGATATAGCCTCTTTAAAATATATTTTGTGAAAATCCCTTATTTGTTGATTGATTCTAGAATATATTGACAAATTAAGACCAATATAATATATGTATATTTTTGAAAATCCGTTATTTGTTGATTGATTATTGAAAATCTCGGCGAAATGAGACCAAAATATTATGTACAAATTTTCCATTTTTTTGCTATTTTAGGAGATATAGCCTCCTTCATAAATATTTTTGGAAAATCCGTTGTTTGTTGATTGATTCTTGAACATCTCTTCGAAATGGGACCAAAATATTATGTACGAATTTTCCGCTTTTTGGCTAGTTTAGGAGATATAGCCTCCTTAAAATATATTTTTTGAAAATCCCTTATTTGTTGATTGATTCTAGAATATATTGAAAAATTAAGACCAAAATATTAAATGTATATTTTTTGAAAATCCGTTATCTGTTGATTGATTCTTAAAAATCTCGGCGAAATGAGACCATAGTATTATCTACGAATTTTTCATTATTATGCTTGTTTAGGAGATAAAGCTTCCTTAATAAATATTTTTGGAAAATCCGTTATCTGTTGATTGATTCTTAAAAATCTCGGCGAAATGAGACCAAAATATTATATACGAATTCTCCGTTTTTTGGCTAGTTTAGGAGATAAAGCCTACTTAAAATAAATTTTTTGTGAAAATCCTTTATTTGTTGATTGATTCTAGAATATATTGACAAATTAAGACCAATATAATATATGTATATTTTTGAAAATCCGTTATTTGTTGATTGATTATTGAAAATCCCGACGAAATGAGACCAAAATATTATGCACGAATTTTCCTTTTTTTAGGCTAGTTTAGGAGATAAAGACTCCTTAATAAATATTTTTGGAAAGTCCGTTATCTGTTGATTGATTCTTCAATATCTCGACGAAATGAGACCAAAGTATTATGTACGAATTTTCCGTTTTTTGGGTAGTTTAGGAGATAAAGAATCTTTAAAAAAAAGTTTTTTGAAAATACGTTATTTGTTGATTGATTCTTGAACATCTCGGCGAAATGAGACCAAAATATTATGTACGAATTTTCCGTTTTTTGGCTAGTTTAGGAGATATAGCCTCCTTAAAATATATTTTTTGAAAATCCCTTATTTGTTGATTGATTCTAGAATATATTGAAAAATTAAGACCAAAATATTAAATGTATATTTTTTGAAAATCCGTTATCTGTTGATTGATTCTTAAAAATCTCGGCGAAATGAGACCATAGTATTATCTACGAATTTTTCATTATTATGCTTGTTTAGGAGATAAAGCTTCCTTAATAAATATTTTTGGAAAATCCGTTATCTGTTGATTGATTCTTAAAAATCTCGGCGAAATGAGACCAAAGTATTATTTACGAATTTTTCATTATTATGCTTGTTTAGGAGATTTAGCCTCCTTAATAAATATTTTTGGAAAATCCGTTATCTGTTAATTGATTCTTCATTATCTCGACGAAATGAGACCAACGTATTATGTACGAATTTTCCGTTTTTTGGGTAGTTTAGGAGATAAAGCCTCTTTAAAAAAATATTTTTGAAAAATCCGTTATTTGTTGATTGATTCTAGAATATCTTGACGAAATGAGACCAAATTATTATGTACGAATTTTCCGTTATTTGGCTAGTTTAGGAGATATAGCCTCCTTAATAAATATTTTTGGAAAATCCGTTATCTGTTGATTGATTTTTAAAAATATCGGCGAAATGAGACCAAAGTATTATTTACGAATTTTTCATTATTATGCTTGTTTAGGAGATATAGCCTCCTTGATTCTTGAAAATCTCGACGAAATGAGACCAAAATATTATGTACGAATTTTCCGTTTTTTGGCTAGTTTAGTAGATATGGACTCCTTAAAAAATGTTTTTTGAAAATCCGTTATTTGTTGATTGATTCTTGAACATCTCGGCGAAATGAGACCAAAATATTATGTACGAATTTTCCGTTTTTTGGCTAGCTTAGGAAATATAGCCTCTTTAAAATATATTTTGTGAAAATCCCTTATTTGTTGATTGATTCTAGAATATATTGAAAAATTAAGACCAAAATAATAAATGTATATTTTTTGAAAATCCGGTATTTGTTGATTGATTCTAGAATATATTGACAAATTAAGACCAAAATAATAAATGTATATTTTTTGAAAATCCGGTATTTGTTGATTGATTCTTGAAAATCTCGACGAAATGAGACCAAATTATTATGTACGAATTTTCCATTTTTTAGGCTAGTTTAGGAGATATAGACTTAATCTGACCTAGATTGTTTCTTTTCTTGGTGTCGTGCAAATCTCCTTAATCTGAACAGCTCAAAATGCAAGCTGATGACATTCTCACGTGCCTGCCCAAAGTACGTATCATACTCTCTTTGTGGTTGTACCTTGGAAAGAATTTCCCTGGTTGATGATCTAGGTGTCCGTTTGGACCGAAAACTCAAGTTTTCCGAACATATATCATCAATGGTTAATAAAGCTATGGGTGTACTCGGCTTTATTAAGAGATGGTCCAAGGAGTTTGACGATCCTTACTTAACTAAGATTCTCTTCACTTCGCTTGTTCGTCCAATTCTCGAGTACGGATCATGTGTCTGGAACCCTCAGTACACAGTTCATAGAGACCGCATTGAATCCGTACAGAAAAACTTCTTAATGTTTGCCTTGCGAGGCCTTAACTGGGATGTAAATTCAAGACTTCCTTCCTATCCTAGTAGACTTTTGTTACTTAATCTGCCTTCTCTAGCTAATTGTAGAACCATGCTTGGTGTTATATTTATTAACAACCTTATCCAAGGTGACATAGATAGTAGCGACTTACTTAGTAGACTACACTTTTCTGTCCCTGGTAGAATCACCCGTAATTACCTTCCTCTAAAACTTCCCAATTGTAGCTCGAACTATGCCCTGCATGAGCCATTCAGGGTATTATGTTCGGACTATAATAAACTATACTTCATTGTAGCTAACAATAACAACTTGATATCTAGCTTAAAATTACAACTCCTCGCGCACTTATCTAGAATTTAGTCAAATACATAATTGTCTTCTTTGTATTCATAGTAGTACTTTCAACATACTGCATGCTTTAACACTCTTACATTTGGTTACTAACACTAACTCTCCTGATCTGATTGGGTTTTTCTGGGTTTTCCCCAATCCTCTGCAACAAATGTTGGATCGGCTTTTCTTTATCCCAGTTTGCAGATTTGCACAATTTTTAATTTTTTCTTTTTTTTTTTACATTTAAGGTTTTACCCTTAATTTAAAATTACCTCTAGTTTAAAAATACAACTTAAATAATTTAAATCTAATTTTAATTGTTTCTTTACTTTTAAAAAAAATCGACTGATCATTGTTCGACTATAAACTAAACTAAATAAAATAAATAAATAATAAATATTTTTGGAAAATCCGTTATCTGTTGATTGATTCTTAAAAATCTCGGCGAAATGAGACCAAAGTATTATTTACGAATTTTTCATTATTATGCTTGTTTAGGAGATATAGCCTCCATAATAAATATTTTTGGAAAATCCGTTATCTGTTGATTGATTCTTAAAAATCTCGGCAAAATGAGACTAAAATATTATGTACGAATTTTCCGTTATTTGGCTAGTTTAGGAGATACAGCCTCCTTAATAAATATTTTTGGAAAATCCGTTATCTGTTGATTGATTCTTAAATATCTCGACGAAATGAGACCAAAATATTATGTACGAATTTTCCGTTATTTGGCTAGTTTAGGAGATATGGACTCCTTAAAAAATGTTTTTTGAAAATCCGTAATTTGTTGATTGATTCTTGAACATCTCTGCGAAATGAGACCAAAATATTATGTACGAATTCTCCGTTTTTTGGCTAGTTTAGGAGATATAGCCTCCTTAAAATAAATTTTTTGTGAAAATCCCTTATTTGTTGATTGATTCTAGAATATATTGACAAATTAAGACCAAAATAATAAATGTATATTTTTTGAAAATCCGTTATTTGTTGATTTATTCTTGAAAATCTCGAGGAAATGAGACCAAATATTTATGTACGAATTTTCCATTTTTTAGGCTAGTTTAGGAGATATAGACTCCTTAATAAATATTTTTGGAAAATCCGTTATCTGTTGATTGATTCTTAAAAATCTCGGCGAAATGAGACCAAAGTATTATCTACGAATTTTTCATTATTATGCTTGTTTAGGAGATATAGCCTCATTAATAAATATTTTTGGAAAATCCGTTATCTGTTGATTGATTCTTAAAAATCTCGGCGAAATGAGACTAAAATATTATGTACGAATTTTCCGTTATTTGGCTAGTTTAGGAGATACAGCCTCCTTAATAAATATTTTTGGAAAATCCGTTATCTGTTGATTGATTCTTCAATATCGCGACGAAATGAGACCAAAATATTATGTACGAATTTTCCGTTATTTGGCTAGTTTAGTAGATATGGACTCCTTAAAAAATGTTTTTTGAAAATCCATTATTTGTTGATTGATTCTTGAACATCTCGGCGAAATGAGACCAACATATTTTGTACGAATTTTCCGTTTTTTGGCTAGCTTAGGAGATATAGCCTCTTTAAAATATATTTTGTGAAAATCCCTTATTTGTTGATTGATTCTAGAATATATTGAAAAATTAAGACCAAAATAATAAATGTATATTTTTTGAAAATCCGGTATTTGTTGATTGATTCTTGAAAATCTCGACGAAATGAGACCAAATTATTATGTACGAATTTTCCATTTTTTAGGCTAGTTTAGGAGATTAGCCTCCTTAATAAATATTTTTGGAAAATCCGTTATCTGTTGATTGATTCTTAAAAATCTCGGCGAAATGAGACCAAAGTATTATTTACGAATTTTTCATTATTATGCTTGTTTAGGAGATTAGCCTCCTTAATAAATATTTTTGGAAAATCCGTTATCTGTTGATTGATTCTTAAAAACCTCGGCAAAATGAGACTAAAATATTATGTACGAATTTTCCGTTATTTGGCTAGTTTAGGATATACAGCCTCCTTAATAAATATTTTTGGAAAATCCGTTATCTGTTGATTGATTCTTCAATATCTCGACGAAATGAGACCAAAATATTATGTACGAATTTTCCGTTATTTGGCTAGTTTAGTAGATATGGGCTCCTTAAAAAATGTTTTTTGAAAATCCGTAATTTGTTGATTGATTCTTGAACATCTCTGCGAAATGAGACCAAAATATTATGTACGAATTTTCCGTTATTTGGCTAGTTTAGGAGATATGGACTCCTTAAAAAATGTTTTTTGAAAATCCGTAATTTGTTGATTGATTCTTGAACATCTCTGCGAAATGAGACCAAAATATTATGTACGAATTTTCCGTTATTTGGCTAGTTTAGTAGATATGGACTCCTTAAAAAATGTTTTTTGAAAATCCGTTATTTGTTGATTGATTCTTGAACATCTCGGCGAAATGAGACCAAAATATTATGTACGAATTTTCCGTTTTTTTGCTAGCTTAGGAGATATAGCCTATTTAAAATATATTTTGTGAAAATCCCTTATTTGTTGATTGATTCTAGAATATATTGAAAAATTAAGACCAAAATAATAAATGTATATTTTTTGAAAATCCGGTATTTGTTGATTGATTCTTGAAAATCTCGACGAAATGAGACCAAATTATTATGTACGAATTTTCCATTTTTTAGGCTAGTTTAGGAGATATAGACTCCTTAATAAATATTTTTTGAAAATCCGTTATCTGTTGATTGATTCTTAAAAATCTCGGCGAAATGAGACCAAAGTATTATTTACGAATTTTTCATTATTATGCTTGTTTAGGAGATATAGCCTCCTTAATAAATATTTTTGGAAAATCCGTTATCTGTTGATTGATTCTTAAAAATCTCGGCAAAATGAGACTAAAATATTATGTACGAATTTTCCGTTATTTGTCTAGTTTAGGAGATACAGCCTCCTTAATAAATATTTTTGGAAAATCCGTTATCTGTTGATTGATTCTTCAATATCTCGACGAAATGAGACCAAAATATTATGTACGAATTTTCCGTTATTTGGATAGTTTAGTAGATATGGACTCCTTAAAAAATGTTTTTTGGAAATCCGTTATTTGTTGATTGATTCTTGAACATCTCGGCGAAATGAGACCAAAATATTTTGTACGAATTCTTCGTTTTTTGGCTAGTTTAGGAGATATAGCCTCCTTAAAATATATTTTGTGAAAATCCCTTATTTGTTGATTGATTCTAGAATATCTTGACAAATTAAGACCAAAATAATAAATGTATATTTTTTGAAAATCCGTTATTGTTGATTGATTCTTGAAAATCTCGACGAAATGAGACCAAATTATTATGTACGAATTTTTCATTATTATGCTTGTTTAGGAGATATAGCCTCCTTAATAAATATTTTTGGAAAATCCGTTATCTGTTGATTGATTCTTCAATATCTCGACGAAATGAAACCAAAATATTATGTACGAATTCTCCGTTTTTTGGCTAGTTTAGAAGATATAGCCTCCTAAATAAATATTTTTTGAAAATTCGTTATTTGTTGATTGATTCTTGAAAATCTCGACGAAATGAAACCAAAATATTATGTACGAATTCTCCGTTTTTTGGCTAGTTTTGGAGATATAGCCTCCTAAAAAAATATTTTTGAAAATCCATTATTTGTTGATTGATTGTCGAAAATCTCGGCGAAATGAGACAAAAATATTATGTACGCATTTTCCGTTATTTGGCTAGTTTAGTAGATATGGACTCCTTAAAAAATGTTTTTTGAAAATCCGTAATTTGTTGATTGATTCTTGAACATCTCGGCGAAATGAGACCAAAATATTATGTACGAATTTTCCGTTTTTTGGCTAGTTTAGGAGATATAGACTCCTTATAAATATTTTTGGAAAATCCGTTATGTGTTGATTGATTCTTAAAAATCTCGACGAAATGACACTAAAGTATTATTTACGAATTTTTCATTATTATGCTTGTTTAGGAGATATAGCCTCCTTAATAAATATTTTTGGAAAATCCGTTATCTGTTGATTGATTTTTCATTATCTCGACGAAATGAGACCAAAGTATTATGTACGAATTTTCCGTTTTTTGGGTAGTTTAGGAGATAAAGCCTCTTTAAAAAAATATTTTTGAAAAATCCGTTTTTTGTTGATTGATTCTAGAATATCTTGACGAAATGAGTTCAAATTATTATGTACGAATTTTCCGTTATTTGGCTAGTTTAGGAGATATGGACTCCATAAAAAATGTTTTTTGAAAATCCGTTATTTATTGATTGATTCTTGAAAATCTCGACGAAATGAGACCAAAATATTATGTACGAATTCTTCGTTTTTTGGCTAGTTTTGGAGATATAGCCTTTCAAAAAAATATTTTTTGAAAATCCTTTATTTGTTGATTGATTGTCGAAAATCTCGGCGAAATGAGACCAAAATATTATGTACGAATTTTCCGTTTTTTGGGTAGTTTAGGAGATAAAGCCTCTTTAAAAAAATATTTTTGGAAAATCCGTTATTTGTTGATTGATTCTAGAATATCTTGACGAAATGAGTTCAAAATATTATGTACAAATTTTCCGTTATTTGGCTAGTTTAGGAGATATAGCCTCCTAAAAAAATATTTTTTGAAAATCCATTATTTGTTGATTGATTGTCGAAAATCTCGGAGAAATGAGACAAAAATATTATGTACGCATATTCCGTTATTTGGCTAGTTTAGTAGATATGGACTCCTTAAAAAATGTTTTTTGAAAATCCGTTATTTGTTGATTGATTCTTGAACATCTCGGCGAAATGAGACCAAAATATTATGTACGAATTTTCCGTTTTTAGGAGATATAGACTCCTTATAAATATTTTTGGAAAATCCGTTATGTGTTGATTGATTCTTAAAAATCTCGGCGAAATGACACCAAAGTATTATTTACGAATTTTTCATTATTATGCTTGTTTAGGAGATTAGCCTCCTTAATAAATATTTTTGGAAAATCCGTTATCTGTTGATTGATTCTTAAAAACCTCGGCAAAATGAGACTAAAATATTATGTACGAATTTTCCGTTATTTGGCTAGTTTAGGATATACAGCCTCCTTAATAAATATTTTTGGAAAATCCGTTATCTGTTGATTGATTCTTCAATATCTCGACGAAATGAGACCAAAATATTATGTACGAATTTTCCGTTATTTGGCTAGTTTAGTAGATATGGGCTCCTTAAAAAATGTTTTTTGAAAATCCGTAATTTGTTGATTGATTCTTGAACATCTCTGCGAAATGAGACCAAAATATTATGTACGAATTTTCCGTTATTTGGCTAGTTTAGGAGATATGGACTCCTTAAAAAATGTTTTTTGAAAATCCGTAATTTGTTGATTGATTCTTGAACATCTCTGCGAAATGAGACCAAAATATTATGTACGAATTTTCCGTTATTTGGCTAGTTTAGTAGATATGGACTCCTTAAAAAATGTTTTTTGAAAATCCGTTATTTGTTGATTGATTCTTGAACATCTCGGCGAAATGAGACCAAAATATTTTGTACGAATTTTCCGTTTTTTTGCTAGCTTAGGAGATATAGCCTATTTAAAATATATTTTGTGAAAATCCCTTATTTGTTGATTGATTCTAGAATATATTGAAAAATTAAGACCAAAATAATAAATGTATATTTTTTGAAAATCCGGTATTTGTTGATTGATTCTTGAAAATCTCGACGAAATGAGACCAAATTATTATGTACGAATTTTCCATTTTTTAGGCTAGTTTAGGAGATATAGACTCCTTAATAAATATTTTTTGAAAATCCGTTATCTGTTGATTGATTCTTAAAAATCTCGGCGAAATGAGACCAAAGTATTATTTACGAATTTTTCATTATTATGCTTGTTTAGGAGATATAGCCTCCTTAATAAATATTTTTGGAAAATCCGTTATCTGTTGATTGATTCTTAAAAATCTCGGCAAAATGAGACTAAAATATTATGTACGAATTTTCCGTTATTTGTCTAGTTTAGGAGATACAGCCTCCTTAATAAATATTTTTGGAAAATCCGTTATCTGTTGATTGATTCTTCAATATCTCGACGAAATGAGACCAAAATATTATGTACGAATTTTCCGTTATTTGGATAGTTTAGTAGATATGGACTCCTTAAAAAATGTTTTTTGAAAATCCGTAATTTGTTGATTGATTCTTGAACATCTCTGCGAAATGAGACCAAAATATTATGTACGAATTTTCCGTTTTTTGGCTAGTTTAGGAGATATAGCCTCCTTAAATTATATTTTGTGAAAATCCCTTATTTTTCATTATTATGCTTGTTTAGGACATCTTGAACATCTTGGCGAAATGAGACCAAAGTATATTTTGTGAAAATCCCTTATTTGTTGATTGATTCTAGAATATTTTGACAAATTAAGACCAAAATATTATGTACGAATTTTTCGTTTTTTGGGTAGTTTAGTATTGTAGATATGGACTCCTTAAAAAATGTTTTTTGGAAATCCGTTATTTGTTGATTGATTCTTGAACATCTCGGCGAAATGAGACCAAAATATTATGTACGAATTCTTCGTTTTTTGGCTAGTTTAGGAGATATAGCCTCCTTAAAATATATTTTGTGAAAATCCCTTATTTGTTGATTGATTCTAGAATATCTTGACAAATTAAGACCAAAATAATAAATGTATATTTTTTGAAAATCCGTTATTTGTTGATTGATTCTTGAAAATCTCGACGAAATGAGACCAAAGTATTATGTACGAATTTTCCGTTTTTTGGGTAGTTTAGGAGATAAAGACTCTTTAAAAAAATGTTTTTTGAAAATACGTTATTTGTTGATTGATTCATGAACATCTCGGCGAAATGAGACTAAAATATTATGTACGAATTTTCCGTTATTTGGCTAGTTTAGTATTGTAGATATGGACTCCTTAAAAAATGTTTTTTGGAAATCCGTTATTTGTTGATTGAGTCTTGAACATCTCGGCGAAATGAGACCAAAATATTTTGTACGAATTCTTCGTTTTTTGGCTAGTTTAGGAGATATAGCCTCCTTAAAATATATTTTGTGAAAATCCCTTATTTGTTGATTGATTCTAGAATATCTTGACAAATTAAGACCAAAATAATAAATGTATATTTTTTGAAAATCCGTTATTTGTTGATTGATTCTTGAAAATCTCGGCGAAATGAGACTAAAATATTATGTACGAATTTTCCGTTATTTGGCTAGTTTAGTATTGTAGATATGGACTCCTTAAAAAATGTTTTTTGGAAATCCGTTATTTGTTGATTGATTCTTGAACATCTCGGCGAAATGAGACCAAAATATTTTGTACGAATTCTTCGTTTTTTGGCTAGTTTAGGAGATATAGCCTCCTTAAAATATATTTTGTGAAAATCCCTTATTTGTTGATTGATTCTAGAATATCTTGACAAATTAAGACCAAAATAATAAATGTATATTTTTTGAAAATCCGTTATTGTTGATTGATTCTTGAAAATCTCGACGAAATGAGACCAAATTATTATGTACGAATTTTTCATTATTATGCTTGTTTAGGAGATATAGCCTCCTTAATAAATATTTTTGGAAAATCCGTTATCTGTTGATTGATTCTTCAATATCTCGACGAAATGAAACCAAAATATTATGTACGAATTCTCCGTTTTTTGGCTAGTTTAGAAGATATAGCCTCCTAAATAAATATTTTTTGAAAATTCGTTATTTGTTGATTGATTCTTGAAAATCTCGACGAAATGAAACCAAAATATTATGTACGAATTCTCCGTTTTTTGGCTAGTTTTGGAGATATAGCCTCCTAAAAAAATATTTTTTGAAAATCCATTATTTGTTGATTGATTGTCGAAAATCTCGGCGAAATGAGACAAAAATATTATGTACGCATTTTCCGTTATTTGGCTAGTTTAGTAGATATGGACTCCTTAAAAAATGTTTTTTGAAAATCCGTAATTTGTTGATTGATTCTTGAACATCTCGGCGAAATGAGACCAAAATATTATGTACGAATTTTCCGTTTTTTGGCTAGTTTAGGAGATATAGACTCCTTATAAATATTTTTGGAAAATCCGTTATGTGTTGATTGATTCTTAAAAATCTCGGCGAAATGACACCAAAGTATTATTTACGAATTTTTCATTATTATGCTTGTTTAGGAGATATAGCCTCCTTAATAAATATTTTTGGAAAATCCGTTATCTGTTGATTGATTTTTCATTATCTCGACGAAATGAGACCAAAGTATTATGTACGAATTTTCCGTTTTTTGGGTAGTTTAGGAGATAAAGCCTCTTTAAAAAAATATTTTTGAAAAATCCGTTTTTTGTTGATTGATTCTAGAATATCTTGACGAAATGAGTTCAAATTATTATGTACGAATTTTCCGTTATTTGGCTAGTTTAGGAGATATGGACTCCATAAAAAATGTTTTTTGAAAATCCGTTATTTGTTGATTGATTCTTGAAAATCTCGACGAAATGAGACCAAAATATTATGTACGAATTCTCCGTTTTTTGGCTAGTTTTGGAAATATAGCCTTTCAAAAAAAATATTTTTTGAAAATCCATTATTTGTTGATTGATTCTAGAATATATTGAAAAATTAAGACCAAAATAATAAATGTATATTTTTTGAAAATCCGGTATTTGTTGATTGATTCTTGAAAATCTCGACGAAATGAGACCAAATTATTATGTACGAATTTTCCATTTTTTAGGCTAGTTTAGGAGATATAGACTCCTTAATAAATATTTTTGGAAAATCCGTTATCTGTTGATTGATTCTTAAAAATCTCGGCGAAATGAGACCAAAGTATTATTTACGAATTTTTCATTATTATGCTTGTTTAGGAGATATAGCCTCCTTAATAAATATTTTTGGAAAATCCGTTATTTGTTGATTGATTCTTAAAAATCTCGGCAAAATGAGACTAAAATATTATGTACGAATTTTCCGTTATTTGTCTAGTTTAGGAGATACAGCCTCCTTAATAAATATTTTTGGAAAATCCGTTATCTGTTGATTGATTCTTCAATATCTCGACGAAATGAGACCAAAATATTATGTACGAATTTTCCGTTATTTGGATAGTTTAGTAGATATGGACTCCTTAAAAAATATTTTTTGAAAATCCGTAATTTGTTGATTGATTCTTGAACATCTCTGCGAAATGAGACCAAAATATTATGTACGAATTCTTCGTTTTTTGGCTAGTTTAGGAGATATAGCCTCCTTAAAATATATTTTGTGAAAATCCCTTATTTGTTGATTGATTCTAGAATATCTTGACAAATTAAGACCAAAATAATAAATGTATATTTTTTGAAAATCCGTTATTTGTTGATTGATTCTTGAAAATCTCGGCGAAATGAGACTAAAATATTATGTACGAATTTTCCGTTATTTGGCTAGTTTAGTATTGTAGATATGGACTCCTTAAAAAATGTTTTTGGAAATCCGTTATTTGTTGATTGATTCTTGAACATCTCGGCGAAATGAGACCAAAATATTTTGTACGAATTCTTCGTTTTTTGGCTAGTTTAGGAGATATAGCCTCCTTAAAATATATTTTGTGAAAATCCCTTATTTGTTGATTGATTCTAGAATATCTTGACAAATTAAGACCAAAATAATAAATGTATATTTTTTGAAAATCCGTTATTGTTGATTGATTCTTGAAAATCTCGACGAAATGAGACCAAATTATTATGTACGAATTTTTCATTATTATGCTTGTTTAGGAGATATAGCCTCCTTAATAAATATTTTTGGAAAATCCGTTATCTGTTGATTGATTCTTCAATATCTCGACGAAATGAAACCAAAATATTATGTACGAATTCTCCGTTTTTTGGCTAGTTTAGAAGATATAGCCTCCTAAATAAATATTTTTTGAAAATTCGTTATTTGTTGATTGATTCTTGAAAATCTCGACGAAATGAAACCAAAATATTATGTACGAATTCTCCGTTTTTTGGCTAGTTTTGGAGATATAGCCTCCTAAAAAAATATTTTTTGAAAATCCATTATTTGTTGATTGATTGTCGAAAATCTCGGCGAAATGAGACAAAAATATTATGTACGCATTTTCCGTTATTTGGCTAGTTTAGTAGATATGGACTCCTTAAAAAATGTTTTTTGAAAATCCGTAATTTGTTGATTGATTCTTGAACATCTCGGCGAAATGAGACCAAAATATTATGTACGAATTTTCCGTTTTTTGGCTAGTTTAGGAGATATAGACTCCTTATAAATATTTTTGGAAAATCCGTTATGTGTTGATTGATTCTTAAAAATCTCGGCGAAATGACACCAAAGTATTATTTACGAATTTTTCATTATTATGCTTGTTTAGGAGATATAGCCTCCTTAATAAATATTTTTGGAAAATCCGTTATCTGTTGATTGATTTTTCATTATCTCGACGAAATGAGACCAAAGTATTATGTACGAATTTTCCGTTTTTTGGGTAGTTTAGGAGATAAAGCCTCTTTAAAAAAATATTTTTGAAAAATCCGTTTTTTGTTGATTGATTCTAGAATATCTTGACGAAATGAGTTCAAATTATTATGTACGAATTTTCCGTTATTTGGCTAGTTTAGGAGATATGGACTCCATAAAAAATGTTTTTTGAAAATCCGTTATTTGTTGATTGATTCTTGAAAATCTCGACGAAATGAGACCAAAATATTATGTACGAATTCTCCGTTTTTTGGCTAGTTTTGGAAATATAGCCTTTCAAAAAAAATATTTTTGAAAATCCATTATTTGTTGATTGATTCTAGAATATATTGAAAAATTAAGACCAAAATAATAAATGTATATTTTTTGAAAATCCGGTATTTGTTGATTGATTCTTGAAAATCTCGACGAAATGAGACCAAATTATTATGTACGAATTTTCCATTTTTTAGGCTAGTTTAGGAGATATAGACTCCTTAATAAATATTTTTGGAAAATCCGTTATCTGTTGATTGATTCTTAAAAATCTCGGCGAAATGAGACCAAAGTATTATTTACGAATTTTTCATTATTATGCTTGTTTAGGAGATATAGCCTCCTTAATAAATATTTTTGGAAAATCCGTTATTTGTTGATTGATTCTTAAAAATCTCGGCAAAATGAGACTAAAATATTATGTACGAATTTTCCGTTATTTGTCTAGTTTAGGAGATACAGCCTCCTTAATAAATATTTTTGGAAAATCCGTTATCTGTTGATTGATTCTTCAATATCTCGACGAAATGAGACCAAAATATTATGTACGAATTTTCCGTTATTTGGATAGTTTAGTAGATATGGACTCCTTAAAAAATATTTTTTGAAAATCCGTAATTTGTTGATTGATTCTTGAACATCTCTGCGAAATGAGACCAAAATATTATGTACGAATTCTTCGTTTTTTGGCTAGTTTAGGAGATATAGCCTCCTTAAAATATATTTTGTGAAAATCCCTTATTTGTTGATTGATTCTAGAATATCTTGACAAATTAAGACCAAAATAATAAATGAATATTTTTTGAAAATCCGTTATTTGTTGATTGATTCTTGAACATCTCGGCGAAATGAGACTAAAATATTATGTACGTATTTTCCGTTATTTGGCTAGTTTAGTATTGTAGATATGGACTCCTTAAAAAATGTTTTTTGGAAATCCGTTATTTGTTGATTGATTCTTGAACATCTCGGCGAAATGAGACCAAAATATTTTGTACGAATTCTTCGTTTTTTGGCTAGTTTAGGAGATATAGCCTCCTTAAAATATATTTTGTGAAAATCCCTTATTTGTTGATTGATTCTAGAATATCTTGACAAATTAAGACCAAAATAATTAATGTATATTTTTTGAAAATCCGTTATTTGTTGATTGATTCTTGAAAATCTCGACGAAATGAGACCAAATTATTATGTACGAATTTTTCATTATTATGCTTGTTTAGGAGATATAGCCTCCTTAATAAATATTTTTGGAAAATCCGTTATCTGTTGATTGATTCTTCAATATCTCGACGAAATGAAACCAAAATATTATGTACGAATTCTCCGTTTTTTGGCTAGTTTAGAAGATATAGCCTCCTAAATAAATATTTTTTGAAAATTCGTTATTTGTTGATTGATTCTTGAAAATCTCGACGAAATGAAACCAAAATATTATGTACGAATTCTACGTTTTTTGGCTAGTTTTGGAGATATAGCCTCCTAAAAAAATATTTTTTGAAAATCCATTATTTGTTGATTGATTGTCGAAAATCTCGGCGAAATGAGACAAAAATATTATGTACGCATATTCCGTTATTTGGCTAGTTTAGTAGATATGGACTCCTTAAAAAATGTTTTTTGAAAATCCGTTATTTGTTGATTGATTCTTGAACATCTCGGCGAAATGAGACCAAAATATTATGTACGAATTTTCCGTTTTTAGGAGATATAGACTCCTTATAAATATTTTTGGAAAATCCGTTATGTGTTGATTGATTCTTAAAAATCTCGGCGAAATGACACCAAAGTATTATTTACGAATTTTTCATTATTATGCTTGTTTAGGAGATATAGCCTCCTTAATAAATATTTTTGGAAAATCCGTTATCTGTTGATTGATTCTTCATTATCTCGACGAAATGAGACCAAAGTATTATGTACGAATTTTCCGTTTTTTGGGTAGTTTAGGAGATAAAGCCTCTTTAAAAAAATATTTTTGAAAAATCCGTTTTTTGTTGATTGATTCTAGAATATCTTGACGAAATGAGTTCAAATTATTATGTACGAATTTTCCGTTATTTGGCTAGTTTAGGAGATATGGACTCCATAAAAAATGTTTTTTGAAAATCCGTTATTTATTGATTGATTCTTGAAAATCTCGACGAAATGAGACCAAAATATTATGTACGAATTCTTCGTTTTTTGGCTAGTTTTGGAGATATAGCCTTTCAAAAAAAATATTTTTTGAAAATCCTTTATTTGTTGATTGATTGTCGAAAATCTCGGCGAAATGAGACCAAAATATTATGTACGAATTTTCCGTTTTTTGGGTAGTTTAGGAGATAAAGCCTCTTTAAAAAAATATTTTTGGAAAATCCGTTATTTGTTGATTGATTCTAGAATATCTTGACGAAATGAGTTCAAAATATTATGTACAAATTTTCCGTTATTTGGCTAGTTTAGGAGATATAGCCTCCTAAAAAAATATTTTTTGAAAATCCATTATTTGTTGATTGATTGTCGAAAATCTCGGCGAAATGAGACAAAAATATTATGTACGCATATTCCGTTATTTGGCTAGTTTAGTAGATATGGACTCCTTAAAAAATGTTTTTTGAAAATCCGTTATTTGTTGATTGATTCTTGAACATCTCGGCGAAATGAGACCAAAATATTATGTACGAATTTTCCGTTTTTAGGAGATATAGACTCCTTATAAATATTTTTGGAAAATCCGTTATGTGTTGATTGATTCTTAAAAATCTCGGCGAAATGACACCAAAGTATTATTTACGAATTTTTCATTATTATGCTTGTTTAGGAGATATAGCCTCCTTAATAAATATTTTTGGAAAATCCGTTATCTGTTGATTGATTCTTCATTATCTCGACGAAATGAGACCAAAGTATTATGTACGAATTTTCCGTTTTTTGGGTAGTTTAGGAGATAAAGCCTCTTTAAAAAAATATTTTTGAAAAATCCGTTTTTTGTTGATTGATTCTAGAATATCTTGACGAAATGAGTTCAAATTATTATGTACGAATTTTCCGTTATTTGGCTAGTTTAGGAGATATGGACTCCATAAAAAATGTTTTTTGAAAATCCGTTATTTATTGATTGATTCTTGAAAATCTCGACGAAATGAGACCAAAATATTATGTACGAATTCTTCGTTTTTTGGCTAGTTTTGGAGATATAGCCTTTCAAAAAAAATATTTTTTGAAAATCCTTTATTTGTTGATTGATTGTCGAAAATCTCGGCGAAATGAGACCAAAATATTATGTACGAATTTTCCGTTTTTTGGGTAGTTTAGGACATAAAGCCTCTTTAAAAAAATATTTTTGGAAAATCCGTTATTTGTTGATTGATTCTAGAATATCTTGACGAAATGAGTTCAAAATATTATGTACAAATTTTCCGTTATTTGGCTAGTTTAGGAGATATAGCCTCCTAAAAAAATATTTTTGAAAATCCATTATTTGTTGATTGATTGTCGAAAATCTCGGCGAAATGAGACAAAAATATTATGTACGCATATTCCGTTATTTGGCTAGTTTAGTAGATATGGACTCCTTAAAAAATGTTTTTTGAAAATCCGTTATTTGTTGATTGATTCTTGAACATCTCGGCGAAATGAGACCAAAATATTATGTACGAATTTTCCGTTTTTAGGAGATATAGACTCCTTATAAATATTTTTGGAAAATCCGTTATGTGTTGATTGATTCTTAAAAATCTCGGCGAAATGACACCAAAGTATTATTTACGAATTTTTCATTATTATGCTTGTTTAGGAGATATAGCCTCCTTAATAAATATTTTTGGAAAATCCGTTATCTGTTGATTGATTCTTCATTATCTCGACGAAATGAGACCAAAGTATTATGTACGAATTTTCCGTTTTTTGGGTAGTTTAGGAGATAAAGCCTCTTTAAAAAAATATTTTTGAAAAATCCGTTTTTTGTTGATTGATTCTAGAATATCTTGACGAAATGAGTTCAAATTATTATGTACGAATTTTCCGTTATTTGGCTAGTTTAGGAGATATGGACTCCATAAAAAATGTTTTTTGAAAATCCGTTATTTGTTGATTGATTCTTGAAAATCTCGACGAAATGAGACCAAAATATTATGTACGAATTCTCCGTTTTTTGGCTAGTTTTGGAGATATAGCCTCCTAAAAAAATATTTTTTGAAAATCCATTATTTGTTGATTGATTGTCGAAAATCTCGGCGAAATGAGACAAAAATATTATGTACGCATTTTCCGTTATTTGTTGATTGATTCTTGAAAATCTCGACGAAATGAGACCAAATTATTATGTACGAATTTTCCGTTTTTTGGGTAGTTTAGGAGATAAAGCCTCTTTAAAAAAATATTTTTGGAAAATCCGTTATTTGTTGATTGATTCTAGAATATCTTGACGAAATGAGTTCAAAATATTATGTACAAATTTTCCGTTATTTGGCTAGTTTAGGAGATATAGCCTCCTTAATAAATATTTTTGGAAAATCCGTTATCTGTTGATTGATTCTTCAATATCTCGACGAAATGAAACCAAAATATTATGTACAAATTTTCCGTTATTTGGCTAGTTTAGGAGATATAGCCTCCTAAATAAATATTTTTTGAAAATTCGTTATTTGTTGATTGATTCTTGAAAATCTCGACGAAATGAAACCAAAATATTATGTACGAATTCTCCGTTTTTTGGCTAGTTTTGGAGATATAGCCTCATAAAAAAATATTTTTTGAAAATCCATTATTTGTTGATTGATTGTCGAAAATCTCGGCGAAATGAGACAAAAATATTATGTACGCATTTTCCGTTATTTGGCTAGTTTAGTAGATATGGACTCCTTAAAAAATGTTTTTTGAAAATCCGTTATTTGTTGATTGATTCTTGAACATCTCGGCGAAATGAGACCAAATTATTATGTACGAATTTTCCGTTTTTAGGAGATATAGACTCCTTATAAATATTTTTGGAAAATCCGTTATGTGTTGATTGATTCTTAAAAATCTCGGCGAAATGACACCAAAGTATTATTTACGAATTTTTCATTATTATGCTTGTTTAGGAGATATAGCCTCCTTAATAAATATTTTTGGAAAATCCGTTATCTGTTGATTGATTCTTCATTATCTCGACGAAATGAGACCAAAGTATTATGTACGAATTTTCCGTTTTTTGGGTAGTTTAGGAGATAAAGCCTCTTTAAAAAAATATTTTTGAAAAATCCGTTTTTTGTTGATTGATTCTAGAATATCTTGACGAAATGAGTTCAAATTATTATGTACGAATTTTCCGTTATTTGGCTAGTTTAGGAGATATGGACTCCATAAAAAATGTTTTTTTAAAATCCGTTATTTGTTGATTGATTCTTGAAAATCTCGACGAAATGAGACCAAAATATTATGTACGAATTCTTCGTTTTTTGGCTAGTTTTGGAGATATAGCCTTTCAAAAAAAATATTTTTTGAAAATCCTTTATTTGTTGATTGATTGTCGAAAATCTCGGCAAAATGAGACCAAAATATTATGTACGAATTTTCCGTTTTTTGGGTAGTTTAGGAGATAAAGCCTCTTTAAAAAAATATTTTTGGAAAATCCGTTATTTGTTGATTGATTCTAGAATATCTTGACGAAATGAGTTCAAAATATTATGTACAAATTTTCCGTTATTTGGCTAGTTTAGGAGATATAGCCTCCTTAAAATATATTTTGTGAAAATCCGTTATTTGTTGATTGACTCCAGAATATTTTGACAAATTAAGACCAAAATATTATGTACGAATTTTTCGTTTTTTGGGTAGTTAAGAAGATATAGCCCCTTTAAAATAGATTTTTGGAAAATCCGTTATTTGTTGATTGATTCTTGAAAATCTCGACGAAATGAGACCAAATAATTATGTACGAATTTTCCATTTTTAAGGCTGGTTTAGGAGATATAGACTCCTTAATAAATATTTTTGGAAAATCCGTTATCTGTTGATTGATTCTTAAAAATCTCGGCGAAATGGGACCAAAGTATTATTTACGAATTTTTCATTATTATGCTTGTTTAGGAGATATAGCCTCCTTAATAAATATTTTTGGAAAATCCGTTATCTGTTGATTAATTCTTAAAAATCTCGGCAAAATGAGACTAAAATATTATGTACGAATTTTCCGTTATTTGGCTAGTTTTGGAGATACAGCCTCCTTAATAAATATTTTTGGAAAATCCGTTATCTGTTGATTGATTCTTCAATATCTCGACGAAATGAGACCAAAATATTATGTACGAATTTTCCGTTATTTGGATAGTTTAGTAGATATGGACTCCTTAAAAAATGTTTTTTGAAAATCCGTAATTTGTTGATTGATTCTTGAACATCTCTGCGAAATGAGACCAAAATATTATGTACGAATTTTCCGTTTTTTGGCTAGTTTAGGAGATATAGCCTCCTTAAATTATATTTTGTGAAACTCCCTTATTTTTCATTATTATGCTTGTTTAGGACATCTTGAACATCTTGGCGAAATGAGACCAAAGTATATTTTGTGAAAATCCCTTATTTGTTGATTGATTCTAGAATATTTTGACAAATTAAGACCAAAATATTATGTACGAATTTTTCGTTTTTTGGGTAGTTTAGTATTGTAGATATGGACTCCTTAAAAAATGTTTTTTGGAAATCCGTTATTTGTTGATTGATTCTTGAACATCTCGGCGAAATGAGACCAAAATATTTTGTACGAATTCTTCGTTTTTTGGCTAGTTTAGGAGATATAGCCTCCTTAAAATATATTTTGTGAAAATCCATTATTTGTTGATTGATTCTAGAATATCTTGACAAATTAAGACCAAAAGAATAAATGTATATTTTTTGAAAATCCGTTATTTGTTGATTGATTCTTGAAAATCTCGACGAAATGAGACCAAAGTATTATGTACGAATTTTCCGTTTTTTGGGTAGTTTAGGAGATAAAACCTCTTTAAAAAAATGTTTTTTGAAAATACGTTATTTGTTGATTGATTCATGAACATCTCGGCGAAATGAGACTAATATATTATGTACGAATTTTCCGTTATTTGGCTAGTTTAGTATTGTAGATATGGACTCCTTAAAAAATGTTTTTTGGAAATCCGTTATTTGTTGATTGAGTCTTGAACATCTCGGCGAAATGAGACCAAAATATTTTGTACGAATTCTTCGTTTTTTGGCTAGTTTAGGAGATATAGCCTCCTTAAAATATATTTTGTGAAAATCCATTATTTGTTGATTGATTCTAGAATATCTTGACAAATTAAGACCAAAATAATAAATGTATATTTTTTGAAAATCCGTTATTTGTTGATTGATTCTTGAAAATCTCGACGAAATCAGACCAAAGTATTATGTACGAATTTTCCGTTTTTTGGGTAGTTTAGGAGATAAAGCCTCTTTAAAAAAATGTTTTTTGAAAATACGTTATTTGTTGATTGATTCATGAACATCTCGGCGAAATGAGACTAAAATATTATGTACGAATTTTCCGCTATTTGGCTAGTTTAGTATTGTAGATATGGACTCCTTAAAAAATGTTTTTTGGAAATCCGTTATTTGTTGATTGAGTCTTGAACATCTCGGCGAAATGAGACCAAAATATTTTGTACGAATTCTTCGTTTTTGGCTAGTTTAGGAGATATAGCCTCCTTAAAATATATTTTGTGAAAATCCCTTATTTGTTGATTGATTCTAGAATATCTTGACAAATTAAGACCAAAATAATAAATGTATATTTTTTGAAAATCCGTTATTTGTTGATTGATTCTTGAAAATCTCGGCGAAATGAGACTAAAATATTATGTACGAATTTTCCGTTATTTGGCTAGTTTAGTATTGTAGATATGGACTCCTTAAAAAATGTTTTTTGGAAATCCGTTATTTGTTGATTGATTCTTGAACATCTCGGCGAAATGAGACCAAAATATTTTGTACGAATTCTTCGTTTTTTGGCTAGTTTAGGAGATATAGCCTCCTTAAAATATATTTTGTGAAAATCCCTTATTTGTTGATTGATTCTAGAATATCTTGACAAATTAAGACCAAAATAATAAATGTATATTTTTTGAAAATCCGTTATTTGTTGATTGATTCTTGAAAATCTCGACGAAATGAGACCAAATTATTATGTACGAATTTTTCATTATTATGCTTGTTTAGGAGATATAGCCTCCTTAATAAATATTTTTCGAAAATCCGTTATCTGTTGATTGATTCTTCAATATCTCGACGAAATGAAACCAAAATATTATGTACGAATTCTCCGTTTTTTGGCTAGTTTTGGAGATATAGCCTCCTAAAAAAATATTTTTTGAAAATCCATTATTTGTTGATTGATTGTCGAAAATCTCGGCGAAATGAGACAAAAATATTATGTACGCATTTTCCGTTATTTGGCTAGTTTAGTAGATATGGACTCCTTAAAAAATGTTTTTTGAAAATCCGTTATTTGTTGATTGATTCTTGAACATCTCGGCGAAATGAGACCAAAATATTATGTACGAATTTTCCGTTTTTTGGGTAGTTTAGGAGATAAAGCCTCATTAAAAAAATATTTTTGGAAAATCCGTTATTTGTTGATTGATTCTAGAATATCTTGACGAAATGAGTTCAAAATATTATGTACAAATTTTCCGTTATTTGGCTAGTTTAGGAGATATAGCCTCCTTAAAATATATTTTGTGAAAATCCGTTATTTGTTGATTGACTCCAGAATATTTTGACAAATTAAGACCAAAATATTATGTACGAATTTTTCGTTTTTTAGGTAGTTAAGAAGATATAGCCCCTTTAAAATAGATTTTTGGAAAATCCGTTATTTGTTGATTGATTCTTGAAAATCTCGACGAAATGAGACCAAATAATTATGTACGAATTTTCCATTTTTAAGGCTGGTTTAGGAGATATAGACTCCTTAATAAATATTTTTGGAAAATCCGTTATCTGTTGATTGATTCTTAAAAATCTCGGCGAAATGAGACCAAAGTATTATTTACGATTTTTTCATTATTATGCTTGTTTAGGAGATATAGCCTCCTTAATAAATATTTTTGGAAAATCCGTTATCTGTTGATTGATTCTTAAAAATCTCGGCAAAATGAGACTTAAATATTATGTACGAATTTTCCGTTATTTGGCTAGTTTAGGAGATACAGCCTCCTTAATAAATATTTTTGGAAAATCCGTTATCTGTTGATTGATTCTTCAATATCTCGACGAAATGAGACCAAAATATTATGTACGAATTTTCCGTTATTTGGATAGTTTAGTAGATATGGACTCCTTAAAAAATGTTTTTTGAAAATCCGTAATTTGTTGATTGATTCTTGAACATCTCTGTGAAATGAGACCAAAATATTATGTACGAATTTTCCGTTTTTTGGCTAGTTTAGGAGATATAGCCTCCTTAAATTATATTTTGTGAAAATCCCTTATTTTTCATTATTATGCTTGTTTAGGACATCTTGAACATCTTGGCGAAATGAGACCAAAGTATATTTTGTGAAAATCCCTTATTTGTTGATTGATTCTAGAATATTTTGACAAATTAAGACCAAAATATTATGTACGAATTTTTCGTTTTTTGGGTAGTTTAGTATTGTAGATAGGGACTCCTTAAAAAATGTTTTTTGGAAATCCGTTATTTGTTGATTGATTCTTGAACATCTCGGCGAAATGAGACCAAAATATTTTGTACGAATTCTTCGTTTTTTGGCTAGTTTAGGAGATATAGCCTCCTTAAAATATATTTTGTGAAAATCCCTTATTTGTTGATTGATTCTAGAATATCTTGACAAATTAAGACCAAAATAATAAATGTATATTTTTTGAAAATCCGTTATTTGTTGATTGATTCCTGAAAATCTCGACGAAATGAGACCAAAGTATTATGTACGAATTTTCCGTTTTTTGGGTAGTTTAGGAGATAAAGCCTCTTTAAAAAAATGTTTTTTGAAAATACGTTAATTGTTGATTGATTCATGAACATCTCGGCGAAATGAGACTAAAATATTATGTACGAATTTTCCGTTATTTGGCTAGTTTAGTATTGTAGATATGGACTCCTTAAAAAATGTTTTTTAGAAATCCGTTATTTGTTGATTGAGTCTTGAACATCTCGGCGAAATGAGACCAAAAAATTTTGTTCGAATTCTTCGTTTTTTGGCTAGTTTAGGAGATATAGCCTCCTTAAAATATATTTTGTGAAAATCCCTTATTTGTTGATTGATTCTAGAATATCTTGACAAATTAAGACCAAAATAATAAATGTATATTTTTTGAAAATCCGTTATTTGTTGATTGATTCTTGAAAATCTCGGCGAAATGAGACTAAAATATTATGTACGAATTTTCCGTTATTTGGCTAGTTTAGTATTGTAGATATGGACTCCTTAAAAAATGTTTTTTGGAAATCCGTTATTTGTTGATTGATTCTTGAACATCTCGGCGAAATGAGACCAAAATATTTTGTACGAATTCTTCGTTTTTTGGCTAGTTTAGGAGATATAGCCTCCTTAAAATATATTTTGTGAAAATCCCTTATTTGTTGATTGATTCTAGAATATTTTGACAAATTAAGACCAGAATAATAAATGTATATTTTTTGAAAATCCGTTATTTGTTGATTGATTCTTGAAAATCTCGACGAAATGAGACCAAATTATTATGTACGAATTTTTCATTATTATGCTTGTTTAGGAGATATAGCCTCCTTAATAAATATTTTTCGAAAATCCGTTATCTGTTGATTGATTCTTCAATATCTCGACGAAATGAAACCAAAATATTATGTACGAATTCTCCGTTTTTTGGCTAGTTTAGAAGATATAGCCTCCTAAATAAATATTTTTTGAAAATTCGTTATTTGTTGATTGATTCTTGAAAATAGTTTTGGAGATATAGCCTCCTAAAAAAATATTTTTTGAAAATCCATTATTTGTTGATTGATTGTCGAAAATCTCGGCGAAATGAGACAAAAATATTATGTACGCATTTTCCGTTATTTGGCTAGTTTAGTAGATATGGACTCCTTAAAAAATGTTTTTTGAAAATCCGTTATTTGTTGATTGATTCTAGAACATCTCGGCGAAATGAGACCAAAATATTATGTACGAATTTTCCGTTTTTTGGGTAGTTTAGGAGATATGGACTCCTTATAAATATTTTTGGAAAATCCGTTATGTGTTGATTGATTCTTAAAAATCTCGGCGAAATGACACCAAAGTATTATTTACGAATTTTTCATTATTATGCTTGTTTAGGAGATATAGCCTCCTTAATAAATATTTTTGGAAAATCCGTTATCTGTTGATTGATTCTTCATTATTTCGACGAAATGAGACCAAAGTATTATGTACGAATTTTCCGTTTTTTGGGTAGTTTAGGAGATAAAGCCTCTTTAAAAAAATATTTTTGAAAAATCCGTTTTTTGTTGATTGATTCTAGAATATCTTGACGAAATGAGTTCAAATTATTATGTACGAATTTTCCGTTATTTGGCTAGTTTAGGAGATATGGACTCCATAAAAAATGTTTTTGAAAATCCGTTATTTGTTGATTGATTCTTAAAAATCTCGACGAAATGAGACCAAAATAGTATGTACGAATTCTCCGTTTTTTGGCTAGTTTTGGAGATATAGCCTTTCAAAAAAAATATTTTTTGAAAATCCATTATTTGTTGATTGATTGTCGAAAATCTCGGCGCAATGAGACTAAAATAGTATGTACGAATTTTCCGTTATTTGGCTAGTTTAGTAGATATGGACTCCTTAAAAAATGTTTTTTGAAAATCCGTTATTTGTTGATTGATTCTTGAACATCTCGGCGAAATGAGACCAAAATATTTTGTACGAATTTTCCGTTTTTTGGCTAGCTTAGGAGATATAGCCTCTTTAAAATATATTTTGTGAAAATCCCTTATTTGTTGATTGATTCTAGAATATATTGACAAATTAAGACCAAAATAATAAATGTATATTTTTTGAAAATCCGGTATTTGTTGATTGATTCTTGAAAATCTCGACGAAATGAGACCAAATTATTATGTACGAATTCTCCGTTTTTTGGCTAGTTTAGGAGATATAGACTTCTTATAAATATTTTTGGAAAATCCGTTATCTGTTGATTGATTCTTCATTATTTCGACGAAATGAGACCAAAGTATTATGTACGAATTTTCCGTTTTTTGGGTAGTTTAGGAGATAAAGCCTCTTTAAAAAAATATTTTTGAAAAATCCGTTTTTTGTTGATTGATTCTAGAATATCTTGACGAAATGAGTTCAAATTATTATGTACGAATTTTCCGTTATTTGGCTAGTTTAGGAGATATGGACTCCATAAAAAATGTTTTTGAAAATCCGTTATTTGTTGATTGATTCTTAAAAATCTCGACGAAATGAGACCAAAATAGTATGTACGAATTCTCCGTTTTTTGGCTAGTTTTGGAGATATAGCCTTTCAAAAAAAATATTTTTTGAAAATCCATTATTTGTTGATTGATTGTCGAAAATCTCGGCGCAATGAGACTAAAATAGTATGTACGAATTTTCCGTTATTTGGCTAGTTTAGTAGATATGGACTCCTTAAAAAATGTTTTTTGAAAATCCGTTATTTGTTGATTGATTCTTGAACATCTCGGCGAAATGAGACCAAAATATTTTGTACGAATTTTCCGTTTTTTGGCTAGCTTAGGAGATATAGCCTCTTTAAAATATATTTTGTGAAAATCCCTTATTTGTTGATTGATTCTAGAATATTTTGACAAATTAAGACCAGAATAATAAATGTATATTTTTTGAAAATCCGTTATTTGTTGATTGATTCTTGAAAATCTCGACGAAATGAGACCAAATTATTATGTACGAATTTTTCATTATTATGCTTGTTTAGGAGATATAGCCTCCTTAATAAATATTTTTCGAAAATCCGTTATCTGTTGATTGATTCTTCAATATCTCGACGAAATGAAACCAAAATATTATGTACGAATTCTCCGTTTTTTGGCTAGTTTAGAAGATATAGCCTCCTAAATAAATATTTTTTGAAAATTCGTTATTTGTTGATTGATTCTTGAAAATAGTTTTGGAGATATAGCCTCCTAAAAAAATATTTTTTGAAAATCCATTATTTGTTGATTGATTGTCGAAAATCTCGGCGAAATGAGACAAAAATATTATGTACGCATTTTCCGTTATTTGGCTAGTTTAGTAGATATGGACTCCTTAAAAAATGTTTTTTGAAAATCCGTTATTTGTTGATTGATTCTAGAACATCTCGGCGAAATGAGACCAAAATATTATGTACGAATTTTCCGTTTTTTGGGTAGTTTAGGAGATATGGACTCCTTATAAATATTTTTGGAAAATCCGTTATGTGTTGATTGATTCTTAAAAATCTCGGCGAAATGACACCAAAGTATTATTTACGAATTTTTCATTATTATGCTTGTTTAGGAGATATAGCCTCCTTAATAAATATTTTTGGAAAATCCGTTATCTGTTGATTGATTCTTCATTATTTCGACGAAATGAGACCAAAGTATTATGTACGAATTTTCCGTTTTTTGGGTAGTTTAGGAGATAAAGCCTCTTTAAAAAAATATTTTTGAAAAATCCGTTTTTTGTTGATTGATTCTAGAATATCTTGACGAAATGAGTTCAAATTATTATGTACGAATTTTCCGTTATTTGGCTAGTTTAGGAGATATGGACTCCATAAAAAATGTTTTTGAAAATCCGTTATTTGTTGATTGATTCTTAAAAATCTCGACGAAATGAGACCAAAATAGTATGTACGAATTCTCCGTTTTTTGGCTAGTTTTGGAGATATAGCCTTTCAAAAAAATATTTTTTGAAAATCCATTATTTGTTGATTGATTGTCGAAAATCTCGGCGCAATGAGACTAAAATAGTATGTACGAATTTTCCGTTATTTGGCTAGTTTAGTAGATATGGACTCCTTAAAAAATGTTTTTTGAAAATCCGTTATTTGTTGATTGATTCTTGAACATCTCGGCGAAATGAGACCAAAATATTTTGTACGAATTTTCCGTTTTTTGGCTAGCTTAGGAGATATAGCCTCTTTAAAATATATTTTGTGAAAATCCCTTATTTGTTGATTGATTCTAGAATATATTGACAAATTAAGACCAAAATAATAAATGTATATTTTTTGAAAATCCGGTATTTGTTGATTGATTCTTGAAAATCTCGACGAAATGAGACCAAATTATTATGTACGAATTCTCCGTTTTTTGGCTAGTTTAGGAGATATAGACTTCTTATAAATATTTTTGGAAAATCCGTTATGTGTTGATTGATTCTTAAAAATCTCGGCGAAATGACACCAAAGTATTATTTACGAATTTTTCATTATTATGCTTGTTTAGGAGATATAGCCTCCTTAATAAATATTTTTGGAAAATCCGTTATCTGTTGATTGATTCTTCATTATCTCGACGAAATGAGACCAAAATATTATGTACAAATTTTCCGTTTTTTAGGCTAATTTAGGAGATATAAACTCCTTATAAATATTTTTGGAAAATCCGTTATCTGTTGATTGATTCTTCAATATCTCGACGAAATGAGACCAAAGTATTATGTACGAATTTTCCGTTTTTTGGGTAGTTTAGGAGATAAAGCCTCTTTAAAAAAATATTTTTGGAAAATCCGTTATTTGTTGATTGATTCTAGAATATCTTGACGAAATGAGTTCAAAATATTATGTACAAATTTTCCGTTATTTGGCTAGTTTAGGAGATATAGCCTCCTTAAAATATATTTTGTGAAAATCCGTTATTTGTTGATTGACTCCAGAATATTTTGACAAATTAAGACCAAAATATTATGTACGAATTTTTCGTTTTTTGGGTAGTTAAGAAGATATAGCCCCTTTAAAATAGATTTTTGGAAAATCCGTTATTTGTTGATTGATTCTTGAAAATCTCGACGAAATGAGACCAAATAATTATGTACGAATTTTCCATTTTTAATTCTGGTTTAGGAGATATAGACTCCTTAATAAATATTTTTGGAAAATCCGTTATCTGTTGATTGATTCTTAAAAATCTCGGCGAAATGAGACCAAAGTATTATTTACGAATTTTTCATTATTATGCTTGTTTAGGAGATATAGCCTCCTTGATTCTTGAAAATGTCGACGAAATGAGACCAAAATATTATGTACGAATTTTCCGTTTTTTGACTAGTTTAGTAGATATGGACTCCTTAAAAAATGTTTTTTGAAAATCCGTTATTTGTTGATTGATTCTTGAACATCTCGGCGAAATGAGACTAAAATAGTATGTACGAATTTTCCGTTATTTGGCTAGTTTAGTAGATATGGACTCCTTAAAAAATGTTTTTTGAAAATCCGTTATGTGTTGATTGATTCTTAAAAATCTCGGCGAAATGACACCAAAGTATTATTTACGAATTTTTCATTATTATGCTTGTTTAGGAGATATAGCCTCCTTAATAAATATTTTTGGAAAATCCGTTATCTGTTGATTGATTCTTCATTATCTCGACGAAATGAGACCAAAATATTATGTACAAATTTTCCGTTTTTTAGGCTAATTTAGGAGATATAAACTCCTTATAAATATTTTTGGAAAATCCGTTATCTGTTGATTGATTCTTCAATATCTCGACGAAATGAGACCAAAGTATTATGTACGAATTCTCCGTTTTTTGGCTAGTTTAGAAGATATAGCCTCCTAAATAAATATTTTTTGAAAATTCGTTATTTGTTGATTGATTCTTGAAAATAGTTTTGGAGATATAGCCTCCTAAAAAAATATTTTTTGAAAATCCATTATTTGTTGATTGATTGTCGAAAATCTCGGCGAAATGAGACAAAAATATTATGTACGCATTTTCCGTTATTTGGCTAGTTTAGTAGATATGGACTCCTTAAAAAATGTTTTTTGAAAATCCGTTATTTGTTGATTGATTCTAGAACATCTCGGCGAAATGAGACCAAAATATTATGTACGAATTTTCCGTTTTTTGGGTAGTTTAGGAGATATGGACTCCTTATAAATATTTTTGGAAAATCCGTTATGTGTTGATTGATTCTTAAAAATCTCGGCGAAATGACACCAAAGTATTATTTACGAATTTTTCATTATTATGCTTGTTTAGGAGATATAGCCTCCTTAATAAATATTTTTGGAAAATCCGTTATCTGTTGATTGATTCTTCATTATTTCGACGAAATGAGACCAAAGTATTATGTACGAATTTTCCGTTTTTTGGGTAGTTTAGGAGATAAAGCCTCTTTAAAAAAATATTTTTGAAAAATCCGTTTTTTGTTGATTGATTCTAGAATATCTTGACGAAATGAGTTCAAATTATTATGTACGAATTTTCCGTTATTTGGCTAGTTTAGGAGATATGGACTCCATAAAAAATGTTTTTGAAAATCCGTTATTTGTTGATTGATTCTTAAAAATCTCGACGAAATGAGACCAAAATAGTATGTACGAATTCTCCGTTTTTTGGCTAGTTTTGGAGATATAGCCTTTCAAAAAAAATATTTTTTGAAAATCCATTATTTGTTGATTGATTGTCGAAAATCTCGGCGAAATGAGACTAAAATAGTATGTACGAATTTTCCGTTATTTGGCTAGTTTAGTAGATATGGACTCCTTAAAAAATGTTTTTTGAAAATCCGTTATTTGTTGATTGATTCTTGAACATCTCGGCGAAATGAGACCAAAATATTTTGTACGAATTTTCCGTTTTTTGGCTAGCTTAGGAGATATAGCCTCTTTAAAATATATTTTGTGAAAATCCCTTATTTGTTGATTGATTCTAGAATATATTGACAAATTAAGACCAAAATAATAAATGTATATTTTTTGAAAATCCGGTATTTGTTGATTGATTCTTGAAAATCTCGACGAAATGAGACCAAATTATTATGTACGAATTCTCCGTTTTTTGGCTAGTTTAGGAGATATAGACTTCTTATAAATATTTTTGGAAAATCCGTTATCTGTTGATTGATTCTTAAAAATCTCGGCGAAATGAGACCAAAGTATTATTTACGAATTTTTCATTATTATGCTTGTTTAGGAGATATAGCCTCCTTGATTCTTGAAAATGTCGACGAAATGAGACCAAAATATTATGTACGAATTTTCCGTTTTTTGACTAGTTTAGTAGATATGGACTCCTTAAAAAATGTTTTTTGAAAATCCGTTATTTGTTGATTGATTCTTGAACATCTCGGCGAAATGAGACTAAAATAGTATGTACGAATTTTCCGTTATTTGGCTAGTTTAGTAGATATGGACTTCTTAAAAAATGTTTTTTGAAAATCCGTAATTTGTTGATTGATTCTTGAACATCTCTGCAAAATGAGACCAAAATATTATGTACGAATTTTCCGTTTTTTGGATAGTTTAGGAGATGTAGCCTCCTTAAAATATATTTTGTGAAAATCCGTTATTTGTTGATTGACTCTAGAATATTTTGACAAATTAAGACCAAAATATTATGTACGAATTTTTCGTTTTTTGGGTAGTTAAGAAGATATAGCCCCTTTAAAATAGATTTTTGGAAAATCCGTTATTTGTTGATTGATTCTTGAAAATCTCGACGAAATGAGACCAAATTATTATGTACGAATTTTCCATTTTTAAGGCTGGTTTAGGAGATATAGACTCCTTAATAAATATTTTTGGAAAATCCGTTATCTGTTGATTGATTCTTAAAAATCTCGACGAAATGAGACCAAAATATTATGTACGAATTTTCCGTTTTTTGGATAGTTGAGGAGATGTAGCCTCCTTAAAATATATTTTGTGAAAATCCGTTATTTGTTGATTGACTCTAGAATATTTTGACAAATTAAGACCAAAATATTATGTACGAATTTTTCGTTTTTTGGGTAGTTAAGAAGATATAGCCCCTTTAAAATAGATTTTTGGAAAATCCGTTATTTGTTGATTGATTCTTGAAAATCTCGACGAAATGAGACCAAATTATTATGTACGAATTTTCCATTTTTAAGGCTGGTTTAGGAGATATAGACTCCTTAATAAATATTTTTGGAAAATCCGTTATCTGTTGATTGATTCTTAAAAATCTCGACGAAATGAGACCAAAGTATTATTTACGAATTTTTCATTATTATGCTTGTTTAGGAGATATAGCCTCCTTGATTCTTGAAAATCTCGACGAAATGAGACCAAAATATTATGTACGAATTTTCCGTTTTTTGACTAGTTTAGTAGATATGGACTCCTTAAAAAATGTTTTTTGAAAATCCGTTATTTGTTGATTGATTCTTGAACATCTCGGCGAAATGAGACTAAAATAGTATGTACGAATTTTCCGTTATTTGGCTAGTTTAGTAGATATGGACTTCTTAAAAAATGTTTTTTGAAAATCCGTAATTTGTTGATTGATTCTTGAACATCTCTGCAAAATGAGACCAAAATATTATGTACGAATTTTCCGTTTTTTGGATAGTTTAGGAGATGTAGCCTCCTTAAAATATATTTTGTGAAAATCCGTTATTTGTTGATTGACTCTAGAATATTTTGACAAATTAAGACCAAAATATTATGTACGAATTTTTCGTTTTTTGGGTAGTTAAGAAGATATAGCCCCTTTAAAATAGATTTTTGGAAAATCCGTTATTTGTTGATTGATTCTTGAAAATCTCGACGAAATGAGACCAAATTATTATGTACGAATTTTCCATTTTTAAGGCTGGTTTAGGAGATATAGACTCCTTAATAAATATTTTTGGAAAATCCGTTATCTGTTGATTGATTCTTAAAAATCTCGACGAAATGAGACCAAAATATTATGTACGAATTTTCCGTTTTTGGATAGTTGAGGAGATGTAGCCTCCTTAAAATATATTTTGTGAAAATCCGTTATTTGTTGATTGACTCTAGAATATTTTGACAAATTAAGACCAAAATATTATGTACGAATTTTTCGTTTTTTGGGTAGTTAAGAAGATATAGCCCCTTTAAAATAGATTTTTGGAAAATCCGTTATTTGTTGATTGATTCTTGAAAATCTCGACGAAATGAGACCAAATTATTATGTACGAATTTTCCATTTTTAAGGCTGGTTTAGGAGATATAGACTCCTTAATAAATATTTTTGGAAAATCCGTTATCTGTTGATTGATTCTTAAAAATCTCGACGAAATGAGACCAAAGTATTATTTACGAATTTTTCATTATTATGCTTGTTTAGGAGATATAGCCTCCTTGATTCTTGAAAATCTCGACGAAATGAGACCAAAATATTATGTACGAATTTTCCGTTTTTTGACTAGTTTAGTAGATATGGACTCCTTAAAAAATGTTTTTTGAAAATCCGTTATTTGTTGATTGATTCTTGAACATCTCGGCGAAATGAGACTAAAATAGTATGTACGAATTTTCCGTTATTTGGCTAGTTTAGTAGATATGGACTTCTTAAAAAATGTTTTTTGAAAATCCGTAATTTGTTGATTGATTCTTGAACATCTCTGCGAAATGAGACCAAAATATTATGTACGAATTTTCCGTTTTTTGGATAGTTTAGGAGATGTAGCCTCCTTAAAATATATTTTGTGAAAATCCGTTATTTGTTGATTGACTCTAGAATATTTTGACAAATTAAGACCAAAATATTATGTACGAATTTTTCGTTTTTTGGGTAGTTAAGAAGATATAGCCCCTTTAAAATAGATTTTTGGAAAATCCATTATTTGTTGATTGATTCTTGAAAATCTCGACGAAATGAGACCAAATTATTATGTACGAATTTTCCATTTTTAAGGCTGGTTTAGGAGATATAGACTCCTTAATAAATATTTTTGGAAAATCCGTTATCTGTTGATTGATTCTTAAAAATCTCGGCGAAATGAGACCAAAGTATTATTTACGAATTTTTCATTATTATGCTTGTTTAGGAGATATAGCCTCCTTGATTCTTGAAAATCTCGACGAAATGAGACCAAAATATTATGTACGAATTTTCCGTTTTTTGACTAGTTTAGTAGATATGGACTCCTTAAAAAATGTTTTTTGAAAATCCGTTATTTGTTGATTGATTCTTGAACATCTCGGCGAAATGAGACTAAAATAGTATGTACGAATTTTCCGTTATTTGGCTAGTTTAGTAGATATGGACTTCTTAAAAAATGTTTTTTGAAGATCCGTAATTTGTTGATTGATTCTTGAACATCTCTGCGAAATGAGACCAAAATATTATGTACGAATTTTCCGTTTTTTGGATAGTTTAGGAGATGTAGCCTCCTTAAAATATATTTTGTGAAAATCCGTTATTTGTTGATTGACTCTAGAATATTTTGACAAATTAAGACCAAAATATTATGTACGAATTTTTCGTTTTTTGGGTAGTTAAGAAGATATAGCCCCTTTAAAATAGATTTTTGGAAAATCCGTTATTTGTTGATTGATTCTTGAAAATCTCGACGAAATGAGACCAAATTATTATGTACGAATTTTCCATTTTTAAGGCTGGTTTAGGAGATATAGACTCCTTAATAAATATTTTTGGAAAATCCGTTATCTGTTGATTGATTCTTAAAAATCTCGGCGAAATGAGACCAAAGTATTATTTACGAATTTTTCATTATTATGCTTGTTTAGGAGATATAGCCTCCTTGATTCTTGAAAATCTCGACGAAATGAGACCAAAATATTATGTACGAATTTTCCGTTTTTTGACTAGTTTAGTAGATATGGACTCCTTAAAAAATGTTTTTTGAAAATCCGTTATTTGTTGATTGATTCTTGAACATCTCGGCGAAATGAGACTAAAATAGTATGTACGAATTTTCCGTTATTTGGCTAGTTTAGTAGATATGGACTTCTTAAAAAATGTTTTTTGAAAATCCGTAATTTGTTGATTGATTCTTGAACATCTCTGCGAAATGAGACCAAAATATTATGTACGAATTTTCCGTTTTTTGGATAGTTTAGGAGATGTAGCCTCCTTAAAATATATTTTGTGAAAATCCGTTATTTGTTGATTGACTCTAGAATATTTTGACAAATTAAGACCAAAATATTATGTACGAATTTTTCGTTTTTTGGGTAGTTAAGAAGATATAGCCCCTTTAAAATAGATTTTTGGAAAATCCGTTATTTGTTGATTGATTCTTGAAAATCTCGACGAAATGAGACCAAATTATTATGTACGAATTTTCCATTTTTAAGGCTGGTTTAGGAGATATAGACTCCTTAATAAATATTTTTGGAAAATCCGTTATCTGTTGATTGATTCTTAAAAATCTCGGCGAAATGAGACCAAAGTATTATTTACGAATTTTTCATTATTATGCTTGTTTAGGAGATATAGCCTCCTTAATAAATATTTTTGGAAAATCCGTTATCTGTTGATTGATTCTTCATTATCTCGACGAAATGAGACCAAAATATTATGTACGAATTTTCCATTTTTTAGGCTAGTTTTGGAGATATAGCCTCCTAAAAAAATATTTTTTGAAAATCCATTATTTGTTGATTGATTGTCGAAAATCTCTGCGAAATGAGACTAAAATATTATGTACGAATTTTCCGTTATTTGGCTAGTTTAGTAGATATGGACTCCTTAAAAAATGTTTTTTGAAAATCCGTTATTTGTTGATTGATTCTTGAACATCTCGGCGAAATGAGACCAAAATATTTTGTACGAATTTTCCGTTTTTTGGCTAGCTTAGGAGTTATAGCCTCTTTAAACTATATTTTGTGAAAATCATTTATTTGTTGATTGATTCTAGAATATATTGACAAATTAAGACCAAAATAATAAATGTATATTTTTTGAAAATCCGGTATTTGTTGATTGATTCTTGAAAATCTCGACGAAATGAGACCAAATTGTTATGTACGAATTCTCCGTTTTTTGGCTAGTTTAGGAGATATAGACTCCTTATAAATATTTTTGGAAAATCCGTTATGTGTTGATTGATTCTTAAAAATCTCGGCGAAATGACACCAAAGTATTATTTACGAATTTTTCATTATTATGCTTGTTTAGGATATATAGCCTCCTTAATAAATATTTTTGGAAAATCCGTTATCCGTTGATTGATTCTTCATTATCTCGACGAAATGAGACCAAAGTAATATGAACGAATTTTCCGTTTTTTGGGTAGTTTAGGAGATAAAGCCTCTTTAAAAAAATATTTTTGAAAAATCCGTTTTTTGTTGATTGATTCTAGAATATCTTGACGAAATGAGTTAAAAATATCATGTACGAATTTTCCGTTATTTGGCTAGTTTAGGAGATATGGACTCCTTAAAAAATGTTTTTTGAAAATCCGTTATTTGTTGATTGATTCTTAAAAATCTCGGCAAAATGAGACTAAAATATTATGTACGAATTTTCTGTTATTTGCCTAGTTTAGGAGATACAGCCTCCTAAATAAATATTTTTGGAAAATCCGTTATCTGTTGATTGATTCTTCAATACCTCGACGAAATGAGACCAAAGTATTATGTACGAATTTTCCGTTTTTTGGGTAGTTTAGGAGATAGAGCCTCTTTAAAAAAATATTTTTGGAAAATCCGTTATTTGTTGATTGATTCTTGAAAATATCGGCGAAATGAGACTAAACTTTTATGTACGAATTTTCCGTTATTTGGCTAGTTTAGTAGATATGGACTCCTTAATAAATGTTTTTTGAAAATCCGTTATTTGTTGATTGATTCTTGAACATCTCGGCGAAATGAGACCAAAATATTATGTACGAATTTTCCGTTTATTGGCTAGTTTAGGAGATATAGCCTCCTTAAAATATATTGTGTGAAAATCCCTTATTTGTTGATTGATTCTATTGTAGAATATCTTGACAAATTAAGACCAAAATAATAAGTGTATATTTTTTGAAAATCCGTTATTTGTTGATTGATTCTTGAAAATCTCGAAGAAATGAGACCAAAATATTATGTACGAATTTTCCGTTTTTTGAGTAGTTTAGGAGATATAGCCTCCTTAAAATATATTTTGTGAAAATCCCTTATTTGTTGATTGATTCTAGAATATATTGACAAATTAAGACCAAAATAATATATGTATATTTTTTGAAAATCCGTTATTTGTTGACTGATTCTTAAAAATCTCGGCGAAATGAGACCAAAGTATTATTTACGAATTTTTCATTATTATGCTTGTTTTGAAGATATAGCCTTCTTAATAAATATTTTTGGAAAATCCGTTATCGGTTGATTGATTCTTAAAAATCTCGGCAAAATGAGACTAAAATATTATGTACGAATTTTCCGTTATTTGGCTAGTTTAGGAGATACAGCCTCCTTAATAAATATTTTTGGAAAATCCGTTATCTGTTGATTGATTCTTCAATATCTCGACGAAATAAGACCAAAGTATTATGTACGAATTTTCCGTTTTTTGGGTAGTTTAGGAGATAAAGCCTCTTTAAAAAAATATTTTTGGAAAATCCGTTATTTGTTGATTGATTCTAGAATATCTTGACGAAATGAGTTCAAAATATTATTTACGAATTTTCCGTTATTTGGCTAGTTTAGGAGATATGGACTTCTTAAAAAATGTTTTTTGAAAATCCGTAAGTTGTCGATTGATTCTTGAACATCTCTGCGAAATGAGACCAAAATATTATGTACGAATTTTTCGTTTTTTGGATAGTTTAGGAGATATAGCCTCCTTAAAATATATCTTGTGAAAATCCGTTATTTGTTGATTGACTCTAGAATATTTTGACAAATTAAGACCAAAATATTATGTACGAATTTTTCGTTTTTTGTGTAGTTTAGAAGATATAGCCCCTTTAAAAAAGATTTTTGGAAAATCCGTTATTTGTTGATTGATTCTTGAAAATATCGGCGAAATGAGACTAAACTTTTATGTACGAATTTTCCGTTATTTGGCTAGTTTAGTAGATATGGACTCCTTAATAAATGTTTTTTGAAAATCCGTTATTTGTTGATTGATTCTTGAACATCTCGGCGAAATGAGACCAAAATATTATGTACGAATTTTCCGTTTATTGGCTAGTTTAGGAGATATAGCCTCCTTAAAATATATTGTGTGAAAATCCCTTATTTGTTGATTGATTCTATTGTAGAATATCTTGACAAATTAAGACCAAAATAATAAGTGTATATTTTTTGAAAATCCGTTATTTGTTGATTGATTCTTGAAAATCTCGAAGAAATGAGACCAAAATATTATGTACGAATTTTCCGTTTTTTGAGTAGTTTAGGAGATATAGCCTCCTTAAAATATATTTTGTGAAAATCCCTTATTTGTTGATTGATTCTAGAATATATTGACAAATTAAGACCAAAATAATATATGTATATTTTTTGAAAATCCGTTATTTGTTGATTGATTCTTAAAAATCTCGGCGAAATGAGACCAAAGTATTATTTACGAATTTTTCATTATTATGCTTCTTTTGAAGATATAGCCTCCTTAATAAATATTTTTGGAAAATCCGTTATCGGTTGATTGATTCTTAAAAATCTCGGCAAAATGAGACTAAAATATTATGTACGAATTTTCCGTTATTTGGCTAGTTTAGGAGATACAGCCTCCTTAATAAATATTTTTGGAAAATCCGTTATCTGTTGATTGATTCTTCAATATCTCGACGAAATAAGACCAAAGTATTATGTACGAATTTTCCGTTTTTTGGGTAGTTTAGGAGATAAAGCCTCTTTAAAAAAATATTTTTGGAAAATCCGTTATTTGTTGATTGATTCTAGAATATCTTGACGAAATGAGTTCAAAATATTATTTACGAATTTTCCGTTATTTGGCTAGTTTAGGAGATATGGACTTCTTAAAAAATGTTTTTTGAAAATCCGTAAGTTGTCGATTGATTCTTGAACATCTCTGCGAAATGAGACCAAAATATTATGTACGAATTTTTCGTTTTTTGGATAGTTTAGGAGATATAGCCTCCTTAAAATATATCTTGTGAAAATCCGTTATTTGTTGATTGACTCTAGAATATTTTGACAAATTAAGACCAAAATATTATGTACGAATTTTTCGTTTTTTGTGTAGTTTAGAAGATATATGGACTCCTTAAAAAATGTTTTTTGAAAATCCGTTATTTGTTGATTGATTCTTGAACATCTCGGCGAAATAAGACCAAAATATTTTGTACGAATTTTCCGTTTTTTGGCTAGCTTAGTAGATATGGACTCCTTAAAAAATGTTTTTTGAAAATCCGTTATTTGTTGATTGATTCTTGAACATCTCGGCGAAATGAGACCAAAATATTTTGTACGAATTTTCCGTTTTTTGGCTAGCTTAGGAGATATAGCCTCTTTAAAATATATTTTGTGAAAATCCCTTATTTGTTGATTGATTCTAGAATATATTGACAAATTAAGACCAAAATAATAAATGTATATTTTTTGAAAATCCGGTATTTGTTGATTGATTCTTGAAAATCTCGACGAAATGAGACCAAATTATTATGTACGAATTTTCCGTTTTTTGGCTAGTTCAGGAGATATAGACTCCTTATAAATATTTTTGGAAAATCCGTTATGTGTTGATTGATTCTTAAAAATCTCGGCGAAATGACACCAAAGTATTATTTACGAATTTTTCATTATTATGCTTGTTTAGGAGATATAGCCTCCTTAATAAATATTTTTGGAAAATCCGTTATCTGTTGATTGATTCTTCATTATCTCGACGAAATGAGACCAAAATATTATGTACGAATTTTCCGTTTTTTAGGCTAATTTAGGAGATATAGACTCCTTATAAATACTTTCGGAAAATCCGTTATCTGTTGATTGATTTTTCATTATCTCGACGAAATGAGACCAAGGTATTATGAACGAATTTTCCGTTTTTTGGGTAGTTTAGGAGATAAAGCCTCTTTAAAAAAATATTTTTGAAAAATCCGTTTTTTGTTGATTGATTCTAGAATATCTTTACGAAATGAGTTCAAAATATTATTTACGAATTTTCCGTTATTTGGCTAGTTTAGGAGATATGGACTCCTTAAAAAATGTTTTTTGAAAATCCGTTATTTGTTGATTGATTCTTAAAAATCTCGGCAAAATGAGACTAAAATATTATGTACGAATTTTCTGTTATTTGCCTAGTTTAGGAGATACAGCCTCCTAAATAAATATTTTTGGAAAATCCGTTATCTGTTGATTGATTCTTCAATATCTCGACGAAATGAGACCAAAGTATTATGTACGAATTTTCCGTTTTTTGGGTAGTTTAGGAGATAAAGCCTCTTTAAAAAAATATTTTTGGAAAATCCGTTATTTGTTGATTGATTCTAGAATATCTTGACGAAATGAGTTCAAAATATTATGTACAAATTTTCCATTATTGGGCTAGTTTAGGAGATATGGACTTCTTAAAAAATGTTTTTTGAAAATCCGTAATTTGTTGATTGATTCTTGAACATCTCTGCGAAATGAGACCAAAATATTATGTACGAATTTTCCGTTTTTTGGATAGTTTAGGAGATATAGCCTCCTTAAAATATATTTTGTGAAAATCCGATATTTGTTGATTGACTCTAGAATATTTTGAGATATTAAGACCAAAATATTATGTACGAATTTTTCTTTTTTTTGGTAGTTAAGAAGATATAGCCCCTTTAAAATAGATTTTTGGAAAATCCGTTATTTGTTGATTGATTCTTGAAAATATCGGCGAAATGAGACTAAACTTTTATGTACGAATTTTCCGTTATTTGGCTAGTTTAGTAGATATGGACTCCTTAATAAATGTTTTTTGAAAATCCGTTATTTGTTGATTGATTCTTGAACATCTCGGCGAAATGAGACCAAAATATTATGTACGAATTTTCCGTTTATTGGCTAGTTTAGGAGATATAGCCTCCTTAAAATATATTGTGTGAAAATCCCTTATTTGTTGATTGATTCTATTGTAGAATATCTTGACAAATTAAGACCAAAATAATAAGTGTATATTTTTTGAAAATCCGTTATTTGTTGATTGATTCTTGAAAATCTCGAAGAAATGAGACCAAAATATTATGTACGAATTTTCCGTTTTTTGAGTAGTTTAGGAGACATAGCCTCCTTAAAATATATTTTGTGAAAATCCCTTATTTGTTGATTGATTCTAGAATATATTGACAAATTAAGACCAAAATAATATATGTATATTTTTTGAAAATCCGTTATTTGTTGATTGATTCTTAAAAATCTCGGCGAAATGAGACCAAAGTATTATTTACGAATTTTTCATTATTATGCTTGTTTTGAAGATATAGCCTCCTTAATAAATATTTTTGGAAAATCCGTTATCGGTTGATTGATTCTTAAAAATCTCGGCAAAATGAGACTAAAATATTATGTACGAATTTTCCGTTATTTGGCTAGTTTAGGAGATACAGCCTCTTTAAAAAAATATTTTTGGAAAATCCGTTATTTGTTGATTGATTTTAGAATATCTTGACGAAATGAGTTCAAAATATTATTTACGAATTTTCCGTTATTTGGCTAGTTTAGGAGATATGGACTTCTTAAAAAATGTTTTTTGAAAATCCGTAAGTTGTCGATTGATTCTTGAACATCTCTGCGAAATGAGACCAAAATATTATGTACGAATTTTTCGTTTTTTGGATAGTTTAGGAGATATAGCCTCCTCAAAATATATCTTGTGAAAATCCGTTATTTGTTGATTGACTCTAGAATATTTTGACAAATTAAGACCAAAATATTATGTACGAATTTTTCGTTTTTTGTGTAGTTTAGAAGATATAGCCCCTTTAAAATAGATTTTTGGAAAATCCGTTATTTGTTGATTGATTCTTGAAAATCTCGGCGAAATGAGACAAAAATATTATGTACGAATTTTCCGTTATTTGGCTAGTTTAGTAGATATGGACTCCTTAAAAAATGTTTTTTGAAAATCCGTTATTTGTTGATTGATTCTTGAACATCTCGGCGAATTGAGACCAAAATATTATGTACGAATTTTCCGTTTTTTGGTCAGTTTAGGAGATATAGCCTCCTTAAAATATATTGTGTGAAAATCCCTTATTTGTTGATTGATTCTAGAATATCTTGACAAATTAAGACCAAAATAATAAGTGTATATTTTTGGAAAATCCGTTATTTGTTGATTGATTCTTGAAAATCTCGGCGAAATGAGACAAAAATATTATGTACGAATTTTCTGTTATTTGGCTAGTTTAGTAGATATGGACTCCTTAAAAAATGTTTTTTGAAAATCCGTTATTTGTTGATTGATTCTTGAACATCTCGGCGAATTGAGACCAAAGTATTATGTACGAATTTTCCGTTTTTTGGGTAGTTTAGGAGATATAGCCTCCTTAAAATATATTTTGTGAAAATCCCTTATTTGTTGATTGATTCGCTTTCTTGGCTGCGGTGACTGCAGCGCTCTCTTGGCCGCGGTGACTGCAGCGCTCTCTTGGCTGCGGTGACTGCAGCGCTCTCGGCTGCGGTGACTGCAGCGCTCTCTCGGCTGCGGTGACTGCAGCGCTCTCTCGGCTGCGGTGACTGCAGCGCTCTCTTGGCCGCGGTGACTGCAGCGCTCTCTTGGCTGCGGTGACTGCAGCGCTCTCTTGGCTGCGGTGACTGCAGCGCTCTCTTGGCTGACTGCAGCGCTCTCTTGGCTGCGGTGACTGCAGCGCTCTCTTGGCTACGGTGACTGCAGCGCTCTCTTGGCTACGGTGACTGCAGCGCTCTCTTGGCTGCGGTGACTGCAGCGCTCTCTTGGCTGCGGTGACTGCAGCGACCTCTTGGCTGCGGTGACTGCAGCGCTCTCTTGGCTGTGGTGACTGCAGCGCTCTCTTGGCTGCGCTTGCTCTGTCGTTCGGCTGCGCTTGCTCTGTCGTTCGTCGCTTGCTTGCTCTGTCGTTCGGCGCTTACTCTGTCGTTTGGCTGCGCTCGCTCTGTCGTTTGGCTGCGCTTGCTCTGTCGTTCGGCGCTCGCTTGCTGTGTCGTTCGGCGCTCGCTCTGCTGCGGCGCTCACTCTGTTGTTTGGCTCGTTCGCTCTTTCGTTCGACTGCGCTTGCTCTGTCATTCCGCTCGCTCTGCTACGGCGCTCGCTCTGTCGTTCGGCTGCGCTCTCTCTGTCGCTCGGCTGCGCTTGCTCTGTCGTTCGGAGCTCGCTCTGCTGCGGCGCTCACTCTGTTGTTTGGCTGTGTTCGCTCTTTCGTTCGACGTTCGCTCTGCTGCGGCGCTCGCTCTGTCGTTTGGCTGCGCTCTCTCTGCCGTTCGGCGCTCGTTCTGCTGCGGCGCTCGTTCGGCTGCGCTTGCTCTGTCGTTTGGCTGCGTTCGCTCTGTCGTTCGGCGCTCGCTCTGCTGCGGCGCTCGCTCTGTCGTTTGGCTGGTGTTCGCTCTGTCGTTCGACGCTCGCTCTGCTGTGGCGCTCGCTCTGTCGTTTGGCTGCGCTCGCCTTTTCCCATTGTCTGACTGTACTTGATCTCTCCGTTGGTTTTCGGCTGCACCTGTTGTTTTCCCGTTACTTTCGAGCTGCGCCTGCTCTCTCTGCTGGTGTTTGACGTCCGCGTGGTGAGCGAGCCTATACCCTGTAACCACTTATACCTACTCTTAGGGTAGTCTGACTCGACTAAAAAGACGGGTTTTATCTAATTACATGCTAATAATAAGAAGAAAGATAATATATATAAAAATAACAAAAAATGTGGGGGCTCAAATTTGAGTCTTCACACCCCCGCCCTTACTATGCCAATGGAAAGCAAATTCGTCACCCGAAATATAATTCCGTCTACTTGGACGGCGAACCGTACGCGGTGGTGGGCACTCCAGGCGTGCTGCGTCCGGATTTGGTCCACTACCAATTCGGGCAGCCGACGTCTAGGTGTGGCGACTCGCCATATGGGTGGGGCTTCGACCCTTGATTCTTCCTTGTTATTTTTGTGTCCTTGATCGTTTTGTATCCTTGGTCGTTGTCCTTGGCCCTTGCTCGTGGTCGTCCTGGTCCTGGTGGTTGGCTGTCACATTCGATCGTTCTGTGTTTTGCTCCGGGTGTTTGATGGCGGTCGCGCGGTTGCCGGCTGCATCTCCTTGCTCTGTGTCGTGATTCCTGTGTGAGATGCCAGCCGCGCGGTTGCCGGCTGCATCTCCTTGTTCTTCGTGCTGGTTCCTGTGTTCCGAGTTCTGGTTTCTGTGTGAGATGCCAGCCGCGGGGTTGCCGGCTGCATCTCCTTGTTCTACGTGCTGGTTTCTGTGTGAGATGCCAGCCGCGCGGTTGCCGGCTGCACCTCCTTGTTCTACGTGCTGGTTCCTGTGTGAGAGGCCAGCCGCGCGGTTGCCGGCTGCATCTCCTTGTTCTATGTGCTGATTCCAGGGTGAGATGCCAGCCGCGCGGTTGCTGGCTGCATATCCTTGTTCTTCGTGCTGGTTCCTGTGTGAGAGGCCAGCCGCGCGGTTGCCGGCTGCACCTCCTTGTTCTACGTGCTGGTTCCTGTGTGAGAGGCCAGCCGCGCGGTTGCCGGCTGCATCTCCTTGCTCTGTGTCCTGATTCCTGTGTGAGATGCCAGCCGCGCGGTTGCCGGCTGCATCTCCTTGTTCTACGTGCTGGTTCCTGTGTGAGATGCCAGCCGCGCGGTTGCCGGCTGCACCTCCTTGTTCTGCGTCCTGGTCCTTGTGCGTGTCCTGATTCCTGTGTTCCGGGTCCTGGCTCTTTGTGTGAGATGCCAGCCGCGGGGTTGCCGGCTGCATCTCCTTGTTCTAGCTTTCTTTTCCGTTGCGCTCGATGTGTCTTCTTGGGCTGCTGCTGCTTGACTCCTTTTGCCAGACAGCAGCCCGCCTTATATACAGAATGATCGGGCTTCGCGCGACCCGATCGAAAAACACGATGGCCCTCGGCTCGCTCACCCCCCGATGGCGACTTCGGCAGGTCCCCTTCTCTCTCCCGTCGAGTTATCTCGGGCGAGAGGTGCGGTGCTAGGCGTCTTCCTACGGGCCTCGTGTCTGCTAAAGTGCGCACCCCTTTTAACTTATTTGCCCTTGTCTCTTGTTAACCCCTGAATACCCTTGTTTCCTATATATATGTATATTCCCTCGATCGCGTATTCGCTGGTGTCTGTCACGTGCCTTCCCCTTTTCCCCTTCGCCTTTCCAACTGATAACTATATGTTTCCTTTTTTTCCTTTTAATTAACCTTTTGACTTGACGCGTGTCTGCCGTTAGGTCACGTGTTCTGCCTCAGCGCCCTCTCCCCCGGCTTCTCAGTCGGTCTCGTGGTTCTTTAGGCCACAGCCTCTCCTAGTTTCGTCTTTTCCGTCTCAGGGTCCCTGCTCGGGCGCCACCTGTAAGGTAGCGTCTGAAGGCTGGGGTGCGCTCAGTCGCGCCAGGGCCACATTACAGGAATAATTTGTAAAATTTGCTGAGACCCGAGCCGAAACCAAGAGAGTGACCTTCTGGGGTTTTGGGGTCATCGCAGAGACGAACACGTGGTGTCCCGCTGAGCCGGCATGGCCGACTTTGCAGCGTGTGTGTGTCGTTGAAAATCGTGCGCAACGGCCAACAAATGGGTCCAGTGGCCGCCCTCCCCCGCTTCGCTAATGGTCTCGGAGCCGGGTATTTACCTCAAGCCTCTGGGACCATCGACTAGCGGCTGCTCCAGAGGTTCCACTGTACGTGCTGGGTATTTACCGGCTTGCACGTCAGTGGAGCCACGGAGAAGTGTGAGGCCACGTGGGCGCCTGTCCGCCTTTGCGCACGCCCACGCTGTGTGGCGACGCCTGACTAGTGGCCGCCCGCGAGATTGGGTTTATCTCGGAACCTGGGTATTTACCTCGTGTTCCTGGATTCACCGACTCGCGGCTGTTCTCGAGGTTCCACTGTATGTGCTGGGTATTTACCGGCTGTGCTTGCTCTGTCGTTCGGCGCTTGCTCTGCCGTTTGGCTGCGTTCGCTCTGTCGTTCGGTGCTCGCTCTGCTGCGGCGCTCACTCTGTCGTTTGGCTGGTGTTCGCTCTGTCGTTCGACGCTCGCTCTGCTGTGGCGCTCGCTCTGTCGTTTGGCTGCGCTCGCCTTTTCCCATTGTCTGACTGTACTTGATCTCTCCGTTGGTTTTCGGCTGCAGCTGTTGTTTTCCCGTTACTTTCGAGCTGCGCTTGCTCTCTCTGCTGGTGTTTGACGTCCGCGTGGTGAGCGAGCCTATACCCTGTAACCACTTATACCTACTCTTAGGGTAGTCTGACTCGACTAAAAAGACGGGTCTTATCTAATTACATGCTAATAATAAGAAGAAAGATAATATATATAAAAATAACAAAAAATGTGGGGGCTCAAATTTGAGTCTTTACACCCCCCCCCTTACTATTCCAATGGAAAGCAAATTCGTCACCCGAAATATAGTTCCTTCTACTTGGACGGCGAACCGTACGCGGTGGTGGGCACTCCAGGCGTGCTGCGTCCGGATTTGGGCCACTACCAATTCGGGCAGCCGACGTCCAGGTGTGGCGACTCGCCATATGGGTGGGGCTTCGACCCTTGATTCTTCCTTGTTATTTTTGTGTCCTTGATCGTTTTGTGTCCTTAGTCGTTGTCCTTGGCCCTTGCTCGTGGTCGTCCTGGTCCTGGTGGTTGGCTGTCACATTCGATCGTTCTGTGTTTTGCTCCGGGTGTTTGATGGCGGTCGCGCGGTTGCCGGCTGCATCTCCTTGCTCTGTGTCCTGATTCCTGAGTGAGCTGCTAGCCGCGCGGTTGCCGGCTGCATCTCTCTGTTCTATGGGCTGGTCCTTGTGCGTGTCCTGATTCCTGTGTTCCGGGTCCTGGCTCTTCATTGGTGTGGCGGTTCGGGTTCCCAGGTGCAATGTCACTCCCTCGCAGGTTAGAGTCGTGTTGATGGCCCCAAGGAAATCCAGTCCCAGCAACACGTCGTCCAGTACAACGGGTAATATTAACATCTGCACCTGGGTGCAAGATGTTCCCAGTTGTATGTCCGCCCATGTTGCTCGCGTGAGTTCCTTCCGGGTGCCATCTGCTAAGGCGACCACTGTCTTCACCTGGCATAGGTTCTCTGGGTTCTCGATCTTCTGTGCCAGACGTTCTCCGATGAAGCTCCTCGTTGCCCCTGTGTCGACGGTTGCCCACACCACGTATCCTTCGATTATAATTCGGGCCGACATGCGTCCGCCGTGGACTCGCAATAATCTTGCTACTTCCGGATGGTTGTGGTCGCTGCCCCCGCTGCATCCAGTTTCAGCGAGGGCGGTTGTCCGTTTCCCGACGTTTGGGTCGGGCAACAGTCCACGGTGCGCACTCCCCGCTTGCCGCATGTCCAGCAGAAGAAGATTCTCTGCCCTTGACATTCCCGACTGAAGTGTCCTACTTCCCCGCAGTTCCGGCAGGCCTCTCGGACGTTGATCTTCCCCTGTTCCTCTGAAGTCGTCGGGTCCGGTGGCACGTTGAGGTTGGGGTGCGACGATGCCCCTCGTTGAGCGCCGTTCCGTGCATTACCTGTCCCCCTCGTCTGCTGTTGGTACGAACTCCACCGTTGTTGCTGTTGTTCCCGCTCCCTAGTGACTTCGTAATTTATTACCAGGGCCGTCAATTCCCGGAGTGTCTGGAAGTCGGTCCGCCTTACGAAGAGTTGGTATATCGGTTGCAGGTTTTCGTAAACCCTCTCCAGTTCCTGGGCCTCCGTGTATCCGGCTCTGCGCATCATCAGGCGAATGTCGACCATATATGTTTTGTATGGTTCCCCCGCCTTCTGATAGCGCAGTCGGATCTCATCCTCCAGTCGCTGGAAGTAACGAGGCAGCAGGAAAAAATCGAAGAATTCCTTCCGAAAGACGGTCCACGTCTCTCCTTGCAGTCCGCTTGTCCGGAACCAATCCTCGGCGGTACCCGTTAACAATTCTGGGAGGGCCTGTGGAATGTCTCTGGTGTCGATCCTGTACGTCGTTGCTCGTTCCTCCAATCTTTCGACGAAACGCAGGGGGTCTGATTTGCCGTCGAAAGTGATTCCCCATCTGCGCATGCGGTCCGCTGTGTGGGCCAGGGTCATGCTGTCGTGACGCTCGGATCCTTCCGAGCACTCTGGTTCCTGTCGCTCGGTTGCTCGGAGTGCTGGGGTTACGGGCACGGGGATGGTCAGATTCGGCACTATTGGTTTTAACTCCTCGGGCGGCCTATTGCTTATCCTCGGCCGATCGTCCATCGTGAGTGGCCTTGCTGGTGAACTCCCGGCCGTCCTGTCAGTGGGAAGTCTCCTGTCCGGACTCACGGCATTGCCAAATTGCGCCTCTAGGGTGGCCAACCGCTCCAAGGTGGCCGATGAGTGGTCCTTCCTGTGGATGAAGGTAGTCATGCGGGACCGCAATTCCTCCACGGTGCCTCCTCGGTCCAAGTTAAATTCGTCAGCCAGTGCCTCCAGTTCCGGCTTCCTCCGGAAAGAGATCCAGCGGACGCCCACCATCGTTGGTTCCTGCCTCGTTCTATTCGGCTTGAAAAGTTTCCTTTGTTTTCCTCGGTGTCTCGGGTTGGTATTTACGCTGGCTCGAGGATGTCCTTATTGGCGACTCGGCGGCGATTAACCTGGTTCCAGGATGTGTTGTCGTACGCGGCGGGGTTTTTTTTTCACTTGGCACTTTTTTTGGATTCTCTTGGAGATCTCCTTTTCTTTTTTTAAATTTTTATTGTACTTGTTTTCTTTAGCTTGGTCCCGATGTGCTCACTTGGGCTGCTGCTGCTTGACTGCCTTTTGCCAGCCAGCAGCCCGCCTTATATACAGAATGATCGGGCTTCGGGCGACCCGATCGAAAAACACGATGGCCTCGGCTCGCTCACCCCCCGATGGCGACTTCGGCAGGTCCCCTTCTCTCTCCCGTCGAGTTATCTCGGGCGAGAGGTGCGGTGCTAGGCGCCGAACAACAGAGCGAACGCCGCAGCAGAGCGAGCGCCAAACAACAGAGTGAGCGCCACAGCAGAGCGAGCGCCGAACGACAGAGCAAGCACAGCCGAACGACAGAGCAAGCGCAGCCGAACGACAGAGCGAGCGCAGCCAAACGGCAGAAAGAGCGCCGCAGCAGAGTGAGCGCCGAACGACAGAGCAAGCAAGCGACGAACGACAGAGCAAGCGCAGCCGAACGACAGAGTGAGCGCCGCAGCAGAGCGAGCGCCGAACGACAGAGCGAGCGCCGCAGCAGAACGAGCGCCGAACGGCAGAGCGAGCGCAGCCAAACGACAAAGCGAGCGCCGCAGCAGAACGAACGTCGAACGAAAGAGCGAACACAGCCAAACAACAGAGTGAGCGCCGCAGCAGAGCGAGCACCGAACGACAGAGCGAGCGCCGCAGCAGAACGAGCGCCGAACGACAGAGCAAGCGCAGCCGATCGACAGAGCGAGCGCCGTAGCAGAGCGAGCGGAACGACAGAGCAAGCGCAGCCGAACGACAGAGCGAGCGCCGCAGCAGAGCGAGCGGAACGACAGAGCAAGCGCAGCCGAACGACAGAGCGAGCGCCGCAGCAGAGCGAGCGGAACGACAGAGCAAGCGCAGCCGAACGACAGAGCAAGCGCAGCCGAATGACAGAGCAAGCGCAGCCGAACGACAGAGCGAGCGCAGCCAAACGAGAGAGAGCTGCAGTTACCACAGCCGAGAGAGCGTTGCAGTCACCGCAGCCGAGAGAGCGCTGCAGTCACCGCAGCCGAGAGAGCGCTGCAGTCACCGCAGCCGAGAGAGCGCTGCAGTCACCGCAGCCAAGAGAGCGCTGCAGTCACAGCAGCCGAGAGAGCGCGGCAGGCATAGGTATAGGTATTAGTTAGTTTTTTAGGCTAAGTTAATGAAATAAAGACGATGTTCACCAACGAAAGTGCGCATGTCTGCTCAAGGGAACGAAAGGGCGCGTGATTGTGTGAGTGTGTGAGTGTATAAGTGTGTGCATGTGTCGGCGCAGGCGGCGAACGCGAGACTACGTGGCCCAAGCTGTTCCAGGGCTCCACTGATGTGCAAGCCGGTAAATACCCAGCACATACAGTGGAGCCTCGAGAACAACCGCGAGCCTGTGAATCCCGGAACACGAGGTAAATACCCGGTTCCGAGATTAACCGAGTCACGGATGGTGGCCACTGGTCTGACGTCGATAGGCAGAGCGCGCGTGTGCGAGGGCGAAGGGGGCGCCAGACGGCGTGGCCAAACTGTTCCGGAGTTCCACTGGTGTGCAAGCCGGTAAATACCCAGCACATACAGTGGAACCTCGAGAACAGCCGCGAGTCGGTGAATCCCGGAACACGAGGTAAATACCCGGTTCTGAGATAAACCCAATCTCGCGGGCGACCACTAGTCAGACGTCGCCACACAGCGTGGGCGTGCGCAAAGGCGGACAGGCGCCCACGTGGCCTCACACTACTCCGTGGCTCCACTGACGTGCAAGCCGGTAAATACCCAGCACGTACAGTGGAACCTCTGGAGCAGCCGCTAGTCGACGGTCCCAGAAGCTTGAGGTAAATACCCGGCTCCGAGACCATTAGCGAAGTGGGGGAGGGCGGCCACTGGACCCATTTGTTGGCCGTTGCGCACGATTTTCAACGACACACACACGCTGCAAAGTCGGCCATGCCGGCTCAGCGGGACACCACGTGTTCGTCTCTGCGATGACCCCAAAACCCCAGAAGGTCACTCTCTTGGTTTCGGCTCGGGTCTCAGCAAATTTTACAAATTATTCCTGTAAAGTGGCCCTGGCGCGACTGAGCGCACCCCAGCCTTCAGACGCTACCTTACGCCACCTGTAAGCTTGAGCCACGTGGTCTCGCGTTCGCCGCCTGCGCCGACACATGCACACACTTATACACTCACACATTCACGCGCCCTTTCGTTCCTTTGAGCAGACATGCGCACTTTCATTGGTAAACATCGTCTTTATTTCATTAACTTAGCCTAAAAAAACTAACTAATACCTATGCCTACCCTTGCCCTACCTAAACACCGTCTCCTCTGCCCCGGGAACCCGGGCCCTGCCTAAAATCAACCATCTGGCGGCTCGCTCACCTTGGTCCACGCGTCTTTACTTATATGTTTCTGCTTGTCCTCCTTTTTGCTTCCGCACGGTCTAAGTTCGCCACTTCCAGTGCCAAAATTAGCGCGTGCCGCAATTAATTTCCCCCTTCCATGTGCCGGCGTTAATCCCAGCAGCGCAGTCGCCAAGCATCAGCTATCCACGCACTCTGCCGCGCTCTCTCGGCTGCTGTGACTGCAGCGCTCTCTTGGCTGCGGTGACTGCAGCGCTCTCTTGGCTGCGGTGACTGCAGCGCTCTCTCGGCTGCGGTGACTGCAGCGCTCTCTCGGCTGCGGTGACTGCAGCGCTCTCTCGGCTGCGGTGACTGCAACGCTCTCTCGGCTGTGGTGACTGCAGCTCTCTCTCGTTTGGCTGCGCTCGCTCTGTCGTTCGGCTGCGCTTGCTCTGTCGTTCGGCTGCGCTTGCTCTGTCGTTCGGCTGTGCTTGCTCTGTCGTTCCGCTCGCTCTGCTACGGCGCTCGCTCTGTCGTTCGGCTGCGCTTGCTCTGTCGTTCCGCTCGCTCTGCTGCGGCGCTCGCTCTGTCGTTCGGCTGCGCTTGCTCTGTCGTTCGGCTGCGCTTGCTCTGTCGTTCCGCTCGCTCTGCTACGGCGCTCGCTCTGTCGTTCGGCTGCGCTCGCTCTGTCGTTCGGTGCTCGCTCTGCTGCGGCGCTCACTCTGTTGTTTGGCTGTGTTCGCTCTTTCGTTCGACGTTCGCTCTGCTGTGGCGCTCGCTCTGTCGTTTGGCTGCGCTCGCCTTTTCCCATTGTCTGACTGTACTTGATCTCTCCGTTGGTTTTCGGCTGCACCTGTTGTTTTCCCGTTACTTTCGAGCTGCGCTTGCTCTCTCTGCTGGTGTTTGACGTCCGCGTGGTGAGCGAGCCAATACCCTGTAACCACTTATACCTACTCTTAGGGTAGTCTGACTCGACTAAAAAGACGGGTTTTATCTAATTACATGCTAATAATAAGAAGAAAGATAATATATATAAAAATAACAAAAAATGTGGGGGCTCAAATTTGAGTCTTCACATAGAATATATTGACAAATTAAGACCAAAATAATAAATGTATAGTTTTTGAAAATCCGGTATTTGTTGATTGATTCATGAAAATCTCAACGAAATGAGACCAAATTATTATGTACGAATTTTCCATTTTTTTGGCTAGTATAGGAGATATAGCCTCCTTAAAATAGATTTTTTGAAAATCCCTTATTTGTTGATTGATTCTAGAATATATTGGCAAATTAAGACCAAAATAATAAATGCATATTTTTTGAAAATCCGTTATTTGTTGATTGATTCTTGAAAATCTCGACGAAATGAGACCAAATTATTCTGTACGAATTTTCCATTTTTTAGGCTAGTTTAGGAGATATAGACTCCTTAATAAATATTTTTGGAAAATCCGTTATCTGTTGATTGATTCTTAAAAATCTCTGCGAAAAGAGACCAAAGTATTATTTACGAATTTTTCATTACAATGCTTGTTTAGGAGATATAGCCTCTTTAATAAATATTTTTGGAAAATCCGTTATCTGTTGATTGATTCTTAAAAATCTCGGCAAAATGAGACTAAAATATTATGTACGAATTTTCCGTTATTTGGCTAGTTTAGGAGATACAGCCTCCTTAATAAATATTTTTGGAAAATCCGTTATCTGTTGATTGATTCTTCAATATCTCGACGAAATGAGACCAAAGTATTATGTACGAATTTTCCGTTTTTTGGGTAGTTTAGGAGGTAAAGCCTCCTTAATAAATATTTTTGGAAAATCCGTTATCTGTTGATTGATTCTTCAATATCTCGACGAAATGAGACCAAAATATTATGTACGAATTTTCAGTTTTTTGTATAGTTTAGAAATATAGCCTCCTTAAAATATATTTTGTGAAAACCCGTTATTTGTTGATTGATTCTAGAATATTTTGACAAATTAAGACCAAAATATTATGTACGAATTTTTCGTTTTTTGGGTAGTTTGGAAGATATAGCCCCTTTAAAATAGATTTTTGGAAAATCCGTTATTTGTTGATTGATTCTTGAACATCTCGGCGAAATGAGTCCAAAATATTATATACGAATTTTCCGTTATTTGGCTAGTTTGGAAGATATAGCCTCCTTAAAAAATATTTTTTGAAAATCCGTTATTTGTTGATTGATTCTTGAACATCTCGGCGAAATGAGACCAAAATATTATGTACGAATTTTACGTTTTTTGGCTAATTTAGGAGATATAGCCTCCTTAAAATATATTGTGTGAAAATCCCTTATTTGTTGATTGATTCTAGAATATCTTGACAAATTAAGACCAAAATAATAAATGTATATTTTTTGAAAATCCGATATTTGTTGATTGATTCTTGAAAATCTCGACGAAATGGGACCAATTTATTATGTACGAATTTTCCATTTTTTAGGCTAGTTTAGGAGATATAGACTTCTTAATAAATATTTTTGGAAAATCCGTTATCTGTTGATTGATTCTTAAAAATCTCGGCGAAATGAGACCAAAATATTATGTACGAATTTTCCGTTATTTGACTAGTTTACGAGATACAGCCTCCTTAATAAATATTTTTGGAAAATCCGTTATCTGTTGATTGATTCTTCAACATCTCGACGAAATGAGACCAAAATATTATGTACGAATTTTCCGTTATTTGGCTAGTTTAGGAGATATGGACTCCTTAAAAAATGTTTTTTGGAAATCCGTTATTTGTTGATTGATTCTTGAACTCCTCGGCGAAATGAGACCATCATATGATGTACGAATTCACCGTTTTTTGGGTAGTTTAGGAGATAAAGCCTCTTTAAAAAAATGTTTTTTGAAAATACGTTATTTGTTGATTGATTCTTGAACATCTCGGCGAAATGAGACCAAAATATTATGTACGAATTTTCCGTTTTTTGGGTAGTTTAGGAGATATAGCCTCCTTAAAATATATTTTGTGAAAATCCCTTATTTGTTGATTGATTCTAGAATATATTGACAAATTAAGACCAAAATAATAAATGTATATTTTTTGAAAATCCGTTATTTGTTGATTGATTCTTGAAAATCTCGACGAAATGATACCAAATTATTATGTACGAATTTTCCATTTTTTAGGCTAGTTTAGGAGATATAGACTCCTTAGTAAATATTTTTGGAAAATCCGTTATCTGTTTATTGATTCCTCAATATCTCGACGAAATGAGACCAAAATATTATGTACGAATTTTCCGTTATTTGGCTAGTTTAGGAGATATGGACTCCTTAAAAAATGTTTTTTGGAAATCCGTTATTTGTTGATTGATTCTTGAACATCTCGGCGAAATGAGACCAACATATGATGTACGAATTCACCGTTTTTTGGGTAGTTTAGGAGATAAACCCTCTTTAAAAAAATGTTTTTTGAAAATACGTTATTTGTTGATTGATTCTTGAACATCTCGGCGAAATGAGACCAAAGTATTATTTACGAATTTTTCATTATGATTGTTTAGGAGATATAGCCTCCTTAATAAATATTTTTGGAAAATCCCTTATCTGTTGATTGATTTTTTAATATTTCGACGAAATGAGACCAAAATATTAGGTACGAATTTTCCGTTTTTTGGCTAGTTTTGGAGATATAGCCTCTTTAAAAAATATTTTGTGAAAATCCGTTATTTGTTGATTGATTCTAGAATATATTGACAAATTAAGACCAAAATAATATATGTAAATTTTTTGAAAATCCGTTATTTGTTGATTGATTCTTGAAAATCTCGACGAAATGAGACCAAATTATTATATACGAATTTTCCGTTATTTGGCTAGTTTGGAAGATATAGCCTCCTTAAAAAATATTTTTTGAAAATCCGTTATTTGTTGATTGATTCTTGAACATCTCGGCGAAATGAGACCAATATATTATGTACGAATTTTACGTTTTTTGGCTAATTTAGGAGATACAGCCTCCTTAATAAATATTTTTGGAAAATCCGTTATCTGTTGATTGATTCTTCAATATCTCGACGAAATGAGACCAAAATATTATGTACGAATTTTCCGTTATTTGGCTAGTTTAGGAGATATGGACTCCTTAAAAAATGTTTTTTGGAAAATCCGTTATTTGTTGATTGATTCTTGAACATCTCGGCGAAATGAGACAAAAATATTATGTACGAATTTTCCGTTTTTTGGGTAGTTTAGGAGATATAGCCTCCTTAAAATATATTGTGTGAAAATCCCTTATTTGTTGATTGATTCTAGAATAACTTGAAAAATTAAGACCAAAATAATAAATGTATATTTTTTGAAAATCCGATATTTGTTGATTGATTCTTAAAAATCTCGGCAAAATGAGACTAAAATATTATGTACGAATTTTCCGTTATTTGGCTAGTTTAGGAGATACAGCCTCCTTAATAAATATTTTTGGAAAATCCGTTATCTGTTGATTGATTCTTCAATATCTCGACGAAATGAGACCAAAATATTATGTACGAATTTTCCGTTATTTGGCTAGTTTAGGAGATATGGACTCCTTAAAAAATGTTTTTTGGAAAATCCGTTATTTGTTGATTGATTCTAGAATATATTGCCAAATTAAGACCAAAATAATAAATGTTTATTTTTTGAAAATCCGTTATTTGTTGATTGATTCTTGAAAATCTCGACGAAATGAGACCAAAGTATTATGTACGAATTTTCCGTTTTTTGGGTAGTTTAGGAGATAAAGCCTCTTTAAAAAAATGTTTTTTGAAAATACGTTATTTGTTGATTGATTCTTGAACATCTCGGCGAAATGAGACCAAAATATTATGTACGAATTTTCCGTTTTTTGGCTAGTTTTGGAGATATAGCCTCTTAAAAAATATTTTTTGAAAATCCGTTATTTGTTGATTGATTCTTGAACATCTCGGCGAAATGAGACCAAATTATTATGTACGAATTTTCCATTTTTTAGGCTAGTTTAGGAGATATAGACTCCTTAATAAATATTTTTGGAAAATCCGTTATCTGTTGATTGATTCTTAAAAATCTCGGCGAAATGAGACCAAAGTATTATTTTTCCTTATTATGATTGTTTTGGAGATATAGCCTCCTTAATAAATATTTTTGGAAAATCCGTTATCTGTTGATTGATTCTTAAAAATCTCGGCGAAATGAGACCAAAGTATTATTTACGAATCTTACATTATTATTATGCTTATTTAGGAGATATAGCCTCCTTAATAAATGTATTTGGAAAATCCGTTATCTGTTGATTGATTCTTAAAAATTTCGGCAAAATGAGACTAAAATATTATGTACGAATTTTCCGTTTTTTGGGTAGTTTAGGAGATAAAGCCTCTTTAAAAAAAATATTTTTGGAAAATCCGTTATTTGTTGATTGATTCTAGAATATCTTGACGAAATGAGTTCAAAATATTATGTACGAATTTTCCGTTATTTGGCTAGTTTAGGAGATATGGACTCCTTAAAAAATGTTTTTTGAAAATTCGTAATTTGTTGATTGATTCTTGAACATCTCGGCGAAATGAGACCAAAATATTATGTACGAATTTTCCGTTTTTTGGCTAGTTTAGAAGATATAGCCTCCTTAAAAAATATTGTGTGAAAATCCCTTATTTGTTGATTGATTCTAGAATTTCTTGACGAAATGAGTTCAAAATATTATGTACGAATTTTCCGTTATTTGGCTAGTTTAGGAGGTATGGACTCCTTAAAAAATGTTTTTTGAAAATCCGTAATTTGTTGATTGATTCTTGAACATCTCGGCGAAATGAGACCAAAATATTATATACGAATTTTCCGTTTTTTGGCTAGTTTAGGAGATATAGCCTCCTTAAAATATATTTTGTGAAAATCCGTTATTTGTTGATTGATTCTAGAAAATTTTGACAAATTAAGACCAAAATATTATGTACGAATTTTTCGTTTTTTGGGTAGTTTGGAAGATATAGCCCCTTTAAAATAGATTTTTGGAAAATCCGTTATTTGTTGATTGATTCTTGAACATCTCGTTGAAATGAGTCCAAAATATTATATACGAATTTTCCGTTATTTGGCTAGTTTGGAAAATATAGCCTCCTTAAAAAATATTTTTTGAAAATCCGTTATTTGTTGATTGATTCTTGAACATCTCGGCGAAATGAGACCAAAATATTATGTACGAATTTTACGTTTTTTGGCTAATTTAGGAGATATAGCCTCCTTAAAATATATTGTGTGAAAATCCCTTATTTGTTGATTGATTCTAGAATATCTTGAAAAATTAAGACCAAAATAATAAATGTATATTTTTTGAAAATCCGATATTTGTTGATTGATTCTTAAAAATCTCGGCGAAATGAGACAAAAATATTATGTACGAATTTTCCGTTATTTGGCTAGTTTAGGAGATACAGCCTCCTTAATAAATATTTTTGGAAAATCCGTTATCTGTTGATTGATTCTTCAATATCTCGACGAAATGAGACCAAAATATTATGTACGAATTTTCCGTTATTTGGCTAGTTTAGGAGATATGGACTCCTTAAAAAATGTTTTTTGGAAATCCGTTATTTGTTGATTGATTCTTGAACATCTCGGCGAAATGAGACCAAAATATTATGTATGAATTCTCCGTTTTTTGGGTAGTTTAGGAGATAAAGCGTCTTTAAAAAAATGTTTTTTGAAAATACGTTATTTGTTGATTGATTCTTGAACATCTCGGCGAAATGAGACCAATATATTATGTACGAATTTTACGTTTTTTGGCTAATTTAGGAGATACAGCCTCCTTAATAAATATTTTTGGAAAATCCGTTATCTGTTGATTGATTCTTCAATATCTCGACGAAATGAGACCAAAATATTATGTACGAATTTTCCGTTATTTGGCTAGTTTAGGAGATATGGACTCCTTAAAAAATGTTTTTTGAAAATCCGTTATTTGTTGATTGATTCTTGAACATCTCGGCGAAATGAGACAAAAATATTATGTACGAATTTTCCGTTTTTTGGGTAGTTTAGGAGATATAGCCTCCTTAAAATATATTGTGTGAAAATCCCTTATTTGTTGATTGATTCTAGAATAACTTGAAAAATTAAGACCAAAATAATAAATGTATATTTTTTGAAAATCCGATATTTGTTGATTGATTCTTAAAAATCTCGGCAAAATGAGACTAAAATATTATGTACGAATTTTCCGTTATTTGGCTAGTTTAGGAGATACAGCCTCCTTAATAAATATTTTTGGAAAATCCGTTATCTGTTGATTGATTCTTCAATATCTCGACGAAATGAGACCAAAATATTATGTACGAATTTTCCGTTATTTGGCTAGTTTAGGAGATATGGACTCCTTAAAAAATGTTTTTTGGAAAATCCGTTATTTGTTGATTGATTCTAGAATATATTGCCAAATTAAGACCAAAATAATAAATGTTTATTTTTTGAAAATCCGTTATTTGTTGATTGATTCTTGAAAATCTCGACGAAATGAGACCAAAGTATTATGTACGAATTTTCCGTTTTTTGGGTAGTTTAGGAGATAAAGCCTCTTTAAAAAAATGTTTTTTGAAAATACGTTATTTGTTGATTGATTCTTGAACATCTCGGCGAAATGAGACCAAAATATTATGTACGAATTTTCCGTTTTTTGGCTAGTTTTGGAGATATAGCCTCTTAAAAAATATTTTTTGAAAATCCGTTATTTGTTGATTGATTCTTGAACATCTCGGCGAAATGAGACCAAATTATTATGTACGAATTTTCCATTTTTTAGGCTAGTTTAGGAGATATAGACTCCTTAATAAATATTTTTGGAAAATCCGTTATCTGTTGATTGATTCTTAAAAATCTCGGCGAAATGAGACCAAAGTATTATTTTTCCTTATTATGATTGTTTTGGAGATATAGCCTCCTTAATAAATATTTTTGGAAAATCCGTTATCTGTTGATTGATTCTTAAAAATCTCGGCGAAATGAGACCAAAGTATTATTTACGAATCTTACATTATTATTATGCTTATTTAGGAGATATAGCCTCCTTAATAAATGTATTTGGAAAATCCGTTATCTGTTGATTGATTCTTAAAAATTTCGGCAAAATGAGACTAAACTATTATGTACGAATTTTCCGTTTTTTGGGTAGTTTAGGAGATAAAGCCTCTTTAAAAAAAATATTTTTGGAAAATCCGTTATTTGTTGATTGATTCTAGAATATCTTGACGAAATGAGTTCAAAATATTATGTACGAATTTTCCGTTATTTGGCTAGTTTAGGAGATATGGACTCCTTAAAAAATGTTTTTTGAAAATTCGTAATTTGTTGATTGATTCTTGAACATCTCGGCGAAATGAGACCAAAATATTATGTACGAATTTTCCGTTTTTTGGCTAGTTTAGAAGATATAGCCTCCTTAAAAAATATTGTGTGAAAATCCCTTATTTGTTGATTGATTCTAGAATTTCTTGACGAAATGAGTTCAAAATATTATGTACGAATTTTCCGTTATTTGGCTAGTTTAGGAGGTATGGACTCCTTAAAAAATGTTTTTTGAAAATCCGTAATTTGTTGATTGATTCTTGAACATCTCGGCGAAATGAGACCAAAATATTATATACGAATTTTCCGTTTTTTGGCTAGTTTAGGAGATATAGCCTCCTTAAAATATATTTTGTGAAAATCCGTTATTTGTTGATTGATTCTAGAAAATTTTGACAAATTAAGACCAAAATATTATGTACGAATTTTTCGTTTTTTGGGTAGTTTGGAAGATATAGCCCCTTTAAAATAGATTTTTGGAAAATCCGTTATTTGTTGATTGATTCTTGAACATCTCGTTGAAATGAGTCCAAAATATTATATACGAATTTTCCGTTATTTGGCTAGTTTGGAAAATATAGCCTCCTTAAAAAATATTTTTTGAAAATCCGTTATTTGTTGATTGATTCTTGAACATCTCGGCGAAATGAGACCAAAATATTATGTACGAATTTTACGTTTTTTGGCTAATTTAGGAGATATAGCCTCCTTAAAATATATTGTGTGAAAATCCCTTATTTGTTGATTGATTCTAGAATATCTTGAAAAATTAAGACCAAAATAATAAATGTATATTTTTTGAAAATCCGATATTTGTTGATTGATTCTTAAAAATCTCGGCGAAATGAGACAAAAATATTATGTACGAATTTTCCGTTATTTGGCTAGTTTAGGAGATACAGCCTCCTTAATAAATATTTTTGGAAAATCCGTTATCTGTTGATTGATTCTTCAATATCTCGACGAAATGAGACCAAAATATTATGTACGAATTTTCCGTTATTTGGCTAGTTTAGGAGATATGGACTCCTTAAAAAATGTTTTTTGGAAATCCGTTATTTGTTGATTGATTCTTGAACACCTCGGCGAAATGAGACAAAAATATTATGTACGAATTTTCCGTTTTTTGGGTAGTTTAGGAGATATAGCCTCCTTAAATTATATTTTGTGAAAATCCCTTATTTGTTGATTGATTCTAGAATATATTGACAAATTAAGACCAAAATAATATATGTATATTTTTTGAAAATCCGTTATTTGTTGATTGATTCTTGAAAATCTCGACGAAATGAGACCAAATTATTATGTACGAATTTTCCATTTTTTAGGCTAGTTTAGGAGATATAGACTCCTTAATAAATATTTTTGGAAAATCCGTTATCTGTTGATTGATTCTTGAACATCTCGACGAAATGAGACCAAATTATTATGTACGAATTTTCCGTTTTTTGGCTAGTTTAGGAGATAAAGAATCTTAAAAAAATATTTTTTGAAAATCCGTTATTTGTTGATTGATTCTTGAAAATCTCGACGAAATGAGACCAAATTGTTATGTACGAATTTTCCGTTTTTTGGCTAGTTTAGAAGATATAGCCTCCTAAATAAATATTTTTTGAAAATTCGTTATTTGTTGATGGATTCTTAAAAATCTCGACGAAATGAGACCAAAATATTAGGTACGAATTTTCCGTTTTTTGGATAGTTTAGGAGATATAGCGTCCTTAAAATATATTTTGTGAAAATCCCTTATTTGTTGATTGATTCTAGAATACAAATTAACAAATTAAGACCAAAATAATAAATGTATATTTTTTGAAAACCCGTTATTTGTTGATTTATTCTTGAAAATCTCGAGGAAATGAGACCAAATATTTATGTACGAATTTTCCATTTTTTAGGCTAGTTTAGGAGATATAGACTCCTTAATAAATATTTTTGGAAAATCCGTTATCTGTTGATTGATTCTTAAAAATCTCGGCGAAATGAGACCAAAGTATTATTTTTCCTTATTATGATTGTTTTGGAGATATAGCCTCCTTAATAAATATTTTTGGAAAATCCGTTATCTGTTGATTGATTCTTAAAAATCTCGACGAAATGAGACCAAATTATTATGTACGAATTTTCCATTTTTTAGGCTTGTTTAGGAGATATAGACTTCTTAATAAATATTTTTGGAAAATCCGTTATCTGTTGATTGATTCTTGAAAATCTCGACGAAATGAGACCAAAATATTATGTACGAATTCTCCGTTTTTTGGCTAGTTTAGGAGATATAGCCTCCTTAAAATAATTTTTTTGTGAAAATCCCTTATTTGTTGATTGATTCTAGAATATATTGACAAATTAAGACCAAAATAATAAATGTATATTTTTTGAAAATCCGATATTTGTTGATTGATTCTTGAAAATCTCGACGAAATGAGACCAAATTATTATGTACGAATTTTCCATTTTTTAGGCTAGTTTAGGAGATATAGACTTCTTAATAAATATTTTTGGAAAATCCGTTATCTGTTGATTGATTCTTAAAAATCTCGACGAAATGAGACCAAAATATTATGTACGAATTTTCCGTTATTTGGCTAGTTTAGGAGTTATGGACTCCTTAAAAAATGTTTTTTGGAAATCCGTTATTTGTTGATTGATTCTTGAACATCTCGGCAAAATGAGACCAAAATATTATGTACGAATTCTCCGTTTTTTGGGTAGTTTAGGAGATTAAGCCTCTTTAAAAAAATGTTTTTTGAAATTACGTTATTTGTTGATTGATTCTTGAACATCTCGGCGAAATGAGACCAAAATATTATGTACGAATTTTCCGTTTTTTGGGTAGTTTAGGAGATATAGCCTCCTTAAAATATATTTTTTGAAAATGCCTTATTTGTTGATTGATTCTAGAATATATTGACAAATTAAGACCAAAATAATAAATGTATATTTTTTGAAAATCCGTTATTTGTTGATTTATTCTTGAAAATCTCGAGGAAATGAGACCAAATATTTATGTACGAATTTTCCATTTTTTAGGCTAGTTTAGGATATATAGACTCCTTAATAAATATTTTTGGAAAATCCGTTATCTGTTGATTGATTCTTAAAAATCTCGGCGAAATGAGACCAAAGTATTATTTACGAATTTTTCATTATTATGATTGTTTTGGAGATATAGCCTCCTTAATAAATATTTTTGGAAAATCCGTAATCTGTTGATTGATTCTTCAATATCTCGACGAAATGAGACCAAAATATTAGGTACGAATTTTCCGTTTTTTGGCTAGTTTAGGAGATATAGCCTCTTAAAAAAATATTTTTTGAAAATCCGTTATTTGTTGATTGATTCTTGAAAATCTCGGCGAAATGAGACTAAAATATTATGTACGAATTTTCCGTTATTTGGCTAGTTTGGAAGATATACCCTCCTTAAAAAATATTTTTTGAAAATTCGTTATTTGTTGATGGATTCTTGAAAATCTCGACGAAATGAGACCAAAATATTATGTACGAATTTTCCGTTTTTTTGGCTAGTTTTGGAGATATAGGCTCCTAAAAAAATATTTTTTGAAAATTCGTTATTTGTTGATTGATTCTTAAAAATCTCGACGAAATGAGACCAAATTATTATGTACGAATTTTCCGTTTTTTGGCTAGTTTAGGAGATAAAGCCTCCTAAAAAAATATTTTTTGAAAATCCATTATTTGTTGATTGATTGTCGAAAATCTCGGCGAAATGAGACTAAAATATTATGTACGAATTTTCCGTTTTTTGGCTAGTTTAGAAGATATAGCCTCCTAAATAAATATTTTTTGAAAATTCGTTATTTGTTGATGGATTCTTGAAAATCTCGACGAAATGAGACCAAAATATTATGTACGAATTTTCCGTTTTTTTGGCTAGTTTTGGAGATATAGGCTCCTAAAAAAATATTTTTTGAAAATTCGTTATTTGTTGATTGATTCTTAAAAATCTCGACGAAATGAGACCAAATTATTATGTACGAATTTTCCGTTTTTTGGCTAGTTTAGGAGATAAAGCCTCCTAAAAAAATATTTTTTGAAAATCCATTATTTGTTGATTGATTGTCGAAAATCTCGACGAAATGAGACCAAAATATTAGGTACGAATTTTCCGTTTTTTGGCTAGTTTAGGAGATATAGCCTCCTTAAAATATATTTTGTGAAAATCCCTTATTTGTTGATTGATTCTAGAATATCTTGACAAATTAAGACCAAAATAAGAAATGTATATTTTTTGAAAATCCGGTATTTGTTGATTGATTCTTGAACATCTCGGCGAAATGAGTCCAAAATATTATATACGAATTTTTTGTTTTTTGGGTAGTTTAGAAGATATAGCCCCTTTTAAATAGATTCTTGAAAATCTCGACGAAATGAGACCAAAATATTATGTACGAATTCTCCGTTTTTTGGCTGGTTTAGGAGATATAGCCCCTTAAAATAAATTTTTGTGAAAATCCCTTAATTGTTGATTGATTCTAGAATATATTGACAAATTAAGACCAAAATAATAAATGTATATTGTTTGAAAATCCGTTATTTGTTGATTGATTCTTGAAAATCTCGACGAAATGAGACCAAATTATTATGTACGAATTTTCCATTTTTTAGGCTAGTTTAGGAGATATAGACTCCTTAATAAATATTTTTGGAAAATCCGTTATCTGTTGATTGATTCTTAAAAATCTCGGCGAAATGAGACCAAAGTATTATCTACGAATTTTTCATTATTATGCTTGTTTAGGAGATAAAGCCTCCTAAATAAATATTTTTTGAAAATTCGTTATTTGTTGATTGATTCTTAAAAATCTCGACGAAATGAGACCAAAATATTATGTACGAACTCTCCGTTTTTTGGCTAGTTTAGGAGATATAGCCTCCTTAAAATAAATTTTTTGTGAAAATCCCTTATTTGTTGATTGATTCTAGAATATATTGACAAATTAAGACCAAAATAATAAATGTATATTTTTTGAAAATCCGTTATTTGTTGATTGATTCTTGAAAATCTCGGCGAAATGAGACCAAAGTATTATCCTTAAAAAATGTTTTTTGAAAATCCGTTATTTGTTGATTGATTCTTGAACATCTCGGCGAAATGAGACCAAAGTATTATTTACGAATTTTTCATTATTATGATTGTTTAAGAGATATAGCCTCCTTAATAAATATTTTTGGAAAATCCGTTATCTGTTGATTGATTCTTCAATATCTCGACGAAATTAGACCAAATTATTAGGTACGAATTTTCCGATTTTTGGCTAGTTTTGGAGATATAGCCTCTTTAAAAAATATTTTTTGAAAATCCGTTATTTGTTGATTGATTTATGAACATCTCGGCGAAATGAGACCAAAATATTATGTACGAATTTTCCGTTTTTGGCTAGTTTAGGAGATATAGCCTCCTTAAAATATATTTTGTGAAAATCCGTTATTTGTTGATTGATTCTAGAATATATTGACAAATTAAGACCAAAATAATATATGTGTATATTTTTTGAAAATCCGTTATTTGTTGGTTGATTCTTGAACATCTCGGCGAAATGAGACCAAATTATTATGTACGAATTTTCCATTTTTTAGGCTAGTTTAGGAGATATAGACTCCTTAATAAATATTTTTGGAAAATCCGTTATCTGTTGATTGATTCTTAAAAATCTCGGCGAAATGAGACCAAATTATTATGTACGAATTTTCCGTTTTTGGCTAGTTTAGGAGATATAGCCTCCTTAAAATATATTTTGTGAAAATCCCTTAATTGTTGATTGATTCTAGAATATATTGACAAATTAAGACCAAAATAATAAATGTATATTGTTTGAAAATCCGTTATTTGTTGATTGATTCTTGAAAATCTCGACGAAATGAGACCAAATTATTATGTACGAATTTTCCATTTTTTAGGCTAGTTTAGGAGATATAGACTCCTTAATAAATGTATTTGGAAAATCCGTTATCTGTTGATTGATTCTTAAAAATTTCGGCAAAATGAGACTAAAATATTATGTACGAATTTTCCGTTTTTTGGGTAGTTTAGGAGATAAAGCCTCTTTAAAAAAAATATTTTTGGAAAATCCGTTATTTGTTGATTGATTCTAGAATATCTTGACGAAATGAGTTCAAAATATTATGTACGAATTTTCCGTTATTTGGCTAGTTTAGGAGATATGGACTCCTTAAAAAATGTTTTTTGAAAATTCGTAATTTGTTGATTGATTCTTGAACATCTCGGCGAAATGAGACCAAAATATTATGTACGAATTTTCCGTTTTTTGGCTAGTTTAGAAGATATAGCCTCCTTAAAAAATATTGTGTGAAAATCCCTTATTTGTTGATTGATTCTAGAATTTCTTGACGAAATGAGTTCAAAATATTATGTACGAATTTTCCGTTATTTGGCTAGTTTAGGAGGTATGGACTCCTTAAAAAATGTTTTTTGAAAATCCGTAATTTGTTGATTGATTCTTGAACATCTCGGCGAAATGAGACCAAAATATTATATACGAATTTTCCGTTTTTTGGCTAGTTTAGGAGATATAGCCTCCTTAAAATATATTTTGTGAAAATCCGTTATTTGTTGATTGATTCTAGAATATTTTGACAAATTAAGACCAAAATATTATGTACGAATTTTTCGTTTTTTGGGTAGTTTGGAAGATATAGCCCCTTTAAAATAGATTTTTGGAAAATCCGTTATTTGTTGATTGATTCTTGAACATCTCGTTGAAATGAGTCCAAAATATTATATACGAATTTTCCGTTATTTGGCTAGTTTGGAAAATATAGCCTCCTTAAAAAATATTTTTTGAAAATCCGTTATTTGTTGATTGATTCTTGAACATCTCCGCGAAATGAGACCAAAATATTATGTACGAATTTTACGTTTTTTGGCTAATTTAGGAGATATAGCCTCCTTAAAATATATTGTGTGAAAATCCCTTATTTGTTGATTGATTCTAGAATATCTTGAAAAATTAAGACCAAAATAATAAATGTATATTTTTTGAAAATCCGATATTTGTTGATTGATTCTTAAAAATCTCGGCGAAATGAGACAAAAATATTATGTACGAATTTTCCGTTATTTGGCTAGTTTAGGAGATACAGCCTCCTTAATAAATATTTTTGGAAAATCCGTTATCTGTTGATTGATTCTTCAATATCTCGACGAAATGAGACCAAAATATTATGTACGAATTTTCCGTTATTTGGCTAGTTTAGGAGATATGGACTCCTTAAAAAATGTTTTTTGGAAATCCGTTATTTGTTGATTGATTCTTGAACATCTCGGCGAAATGAGACCAAAATATTATGTATGAATTCTCCGTTTTTTGGGTAGTTTAGGAGATAAAGCCTCTTTAAAAAACTGTTTTTTGTAAAATACGTTATTTGTTGATTGATTCTTGAACATCTCGGCGAAATGAGACAAAAATATTATGTACGAATTTTCCGTTTTTTGGGTAGTTTAGGAGATATAGCCTCCTTAAAATATATTTTGTGAAAATCCCTCATTTGTTGATTGATTCTAGAATATATTGACAAATTAAGACCAAAATAATAAATGTATATTTTTTGAAAATCCGTTATTTGTTGATTGATTCTTGAAAATCTCGACGAAATGAGACCAAATTATTATGTACGAATTTTCCATTTTTTAGGCTAGTTTAGGAGATATAGGCTCCTTAATAAATATTTTTGGAAAATCCGTTATCTGTTGATTGATTCTTGAACATCTCGACGAAATGAGACCAAATTATTATGTACGAATTTTCCGTTTTTTGGCTAGTTTAGGAGATAAAGCCTCTTAAAAAAATATTTTTTGAAAATCCGTTATTTGTTGATTGATTCTTGAAAATCTCGACGAAATGAGACCAAATTGTTATGTACGAATTTTCCGTTTTTTGGCTAGTTTAGAAGATATAGCCTCCTAAATAAATATTTTTTGAATATTCGTTATTTGTTGATGGATTCTTGAAAATCTCGACGAAATGAGACCAAAATATTAGGTACGAATTTTCCGTTTTTTGGCTAGTTTAGGAGATATAGCCTCCTTTAAATATATTTTGTGAAAATCCCTTATTTGTTGATTGATTCTAGAATACAAATTAACAAATTAAGACCAAAATAATAAATGTATATTTTTTGAAAACCCGTTATTTGTTGATTTATTCTTGAAAATCTCGAGGAAATGAGACCAAATATTTATGTACAAATTTTCCATTTTTTAGGCTAGTTTAGGAGATATAGACTCCTTAATAAATATTTTTGGAAAATCCGTTATCTGTTGATTGATTCTTAAAAATCTCGGCGAAATGAGACCAAAGTATTATTTTTTCCTTATTATGATTGTTTTGGAGATATAGCCTCCTTAATAAATATTTTTGGAAAATCCGTTATCTGTTGATTGATTCTTAAAAATCTCGACGAAATGAGACCAAATTATTATGTACGAATTTTTCATTATTATGCTTGTTTAGGAGATAAAGCCTCCTTAATAAATATTTTTGGAAAATCCGATATCTGTTGATTGATTCTTGAAAATCTAGACGAAATGAGACCAAAATATTATGTACGAATTCTCCGTTTTTTGGCTGGTTTAGGAGATATAGCCCCGTAAAATAAATTTTTTGTGAAAATCCCTTAATTGTTGATTGATTCTAGAATATATTGACAAATTAAGACCAAAATAATAAATGTATATTGTTTGAAAATCCGTTATTTGTTGATTGATTCTTGAAAATCTCGACGAAATGAGACCAAATTATTATGTACGAATTTTCCATTTTTTAGGCTAGTTTAGGAGATATAGACTCCTTAAAAAATATTGTGTGAAAATCCCTTATTTGTTGATTGATTCTAGAATTTCTTGACGAAATGAGTTCAAAATATTATGTACGAATTTTCCGTTATTTGGCTAGTTTAGGAGGTATGGACTCCTTAAAAAATGTTTTTTGAAAATCCGTAATTTGTTGATTGATTCTTGAACATCTCGGCGAAATGAGACCAAAATATTATATACGAATTTTCCGTTTTTTGGCTAGTTTAGGAGATATAGCCTCCTTAAAATATATTTTGTGAAAATCCGTTATTTGTTGATTGATTCTAGAATATTTTGACAAATTAAGACCAAAATATTATGTACGAATTTTTCGTTTTTTGGGTAGTTTGGAAGATATAGCCCCTTTAAAATAGATTTTTGGAAAATCCGTTATTTGTTGATTGATTCTTGAACATCTCGTTGAAATGAGTGCAAAATATTATATACGAATTTTCCGTTATTTGGCTAGTTTGGAAAATATAGCCTCCTTAAAAAATATTTTTTGAAAATCCGTTATTTGTTGATTGATTCTTGAACATCTCGGCGAAATGAGACCAAAATATTATGTACGAATTTTACGTTTTTTGGCTAATTTAGGAGATATAGCCTCCTTAAAATATATTGTGTGAAAATCCCTTATTTGTTGATTGATTCTAGAATATCTTGAAAAATTAAGACCAAAATAATAAATGTATATTTTTTGAAAATCCGATATTTGTTGATTGATTCTTAAAAATCTCGGCGAAATGAGACAAAAATATTATGTACGAATTTTCCGTTATTTGGCTAGTTTAGGAGATACAGCCTCCTTAATAAATATTTTTGGAAAATCCGTTATCTGTTGATTGATTCTTCAATATCTCGACGAAATGAGACCAAAATATTATGTACGAATTTTCCGTTATTTGGCTAGTTTAGGAGATATGGACTCCTTAAAAAATGTTTTTTGAAAATACGTTATTTGTTGATTGATTCTTGAACATCTCGGCGAAATGAGACAAAAATATTATGTACGAATTTTCCGTTTTTTGGGTAGTTTAGGAGATATAGCCTCCTTAAAATATATTTTGTGAAAATCCCTTATTTGTTGATTGATTCTAGAATATATTGACAAATTAAGACCAAAATAATAAACGTATATTTTTTGAAAATCCGTTATTTGTTGATTGATTCTTGAAAATCTCGACGAAATGAGACCAAATTATTATGTACGAATTTTCCATTTTTTAGGCTAGTTTAGGAGATATAGGCTCCTTAATAAATATTTTTGGAAAATCCGTTATCTGTTGATTGATTCTTAAACATCTCGACGAAATGAGACCAAATTATTATGTACGAATTTTCCGTTTTTTGGCTAGTTTAGGAGATAAAGCCTCTTAAAAAAATATTTTTTGAAAATCCGTTATTTGTTGATTGATTCTTGAAAATCTCGACGAAATGAGACCAAATTGTTATGTACGAATTTTCCGTTTTTTGGCTAGTTTAGAAGATATAGCCTCCTAAATAAATATTTTTTGAAAATTCGTTATTTGTTGATGGATTCTTGAAAATCTCGACGAAATGAGACCAAAATATTAGGTACGAATTTTCCGTTTTTTGGCTAGTTTAGGAGATATAGCCTCCTTAAAATATATTTTGTGAAAATCCCTTATTTGTTGATTGATTCTAGAATACAAATTAACAAATTAAGACCAAAATAATAAATGTATATTTTTTGAAAACCCGTTATTTGTTGATTTATTCTTGAAAATCTCGAGGAAATGAGACCAAATATTTATGTACGAATTTTCCATTTTTTAGGCTAGTTTAGGAGATATAGACTCCTTAATAAATATTTTTGGAAAATCCGTTATCTGTTGATTGATTCTTAAAAATCTCGGCGAAATGAGACCAAAGTATTATTTTTCCTTATTATGATTGTTTTGGAGATATAGCCTCCTTAATAAATATTTTTGGAAAATCCGTTATCTGTTGATTGATTCTTAAAAATCTCGACGAAATGAGACCAAATTATTATGTACGAATTTTTCATTATTATGCTTGTTTAGGAGATAAAGCCTCCTTAATAAATATTTTTGGAAAATCCGATATCTGTTGATTGATTCTTGAAAATCTAGACGAAATGAGACCAAAATATTATGTACGAATTCTCCGTTTTTTGGCTGGTTTAGGAGATATAGCCCCGTTAAAATAAATTTTTGTGAAAATCCCTTAATTGTTGATTGATTCTAGAATATATTGACAAATTAAGACCAAAATAATAAATGTATATTGTTTGAAAATCCGTTATTTGTTGATTGATTCTTGAAAATCTCGACGAAATGAGACCAAATTATTATGTACGAATTTTCCATTTTTTAGGCTAGTTTAGGAGATATAGACTCCTTAATAAATATTTTTGGAAAATCCGTTATCTGTTGATTGATTCTTAAAAATCTCGACGAAATGAGACCAAAATATTATGTACGAATTTTCCGTTATTTGGCTAGTTTAGGAGATATGGACTCCTTAAAAAATGTTTTTTGGAAATCCGTTATTTGTTGATTGATTCTTGAACATCTCGGCAAAATGAGACCAAAATATTATGTACGAATTCTCCGTTTTTTGGGTAGTTTACGAGATTAAGCCTCTTTAAAAAAATGTTTTTTGAAATTACGTTATTTGTTGATTGATTCTTGAACATCTCGGCGAAATGAGACCAAAATATTATGTACGAATTTTCCGTTTTTTGGGTAGTTTAGGAGATATAGCCTCCTTAAAATATATTTTTTGAAAATGCCTTATTTGTTGATTGATTCTAGAATATATTGACAAATTAAGACCAAAATAATAAATGTATATTTTTTGAAAATCCGTTATTTGTTGATTTATTCTTGAAAATCTCGAGGAAATGAGACCAAATATTTATGTACGAATTTTCCATTTTTTAGGCTAGTTTAGGAGATATAGACTCCTTAATAAATATTTTTGGAAAATCCGTTATCTGTTGATTGATTCTTAAAAATCTCGGCGAAATGAGACCAAAGTATTATTTACGAATTTTTCATTATTATGATTGTTTTGGAGATATAGCCTCCTTAATAAATATTTTTGGAAAATCCGTAATCTGTTGATTGATTCTTCAATATCTCGACGAAATGAGACCAAAATATTTGGTACGAATTTTCCGTTTTTTGGCTAGTTTAGGAGAAATAGCCTCTTAAAAAAATATTTTTTGAAAATCCGTTATTTGTTGATTGATTCTTGAAAATCTCGGCGAAATGAGACTAAAATATTAGGTACGAATTTTCCGTTTTTTTGGCTAGTTTTGGAGATATAGGCTCCTAAAAAAATATTTTTGAAAATTCGTTATTTGTTGATTGATTCTTAAAAATCTCGACGAAATGAGACCAAATTATTATGTACGAATTTTCCGTTTTTTGGCTAGTTTAGGAGATAAAGCCTCCTAAAAAAAATATTTTTGAAAATCCATTATTTGTTGATTGATTGTCGAAAATCTCGGCGAAATGAGACTAAAATATTATGTACGAATTTTCCGTTTTTTGGCTAGTTTAGAAGATATAGCCTCCTAAATAAATATTTTTTGAAAATTCGTTATTTGTTGATGGATTCTTGAAATTCTCGACGAAATGAGACCAAAATATTAGGTACGAATTTTCCGTTTTTTGGCTAGTTTAGGAGATATAGCCTCCTTAAAATATATTTTGTGAAAATCCCTTATTTGTTGATTGATTCTAGAATATCTTGACAAATTAAGACCAAAATAAGAAATGTATATTTTTTGAAAATCCGGTATTTGTTGATTGATTCTTGAACATCTCGGCGAAATGAGTCCAAAATATTATATACGAATTTTTCGTTTTTTGGGTAGTTTAGAAGATATAGCCCCTTTTAAATAGATTCTTGAAAATCTCGACGAAATGAGACCAAAATATTATGTACGAATTCTCCGTTTTTTGGCTGGTTTAGGAGATATAGCCCCTTAAAATAAATTTTTTGTGAAAATCCCTTAATTGTTGATTGATTCTAGAATATATTGACAAATTAAGACCAAAATAATAAATGTATATTGTTTGAAAATCCGTTATTTGTTGATTGATTCTTGAAAATCTCGACGAAATGAGACCAAATTATTATGTACGAATTTTCCATTTTTTAGGCTAGTTTAGGAGATATAGACTCCTTAATAAATATTTTTCGAAAATCCGTTATCTGTTGATTGATTCTTAAAAATTTCGGTGAAATGAGACCAAAGTATTATCTACGAATTTTTCATTATTATGCTTGTTTAGGAGATAAAGCCTCCTAAATAAATATTTTTTGAAAATTCGTTATTTGTTGATTGATTCTTGAAAATCTCGACGAAATGAGACCAAAATATTATGTACGAACTCTCCGTTTTTTGGCTAGTTTAGGAGATATAGCCTCCTTAAAATAAATTTTTTGTGAAAATCCCTTATTTGTTGATTGATTCTAGAATATATTGACAAATTAAGACCAAAATAATAAATGTATATTTTTTGAAAATCCGTTATTTGTTGATTGATTCTTGAAAATCTCGGCGAAATGAGACCAAAGTATTATCTACGAATTTTCCATTATTATGCTTGTTTAGGAGATAAAGCCTCCTTAATAAATATTTTTGGAAAATCCGATATCTGTTGATTGATTCTTGAAAATCTAGACGAAATGAGACCAAAATATTATGTACGAATTCTCCGTTTTTTGGCTGGTTTAGGAGATATAGCCCCGTAAAATAAATTTTTTGTGAAAATCCCTTAATTGTTGATTGATTCTAGAATATATTGACAAATTAAGACCAAAATAATAAATGTATATTGTTTGAAAATCCGTTATTTGTTGATTGAAATGAGACCAAAATATTAGGTACGAATTTTCCGTTTTTTGGCTAGTTTAGGAGATATAGCCTCCTTAAAATATATTTTGTGAAAATCCCTTATTTGTTGATTGATTCTAGAATACAAATTAACAAATTAAGACCAAAATAATAAATGTATATTTTTTGAAAACCCGTTATTTGTTGATTTATTCTTGAAAATCTCGAGGAAATGAGACCAAATATTTATGTACAAATTTTCCATTTTTTAGGCTAGTTTAGGAGATATAGACTCCTTAATAAATATTTTTGGAAAATCCGTTATCTGTTGATTGATTCTTAAAAATCTCGGCGAAATGAGACCAAAGTATTATTTTTTCCTATTATGATTGTTTTGGAGATATAGCCTCCTTAATAAATATTTTTGGAAAATCCGTTATCTGTTGATTGATTCTTAAAAATCTCGACGAAATGAGACCAAATTATTATGTACGAATTTTTCATTATTATGCTTGTTTAGGAGATAAAGCCTCCTTAATAAATATTTTTGGAAAATCCGATATCTGTTGATTGATTCTTGAAAATCTAGACGAAATGAGACCAAAATATTTTGTACGAATTCTCCGTTTTTTGGCTGGTTTAGGAGATATAGCCCCGTAAAATAAATTGTTTGTGAAAATCCCTTAATTGTTGATTGATTCTGGAATATATTGACAAATTAAGACCAAAATAATAAATGTATATTGTTTGAAAATCCGTTATTTGTTGATTGATTCTTGAAAATCTCGACGAAATGAGACCAAATTATTATGTACGAATTTTCCATTTTTTAGGCTAGTTTAGGAGATATAGACTCCTTAATAAATATTTTTGGAAAATCCGTTATCTGTTGATTGATTCTTAAAAATCTCGACGAAATGAGACCAAAATATTATGTACGAATTTTCCGTTATTTGGCTAGTTTAGGAGATATGGACTCCTTAAAAAATGTTTTTTGAAAATCCGTTATTTGTTGATTGATTCTTGAACATCTCGGCAAAATGAGACCAAAATATTATGTACGAATTCTCCGTTTTTTGGGTAGTTTACGAGATTAAGCCTCTTTAAAAAAATGTTTTTTGAAATTACGTTATTTGTTGATTGATTCTTGAACATCTCGGCGAAATGAGACCAAAATATTATGTACGAATTTTCCGTTTTTTGGGTAGTTTAGGAGATATAGCCTCCTTAAAATATATTTTTTGAAAATGCCTTATTTGTTGATTGATTCTAGAATATATTGACAAATTAAGACCAAAATAATAAATGTATATTTTTTGAAAATCCGTTATTTGTTGATTTATTCTTGAAAATCTCGAGGAAATGAGACCAAATATTTATGTACGAATTTTCCATTTTTTAGGCTAGTTTAGGAGATATAGACTCCTTAATAAATATTTTTGGAAAATCCGTTATCTGTTGATTGATTCTTAAAAATCTCGGCGAAATGAGACCAAAGTATTATTTACGAATTTTTCATTATTATGATTGTTTTGGAGATATAGCCTCCTTAATAAATATTTTTGGAAAATCCGTAATCTGTTGATTGATTCTTCAATATCTCGACGAAATGAGACCAAAATATTAGGTACGAATTTTCCGTTTTTTGGCTAGTTTAGGAGAAATAGCCTCTTAAAAAAATATTTTTTGAAAATCCGTTATTTGTTGATTGATTCTTGAAAATCTCGGCGAAGTGAGAAAATATTATGTACGAATTTTCCGTTATTTGGCTACTTTGGAAGATATACCCTCCTTAAAAAATATTTTTTGAAAATTCGTTATTTGTTGATGGATTCTTGAAAATCTCGACGAAATGAGACCAAAATATTAGGTACGAATTTTCCGTTTTTTTGGCTAGTTTTGGAGATATAGGCTCCTAAAAAAATATTTTTGAAAATTCGTTATTTGTTGATTGATTCTTAAAAATCTCGACGAAATGAGACCAAATTATTATGTACGAATTTTCCGTTTTTTGGCTAGTTTAGGAGATAAAGCCTCCTAAAAAAATTTTTTTTGAAAATCCATTATTTGTTGATTGATTGTCGAAAATCTCGGCGAAATGAGACTAAAATATTATGTACGAATTTTCCGTTTTTTGGCTAGTTTAGAAGATATAGCCTCCTAAATAAATATTTTTTGAAAATTCGTTATTTGTTGATGGATTCTTGAAATTCTCGACGAAATGAGACCAAAATATTAGGTACGAATTTTCCGTTTTTTGGCTAGTTTAGGAGATATAGCCTCCTTAAAATATATTTTGTGAAAATCCCTTATTTGTTGATTGATTCTAGAATATCTTGACAAATTAAGACCAAAATAAGAAATGTATATTTTTTGAAAATCCGGTATTTGTTGATTGATTCTTGAACATCTCGGCGAAATGAGTCCAAAATATTATATACGAATTTTTCCGTTTTTTGGGGTAGTTTAGAAGATATAGCCCCTTTTAAATAGATTCTTGAAAATCTCGACGAAATGAGACCAAAATATTATGTACGAATTCTCCGTTTTTTGGCTGGTTTAGGAGATATAGCCCCTTAAAATAAATTTTTTGTGAAAATCCCTTAATTGTTGATTGATTCTAGAATATATTGACAAATTAAGACCAAAATAATAAATGTATATTGTTTGAAAATCCGTTATTTGTTGATTGATTCTTGAAAATCTCGACGAAATGAGACCAAATTATTATGTACAAATTTTCCATTTTTTAGGCTAGTTTAGGAGATATAGACTCCTTAATAAATATTTTTGGAAAATCCGTTATCTGATGATTGATTCTTAAAAATCTCGGCGAAATGAGACCAAAGTATTATTTTTCCTTATTATGATTGTTTTGGAGATATAGCCTCCTTAATAAATATTTTTGGAAAATCCGTTATCTGTTGATTGATTCTTCAATATCTCGACGAAATGAGACCAAATTATTATGTACGAATTTTTCATTATTATGCTTGTTTAGGAGATAAAGCCTCCTTAATAAATATTTTTGGAAAATCCGATATCTGTTGATTGATTCTTGAAAATCTAGACGAAATGAGACCAAAATATTATGTACGAATTCTCCGTTTTTTGGCTGGTTTAGGAGATATAGCCCCGTAAAATAAATTTTTTGTGAAAATCCCTTAATTGTTGATTGATTCTGGAATATATTGACAAATTAAGACCAAAATAATAAATGTATATTGTTTGAAAATCCGTTATTTGTTGATTGATTCTTGAAAATCTCGACGAAATGAGACCAAATTATTATGTACGAATTTTCCATTTTTTAGGCTAGTTTAGGAGATATAGACTCCTTAATAAATATTTTTGGAAAATCCGTTATCTGTTGATTGATTCTTAAAAATCTCGACGAAATGAGACCAAAATATTAGGTACGAATTTTCCGTTTTTTGGCTAGTTTAGGAGATATAGCCTCCTTAAAATATATTTTGTGAAAATCCCTTATTTGTTGATTGATTCTAGAATATCTTGACAAATTAAGACCAAAATAAGAAATGTATATTTTTTGAAAATCCGGTATTTGTTGATTGATTCTTGAACATCTCGGCGAAATGAGTCCAAAATATTATATACGAATTTTTCGTTTTTTGGGTAGTTTAGAAGATATAGCCCCTTTTTAAATAGATTCTTGAAAATCTCGACGAAATGAGACCAAAATATTATGTACGAATTCTCCGTTTTTTGGCTAGTTTAGGAGATATAGCCTCCTTAAAATAAATTTTTTGTGAAAATCCCTTAATTGTTGATTGATTCTAGAATATATTGACAAATTAAGACCAAAATAATAAATGTATATTGTTTGAAAATCCGTTATTTGTTGATTGATTCTTGAAAATCTCGACGAAATGAGACCAAATTATTATGTACAAATTTTCCATTTTTTAGGCTAGTTTAGGAGATATAGACTCCTTAATAAATATTTTTGGAAAATCCGTTATCTGTTGATTGATTCTTAAAAATCTCGGCGAAATGAGACCAAAGTATTATTTTTCCTTATTATGATTGTTTTGGAGATATAGCCTCCTTAATAAATATTTTTGGAAAATCCGTTATCTGTTGATTGATTCTTAAAAATCTCGACGAAATGAGACCAAATTATTATGTACGAATTTTTCATTATTATGCTTTTTTAGGAGATAAAGCCTCCTTAATAAATATTTTTGGAAAATCCGATATCTGTTGATTGATTCTTGAAAATCTAGACGAAATGAGACCAAAATATTATGTACGAATTCTCCGTTTTTTGGCTGGTTTAGGAGATATAGCCCCGTAAAATAAATTTTTTGTGAAAATCCCTTAATTGTTGATTGATTCTGGAATATATTGACAAATTAAGACCAAAATAATAAATGTATATTGTTTGAAAATCCGTTATTTGTTGATTGATTCTTGAAAATCTCGACGAAATGAGACCAAATTATTATGTACGAATTTTCCATTTTTTAGGCTAGTTTAGGAGATAAAGACTCCTTAATAAATATTTTTGGAAAATCCGTTATCTGTTGATTGATTCTTAAAAATCTCGACGAAATGAGACCAAAATATTATGTACGAATTTTCCGTTATTTGGCTAGTTTAGGAGATATGGACTCCTTAAAAAATGTTTTTTGGAAATCCGTTATTTGTTGATTGATTCTTGAACATCTCGGCAAAATGAGACCAAAATATTATGTACGAATTCTCCGTTTTTTGGGTAGTTTACGAGATTAAGCCTCTTTAAAAAATGTTTTTTGAAATTACGTTATTTGTTGATTGATTCTTGAACATCTCGGCGAAATGAGACCAAAATATTATGTACGAATTTTCCGTTTTTTGGGTAGTTTAGGAGATATAGCCTCCTTAAAATATATTTTTTGAAAATGCCTTATTTGTTGATTGATTCTAGAATATATTGACAAATTAAGACCAAAATAATAAATGTATATTTTTTGAAAATCCGTTATTTGTTGATTTATTCTTGAAAATCTCGAGGAAATGAGACCAAATATTTATGTACGAATTTTCCATTTTTTAGGCTAGTTTAGGAGATATAGACTCCTTAATAAATATTTTTGGAAAATCCGTTATCTGTTGATTGATTCTTAAAAATCTCGGCGAAATGAGACCAAAGTATTATTTACGAATTTTTCATTATTATGATTGTTTTGGAGATATAGCCTCCTTAATAAATATTTTTGGAAAATCCGTAATCTGTTGATTGATTCTTCAATATCTCGACGAAATGAGACCAAAATATTAGGTACGAATTTTCCGTTTTTTGGCTAGTTTAGGAGAAATAGCCTCTTAAAAAAATATTTTTTGAAAATCCGTTATTTGTTGATTGATTCTTGAAAATCACGGCGAAGTGAGACTAAAATATTATGTACGAATTTTCCGTTATTTGGCTAGTTTGGAAGATATACCCTCCTTAAAAAATATTTTTTGAAAATTCGTTATTTGTTGATGGATTCTTGAAAATCTCGACGAAATGAGACCAAAATATTAGGTACGAATTTTCCGTTTTTTTGGCTAGTTTTGGAGATATAGGCTCCTAAAAAAATATTTTTGAAAATTCGTTATTTGTTGATTGATTCTTAAAAATCTCGACGAAATGAGACCAAATTATTATGTACGAATTTTCCGTTTTTTGGCTAGTTTAGGAGATAAAGCCTCCTAAAAAAATTTTTTTTGAAAATCCATTATTTGTTGATTGATTGTCGAAAATCTCGGCGAAATGAGACTAAAATATTATGTACGAATTTTCCGTTTTTTGGCTAGTTTAGAAGATATAGCCTCCTAAATAAATATTTTTTGAAAATTCGTTATTTGTTGATGGATTCTTGAAATTCTCGACGAAATGAGACCAAAATATTAGGTACGAATTTTCCGTTTTTTGGCTAGTTTAGGAGATATAGCCTCCTTAAAATATATTTTGTGAAAATCCCTTATTCGTTGATTGATTCTAGAATATCTTGACAAATTAAGACCAAAATAAGAAATGTATATTTTTTGAAAATCCGGTATTTGTTGATTGATTCTTGAACATCTCGGCGAAATGAGTCCAAAATATTATATACGAATTTTTCGTTTTTTGGGTAGTTTAGAAGATATAGCCCCTTTTAAATAGATTCTTGAAAATCTCGACGAAATGAGACCAAAATATTATGTACGAATTCTCCGTTTTTTGGCTGGTTTAGGAGATATAGCCCCTTAAAATAAATTTTTTGTGAAAATCCCTTAATTGTTGATTGATTCTAGAATATATTGACAAATTAAGACCAAAATAATAAATGTATATTGTTTGAAAATCCGTTATTTGTTGATTGATTCTTGAAAATCTCGACGAAATGAGACCAAATTATTATGTACAAATTTTCCATTTTTTAGGCTAGTTTAGGAGATATAGACTCCTTAATAAATATTTTTGGAAAATCCGTTATCTGTTGATTGATTCTTAAAAATCTCGGCGAAATGAGACCAAAGTATTATTTTTCCTTATTATGATTGTTTTGGAGATATAGCCTCCTTAATAAATATTTTTGGAAAATCCGTTATCTGTTGATTGATTCTTAAAAATCTCGACGAAATGAGACCAAATTATTATGTACGAATTTTCCATTATTATGCTTGTTTAGGAGATAAAGCCTCCTTAATAAATATTTTTGGAAAATCCGATATCTGTTGATTGATTCTTGAAAATCTAGACGAAATGAGACCAAAATATTATGTACGAATTCTCCGTTTTTTGGCTGGTTTAGGAGATATAGCCCCGTAAAATAAATTTTTTGTGAAAATCCCTTAATTGTTGATTGATTCTGGAATATATTGACAAATTAAGACCAAAATAATAAATGTATATTGTTTGAAAATCCGTTATTTGTTGATTGATTCTTGAAAATCTCGACGAAATGAGACCAAATTATTATGTACGAATTTTCCATTTTTTAGGCTAGTTTAGGAGATATAGACTCCTTAATAAATATTTTTGGAAAATCCGTTATCTGTTGATTGATTCTTAAAAATCTCGACGAAATGAGACCAAAATATTAGGTACGAATTTTCCGTTTTTTGGCTAGTTTAGGAGATATACCCTCCTTAAAATATATTTTGTGAAAATCCCTTATTTGTTGATTGATTCTAGAATATCTTGACAAATTAAGACCAAAATAAGAAATGTATATTTTTTGAAAATCCGGTATTTGTTGATTGATTCTTGAACATCTCGGCGAAATGAGTCCAAAATATTATATACGAATTTTTCGTTTTTTGGGTAGTTTAGAAGATATAGCCCCCTTTTAAATAGATTCTTGAAAATCTCGACGAAATGAGACCAAAATATTATGTACGAATTCTCCGTTTTTTGGCTGGTTTAGGAGATATAGCCCCTTAAAATAAATTTTTTGTGAAAATCCCTTAATTGTTGATTGATTCTAGAATATATTGACAAATTAAGACCAAAATAATAAATGTATATTGTTTGAAAATCCGTTATTTGTTGATTGATTCTTGAAAATCTCGACGAAATGAGACCAAATTATTATGTACAAATTTTCCATTTTTTAGGCTAGTTTAGGAGATATAGACTCCTTAATAAATATTTTTGGAAAATCCGTTATCTGTTGATTGATTCTTAAAAATCTCGGCGAAATGAGACCAAAGTATTATTTTTCCTTATTATGATTGTTTTGGAGATATAGCCTCCTTAATAAATATTTTTGGAAAATCCGTTATCTGTTGATTGATTCTTAAAAATCTCGACGAAATGAGACCAAATTATTATGTACGAATTTTTCATTATTATGCTTGTTTAGGAGATAAAGCCTCCTTAATAAATATTTTTGGAAAATCCGATATCTGTTGATTGATTCTTGAAAATCTAGACGAAATGAGACCAAAATATTATGTACGAATTCTCCGTTTTTTGGCTGGTTTAGGAGATATAGCCCCGTAAAATAAATTTTTGTGAAAATCCCTTAATTGTTGATTGATTCTGGAATATATTGACAAATTAAGACCAAAATAATAAATGTATATTGTTTGAAAATCCGTTATTTGTTGATTGATTCTTGAAAATCTCGACGAAATGAGACCAAATTATTATGTACGAATTTTCCATTTTTTAGGCTAGTTTAGGAGATATAGACTCCTTAATAAATATTTTTGGAAAATCCGTTATCTGTTGATTGATTCTTAAAAATCTCGACGAAATGAGACCAAAATATTATGTACGAATTTTCCGTTATTTGGCTAGTTTAGGAGATATGGACTCCTTAAAAAAATGTTTTTTGGAAATCCGTTATTTGTTGATTGATTCTTGAACATCTCGGCAAAATGAGACCAAAATATTATGTACGAATTCTCCGTTTTTTGGGTAGTTTACGAGATTAAGCCTCTTTAAAAAAATGTTTTTTGAAATTACGTTATTTGTTGATTGATTCTTGAACATCTCGGCGAAATGAGACCAAAATATTATGTACGAATTTTCCGTTTTTTGGGTAGTTTAGGAGATATAGCCTCCTTAAAATATATTTTTGAAAATGCCTTATTTGTTGATTGATTCTAGAATATATTGACAAATTAAGACCAAAATAATAAATGTATATTTTTTGAAAATCCGTTATTTGTTGATTTATTCTTGAAAATCTCGAGGAAATGAGACCAAATATTTATGTACGAATTTTCCATTTTTTAGGCTAGTTTAGGAGATATAGACTCCTTAATAAATATTTTTGGAAAATCCGTTATCTGTTGATTGATTCTTAAAAATCTCGGCGAAATGAGACCAAAGTATTATTTACGAATTTTTCATTATTATGATTGTTTTGGAGATATAGCCTCCTTAATAAATATTTTTGGAAAATCCGTAATCTGTTGATTGATTCTTCAATATCTCGACGAAATGAGACCAAAATATTAGGTACGAATTTTCCGTTTTTTGGCTAGTTTAGGAGATATAGCCTCCTTAAAATATATTTTGTGAAAATCCCTTATTTGTTGATTGATTCTAGAATATCTTGACAAATTAAGACCAAAATAAGAAATGTATATTTTTTGAAAATCCGGTATTTGTTGATTGATTCTTGAACATCTCGGCGAAATGAGTCCAAAATATTATATACGAATTTTTCGTTTTTTGGGTAGTTTAGAAGATATAGCCCCTTTTAAATAGATTCTTGAAAATCTCGACGAAATGAGACCAAAATATTATGTACGAATTCTCCGTTTTTTGGCTGGTTTAGGAGATATAGCCCCTTAAAATAAATTTTTGTGAAAATCCCTTAATTGTTGATTGATTCTAGAATATATTGACAAATTAAGACCAAAATAATAAATGTATATTGTTTGAAAATCCGTTATTTGTTGATTGATTCTTGAAAATCTCGACGAAATGAGACCAAATTATTATGTACGAATTTTCCATTTTTTAGGCTAGTTTAGGAGATATAGACTCCTTAATAAATATTTTTGGAAAATCCGTTATCTGTTGATTGATTCTTAAAAATCTCGGCGAAATGAGACCAAAGTATTATCTACGAATTTTTCATTATTATGCTTGTTTAGGAGATAAAACCTCCTAAATAAATATTTTTTGAAAATTCGGTTTTTGTTGATTGATTCTTGAAAATCTCGACGAAATGAGACCAAAATATTATGTACGAACTCTCCGTTTTTTGGCTAGTTTAGGAGATATAGCCTCCTTAAAATAAATTTTTTGTGAAAATCCCTTATTTGTTGATTGATTCTAGAATATATTGACAAATTAAGACCAAAATAATTAATGTATATTGTTTGAAAATCCGTTATTTGTTGATTGATTCTTGAAAATCTCGGCGAAATGAGACCAAAGTATTATCTACGAATTTTTCATTATTATGCTTGTTTAGGAGATAAAGCCTCCTTAATAAATATTTTTGGAAAATCCGATATCTGTTGATTGATTCTTGAAAATCTAGACGAAATGAGACCAAAATATTATGTACGAATTCTCCGTTTTTTGGCTGGTTTAGGAGATATAGCCCCGTAAAATAAATTTTTTGTGAAAATCCCTTAATTGTTGATTGATTCTAGAATATATTGACAAATTAAGACCAAAATAATTAATGTATATTGTTTGAAAATCCGTTATTTGTTGATTGATTCTTGAAAATCTCGACGAAATGAGACCAAATTATTATGTACGAATTTTCCATTTTTTAGGCTAGTTTAGGAGATATAGACTCCTTAATAAATATTTTTGGAAAATCCGTTATCTGTTGATTGATTCTTAAAAATCTCGGCGAAATGAGACCAAAGTATTATTTACGAATTTTTCATTATTATGCTTGTTTAGGAGATAAAGCCTCCTTAATAAATATTTTTGGAAAATCCGATATCTGTTGATTGATTCTTGAAAATCTAGACGAAATGAGACCAAAATATTATGTACGAATTCTCCGTTTTTTGGCTGGTTTAGGAGATATAGCCCCGTAAAATAAATTTTTTGTGAAAATCCCTTAATTGTTGATTGATTCTAGAATATATTGACAAATTAAGACCAAAATAATTAATGTATATTGTTTGAAAATCCGTTATTTGTTGATTGATTCTTGAAAATCTCGACGAAATGAGACCAAATTATTATGTACGAATTTTCCATTTTTTAGGCTAGTTTAGGAGATATAGACTCCTTAATAAATATTTTTGGAAAATCCGTTATCTGTTGATTGATTCTTAAAAATCTCGGCGAAATGAGACCAAAGTATTATTTACGAATTTTTCATTATTATGCTTGTTTAGGAGATAAAGCCTCCTTAATAAATATTTTTGGAAAATCCGATATCTGTTGATTGATTCTTCAATATCTCGACGAAATGAGACCAAATTATTATGTACGAATTTTCCATTTTTTAGGCTAGTTTAGAAGATATAGCCTCCTAAATAAATATTTTTTGAAAATTCGTTATTTGTTGATTGATTCTTGAAAATCTCGACGAAATGAGACCAAAATATTACGAGGGTCGTTTGATAAGTCCGTGACTTTTTGAATAAAATATATTTTTTTCGTCAAAGAAGCGTTTTATTTCTCAACATAATCTCCTTTTAGCTCTATACATTTAGTCCAGCGTTTTTGCAATTTTTTTATTCCTTCCAAATAATAGGTTTTCTCAAGGCCCTCAAAATAGTCGTTTGTTTCTGTGATGACCTCTTCATTTGACCCGAATCTCTTACCGCCGAGCCATTTCTTCATGTTTGGAAACAAAAAATAGTCACAGGGGGCTAAATCTGGAGAATATGCTGGATGGGGTAGCAGTTCGTAGCCCAATTTATGAAATTTTGCCATGCTGACTACACACGTGTGCACCCGTGCATTGTCCTGATGGAACAGCACTTTTTTTTCGCCAAATGCGGTCGTTTCTGCTTCAAATCAATATCGAATCTGTCCAAAAGCTCTGAATAATATTCGCCGGTGATCGTTTTACCCTTTTCAAGGTAATCGATGTGAATGATACCTTGTGCATCCCAAAAAACTGTGGCCATGACCTTGTTGGCCGACAGACCCACCTTGGCCTTCTTTGGTGCACGTTCACCCGGAGAAACCCACTGTCTTGATTGTTCTTTGGTCTCTGGTGTGGTGTGGTGGATCCATGTTTCGTCTACGGTAACGAAACGGCGCAAAAATTCGTTTGGATTGCGGTTGAACATCGCCAAACACTCCTTTGAAATGGTCACACGGTTGCGCTTATGGTCGTGTGTGAGCAATCGCGGCACCCATCGCGCGGAAAGCTTTTTCATGTCCAAATATTCATGTAAAATGTGATGTACCCGTTCAGTTGAGATGCCTACAGCCTCAGCTACCTCACGCACTTTCATTCTCCGATCATCCAATATCATTCCATGGATTTTGTCGACGATTTCTGGCATGACGACCTCTTTTGGGCGACCTGAACGTTCGGCATCACTTGTACTGGTACGACCACAACGGAACTCAGTAAACCATTTCTTAACCATTGAAATTGATGGTGCAGAGTCCCCATAATATTTATCAAGTCTTTCCTTGGTTTCGGTGATGGATTTTTTACGCAAAAAATAATGCTTAATTAGCACACGAAATTCACTTTTTTCCATTTTCGTTAAAATTCACGAGATCGTCTGCTTTCAATGCCTATAAAACGCAAACTAAGAAACGCAGCTTTCTCAAAATTTTACAGTCAGCTGTTAATCGATAACTGCTGACAGGAGCAGTGTTGTATTTAGAGCAGGTGCGCGGCAAATACAAAAAGTCACGGACTTATCAAACGACCCTCGTATGTACGAATTCTCCGTTTTTTGGCTAGTTTAGAAGATATAGCCTCCTAAAAAAATATTTTTTGAAAATCCATTATTTGTTGATTGATTCTAGAATATATTGACAAATTAAGAAAAAAATAATAAATGTATATTTTTTGAAAATCCGTTATTTGTTGATTGATTCTTAAAAATCTCGGCGAAATGAGACCAAAGTATTACCTACGAATTTTTCATTATTATGCTTGTTTAGGAGATATAGCCTCCTTCATAAATATTTTTGGAAAATCCGTTGTTTATTGATTGATTCTTGAACATCTCGGCAAAATGAGACCAAAATATTATGTACGAATTTTCCGTTATTTGGCTAGTTTAGGAGATATGGACTCCTTAAAAAATGTTTTTTGAAAATCCGTTATTTGTTGATTGATTCTTGAAGATCTCGACGAAATGAGACCAAAGTATTATGTACGAATTTTCCGTTTTTTGGGTAGTTTAGGAGATAAAGCCTCTTTAAAAAAATGTTTTTTGAAAATACGTTATTTGTTGATTGATTCTTGAACATCTCGGCGAAATGAGACCAAAATATTATGTACGAATTTTCCGTTTTTTGGCTAGTTTAGGAGATATAGCGGCCTTAAAATATATTTTGTGAAAATCCCTTATTTGTTGATTGATTCTAGAATATATTGACAAATTAAGACCAAAAAAATAAATGTATATTTTTTTTGAAAATTCGTTATATGTTGATTGATTCTTGAAAATCTCGACGAAATGAGACCAAAATATTATGTACGAATTCTCCGTTTTTTGGCTAGTTTTGGAGATATAGCCTCCTAAAAAAATACTTTTTGAAAATCCATTATTTGTTGATTGATTCTAGAATATATTGACAAATTAAGAAAAAAATAATAAATGTATATTTTTTGAAAATCCGTTATTTGTTGATTGATTCTTAAAAATCTCGGCGAAATGAGACCAAAGTATTACCTACGAATTTTTCATTATTATGCTTGTTTAGGAGATATAGCCTCCTTCATAAATATTTTTGGAAAATCCGATATCTGTTGATTGATTCTTCAATATCTCGACGAAATGAGACCAAATTATTATGTACGAATTTTCCATTTTTTAGGCTAGTTTAGGAGATATAGCCTCCTTAAAATAAATTTTTTGTGAAAATCCCTTATTTGTTGATTGATTCTAGAATATATTGACAAATTAAGACCAAAATAATAAATGTATATTTTTTGAAAATCCGTTATTTGTTGATTGATTCTTGAAAATCTCGGCGAAATGAGACTAAAATATTATGTACGAATTTTCCGTTTTTTGGCTAGTTTAGAAGATATAGCCTCCAAAATAAATATTTTTTGAAAATTCGTTATTTATTGATGGATTCTTGAAAATCTCGACGAAATGAGACCAAAATATTATGTACGAATTTTCAGTTTTTTGGCTAGTTTAGGAGATATAGCCTCCTAAAAAAATATTTTTTGAAAATCCGTTATTTGTTGATTGATTCTTGAAAATCTCGACGAAATGAGACCAAATTATTATGTACGAATTTTCCGTTTTTTGGCTAGTTTTGGAGATATAGACTCCTAAAAAAATATTTTTTGAAAATCCATTATTTGTTGATTGATTGTCGAAAATCTCGGCGAAATGAGACTAAAATATTATGTACGAATTTTCCGTTATTTGGCTAGTTTAGTAGATATGGACTCCTTAAAAAATGTTTTTTGAAAATCCGTTATTTGTTGATTGATTCTTGAACATCTCGGCGAAATGAGACCAAAATATTATGTACGAATTTTCCGTTTTTTGGGTAGTTTAGGAGATATAGCCTCCTTAAAATATATTTTGTGAAAATCCCTTATTTGTTGATTGATTCTAGAATACGAGTATATTGACAAATTAAGACCAAAATAATAAATGTATATTTTTTGAAAATCCGTTATTTGTTGATTGATTCTTGAAAATCTCGACGAAATGAGACCAAATTATTATGTACGAATTTTCCATTTTTTAGGCTAGTTTAGAAGATATAGCCTCCTAAATAAATATTTTTTGAAAATTCGTTATTTGTTGATTGATTCTTGAAAATCTCGACGAAATGAGACCAAAATATTATGTACGAATTCTCCGTTTTTTGGCTGGTTTAGGAGATATAGCCCCTTAAAGTAAATTTTTTGTGAAAATCCCTTAATTGTTGATTGATTCTAGAATATATTGACAAATTAAGACCAAAATAATAAATGTATATTGTTTGAAAATCCGTTATTTGTTGATTGATTCTTGAAAATCTCGACGAAATGAGACCAAATTATTATGTACGAATTTTCCATTTTTTAGGCTAGTTTAGGAGATATAGACTCCTTAATAAATATTTTTGGAAAATCCGTTATCTGTTGATTGATTCTTAAAAATCTCGGCGAAATGAGACCAAAGTATTATCTACGAATTTTTCATTATTATGCTTGTTTAGGAGATATAGCCTCCTAAATAAATATTTTTTGAAAATTCGTTATTTGTTGATTGATTCTTGAAAATCTCGACGAAATGAGACCAAAATATTATGTACGAACTCTCCGTTTTTTGGCTGGTTTAGGAGATATAGCCTCCTTAAAATAAATTTTTTGTGAAAATCCCTTATTTGTTGATTGATTCTAGAATATATTGACAAATTAAGACCAAAATAATAAATGTATATTTTTTGAAAATCCGTTATTTGTTGATTGATTCTTGAAAATCTCGGCGAAATGAGACCAAAGTATTATCTACGAATTTTTCATTATTATGCTTGTTTAGGAGATAAAGCCTCCTTAATAAATATTTTTGGAAAATCCGATATCTGTTGATTGATTCTTGAAAATCTCGACGAAATGAGACCAAAATATTATGTACGAATTCTCCGTTTTTTGGCTGGTTTAGGAGATATAGCCCCTTAAAATAAATTTTTTGTGAAAATCCCTTAATTGTTGATTGATTCTAGAATATATTGACAAATTAAGACCAAAATAATAAATGTATATTGTTTGAAAATCCGTTATTTGTTGATTGATTCTTGAAAATCTCGACGAAATGAGACCAAATTATTATGTACGAATTTTCCATTTTTTAGGCTAGTTTAGGAGATATAGACTCCTTAATAAATATTTTTGGAAAATCCGTTATCTGTTGATTGATTCTTAAAAATCTCGGCGAAATGAGACCAAAGTATTATCTACGAATTTTTCATTATTATGCTTGTTTAGGAGATATAGCCTCCTAAATAAATATTTTTTGAAAATTCGTTATTTGTTGATTGATTCTTGAAAATCTCGACGAAATGAGACCAAAATATTATGTACGAACTCTCCGTTTTTTGGCTAGTTTAGGAGATATAGCCTCCTTAAAATAAATTTTTGTGAAAATCCCTTATTTGTTGATTGATTCTAGAATATATTGACAAATTAAGACCAAAATAATAAATGTATATTTTTTGAAAATCCGTTATTTGTTGATTGATTCTTGAAAATCTCGGCGAAATGAGACCAAAGTATTATCTACGAATTTTTCATTATTATGCTTGTTTAGGAGATAAAGCCTCCTTAATAAATATTTTTGAAAAATCCGATATCTGTTGATTGATTCTTGAAAATCTCGACGAAATGAGACCAAAATATTATGTACGAATTCTCCGTTTTTTGGCTGGTTTAGGAGATATAGCCCCTTAAAATAAATTTTTTGTGAAAATCCCTTAATTGTTGATTGATTCTAGAATATATTGACAAATTAAGACCAAAATAATAAATGTATATTGTTTGAAAATCCGTTATTTGTTGATTGATTCTTGAAAATCTCGACGAAATGAGACCAAACTATTATGTACGAATTTTCCATTTTTTAGGCTAGTTTAGGAGATATAGACTCCTTAATAAATATTTTTGGAAAATCCGTTATCTGTTGATTGATTCTTAAAAATCTCGGCGAAATGAGACCAAAGTATTATTTACGAATTTTTCATTATTATGCTTGTTTAGGAGATAAAGCCTCCTTAATAAATATTTTTGGAAAATCCGATATCTGTTGATTGATTCTTCAATATCTCGACGAAATGAGACCAAATTATTATGTACGAATTTTCCATTTTTTAGGCTAGTTTAGAAGATATAGCCTCCTAAATAAATATTTTTTGAAAATTCGTTATTTGTTGATTGATTCTTGAAAATCTCGACGAAATGAGACCAAAATATTATGTACGAATTCTCCGTTTTTTGGCTAGTTTAGAAGATATAGCCTCCTAAAAAAATATTTTTTGAAAATCCATTATTTGTTGATTGATTCTAGAATATATTGACAAATTAAGAAAATAAATAATAAATGTATATTTTTTGAAAATCCGTTATTTGTTGATTGATTCTTAAAAATCTCGGCGAAATGAGACCAAAGTATTACCTACGAATTTTTCATTATTATGCTTGTTTAGGAGATATAGCCTCCTTCATAAATATTTTTGGAAAATCCGTTGTTTATTGATTGATTCTTGAACATCTCGGCAAAATGAGACCAAAATATTATGTACGAATTTTCCGTTATTTGGCTAGTTTAGGAGATATGGACTCCTTAAAAAATGTTTTTTGAAAATCCGTTATTTGTTGATTGATTCTTGAAAATCCCGACGAAATGAGACCAAAGTATTATGTACGAATTTTCCGTTTTTTGGGTAGTTTAGGAGATAAAGCCTCTTTAAAAAAATGTTTTTTGAAAATACGTTATTTGTTGATTGATTCTTGAACATCTCGGCGAAATGAGACCAAAATATTATGTACGAATTTTCCGTTTTTTGGCTAGTTTAGGAGATATAGCGGCCTTAAAATATATTTTGTGAAAATCCCTTATTTGTTGATTGATTCTAGAATATATTGACAAATTAAGACCAAATAAATAAATGTATATTTTTTTTGAAAATTCGTTATTTGTTGATTGATTCTTGAAAATCTCGACGAAATGAGACCAAAATATTATGTACGAACTCTCCGTTTTTTGGCTAGTTTAGGAGATATAGCCTCCTTAAAATAAATTTTTTGTGAAAATCCCTTATTTGTTGATTGATTCTAGAATATATTGACAAATTAAGACCAAAATAATAAATGTATATTTTTTGAAAATCCGTTATTTGTTGATTGATTCTTGAAAATCTCGGCGAAATGAGACCAAAGTATTATCTACGAATTTTTCATTATTATGCTTGTTTAGGAGATAAAGCCTCCTTAATAAATATTTTTGGAAAATCCGATATCTGTTGATTGATTCTTGAAAATCTCGACGAAATGAGACCAAAATATTATGTACGAATTCTCCGTTTTTTGGCTGGTTTAGGAGATATAGCCCCTTAAAATAAATTTTTTGTGAAAATCCCTTAACTGTTGATTGATTCTAGAATATATTGACAAATTAAGACCAAAATAATAAATGTATATTGTTTGAAAATCCGTTATTTGTTGATTGATTCTTGAAAATCTCGACGAAATGAGACCAAATTATTATGTACGAATTTTCCATTTTTTAGGCTAGTTTAGGAGATATAGACTCCTTAATAAATATTTTTGGAAAATCCGTTATCTGTTGATTGATTCTTAAAAATCTCGGCGAAATGAGACCAAATTATTATGTACGAATTTTTCATTATTTTGCTTGTTTAGGAGATAAAGCCTCCTTAATCAATATTTTTGGAAAATCCGATATCTGTTGATTGATTCTTCAATATCTCGACGAAATGAGACCAAATTATTATGTACGAATTTTCCATTTTTTAGGCTAGTTTAGAAGATATAGCCTCCTAAATAAATATTTTTTGAAAATTCGTTATTTGTTGATTGATTCTTGAAAATCTCGACGAAATGAGACCAAAATATTATGTACGAATTCTCCGTTTTTTGGCTAGTTTAGAAGATATAGCCTCCTAAAAAAATATTTTTTGAAAATCCATTATTTGTTGATTGATTCTAGAATATATTGACAAATTAAGAAAAAAATAATAAATGTATATTTTTTGAAAATCCGTTATTTGTTGATTGATTCTTAAAAATCTCGGCGAAATGAGACCAAAGTATTACCTACGAATTTTTCATTATTATGCTTGTTTAGGAGATATAGCCTCCTTAATAAATATTTTTGGAAAATCCGTTATTTGTTGATTGATTCTTGAACATCTCTGCGAAATGAGACCAAAATATTTTGTACGAATTTTCCATTTTTTGGCTAGTTTAGGAGATATAGCCTCCTTCATAAATATTTTTGGAAAATTCGTTGTTTATTGATTGATTCTTGAACATCTCGGCAAAATGAGACCAAAATATTATGTACGAATTTTCCGTTATTTGGCTAGTTTAGGAGATATGGACTCCTTAAAAAATGTTTTTTGAAAATCCGTTATTTGTTGATTGATTCTTGAAAATCTCGACGAAATGAGACCAAAGTATTATGTACGAATTTTCCGTTTTTTGGGTAGTTTAGGAGATAAAGCCTCTTTAAAAAAATGTTTTTTGAAAATACGTTATTTGTTGATTGATTCTTGAACATCTCGGCGAAATGAGACCAAAATATTATGTACGAATTTTCCGTTTTTTGGCTAGTTTAGGAGATATAGCGGCCTTAAAATATATTTTGTGAAAATCCCTTATTTGTTGATTGATTCTAGAATATATTGACAAATTAAGACCAAAAAAATAAATGTATATTTTTTTTGAAAATTCGTTATTTGTTGATTGATTCTTGAAAATCTCGACGAAATGAGACCAAAGTATTATGTACGAATTCTCCGTTTTTTGGCTAGTTTAGGAGATATGAACTCCTTAAAAAATGTTTTTTGAAAATCCGTTATTTGTTGATTGATTCTTGAAAATCTCGACGAAATGAGACCAAAGTATTATGTACGAATTCTCCGTTTTTTGGCTAGTTTTGGAGATATAGCCTCCTAAAAAAATACTTTTTGAAAATCCATTATTTGTTGATTGATTCTAGAATATATTGACATATTAAGAAAAAAATAATAAATGTATATTTTTTGAAAATCCGTTATTTGTTGATTGATTCTTAAAAATCTCGGCGAAATGAGACCAAAGTATTACCTACGAATTTTTCATTATTATGCTTGTTTAGGAGATATAGCCTCCTTAATAAATATTTTTGGAAAATCCGATATCTGTTGATTGATTCTTCAATATCTCGACGAAATGAGACCAAATTATTATGTACGAATTTTCCATTTTTTAGGCTAGTTTAGGAGATATAGCCTCCTTAAAATAAATTTTTGTGAAAATCCCTTATTTGTTGATTGATTCTAGAATATATTGACAAATTAAGACCAAAATAATAAATGTATATTTTTTGAAAATCCGTTATTTGTTGATTGATTCTTGAAAATCTCGACGAAATGAGACCAAATTATTATGTACGAATTTTCCATTTTTTAGGCTAGTTTAGAAGATATAGCCTCCTAAATAAATATTTTTTGAAAATTCGTTATTTGTTGATTGATTCTTGAAAATCTCGACGAAATGAGACCAAAATATTATGTACGAATTCTCCGTTTTTTGGCTGGTTTAGGAGATATAGCCCCTTAAAATAAATTTTTGTGAAAATCCCTTAATTGTTGATTGATTCTAGAATATATTGACAAATTAAGACCAAAATAATAAATGTATATTGTTTGAAAATCCGTTATTTGTTGATTGATTCTTGAAAATCCCGACGAAATGAGACCAAATTATTATGTACGAATTTTCCATTTTTTAGGCTAGTTTAGGAGATATAGACTCCTTAATAAATATTTTTGGAAAATCCGTTATCTGTTGATTGATTCTTAAAAATCTCGGCGAAATGAGACCAAAGTATTATCTACGAATTTTTCATTATTATGCTTGTTTAGGAGATAAAGCCTCCTTAATAAATATTTTTGGAAAATCCGATATCTGTTGATTGATTCTTCAATATCTCGACGAAATGAGACCAAATTATTATGTACAAATTTTCCATTTTTTAGGCTAGTTTAGAAGATATAGCCTCCTAAATAAATATTTTTTGAAAATTCGTTATTTGTTGATTGATTCTTGAAAATCTCGACGAAATGAGACCAAAATATTATGTACGAATTTTCCATTTTTTAGGCTAGTTTAGGAGATATAGACTCCTTAATAAATATTTTTGGAAAATCCGTTATCTGTTGATTGATTCTTAAAAATCTCGGCGAAATGAGACCAAAGTATTATATACGAATTTTTCATTATTATGCTTGTTTAGGAGATAAAGCCTCCTTAATAAATATTTTTGGAAAATCCGATATCTGTTGATTGATTCTTCAATATCTCGACGAAATGAGACCAAATTATTATGTACGAATTTTCAATTTTTTAGGCTAGTTTAGAAGATATAGCCTCCTAAATAAATATTTTTTGAAAATTCGTTATTTGTTGATTGATTCTTGAAAATCTCGACGAAATGAGACCAAAATATTATGTACGAATTCTCCGTTTTTTGGCTGGTTTAGGAGATATAGCCTCCTAAATAAATATTTTTTGAAAATTCGTTATTTGTTGATTGATTCTTGAAAATCTCGACGAAATGAGACCAAAATATTATGTACGAATTCTCCGTTTTTTGGCTGGTTTAGGAGATATAGCCTCCTAAATAAATATTTTTTGAAAATTCGTTATTTGTTGATTGATTCTTGAAAATCTCGACGAAATGAGACCAAATTATTATGTACGAATTTTCCATTTTTTAGGCTAGTTTAGAAGATATAGCCTCCTAAATAAATATTTTTTGAAAATTCGTTATTTGTTGATTGATTCTTGAAAATCTCGACGAAATGAGACCAAAATATTATGTACGAATTCTCCGTTTTTTGGCTAGTTTAGAAGATATAGCCTCCTAAAAAAATATTTTTTGAAAATCCATTATTTGTTGATTGATTCTAGAATATATTGACAAATTAAGAAAATAAATAATAAATGTATATTTTTTGAAAATCCGTTATTTGTTGATTGATTCTTAAAAATCTCGGCGAAATGAGACCAAAGTATTACCTACGAATTTTTCATTATTATGCTTGTTTAGGAGATATAGCCTCCTTCATAAATATTTTTGGAAAATCCGTTGTTTATTGATTGATTCTTGAACATCTCGGCAAAATGAGACCAAAATATTATGTACGAATTTTCCGTTATTTGGCTAGTTTAGGAGATATGGACTCCTTAAAAAATGTTTTTTGAAAATCCGTTATTTGTTGATTGATTCTTGAAAATCTCGACGAAATGAGACCAAAGTATTATGTACGAATTTTCCGTTTTTTGGGTAGTTTAGGAGATAAAGCCTCTTTAAAAAAATGTTTTTTGAAAATACGTTATTTGTTGATTGATTCTTGAACATCTCGGCGAAATGAGACCAAAATATTATGTACGAATTTTCCGTTTTTTGGCTAGTTTAGGAGATATAGCGGCCTTAAAATATATTTTGTGAAAATCCCTTATTTGTTGATTGATTCTAGAATATATTGACAAATTAAGACCAAATAAATAAATGTATATTTTTTTGAAAATTCGTTATTTGTTGATTGATTCTTGAAAATCTCGACGAAATGAGACCAAAATATTATGTACGAACTCTCCGTTTTTTGGCTAGTTTAGGAGATATAGCCTCCTTAAAATAAATTTTTTGTGAAAATCCCTTATTTGTTGATTGATTCTAGAATATATTGACAAATTAAGACCAAAATAATAAATGTATATTTTTTGAAAATCCGTTATTTGTTGATTGATTCTTGAAAATCTCGGCGAAATGAGACCAAAGTATTATCTACGAATTTTTCATTATTATGCTTGTTTAGGAGATAAAGCCTCCTTAATAAATATTTTTGGAAAATCCGATATCTGTTGATTGATTCTTGAAAATCTCGACGAAATGAGACCAAAATATTATGTACGAATTCTCCGTTTTTTGGCTGGTTTAGGAGATATAGCCCCTTAAAATAAATTTTTTGTGAAAATCCCTTAACTGTTGATTGATTCTAGAATATATTGACAAATTAAGACCAAAATAATAAATGTATATTGTTTGAAAATCCGTTATTTGTTGATTGATTCTTGAAAATCTCGACGAAATGAGACCAAATTATTATGTACGAATTTTCCATTTTTTAGGCTAGTTTAGGAGATATAGACTCCTTAATAAATATTTTTGGAAAATCCGTTATCTGTTGATTGATTCTTAAAAATCTCGGCGAAATGAGACCAAAGTATTATTTACGAATTTTTCATTATTTTGCTTGTTTAGGAGATAAAGCCTCCTTAATCAATATTTTTGGAAAATCCGATATCTGTTGATTGATTCTTCAATATCTCGACGAAATGAGACCAAATTATTATGTACGAATTTTCAATTTTTTAGGCTAGTTTAGAAGATATAGCCTCCTAAATAAATATTTTTTGAAAATTCGTTATTTGTTGATTGATTCTTGAAAATCTCGACGAAATGAGACCAAAATATTATGTACGAATTCTCCGTTTTTTGGCTAGTTTAGAAGATATAGCCTCCTAAAAAAATATTTTTGAAAATCCATTATTTGTTGATTGATTCTAGAATATATTGACAAATTAAGAAAAAAATAATAAATGTATATTTTTTGAAAATCCGTTATTTGTTGATTGATTCTTAAAAATCTCGGCGAAATGAGACCAAAGTATTACCTACGAATTTTTCATTATTATGCTTGTTTAGGAGATATAGCCTCCTTAATAAATATTTTTGGAAAATCCGTTATTTGTTGATTGATTCTTGAACATCTCTGCGAAATGAGACCAAAATATTTTGTACGAATTTTCCATTTTTTGGCTAGTTTAGGAGATATGGACTCCTTAAAAAATGTTTTTTGAAAATCCGTTATTTGTTGATTGATTCTTGAAAATCTCGACGAAATGAGACCAAAGTATTATGTACGAATTTTCCGTTTTTTGGGTAGTTTAGGAGATAAAGCCTCTTTAAAAAAATGTTTTTGAAAATACGTTATTTGTTGATTGATTCTTGAACATCTCGGCGAAATGAGACCAAAATATTATGTACGAATTTTCCGTTTTTTGGCTAGTTTAGGAGATATAGCGGCCTTAAAATATATTTTGTGAAAATCCCTTATTTGTTGATTGATTCTAGAATATATTGACAAATTAAGACCAAAAAAATAAATGTATATTTTTTTTGAAAATTCGTTATTTGTTGATTGATTCTTGAAAATCTCGACGAAATGAGACCAAAGTATTATGTACGAATTCTCCGTTTTTTGGCTAGTTTAGGAGATATGAACTCCTTAAAAAATGTTTTTTGAAAATCCGTTATTTGTTGATTGATTCTTGAAAATCTCGACGAAATGAGACCAAAGTATTATGTACGAATTCTCCGTTTTTTGGCTAGTTTTGGAGATATAGCCTCCTAAAAAAATACTTTTTGAAAATCCATTATTTGTTGATTGATTCTAGAATATATTGACATATTAAGAAAAAAATAATAAATGTATATTTTTTGAAAATCCGTTATTTGTTGATTGATTCTTAAAAATCTCGGCGAAATGAGACCAAAGTATTACCTACGAATTTTTCATTATTATGCTTGTTTAGGAGATATAGCCTCCTTAATAAATATTTTTGGAAAATCCGATATCTGTTGATTGATTCTTCAATATCTCGACGAAATGAGACCAAATTATTATGTACGAATTTTCCATTTTTTAGGCTAGTTTAGGAGATATAGCCTCCTTAAAATAAATTTTTGTGAAAATCCCTTATTTGTTGATTGATTCTAGAATATATTGACAAATTAAGACCAAAATAATAAATGTATATTTTTTGAAAATCCGTTATTTGTTGATTGATTCTTGAAAATCTCGACGAAATGAGACCAAATTATTATGTATGAATTTTCCATTTTTTAGGCTAGTTTAGAAGATATAGCCTCCTAAATAAATATTTTTTGAAAATTCGTTATTTGTTGATTGATTCTTGAAAATCTCGACGAAATGAGACCAAAATATTATGTACGAATTCTCCGTTTTTTGGCTGGTTTAGGAGATATAGCCCCTTAAAATAAATTTTTTGTGAAAATCCCTTAATTGTTGATTGATTCTAGAATATATTGACAAATTAAGACCAAAATAATAAATGTATATTGTTTGAAAATCCGTTATTTGTTGATTGATTCTTGAAAATCCCGACGAAATGAGACCAAATTATTATGTACGAATTTTCCATTTTTTAGGCTAGTTTAGGAGATATAGACTCCTTAATAAATATTTTTGGAAAATCCGTTATCTGTTGATTGATTCTTAAAAATCTCGGCGAAATGAGACCAAAGTATTATCTACGAATTTTTCATTATTATGCTTGTTTAGGAGATAAAGCCTCCTTAATAAATATTTTTGGAAAATCCGATATCTGTTGATTGATTCTTCAATATCTCGACGAAATGAGACCAAATTATTATGTACAAATTTTCCATTTTTTAGGCTAGTTTAGAAGATATAGCCTCCTAAATAAATATTTTTTGAAAATTCGTTATTTGTTGATTGATTCTTGAAAATCTCGACGAAATGAGACCAAAATATTATGTACGAATTTTCCATTTTTTAGGCTAGTTTAGGAGATATAGACTCCTTAATAAATATTTTTGGAAAATCCGTTATCTGTTGATTGATTCTTAAAAATCTCGGCGAAATGAGACCAAAGTATTATATACGAATTTTTCATTATTATGCTTGTTTAGGAGATAAAGCCTCCTTAATAAATATTTTTGGAAAATCCGATATCTGTTGATTGATTCTTCAATATCTCGACGAAATGAGACCAAATTATTATGTACGAATTTTCAATTTTTTAGGCTAGTTTAGAAGATATAGCCTCCTAAATAAATATTTTTTGAAAATTCGTTATTTGTTGATTGATTCTTGAAAATCTCGACGAAATGAGACCAAAATATTATGTACGAATTCTCCGTTTTTTGGCTGGTTTAGGAGATATAGCCTCCTAAATAAATATTTTTTGAAAATTCGTTATTTGTTGATTGATTCTTGAAAATCTCGACGAAATGAGACCAAAATATTATGTACGAATTCTCCGTTTTTTGGCTGGTTTAGGAGATATAGCCCCTTAAAATAAATTTTTTGTGAAAATCCCTTAATTGTTGATTGATTCTAGAATATATTGACAAATTAAGACCAAATAATAAATGTATATTGTTTGAAAATCCGTTATTTGTTGATTGATTCTTGAAAATCTCGACGAAATGAGACCAAATTATTATGTACGAATTTTCCATTTTTTAGGCTAGTTTAGGAGATATAGACTCCTTAATAAATATTTTTGGAAAATCCGTTATCTGTTGATTGATTCTTAAAAATCTCGGCGAAATGAGACCAAAGTATTATATACGAATTTTTCATTATTATGCTTGTTTAGGAGATAAAGCCTCCTTAATAAATATTTTTGGAAAATCCGATATCTGTTGATTGATTCTTCAATATCTCGACGAAATGAGACCAAATTATTATGTACGAATTTTCAATTTTTTAGGCTAGTTTAGAAGATATAGCCTCCTAAATAAATATTTTTTGAAAATTCGTTATTTGTTGATTGATTCTTGAAAATCTCGACGAAATGAGACCAAAATATTATATACGAATTCTCCGTTTTTTGGCTGGTTTAGGAGATATAGCACATTAAAATAAATTTTTTGTGAAAATCCCTTAATTGTTGATTGATTCTAGAATACGAGTATATTGACAAATTAAGACCAAAATAATAAATGTATATTTTTTGAAAATCCGTTATTTGTTGATTGATTCTTGAAAATCTCGGCGAAATGAGACCAAAGTATTATCTACGAATTTTTCATTATTATGCTTGTTTAGGAGATAAAGCCTCCTTAATAAATATTTTTGGAAAATCCGATATCTGTTGATTGATTCTTCAATATCTCGACGAAATGAGACCAAATTATTATGTACGAATTTTCCATTTTTTAGGCTAGTTTAGAAGATATAGCCTCCTAAATAAATATTTTTTGAAAATTCGTTATTTGTTGATTGATTCTTGAAAATCTCGACGAAATGAGACCAAAATATTATGTACGAATTCTCCGTTTTTTGGCTGGTTTAGGAGATATAGCCCCTTAAAATAAATTTTTTGTGAAAATCCCTTAATTGTTGATTGATTCTAGAGTATATTGACAAATTAAGACCAAAATAATAAATGTATATTTTTTGAAAATCCGTTATTTGTTGATTGATTCTTGAAAATCTCGACGAAATGAGACCAAATTATTATGTACGAATTTTCCATTTTTTAGGCTAGTTTAGAAGATATAGCCTCCTAAATATATATTTTTTGAAAATTCGTTATTTGTTGATTGATTCTTGAAAATCTCGACGAAATGAGACCAAAATATTATGTACGAATTCTCCGTTTTTTGGCTGGTTTAGGAGATATAGCCCCTTAAAATAAATTTTTTGTGAAAATCCTTTAATTGTTGATTGATTCTAGAATATATTGACAAATTAAGACCAAAATAATAAATGTATATTTTTTGAAAATCCGTTATTTGTTGATTGATTCTTGAAAATCTCGGCGAAATGAGACCAAAGTATTATCTACGAATTTTTCATTATTATGCTTGTTTAGGAGATAAAGCCTCCTTAATAAATATTTTTGGAAAATCCGATATCTGTTGATTGATTCTTGAAAATCTCGACGAAATGAGACCAAAATATTATGTACGAATTCTCCGTTTTTTGGCTGGTTTAGGAGATATAGCCCCTTAAAATAAATTTTTTGTGAAAATCCCTTAATTGTTGATTGATTCTAGAATACATTGACAAATTAAGACCAAAATAATAAATGTATATTGTTTGAAAATCCGTTATTTGTTGATTGATTCTTGAAAATCTCGACGAAATGAGACCAAATTATTATGTACGAATTTTCCATTTTTTAGGCTAGTTTAGGAGATATAGACTCCTTAATAAATATTTTTCGAAAATCCGTTATCTGTTGATTGATTCTTAAAAATCTCGGTGAAATGAGACCAAAGTATTATCTACGAATTTTTCATTATTATGCTTGTTTAGGAGATAAAGCCTCCTTAATAAATATTTTTGGAAAATCCGATATCTGTTGATTGATTCTTCAATATCTCGACGAAATGAGACCAAATTATTATGTACGAATTTTCCATTTTTTAGGCTAGTTTAGAAGATATAGCCTCCTAAATAAATATTTTTTGAAAATTCGTTATTTGTTGATTGATTCTTGAAAATCTCGACGAAATGAGACCAAAATATTATGTACGAATTCTCCGTTTTTTGGCTAGTTTAGAAGATATAGCCTCCTAAAAAAATATTTTTTGAAAATTCATTATTTGTTGATTGATTCTAGAATATATTGACAAATTAAGAAAAAAATAATAAATGTATTTTTTTTGAAAATCCGTTATTTGTTGATTGATTCTTAAAAATCTCGGCGAAATGAGACCAAAGTATTACCTACGAATTTTTCATTATTATGCTTGTTTAGGAGATATAGCCTCCTTAATAAATATTTTTGGAAAATCCGTTATTTGTTGATTGATTGTTGAACATCTCTGCGAATTGAGACCAAAATATTTTGTACGAATTTTCCATTTTTTGGCTAGTTTAGGAGATATAGCCTCCTTCATAAATATTTTTGGAAAATCCGTTGTTTATTGATTGATTCTTGAACATCTCGGCAAAATGAGACAAAAATATTATGTACGAATTTTCCGTTATTTGGCTAGTTTAGGAGATATGGACTCCTTAAAAAATGTTTTTTGAAAATCCGTTATTTGTTGATCGATTCTTGAAAATCTCGACGAAATGAGACCAAAGTATTATCTACGAATTTTTCATTATTATGCTTGTTTAGGAGATAAAGCCTCCTTAATAAATATTTTTGGAAAATCCGATATCTGTTGATTGATTCTTCAATATCTCGACGAAGTGAGACCAAATTATTATGTACGAATTTTCCATTTTTTAGGCTAGTTTAGAAGATATAGCCTCCTAAATAAATATTTTTTGAAAATTCGTTATTTGTTGATTGATTTTTGAAAATCTCGACGAAATGAGACCAAAATATTATGTACGAATTCTCCGTTTTTTGGCTAGTTTAGAAGATATAGCCTCCTAAAAAAAATATTTTTTGAAAATCCATTATTTGTTGATTGATTCTAGAATATATTGACAAATTAAGAAAAAAATAATAAATGTATATTTTTTCGAAAATCCGTTATTTGTTGATTGATTCTTAAAAATCTCGGCGAAATGAGACCAAAGTATTACCTACGAATTTTTCATTATTATGCATGTTTAGGAGATATAGCCTCCTTCATAAATATTTTTGGAAAATCCGTTATTTGTTGATTGATTCTTGAACATCTCTGCGAAATGAGACCAAAATATTATGTACGAATTTTCCATTTTTTGGCTAGTTTAGGAGATATGGACTCCTTAAAAAATGTTTTTTGAAAATCCGTTATTTGTTGATTGATTCTTGAAAATCTCGACGAAATGAGACCAAAGTATTATCTACGAATTTTTCATTATTATGCTTGTTTAGGAGATAAAGCCTCCTTAATAAATATTTTTGGAAAATCCGATATCTGTTGATTGATTCTTCAATATCTCGACGAAGTGAGACCAAATTATTATGTACGAATTTTCCATTTTTTAGGCTAGTTTAGAAGATATAGCCTCCTAAATAAATATTTTTTGAAAATTCGTTATTTGTTGATTGATTTTTGAAAATCTCGACGAAATGAGACCAAAATATTATGTACGAATTCTCCGTTTTTTGGCTAGTTTTGGAGATATAGCGTCCTAAAAAAATACTTTTTGAAAATCCATTATTTGTTTATTGATTCTAGAATATATTGACAAATTAAGAAAAAAATAATAAATGTATATTTTTTGAAAATCCGTTATTTGTTGATTGATTCTTAAAAATCTCGGCGAAATGAGACCAAAGTATTACCTACGAATTTTTCATTATTATGCTTGTTTAGGAGATATAGCCTCCTTAATAAATATTTTTGGAAAATCCGATATCTGTTGATTGATTCTTCAATATCTCGACGAAATGAGACCAAATTATTATGTACGAATTTTCCATTTTTTAGGCTAGTTTAGGAGATATAGACTCCTAAATAAATATTTTTGGAAAATCCGTTATCTGTTGATTGATTCTTAAAAATCTCGGCGAAATGAGACCAAAGTATTATCTACGAATTTTTCATTATAATGCTTGTTTAGGAGATAAAGCCTCCTTAATAAATATTTTTGGAAAATCCGATATCTGTTGATTGATTCTTCAATATCTCGACGAAATGAGACCAAAATATTATGTACGAATTTTCCGTTTTTTGGGTAGTTTAGGAGATATAGCCTCCTTAAAATAAATTTTTTGTGAAAATCCCTTATTTGTTGATTGATTCTAGAACATATTGACAAATTAAGACCAAAATAATAAATGTATATTTTTTGAAAATCCGTTATTTGTTGATTGATTCTTGAAAATCTCGACGAAATGAGACCAAATTATTATGTACGAATTTTCCATTTTTTAGGCTAGTTTAGAAGATATAGCCTCCTTAATAAATATTTTTTGAAAATTCGTTATTTGTTGATTGATTCTTGAAAATCTCGACGAAATGAGACCAAAATATTATGTACGAATTCTCCGTTTTTTGGCTGGTTTAGGAGATATAGCCCCTTAAAATAAATTTTTTGTGAAAATTCCTTAATTGTTGATTGATTCTAGAATATATTGACAAATTAAGACCAAAATAATAAATGTATATTTTTTGAAAATCCGTTATTTGTTGATTGATTCTTGAAAATCTCGGCGAAATGAGACCAAAGTATTACCTACGAATTTTTCATTATTATGCTTGTTTAGGAGATATAGCCTCCTTAATAAATATTTTTGGAAAATCCGTTATTTGTTGATTGATTCTTGAACATCTCTGCGAAATGAGACCAAAATATTTTGTACGAATTTTCAATTTTTTGGCTAGTTTAGGAGATATAGCCTCCTTCATAAATATTTTTGGAAAATCCGTTGTTTATTGATTGATTCTTGAACATCTCGGCAAAATGAGACTAAATTATTATGTACGAATTTTCCGTTATTTGGCTAGTTTAGGAGATATGGACTCCTTAAAAAATGTTTTTTGAAAATCCGTTATTTGATTGATTCTAGAATATATTGACAAATTAAGACCAAAATAATAAATGTATATTTTTTGAAAATCCGTTATTTGTTGATTGATTCTTGAAAATCTCGACGAAATGAGACCAAAATATTATGTACGAATTCTCCGTTTTTTGGCTAGTTTAGAAGATATAGCCTCCTAAAAAAATATTTTTTGAAAATCCATTATTTGTTGATTGATTCTAGAATATATTGACAAATTAAGAAAAAAATAATAAATGTATATTTTTTGAAAATCCGTTATTTGTTGATTGATTCTTAAAAATCTCGGCGAAATGAGACCAAAGTATTACCTACGAATTTTTCATTATTATGCTTGTTTAGGAGATATAGCCTCCTTAATAAATATTTTTGGAAAATCCGTTATTTGTTGATTGATTCTTGAACATCTCTGCGAAATGAGACCAAAATATTTTGTACGAATTTTCCATTTTTTGGCTAGTTTAGGAGATATAGCCTCCTTCATAAATATTTTTGGAAAATCCGTTGTTTATTGATTGATTCTTGAACATCTCGGCAAAATGAGACCAAAATATTATGTACGAATTTTCCGTTATTTGGCTAGTTTAGGAGATATGGACTCCTTAAAAAATGTTTTTTGAAAATCCGTTATTTGTTGATTGATTCTTGAAAATCTCGACGAAATGAGACCAAAGTATTATGTACGAATTTTCCGTTTTTTGGGTAGTTTAGGAGATATAGCGGCCTTAAAATATATTTTGTGAAAATCCCTTATTTGTTGATTGATTCTAGAATATATTGACAAATTAAGACCAAAAAAAATAAATGTATATTTTTTGAAAATTCGTTATTTGTTGATTGATTCTTGAAAATCTCGACGAAATGAGACCAAAATATTATGTACGAATTCTCCGTTTTTTGGCTAGTTTAGAAGATATAGCCTCCTAAAAAAATATTTTTTGAAAATTCATTATTTGTTGATTGATTCTAGAATATATTGACAAATTAAGAAAAAAATAATAAATGTATATTTTTTGAAAATCCGTTATTTGTTGCTTGATTCTTAAAAATCTCGGCGAAATGAGACCAAAGTATTACCTACGAATTTTTCATTATTATGCTTGTTTAGGAGATATAGCCTCCTTAATAAATATTTTTGGAAAATCCGATATCTGTTGATTGATTCTTCAATATCTCGACGAAATGAGACCAAATTATTATGTACGAATTTTCCATTTTTTAGGCTAGTTTAGGAGATATAGACTCCTAAATAAATATTTTTGGAAAATCCGTTATCTGTTGATTGATTCTTAAAAATCTCGGCGAAATGAGACCAAAGTATTATCTACGAATTTTTCATTATAATGCTTGTTTAGGAGATAAAGCCTCCATAATAAATATTTTTGGAAAATCCGATATCTGTTGATTGATTCTTCAATATCTCGACGAAATGAGACCAAAATATTATGTACGAATTTTCCATTTTTTAGGCTAGTTTAGGAGATATAGACTCCTAAATAAATATTTTTGGAAAATCCGTTATCTGTTGATTGATTCTTAAAAATCTCGGCGAAATGAGACCAAAGTATTATCTACGAATTTTTCATTATAATGCTTGTTTAGGAGATAAAGCCTCCATAATAAATATTTTTGGAAAATCCGATATCTGTTGATTGATTCTTCAATATCTCGACGAAATGAGACCAAAATATTATGTACGAATTTTCCGTTTTTTGGGTAGTTTAGGAGATATAGCCTCCTTAAAATAAATTTTTTGTGAAAATCTCTTATTTGTTGATTGATTCTAGAACATATTGACAAATTAAGACCAAAATAATAAATGTATATTTTTTGAAAATCCGTTATTTGTTGATTGATTCTTGAAAATCTCGACGAAATGAGACCAAATTATTATGTACGAATTTTCCATTTTTTAGGCTAGTTTAGAAGATATAGCCTCCTTAATAAATATTTTTTGAAAATTCGTTATTTGTTGATTGATTCTTGAAAATCTCGACGAAATGAGACCAAAATATTATGTACGAATTCTCCGTTTTTTGGCTGGTTTAGGAGATATAGCCCCTTAAAATAAATTTTTGTGAAAATTCCTTAATTGTTGATTGATTCTAGAATATATTGACAAATTAAGACCAAAATAATAAATGTATATTTTTTGAAAATCCGTTATTTGTTGATTGATTCTTGAAAATCTCGGCGAAATGAGACCAAAGTATTACCTACGAATTTTTCATTATTATGCTTGTTTAGGAGATATAGCCTCCTTAATAAATATTTTTGGAAAATCCGTTATTTGTTGATTGATTCTTGAACATCTCTGCGAAATGAGACCAAAATATTTTGTACGAATTTTCAATTTTTTGGCTAGTTTAGGAGATATGGCATCCTTCGTAAATATTTTTGGAAAATCCGTTGTTTATTGATTGATTCTTGAACATCTCGGCAAAATGAGACTAAAATATTATGTACGAATTTTCCGTTATTTGGCTAGTTTAGGAGATATGGACTCCTTAAAAAATGTTTTTTGAAAATCCGTTATTTGATTGATTCTAGAATATATTGACAAATTAAGACCAAAATAATAAATGTATATTTTTTGAAAATCCGTTATTTGTTGATTGATTCTTGAAAATCTCGACGAAATGAGACCAAAATATTATGTACGAATTCTCCGTTTTTTGGCTAGTTTAGAAGATATAGCCTCCTAAAAAAATATTTTTTGAAAATCCATTATTTGTTGATTGATTCTTAAAAATCTCGGCGAAATGAGACCAAAGTATTACCTACGAATTTTTCATTATTATGCTTGTTTAGGAGATATAGCCTCCTTAATAAATATTTTTGGAAAATCCGTTATTTGTTGATTGATTCTTGAACATCTCTGCGAAATGAGACCAAAATATTTTGTACGAATTTTCCATTTTTTGGCTAGTTTAGGAGATATAGCCTCCTTCATAAATATTTTTGGAAAATCCGTTGTTTATTGATTGATTCTTGAACATCTCGGCAAAATGAGACCAAAATATTATGTACGAATTTTCCGTTATTTGGCTAGTTTAGGAGATATGGACTCCTTAAAAAATGTTTTTTGAAAATCCGTTATTTGTTGATTGATTCTTGAAAATCTCGACGAAATGAGACCAAAGTATTATGTACGAATTTTCCGTTTTTTGGGTAGTTTAGGAGATATAGCGGCCTTAAAATATATTTTGTGAAAATCCCTTATTTGTTGATTGATTCTAGAATATATTGACAAATTAAGACCAAAAAAAATAAATGTATATTTTTTGAAAATTCGTTATTTGTTGATTGATTCTTGAAAATCTCGACGAAATGAGACCAAAATATTATGTACGAATTCTCCGTTTTTTGGCTAGTTTTGGAGATATAGCCTCCTAAAAAAATACTTTTTGAAAATCCATTATTTGTTGATTGATTCTAGAATATATTGACAAATTAAGAAAAAAATAATAAATGTATATTTTTTGAAAATCCGTTATTTGTTGATTGATTCTTAAAAATCTCGGCGAAATGAGACCAAAGTATTACCTACGAATTTTTCATTATTATGCTTGTTTAGGAGATATAGCCTCCTTAATAAATATTTTTTATTTGTTGATTGATTCTTGAAAATCTCGACGAAATGAGACCAAAATATTATGTACGAATTCTCCGTTTTTTGGCTGGTTTAGGAGATATAGCCCCTTAAAATAAATTTTTTGTGAAAATTCCTTAATTGTTGATTGATTCTAGAATATATTGACAAATTAAGACCAAAATAATAAATGTATATTTTTTGAAAATCCGTTATTTGTTGATTGATTCTTGAAAATCTCGGCGAAATGAGACCAAAGTATTACCTACGAATTTTTCATTATTATGCTTGTTTAGGAGATATAGCCTCCTTAATAAATATTTTTGGAAAATCCGTTATTTGTTGATTGATTCTTGAACATCTCTGCGAAATGAGACCAAAATATTTTGTACGAATTTTCAATTTTTTGGCTAGTTTAGGAGATATGGCCTCCTTCATAAATATTTTTGGAAAATCCGTTGTTTATTGATTGATTCTTGAACATCTCGGCAAAATGAGACTAAAATATTATGTACGAATTTTCCGTTATTTGGCTAGTTTAGGAGATATGGACTCCTTAAAAAATGTTTTTTGAAAATCCGTTATTTGATTGATTCTAGAATATATTGACAAATTAAGACCAAAATAATAAATGTATATTTTTTGAAAATCCGTTATTTGTTGATTGATTCTTGAAAATCTCGACGAAATGAGACCAAAATATTATGTACGAATTCTCCGTTTTTTGGCTAGTTTAGAAATAAAGCCTCCTAAAAAAATATTTTTTGAAAATCCATTATTTGTTGATTGATTCTAGAATATATTGACAAATTAAGAAAAAAATAATAAATGTATATTTTTTGAAAATCCGTTATTTGTTGATTGATTCTTAAAAATCTCGGCGAAATGAGACCAAAGTATTACCTACGAATTTTTCATTATTATGCTTGTTTAGGAGATATAGCCTCCTTAATAAATATTTTTGGAAAATCCGTTATTTGTTGATTGATTCTTGAACATCTCTGCGAAATGAGACCAAAATATTTTGTACGAATTTTCCATTTTTTGGCTAGTTTAGGAGATATAGCCTCCTTCATAAATATTTTTGGAAAATCCGTTGTTTATTGATTGATTCTTGAACATCTCGGCAAAATGAGACCAAAATATTATGTACGAATTTTCCGTTATTTGGCTAGTTTAGGAGATATGGACTCCTTAAAAAATGTTTTTTGAAAATCCGTTATTTGTTGATTGATTCTTGAAAATCTCGACGAAATGAGACCAAAGTATTATGTACGAATTTTCCGTTTTTTGGGTAGTTTAGGAGATATAGCGGCCTTAAAATATATTTTGTGAAAATCCCTTATTTGTTGATTGATTCTAGAATATATTGACAAATTAAGACCAAAAAAAATAAATGTATATTTTTTGAAAATTCGTTATTTGTTGATTGATTCTTGAAAATCTCGACGAAATGAGACCAAAATATTATGTACGAATTCTCCGTTTTTTGGCTAGTTTTGGAGATATAGCCTCCTAAAAAAATACTTTTTGAAAATCCATTATTTGTTGATTGATTCTAGAATATATTGACAAATTAAGAAAAAAATAATAAATGTATATTTTTTGAAAATCCGTTATTTGTTGATTGATTCTTAAAAATCTCGGCGAAATGAGACCAAAGTATTACCTACGAATTTTTCATTATTATGCTTGTTTAGGAGATATAGCCTCCTTAATAAATATTTTTGGAAAATCCGATATCTGTTGATTGATTCTTCAATATCTCGACGAAATGAGACCAAATTATTATGTACGAATTTTCCATTTTTTAGGCTAGTTTAGGAGATATAGACTCCTTAATAAATATTTTTGGAAAATCCGTTATCTGTTGATTGATTCTTAAAAATCTCGGCGAAATGAGACCAAAGTATTATCTACGAATTTTTCATTATTATGCTTGTTTAGGAGATAAAGCCTCCTTAATAAATATTTTTGGAAAATCCGATATCTGTTGATTGATTCGTCAATATCTCGACGAAATGAGACCAAAATATTATGTACGAATTTTCCGTTTTTTGGGTAGTTTAGGAGATATAGCCTCCTTAAAATAAATTTTTTGTGAAAATCCCTTATTTGTTGATTGATTCTAGAATATATTGACAAATTAAGACCAAAATAATAAATGCATATTTTTTGAAAATCCGTTATTTGTTGATTGATTCTTGAAAATCTCGACGAAATGAGACCAAATTATTATGTACGAATTTTCCATTTTTTAGGCTAGTTTAGAAGATATAGACTCCTTAATAAATATTTTTGGAAAATCCGATATCTGTTGATTGATTCTTGAAAATCTCGACGAAATGAGACCAAAATATTATGTACGAATTCTCCGTTTTTTGGCTGGTTTGGGAGATATAGCCCCTTAAAATAAATTTTTTGTGAAAATCCCTTATTTGTTGATTGATTCTAGAATATATTGACAAATTAAGACCAAAATAATAAATGTATATTTTTTGAAAATCCGTTATTTGTTGATTGATTCTTGAAAATCTCGGCGAAATGAGACCAAAGTATTATCTACGAATTTTTCATTATTATGCTTGTTTAGGAGATAAAGCCTCCTTAATAAATATTTTTGGAAAATCCGATATCTGTTGATTGATTCTTGAAAATCTCGACGAAATGAGACCAAAATATTATGTACGAATTCTCCGTTTTTTGGCTGGTTTAGGAGATATAGCCCCTTAAAATAAATTTTTTGTGAAAATCCCTTAATTGTTGATTGATTCTAGAATATATTGACAAATTAAGACCAAAATAATAAATGTATATTGTTTGAAAATCCGTTATTTGTTGATTGATTCTTGAAAGTCTCGACGAAATGAGACCAAATTATTATGTACGAATTTTCCATTTTTTAGGCTAGTTTAGGAGATATAGACTCCTTAATAAATATTTTTGGAAAATCCGTTATCTGTTGATTGATTCTTAAAAGTCTCGGCGAAATGAGACCAAAGTATTATCTACGAATTTTTCATTATTATGCTTGTTTAGGAGATAAAGCCTCCTTAATAAATATTTTTGGAAAATCCGATATCTGTTGATTGATTCTTCAATATCTCGACGAAATGAGACCAAATTATTATGTACGAATTTTCCATTTTTTAGGCTAGTTTAGAAGATATAGCTTCCTAAATAAATATTTTTTGAAAATTCGTTATTTGTTGATTGATTCTTGAAAATCTCGACGAAATGAGACCAAAATATTATGTACGAATTCTCCGTTTTTTGGCTAGTTTAGAAGATATAGCCTCCTAAAAAAATATTTTTTGAAAATCCATTATTTGTTGATTGATTCTAGAATATATTGACAAATTAAGACCAAAATAATAAATGTATATTTTTTGAAAATCCGTTATTTGTTGATTGATTCTTGAAAATCTCGACGAAATGAGACCAAATTATTATGTACGAATTTTCCATTTTTTAGGCTAGTTTAGAAGATATAGCCTCCTAAATAAATATTTTTTGAAAATTCGTTATTTGTTGATTGATTCTTGAAAATCTCGACGAAATGAGACCAAAATATTATGTACGAATTCTCCGTTTTTTGGCTGGTTTAGGAGATATAGCCCCTTAAAATAAATTTTTTGTGAAAATCCCTTAATTGTTGATTGATTCTAGAATATATTGACAAATTAAGACCAAAATAATAAATGTATATTTTTTGAAAATCCGTTATTTGTTGATTGATTCTTGAAAATCTCGGCGAAATGAGACCAAAGTATTATCTACGAATTTTTCATTATTATGCTTGTTTAGGAGATAAAGCCTCCTTAATAAATATTTTTGGAAAATCCGATATCTGTTGATTGATTCTTGAAAATCTCGACGAAATGAGACCAAAATATTATGTACGAATTCTCCGTTTTTTGGCTGGTTTAGGAGATATAGCCCCTTAAAATAAATTTTTTGTGAAAATCCCTTAATTGTTGATTGATTCTAGAATATATTGACAAATTAAGACCAAAATAATAAATGTATATTGTTTGAAATTCCGTTATTTGTTGATTGATTCTTGAAAATCTCGACGAAATGAGACCAAATTATTATGTACGAATTTTCCATTTTTTAGGCTAGTTTAGGAGATATAGACTCCTTAATAAATATTTTTGGAAAATCCGTTATCTGTTGATTGATTCTTAAAAATCTCGGCGAAATGAGACCAAAGTATTATCTACGAATTTTTCATTATTATGCTTGTTTAGGAGATAAAGCCTCCTTAATAAATATTTTTGGAAAATCCGATATCTGTTGATTGATTCTTCAATATCTCGACGAAATGAGACCAAATTATTATGTACGAATTTTCCATTTTTTAGGCTAGTTTAGAAGATATAGCCTCCTAAATAAATATTTTTTGAAAATTCGTTATTTGTTGATTGATTCTTGAAAATCTCGACGAAATGAGACCAAAATATTATGTACGAATTCTCCGTTTTTTGGCTAGTTTAGAAGATATAGCCTCCTAAAAAAATATTTTTTGAAAATCCATTATTTGTTGATTGATTCTAGAATATATTGACAAATTAAGACCAAAATAATAAATGTATATTTTTTGAAAATCCGTTATTTGTTGATTGATTCTTGAAAATCTCGACGAAATGAGACCAAATTATTATGTACGAATTTTCCATTTTTTAGGCTAGTTTAGAAGATATAGCCTCCTAAATAAATATTTTTTGAAAATTCGTTATTTGTTGATTGATTCTTGAAAATCTCGACGAAATGAGACCAAAATATTATGTACGAATTCTCCGTTTTTTGGCTGGTTTAGGAGATATAGCCCCTTAAAATAAATTTTTTGTGAAAATCCCTTAATTGTTGATTGATTCTAGAATATATTGACAAATTAAGACCAAAATAATAAATGTATATTTTTTGAAAATCCGTTATTTGTTGATTGATTCTTGAAAATCTCGGCGAAATGAGACCAAAGTATTATCTACGAATTTTTCATTATTATGCTTGTTTAGGAGATAAATAAATAATAAATAAATAAAATAAATATTTTTGGAAAATCCGATATCTGTTGATTGATTCTTGAAAATCTCGACGAAATGAGACCAAAATATTATGTACGAGTTCTCCATTTTTTGGCTGGTTTAGGAGATATAGCCCCTTAAAATAAATTTTTTGTGAAAATCCCTTAATTGTTCATTGATTCTAGAATATATTGACAAATTAAGACCAAAATAATAAATGTATATTGTTTGAAAATCCGTTATTTGTTGATTGATTCTTGAAAATCTCGACGAAATGAGACCAAATTATTATGTACGAATTTTCCATTTTTTAGGCTAGTTTAGGAGATATAGACTCCTTAATAAATATTTTTGGAAAATCCGTTATCTGTTGATTGATTCTTAAAAATCTCGGCGAAATGAGACCAAAGTATTATCTACGAATTTTTCATTATTATGCTTGTTTAGGAGATAAAGCCTCCTTAATAAATATTTTTGGAAAATCCGATATCTGTTGATTGATTCTTCAATATCTCGACGAAATGAGACCAAATTATTATGTACGAATTTTCCATTTTTTAGGCTAGTTTAGAAGATATAGCCTCCTAAATAAATATTTTTTGAAAATTCGTTATATGTTGATTGATTCTTGAAAATCTCGACGAAATGAGACCAAAATATTATGTACGAATTCTCCGTTTTTTGGCTAGTTTAGAAGATATAGCCTCCTAAAAAATATTTTTTGAAAATCCATTATTTGTTGATTGATTCTAGAATATATTGACAAATTAAGACCAAAATAATAAATGTATATTTTTTGAAAATCCGTTATTTGTTGATTGATTCTTGAAAATCTCGACGAAATGAGACCAAATTATTATGTACGAATTTTCCATTTTTTAGGCTAGTTTAGAAGATATAGCCTCCTAAATAAATATTTTTTGAAAATTCGTTATTTGTTGATTGATTCTTGAAAATCTCGACGAAATGAGACCAAAATATTATGTACGAATTCTCCGTTTTTTGGCTGGTTTAGGAGATATAGCCCCTTAAAATAAATTTTTTGTGAAAATCCCTTAATTGTTGATTGATTCTAGAATATATTGACAAATTAAGACCAAAATATAAAATGTATATTTTTTGAAAATCCGTTATTTGTTGATTGATTCTTGAAAATCTCGGCGAAATGAGACCAAAGTATTATCTACGAATTTTTCATTATTATGCTTGTTTAGGAGATAAAGCCTCCTTAATAAATATTTTTGGAAAATCCGATATCTGTTGATTGATTCTTGAAAATCTCGACGAAATGTGAAAATCCCTTATTTGTTGATTGATTCTAGAATATATTGACAAATTAAGACCAAAATAATAAATGTATATTTTTTGAAAATTCGTTATTTGTTGATTGATTCTTGAAAATCTCGACGAAATGAGACCAAAATATTATGTACGAATTCTCCGTTTTTTGGCTAGTTTTGGAGATATAGCCTCCTAAAAAAATACTTTTGAAAATCCATTATCTGTTGATTGATTCTAGAATATATTGACAAATTAAGACCAAAATAATAAATGTATATTGTTTGAAAATCCGTTATTTGTTGATTGATTCTTGAAAATCTCGACGAAATGAGACCAAATTATTATGTACGAATTTTTCATTATTATGCTTGTTTAGGAGATATAGCCTCCTTAATAAATATTTTTGGAAAATCCGTTATCTGTTGATTGATTCTTAAAAATCTCGGCGAAATGAGACCAAAGTATTATCTACGAATTTTTCATTATTATGCTTGTTTAGGAGATAAAGCCTCCTTAATAAATATTTTTGGAAAATCCGATATCTGTTGATTGATTCTTCAATATCTCGACGAAATGAGACCAAATTATTATGTACGAATTTCCCATTTTTTAGGCTAGTTTAGAAGATATAGCCTCCTAAATAAATATTTTTTGAAAATTCGTTATTTGTTGATTGATTCTTGAAAATCTCGACGAAATGAGACCAAAATATTATGTACGAATTCTCCGTTTTTTGGCTAGTTTAGAAGATATAGCCTCCTAAAAAAATATTTTTTGAAAATCCATTATTTGTTGATTGATTCTAGAATATATTGACAAATTAAGAAAAAAATAATAAATGTATATTTTTTGAAAATCCGTTATTTGTTCATTGATTCTTAAAAATCTCGGCGAAATGAGACCAAAGTATTACCTACGAATTTTTCATTATTATGCTTGTTTAGGAGGTATAGCCTCCTTAATAAATATTTTTGGAAAATCCGTTATTTGTTGATTGATTCTTGAACATCTCTGCGAAATGAGACCAAAATATTTTGTACGAATTTTCCATTTTTTGGCTAGTTTAGGAGATATAGCCTCCTTCATAAATATTTTTGGAAAATCCGTTGTTTATTGATTGATTCTTGAACATCTCGGCAAAATGAGACCAAAATATTATGTACGAATTTTCCGTTATTTGGGTAGTTTAGGAGATATGGACTCCTTAAAAAATGTTTTTTGAAAATCCGTTATTTGTTGATTGATTCTTGAAAAACTCGACGAAATGAGACCAAAGTATTATGTACGAATTTCCCGTTTTTTGGGTAGTTTAGGAGATTAAGCCTCTTTAAAAAAATGTTTTTTGAAAATACGTTATTTGTTGATTGATTCTTGAACATCTCGGCGAAATGAGACCAAAATATTATGTACGAATTTTCCGTTTTTTGGCTAGTTTAGGAGATATAGCGGCCTTAAAATATATTTTGTGAAAATCCCTTATTTGTTGATTGATTCTAGAATATATTGACAAATTAAGACCAAAATAATAAATGTATATTTTTTGAAAATTCGTTATTTGTTGATTGATTCTTGAAAATCTCGACGAAATGAGACCAAAATATTATGTACGAATTCTCCGTTTTTTGGCTAGTTTTGGAGATATAGCCTTCTAAAAAAATACTTTTTGAAAATCCATTATTTGTTGATTGATTCTAGAATATATTGACAAATTAAGAAAAAAATAATAAATGTATATATTTTGAAAATCCGTTATTTGTTGATTGATTCTTAAAAATCTCGGCGAAATGAGACCAAAGTATTACTTACGAATTTTTCATTATTATGCTTGTTTAGGAGATATAGCCTCCTTAATAAATATTTTTGGAAATTCCGATATCTGTTGATTGATTCTTCAATATCTCGACGAAATGAGACCAAATTATTATGTACGAATTTTCCGTTTTTTGGGTAGTTTAGGAGATAAAGCCTCTTTAAAAAAATGTTTTTTGAAAATACGTTATTTGTTGATTGATTCTTGAACATCTCGGCGAAATGAGACCAAAATATTATGTACGAATTTTCCGTTTTTTGGCTAGTTTAGGAGATATAGCGGCCTTAAAATATATTTTGTGAAAATCCCTTATTTGTTGATTGATTCTAGAATATATTGACAAATTAAGACCAAAATAATAAATGTATATTTTTTGAAAATCCGTTATTTGTTGATTGATTCTTGAAAATCTCGACGAAATGAGACCAAATTATTATGTACGAATTTTCCATTTTTTAGGCTAGTTTAGAAGATATAGCCTCCTAAATAAATATTTTTTGAAAATTCGTTATTTGTTGATTTATTCTTGAAAATCTCGACGAAATGAGACCAAAATATTATGTACGAATTCTCCGTTATTTGGCTGGTTTAAGAGATATAGCCCCTTAAAATAAATTTTTTGTGAAAATCCCTTAATTGTTGATTGATTCTAGAATATATTGACAAATTAAGACCAAAATATTAAATGTATATTTTTTGAAAATCCGTTATTTGTTGATTGTTTCTTGAAAATCTCGGCGAAATGAGACCAAAGTATTATCTACGAATTTTTCATTATTATGCTTGTTTAGGAGATAAAGCCTCCTTAATAAATATTTTTGGAAAATCCGATATCTGTTGATTGATTCTTGAAAATCTCGACGAAATGTGAAAATCCCTTATTTGTTGATTGATTCTAGAATATATTGACAAATTAAGACCAAAATAATAAATGTATATTTTTTGAAAATCCGTTATTTGTTGATTGATTCTTGAAAATCTCGACGAAATGAGACCAAATTATTATGTACGAATTTTCCATTTTTTAGGCTAGTTTAGGAGATATAGACTCCTTAATAAATATTTTTGGAAAATCCGTTATCTGTTGATTGATTCTTAAAAGTCTCGGCGAAATGAGACCAAAGTATTATCTACGAATTTTTCATTATTATGCTTGTTTAGGAGATAAAGCCTCCTTAATAAATATTTTTGGAAAATCCGATATCTGTTGATTGATTCTTCAATATCTCGACGAAATGAGACCAAATTATTATGTACGAATTTTCCATTTTTTAGGCTAGTTTAGAAGATATAGCTTCCTAAATAAATATTTTTTGAAAATTCGTTATTTGTTGATTGATTCTTGAAAATCTCGACGAAATGAGACCAAAATATTATGTACGAATTCTCCGTTTTTTGGCTAGTTTAGAAGATATAGCCTCCTAAAAAATATTTTTTGAAAATCCATTATTTGTTGATTGATTCTAGAATATATTGACAAATTAAGACCAAAATAATAAATGTATATTTTTTGAAAATCCGTTATTTGTTGATTGATTCTTGAAAATCTCGACGAAATGAGACCAAATTATTATGTACGAATTTTCCATTTTTTAGGCTAGTTTAGAAGATATAGCCTCCTAAATAAATATTTTTTGAAAATTCGTTATTTGTTGATTGATTCTTGAAAATCTCGACGAAATGAGACCAAAATATTATGTACGAATTCTCCGTTTTTTGGCTGGTTTAGGAGATATAGCCCCTTAAAATAAATTTTTTGTGAAAATCCCTTAATTGTTGATTGATTCTAGAATATATTGACAAATTAAGACCAAAATAATAAATGTATATTTTTTGAAAATCCGTTATTTGTTGATTGATTCTTGAAAATCTCGGCGAAATGAGACCAAAGTATTATCTACGAATTTTTCATTATTATGCTTGTTTAGGAGATAAAGCCTCCTTAATAAATATTTTTGGAAAATCCGATATCTGTTGATTGATTCTTGAAAATCTCGACGAAATGAGACCAAAATATTATGTACGAATTCTCCGTTTTTTGGCTGGTTTAGGAGATATAGCCCCTTAAAATAAATTTTTGTGAAAATCCCTTAATTGTTGATTGATTCTAGAATATATTGACAAATTAAGACCAAAATAATAAATGTATATTGTTTGAAATTCCGTTATTTGTTGATTGATTCTTGAAAATCTCGACGAAATGAGACCAAATTATTATGTACGAATTTTCCATTTTTTAGGCTAGTTTAGGAGATATAGACTCCTTAATAAATATTTTTGGAAAATCCGTTATCTGTTGATTGATTCTTAAAAATCTCGGCGAAATGAGACCAAAGTATTATCTACGAATTTTTCATTATTATGCTTGTTTAGGAGATAAAGCCTCCTTAATAAATATTTTTGGAAAATCCGATATCTGTTGATTGATTCTTCAATATCTCGACGAAATGAGACCAAATTATTATGTACGAATTTTCCATTTTTTAGGCTAGTTTAGAAGATATAGCCTCCTAAATAAATATTTTTTGAAAATTCGTTATTTGTTGATTGATTCTTGAAAATCTCGACGAAATGAGACCAAAATATTATGTACGAATTCTCCGTTTTTTGGCTAGTTTAGAAGATATAGCCTCCTAAAAAAATATTTTTTGAAAATCCATTATTTGTTGATTGATTCTAGAATATATTGACAAATTAAGACCAAAATAATAAATGTATATTTTTTGAAAATCCGTTATTTGTTGATTGATTCTTGAAAATCTCGACGAAATGAGACCAAATTATTATGTACGAATTTTCCATTTTTTAGGCTAGTTTAGAAGATATAGCCTCCTAAATAAATATTTTTTGAAAATTCGTTATTTGTTGATTGATTCTAGAATATATTGACAAATTAAGACCAAAATAATAAATGTATATTTTTTGAAAATCCGTTATTTGTTGATTGATTCTTGAAAATCTCGACGAAATGAGACCAAATTATTATGTACGAATTTTCCATTTTTTAGGCTAGTTTAGAAGATATAGCCTCCTAAATAAATATTTTTTGAAAATTCGTTATTTGTTGATTGATTCTTGAAAATCTCGACGAAATGAGACCAAAATATTATGTACGAATTCTCCGTTTTTTGGCTGGTTTAGGAGATATAGCCCCTTAAAATAAATTTTTTGTGAAAATCCCTTAATTGTTGATTGATTCTAGAATACGAGGGTCGTTTGATAAGTCCGTGACTTTTTGAATAAAATATATTTTTTTCGTCAAAGAAGCGTTTTATTTCTCAACATAATCTCCTTTTAGCTCTATACATTTAGTCCAGCGTTTTTCCAATTTTTTTATTCCTTCCAAATAATAGGTTTTCTCAAGGCCCTCAAAATAGTCGTTTGTTTCTGTGATGACCTCTTCATTTGACCCGAATCTCTTACCGCCGAGCCATTTCTTCATGTTTGGAAACAAAAAATAGTCACAGGGGGCTAAATCTGGAGAATATGCTGGATGGGGTAGCAGTTCGTAGCCCAATTTATGAAATTTTGCCATGCTGACTACACACGTGTGCACCCGTGCATTGTCCTGAAGGAACAGCACTTTTTTTTTCGCCAAATGCGGTCGTTTCTGCTTCAAATCAATATCGAATCTGTCCAAAAGCTCTGAATAATATTCGCCGGTGATCGTTTTACCCTTTTCAAGGTAATCGATGTGAATGATACCTTGTGCATCCCAAAAAACTGTGGCCATGACCTTGTTGGCCGACAGACCCACCTTGGCCTTCTTTGGTGCACGTTCACCCGGAGAAACCCACTGTCTTGATTGTTCTTTGGTCTCTGGTGTGGTGTGGTGGATCCATGTTTCGTCTACGGTAACGAAACGGCGCAAAAATTCGTTTGGATTGCGGTTGAACATCGCCAAACACTCCTTTGAAATGGTCACACGGTTGCGCTTATGGTCGTGTGTGAGCAATCGCGGCACCCATCGCGCGGAAAGCTTTATCATGTCCAAATATTCATGTAAAATGTGATGTACCCGTTCAGTTGAGATGCCTACAGCCTCAGCTACCTCACGCACTTTCATTCTCCGATCATCCAATATCATTCCATGGATTTTGTCGACGATTTCTGGCATGACGACCTCTTTTGGGCGACCTGAACGTTCGGCATCACTTGTACTGGTACGACCACAACGGAACTCAGTAAACCATTTCTTAACCATTGAAATTGATGGTGCAGAGTCCCCATAATATTTATCAAGTCTTTCCTTGGTTTCGGTGATGGATTTTTTACGCAAAAAATAATGCTTAATTAGCACACGAAATTCACTTTTTTCCATTTTCGTTAAAATTCACGAGATCGTCTGCTTTCAATGCCTATAAAACGCAAACTAAGAAACGCAGCTTTCTCAAAATTTTACAGTCAGCTGTTAATCGATAACTGCTGACAGGAGCAGTGTTGTATTTAGAGCAGGTGCGCGGCAAATACAAAAAGTCACGGACTTATCAAACGACCCTCGTATATTGACAAATTAAGACCAAAATATAAAATGTATATTTTTTGAAAATCCGTTATTTGTTGATTGATTCTTGAAAATCTCGGCGAAATGAGACCAAAGTATTATCTACGAATTTTTCATTATTATGCTTGTTTAGGAGATAAAGCCTCCTTAATAAATATTTTTGGAAAATCCGATATCTGTTGATTGATTCTTGAAAATCTCGACGAAATGTGAAAATCCCTTATTTGTTGATTGATTCTAGAATATATTGACAAATTAAGACCAAAATAATAAATGTATATTTTTTGAAAATTCGTTATTTGTTGATTGATTCTTGAAAATCTCGACGAAATGAGACCAAAATATTATGTACGAATTCTCCGTTTTTTGGCTAGTTTTGGAGATATAGCCTCCTAAAAAAATACTTTTTGAAAATCCATTATCTGTTGATTGATTCTAGAATATATTGACAAATTAAGACCAAAATAATAAATGTATATTGTTTGAAAATCCGTTATTTGTTGATTGATTCTTGAAAATCTCGACGAAATGAGACCAAATTATTATGTACGAATTTTTCATTATTATGCTTGTTTAGGAGATATAGCCTCCTTAATAAATATTTTTGGAAAATCCGTTATCTGTTGATTGATTCTTAAAAATCTCGGCGAAATGAGACCAAAGTATTATCTACGAATTTTTCATTATTATGCTTGTTTAGGAGATAAAGCCTCCTTAATAAATATTTTTGGAAAATCCGATATCTGTTGATTGATTCTTCAATATCTCGACGAAATGAGACCAAATTATTATGTACGAATTTCCCATTTTTTAGGCTAGTTTAGAAGATATAGCCTCCTAAATAAATATTTTTTGAAAATTCGTTATTTGTTGATTGATTCTTGAAAATCTCGACGAAATGAGACCAAAATATTATGTACGAATTCTCCGTTTTTTGGCTAGTTTAGAAGATATAGCCTCCTAAAAAAAATATTTTTTGAAAATCCATTATTTGTTGATTGATTCTAGAATATATTGACAAATTAAGAAAAAAATAATAAATGTATATTTTTTGAAAATCCGTTATTTGTTCATTGATTCTTAAAAATCTCGGCGAAATGAGACCAAAGTATTACCTACGAATTTTTCATTATTATGCTTGTTTAGGAGGTATAGCCTCCTTAATAAATATTTTTGGAAAATCCGTTATTTGTTGATTGATTCTTGAACATCTCTGCGAAATGAGACCAAAATATTTTGTACGAATTTTCCATTTTTTGGCTAGTTTAGGAGATATAGCCTCCTTCATAAATATTTTTGGAAAATCCGTTGTTTATTGATTGATTCTTGAACATCTCGGCAAAATGAGACCAAAATATTATGTACGAATTTTCCGTTATTTGGGTAGTTTAGGAGATATGGACTCCTTAAAAAATGTTTTTTGAAAATCCGTTATTTGTTGATTGATTCTTGAAAAACTCGACGAAATGAGACCAAAGTATTATGTACGAATTTTCCGTTTTTTGGGTAGTTTAGGAGATTAAGCCTCTTTAAAAAAATGTTTTTTGAAAATACGTTATTTGTTGATTGATTCTTGAACATCTCGGCGAAATGAGACCAAAATATTATGTACGAATTTTCCGTTTTTTGGCTAGTTTAGGAGATATAGCGGCCTTAAAATATATTTTGTGAAAATCCCTTATTTGTTGATTGATTCTAGAATATATTGACAAATTAAGACCAAAATAATAAATGTATATTTTTTGAAAATTCGTTATTTGTTGATTGATTCTTGAAAATCTCGACGAAATGAGACCAAAATATTATGTACGAATTCTCCGTTTTTTGGCTAGTTTTGGAGATATAGCCTTCTAAAAAAATACTTTTGAAAATCCATTATTTGTTGATTGATTCTAGAATATATTGACAAATTAAGAAAAAAATAATAAATGTATATATTTTGAAAATCCGTTATTTGTTGATTGATTCTTAAAAATCTCGGCGAAATGAGACCAAAGTATTACTTACGAATTTTTCATTATTATGCTTGTTTAGGAGATATAGCCTCCTTAATAAATATTTTTGGAAATTCCGATATCTGTTGATTGATTCTTCAATATCTCGACGAAATGAGACCAAATTATTATGTACGAATTTTCCGTTTTTTGGGTAGTTTAGGAGATAAAGCCTCTTTAAAAAAATGTTTTTTGAAAATACGTTATTTGTTGATTGATTCTTGAACATCTCGGCGAAATGAGACCAAAATATTATGTACGAATTTTCCGTTTTTTGGCTAGTTTAGGAGATATAGCGGCCTTAAAATATATTTTGTGAAAATCCCTTATTTGTTGATTGATTCTAGAATATATTGACAAATTAAGACCAAAATAATAAATGTATATTTTTTGAAAATCCGTTATTTGTTGATTGATTCTTGAAAATCTCGACGAAATGAGACCAAATTATTATGTACGAATTTTCCATTTTTTAGGCTAGTTTAGAAGATATAGCCTCCTAAATAAATATTTTTTGAAAATTCGTTATTTGTTGATTTATTCTTGAAAATCTCGACGAAATGAGACCAAAATATTATGTACGAATTCTCCGTTATTTGGCTGGTTTAGGAGATATAGCCCCTTAAAATAAATTTTTTGTGAAAATCCCTTAATTGTTGATTGATTCTAGAATATATTGACAAATTAAGACCAAAATATTAAATGTATATTTTTTGAAAATCCGTTATTTGTTGATTGATTCTTGAAAATCTCGGCGAAATGAGACCAAAGTATTATCTACGAATTTTTCATTATTATGCTTGTTTAGGAGATAAAGCCTCCTTAATAAATATTTTTGGAAAATCCGATATCTGTTGATTGATTCTTGAAAATCTCGACGAAATGTGAAAATCCCTTATTTGTTGATTGATTCTAGAATATATTGACAAATTAAGACCAAAATAATAAATGTATATTTTTTGAAAATTCGTTATTTGTTGATTGATTCTTCAAAATCTCGACGAAATGAGACCAAAATATTATGTACGAATTCTCCGTTTTTTGGCTAGTTTTGGAGATATAGCCTCCTAAAAAAATACTTTTTGAAAATCCATTATTTGTTGATTGATTCTAGAATATATTGACAAATTAAGACCAAAATAATAAATGTATATTGTTTGAAAATCCGTTATTTGTTGATTGATTCTTGAAAATCTCGACGAAATGAGACCAAATTATTATGTACGAATTTTTCATTATTATGCTTGTTTAGGAGATATAGCCTCCTTAATAAATATTTTTGGAAAATCCGTTATCTGTTGATTGATTCTTCAATATCTCGACGAAATGAGACCAAATTATTATGTACGAATTTTCCATTTTTTAGGCTAGTTTAGAAGATATAGCCTCCTAAATAAATATTTTTTGAAAATTCGTTATTTGTTGATTGATTCTTGAAAATCTCGACGAAATGAGACCAAAATATTATGTACGAATTCTCCGTTTTTTGGCTAGTTTAGAAGATATAGCCTCCTAAAAAAATATTTTTTGAAAATCCATTATTTGTTGATTGATTCTAGAATATATTGACAAATTAAGAAACAAATAATAAATGTATATTTTTTGAAAATCCGTTATTTGTTGATTGATTCTTAAAAATCTCGGCGAAATGAGACCAAAGTATTACCTACGAATTTTTCATTATTATGCTTGTTTAGGAGATATAGCCTCCTTAATAAATATTTTTGGAAAATCCGTTATTTGTTGATTGATTCTTGAACATCTCTGCGAAATGAGACCAAAATATTTTGTACGAATTTTCCATTTTTTGGCTAGTTTAGGAGATATAGCCTCCTTCATAAATATTTTTGGAAAATCCGTTGTTTATTGATTGATTCTTGAACATCTCGGCAAAATGAGACCAAAATATTATGTACGAATTTTCCGTTATTTGGCTAGTTTAGGAGATATGGACTCCTTAAAAAATGTTTTTTGAAAATCCGTTATTTGTTGATTGATTCTTGAAAATCTCGACGAAATGAGACCAAAGTATTATGTACGAATTTTCCGTTTTTTGGGTAGTTTAGGAGATAAAGCATCTTTAAAAAAATGTTTTTTGAAAATACGTTATTTGTTGATTGATTCTTGAACATCTCGGCGAAATGAGACCAAAATATTATGTACGAATTCTCCGTTTTTTGGCTAGTTTAGGAGATATAGCGGCCTTAAAATATATTTTGTGAAAATCCCTTATTTGTTGATTGATTCTAGAATATATTGACAAATTAAGACCAAAATAATAAATGTATATTTTTTGAAACTTCGTTATTTGTTGATTGATTCTTGAAAATCTCGACGAAATGAGACCAAAATATTATGTACGAATTCTCCGTTTTTTGGCTAGTTTTGGAGATATAGCCTCCTAAAAAAATACTTTTTGAAAATCCATTATTTGTTGATTGATTCTAGAATATATTGACAAATTAAGAAAAAAATAATAAATGTATATATTTTGAAAATCCGTTATTTGTTGATTGATTCTTAAAAATCTCGGCGAAATGAGACCAAAGTATTACCTACGAATTTTTCATTATTATGCTTGTTTAGGAGATATAGCCTCCTTAATAAATATTTTTGGAAAATCCGATATCTGTTGATTGATTCTTCAATATCTCGACGAAATGAGACCAAATTATTATGTACGAGTTTTCCATTTTTTAGGCTAGTTTAGGAGATATAGACTCCTTAATAAATATTTTTGGAAAATCCGTTATCTGTTGATTGATTCTTAAAAATCTCGGCGAAATGAGACCAAAGTATTATCTACGAATTTTTCATTATTATGCTTGTTTAGGAGATAAAGCCTCCTTAATAAATATTTTTGGAAAATCCGATATCTGTTGATTGATTCTTCAATATCTCGACGAAATGAGACCAAAATATTATGTACGAATTTTCCGTTTTTTGGCTAGTTTAGGAGATATAGCCTCCTTAAAATAAATTTTTTGTGAAAATCCCTTATTTGTTGATTGATTCTAGAATATATTGACAAATTAAGACCAAAATAATAAATGTATATTTTTTGAAAATCCGTTATTTGTTGATTGGTTCTTGAAAATCTCGACGAAATGAGACCAAATTATTATGTACGAATTTTCCATTTTTTAGGCTAGTTTAGAAGATATAGCCTCCTAAATAAATATTTTTTGAAAATTCGCTATTTGTTGATTGATTCTTGAAAATCTCGACGAAATGAGACCAAAATATTATGTACGAATTCTCCGTTTTTTGGCTAGTTTTGGAGATATAGCCTCCTAAAAAAATATTTTTTGAAAATCCATTATTTGTTGATTGATTGTCGAAAATCTCGGCGAAATGAGACTAAAAAATTATGTACGAATTTTCCGTTATTTGGCTAGTTTAGTAGATATGGACTCCTTAAAAAATGTTTTTTGAAAATCCGTTATTTGTTGATTGATTCTTGAACATCTCGGCGAAATGAGACCAAAATATTATGTACGAATTTTCCATTTTTTAGGCTAGTTTAGGAGATATAGACTTCTTAATATTTTTTTTTGGAAAATCCGTTATCTGTTGATTGATTCTTCAAAAAATCCGCGAAATGAGACCAAATTATTATGTACGAATTTTCCGTTTTTTGGCTAGTTTAGAAGATATATCCTCATTAATAAATATTTTTGGAAAATCCGTTATCTGTTGATTGATTCTTCAATATCTCGACGAAATGAGACCAAAGTATTATGTACGAATTTTCCGTTTTTTGGCTAGTTTAGAAGATATAGCCTCCTAAATAAATATTTTTTGAAAATTCGTTAATTGTTGATTGATTCTTCAATATCTCGACGAAATGAGACCAAAGTATTATGTACGAATTTTCCGTTTTTTGGCTAGTTTAGAAGATATAGCCTCCTAAATAAATATTTTTGGAAAATCCGTTATCTGTTGATTGATTCTTAAAAATCTCGGCGAAATGAGACCAAATTATTATGTACGAATTTTCCATTTTTTAGGCTAGTTTAGGAGATATAGACTTCTTAATAAATATTTTTGGAAAATCCGTTATCTGTTGATTGATTCTTAAAAATCTCGGCGAAATGAGACCAAATTATTATGTACGAATTTTCCATTTTTTAGGCTAGTTTAGGAGATATAGACTTCTTAATAAATATTTTTGGAAAATCCGTTGTCTGTTGATTGATTCTTAAAAATCTCGACGAAATGAGACCAAATTATTATGTACGAATTTTCCATTTTTTAGGCTATTTTAGGAGATATAGACTTCTTAATAAATATTTTTTGAAAATCCGTTATCTGTTGATTGATTCTTGAAAATCTCGACGAAATGAGACCAAATTATTATGTACGAATTTTCCGTTTTTTGGCTAGTTTAGAAGATATATCCTCATTAATAAATATTTTTGGAAAATCCGTTATCTGTTGATTGATTCTTCAGTATCTCGACGAAATGAGACCAAAGTATTATGTACGAATTTTCCGTTTTTTGGCTAGTTTAGAAGATATAGCCTCCTAAATAAATATTTTTTGAAAATTCGATATTTGTTGATTGATTCTTGAAAATCTCGACGAAATGAGACCAAAATATTATGTACGAATTCTCCGTTTTTTGGCTAGTTTAGGAGATAAAGCCTCCTTAAAATAAATTTTTTGTGAAAATCCCTTATTTGTTGATTGATTCTAGAATATATTGACAAATTAAGACCAAAATAATAAATGTATATTTTTTGAAAATCCGTTATTTGTTGATTGAGTCTTGAAAATCTCGACGAAATGAGACCAAATTATTATGTACGAATTTTCCAATTTTTAGGCTAGTTTAGGAGATATAGACTTCTTAATAAATATTTTTGGAAAATCCGTTATCTGTTGATTGATTCTTGAAAATCTCGACGAAATGAGACCAAATTATTATGTACGAATTTTCCGTTCTTTGGCTAGTTTAGAAGATATAGCCTCCTTAATAAATATTTTTGGAAAATCCGTTATCTGTTGATTGATTCTTCAATATCTCGACGAAATGAGACCAAAATATTATGTACGAATTTTCCGTTTTTTGGCTAGTTTAGAAGATATATCCTCCTTAATAAATATTTTTGGAAAATCCGTTATCTGTTGATTGATTCCTCAATATCTCGACGAAATGAGACCAAAGTATTATGTACGAATTTTCCGTTTTTTGGCTAGTTTAGAAGATATAGCCTCCTAAATAAATATTTTTTGAAAATTCGTTATTTGTTGATTGATTCTTGAAAATCTCGACGAAATGAGACCAAAATATTATGTACGAATTCTCCGTTTTTTGGCTAGTTTTAGAGATATAGCCCCCTAAAAAAATATTTTTTGAAAATCCATTATTTGTTGATTGATTGTCGAAAATTTTGGCGAAATGAGACTTAAATATTATGTACGAATTTTCCGTTATTTGGCTAGTTTAGTAGATATGGACTCCTTAAAAATGTTTTTTGAAAATCCGTTATTTGTTGATTGATTCTTGAACATCTCGGCGAAATGAGACCAAAATATTATGTACGAATTTTCCATTTTTTAGGCTAGTTTAGGAGATATAGACTTCTTAATAAATATTTTTGGAAAATCCGTTATCTGTTGATTGATTCTTCAATATCTCGACGAAATGAGACCAAAGTATTATGTACGAATTTTCCGTTTTTTGGCTAGTTTAGAAGATATAGCCTCCTAAATAAATATTTTTTGAAAATTCGTTATTTGTTGATTGATTCTTGAAAATCTCGACGAAATGAGACCAAAATATTATGTACGAATTTTCCGTTTTTTGGCTAGTTTAGGAGATATAGCCTCCTTAAAATAAATTTTTTGTGAAAATCCCTTATTTGTTGATTGATTCTAGAATATATTGACAAATTAAGACCAAAATAATAAATGTATATTTTTTGAAAATCCGTTATTTGTTGATTGATTCTTGAAAATCTCGACGAAATGAGACCAAATTATTATGTACGAATTTTCCATTTTTTAGGCTAGTTTAGGAGATATAGACTCCTTAATAAATATTTTTGGAAAATCCGTTATCTGCTGATTGATTCTTAAAAATCTCGGCGAAATGAGACCAAAGTATTATCTACGAATTTTTCATTATTATGCTTGTTTAGGAGATAAAGCCTCCTTAATAAATATTTTTGGAAAATCCGATATCTGTTGATTGATTCTTCAATATCTCGACGAAATGAGACCAAAGTATTATGTACGAATTTTCCGTTTTTTGGCTAGTTTAGAAGATATATCCTCCTTAATAAATATTTTTGGAAAATCCGTTATCTGTTGATTGATTCTTCAATATCTCGACGAAATGAGACCAAAGTATTATGTACGAATTTTCCGTTTTTTGGCTAGTTTAGAAGATATAGCCTCCTAAATAAATATTTTTTGAAAATTCGTTATTTGTTGATTGATTCTTGAAAATCTCGACGAAATGAGACCAAAATATTATGTACGAATTCTCCGTTTTTTGGCTAGTTTAGGAGATATAGTCTCCTTAAAATAAATTTTTTGTGAAAATCCCTTATTTGTTGATTGATTCTAGAATATATTGACAAATTAAGACCAAAATACTAAATGTATATTTTTTGAAAATCCGTTATTGGTTGATTGATTCTTGAAAATCTTGACGAAATGAGACCAAATTATTATGTACGAATTTTCCATTTTTTAGGCTAGTTTAGGAGATATAGACTCCTTAATAAATATTTTTGGAAAATCCGTTATCTGTTGATTGATTCTTCAATATCTCGACGAAATGAGACCAAAGTATTATGTTATTTTTTGGCTAGTTTAGAAGATATAGCCTCCTAAATAAATATTTTTTGAAAATTCGTTATTTGTTGATTGATTCTTGAAAATCTCGACGAAATGAGACCAAATTATAATGTACGAATTTTCCATTTTTTAGGCTAGTTTAGGAGATATAGACTCCTTAATAAATATTTTTGGAAAATCCGTTATCTGCTGATTGATTCTTGAAAATCTCGACGAAATGAGACCAAAATATTATGTACGAATTCTCCGTTTTTTGGCTAGTTTAGGAGATATAGTCTCCTTAAAATAAATTTTTTGTGAAAATCCCTTATTTGTTGATTGATTCTAGAATATATTGACAAATTAAGACCAAAATACTAAATGTATATTTTTTGAAAATCCGTTATTGGTTGATTGATTCTTGAAAATCTTGACGAAATGAGACCAAATTATTATGTACGAATTTTCCATTTTTTAGGCTAGTTTAGGAGATATAGACTCCTTAATAAATATTTTTGGAAAATCCGTTATCTGTTGATTGATTCTTAAAAATCTCGGCGAAATGAGACCAAAGTATTATTTACGAATTTTCCGTTTTTTGGCTAGTTTAGAAGATATATCCTCCTTAATAAATATTTTTGGAAAATCCGTTATCTGTTGATTGATTCTTCAATATCTCGACGAAATGAGACCAAAGTATTATGTTATTTTTTGGCTAGTTTAGAAGATATAGCCTCCTAAATAAATATTTTTTGAAAATTCGTTATTTGTTGATTGATTCTTGAAAATCTCGACGAAATGAGACCAAAATATTATGTACGAATTCTCCGTTTTTTGGCTAGTTTTAGAGATATAGCCTCCTAAAAAAATATTTTTTGAAAATCCATTATTTGTTGATTGATTGTCGAAAATTTTGGCGAAATGAGACTAAAATATTATGTACGAATTTTCCGTTATTTGGCTAGTTTAGTAGATATGGACTCCTTAAAAAATGTTTTTTGAAAATGCGTTATTTGTTGATTGATTCTTGAACATCTCGGCGAAATGAGACCAAAATATTATGTACGAATTTTCCATTTTTTAGGCTAGTTTAGGAGATATAGACTTCTTAATAAATATTTTTGGAAAATCCGTTATCTGTTGATTGATTCTTAAAAATCTCGACGAAATGAGACCAAATTATTATGTACGAATTATCCATTTTTTAGGCTAGTTTAGGAGATATAGACTTCTTAATAAATATTTTTGGAAAATCCGTTATCTGTTGATTGATTCTTAAAAATCTCGGCGAAATGAGACCAAATTATTATGTACGAATTTTCCATTTTTTAGGCTAGTTTAGGAGATATAGACTTCTTAATAAATATTTTTGGAAAATCCGTTATCTGTTGATTGATTCTTAAAAATCTCGACGAAATGAGACCAAATTATTATGTACGAATTTTCCATTTTTTAGGCTAGTTTAGGAGATATAGACTTCTTAATAAATATTTTTGGAAAATCCGTTATCTGTTGATTGATTCTTGAAAATCTCGACGAAATGAGACCAAATTATTATGTACGAACTTTCCGTTTTTTGGCTAGTTTAGAAGATATATCCTCATTAATAAATATTTTTGGAAAATCCGTTATCTGTTGATTGATTCTTCAGTATCTCGACGAAATGAGACCAAAGTATTATGTACGAATTTTCCGTTTTTTGGCTAGTTTAGAAGATATAGCCTCCTAAATAAATATTTTTTGAAAATTCGATATTTGTTGATTGATTCTTAAAAACCTCGACGAAATGAGACCAAAATATTATGTACGAATTCTCCGTTTTTTGGCTAGTTTAGGAGTTTAATTCTTGAACATCTCGGCGAAATGAGACCAAAATATTATGTACGAATTTTCCATTTTTTAGGCTAGTTTAGGAGATATAGACTTCTTAATAAATATTTTTAGAAAATCCGTTATCTGTTGATTGATTCTTCAATATCTCGACGAAATGAGACCAAAGTATTATGTACGAATTTTCCGTTTTTTGGCTAGTTTAGAAGATATAGCCTCCTAAATAAATATTTTTTGAAAATTCGTTATTTGTTGATTGATTCTTGAAAATCTCGACGAAATGAGACCAAAATATTATGTACGAATTTTCCGTTTTTTGGCTAGTTTAGGAGATATAGCCTCCTTAAAATAAATTTTTTGTGAAAATCCCTTATTTGTTGATTGATTCTAGAATATATTGACAAATTAAGACCAAAATAATAAATGTATATTTTTTGAAAATCCGTTATTTGTTGATTGATTCTTGAAAATCTCGACGAAATGAGACCAAATTATTATGTACGAATTTTCCATTTTTTAGGCTAGTTTAGGAGATATAGACTCCTTAATAAATATTTTTGGAAAATCCGTTATCTGCTGATTGATTCTTAAAAATCTCGACGAAATGAGACCAAATTATTATGTACGAATTTTCCATTTTTTAGGCTAGTTTAGGAGATATAGACTTCTTAATAAATATTTTTGGAAAATCCGTTATCTGTTGATTGATTCTTGAAAATCTCGACGAAATGAGACCAAATTATTATGTACGAACTTTCCGTTTTTTGGCTAGTTTAGAAGATATATCCTCATTAATAAATATTTTTGGAAAATCCGTTATCTGTTGATTGATTCTTCAGTATCTCGACGAAATGAGACCAAAGTATTATGTACGAATTTTCCGTTTTTTGGCTAGTTTAGAAGATATAGCCTCCTAAATAAATATTTTTTGAAAATTCGATATTTGTTGATTGATTCTTAAAAACCTCGACGAAATGAGACCAAAATATTATGTACGAATTCTCCGTTTTTTGGCTAGTTTAGGAGATAAAGCCTCCTTAAAATAAATTTTTTGTGAAAATCCCTTATTTGTTGATTGATTCTAGAATATAGACAAATTAAGACCAAAATAATAAATGTATATTTTTTGAAAATCCGATATTTGTTGATTGATTCTTGAAGATCTCGACGAAATGAGACCAAATTATTATGTACGAATTTTCCATTTTTTAGGCTAGTTTAGGAGATATAGACTCCTTAATAAATATTTTTGGAAAATCCGTTATCTGTTGATTGATTCTTAAAAATCTCGGCGAAACGAGACCAAAATATTATGTACGAATTTTCCGTTATTTGGCTAGTTTAGGAGATACAGCCTCCTTAATAAATGTTTTTTGGAAATCCGTTATTTGTTGATTGATTCTTGAACATCTCGGCGAAATGAGACCAAAATATTATGTACGAATTCTCCGTTTTTTGGGTAGTTTAGGAGATAAAGCCTCTTTAAAAAAATGTTTTTTGAAAATACGTTATTTGTTGATTGATTCTAGAATATATTGACAAATTAAGACCAAAATAATAAATGTATATTTTTTGAAAATCCGTTATTTGTTGATTGATTCTTGAAAATCTCGACGAAATGAGACCAAATTATTATGTACGAATTTTCCATTTTTTAGGCTAGTTTAGGAGATATAGACTCCTTAATAAATATTTTTGGAAAATCCGTTATCTGTTGATTGATTCTTGAAAATCTCGACGAAATGAGACCAAATTATTATGTACGAATTTTCCGTTTTTTGGCTAGTTTAGGAGATACGAGGGTCGTTTGATAAGTCCGTGACTTTTTGTATTTGCCGCGCACCTGCTCTAAATACAACACTGCTCCTGTCAGCAGTTATCGATTAACAGCTGACTGTAAAATTTTGAGAAAGCTGCGTTTCTTAGTTTGCGTTTTATAGGCATTGAAAGCAGACGATCTCGTGAATTTTAACGAAAATGGAAAAAAGTGAATTTCGTGTGCAAATTAAGCATTATTTTTTGCGTAAAAAATCCATCACCGAAACCAAGGAAAGACTTGATAAATATTATGGGGACTCTGCACCATCAATTTCAATGGTTAAGAAATGGTTTACTGAGTTCCGTTGTGGTCGTACCAGTACAAGTGATGCCGAACGTTCAGGTCGCCCAAAAGAGGTCGTCATGCCAGAAATCGTCGACAAAATCCATGGAATGATATTGGATGATCGGAGAATGAAAGTGCGTGAGGTAGCTGAGGCTGTAGGCATCTCAACTGAACGGGTACATCACATTTTACATGAATATTTGGACATGAAAAAGCTTTCCGCGCGATGGGTGCCGCGATTGCTCACACACGACCATAAGCGCAACCGTGTGACCATTTCAAAGGAGTGTTTGGCGATGTTCAACCGCAATCCAAACGAATTTTTGCGCCGTTTCGTTACCGTAGACGAAACATGGATCCACCACACCACACCAGAGACCAAAGAACAATCAAGACAGTGGGTTTCTCCGGGTGAACGTGCACCAAAGAAGGCCAAGGTGGGTCTGTCGGCCAACAAGGTCATGGCCACAGTTTTTTGGGATGCACAAGGTATCATTCACATCGATTACCTTGAAAAGGGTAAAACGATCACCGGCGAATATTATTCAGAGCTTTTGGACAGATTCGATATTGATTTGAAGCAGAAACGACCGCATTTGGCGAAAAAAAGTGCTGTTCCATCAGGACAATGCACGGGTGCACACGTGTGTAGTCAGCATGGCAAAATTTCATAAATTGGGCTACGAACTGCTACCCCATCCAGCATATTCTCCAGATTTAGCCCCCTGTGACTATTTTTTGTTTCCAAACATGAAGAAATGGCTCGGCGGTAAGAGATTCGGGTCAAATGAAGAGGTCATCACAGAAACAAACGACTATTTTGAGGGCCTTGAGAAAACCTATTATTTGGAAGGAATAAAAAAATTGGAAAAACGCTGGACTAAATGTATAGAGCTAAAAGGAGATTATGTTGAGAAATAAAACGCTTCTTTGACGAAAAAAATATATTTTATTCAAAAAGTCACGGACTTATCAAACGACCCTCGTATAGCCTCCTAAAAAAATATTTTTTGTAAATCCATTATTTGTTGATTGATTGTCGAAAATCTCGGCGAAATGAGACTAAAATATTATGTACGAATTTTCCGTTTTTTGGCTAGTTTAGGAGATATAGCCTCCTAAAAAAATATTTTTTGTAAATCCATTATTTGTTGATTGATTGTCGAAAATCTCGACGAAATGAGACCAAATTATTATGTACGAATTTTCCATTTTTTAGGCTAGTTTAGGAGATATAGACTCCTTAATAAATATTTTTGGAAAATCCGTTATCTGCTGATTGATTCTTAAAAATCTCGGCGAAATGAGACCAAAGTATTATCTACGAATTTTTCATTATTATGCTTGTTTAGGAGATAAAGCCTCCTTAATAAATATTTTTGGAAAATCCGATATCTGTTGATTGATTCTTCAATATCTCGACGAAATGAGACCAAAGTATTATGTACGAATTTTCCGTTTTTTGGCTAGTTTAGAAGATATATCCTCCTTAATAAATATTTTTGGAAAATCCGTTATCTGTTGATTGATTCTTCAATATCTCGACGAAATGAGACCAAAGTATTATGTACGAATTTTCCGTTTTTTGGCTAGTTTAGAAGATATAGCCTCCTAAATAAATATTTTTGAAAATTCGTTATTTGTTGATTGATTCTTGAAAATCTCGACGAAATGAGACCAAAATATTATGTACGAATTCTCCGTTTTTTGGCTAGTTTAGGAGATATAGTCTCCTTAAAATAAATTTTTTGTGAAAATCCCTTATTTGTTGATTGATTCTAGAATATATTGACAAATTAAGACCAAAATACTAAATCTATATTTTTTGAAAATCCGTTATTGGTTGATTGATTCTTGAAAATCTTGACGAAATGAGACCAAATTTTTATGTACGAATTTTCCATTTTTTAGGCTAGTTTAGGAGATATAGACTCCTTAATAAATATTTTTGGAAAATCCGTTAACTGTTGATTGATTCTTAAAAATCTCGGCGAAATGAGACCAAAGTATTATTTACTAATTTTCCGTTTTTTGGCTAGTTTAGAAGATATATCCTCCTTAATAAATATTTTTGGAAAATCCGTTATCTGTTGATTGATTCTTCAATATCTCGACGAAATGAGACCAAAGTATTATGTTATTTTTTGGCTAGTTTAGAAGATATAGCCTCCTAAATAAATATTTTTTGAAAATTCGTTATTTGTTGATTGATTCTTGAAAATCTCGACGAAATGAGACCAAAATATTATGTACGAATTCTCCGTTTTTGGCTAGTTTTAGAGATATAGCCTCCTAAAAAAATATTTTTTGAAAATCCATTATTTGTTGATTGATTGTCGAAAATTTTGGCGAAATGAGACTAAAATATTATGTACGAATTTTCCGTTATTTGGCTATTTTAGTAGATATGGACTCCTTAAAAAATGTTTTTTGAAAATGCGTTATTTGTTGATTGATTCTTGAACATCTCGGCGAAATGAGACCAAAATATTATGTACGAATTTTCCATTTTTTAGGCTAGTTTAGGAGATATAGACTTCTTAATAAATATTTTTGGAAAATCCGTTATCTGTTGATTGATTCTTAAAAATCTCGGCGAAATGAGACCAAATTATTATGTACGAATTTTCCATTTTTTAGGCTAGTTTAGGAGATATAGACTTCTTAATAAATATTTTTGGAAAATCCGTTATCTGTTGATTGATTCTTAAAAATCTCGGCGAAATGAGACCAAATTATTATGTACGAATTTTCCATTTTTTAGGCTAGTTTAGGAGATATAGACTTCTTAATAAATATTTTTGGAAAATCCGTTATCTGTTGATTGATTCTTAAAAATCTCGACGAAATGAGACCAAATTATTATGTACGAATTTTCCATTTTTTAGGCTAGTTTAGGAGATATAGACTTCTTAATAAATATTTTTGGAAAATCCGTTATCTGTTGATTGATTCTTGAAAATCTCGACGAAATGAGACCAAATTATTATGTACGAACTTTCCGTTTTTTGGCTAGTTTAGAAGATATATCCTCATTAATAAATATTTTTGGAAAATCCGTTATCTGTTGATTGATTCTTCAGTATCTCGACGAAATGAGACCAAAGTATTATGTACGAATTTTCCGTTTTTTGGCTAGTTTAGAAGATATAGCCTCCTAAATAAATATTTTTTGAAAATTCGATATTTGTTGATTGATTCTTAAAAACCTCGACGAAATGAGACCAAAATATTATGTACGAATTCTCCGTTTTTTGGCTAGCTTAGGAGATAAAGCCTCCTTAAAATAAATTTTTTGTGAAAATCCCTTATTTGTTAATTGATTCTAGAATATAGACAAATTAAGACCAAAATAATAAATGTATATTTTTTGAAAATCCGATATTTGTTGATTGATTCTTGAAAATCTCGACGAAATGAGACCAAATTATTATGTACGAATTTTCCATTTTTTAGGCTAGTTTAGGAGATATAGACTCCTTAATAAATATTTTTGGAAAATCCGTTATCTGTTGATTGATTCTTAAAAATCTCGGCGAAATGAGACCAAAATATTATGTACGAATTTTCCGTTATTTGGCTAGTTTAGGAGATACAGCCTCCTTAATAAATGTTTTTTGGAAATCCGTTATTTGTTGATTGATTCTTGAACATCTCGGCGAAATGAGACCAAAATATTATGTACGAATTCTCCGTTTTTTGGGTAGTTTAGGAGATAAAGCCTCCTTAAAAAAATGTTTTTTGAAAATACGTTATTTGTTGATTGATTCTAGAATATATTGACAAATTAAGACCAAAATAATAAATGTATATTTTTTGAAAATCCGTTATTTGTTGATTGATTCTTGAAAATCTCGACGAAATGAGACCAAATTATTATGTACGAATTTTCCATTTTTTAGGCTAGTTTAGGAGATATAGACTCCTTAATAAATATTTTTGGAAAATCCGTTATCTGTTGATTGATTCTTGAAAATCTCGACGAAATGAGACCAAATTATTATGTACGAATTTTCCGTTTTTTGGCTAGTTTAGGAGATATAGCCTCCTAAAAAATATTTTTTGTAAATCCATTATTTGTTGATTGATTGTCGAAAATCTCGGCGAAATGAGACTAAAATATTATGTACGAATTTTCCGTTTTTTGGCTAGTTTAGGAGATATAGCCTCTTAAAAAAATATTTTTTGAAAATCCGTTATTTGTTGATTGATTCTAGAATATCTTGACGAAATGAGTTCAAAATATTATGTACGAATTTTCCGTTATTTGGCTAGTTTTGGAGATATGGACTCCTTCAAAAATGTTTTTTGAAAATTCGATATTTGTTGATTGATTCTTGAAAATCTCGACGAAATGAAACCAAAATATTATGTACGAATTCTCCGTTTTTTGGCTAGTTTTAGAGATATAGCCTCCTAAAAAAATATTTTTTGAAAATCCATTATTTGTTGATTGATTGTCGAAAATTTTGGCGAAATGAGACTAAAATATTATGTACGAATTTTCCGTTATTTGGCTAGTTTAGTAGATATGGACTCCTTAAAAAATGTTTTTTGAAAATGCGTTATTTGTTGATTGATTCTTGAACATCTCGGCGAAATGAGACCAAAATATTATGTACGAATTTTCCATTTTTTAGGCTAGTTTAGGAGATATAGACTTCTTAATAAATATTTTTGGAAAATCCGTTATCTGTTGATTGATTCTTAAAAATCTCGGCGAAATGAGACCAAATTATTATGTACGAATTTTTCATTTTTTAGGCTAGTTTAGGAGATAGAGACTTCTTAATAAATATTTTTGGAAAATCCGTTATCTGTTGATTGATTCTTAAAAATCTCGGCGAAATGAGACCAAATTATTATGTACGAATTTTCCATTTTTTAGGCTAGTTTAGGAGATATAGACTTCTTAATAAATATTTTTGGAAAATCCGTTATCTGTTGATTGATTCTTAAAAATCTCGACGATATGAGACCAAATTATTATGTACGAATTTTCCATTTTTTAGGCTAGTTTAGGAGATATAGACTTCTTAATAAATATTTTTGGAAAATCCGTTATATGTTGATTGATTCTTAAAAATCTCGGCGAAATGAGACCAAAGTATTATCTACGAATTTTTCATTATTATGCTTGTTTAGGAGATAAAGCCTCCTTAATAAATATTTTTGGAAAATCCGATATCTGTTGATTGATTCTTCAATATCTCGACGAAATGAGACCAAAGTATTATGTACGAATTTTCCGTTTTTTGGCTAGTTTAGAAGATATATCCTCCTTAATAAATATTTTTGGAAAATCCGTTATCTGTTGATTGATTCTTCAATATCTCGACGAAATGAGACCAAAGTATTATGTACGAATTTTCCGTTTTTTGGCTAGTTTAGAAGATATAGCCTCCTAAATAAATATTTTTTGAAAATTCGTTATTTGTTGATTGATTCTTGAAAATCTCGACGAAATGAGACCAAAATATTATGTACGAATTCTCCGTTTTTTGGCTAGTTTAGGAGATATAGTCTCCTTAAAATAAATTTTTGTGAAAATCCCTTATTTGTTGATTGATTCTAGAATATATTGACAAATTAAGACCAAAATACTAAATCTATATTTTTTGAAAATCCGTTATTGGTTGATTGATTCTTGAAAATCTTGACGAAATGAGACCAAATTATTATGTACGAATTTTCCATTTTTTAGGCTAGTTTAGGAGATATAGACTCCTTAATAAATATTTTTGGAAAATCCGTTAACTGTTGATTGATTCTTAAAAATCTCGGCGAAATGAGACCAAAGTATTATTTACTAATTTTCCGTTTTTTGGCTAGTTTAGAAGATATATCCTCCTTAATAAATATTTTTGGAAAATCCGTTATCTGTTGATTGATTCTTCAATATCTCGACGAAATGAGACCAAAGTATTATGTTATTTTTTGGCTAGTTTAGAAGATATAGCCTCCTAAATAAATATTTTTTGAAAATTCGTTATTTGTTGATTGATTCTTGAAAATCTCGACGAAATGAGACCAAAATATTATGTACGAATTCTCCGTTTTTTGGCTAGTTTTAGAGATATAGCCTCCTAAAAAAATATTTTTTGAAAATCCATTATTTGTTGATTGATTGTCGAAAATTTTGGCGAAATGAGACTAAAATATTATGTACGAATTTTCCGTTATTTGGCTATTTTAGTAGATATGGACTCCTTAAAAAATGTTTTTTGAAAATGCGTTATTTGTTGATTGATTCTTGAACATCTCGGCGAAATGAGACCAAAATATTATGTACGAATTTTCCGTTTTTTGGCTAGTTTAGGAGATATAGACTTCTTAATAAATATTTTTGGAAAATCCGTTATCTGTTGATTGATTCTTAAAAATCTCGGCGAAATGAGACCAAATTATTATGTACGAATTTTCCATTTTTTAGGCTAGTTTAGGAGATATAGACTTCTTAATAAATATTTTTGGAAAATCCGTTATCTGTTGATTGATTCTTAAAAATCTCGGCGAAATGAGACCAAATTATTATGTACGAATTTTCCATTTTTTAGGCTAGTTTAGGAGATATAGACTTCTTAATAAATATTTTTGGAAAATCCGTTATCTGTTGATTGATTCTTAAAAATCTCGACGAAATGAGACCAAATTATTATGTACGAATTTTCCATTTTTTAGGCTAGTTTAGGAGATATAGACTTCTTAATAAATATTTTTGGAAAATCCGTTATCTGTTGATTGATTCTTGAAAATCTCGACGAAATGAGACCAAATTATTATGTACGAACTTTCCGTTTTTTGGCTAGTTTAGAAGATATATCCTCATTAATAAATATTTTTGGAAAATCCGTTATCTGTTGATTGATTCTTCAGTATCTCGACGAAATGAGACCAAAGTATTATGTACGAATTTTCCGTTTTTTGGCTAGTTTAGAAGATATAGCCTCCTAAATAAATATTTTTTGAAAATTCGATATTTGTTGATTGATTCTTAAAAACCTCGACGAAATGAGACCAAAATATTATGTACGAATTCTCCGTTTTTTGGCTAGCTTAGGAGATAAAGCCTCCTTAAAATAAATTTTTTGTGAAAATCCCTTATTTGTTAATTGATTCTAGAATATAGACAAATTAAGACCAAAATAATAAATGTATATTTTATGAAAATCCGATATTTGTTGATTGATTCTTGAAAATCTCGACGAAATGAGACCAAATTATTATGTACGAATTTTCCATTTTTTAGGCTAGTTTAGGAGATATAGACTCCTTAATAAATATTTTTGGAAAATCCGTTATCTGTTGATTGATTCTTAAAAATCTCGGCGAAATGAGACCAAAATATTATGTACGAATTTTCCGTTATTTGGCTAGTTTAGGAGATACAGCCTCCTTAATAAATGTTTTTTGGAAATCCGTTATTTGTTGATTGATTCTTGAACATCTCGGCGAAATGAGACCAAAATATTATGTACGAATTCTCCGTTTTTTGGGTAGTTTAGGAGATAAAGCCTCCTTAAAAAAATGTTTTTTGAAAATACGTTATTTGTTGATTGATTCTAGAATATATTGACAAATTAAGACCAAAATAATAAATGTATATTTTTTGAAAATCCGTTATTTGTTGATTGATTCTTGAAAATCTCGACGAAATGAGACCAAATTATTATGTACGAATTTTCCATTTTTTAGGCTAGTTTAGGAGATATAGACTCCTTAATAAATATTTTTGGAAAATCCGTTATCTGTTGATTGATTCTTGAAAATCTCGACGAAATGAGACCAAATTATTATGTACGAATTTTCCGTTTTTTGGCTAGTTTAGGAGATATAGCCTCCTAAAAAATATTTTTTGTAAATCCATTATTTGTTGATTGATTGTCGAAAATCTCGGCGAAATGAGACTAAAATATTATGTACGAATTTTCCGTTTTTTGGCTAGTTTAGGAGATATAGCCTCTTAAAAAAATATTTTTTGAAAATCCGTTATTTGTTGATTGATTCTAGAATATCTTGACGAAATGAGTTCAAAATATTATGTACGAATTTTCCGTTATTTGGCTAGTTTTGGAGATATGGACTCCTTCAAAAATGTTTTTTGAAAATTCGATATTTGTTGATTGATTCTTGAAAATCTCGACGAAATGAAACCAAAATATTATGTACGAATTCTCCGTTTTTTGGCTAGTTTTAGAGATATAGCCTCCTAAAAAAATATTTTTTGAAAATCCATTATTTGTTGATTGATTGTCGAAAATTTTGGCGAAATGAGACTAAAATATTATGTACGAATTTTCCGTTATTTGGCTAGTTTAGTAGATATGGACTCCTTAAAAAATGTTTTTTGAAAATGCGTTATTTGTTGATTGATTCTTGAACATCTCGGCGAAATGAGACCAAAATATTATGTACGAATTTTCCATTTTTTAGGCTAGTTTAGGAGATATAGACTTCTTAATAAATATTTTTGGAAAATCCGTTATCTGTTGATTGATTCTTAAAAATCTCGGCGAAATGAGACCAAATTATTATGTACGAATTTTTCATTTTTTAGGCTAGTTTAGGAGATAGAGACTTCTTAATAAATATTTTTGGAAAATCCGTTATCTGTTGATTGATTCTTAAAAATCTCGGCGAAATGAGACCAAATTATTATGTACGAATTTTCCATTTTTTAGGCTAGTTTAGGAGATATAGACTTCTTAATAAATATTTTTGGAAAATCCGTTATCTGTTGATTGATTCTTAAAAATCTCGACGATATGAGACCAAATTATTATGTACGAATTTTCCATTTTTTAGGCTAGTTTAGGAGATATAGACTTCTTAATAAATATTTTTGGAAAATCCGTTATATGTTGATTGATTCTTAAAAATCTCGGCGAAATGAGACCAAAATATTATGTACGAATTTTCCATTATTTGGCTAGTTTAGGAGATACAGCCTCCTTAATAAATGTTTTTTGGAAATCCGTTATTTGTTGATTGATTCTTGAAAATCTCGACGAAATGAGACCAAATTATTATGTACGAATTTTCCATTTTTTAGGCTAGTTTTGGAGATATAGCCTCTTAAAAAAATATTTTTTGAAAATCCGTTATATGTTGATTGATTCTTGAAAATCTCGACGAAATGAGACCAAATTATTATGTACGAATTTTCCCTTTTTTGGCTAGTTTAGGAGATATAGCCTCCTAAAAAAATATTTTTTGAAATTCCATTATTTGTTGATTGATTGTCGAAAATCTCGGCGAAATGAGACTAAAATATTATGTACGAATTTTCCGTTTTTTGGCTAGTTTAGGAGATATAGCCTCCTAAAAAAATATTTTTTGAAAATCCGTTATTTGTTGATTGATTCTAGAATATCTTGACGAAATGAGTTCAAAATATTATGTACGAATTTTCCGTTATTTGGCTAGTTTAGGAGATATGGACTCCTTAAAAAATGTTTTTTGAAAATTCGTAATTTGTTGATTGATTCTTGAACATCTCGGCGAAATGAGACCAAAATATTATGTACGAATTTTCCGTTTTTTAGGCTAGTTTAGGAGATATAGCCTCCTTAAAATATATTGTGTGAAAATCCCTTATTTGTTGATTGATTCTAGAATATCTTGACGAAATGAGTTCAAAATATTATGTACGAATTTTCCGTTATTTGGCTAGTTTAGGAGATATGGACTCCTTAAAAAATGTTTTTTGAAAATTCGTAATTTGTTGATTGATTCTTGAACATCTCGGCGAAATGAGACCAAAATATTATGTACGAATTTTCCGTTTTTTAGGCTAGTTTAGGAGATATAGCCTCCTTAAAATATATTGTGTGAAAATCCCTTATTTGTTGATTGATTCTAGAATATCTTGACAAATTAAGACCAAAATATTATGTACGAATTTTTCGTTTTTTGGGTAGTTTGGAAGATATAGCCCCTTTAAAATAGATTTTTGGAAAATCCGTTATTTGTTGATTGATTCTTGAACATCTCGGCGAAATGAGTCCAAAATATTATATACGAATTTTCCGTTATTTGGCTAGTTTGGAAGATATAGCCTCCCTAAAAAATATTTTTTGAAAATCCGTTATTTGTTGATTGATTCTTGAACATCTCGGCGAAATGAGACCAAAATATTATGTACGAATTTTACGTTTTTTGGCTAATTTAGGAGATATAGCCTCCTTAAAATATATTGTGTAAAAATCCCTTATTTGGCCGTCAGCCGTCAGAGAAAGTAAGGGGAATCACATGGAATCCCAGCTTTGGCTGGGGTACGTGCCGTCCTTGCTCCTACTGTCGGAAGTGCGGCTATACTCTCCACGTGAGGGCGGCTGGAAGCAGGCCCCTAGCACGGTCATGTCTCTGCTAGGGGTGCTGACTAATTGTAGTCGGGCGAAGATTGTGATTCTATAAATCACCCCAATCCAAGGCGGAACAGCATACGCCAAGGGATGCATGACCGGGGGGTAGCCCGGTCGTTAGTATGCGGACTCTGGATACCTGTCGCCCTCCAGTTTCATCAAGACTTCCCACGGCACGCGGGCTATGCCGTGGGTGACCTTCCCTTCCCGCCTACTCGTGGGTCCAAAGTATGGATATTAATTTTACAAAAGATAAGTCCGATGCGACTTCGATAGCATCAACCCAGGGCGAGGCCTTAACGGCCGACCCCAACAACAGCACTGCAGCCAGTGGGCTGCTGGCTTCCACCCCCAATACCACGGGTCTTGGCCCTGGTACTTTAGGGGACCCGGACAGGCCACGGACTCCCTTGGACGATGAGTTCGCCAGTGCTGATTTCTCGTCCAATAGCTGCTCAGGCCGGCAGCAGCTCGTCGAGGTGATGTCCTCTGACGCTGAAGCTGACGCTGACCTGATCAGCCTCGTTGACGACGCTTCCGTGGCCTCGCAGAGGTCAGGTCTCACGGAAGCAGGCTCTCAGATACAGCGGCTGCGACTGGACTCTGAGAACGCCTTTGTGAAGATGAAGACCCGTGAGAAGAGGCTTTTCAAAGCCGCACTCGCAAAGGGTTCGAGCAGAGCAGAAGCTCTGGCTATCGCCACCGCGCCCCCCGTGGAAACCAAGGCCAAACGGACGCGCGCTGACGATACCGTCCTCGAACCTCAAGGGTCTTCAAAGAAGCCCAAAAAGACTCATGTGGAGTCCACAAAGCCACCTCTCAGCCAGGTGTCGAGCAGCGTGAAACTGGGCTTCACTTCGGCTGACTCAAAAAACCCGCTTTCACCGGAGCAAGTGGCCACGGTGAAAGCTAGCATTGCCAAGGCTCTGCTGCTTCATCCCACATCGGGTGCCAGTCCGGGTTTCGAGGGTTGCATACCTCGAAATGAGTGGCTGCTCCTGGTGTGCGAGGATAGCCGCACTGCCGACTGGGTCAGGGGAGCCGTTGGACACATCAGGTCCATCAGCTCCCTTGACATTAAACTACTGGAGGAGTCTGAGTTCCCCAAAGCTCACCTCATTAGAGGATACTTCCCCAGTAGTGCTGGACTCACACCCGCCGATATTTTGCGATACCTCGGTATCCAAAACGAGGAGCTGTTCTCGACCAAACTGTGGCGTGTGGTCCAGCATACCCTTAGCGGTACTACGACTCACCTCGCGATGTTGGTCGACGAGGAGTCGTATAAGGCTCTGACGGAGTGCAACGGGAAGGTGAAATTCGTCTTTGGACGAGTCAAACTTCTCCTGAAGAACTCCGTCCCCAGGGCCTCTTCCTCCCCGGCCCGTCCCCCATCCCCCTCTCCAACCATTCCCCCCCTTCCAGCGCCCCTCCGGAAGCGTCAAAGGTGGCCCCCACCTATGCGACAGCAGTGGCTGCCGCCCCGGTGGCGTCCACTAGTGCTGCGGCCGCAGTGGCGCTGAAAGCCCCCATCCCCAAACCCCCGACCATTCTGGTCTCCGCCCCCAACCCCTCAACGGGCCGCACCAGGCCGGTGGCTGGCAGCGGGCGCCTCCTGGCCCCTGCCAGACCCACAGTCAGCGCTGGGCGCAAACAACCCGCAAGGGCACCTCCCGCGACTGGGATCGCTAGGCGTCCTCCCCCGAGCAGCTCAGCCAGACTGCCGAAGGGCATCCGAGGCAACGACTCTCGGGGGGGCAAGGCATGTGGCCTTGTCACCAAGGCGCTGAGAGACGATGCGGAGCGCAACTAGAGTGCTCCAGGCGAACCTGCACCACGCCAGAGGAGCGTCAGCCACCCTGTGGAGGGTCGTCTGTAAAGAGGAGATTGACCTGGCTCTCGTCCAAGAGCCATGGTTAATAGGTGGCCTCGTCCGTGGACTATCATGCGGATCATGTAAGTTATTATATGACCGTATGGGAGGTGCCCCTCGCACTGCTATACTGATCAATAACAGTGTGAGACACTTTCCCTTAACCAACTTCATTCACAGAGACCTGGTGGCAACGGCTATGGAGGTAGCCACTGCTGATGGCGTCCGGGAAGTGGTGATCGCCTCTGCTTACTTCCCGGGCGATGTGGATGATGTACCCCCCGCAGAGGTTCAGCGACTTGTGGGATTCTGCCGCCTCCACAACAAGCCGCTCGTGATTGGCTGTAATGCCAACGCCCATCACACAATCTGGGGGAGCAGCGACGTCAACAAACGTGGTGAGTCTCTCCTTGACTATCTAATGTGTTGTCATTTAGACATAGCGAACGTCGGATGTTAACCGACGTTTATTAATTCTATTAGGGAAGAGGTATTAGATCTCACCCTAATAAGCAACTCAATTGCGAGTTCGCTTATAAACTGGCGGGTCACAGACGAAGCCACCTTGTCGGACCATCAGCACATCAGGTTCGACCTTCCTGGCCAAATCGAGATCCGCCAGAACTCCTTTTGTCCTAAAAAGACAAATTGGGAACTCTTCAAAGCCTCTGTGGCTTTGAAAGCAGACATGTTGATCAGCAATCCTAACTCTGTCAGTGAGATAGAACTTGCTGCCAACCTGCTCCAAGATGTGCTTATTACGTCCTTCGAAGCCAGCTCAGTTCGGAAGACACTAACGGTCAACCGTAAAGTTCCTTGGTGGAACGAAGAGCTGGCTGCTCAAAGAAGGAAGGTTAGAAGCCTTTTCAACAAGGCCAGATCTAACCGTATAAGTTGGGACGTCTATAGGGACGCTCTCACAAACTATAATAAGAACATTAGACGCTCCAAACGCGATACGTGGCGCAGCTACTGTGGTAGCATAGAATCTCTGCCAGAGGCAGCGAGGCTCCACAAGGTATTAGCCAAAGGATCGTCTAATGGTATAGGGCTTCTTAAAAGAGCAGATGGCTCTTTCACTCAAGATCGTAGGGAAGCACTTGAACTTTTACTACAAGTTCACTTCCCAGGTTCCGTGGCCAACCCAGATCTATCCAGTCACGTTGACGCCACCTGGTCACCTGACTCACGTGGAACCAGTTTATCTGGTACCATCTTCGATCCTGAAAAGGTCAAATGGGCTGTAGATTCCTTCGCTCCCTTCAAAGCCCCAGGGGGTGATCAAATCTTTCCAGCCCTTCTCCAAAACAGTCTGGATCATATCCTTGATCCACTGGTCGGCCTTCTTAGAGCCAGTCTCACGTGGGGACACATACCCAACTCTTGGAGGAGAGTCAATGTGGTATTCATCCCCAAACAGGGGAATCGTCCTCTTGACCAGCCTAAGTCCTACCGACCGATCAGCCTTACCTCCTTTCTGCTTAAGACTGCGGAAAGGCTCCCAGACTTGCACATTCGGTGCTCTCTGCAGGAAAACAACCCTCTGCACCCCACGCAGTTCGCGTATATAGCCGGTAGATCGACAGAGGTCGCTCTCCACAAATTAGTGAGTAAGATCGAAAAGGCCTTCGTATCAAAGAACATTGCTCTGTGCTCTTTTCTTGATATAGAGGGTGCTTTCGATAATACCGGCTACGGGTCTATCTCTACTGCGCTTGAGCGCAGGAACATTGCCCGTCCCATAATCCGGTGGATTGACGCCATGCTCAAACACCGGACTATCTCCCTCTACCCTGGACACGACGACCGCCCACATTAGTGCGGTAAAAGGGTGTCCCCAGGGAGGGGTTCTATCCCCTTTGCTCTGGTCCCTAGTAGTTGACGAACTACTAATCATACTCGCAGAACAGGGCGTGGAAGCGATTGGCTATGCCGACGACCTGGCTCTCGTAGTGAACGGGAACTATGCCAACACCGTGACAGAGCTGATGCAATCAGCTCTGAACACGGTCAGTAGATGGTCAAAGGCCACTCATGCCATGTGGGCATGTAGAAGGCTTTTCGGTAGAATATGGGGTCTCAAATCCTGCACCATTAGGTGGCTTTTTGAGATGATGGTAAGACCGATCGTAACCTACGCTGCTATTGTGTGGTGGCCCAAGGTTACGCAGGTCACTGCCATCAATAAATGCACGAAATTGCATAGGCTGCTTTGCCTTTCCTTAACGGGTGCACTCCGCACCTGTCCCACTGCAGCAATGGAATCGATTTTGAATCTGACTCCGCTGCATATCCGTATAAAAGAAGTTGCTGCTATGAGCCTTCTTAGAATCAAGCTCCAATCTGGGCTTCTAGCTACCGAATCTGGGCATGCTAGCCTACTCAAAGACATTCCTGGCTTAGAGATCTGCACTAGATCAGATTCTATGACCAAGAAACTCTTCTTTGGTGCAAAATTTAGAACCCTCATCCCGGACAGCAGGGTTTGGGATGCTGGCAACCCCATCAGAGACCCAAATGGCATACATTGGTACACCGACGAGTCAAAGACTGAACAGGGGGTTGGAGCTGGAATACATGGTCCCAACTCCAGGACCTCGATTGCTATGGGCAACTGGCCCACAGTTTTCCAATCAGAGGTTCACGCCATTGAGTTCTGCTGCCGTCTTATCCTTGAGAAGGGGACTAGAGGAGCGAAAATATACATCTTCTCGAACAGCCAAGCGGCCATACTAGCCCTCTCCTCAAAGAGAATAGGCTCGCGTATGGTGGCTGACTGCTGGAATTGTCTCCAGAGGCTGTCGATAAGGAATAAAGTCACCCTAATTTGGGTACCTGGGCACTCTGGCTTCCAGGGCAATTAGCTGGCGGACGAACTAGCGAGGGCTGGGTCATCAGCCACCTTGCTCGGCCCCGAACCCTTCTGTGGCGTGGGGTGGTCTACTATCTCCTCCCTTGTGAAAACCTGGGCTGGAAGATTGACTGAACGCTACTGGTTCTTCCAACCAAGGATGCGGCAGGCTAAAGAGCTTACCAATCCCAAAGTTGATCGAAGGACCAAGCAGCTCTCCAGGAGAGACCTCTATCTCCTTGTTGGCTACCTAAGTGGCCACCACTTGGTGAACTACCACCTCAAAAAAATGCATTTGTCCTCGGACGCGGAGTGCAGGCTCTGCAAAGAGGACGATGAAACTACCAAACACATTCTATGTGACTGTCCGGCCTTGGTATGGACAAGGAGGAAACATCTGCACGTGGAAATCGCAACTCCAGAGCAGATTGTCCGTTCCTCGACGAAAGATCTGTTATGCTTCATTAGGGAAGCAGAACAGCTTTTGTCATGACAGGGAGAGCATTCTGGGTACAAAAGATCATATTAGTCGCAGTGCCTCGCGCTTTCTCCGCTGGGAGACTCCCTCTTCTATAATAATAATAATCCCTTATTTGTTGATTGATTCTAGAATATCTTGAAAAATTAAGACCAAAATAATAAATGTATATTTTTTGAAAATCCGATATTTGTTGATAGATTTTTAAAAATCTCGGCGAAATGAGACCAAAATATTATGTACGAATTTTCCGTTATTTGGCTAGCTTAGGAGATATGGACTCCTTAAAAAATGTTTTTTGGAAATCCGTTATTTGTTGATTGATTCTTGAACATCTCGGCGAAATGAGACCAAAATATTATGTACGAATTCTCCCTTTTTTGGGTAGTTTAGGAGATAAAGCCTCTTTAAAAAAATGTTTTTTGAAAATACGTTATTTGTTGATTGATTCTTGAACATCTCGGCGAAATGAGACCAAAATATTATGTACGAATTTTCCGTTTTTTGGGTAGTTTAGGAGATATAGCCTCCTTAAAATATATTTTGTGAAAATCCCTTATTTGTTGATTGATTCAAGAATATATTGACAAATTAAGACCAAAATAATAAATGTATATTTTTTGAAAATCCGTTATTTGTTGATTGATTCTTGAAAATCTCGACGAAATGAGACCAAATTATTATGTACGAATTTTCCATTTTTTAGGCTAGTTTAGGAGATATACGAGTAGACTCCTTAATAAATATTTTTGGAAAATCCGTTATCTGTTGATTGATTCTTCAATATCTCGACGAAATGAGACCAAAATATTAGGTACGAATTTTCCGTTTTTTGGCTAGTTTTGGAGATATAGCTTCTTAAAAAAATATTTTTTGAAAATCCGTTATTTGTTGATTGATTCTTGAAAATCTCGACGAAATGAGACCAAATTATTATGTACGAATTTTCCGTTTTTTGGCTAGTTTAGGAGATATAGCCTTTTAAAAAAATATTTTTTGAAAATCCGTTATTTGTTGATTGATTCTTGAAAATCTCGACGAAATGAGACCAAATTATTATGTACGAATTTTCCGTTTTTTGGCTAGTTTAGGAGATATAGCCTCCTAAAAAAATATTTTTTGAAAATCCATTATTTGTTGATTGATTGTCGAAAATCTCGCCGAAATGAGACTAAAATATTATGTACGAATTTTCCGTTATTTGGCTAGTTTAGTAGATACTCCTTAAAAAATGTTTTTTGAAAACCCGTTATTTGTTGATTGATTCTTGAACATCTCGGCGAAATGAGACCAAAGTATTATTTACGAATTTTTCATTATTATGATTGTTTAGGAGATATAGCCTCCTTAATAAATATTTTTGGAAATCCGTTATTTGTTGATTGATTCTTGAACATCTCGGCGAAATGAGACCAAAATATTATGTACGAATTCTCCGTTTTTTGGTAGTTTAGGAGATAAAGCCTCTTTAAAAAAATGTTTTTTGAAAATACGTTATTTGTTGATTGATTCTAGAATATATTGACAAATTAAGACCAAAATAATAAATGTATATTTTTTGAAAATCCGTTATTTGTTGATTGATTCTTGAAAATCTCGACGAAATGAGACCAAATTATTATGTACGAATTTTCCATTTTTTAGGCTAGTTTAGGAGATATAGACTCCTTAATAAATATTTTTGGAAAATCCGTTATTTGTTGATTGTTTCTTGAAAATCTCGACGAAATGAGACCAAATTATTATGTACGAATTTTCCGTTTTTTGGCTAGTTTAGGAGATATAGCCTCCTAAAAAAATATTTTTTGAAAATCCATTATTTATTGATTGATTCTAGAATATCTTGACGAAATGAGTTCAAAATATTATGTACGAATTTTCCGTTATTTGGCTAGTTTAGGAGATATGGACTCCTTAAAAAATAATTTTTGAGAATTCGTAATTTGTTGATTGATTCTTGAACATCTCGGCGAAATGAGACCAAAATATTATGTACGAATTTTCCGTTTTTTGGCTAGTTTAGGAGATATAGCCTCCTTAAAATATATTGTGTGAAAATCCCTTATTTGTTGATTGATTCTAAAATATCTTGACGAAATGAGTTCAAAATATTATGTACGAATTTTCCGTTATTTGGCTAGTTTAGGAGATATGGACTCCTTAAAAAATGTTTTTTGAAAATCCGTAATTTGTTGATTGATTCTTGAACATCTCGGCGAAATGAGACCAAAATATTATGTACGAATTTTCCGTTTTTTGGCTAGTTTAGGAGATATAGCCTCCTTAAAATATATTTTGTGAAAATCCGTTATTTGTTGATTGATTCTAGAATATTTTGACAAATTAAGACCAAAATATTATGTACGAATTTTTCGTTTTTTGGCTAGTTTGGAAGATATAGCCCCTTTAAAAAATATTTTTTGAAAATCCGTTATTTGTTGATTGATTCTTGAACATCTCGGCGAAATGAGACCAAAATATTATGTACGAATTTTACGTTTTTTGGCTAATTTAGGAGATATAGCCCCCTTAAAATATATTGTGTAAAAATCCCTTATTTGTTGATTGATTCTAAAATATCTTGACGAAATGAGTTCAAAATATTATGTACGAATTTTCCGTTATTTGGCTAGTTTGGAAGATATAGCCCCTTTAAAAAATATTTTTTGAAAATCCGTTATTTGTTGATTGATTCTTGAACATCTCGGCGAAATGAGACCAAAATATTATGTACGAATTTTACGTTTTTTGGCTAATTTAGGAGATATAGCCCCCTTAAAATATATTGTGTAAAAATCCCTTATTTGTTGATTGATTCTAGAATATCTTGAAAAATTAAGACCAAAATAATATGTGTATTTTTTCGAAAATCCGATATTTGTTGATTGATTCTTGAAAATCTCGACGAAATGAGACCAAATTATTATGTACGAATTTTCCGTTTTTTGGCTAGTTTAGGAGATATAGCCTCTTAAAAAAATATTTTTTGAAAATCCGTTATTTGTTGATTGATTGTCGAAAATCTTGACGAAATGAGACCAAATTATTATGTACGAATTTTCCGTTTTTTGGCTAATTTAGAAGATATAGCCTCCTAAAAACATATTTTTTGATAATCCATTATTTGTTGATTGATTGTCGAAAATCTCGCCTAAATGAGACTAAAATATTATGTGCGAATTTTCCGTTATTTGGCTAGTTTAGTAGATATGGACTCCTTAAAAAATGTTTTTTGAAAATCCGTTATTTGTTGATTGATTCTTGAACATCTCGGCGAAATGAGACCAAAGTATTATTTACGAATTTTTCATTATTATGATTGTTTAGGAGATATAGCCTCCTTAAAAAATATTTTTGGAAAATCCGTTATCTGTTGATTGATTCTTCAATATCTCGACGAAATGAGACCAAAATATTAGGTACGAATTTTCCGTTTTTTGGGTAGTTTAGGAGATATAAATAAATATTTTTTGAAAATTCGTTATTTGTTGATTGATTCTTGAAAATCTCGACGAAATGAGACCAAAATATTATGTACGAACTCTCCGTTTTTTGGCTAGTTTAGGAGATATAGCCTCCTTAAAATAAATTTTTTGTGAAAATTCCTTATTTGTTGATTGATTCTAGAATATATTGACAAATTAAGACCAAAATAGGTTAGGTTAGGTTAGGTTATATCGGCAGGCCCCCTAATGGGGGCCTCACATAGATCAGTATGATCCTTAGTGCGGCCGATAAGTGATGGAGGCTGTTAATTTCTTAGTTTAATTATCCCAGTCTGGTATGCTGGTAAGTTTGGCGAAAGCCAGGAGTTTTTGGGGTGCCAGGCCCGCTGCTTCTTCTAGTGATGCAAGCAGGGGGCGTCCCAGGTATTTCGCTCTCGAGGTCATGAGAGCGGGGCAGTCGCAGATGAGGTGCTCCAGAGTTTCTCTTACATCTGGTTCCTTGCATTTCCTGCATTCGTCATTGTCGGTGATGCCCAGCTTTTTAGCATGAGTTGCGGTCAGGCAGTGGCCCGTGAGTATGCCCATCATTGTTCTACAGTCTCTTCTCGGGAGCTGAATGACATAATGGGCTAATTTCGCGTTTGCGTTGTTGCACATAGTGCGGGTTATTTTGCAGTTTTTTGTATTGTGCCATCTTCTTCCTGCTATTACCGCAGCGCCTTGTTCTAGGCTGTGGCTTATTGATCGCAGAGGTGGCTTCAGGTCTTCAACTGTCAGCTGTCTAGATTCGGCACCCTCTTTCGCTAGCCTGTCTGCCATCTCGTTTCCGTCAATGCCCTGGAGGCTGGGAACCCAGAAGATGCGCACCTTCGATCGGATGCTTAATGCATCTAATGCTTCCCTGCTTGCCAGTACACTTTCGGAGCTGATGACATAGGACTGCAAAGATTTGATAGCCGCCTGACTGTCGACTAGGATGTTGACCCGATTTTTGTTGAGTGTTGTCGCAAGTTCTGCCGCCTTCCTTATAGCAAAGACCTCCGCCTGGAAGATGCTACAGTAATCCTGCAACTTGAACGACACTTGAATGAGCGGATCCTCACAGTAGACCGCGGCGCCCACGCCGGCTTCCATTTTAGATCCGTCCGTAAATAGCTTTGTTGCGTTTTCGTCCATGCCGATTTTCCAATCTTCATGACCCATTAAAGTGGGCGTTCTGGAGAAGTTGTTTATTGGGGTCATATAGTCCGTGCTATTGAATGACTCTCCTCCCACTTCGCTATGCCCATAGTTTGCGAAGGCCATATGTCCCGTAGCACGAAGACGTTGCGCGGTCTTCTGTGCTAGTAGTTTGGCCTGTATGTCAATTGGGAGAACTCCGAGTATCACTTCCAAGGCCTTTGTTGGAGTAGATCTCAGTGCCCCAGTAATGCACATCAATGCACGTCTTTGTACCGTTTCCATTGTTAGGAGGTATGTGGATTTCTTAGTGGCCCTCCACCATACTAGGATACCGTAGAGTAGTATTGGACGAACAATTGAGATGAAGATCCAGTGCATTAGTCTGGGAGACAAGCCCCACGTGCTACTTAGCATCTTTTGCGATGCATAAAGTGCATTTGTGGCTTTCTTAACCCTTTCCTCGACATTGGGTTTCCAGCTCAGTTTGCTGTCCAGTACTATTCCTAGATATTTTACGCTCTTTTTTGGCTCGAGCATGGCACCGTTTATGGATGGCGGAGTCCATTGCGGTATCTTGTATCTCTTGGTAAAGAGAATTAGATCCGTCTTGTCCGCATTGATACTGAGTCCGACCTCCATCGCCCACTTCAGTATTTCTTTTAGTGTGTTGTCCATGACAGAGCTGATTGTCGTTGGACATTTGCCCACGATAATTATGGCTATGTCGTCTGCATAGGCGGTTATCTTGGGGGCTTTCCGTTTAAATTTCCTTAAGACGTCGTTTACCACTAAATTCCACAACAGCGGCGACAGCACTCCGCCTTGTGGCGTGCCTCTGTGTGCTGCTTTAGTTATGGTCGTGGTTCCCCATTCGGCTCTAACTCTTCTGCAGCTCAATAGATTGCATATCCAAGAGTTAACAGCTTCGTGGGTTTCTGCGGCTCTCAGGCTCCGCATGATCGCTTCCGTAGATACATTGTTGAATGCACCTGAGATATCCAGGAACGCTCCTAAGGCAAATTCCTTGTGGTGTAGGGCTTTTTCGATGGTGGCTACTAGGGAGTGTAGCGCTGTTTCCACCGATTTCCCTTTTGTGTATGCGTGTTGGTTTGATTCTACGAGTCGGTCCATGCCTCCTCTTATGTGTAGATCCAGAAGTTTCTCGAAGGTTTTTAGCAGGAAGGAGGTGAGACTTATCGGTCTGTAATCTTTCGGCTGCATGTGACTGCATTTTCCTGCTTTTGGCAGGAACACAACACGTGCTGTCCTCCAGGGTACCGGTACATATCCCTGCCTCAGACATGCTTTGAATATCGATTCCAGCCATGGAGTGACCTTTTCTTTGGTCTTCTGTAGCATGGCTGGTATTACGCCATCCAAGCCAGGGGATTTATAACTTTCAAACGAGTCTATGGCCCACTGGATTTTATGTGGTGTGATTATGTTCCCAGGTACGTCGGACACTGGGTTCGTGTGCATTTGTTGTTGCGGATCGAGTACATCTGTGCATCCGGGGAAGTGCTCGCTTAGAAGGGCATTAGTCGCTTCCCTGCTGCTACTCGTCCATTGGCCATCACTGGTTCTTAGTTGGCTCTGGATTGCCGGTTGGCTCGACAGAAGCTTCCTAAGCCTAGCGGTTTCTGTGACCTTCTCTATGCCGGAGCAGAAGGATCTCCAGGAGTTCCTTTTGGCTGTCTGGACCTTTTTCTTAAAGTCGCGGAGCCTTATTCTGTATTCGTCCCATACAAGATCTTCATCCGCTTGTTTGGCCAGTTTGAAGATTTCTTGAAGGTCTGTGCGTTGTGCCTTCAATTCTGGATTCCACCTGGGTGGCCTGTGCTTCCTTCTTACACTTGAGGTTTTGCACGCTGCGTTGAAGGCCGAGGTTAGGTGGTGACAGAGAGTCTTCACGGACTTCTCAGTGTCTGCCGTTGATATGATCGGTGATGGTGCTGGGAGTGTCCTTGTCACTTTGGTCTTATACATATCCCAGTTGGTATTCCGGGGATTCTTGTAAAGACTTTTTGTCACTTTGCACTCGAGTTGAACTTTGAACTGGATATACCTGTGATCAGAGAAGGAGGGTTTGCTGAGAACCCTCCACTCAGTGACTTCGGTATTTGTTCCAGACGCGAGTGTTAAATCTATAACGCTTGATGAGGTGGGACCCACGTAGGTGGGTTCCTCCCCCCTGTTCGCGATCTTTAGATTATATTTAAGAATAAAGTCTAGAAGCGACTCACCCCTATTGTTTACGTCCTTGCAGCCCCAAAGGGTGTGATGGGCGTTGGCGTCGGCGCCTATCACCAGGGGTTGCCTCTTCTGGCTCACCTCCTGTATCAGACGCTCCGTTTCCTCCGTCGGTGATTCCCTGTCTTGCGCTAGATAGCAGGACGCCATTAGGAGTGGTTCGTCCCTGCAACCCTCTAGCGCTATCACCGTGATGTCGTCAGTGCTGTAATTGGACATAAGATAAGCGTAGATGCCTTTTCTTACAAGAATTGCAGTTCTAGCTCTACTTACGGTGGTCGGGTAGAAGATGGAATAGTTGTTAGACCCTAGTCCAGCGATCTTGTTGCCCGACGCGATCCAGGGCTCCTGGACTAGGGCCACGTCGACGGACTCCTCCTCCAGGGTTAGAAGGAGCTCCGCCGACGCCAACTTGCTCTTATGGAGGTTTAACTGAAGGATCTGTAGCTTCATGGCTATTTTCAGATTCCTTCTGCTTAGATGGGTTGGCTATGATAGTCAGGTCACCATCCTCCTCCGTTTCATCGTCAATATCGAGGCTGTTGGCCGCGTCGGTCAAGGCTTCAAGGTCCTTTTCCACCTCGCCGGCCTCCAGCGTGTTGGCGTTGGCATCGTTCGGGTGGCGCTTCTTGAGTCGTAGGTATACATTGCCTACTCCCCACGCCATCTTCCCGAACCTTGGGTACAGCAGATCCTCGGCCTCCTTATTGATCTGGAGGACCATCTGTTGGCCGTTGCCTTCCGGCTTGCCAACGTGTAGTACCGTCCAGTCAGCGGTAGGCACGTCCGGATTCTGCCATCGGAGCAGTTTGAGCGCCTGTTCCTTGGGTACGACCCTTGGGAAGAGTACCTTCGCTTTTGGTACTGACGGAATACAGGTTCTGTCAACTACCTCCAGCTTAGCACCTTCCCAGGGGGCGTCCATCTTGGATACAGTCTCGGTGACCCACTTCAGGGTGAGGTCATCCTTGCAGCTCAGTATCTTTACCCCATTGAGCCACCCCGCTCCGTCAGGGGTGAGTTTGTTGCTGCTAGCGAGCCGAGATTTGATTTTTAGGGCCGCTTTATACTGAGCTTTGGCTCTCAAGCCCTCTTTTGTCTTTTTGGGCCCTTCCCTACTAGGGGAGTTGGAACCCTTGACAGGGGAGCGCAGGAGGCTTTCTTCCATCTCAGCGCTGATCTCGTTGCCTTGAGGGTCGCTGTCCGAGTCTGCATGGACTCTGGTACTGCGCCGCATCTTGGCGTTCTTTGATGTTGTTATTGTTGTTGTTGTGGCAGTCGTAGTGCAACTGTCCTGGCCTGCTCCCACCAGTACAGAGGTGTGACCGCTGGCGACACGTAGAGGGGTTTTCACCCCCCCGTGCCCGCCGGTGGTAGCAGTCACGCCTTCCACCGACGTTTGGGCTGACATCCCAGCCCGAGTTGACCCAGTTGTTGGCTCCATCTACTTATTCATATTTTGGTTAATTTTGTTCTTGGGAACCACCCCATAGCATTTTAGGCCTATCTGCCAGGCACCTCTGACCATGGCTCCGGACACAGCAGCACCAGACATTGATTGTCCGCATGTTGTTGCGTCCTTGCCTTAGCTGGACCGTGTATTGGCCCAAGCAACAGGACAGTGCCTGACTCTGAAGTTTGAGTCAATACACAGCCCATTGCCCAGCCGGCACCCTCGTGGAGGGTTCAGTTAGAGGATTTGTGCCAGCCCAAAATAATAAATGTATATTTTTTGAAAATCCGTTATTTGTTGATTGATTCTTGAAAATCTCGACGAAATGAGACCAAATTATTATGTACGAATTTTCCATTTTTTAGGCTAGTTTAGGAGATATAGACTCCTTAATAAATATTTTTGGAAAATCCGTTATCTGTTGATTGATTCTTTAAAATCTCGGCGAAATGAGACCAAAGTATTATCTACGAATTTTTCATTATTATGCTTGTTTAGGAGATATAGCCTCCTTAATAAATATTTTTGGAATATCCGTTATCTGTTGATTGATTCTTCAATATCTCGACGAAATGAGACCAAAGTATTATGTACGAATTTTCCGTTTTTTGGCTAGTTTAGAAGATATATCCTCCTTAATAAATATTTTTGGAAAATCCGTTATCTGTTGATTGATTCTTCAATATCTCGACGAAATGAGACCAAAGTATTATGTACGAATTTTCCGTTTTTTGGCTAGTTTAGAAGATATAGCCTCCTAAATAAATATTTTTTGAAAATTCGTTATTTGTTGATTGATTCTTGAAAATCTCGACGAAATGAGACCAAAATATTATGTACGAATTCTCCGTTTTTTGGCTAGTTTTGGAGATATAGCCTCCTAAAAAAATATTTTTTGAAAATCCATTATTTGTTGATTGATTGTCGAAAATCTCGGCGAAATGAGACTAAAATATTATGTACGAATTTTCCGTTATTTGGCTAGTTTAGTAGATATGGAATCCTTAAAAAATGTTTTTTGAAAATCCGTTATTTGTTGATTGATTCTTGAACATCTCGGCGAAATGAGACCAAAATATTATGTACGAATTTTCCATTTTTTAGGCTAGTTTAGGAGATATAGACTTCTTAATAAATATTTTTGGAAAATCCGTTATCTGTTGATTGATTCTTAAAAATCTCCGCGAAATGAGACCAAATTATTATGTACGAATTTTCCGTTTTTTGGCTAGTTTAGAAAATATATCCTCATTAATAAATATTTTTGGAAAATCCGTTATCTGTTGATTGATTCTTCAATATCTCGACGAAATGAGACCAAAGTATTATGTACGAATTTTCCGTTTTTTGGCTAGTTTAGAAGATATAGCCTCCTAAATAAATATTTTTTGAAAATTCGTTAATTGTTGATTGATTCTTCAATATCTCGACGAAATGAGACCAAAGTATTATGTACGAATTTTCCGTTTTTTGGCTAGTTTAGAAGATATAGCCTCCTAAATAAGTATTTTTGGAAAATCCGTTATCTGTTGATTGATTCTTAAAAATCTTCGCGAAATGAGACCAAATTATTATGTACGAATTTTCCATTTTTTAGGCTAGTTTAGGAGATATAGACTTCTTAATAAATATTTTTGGAAAATCCGTTATCTGTTGATTGATTCTTAAAAATCTCCGCGAAATGAGACCAAATTATTATGTACGAATTTTCCGTTTTTTGGCTAGTTTAGAAAATATATCCTCATTAATAAATATTTTTGAAAATCCGTTATCTGTTGATTGATTCTTCAATATCTCGACGAAATGAGACCAAAGTATTATGTACGAATTTTCCGTTTTTTGGCTAGTTTAGGAGATATAGACTTCTTAATAAATATTTTTGGAAAATCCGTTATCTGTTGATTGATTCTTAAAAATCTCGGCGAAATGAGACCAAATTATTATGTACGAATTTTCCATTTTTTAGGCTAGTTTAGGAGATATAGCCTCCTTAAAATATATTGTGTGAAAATCCCTTATTTGTATTGATTCTAGAATATCTTGACAAATTAAGACCAAAATAATAAATGTATATTATTTGAAAATCCGTTATTTGTTGATTGATTCTTGAAAATCTCGAAGAAATGAGACCAAAGTATTATGTACGAATTTTCCGTTTTTTGGGTAGTTTAGGAGATAAAGCCTCTTTAAAAAAATGTTTTTTGAAAATCCGTTATTTGTTGATTGATTCTTGAAAATCTCGGCGAAATGAGACTAAAATATTATGTACGAATTTTCCGTTATTGGCTAGTTTAGTAGATATGGACTCCTTAAAAAAATGTTTTTTGAAAATCCGTTATTTGTTGATTGATTCTTGAACATCTCGGCGAAATGAGACCAAAATATTATGTACGAATTTTCCGTTTTTTTGCTAGATTAGAAGATATACCTCCTTAAAAAATATTTTTTGAAAATCCGTTGTTTGTTGATTGATTCTAGAATATCTTGACAAATTAAGACCAAAATATTATGTACGAATTTTTCGTTTTTTGGGTAGTTTAGTAGATATAGCCCCTTTAAAATAGATTTTCGGAAAATCCGTTGTTTGTTGATTGATTCTTGAACATCTCGGCGAAATGAGTCCAAAATATTATATACGAATTTTCCGTTTTTTGGCTAGTTTGGAAGATATAGCCTCCTTAAAAAATATTTTTTGAAAATCCGTTATTTGTTGATTGATTCTTGAACATCTCGGCGAAATGAGACCAAAATTTTATGTACGAATTTTCCGTTTTTTGGGTAGTTTAGGAGATAAAGCCTCTTTAAAAAAATGTTTTTTGAAAATCCGTTATTTGTTGATTGATTCTTGAAAATCTCGGCGAAATGAGACTAAAATATTATGTACGAATTTTCCGTTATTTGGCTAGTTTAGTAGATATAGCCTCCTTAAAAAATATTTTTTGAAAATCCGTTATTTGTTGATTGATTCTTGAACATCTCGGCGAAATGAGACCAAAATATTATGTACGAATTTTCCGTTTTTTGGCTAGTTTAGGAGATATAGCCTCCTTAAAATATATTGTGTGAAAATCCCTTATATGTATTGATTCTAGAATATCTTGACAAATTAAGACCAAAATAATAAATGTATATTATTTGAAAATCCGTTATTTGTTGATTGATTCTTGAAAATCTCGAAGAAATGAGACCAAAGTATTATGTACGAATTTTCCGTTTTTTGGGTAGTTTAGGAGATAAAGCCTCTTTAAAAAAATGTTTTTTGAAAATCCGTTATTTGTTGATTGATTCTTGAAAATCTCGGCGAAATGAGACCAAAATATTATGTACGAATTTTCCGTTATTTGGCTAGTTTAGTAGATATAGCCTCCTTAAAAAATATTTTTTGAAAATCCGTTATTTGTTGATTGATTCTTGAACATCTCGGCGAAATGAGACCAAAATATTATGTACGAATTTTCCGTTTTTTGGCTAGTTTAGGAGATATAGCCTCCTTAAAATATATTGTGTGAAAATCCCTTATTTGTATTGATTCTAGAATATCTTGACAAATTAAGACCAAAATAATAAATGTATATTATTTGAAAATCCGTTATTTGTTGATTGATTCTTGAAAATCTCGAAGAAATGAGACCAAAGTATTATGTACGAATTTTCCGTTTTTTGGGTAGTTTAGGAGATAAAGCCTCTTTAAAAAAATGTTTTTTGAAAATACGTTATTTGTTGATTGATTCTTGAACATCTCTGCGAAATGAGACCAAAGTATTATGTACGAATTTTCCGTTTTTTGGCTAGCTTAGGAGATATAGCCTCTTTAAAATATATTTTGTGAAAATCCCTTATTTGTTGATTGATTCTAGAATATATTGACAAATTAAGACCAAAATAATAAATGTATATTTTTTGAAAATCCGTTATTTGTTGATTGATTCTTGAAAATCTCGACGAAATGAGACCAAAGTATTATGTACGAATTTTCCGTTTTTTGGGTAGTTTAGGAGATAAAGACTCTTTAAAAAATTTTTTTTTGAAAATACGTTATTTGTTGATTGATTCTTGAACATCTCGGCGAAATGAGACCAAAATATTATATACGAATTTCGCGTTTTTTGCCTAGTTTTGGAAATATAGCTTGCTAAAAAATATTTTTTGAAAATCCATTATTTGTTGATTGATTGTCGAAAATCTCGGCGAAATGAGACTAAAATATTATGTACGAATTTTCCGTTATTTGGCTAGTTTAGTAGATATGGACTCCTTAAAAAATGTTTTTTGAAAATCCGTTATTTGTTGATTGATTCTTGAACATCTCTGCGAAATGAGACCAAAGTATTATGTACGAATTTTCCGTTTTTTGGCTAGTTTAGGAGATAAAGCCTCCTTAAAATATATTTTTTGAAAATCCCTTATTTGTTGATTGATTCTAGAATATATTGACAAATTAAGACCAAAATAATAAATGTATATTTTTTGAAAATCCGTTATTTGTTGATTGATTCTTGAAAATCTCGACGAAATGAACCCAAATTATTATGTACGAATTTTCCATTTTTTAGGCTAGTTTAGGAGATATAGACTCCTTAATAAATATTTTAAGAAAATCCGTTATCTGTTGATTGTTTCTTAAAAATCTCGGCGAAATGAGACCAAAGTATTATATACGAATTTTTCATTATTATGCTTGTTTAGGAGATATAGCCTCCTTAATAAATATTTTTGGAAAATCCGTTATCTGTTGATTGATTCTTTAATATCTCGACGAAATGAGACCAAAGTATTATGTACGAATTTTCCGTTTTTTGGCTAGTTTAGAAGATATAGCCTCCTAAATAAATATTTTTTGAAAATTCGTTATTTGTTGATTGATTCTTGAAAATCTTGACGAAATGAGACCAAAATATTAAGTACGAATTTTCCGTTTTTTGGCTAGTTTTGGAGATATAGCCTCCTAAAAAAATATTTTTTGAAAATCCATTATTTGTTGATTGATTGTCGAAAATCTCGGCGAAATAAAACTAAAATATTATGTACGAATTTTCCGTTATTTGGCTAGTTTAGTAGATATGGACTCCTTAAAAAATGTTTTTTGAAAATCCGTTATTTGTTGATTGATTCTTGAACATCTCAGCGAAATGAGACCAAAATATTATGTACGAATTTCGCGTTTTTTGGCTAGTTTTGGAAATATAGCTTGCTAAAAAATATTTTTTGAAAATCCATTATTTGTTGATTGATTGTCGAAAATCTCGGCGAAATGAGACTAAAATATTATGTACGAATTTTCCGTTATTTGGCTAGGTTAGTAGATATGGACTCCTTAAAAAATGTTTTTTGAAAATCCGTTATTTGTTGATTGATTCTTGAACATCTCGGCGAAATGAGACCAAAATATTATGTACGAATTTCGCGTTTTTTGGCTAGTTTTGGAAATATAGCTTGCTAAAAAATATTTTTGAAAATCCATTATTTGTTGATTGATTGTCGAAAATCTCGGCGAAATGAGACTAAAATATTATGTACGAATTTTCCGTTATTTGGCTAGGTTAGTAGATATGGACTCCTTAAAAAATGTTTTTTGAAAATCCGTTATTTGTTGATTGATTCTTGAACATCTCGGCGAAATGAGACCAAAATATTATGTACGAATTTTCCGTTTTTTGGGTAGTTTAGGAGATATAGCCTCCTTAAAATATATTTTGTGAAAATCCCTTATTTGTTGATTGATTCTAGAATATATTGACAAATTAAGACCAAAATAATAAATGTATATTATTTGAAAATCCGTTATTTGTTGATTGATTCTTGAAAATATCGAAGAAATGAGACCAAAGTATTATGTACGAATTTTCCGTTTTTTGGGTAGTTTAGGAGATAAAGCCTCTTTAAAAAAATGTTTTTGAAAATACGTTATTTATTGATTGATTCTTGAACATCTCTGCGAAATGAGACTAAAATATTATGCAAGAATTTTCCGTTTTTTGGGTAGTTTAGGAGATAAAGCCTCTTTAAAATAGATTTTTGGAAAATCCGTTATTTGCTGATTGATTCTTGAAAATCTCGGCGAAATGAGACTAAAATATTATGTACGAATTTTCCGTTATTTGGCTAGTTTAGTAGATATGGACTCCTTAAAAAAATGTTTTTTGAAAATCCGTTATTTGTTGATTGATTCTTGAACATCTCGGCGAAATGAGACCAAAATATTATGTACGAATTTTCCGTTTTTTTGCTAGATTAGAAGATATACCTCCTTAAAAAATATTTTTGAAAATCCGTTGTTTGTTGATTGATTCTAGAATATCTTGACAAATTAAGACCAAAATATTATGTACGAATTTTTCGTTTTTGGGTAGTTTAGTAGATATAGCCCCTTTAAAATAGATTTTCGGAAAATCCGTTATTTGTTTATTGATTCTTGAACATCTCGGCGAAATGAGTCCAAAATATTATATACGAATTTTCCGTTTTTTGGCTAGTTTGGAAGATATAGCCTCCTTAAAAAATATTTTTTGAAAATCCGTTATTTGTTGATTGATTCTTGAACATCTCGGCGAAATGAGACCAAAATATTATGTACGAATTTTCCGTTTTTTGGCTAGTTTAGGAGATATAGCCTCCTTAAAATATATTGTGTGAAAATCCCTTATTTGTATTGATTCTAGAATATCTTGACAAATTAAGACCAAAATAATAAATGTATATTATTTGAAAATCCGTTATTTGTTGATTGATTCTTGAAAATCTCGAAGAAATGAGACCAAAGTATTATGTACGAATTTTCCGTTTTTTGGGTAGTTTAGGAGATAAAGCCTCTTTAAAAAAATGTTTTTTGAAAATACGTTATTTGTTGATTGATTCTTGAACATCTCTGCGAAATGAGACCAAAGTATTATGTACGAATTTTCCGTTTTTTGGCTAGCTTAGGAGATATAGCCTCTTTAAAATATATTTTGTGAAAATCCCATATTTGTTGATTGATTCTAGAATATATTGACAAATTAAGACCAAAATAATAAATGTATATTTTTTGAAAATCCGTTATTTGTTGATTGATTCTTGAAAATCTCCACGAAATGAGACCAAAGTATTATGTACGAATTTTCCGTTTTTTGGGTAGTTTAGGAGATAAAGACTCTTTAAAAAATTTTTTTTTGAAAATACGTTATTTGTTGATTGATTCTTGAACATCTCGGCGAAATGAGACCAAAATATTATATACGAATTTCGCGTTTTTTGGCTAGCTTCGGAGATATAGCCTCTTTAAAATATATTTTGTGAAAATCCCATATTTGTTGATTGATTCTAGAATATATTGACAAATTAAGACCAAAATAATAAAGGTATATTTTTTGAAAATCCGTTAATTGTTGATTGATTCTTGAAAATCTCGACGAAATGAGACCAAAGTATTATGTACGAATTTTCCGTTTTTTGGGTAGTTTAGGAGATAAAGACTCTTTAAAAAATTTTTTTTTGAAAATACGTTATTTGTTGATTGATTCTTGAACATCTCGGCGAAATGAGACCAAAATATTATATACGAATTTCGCGTTTTTTGCCTAGTTTTGGAAATATAGCTTGCTTAAAAATATTTTTTGAAAATCCATTATTTGTTGATTGATTGTCGAAAATCTCGGCGAAATGAGACTAAAATATTATGTACGAATTTTCCGTTATTTGGCTAGTTTAGTAGATATGGACTCCTTAAAAAATGTTTTTGAAAATCCGTTATTTGTTGATTGATTCTTGAAAATCTCGGCGAAATGAGACCAAAATATTATGTACGAATTTTCCATTTTTTGGCTAGTTTAGGAGATAAAGCCTCCTTAAAATATATTTTGTGAAAATCCCTTATTTGTTGATTGATTCTAGAATATATTGACAAATTAAGACCAAAATAATAAATGTATATTTTTTGAAAATCCGTTATTTGTTGATTGATTCTTGAAAATCTCGACGAAATGAACCCAAATTATTATGTACGAATTTTCCATTTTTTAGGCTAGTTTAGGAGATATAGACTCCTTAATAAATATTTTAAGAAAATCCGTTATCTGTTGATTGTTTCTTAAAAATCTCGGCGAAATGAGACCAAAGTATTAAATACGAATTTTTCATTATTATGCTTGTTTAGGAGATATAGCCTCCTTAATAAATATTTTTGGAAAATCCGTTATCTGTTGATTGATTCTTTAATATCTCGACGAAATGAGACCAAAATATTAAGTACGAATTTTCCGTTTTTTGGCTAGTTTAGAAGATATAGCCTCCAAAATAAATATTTTTTGAAAATTCGTTATTTGTTGATTGATTCTTGAAAATCTCGACGAAATGAGACCAAAATATTAAGTACGAATTTTCCGTTTTTTGGCTAGTTTTGGAGATATAGCCTCCTAAAAATATATTTTTTGAAAATCCATTATTTGTTGATTGATTGTCGAAAATCGCGGCGAAATGAAACTAAAATATTATGTACGAATTTTCCGTTATTTGGCTAGTTTAGTAGATATGGACTCCTTAAAAAATGTTTTTTGAAAATCCGTTATTTGTTGATTGATTCTTGAACATATCGGCGAAATGAGACCAAAATATTATGTACGAATTTTCCGTTTTTTGGGTAGTTTAGGAGATATAGCCTCCTTAAAATATATTTTGTGAAAATCCCTTATTTGTTGATTGATTCTAGAATATATTGACAAATTAAGACCAAAATAATAAATGTATATTATTTGAAAATCCGTTATTTGTTGATTGATTCTTGAAAATATCGAAGAAATGAGACCAAAGTATTATGTACGAATTTTCCGTTTTTTGGGTAGTTTAGGAGATAAAGCCTCTTTAAAAAAATGTTTTTTGAAAATACGTTATTTATTGATTGATTCTTGAACATCTCTGCGAAATGAGACTAAAATATTATGCAAGAATTTTCCGTTTTTTGGGTAGTTTAGGAGATAAAGCCTCTTTAAAATAGATTTTTGGAAAATCCGTTATTTGCTGATTGATGCTTGAAAATCTCGGCGAAATGAGACTAAAATATTATGTACGAATTTTCCGTTATTTGGCTAGTTTAGTAGATATGGACTCCTTAAAAAAATGTTTTTTGAAAATCCGTTATTTGTTGTTTGATTCTTGAACATCTCGGCGAAATGAGACCAAAATATTATGTACGAATTTTCCGTTTTTTTGCTAGATTAGAAGATATACCTCCTTAAAAAATATTTTTTGAAAATCCGTTGTTTGTTGATTGATTCTAGAATATCTTGACAAATTAAGACCAAAATATTATGTACGAATTTTTCGTTTTTTGGGTAGTTTAGTAGATATAGCCCCTTTAAAATAGATTTTCGGAAAATCCGTTATTTGTTGATTGATTCTTGAACATCTCGGCGAAATGAGTCCAAAATATTATATACGAATTTTCCGTTTTTTGGCTAGTTTGGAAGATATAGCCTCCTTAAAAAATATTTTTGAAAATCCGTTATTTGTTGATTGATTCTTGAACATCTCGGCGAAATGAGACCAAAATATTATGTACGAATTTTCCGTTTTTTGGCTAGTTTAGGAGATATAGCCTCCTTAAAATATATTGTGTGAAAATCCCTTATTTGTATTGATTCTAGAATATCTTGACAAATTAAGACCAAAATAATAAATGTATATTATTTGAAAATCCGTTATTTGTTGATTGATTCTTGAAAATCTCGAAGAAATGAGACCAAAGTATTATGTACGAATTTTCCGTTTTTTGGGTAGTTTAGGAGATAAAGCCTCTTTAAAAAAATGTTTTTTGAAAATACGTTATTTGTTGATTGATTCTTGAACATCTCTGCGAAATGAGACCAAAGTATTATGTACGAATTTTCCGTTTTTTGGCTAGCTTAGGAGATATAGCCTCTTTAAAATATATTTTGTGAAAATCCCATATTTGTTGATTGATTCTAGAATATATTGACAAATTAAGACCAAAATAATAAATGTATATTTTTTGAAAATCCGTTATTTGTTGATTGATTCTTGAAAATCTCCACGAAATGAGACCAAAGTATTATGTACGAATTTTCCGTTTTTTGGGTAGTTTAGGAGATAAAGACTCTTTAAAAAATTTTTTTTTGAAAATACGTTATTTGTTGATTGATTCTTGAACATCTCGGCGAAATGAGACCAAAATATTATATACGAATTTCGCGTTTTTTGGCTAGCTTAGGAGATATAGCCTCTTTAAAATATATTTTGTGAAAATCCCATATTTGTTGATTGATTCTAGAATATATTGACAAATTAAGACCAAAATAATAAAGGTATATTTTTGAAAATCCGTTAATTGTTGATTGATTCTTGAAAATCTCGACGAAATGAGACCAAAGTATTATGTACGAATTTTCCGTTTTTTGGGTAGTTTAGGAGATAAAGACTCTTTAAAAAATTTTTTTTTGAAAATACGTTATTTGTTGATTGATTCTTGAACATCTCGGCGAAATGAGACCAAAATATTATATACGAATTTCGCGTTTTTTGCCTAGTTTTGGAAATATAGCTTGCTTAAAAATATTTTTTGAAAATCCATTATTTGTTGATTGATTGTCGAAAATCTCGGCGAAATGAGACTAAAATATTATGTACGAATTTTCCGTTATTTGGCTAGTTTAGTAGATATGGACTCCTTAAAAAATGTTTTTTGAAAATCCGTTATTTGTTGATTGATTCTTGAAAATCTCGGCGAAATGAGACCAAAATATTATGTACGAATTTTCCATTTTTTGGCTAGTTTAGGAGATAAAGCCTCCTTAAAATATATTTTGTGAAAATCCCTTATTTGTTGATTGATTCTAGAATATATTGACAAATTAAGACCAAAATAATAAATGTATATTTTTTGAAAATCCGTTATTTGTTGATTGATTCTTGAAAATCTCGACGAAATGAACCCAAATTATTATGTACGAATTTTCCATTTTTTTGGCTAGTTTAGGAGATATAGACTCCTTAATAAATATTTTAAGAAAATCCGTTATCTGTTGATTGTTTCTTAAAAATCTCGGCGAAATGAGACCAAAATATTATATACGAATTTTTCATTATTATGCTTGTTTAGGAGATATAGCCTCCTTAATAAATATTTTTGGAAAATCCGTTATCTGTTGATTGATTCTTTAATATCTCGACGAAATGAGACCAAAATATTAAGTACGAATTTTCCGTTTTTTGGCTAGTTTAGAAGATATAGCCTCCAAAATAAATATTTTTTGAAAATTCGTTATTTGTTGATTGATTCTTGAAAATCTCGACGAAATGAGACCAAAATATTAAGTACGAATTTTCCGTTTTTTGGCTAGTTTTGGAGATATAGCCTCCTAAAAATATATTTTTTGAAAATCCATTATTTGTTGATTGATTGTCGAAAATCTCGGCGAAATGAAACTAAAATATTATGTACGAATTTTCCGTTATTTGGCTAGTTTAGTAGATATGGACTCCTTAAAAAATGTTTTTTGAAAATCCGTTATTTGTTGATTGATTCTTGAACATCTCAGCGAAATGAGACCAAAATATTATGTACGAATTTCGCGTTTTTTGGCTAGTTTTGGAAATATAGCTTGCTAAAAAATATTTTTTGAAAATCCATTATTTGTTGATTGATTGTCGAAAATCTCGGCGAAATGAGACTAAAATATTATGTACGAATTTTCCGTTATTTGGCTAGGTTAGTAGATATGGACTCCTTAAAAAATGTTTTTTGAAAATCCGTTATTTGTTGATTGATTCTTGAACATCTCGGCGAAATGAGACCAAAATGTTATGTACGAATTTCGCGTTTTTTGGCTAGTTTTGGAACTATAGCTTGCTAAAAAATATTTTTTGAAAATCCATTATTTGTTGATTGATTGTCGAAAATCTCGGCGAAATGAGACTAAAATATTATGTACGAATTTTCCGTTATTTGGCTAGTTTAGTAGATATGGACTCCTTAAAAAATGTTTTTTGAAAATCCGTTATTTGTTGATTGATTCTTGAAAATCTCGGCGAAATGAGACCAAAATATTATGTACGAATTTTCCGTTTTTTGGGTAGTTTAGGAGATATAGCCTCCTTAAAATATATTCTGTGAAAATCCCTTATTTGTTGATTGATTCTAGAATATATTGACAAATTAAGACCAAAATAATAAATGTATATTATTTGAAAATCCGTTATTTGTTGATTGATTCTTGAAAATCTCGACGAAATGAGACCAAATTATTATGTACGAATTTTCCATTTGTTAGGCTAGTTTAGAAGATATAGCCTCCTAAATAAATATTTTTTGAAAATTCGTTATTTGTTGATTGATTCTTGAAAATCTCGCCGAAATGAGACCAAAATATTAGGTACGAATTCTCCGTTTTTTGGCTAGTTTAGGAGATATAGCCCCCTTAAAATAAATTTTTTGTGAAAATCCCTTAATTGTTGATTGATTCTAGAATATATTGACAAATTAAGACCAAAATAATAAATGTATATTGTTTGAAAATCTGTTATTTGTTGATTGATTCTTGAAAATCTCGACGAAATGAGACCAAATTATTATGTACGAATTTTCCATTTTTTAGGCTAGTTTAGGAGATATAGACTCCTTAATAAATATTTTCCGTTTTTTGGCTAGTTTAGAAGATATAAATATTTTTTGAAAATTCGTTATTTGTTGATTGATTCTTGAAAATCTCGACGAAATGAGACCAAAATATTATGTACGAACTCTCCGTTTTTTGGCTAGTTTAGGAGATATAGCCCCTTAAAATAAATTTTTTGTGAAAATTCCTTATTTGTTGATTGATTCTAGAATATATTGACAAATTAAGACCAAAATAATAAATGTATATTTTTTGAAAATCCGTTATTTGTTGATTGATTCTTGAAAATCTCGACGAAATGAGACCAAGTTATTATGTACGAATTTTCCATTTTTTAGGCTAGTTTAGGAGATATAGACTCCTTAATAAATATTTTTGGAAAATCCGTTATCTGTTGATTGATTCTTTAAAATCTCGGCGAAATGAGACCAAAGTATTATCTACGAATTTTTCATTATTATGCTTGTTTAGGAGATATAGCCTCCTTAATAAATATTTTTGGAAAATCCGTTATCTGTTGATTGATACTTCAATATCTCGACGAAATGAGACCAAAGTATTATGTACGAATTTTCCGTTTTTTGGCTAGTTTAGAAGATATATCCTCCTTAATAAATATTTTTGGAAAATCCGTTATCTGTTGATTGATTCTTCAATATCTCGACGAAATGAGACCAAAGTATTATGTACAAATTTTCCGTTTTTTGGCTAGTTTAGAAGATATAGCCTCCTAAATAAATATTTTTTGAAAATTCGTTATTTGTTGATTGATTCTTGAAAATCTCGACGAAATGAGACCAAAATATAATGTACGAATTCTCCGTTTTTTGGCTAGTTTTGGAGATATAGCCTCCTAAAAAAATATTTTTTGAAAATCCATTATTTGTTGATTGATTGTCGAAAATCTCGGCGAAATGAGACTAAAATATTATGTACGAATTTTCCGTTATTTGGCTAGTTTAGTAGATATGGACTCCTTAAAAAATGTTTTTTGAAAATCCGTTATTTGTTGATTGATTCTTGAACATCTCGGCGAAATGAGACCAAAATATTATGTACGAATTTTCCATTTTTTAGGCTAGTTTAGGAGATATAGACTTCTTAATAAATATTTTTGGAAAATCCGTTATCTGTTGATTGATTCTTAAAAATCTCCGCGAAATGAGACCAAATTATTATGTACGAATTTTCCGTTTTTTGGCTAGTTTAAAAGATATATCCTCATTAATAAATATTTTTGGGAAATCCCTTATCTGTTGATTGATTCTTCAATATCTCGACAAAATGAGACCAAAGTATTATGTACGAATTTTCCGTTTTTTGGCTAGTTTAGAAGATATAGCCTCCTAAATCAATATTTTTTGAAAATTCGTTAATTGTTGATTGATTCTTCAATATCTCGACGAAATGAGACCAAAGTATTATGTACGAATTTTCCGTTTTTTGGCTAGTTTAGAAGATATAGCCTCCTAAATAAATATTTTTGGAAAATCCGTTATCTGTTGATTGATTCTTAAAAATCTCCGCGAAATGAGACCAAATTATTATGTACGAATTTTCCATTTTTTAGGCTAGTTTAGGAGATATAGACTTCTTAATAAATATTTTTGGAAAATCCGTTATCTGTTGATTGATTCTTAAAAATCTCGGCGAAATGAGACCAAATTATTATGTACGAATTTTCCATTTTTTAGGCTAGTTTAGGAGATATAGACTTCTTAATAAATATTTTTGGAAAATCCGTTATCTGTTGATTGATTCTTAAAAATCTCGACGAAATGAGACCAAATTATTATGTACGAATTTTCCATTTTTTAGGCTAGTTTAGGAGATATAGACTTCTTAATAAATATTTTTGGAAAATCCGTTATCTGTTGATTGATTCTTAAAAATCTCGGCGAAATGAGACCAAAGTATTATCTACGAATTTTCCATTATTATGCTTGTTTAGGAGATATGGCCTCCTTAATAAATATTTTTGGAAAATCCGTTATCTGTTGATTGATTCTTCAATATCTCGACGAAATGAGACCAAAGTATTATGTACGAATTTTCCGTTTTTTGGCTAGTTTAGAAGATATATCCTCATTAATAAATATTTTTGGAAAATCAGTTATCTGTTGATTGATTCTTCAATATCTCGACGAAATGAGACCAAAGTATTATGTACGAATTTTCCGTTTTTTGGCTAGTTTAGAAGATATAGCCTCCTAAATAAATATTTTTTGAAAATTCGTTATTTGTTGATTGATTCTTGAAAATCTCGACGAAATGAGACCAAAATATTATGTACGAACTCTCCGTTTTTTGGCTAGTTTAGGAGATATAGCCTCCTTAAAATAAATTTTTGTGAAAATTCCTTATTTGTTGATTGATTCTAGAATATATTGACAAATTAAGACCAAAATAATAAATGTATATTTTTTGAAAATCCGTTATTTGTTGATTGATTCTTGAAAATCTCGACGAAATGAGACCAAATTATTATGTACGAATTTTCCATTTTTTAGGCTAGTTTAGGAGATATAGACTCCTTAATAAATATTTTTGGAAAATCCGTTATCTGTTGATTGATTCTTTAAAATCTCGGCGAAATGAGACCAAAGTATTATCTACGAATTTTTCATTATTATGCTTGTTTAGGAGATATAGCCTCCTTAATAAATATTTTTGGAAAATCCGTTATCTGTTGATTGATTCTTCAATATCTCGACGAAATGAGACCAAAGTATTATGTACGAATTTTCCGTTTTTTGGCTAGTTTAGAAGATATATCCTCCTTAATAAATATTTTTGGAAAATCCGTTATCTGTTGATTGATTCTTCAATATCTCGACGAAATGAGACCAAAGTATTATGTACGAATTTTCCGTTTTTTGGCTAGTTTAGAAGATATAGCCTCCTAAATAAATATTTTTGAAAATTCGTTATTTGTTGATTGATTCTTGAAAATCTCGACGAAATGAGACCAAAATATTATGTACGAATTCTCCGTTTTTTGGCTAGTTTTGGAGATATAGCCTCCTAAAAAAATATTTTTGAAAATCCATTATTTGTTGATTGATTGTCGAAAATCTCGGCGAAATGAGACTAAAATATTATGTACGAATTTTCCGTTATTTGGCTAGTTTAGTAGATATGGACTCCTTAAAAAATATTTTTGAAAATAAGTTATTTGTTGATTGATTCTTGAACATCTCGGCGAAATGAGACCAAAATATTATGTACGAATTTTCCATTTTTTAGGCTAGTTTAGGAGATATAGACTTCTTAATAAATATTTTTGGAAAATCCGTTATCTGTTGATTGATTCTTAAAAATCTCCGCGAAATGAGACCAAATTATTATGTACGAATTTTCCGTTTTTTGGCTAGTTTAATAGATATATCCTCCTTAATAAATATTTTTGGAAAATCCGTTATCTGTTGATTGATTCTTCAATATCTCGACGAAATGAGACCAAAGTATTATGTACGAATTTTCCGTTTTTTGGCTAGTTTAGAAGATATAGCCTCCTAAATCAATATTTTTTGAAAATTCGTTAATTGTTGATTGATTCTTCAATATCTCGACGAAATGAGACCAAAGTATTATGTACGAATTTTCCGTTTTTTGGCTAGTTTAGAAGATATAGCCTCCTAAATAAATATTTTTGGAAAATCCGTTATCTGTTGATTGATTCTTAAAAATCTCCGCGAAATGAGACCAAATTATTATGTACGAATTTTCCATTTTTTAGGCTAGTTTAGGAGATATAGACTTCTTAATAAATATTTTTGGAAAATCCGTTATCTGTTGATTGATTCTTAAAAATCTCGGCGAAATGAGACCAAATTATTATGTACGAATTTTCCATTTTTTAGGCTAGTTTAGGAGATATAGACTTCTTAATAAATATTTTTGGAAAATCCGTTATCTGTTGATTGATTCTTAAAAATCTCGACGAAATGAGACCAAATTATTATATACGAATTTTCCATTTTTTAGGCTAGTTTAGGAGATATAGACTTCTTAATAAATATTTTTGGAAAATCCGTTATCTGTTGATTGATTCTTGAAAATCTCGACGAAATGAGACCAAATTATTATGTACGAATTTTCCGTTCTTTGGCTAGTTTAGAAGATATATCCTCATTAATAAATATTTTTGGAAAATCCGTTATCTGTTGATTGATTCTTCAATATCTCGACGAAATGAGTCCAAAGTATTATGTACGAATTTTCCGTTTTTTGGCTAGTTTAGAAGATATAGCCTCCTAAATAAATATTTTTTGAAAATTCGTAAATTGTTGATTGATTCTTCAATATCTCGACGAAATGAGACCAAAGTATTATGTACGAATTTTCCGTTTTTGGGCTAGTTTAGAAGATATAGCCTCCTAAATAAATATTTTCTGAAAATTCGTTATTTGTTGATTGATTCTTGAAAATCTCGACGAAATGAGACCAAAATATTATGTACGGACTCTCCGTTTTTTGGCTAGTTTAGGAGATATAGCCTCCTTAAAATAAATTTTTTGTGAAAATTCCTTATTTGTTGATTGATTCTAGAATATATTGACAAATTAAGACCAAAATAATAAATGTATATTTTTTGAAAATACGTTATTTGTTGATTGATTCTTGAAAATCTCGACGAAATGAGACCAAATTATTATGTACGAATTTTCCATTTTTTAGGCTAGTTTAGGAGATATAGACTCCTTAATAAATATTTTTGGAAAATCCGTTATCTGTTGATTGATTCTTGAAAATCTCGACGAAATGAGACCAAATTATTATGTACGAATTTTCCGTTCTTTGGCTAGTTTAGAAGATATATCCTCATTAATAAATATTTTTGGAAAATCCGTTATCTGTTGATTGATTCTTCAATATCTCGACGAAATGAGTCCAAAGTATTATGTACAAATTTTCCGTTTTTTGGCTAGTTTAGAATCTATATCCTCCTTAATAAATATTTTTGGAAAATCCGTTATCTGTTGATTGATTCTTCAATATCTCGACGAAATGAGACCAAAGTATTATGTACGAATTTTCCGTTTTTTGGCTAGTTTAGAAGATATAGCCTCCTAGATCAATATTTTTTGAAAATTCGTTAATTGTTGATTGATTCTTCAATATCTCGACGAAATGAGACCAAAGTATTATGTACGAATTTTCCGTTTTTTGGCTAGTTTAGAAGATATAGCCTCCTAAATAAATATTTTTGGAAAATCCGTTATCTGTTGATTGATTCTTAAAAATCTCCGCGAAATGAGACCAAATTATTATGTACGAATTTTCCATTTTTTAGGCTAGTTTAGGAGATATAGACTTCTTAATAAATATTTTTGGAAAATCCGTTATCTGTTGATTGATTCTTAAAAATCTCGGCGAAATGAGACCAAATTATTATGTACGAATTTTCCATTTTTTAGGCTAGTTTAGGAGATATAGACTTCTTAATAAATATTTTTGGAAAATCCGTTATCTGTTGATTGATTCTTAAAAATCTCGACGAAATGAGACCAAATTATTATATACGAATTTTCCATTTTTTAGGCTAGTTTAGGAGATATTGACTTCTTAATAAATATTTTTGGAAAATCCGTTATCAGTTGATTGATTCTTGAAAATCTCGACGAAATGAGACCAAATTATTATGTACGAATTTTCCGTTCTTTGGCTAGTTTAGAAGATATATCCTCATTAATAAATATTTTTGGAAAATCCGTTATCTGTTGATTGATTCTTCAATATCTCGACGAAATGAGTCCAAAGTATTATGTACGAATTTTCCGTTTTTTGGCTAGTTTAGAAGATATAGCCTCCTAAATAAATATTTTTTGAAAATTCGTTATTTGTTGATTGATTCTTGAAAATCTCGACGAAATGAGACCAAAATATTATGTACGGACTCTCCGTTTTTTGGCTAGTTTAGGAGATATAGCCTCCTTAAAATAAATTTTTTGTGAAAATTCCTTATTTGTTGATTGATTCTAGAATATATTGACAAATTAAGACCAAAATAATAAATGTATATTTTTGAAAATACGTTATTTGTTGATTGATTCTTGAAAATCTCGACGAAATGAGACCAAATTATTATGTACGAATTTTCCATTTTTTAGGCTAGTTTAGGAGATATAGACTCCTTAATAAATATTTTTGGAAAATCCGTTATCTGTTGATTGATTCTTGAAAATCTCGACGAAATGAGACCAAATTATTATGTACGAATTTTCCGTTCTTTGGCTAGTTTAGAAGATATATCCTCATTAATAAATATTTTTGGAAAATCCGTTATCTGTTGATTGATTCTTCAATATCTCGACGAAATGAGACCAAAGTATTATGTACGAATTTTCCGTTTTTTGGCTAGTTTAGAAGATATATCCTTCTTAATAAATATTTTTGGAAAATCCGTTATCTGTTGATTGATTCTTCAATATCTCGACGAAATGAGACCAAAGTATTATGTACGAATTTTCCGTTTTTTGGCTAGTTTAGAAGATATAGCCTCCTAAATCAATATTTTTTGAAAATTCGTTAATTGTTGATTGATTCTTCAATATCTCGACGAAATGAGACCAAAGTATTATGTACGAATTTTCCGTTTTTTGGCTAGTTTAGAAGATATAGCCTCCTAAATAAATATTTTTGGAAAATCCGTTATCTGTTGATTGATTCTTAAAAATCTCCGCGAAATGAGACCAAATTATTATGTACGAATTTTCCATTTTTTAGGCTAGTTTAGGAGATATAGACTTCTTAGTAAATATTTTTGGAAAATCCGTTATCTGTTGATTGATTCTTAAAAATCTCGGCGAAATGAGACCAAATTATTATGTACGAATTTTCCATTTTTTAGGCTAGTTTAGGAGATATAGACTTCTTAATAAATATTTTTGGAAAATCCGTTATCTGTTGATTGATTCTTAAAAATCTCGACGAATTGAGACCAAATTATTATGTACGAATTTTCCATTTTTTAGGCTAGTTTAGGAGATATAGACTTCTTAATAAATATTTTTGGAAAATCCGTTATCTGTTGATTGATTCTTAAAAATCTCGGCGAAATGAGACCAAAGTATTATCTACGAATTTTCCATTTTTTAGGCTAGTTTAGGAGATATAGACTTCTTAATAAATATTTTTGGAAAATCCGTTATCTGTTGATTGATTCTTAAAAATCTCGACGAAATGAGACCAAATTATTATGTACGAATTTTCCATTTTTTAGGCTAGTTTAGGAGATATAGACTTCTTAATAAATATTTTTGGAAAATCCGTTACCTGTTGATTGATTCTTAAAAATCTCGGCGAAATGAGACCAAAGTATTATCTACGAATTTTCCATTATTATGCTTGTTTAGGAGATATAGCCTCCTTAATAAATATTTTTGGAAAATCCGTTATCTGTTGATTGATTCTTCAATATCTCGACGAAATGAGACCAAAGTATTATGTACGAATTTTCCGTTTTTTGGCTAGTTTAGAAGATATATCCTCATTAATAAATATTTTTGGAAAATCCGTTATCTGTTGATTGATTCTTCAATATCTCGACGAAATGAGACCAAAGTATTATGTACGAATTTTCCGTTTTTTGGCTAGTTTAGAAGATATAGCCTCCTAAATAAATATTTTTTGAAAATTCGTTATTTGTTGATTGATTCTTGAAAATCTCGACGAAATGAGACCAAAATATTATGTACGAACTCTCCGTTTTTTGGCTAGTTTAGGAGATATAGCCTCCTTAAAATAAATTTTTTGTGAAAATTCCTTATTTGTTGATTGATTCTAGAATATATTGACAAATTAAGACCAAAATAATAAATGTATATTTTTTGAAAATCCGTTATTTGTTGATTGATTCTTGAAAATCTCGACGAAATGAGACCAAATTATTATGTACGAATTTTCCATTTTTTAGGCTAGTTTAGGAGATATAGACTCCTTAATAAATATTTTTGGAAAATCCGTTATCTGTTGATTGATTCTTTAAAATCTCGGCGAAATGAGACCAAAGTATTATATACGAATTTTTCATTATTATGCTTGTTTAGGAGATATAGCCTCCTTAATAAATATTTTTGGAAAATCCGTTATCTGTTGATTGATTCTTCAATATCTCGACGAAATGAGACCAAAGTATTATGTACGAATTTTCCGTTTTTTGGCTAGTTTAGAAGATATATCCTCCTTAATAAATATTTTTGGAAAATCCGTTATCTGTTGATTGATTCTTCAATATCTCGACGAAATGAGACCAAAGTATTATGTACGAATTTTCCGTTTTTTGGCTAGTTTAAATAAATATTTTTTGAAAATACGTTATTTGTTGATTGATTCTTGAAAATCTCGACGAAATGAGACCAAAATATTATGTACGAATTTTCCGTTTTTTGGCTAGTTTTGGAGATATAGCCTCCTAAAAAAATATTTTTTGAAAATCCATTATTTGTTGATTGATTGTCGAAAATCTCGGCGAAATGAGACTAAAATATTATGTACGAATTTTCCGTTATTTGGCTAGTTTAGTAGATATGGACTCCTTAAAAAATATTTTTTGAAAATAAGTTATTTGTTGATTGATTCTTGAACATCTCGGCGAAATGAGACCAAAATATTATGTACGAATTTTCCATTTTTTAGGCTAGTTTAGGAGATATAGACTTCTTAATAAATATTTTTGGAAAGTCCGTTATCTGTTGATTGATTCTTAAAAATCTCCGCGAAATGAGACCAAATTATTATGTACGAATTTTCCGTTTTTTGGCTAGTTTAAAAGATATATCCTCATTAATAAATATTTTTGGAAAATCCGTTATCTGTTGATTGATTCTTCAATATCTCGACGAAATGAGACCAAAGTATTATGTACGAATTTTCCGTTTTTTGGCTAGTTTAGAAGATATAGCCTCCTAAATCAATATTTTTTGAAAATTCGTTAATTGTTGATTGATTCTTCAATATCTCGACGAAATGAGACCAAAGTATTATGTACGAATTTTCCGTTTTTTGGCTAGTTTAGAAGATATAGCCTCCTAAATAAATATTTTTGGAAAATCCGTTATCTGTTGATTGATTCTTAAAAATCTCCGCGAAATGAGACCAAATTATTATGTACGAATTTTCCATTTTTTAGGCTAGTTTAGGAGATATAGACTTCTTAATAAATATTTTTGGAAAATCCGTTATCTGTTGATTGATTCTTAAAAATCTCGGCGAAATGAGACCAAATTATTATGTACGAATTTTCCATTTTTTAGGCTAGTTTAGGAGATATAGACTTCTTAATAAATATTTTTGGAAAATCCGTTATCTGTTGATTGATTCTTAAAAATCTCGACGAAATGAGACCAAATTATTATATACGAATTTTCCATTTTTTAGGCTAGTTTAGGAGATATAGACTTCTTAACAAATATTTTTGGAAAATCCGTTATCTGTTGATTGATTCTTGAAAATCTCGACGAAATGAGACCAAATTATTATGTACGAATTTTCCGTTCTTTGGCTAGCTTAGAAGATATATCCTCATTAATAAATATTTTTGGAAAATCCGTTATCTGTTGATTGATTCTTCAATATCTCGACGAAATGAGTCCAAAGTATTATGTACGAATTTTCCGTTTTTTGGCTAGTTTAGAAGATATAGCCTCCTAAATAAATATTTTTGAAAATTCGTAAATTGTTGATTGATTCTTCAATATCTCGACGAAATGAGACCAAAGTATTATGTACGAATTTTCCGTTTTTTGGCTAGTTTAGAAGATATAGCCTCCTAAATAAATATTTTTTGAAAATTCGTTATTTGTTGATTGATTCTTGAAAATCTCGACGAAATGAGACCAAAATATTATGTACGAACTCTCCGTTTTTTGGCTAGTTTAGGAGATATAGCCTCCTTTAAATAAATTTTTTGTGAAAATTCCTTATTTGTTGATTGATTCTAGAATATATTGACAAATTAAGACCAAAATAATAAATGTATATTTTTTGAAAATACGTTATTTGTTGATTGATTCTTGAAAATCTCGACGAAATGAGACCAAATTATTATGTACGAATTTTCCATTTTTTAGGCTAGTTTAGGAGATATAGACTTCTTAATAAATATTTTTGGAAAATCCGTTATCTGTTGATTGATTCTTAAAAATCTCGGCGAAATGAGACCAAAGTATTATCTACGAATTTTCCATTATTATGCTTGTTTAGGAGATATAGCCTCCTTAATAAATATTTTTGGAAAATCCGTTATCTGTTGATCGATTCTTCAATATCTCGACGAAATGAGACCAAATTATTATGTACGAATTTTCCATTTTTTAGGCTAGTTTAGGAGATATAGACTTCTTAATAAATATTTTTGGAAAATCCGTTACCTGTTGATTGATTCTTAAAAATCTCGGCGAAATGAGACCAAAGTATTATCTACGAATTTTCCATTATTATGCTTGTTTAGGAGATATAGCCTCCTTAATAAATATTTTTTTAAAATCCGTTATCTGTTGATTGATTCTTCAATATCTCGACGAAATGAGACCAAAGTATTATGTACGAATTTTCCGTTTTTTGGCTAGTTTAGAAGATATAGCCTCCTAAATAAATATTTTTTGAAAATTCGTTATTTGTTGATTGATTCTTGAAAATCTCGACGAAATGAGACCAAAATATTATGTACGAACTCTCCGTTTTTTGGCTAGTTTAGGAGATATAGCCTCCTTAAAATAAATTTTTTGTGAAAATTCCTTATTTGTTGATTGATTCTAGAATATATTGACAAATTAAGACCAAAATAATAAATGTATATTTTTTGAAAATCCGTTATTTGTTGATTGATTCTTGAAAATCTCGACGAAATGAGACCAAATTATTATGTACGAATTTTCCATTTTTTAGGCTAGTTTAGGAGATATAGACTCCTTAATAAATATTTTTGGAAAATCCGTTATCTGTTGATTGATTCTTTAAAATCTCGGCGAAATGAGACCAAAGTATTATATACGAATTTTTCATTATTATGCTTGTTTAGGAGATATAGCCTCCTTAATAAATATTTTTGGAAAATCCGTTATCTGTTGATTGATTCTTCAATATCTCGACGAAATGAGACCAAAGTATTATGTACGAATTTTCCGTTTTTTGGCTAGTTTAGAAGATATATCCTCCTTAATAAATATTTTTGGAAAATCCGTTATCTGTTGATTGATTCTTCAATATCTCGACGAAATGAGACCAAAGTATTATGTACGAATTTTCCGTTTTTTGGCTAGTTTAGAAGATATAGCCTCCTAAATAAATATTTTTTGAAAATACGTTATTTGTTGATTGATTCTTGAAAATCTCGACGAAATGAGACCAAAATATTATGTACGAATTCTCCGTTTTTTGGCTAGTTTTGGAGATATAGCCTCCTAAAAAAATATTTTTGAAAATCCATTATTTGTTGATTGATTGTCGAAAATCTCGGCGAAATGAGACTAAAATATTATGTACGAATTTTCCGTTATTTGGCTAGTTTAGTAGATATGGACTCCTTAAAAAATATTTTTTGAAAATAAGTTATTTGTTGATTGATTCTTGAACATCTCGGCGAAATGAGACCAAAATATTATGTACGAATTTTCCATTTTTTAGGCTAGTTTAGGAGATATAGACTTCTTAATAAATATTTTTGGAAAGTCCGTTATCTGTTGATTGATTCTTAAAAATCTCCGCGAAATGAGACCAAATTATTATGTACGAATTTTCCGTTTTTTGGCTAGTTTAAAAGATATATCCTCATTAATAAATATTTTTGGAAAATCCGTTATCTGTTGATTGATTCTTCAATATCTCGACGAAATGAGACCAAAGTATTATGTACGAATTTTCCGTTTTTTGGCTAGTTTAGAAGATATAGCCTCCTAAATAAATATTTTTGGAAAATCCGTTATCTGTTGATTGATTCTTAAAAATCTCCGCGAAATGAGACCAAATTATTATGTACGAATTTTCCATTTTTTAGGCTAGTTTAGGAGATATAGCCTCCTTAATAAATATTTTTGGAAAATCCGTTATCTGTTGATCGATTCTTCAATATCTCGACGAAATGAGACCAAATTATTATGTACGAATTTTCCATTTTTTAGGCTAGTTTAGGAGATATAGACTTCTTAATAAATATTTTTGGAAAATCCGTTACCTGTTGATTGATTCTTAAAAATCTCGGCGAAATGAGACCAAAGTATTATCTACGAATTTTCCATTATTATGCTTGTTTAGGAGATATAGCCTCCTTAATAAATATTTTTGGAAAATCCGTTATCTGTTGATTGATTCTTCAATATCTCGACGAAATGAGACCAAAGTATTATGTACGAATTTTCCGTTTTTTGGCTAGTTTAGAAGATATAGCCTCCTAAATAAATATTTTTTGAAAATTCGTTATTTGTTGATTGATTCTTGAAAATCTCGACGAAATGAGACCAAAATATTATGTACGAACTCTCCGTTTTTTGGCTAGTTTAGGAGATATAGCCTCCTTAAAATAAATTTTTGTGAAAATTCCTTATTTGTTGATTGATTCTAGAATATATTGACAAATTAAGACCAAAATAATAAATGTATATTTTTTGAAAATCCGTTATTTGTTGATTGATTCTTGAAAATCTCGACGAAATGAGACCAAATTATTATGTACGAATTTTCCATTTTTTAGGCTAGTTTAGGAGATATAGACTCCTTAATAAATATTTTTGGAAAATCCGTTATCTGTTGATTGATTCTTTAAAATCTCGGCGAAATGAGACCAAAGTATTATATACGAATTTTTCATTATTATGCTTGTTTAGGAGATATAGCCTCCTTAATAAATATTTTTGGAAAATCCGTTATCTGTTGATTGATTCTTCAATATCTCGACGAAATGAGACCAAAGTATTATGTACGAATTTTCCGTTTTTTGGCTAGTTTAGAAGATATATCCTCCTTAATAAATATTTTTGGAAAATCCGTTATCTGTTGATTGATTCTTCAATATCTCGACGAAATGAGACCAAAGTATTATGTACGAATTTTCCGTTTTTTGGCTAGTTTAGAAGATATAGCCTCCTAAATAAATATTTTTTGAAAATACGTTATTTGTTGATTGATTCTTGAAAATCTCGACGAAATGAGACCAAAATATTATGTACGAATTCTCCGTTTTTTGGCTAGTTTTGGAGATATAGCCTCCTAAAAAAATATTTTTGAAAATCCATTATTTGTTGATTGATTGTCGAAAATCTCGGCGAAATGAGACTAAAATATTATGTACGAATTTTCCGTTATTTGGCTAGTTTAGTAGATATGGACTCCTTAAAAAATATTTTTTGAAAATAAGTTATTTGTTGATTGATTCTTGAACATCTCGGCGAAATGAGACCAAAATATTATGTACGAATTTTCCATTTTTTAGGCTAGTTTAGGAGATATAGACTTCTTAATAAATATTTTTGGAAAGTCCGTTATCTGTTGATTGATTCTTAAAAATCTCCGCGAAATGAGACCAAATTATTATGTACGAATTTTCCGTTTTTTGGCTAGTTTAAAAGATATATCCTCATTAATAAATATTTTTGGAAAATCCGTTATCTGTTGATTGATTCTTCAATATCTCGACGAAATGAGACCAAAGTATTATGTACGAATTTTCCGTTTTTTGGCTAGTTTAGAAGATATAGCCTCCTAAATAAATATTTTTGGAAAATCCGTTATCTGTTGATTGATTCTTAAAAATCTCCGCGAAATGAGACCAAATTATTATGTACGAATTTTCCATTTTTTAGGCTAGTTTAGGAGATATAGACTTCTTAATAAATATTTTTGGAAAATCCGTTATCTGTTGATTGATTCTTAAAAATCTCGGCGAAATGAGACCAAATTATTATGTACGAATTTTCCATTTTTTAGGCTAGTTTAGGAGATATAGACTTCTTAATAAATATTTTTGGAAAATCCGTTATCTGTTGATTGATTCTTAAAAATCTCGACGAAATGAGACCAAATTATTATATACGAATTTTCCATTTTTTAGGCTAGTTTAGGAGATATAGACTTCTTAATAAATATTTTTGGAAAATCCGTTATCTGTTGATTGATTCTTGAAAATCTCGACGAAATGAGACCAAATTATTATGTACGAATTTTCCGTTCTTTGGCTAGTTTAGAAGATATATCCTCATTAATAAATATTTTTGGAAAATCCGTTATCTGTTGATTGATTCTTCAATATCTCGACGAAATGAGTCCAAAGTATTATGTACGAATTTTCCGTTTTTGGCTAGTTTAGAAGATATAGCCTCCTAAATAAATATTTTTTGAAAATTCGTAAATTGTTGATTGATTCTTCAATATCTCGACGAAATGAGACCAAAGTATTATGTACGAATTTTCCGTTTTTTGGCTAGTTTAGAAGATATAGCCTCCTAAATAAATATTTTTTGAAAATTCGTTATTTGTTGATTGATTCTTGAAAATCTCGACGAAATGAGACCAAAATATTATGTACGAATTCTCCGTTATTTGGCTAGTTTAGTAGATATGGACTCCTTAAAAAATATTTTTTGAAAATAAGTTATTTGTTGATTGATTCTTGAACATCTCGGCGAAATGAGACCAAAATATTATGTACGAATTTTCCATTTTTTAGGCTAGTTTAGGAGATATAGACTTCTTAATAAATATTTTTGGAAAATCCGTTATCTGTTGATTGATTCTTCAATATCTCGACGAAATGAGACCAAAGTATTATGTACGAATTTTCCGTTTTTTGGCTAGTTTAGAAGATATATCCTCCTTAATAAATATTTTTGGAAAATCCGTTATCTGTTGATTGATTCTTCAATATCTCGACGAAATGAGACCAAAGTATTATGTACGAATTTTCCGTTTTTTGGTTAGTTTAGAAGATATATCCTCCTTAATAAATATTTTTGGAAAATCCATTATCTGTTGATTGATTCTTCAATATCTCGACGAAATGAGACCAAAGTATTATGTACGAATTTTCCGTTTTTTGGCTAGTTTAGAAGATATAGCCTCCTGAATAAATATTTTTTGAAAATTCGTTATTTGTTGATTGATTCTTGAAAATCTCGACGAAATGAGACCAAAATATTATGTACGAATTCTCCGTTTTTTGGCTAGTTTTGGAGATATAGCCTCCTAAAAAAATATTTTTTAAAAATCCATTATTTGTTGATTGATTGTCGAAAATCTCGGCGAAATGAGACTAAAATATTATGTACGAATTTTCCGTTATTTGGCTAGTTTAGTAGATATGGACTCCTTAAAAAATATTTTTTGAAAATAAGTTATTTGTTGATTGATTCTTGAACATCTCGGCGAAATGAGACCAAAATATTATGTACGAATTTTCCATTTTTAGGCTAGTTTAGGAGATATAGACTTCTTTATAAATATTTTTGGAAAATCCGTTATCTGTTGATTGATTCTTAAAAATCTCCGCGAAATCAGACCAAATTATTATGTACGAATTTTCCATTTTTTAGGCTAGTTTAGGAGATATAGACTTCTTAATAAATATTTTTGGAAAATCCGTTATCTGTTGATTGATTCTTAAAAATCTCGACGAAATGAGACCAAAATATTATGTACGAACTCTCCGTTTTTTGGCTAGTTTAGGAGATATAGCCTCCTTAAAATAAATTTTTTGTGAAAATTCCTTATTTGTTGATTGATTCTAGAATATATTGACAAATTAAGACCAAAATAATAAATGTATATTTTTTGAAAATACGTTATTTGTTGATAGATTCTTGAAAATCTCGACGAAATGAGACCAAATTATTATGTACGAATTTTCCATTTTTTAGGCTAGTTTAGGAGATATAGACTCCTTAATAAATATTTTTGGAAAATCCGTTATCTGTTGATTGATTCTTTAAAATCTCGGCGAAATGAGACCAAAGTATTATATACGAATTTTTCATTATTATGCTTGTTTAGGAGATATAGCCTCCTTAATAAATATTTTTGGAAAATCCGTTATCTGTTGATTGATTCTTCAATATCTCGACGAAATGAGACCAAAGTATTATGTACGAATTTTCCGTTTTTTGGCTAGTTTAGAAGATATATCCTCCTTAATAAATATTTTTGGAAAATCCATTATCTGTTGATTGATTCTTCAATATCTCGACGAAATGAGACCAAAGTATTATGTACGAATTTTCCGTTTTTTGGCTAGTTTAGAAGATATAGCCTCCTAAATAAATATTTTTGAAAATTCGTTATTTGTTGATTGATTCTTGAAAATCTCGACGAAATGAGACCAAAATATTATGTACGAATTCTCCGTTTTTTGGCTAGTTTTGGAGATATAGCCTCCTAAAAAAATATTTTTTGAAAATCCATTATTTGTTGATTGATTGTCGAAAATCTCGGCGAAATGAGACTAAAATATTATGTACGAATTTTCCGTTATTTGGCTAGTTTAGTAGATATGGACTCCTTAAAAAATATTTTTTGAAAATAAGTTATTTGTTGATTGATTCTTGAACATCTCGGCGAAATGAGACCAAAATATTATGTACGAATTTTCCATTTTTTAGGCTAGTTTAGGAGATATAGACTTCTTAATAAATATTTTTGGAAAATCCGTTATCTGTTGATTGATTCTTAAAAATCTCCGCGAAATGAGACCAAATTATTATGTACGAATTTTCCGTTTTTTGGCTAGTTTAAAAGATATATCCTCATTAATAAATATTTTTGGAAAATCCGTTATCTGTTGATTGATTCTTCAATATCTCGACGAAATGAGACCAAAGTATTATGTACGAATTTTCCGTTTTTTGGCTAGTTTAGAAGATATAGCCTCCTAAATCAATATTTTTTGAAAATTCGTTAATTGTTGATTGATTCTTCAATATCTCGACGAAATGAGACCAAAGTATTATGTACGAATTTTCCGTTTTTTGGCTAGTTTAGAAGATATAGCCTCCTAAATAAATATTTTTGGAAAATCCGTTATCTGTTGATTGATTCTTAAAAATCTCCGCGAAATGAGACCAAATTATTATGTACGAATTTTCCATTTTTTAGGCTAGTTTAGGAGATATAGACTTCTTAATAAATATTTTTGGAAAATCCGTTATCTGTTGATTGATTCTTGAAAATCTCGGCGAAATGAGACCAAATTATTATGTACGAATTTTCCATTTTTTAGGCTAGTTTAGGAGATATTGACTTCTTAATAAATATTTTTGGAAAATCCGTTATCTGTTGATTGATTCTTAAAAATCTCGACGAAATGAGACCAAATTATTATGTACGAATTTTCCATTTTTTAGGCTAGTTTAGGAGATATAGACTTCTTAATAAATATTTTTGGAAAATCCGTTATCTGTTGATTGATTCTTAAAAATCTCGGCGAAATGAGACCAAAGTATTATCTACGAATTTTCCATTATTATGCTTGTTTAGGAGATATAGCCTCCTTAATAAATATTTTTGGAAAATCCGTTATCTGTTGATTGATTCTTCAATATCTCGACGAAATGAGACCAAAGTATTATGTACGAATTTTCCGTTTTTTGGCTAGTTTAGAAGATATATCCTCATTAATAAATATTTTTGGAAAATCCGTTATCTGTTGATTGATTCTTCAATATCTCGACGAAATGAGACCAAAGTATTATGTACGAATTTTCCGTTTTTTGGCTAGTTTAGAAGATATAGCCTCCTAAATAAATATTTTTTGAAAATTCGTTATTTGTTGATTGATTCTTGAAAATCTCGACGAAATGAGACCAAAATATTATGTACGAACTCTCCGTTTTTTGGCTAGTTTAGGAGATATAGCCTCCTTAAAATAAATTTTTGTGAAAATTCCTTATTTGTTGATTGATTCTAGAATATATTGACAAATTAAGACCAAAATAATAAATGTATATTTTTTGAAAATCCGTTATTTGTTGATTGATTCTTGAAAATCTCGACGAAATGAGACCAAATTATTATGTACGAATTTTCCATTTTTTAGGCTAGTTTAGGAGATATAGACTCCTTAATAAATATTTTTGGAAAATCCGTTATCTGTTGATTGATTCTTTAAAATCTCGGCGAAATGAGACCAAAGTATTATATACGAATTTTTCATTATTATGCTTGTTTAGGAGATATAGCCTCCTTAATAAATATTTTTGGAAAATCCGTTATCTGTTGATTGATTCTTCAATATCTCGACGAAATGAGACCAAAGTATTATGTACGAATTTTCCGTTTTTTGGCTAGTTTAGAAGATATATCCTCCTTAATAAATATTTTTGGAAAATCCGTTATCTGTTGATTGATTCTTCAATATCTCGACGAAATGAGACCAAAGTATTATGTACGAATTTTCCGTTTTTTGGCTAGTTTAGAAGATATAGCCTCCTAAATAAATATTTTTGAAAATTCGTTATTTGTTGATTGATTCTTGAAAATCTCGACGAAATGAGACCAAAATATTATGTACGAATTCTCCGTTTTTTGGCTAGTTTTGGAGATATAGCCTCCTAAAAAAATATTTTTGAAAATCCATTATTTGTTGATTGATTGTCGAAAATCTCGGCGAAATGAGACTAAAATATTATGTACGAATTTTCCGTTATTTGGCTAGTTTAGTAGATATGGACTCCTTAAAAAATATTTTTTGAAAATAAGTTATTTGTTGATTGATTCTTGAACATCTCGGCGAAATGAGACCAAAATATTATGTACGAATTTTCCATTTTTTAGGCTAGTTTAGGAGATATAGACTTCTTAATAAATATTTTTGGAAAATCCGTTATCTGTTGATTGATTCTTAAAAATCTCCGCGAAATGAGACCAAATTATTATGTACGAATTTTCCGTTTTTTGGCTAGTTTAAAAGATATATCCTCATTAATAAATATTTTTGGAAAATCCGTTATCTGTTGATTGATTCTTCAATATCTCGACGAAATGAGACCAAAGTATTATGTACGAATTTTCCGTTTTTTGGCTAGTTTAGAAGATATAGCCTCCTAAATCAATATTTTTTGAAAATTCGTTAATTGTTGATTGATTCTTCAATATCTCGACGAAATGAGACCAAAGTATTATGTACGAATTTTCCGTTTTTGGCTAGTTTAGAAGATATAGCCTCCTAAATAAATATTTTTGGAAAATCCGTTATCTGTTGATTGATTCTTAAAAATCTCGGCGAAATGAGACCAAATTATTATGTACGAATTTTCCATTTTTTAGGCTAGTTTAGGAGATATAGACTTCTTAATAAATATTTTTGGAAAATCCGTTATCTGTTGATTGATTCTTAAAAATCTCGACGAAATGAGACCAAATTATTATATACGAATTTTCCATTTTTTAGGCTAGTTTAGGAGATATAGACTTCTTAATAAATATTTTTGGAAAATCCGTTATCTGTTGATTGATTCTTAAAAATCTCGGCGAAATGAGACCAAATTATTATGTACGAATTTTCCATTTTTTAGGCTAGTTTAGGAGATATAGACTTCTTAATAAATATTTTTGGAAAATCCGTTATCTGTTGATTGATTCTTCAATATCTCGACGAAATGAGACCAAAGTATTATGTACGAATTTTCCGTTTTTTGGCTAGTTTAGAAGATATATCCTCATTAATAAATATTTTTGGAAAATCCGTTATCTGTTGATTGATTCTTCAATATCTCGACGAAATGAGACCAAAGTATTATGTACGAATTTTCCGTTTTTTGGCTAGTTTAGAAGATATAGCCTCCTAAATAAATATTTTTTGAAAATTCGTTATTTGTTGATTGATTCTTGAAAATCTCGACGAAATGAGACCAAAATATTATGTACGAACTCTCCGTTTTTTGGCTAGTTTAGGAGATATAGCCTCCTTAAAATAAATTTTTTGTGAAAATTCCTTATTTGTTGATTGATTCTAGAATATATTGACAAATTAAGACCAAAATAATAAATGTATATTTTTGAAAATCCGTTATTTGTTGATTGATTCTTGAAAATCTCGACGAAATGAGACCAAATTATTATGTACGAATTTTCCATTTTTTAGGCTAGTTTAGGAGATATAGACTCCTTAATAAATATTTTTGGAAAATCCGTTATCTGTTGATTGATTCTTTAAAATCTCGGCGAAATGAGACCAAAGTATTATATACGAATTTTTCATTATTATGCTTGTTTAGGAGATATAGCCTCCTTAATAAATATTTTTGGAAAATCCGTTATCTGTTGATTGATTCTTCAATATCTCGACGAAATGAGACCAAAGTATTATGTACGAATTTTCCGTTTTTTGGCTAGTTTAGAAGATATATCCTCCTTAATAAATATTTTTGGAAAATCCGTTATCTGTTGATTGATTCTTCAATATCTCGACGAAATGAGACCAAAGTATTATGTACGAATTTTCCGTTTTTTGGCTAGTTTAGAAGATATAGCCTCCTAAATAAATATTTTTGAAAATTCGTTATTTGTTGATTGATTCTTGAAAATCTCGACGAAATGAGACCAAAATATTATGTACGAATTCTCCGTTTTTTGGCTAGTTTTGGAGATATAGCCTCCTAAAAAAATATTTTTTGAAAATCCATTATTTGTTGATTGATTGTCGAAAATCTCGGCGAAATGAGACTAAAATATTATGTACGAATTTTCCGTTATTTGGCTAGTTTAGTAGATATGGACTCCTTAAAAAATATTTTTTGAAAATAAGTTATTTGTTGATTGATTCTTGAACATCTCGGCGAAATGAGACCAAAATATTATGTACGAATTTTCCATTTTTTAGGCTAGTTTAGGAGATATAGACTTCTTAATAAATATTTTTGGAAAATCCGTTATCTGTTGATTGATTCTTAAAAATCTCCGCGAAATGAGACCAAATTATTATGTACGAATTTTCCGTTTTTTGGCTAGTTTAAAAGATATATCCTCATTAATAAATATTTTTGGAAAATCCGTTATCTGTTGATTGATTCTTCAATATCTCGACGAAATGAGACCAAAGTATTATGTACGAATTTTCCGTTTTTTGGCTAGTTTAGAAGATATAGCCTCCTAAATCAATATTTTTTGAAAATTCGTTAATTGTTGATTGATTCTTCAATATCTCGACGAAATGAGACCAAAGTATTATGTACGAATTTTCCGTTTTTTGGCTAGTTTAGAAGATATAGCCTCCTAAATAAATATTTTTGGAAAATCCGTTATCTGTTGATTGATTCTTAAAAATCTCGGCGAAATGAGACCAAATTATTATGTACGAATTTTCCATTTTTTAGGCTAGTTTAGGAGATATAGACTTCTTAATAAATATTTTTGGAAAATCCGTTATCTGTTGATTGATTCTTAAAAATCTCGACGAAATGAGACCAAATTATTATATACGAATTTTCCATTTTTTAGGCTAGTTTAGGAGATATAGACTTCTTAATAAATATTTTTGGAAAATCCGTTATCTGTTGATTGATTCTTAAAAATCTCGGCGAAATGAGACCAAATTATTATGTACGAATTTTCCATTTTTTAGGCTAGTTTAGGAGATATAGACTTCTTAATAAATATTTTTGGAAAATCCGTTATCTGTTGATTGATTCTTGAAAATCTCGACGAAATGAGACCAAATTATTATGTACGAATTTTCCGTTCTTTGGCTAGTTTAGAAGATATATCCTCATTAATAAATATTTTTGGAAAATCCGTTATCTGTTGATTGATTCTTCAATATCTCGACGAAATGAGTCCAAAGTATTATGTACAAATTTTCCGTTTTTTGGCTAGTTTAGAAGATATATCCTCCTTAATAAATATTTTTGGAAAATCCGTTATCTGTTGATTGATTCTTCAATATCTCGACGAAATGAGACCAAAGTATTATGTACGAATTTTCCGTTTTTGGGCTAGTTTAGAAGATATAGCCTCCTAAATAAATATTTTTGAAAATTCGTTATTTGTTGATTGATTCTTGAAAATCTCGACGAAATGAGACCAAAATATTATGTACGAATTCTCCGTTATTTGGCTAGTTTAGTAGATATGGACTCCTTAAAAATATTTTTTGAAAATAAGTTATTTGTTGATTGATTCTTGAACATCTCGGCGAAATGAGACCAAAATATTATGTACGAATTTTCCATTTTTTAGGCTAGTTTAGGAGATATAGACTTCTTAATAAATATTTTTGGAAAATCCGTTATCTGTTGATTGATTCTTCAATATCTCGACGAAATGAGACCAAAGTATTATGTACGAATTTTCCGTTTTTTGGCTAGTTTAGAAGATATATCCTCCTTAATAAATATTTTTGGAAAACCCGTTATCTGTTGATTGATTCTTCAATATCTCGACGAAATGAGACCAAAGTATTATGTACGAATTTTCCGTTTTTTGGTTAGTTTAGAAGATATATCCTCCTTAATAAATATTTTTGGAAAATCCGTTATCTGTTGATTGATTCTTCAATATCTCGACGAAATGAGACCAAAGTATTATGTACGAATTTTCCGTTTTTTGGCTAGTTTAGAAGATATAGCCTCCTGAATAAATATTTTTGAAAATTCGTTATTTGTTGATTGATTCTTGAAAATCTCGACGAAATGAGACCAAAATATTATGTACGAATTCTCCGTTTTTTGGCTAGTTTTGGAGATATAGCCTCCTAAAAAAATATTTTTTAAAAATCCATTATTTGTTGATTGATTGTCGAAAATCTCGGCGAAATGAGACTAAAATATTATGTACGAATTTTCCGTTATTTGGCTAGTTTAGTAGATATGGACTCCTTAAAAAATATTTTTTGAAAATAAGTTATTTGTTGATTGATTCTTGAACATCTCGGCGAAATGAGACCAAAATATTATGTACGAATTTTCCATTTTTTAGGCTAGTTTAGGAGATATAGACTTCTTTATAAATATTTTTGGAAAATCCGTTATCTGTTGATTGATTCTTAAAAATCTCCGCGAAATCAGACCAAATTATTATGTACGAATTTTCCATTTTTTAGGCTAGTTTAGGAGATATAGACTTCTTAATAAATATTTTTAGAAAATCCGTTATCTGTTGATTGATTCTTAAAAATCTCGGCGAAATGAGACCAAATTATTATGTACGAATTTTCCATTTTTTAGGCTAGTTTAGGAGATATAGACTTCTTAATAAATATTTTTGGAAAATCCGTTATCTGTTGATTGATTCTTAAAAATCTCGACGAAATGAGACCAAAATATTATGTACGAACTCTCCGTTTTTTGGCTAGTTTAGGAGATATAGCCTCCTTAAAATAAATTTTTGTGAAAATTCCTTATTTGTTGATTGATTCTAGAATATATTGACAAATTAAGACCAAAATAATAAATGTATATTTTTTGAAAATACGTTATTTGTTGATTGATTCTTGAAAATCTCGACGAAATGAGACCAAATTATTATGTACGAATTTTCCATTTTTTAGGCTAGTTTAGGAGATATAGACTCCTTAATAAATATTTTTGGAAAATCCGTTATCTGTTGATTGATTCTTTAAAATCTCGGCGAAATGAGACCAAAGTATTATATACGAATTTTTCATTATTATGCTTGTTTAGGAGATATAGCCTCCTTAATAAATATTTTTGGAAAATCCGTTATCTGTTGATTGATTCTTCAATATCTCGACGAAATGAGACCAAAGTATTATGTACGAATTTTCCGTTTTTTGGCTAGTTTAGAAGATATATCCTCCTTAATAAATATTTTTGGAAAATCCGTTATCTGTTGATTGATTCTTCAATATCTCGACGAAATGAGACCAAAGTATTATGTACGAATTTTCCGTTTTTTGGCTAGTTTAGAAGATATAGCCTCCTAAATAAATATTTTTTGAAAATTCGTTATTTGTTGATTGATTCTTGAAAATCTCGACGAAATGAGACCAAAATATTATGTACGAATTCTCCGTTTTTTGGCTAGTTTTGGAGATATAGCCTCCTAAAAAAATATTTTTGAAAATCCATTATTTGTTGATTGATTGTCGAAAATCTCGGCGAAATGAGACTAAAATATTATGTACGAATTTTCCGTTATTTGGCTAGTTTAGTAGATATGGACTCCTTAAAAAATATTTTTTGAAAACAAGTTATTTGTTGATTGATTCTTGAACATCTCGACGAAATGAGACCAAAATATTATGTACGAATTTTCCATTTTTTAGGCTAGTTTAGGAGATATAGACTTCTTAATAAATATTTTTGGAAAATCCGTTATCTGTTGATTGATTCTTAAAAATCTCCGCGAAATGAGACCAAATTATTATGTACGAATTTTCCGTTTTTTGGCTAGTTTAAAAGATATATCCTCATTAATAAATATTTTTGGAAAATCCGTTATCTGTTGATTGATTCTTCAATATCTCGACGAAATGAGACCAAAGTATTATGTACGAATTTTCCGTTTTTTGGCTAGTTTAGAAGATATAGCCTCCTAAATCAATATTTTTGGAAAATCCGTTATCTGTTGATTGATTCTTAAAAATCTCCGCGAAATGAGACCAAATTATTATGTACGAATTTTCCATTTTTTAGGCTAGTTTAGGAGATATAGACTTCTTAATAAATATTTTTGGAAAATCCGTTATCTGTTGATTGATTCTTAAAAATCTCGGCGAAATGAGACCAAATTATTATGTACGAATTTTCCATTTTTTAGGCTAGTTTAGGAGATATAGACTTCTTAATAAATATTTTTGGAAAATCCGTTATCTGTTGATTGATTCTAAAAAATCTCGACGAAATGAGACCAAATTATTATGTACGAATTTTCCATTTTTTAGGCTAGTTTAGGAGATATAGACTTCTTAATAAATATTTTTGGAAAATCCGTTATCTGTTGATTGATTCTTAAAAATCTCGGCGAAATGAGACCAAAGTATTATCTACGAATTTTCCATTATTATGCTTGTTTAGGAGATATAGCCTCCTTAATAAATATTTTTGGAAAATCCGTTATCTGTTGATTGATTCTTCAATATCTCGACGAAATGAGACCAAAGTATTATGTACGAATTTTCCGTTTTTTGGCTAGTTTAGAAGATATATCCTCATTAATAAATATTTTTGGAAAATCCGTTATCTGTTGATTGATTCTTCAATATCTCGACGAAATGAGACCAAAGTATTATGTACGAATTTTCCGTTTTTTGGCTAGTTTAGAAGATATAGCCTCCTAAATAAATATTTTTGAAAATTCGTTATTTGTTGATTGATTCTTGAAAATCTCGACGAAATGAGACCAAAATATTATGTACGAACTCTCCGTTTTTTGGCTAGTTTAGGAGATATAGCCTCCTTAAAATAAATTTTTGTGAAAATTCCTTATTTGTTGATTGATTCTAGAATATATTGACAAATTAAGACCAAAATAATAAATGTATATTTTTTGAAAATCCGTTATTTGTTGATTGATTCTTGAAAATCTCGACGAAATGAGACCAAATTATTATGTACGAATTTTCCATTTTTTAGGCTAGTTTAGGAGATATAGACTCCTTAATAAATATTTTTGGAAAATCCGTTATCTGTTGATTGATTCTTTAAAATCTCGGCGAAATGAGACCAAAGTATTATGTACGAATTTTTCATTATTATGCTTGTTTAGGAGATATAACCTCCTTAATAAATATTTTTGGAAAATCCGTTATCTGTTGATTGATTCTTCAATATCTCGACGAAATGAGACCAAAGTATTATGTACGAATTTTCCGTTTTTTGGCTAGTTTAGAAGATATATCCTCCTTAATAAATATTTTTGGAAAATCCGTTATCTGTTGATTGATTCTTCAATATCTCGACGAAATGAGACCAAAGTATTATGTACGAATTTTCCGTTTTTGGCTAGTTTAGAAGATATAGCCTCCTAAATAAATATTTTTTGAAAATTCGTTATTTGTTGATTGATTCTTGAAAATCTCGACGAAATGAGACCAAAATATTATGTACGAATTCTCCGTTTTTTGGCTAGTTTTGGAGATATAGCCTCCTAAAAAAATATTTTTTGAAAATCCATTATTTGTTGATTGATTGTCGAAAATCTCGGCGAAATGAGACTAAAATATTATGTACGAATTTTCCGTTATTTGGCTAGTTTAGTAGATATGGACTCCTTAAAAAATATTTTTTGAAAATAACTTATTTGTTGATTGATTCTTGAACATCTCGGCGAAATGAGACCAAAATATTATGTACGAATTTTCCATTTTTTAGGCTAGTTTGGGAGATATAGACTTCTTAATAAATATTTTTGGAAAATCCGTTATCTGTTGATTGATTCTTAAAAATCTCCGCGAAATGAGACCAAATTATTATGTACGAATTTTCCGTTTTTTGGCTAGTTTAAAAGATATATCCTCATTAATAAATATTTTTGGAAAATCCGTTATCTGTTGATTGATTCTTCAATATCTCGACGAAATGAGACCAAAGTATTATGTACGAATTTTCCGTTTTTTGGCTAGTTTAGAAGATATAGCCTCCTAAATCAATATTTTTTGAAAATTCGTTCATTGTTGATTGATTCTTCAATATCTCGACGAAATGAGACCAAAGTATTATGTACGAATTTTCCGTTTATTGGCTAGTTTAGAAGATATAGCCTCCTAAATAAATATTTTTGGAAAATCCGTTATCTGTTGATTGATTCTTAAAAATCTCGGCGAAATGAGACCAAATTATTATGTACGAATTTTCCATTTTTTAGGCTAGTTTAGGAGATATAGACTTCTTAATAAATATTTTTGGAAAATCCGTTATCTGTTCATTGATTCTTAAAAATCTCGACGAAATGAGACCAAATTATTATATACGAATTTTCCATTTTTTAGGCTAGTTTAGGAGATATAGACTTCTTAATAAATATTTTTGGAAAATCCGTTATCTGTTGATTGATTCTTGAATATCTCGACGAAATGAGACCAAATTATTATATACGAATTTTCCGTTCTTTGGCTAGTTTAGAAGATATATCCTCATTAATAAATATTTTTGGAAAATCCGTTATCTGTTGATTGATTCTTCAATAACTCGACGAAATGAGTCCAAAGTATTATGTACGAATTTTCCGTTTTTTGGCTAGTTTAGAAGATATAGCCTCCTAAATAAATATTTTTTGAAAATTCGTAAATTGTTGATTGATTCTTCAATATCTCGACGAAATGAGACCAAAGTATTATGTACGAATTTTCCGTTTTTTGGCTAGTTTAGAAGATATAGCCTCCTAAATAAATATTTTTTGAAAATTCGTTATTTGTTGATTGATTCTTGAAAATCTCGACGAAATGAGACCAAAATATTATGTACGAACTCTCCGTTTTTTGGCTAGTTTAGGAGATATAGCCTCCTTAAAATAAATTTTTTGTGAAAATTCCTTATTTGTTGATTGATTCTAGAATATATTGACAAATTAAGACCAAAATAATAAATGTATATTTTTTGAAAATACGTTATTTGTTGATTGATTCTTGAAAATCTCGACGAAATGAGACCAAATTATTATGTACGAATTTTCCATTTTTTAGGCTAGTTTAGGAGATATAGACTCCTTAATAAATATTTTTGGAAAATCCGTTATCTGTTGATTGATTCTTGAAAATCTCGACGAAATGAGACCAAATTATTATGTACGAATTTTCCGTTCTTTGGCTAGTTTAGAAGATATAGCCTCCTAAATAAATATTTTTTGAAAATTCGTTATTTGTTGATTGATTCTTGAAAATCTCGACGAAATGAGACCAAAATATTATGTACGAATTCTCCGTTATTTGGCTAGTTTAGTAGATATGGACTCCTTAAAAAATATTTTTTGAAAATAAGTTATTTGTTGATTGATTCTTGAACATCTCGGCGAAATGAGACCAAAATATTATGTACGAATTTTCCATTTTTTAGGCTAGTTTAGGAGATATAGACTTCTTAATAAATATTTTTGGAAAATCCGTTATCTGTTGATTGATTCTTCAATATCTCGACGAAATGAGACCAAAGTATTATGTACGAATTTTCCGTTTTTTGGCTAGTTTAGAAGATATATCCTCCTTAATAAATATTTTTGGAAAATCCGTTATCTGTTGATTGATTCCTCAATATCTCGACGAAATGAGACCAAAGTATTATGTACGAATTTTCCGTTTTTTGGCTAGTTTAGAAGATATAGCCTCCTGAATAAATATTTTTTGAAAATTCGTTATTTGTTGATTGATTCTTGAAAATCTCGACGAAATGAGACCAAAATATTATGTACGAATTCTCCGTTTTTTGGCTAGTTTTGGAGATATAGCCTCCTAAAAAAATATTTTTAAAAATCCATTATTTGTTGATTGATTGTCGAAAATCTCGGCGAAATGAGACTAAAATATTATGTACGAATTTTCCGTTATTTGGCTAGTTTAGTAGATATGGACTCCTTAAAAAATATTTTTTGAAAATAAGTTATTTGTTGATTGATTCTTGAACATCTCGGCGAAATGAGACCAAAATATTATGTACGAATTTTCCATTTTTTAGGCTAGTTTAGGAGATATAGACTTCTTTATAAATATTTTTGGAAAATCCGTTATCTGTTGATTGATTCTTAAAAATCTCCGCGAAATCAGACCAAATTATTATGTACGAATTTTCCATTTTTAGGCTAGTTTAGGAGATATAGACTTCTTAATAAATATTTTTAGAAAATCCGTTATCTGTTGATTGATTCTTAAAAATCTCGGCGAAATGAGACCAAATTATTATGTACGAATTTTCCATTTTTTAGGCTAGTTTAGGAGATATAGACTTCTTAATAAATATTTTTGGAAAATCCGTTATCTGTTGATTGATTCTTAAAAATCTCGACGAAATGAGACCAAAATATTATGTACGAACTCTCCGTTTTTTGGCTAGTTTAGGAGATATAGCCTCCTTAAAATAAATTTTTTGTGAAAATTCCTTATTTGTTGATTGATTCTAGAATATATTGACAAATTAAGACCAAAATAATAAATGTATATTTTTTGAAAATACGTTATTTGTTGATTGATTCTTGAAAATCTCGACGAAATGAGACCAAATTATTATGTACGAATTTTCCATTTTTTAGGCTAGTTTAGGAGATATAGACTCCTTAATAAATATTTTTGGAAAATCCGTTATCTGTTGATTGATTCTTTAAAATCTCGGCGAAATGAGACCAAAGTATTATATACGAATTTTTCATTATTATGCTTGTTTAGGAGATATAGCCTCCTTAATAAATATTTTTGGAAAATCCGTTATCTGTTGATTGATTCTTCAATATCTCGACGAAATGAGACCAAAGTATTATGTACGAATTTTCCGTTTTTTGGCTAGTTTAGAAGATATATCCTCCTTAATAAATATTTTTGGAAAATCCGTTATCTGTTGATTGATTCTTCAATATCTCGACGAAATGAGACCAAAGTATTATGTACGAATTTTCCGTTTTTTGGCTAGTTTAGAAGATATAGCCTCCTAAATAAATATTTTTTGAAAATTCGTTATTTGTTGATTGATTCTTGAAAATCTCGACGAAATGAGACCAAAATATTATGTACGAATTCTCCGTTTTTTGGCTAGTTTTGGAGATATAGCCTCCTAAAAAAATATTTTTTGAAAATCCATTATTTGTTGATTGATTGTCGAAAATCTCGGCGAAATGAGACTAAAATATTATGTACGAATTTTCCGTTATTTGGCTAGTTTAGTAGATATGGACTCCTTAAAAAATATTTTTTGAAAATAAGTTATTTGTTGATTGATTCTTGAACATCTCGGCGAAATGAGACCAAAATATTATGTACGAATTTTCCATTTTTTAGGCTAGTTTAGGAGATATAGACTTCTTAATAAATATTTTTGGAAAATCCGTTATCTGTTGATTGATTCTTAAAAATCTCCGCGAAATGAGACCAAATTATTATGTACGAATTTTCCGTTTTTTGGCTAGTTTAAAAGATATATCCTCATTAATAAATATTTTTGGAAAATCCGTTATCTGTTGATTGATTCTTCAATATCTCGACGAAATGAGACCAAAGTATTATGTACGAATTTTCCGTTTTTTGGTTAGTTTAGAAGATATATCCTCCTTAATAAATATTTTTGGAAAATCCGTTATCTGTTGATTGATTCTTCAATATCTCGACGAAATGAGACCAAAGTAATATGTACGAATTTTCCGTTTTTTGGCTAGTTTAGAAGATATAGCCTCCTGAATAAATATTTTTTGAAAATTCGTTATTTGTTGATTGATTCTTGAAAATCTCGACGAAATGAGACCAAATTATTATGTACGAATTTTCCATTTTTTAGGCTAGTTTAGGAGATATAGACTCCTTAATAAATATTTTTGGAAAATCCGTTATCTGTTGATTGATTCTTGAAAATCTCGACGAAATGAGACCAAATTATTATGTACGAATTTTCCGTTCTTTGGCTAGTTTAGAAGATATATCCTCATTAATAAATATTTTTGGAAAATCCGTTATCTGTTGATTGATTCTTAAAAATCTCCGCGAAATCAGACCAAATTATTATGTACGAATTTTCCATTTTTTAGGCTAGTTTAGGAGATATAGACTTCTTAATAAATATTTTTAGAAAATCCGTTATCTGTTGATTGATTCTTAAAAATCTCGGCGAAATGAGACCAAATTATTATGTACGAATTTTCCATTTTTTAGGCTAGTTTAGGAGATATAGACTTCTTAATAAATATTTTTGGAAAATCCGTTATCTGTTGATTGATTCTTCAATATCTCGACGAAATGAGACCAAAGTAATATGTACGAATTTTCCGTTTTTTGGCTAGTTTAGAAGATATAGCCTCCTGAATAAATATTTTTTGAAAATTCGTTATTTGTTGATTGATTCTTGAAAATCTCGACGAAATGAGACCAAATTATTATGTACGAATTTTCCATTTTTTAGGCTAGTTTAGGAGATATAGACTCCTTAATAAATATTTTTGGAAAATCCGTTATCTGTTGATTGATTCTTGAAAATCTCGACGAAATGAGACCAAATTATTATGTACGAATTTTCCGTTCTTTGGCTAGTTTAGAAGATATATCCTCATTAATAAATATTTTTGGAAAATCCGTTATCTGTTGATTGATTCTTAAAAATCTCCGCGAAATCAGACCAAATTATTATGTACGAATTTTCCATTTTTTAGGCTAGTTTAGGAGATATAGACTTCTTAATAAATATTTTTAGAAAATCCGTTATCTGTTGATTGATTCTTAAAAATCTCGGCGAAATGAGACCAAATTATTATGTACGAATTTTCCATTTTTTAGGCTAGTTTAGGAGATATAGACTTCTTAATAAATATTTTTGGAAAATCCGTTATCTGTTGATTGATTCTTAAAAATCTCGACGAAATGAGACCAAAATATTATGTACGAACTCTCCGTTTTTTGGCTAGTTTAGGAGATATAGCCTCCTTAAAATAAATTTTTTGTGAAAATTCCTTATTTGTTGATTGATTCTAGAATATATTGACAAATTAAGACCAAAATAATAAATGTATATTTTTTGAAAATACGTTATTTGTTGATTGATTCTTGAAAATCTCGACGAAATGAGACCAAATTATTATGTACGAATTTTCCATTTTTTAGGCTAGTTTAGGAGATATAGACTCCTTAATAAATATTTTTGGAAAATCCGTTATCTGTTGATTGATTCTTTAAAATCTCGGCGAAATGAGACCAAAGTATTATCTACGAATTTTCCATTATTATGCTTGTTTAGGAGATATAGCCTCCTTAATAAATATTTTTGGAAAATCCGTTATCTGTTGATTGATTCTTCAATATCTCGACGAAATGAGACCAAAGTATTATGTACGAATTTTCCGTTTTTTGGCTAGTTTAGAAGATATATCCTCATTAATAAATATTTTTGGAAAATCCGTTATCTGTTGATTGATTCTTCAATATCTCGACGAAATGAGACCAAAGTATTATGTACGAATTTTCCGTTTTTTGGCTAGTTTAGAAGATATAGCCTCCTAAATAAATATTTTTGAAAATAAGTTATTTGTTGATTGATTCTTGAACATCTCGGCGAAATGAGACCAAAATATTATGTACGAATTTTCCATTTTTTAGGCTAGTTTAGGAGATATAGACTTCTTAATAAATATTTTTGGAAAATCCGTTATCTGTTGATTGATTCTTGAAAATCTCGACGAAATGAGACCAAATTATTATGTACGAATTTTCCGTTCTTTGGCTAGTTTAGAAGATATATCCTCATTAATAAATATTTTTGGAAAATCCGTTATCTGTTGATTGATTCTTAAAAATCTCCGCGAAATCAGACCAAATTATTATGTACGAATTTTCCATTTTTTAGGCTAGTTTAGGAGATATAGACTTCTTAATAAATATTTTTAGAAAATCCGTTATCTGTTGATTGATTCTTAAAAATCTCGGCGAAATGAGACCAAATTATTATGTACGAATTTTCCATTTTTTAGGCTAGTTTAGGAGATATAGACTTCTTAATAAATATTTTTGGAAAATCCGTTATCTGTTGATTGATTCTTCAATATCTCGACGAAATGAGACCAAAGTAATATGTACGAATTTTCCGTTTTTTGGCTAGTTTAGAAGATATAGCCTCCTGAATAAATATTTTTTGAAAATTCGTTATTTGTTGATTGATTCTTGAAAATCTCGACGAAATGAGACCAAATTATTATGTACGAATTTTCCATTTTTTAGGCTAGTTTAGGAGATATAGACTCCTTAATAAATATTTTTGGAAAATCCGTTATCTGTTGATTGATTCTTGAAAATCTCGACGAAATGAGACCAAATTATTATGTACGAATTTTCCGTTCTTTGGCTAGTTTAGAAGATATATCCTCATTAATAAATATTTTTGGAAAATCCGTTATCTGTTGATTGATTCTTAAAAATCTCCGCGAAATCAGACCAAATTATTATGTACGAATTTTCCATTTTTTAGGCTAGTTTAGGAGATATAGACTTCTTAATAAATATTTTTAGAAAATCCGTTATCTGTTGATTGATTCTTAAAAATCTCGGCGAAATGAGACCAAATTATTATGTACGAATTTTCCATTTTTTAGGCTAGTTTAGGAGATATAGACTTCTTAATAAATATTTTTGGAAAATCCGTTATCTGTTGATTGATTCTTAAAAATCTCGACGAAATGAGACCAAAATATTATGTACGAACTCTCCGTTTTTTGGCTAGTTTAGGAGATATAGCCTCCTTAAAATAAATTTTTTGTGAAAATTCCTTATTTGTTGATTGATTCTAGAATATATTGACAAATTAAGACCAAAATAATAAATGTATATTTTTTGAAAATACGTTATTTGTTGATTGATTCTTGAAAATCTCGACGAAATGAGACCAAATTATTATGTACGAATTTTCCATTTTTTAGGCTAGTTTAGGAGATATAGACTCCTTAATAAATATTTTTGGAAAATCCGTTATCTGTTGATTGATTCTTTAAAATCTCGGCGAAATGAGACCAAAGTATTATCTACGAATTTTCCATTATTATGCTTGTTTAGGAGATATAGCCTCCTTAATAAATATTTTTGGAAAATCCGTTATCTGTTGATTGATTCTTCAATATCTCGACGAAATGAGACCAAAGTATTATGTACGAATTTTCCGTTTTTTGGCTAGTTTAGAAGATATATCCTCATTAATAAATATTTTTGGAAAATCCGTTATCTGTTGATTGATTCTTCAATATCTCGACGAAATGAGACCAAAGTATTATGTACGAATTTTCCGTTTTTTGGCTAGTTTAGAAGATATAGCCTCCTAAATAAATATTTTTTGAAAATAAGTTATTTGTTGATTGATTCTTGAACATCTCGGCGAAATGAGACCAAAATATTATGTACGAATTTTCCATTTTTTAGGCTAGTTTAGGAGATATAGACTTCTTAATAAATATTTTTGGAAAATCCGTTATCTGTTGATTGATTCTTAAAAATCTCCGCGAAATGAGACCAAATTATTATGTACGAATTTTCCGTTTTTTGGCTAGTTTAAAAGATACGAGGGTCGTTTGATAAGTCCGTGACTTTTTGAATAAAATATATTTTTTTCGTCAAAGAAGCGTTTTATTTCTCAACATAATCTCCTTTTAGCTCTATACATTTAGTCCAGCGTTTTTCCAATTTTTTTATTCCTTCCAAATAATAGGTTTTCTCAAGGCCCTCAAAATAGTCGTTTGTTTCTGTGATGACCTCTTCATTTGACCCGAATCTCTTACCGCCGAGCCATTTCTTCATGTTTGGAAACAAAAAATAGTCACAGGGGGCTAAATCTGGAGAATATGCTGGATGGGGTAGCAGTTCGTAGCCCAATTTATGAAATTTTGCCATGCTGACTACACACGTGTGCACCCGTGCATTGTCCTGATGGAACAGCACTTTTTTTTTCGCCAAATGCGGTCGTTTCTGCTTCAAATCAATATCGAATCTGTCCAAAAGCTCTGAATAATATTCGCCGGTGATCGTTTTACCCTTTTCAAGGTAATCGATGTGAATGATACCTTGTGCATCCCAAAAAACTGTGGCCATGACCTTGTTGGCCGACAGACCCACCTTGGCCTTCTTTGGTGCACGTTCACCCGGAGAAACCCACTGTCTTGATTGTTCTTTGGTCTCTGGTGTGGTGTGGTGGATCCATGTTTCGTCTACGGTAACGAAACGGCGCAAAAATTCGTTTGGATTGCGGTTGAACATCGCCAAACACTCCTTTGAAATGGTCACACGGTTGCGCTTATGGTCGTGTGTGAGCAATCGCGGCACCCATCGCGCGGAAAGCTTTTTCATGTCCAAATATTCATGTAAAATGTGATGTACCCGTTCAGTTGAGATGCCTACAGCCTCAGCTACCTCACGCACTTTCATTCTCCGATCATCCAATATCATTCCATGGATTTTGTCGACGATTTCTGGCATGACGACCTCTTTTGGGCGACCTGAACGTTCGGCATCACTTGTACTGGTACGACCACAACGGAACTCAGTAAACCATTTCTTAACCATTGAAATTGATGGTGCAGAGTCCCCATAATATTTATCAAGTCTTTCCTTGGTTTCGGTGATGGATTTTTTACGCAAAAAATAATGCTTAATTAGCACACGAAATTCACTTTTTTCCATTTTCGTTAAAATTCACGAGATCGTCTGCTTTCAATGCCTATAAAACGCAAACTAAGAAACGCAGCTTTCTCAAAATTTTACAGTCAGCTGTTAATCGATAACTGCTGACAGGAGCAGTGTTGTATTTAGAGCAGGTGCGCGGCAAATACAAAAAGTCACGGACTTATCAAACGACCCTCGTAGCCTTCTTAATAAATATTTTTGGTAAATCCGTTCTTTTGATTTATTCTTCAATATCTCGACGAAATGAGACCAAAGTATTATGTACGAATTTTCCGTTTTTTGGCTAGTTTAGAAGATATAGCCTCCTAAATCAATATTTTTTGAAAATTCGTTAATTGTTGATTGATTCTTCAATATCTCGACGAAATGAGACCAAAGTATTATGTACGAATTTTCCGTTTTTTGGCTAGTTTAGAAGATATAGCCTCCTAAATAAATATTTTTGGAAAATCCGTTATCTGTTGATTGATTCTTAAAAATCTCCGCGAAATGAGACCAAATTATTATGTACGAATTTTCCATTTTTTAGGCTAGTTTAGGAGATATAGACTTCTTAATAAATATTTTTGGAAAATCCGTTATCTGTTGATTGATTCTTAAAAATCTCGGCGAAATGAGACCAAATTATTATGTACGAATTTTCCATTTTTTAGGCTAGTTTAGGAGATATAGACTTCTTAATAAATATTTTTGGAAAATCCGTTATCTGTTGATTGATTCTTGAAAATCTCGACGAAATGAGACCAAATTATTATGTACGAATTTTCCATTTTTTAGGCTAGTTTAGGAGATATAGACTCCTTAATAAATATTTTTGGAAAATCCGTTATCTGTTGATTGATTCTTTAAAATCTCGGCGAAATGAGACCAAAGTATTATCTACGAATTTTCCATTATTATGCTTGTTTAGGAGATATAGCCTCCTTAATAAATATTTTTGGAAAATCCGTTATCTGTTGATTGATTCTTCAATATCTCGACGAAATGAGACCAAAGTATTATGTACGAATTTTCCGTTTTTTGGCTAGTTTAGAAGATATATCCTCATTAATAAATATTTTTGGAAAATCCGTTATCTGTTGATTGATTCTTCAATATCTCGACGAAATGAGACCAAAGTATTATGTACGAATTTTCCGTTTTTTGGCTAGTTTAGAAGATATAGCCTCCTAAATAAATATTTTTTGAAAATAAGTTATTTGTTGATTGATTCTTGAACATCTCGGCGAAATGAGACCAAAATATTATGTACGAATTTTCCATTTTTTAGGCTAGTTTAGGAGATATAGACTTCTTAATAAATATTTTTGGAAAATCCGTTATCTGTTGATTGATTCTTAAAAATCTCGGCGAAATGAGACCAAATTATTATGTACGAATTTTCCATTTTTTAGGCTAGTTTAGGAGATATAGACTTCTTAATAAATATTTTTGGAAAATCCGTTATCTGTTGATTGATTCTTGAAAATCTCGACGAAATGAGACCAAATTATTATGTACGAATTTTCCATTTTTTAGGCTAGTTTAGGAGATATAGACTCCTTAATAAATATTTTTGGAAAATCCGTTATCTGTTGATTGATTCTTTAAAATCTCGGCGAAATGAGACCAAAGTATTATCTACGAATTTTCCATTATTATGCTTGTTTAGGAGATATAGCCTCCTTAATAAATATTTTTGGAAAATCCGTTATCTGTTGATTGATTCTTCAATATCTCGACGAAATGAGACCAAAGTATTATGTACGAATTTTCCGTTTTTTGGCTAGTTTAGAAGATATATCCTCATTAATAAATATTTTTGGAAAATCCGTTATCTGTTGATTGATTCTTCAATATCTCGACGAAATGAGACCAAAGTATTATGTACGAATTTTCCGTTTTTTGGCTAGTTTAGAAGATATAGCCTCCTAAATAAATATTTTTTGAAAATAAGTTATTTGTTGATTGATTCTTGAACATCTCGGCGAAATGAGACCAAAATATTATGTACGAATTTTCCATTTTTTAGGCTAGTTTAGGAGATATAGACTTCTTAATAAATATTTTTGGAAAATCCGTTATCTGTTGATTGATTCTTAAAAATCTCCGCGAAATGAGACCAAATTATTATGTACGAATTTTCCGTTTTTTGGCTAGTTTAAAAGATACGAGGGTCGTTTGATAAGTCCGTGACTTTTTGAATAAAATATATTTTTTTCGTCAAAGAAGCGTTTTATTTCTCAACATAATCTCCTTTTAGCTCTATACATTTAGTCCAGCGTTTTTCCAATTTTTTTTATTCCTTCCAAATAATAGGTTTTCTCAAGGCCCTCAAAATAGTCGTTTGTTTCTGTGATGACCTCTTCATTTGACCCGAATCTCTTACCGCCGAGCCATTTCTTCATGTTTGGAAACAAAAAATAGTCACAGGGGGCTAAATCTGGAGAATATGCTGGATGGGGTAGCAGTTCGTAGCCCAATTTATGAAATTTTGCCATGCTGACTACACACGTGTGCACCCGTGCATTGTCCTGATGGAACAGCACTTTTTTTTTCGCCAAATGCGGTCGTTTCTGCTTCAAATCAATATCGAATCTGTCCAAAAGCTCTGAATAATATTCGCCGGTGATCGTTTTACCCTTTTCAAGGTAATCGATGTGAATGATACCTTGTGCATCCCAAAAAACTGTGGCCATGACCTTGTTGGCCGACAGACCCACCTTGGCCTTCTTTGGTGCACGTTCACCCGGAGAAACCCACTGTCTTGATTGTTCTTTGGTCTCTGGTGTGGTGTGGTGGATCCATGTTTCGTCTACGGTAACGAAACGGCGCAAAAATTCGTTTGGATTGCGGTTGAACATCGCCAAACACTCCTTTGAAATGGTCACACGGTTGCGCTTATGGTCGTGTGTGAGCAATCGCGGCACCCATCGCGCGGAAAGCTTTTTCATGTCCAAATATTCATGTAAAATGTGATGTACCCGTTCAGTTGAGATGCCTACAGCCTCAGCTACCTCACGCACTTTCATTCTCCGATCATCCAATATCATTCCATGGATTTTGTCGACGATTTCTGGCATGACGACCTCTTTTGGGCGACCTGAACGTTCGGCATCACTTGTACTGGTACGACCACAACGGAACTCAGTAAACCATTTCTTAACCATTGAAATTGATGGTGCAGAGTCCCCATAATATTTATCAAGTCTTTCCTTGGTTTCGGTGATGGATTTTTTACGCAAAAAATAATGCTTAATTAGCACACGAAATTCACTTTTTTCCATTTTCGTTAAAATTCACGAGATCGTCTGCTTTCAATGCCTATAAAACGCAAACTAAGAAACGCAGCTTTCTCAAAATTTTACAGTCAGCTGTTAATCGATAACTGCTGACAGGAGCAGTGTTGTATTTAGAGCAGGTGCGCGGCAAATACAAAAAGTCACGGACTTATCAAACGACCCTCGTATATCCTCATTAATAAATATTTTTGGAAAATCCGTTATCTGTTGATTGATTCTTCAATATCTCGACGAAATGAGACCAAAGTATTATGTACGAATTTTCCGTTTTTTGGCTAGTTTAGAAGATATAGCCTCCTAAATCAATATTTTTTGAAAATTCGTTAATTGTTGATTGATTCTTCAATATCTCGACGAAATGAGACCAAAGTATTATGTACGAATTTTCCGTTTTTTGGCTAGTTTAGAAGATATAGCCTCCTAAATAAATATTTTTGGAAAATCCGTTATCTGTTGATTGATTCTTAAAAATCTCCGCGAAATGAGACCAAATTATTATGTACGAATTTTCCATTTTTTAGGCTAGTTTAGGAGATATAGACTTCTTAATAAATATTTTTGGAAAATCCGTTATCTGTTGATTGATTCTTAAAAATCTCGGCGAAATGAGACCAAATTATTATGTACGAATTTTCCATTTTTTAGGCTAGTTTAGGAGATATAGACTTCTTAATAAATATTTTTGGAAAATCCGTTATCTGTTGATTGATTCTTAAAAATCTCGACGAAATGAGACCAAATTATTATGTACGAATTTTCCATTTTTTAGGCTAGTTTAGGAGATATAGACTTCTTAATAAATATTTTTGGAAAATCCGTTATCTGTTGATTGATTCTTAAAAATCTCGGCGAAATGAGACCAAAGTATTATCTACGAATTTTCCATTATTATGCTTGTTTAGGAGATATAGCCTCCTTAATAAATATTTTTGGAAAATCCGTTATCTGTTGATTGATTCTTCAATATCTCGACGAAATGAGACCAAAGTATTATGTACGAATTTTCCGTTTTTTGGCTAGTTTAGAAGATATATCCTCATTAATAAATATTTTTGGAAAATCCGTTATCTGTTGATTGATTCTTAAAAATCTCCGCGAAATGAGACCAAATTATTATGTACGAATTTTCCGTTTTTTGGCTAGTTTAAAAGATATATCCTCATTAATAAATATTTTTGGAAAATCCGTTATCTGTTGATTGATTCTTCAATATCTCGACGAAATGAGACCAAAGTATTATGTACGAATTTTCCGTTTTTTGGCTAGTTTAGAAGATATAGCCTCCTAAATCAATATTTTTTGAAAATTCGTTAATTGTTGATTGATTCTTCAATATCTCGACGAAATGAGACCAAAGTATTATGTACGAATTTTCCGTTTTTTGGCTAGTTTAGAAGATATAGCCTCCTAAATAAATATTTTTGGAAAATCCGTTATCTGTTGATTGATTCTTAAAAATCTCCGCGAAATGAGACCAAATTATTATGTACGAATTTTCCATTTTTTAGGCTAGTTTAGGAGATATAGACTTCTTAATAAATTTTTTTGGAAAATCCGTTATCTGTTGATTGATTCTTAAAAATCTCGGCGAAATGAGACCAAATTATTATGTACGAATTTTCCATTTTTTAGGCTAGTTTAGGAGATATAGACTTCTTAATAAATATTTTTGGAAAATCCGTTATCTGTTGATTGATTCTTAAAAATCTCGACGAAATGAGACCAAATTATTATGTACGAATTTTCCATTTTTTAGGCTAGTTTAGGAGATATAGACTTCTTAATAAATATTTTTGGAAAATCCGTTATCTGTTGATTGATTCTTAAAAATCTCGGCGAAATGAGACCAAAGTATTATCTACGAATTTTCCATTATTATGCTTGTTTAGGAGATATAGCCTCCTTAATAAATATTTTTGGAAAATCCGTTATCTGTTGATTGATTCTTCAATATCTCGACGAAATGAGACCAAAGTATTATGTACGAATTTTCCGTTTTTTGGCTAGTTTAGAAGATATATCCTCCTTAATAAATATTTTTGGAAAATCCGTTATCTGTTGATTGATTCTTCAATATCTCGACGAAATGAGACCAAAGTATTATGTACGAATTTTCCGTTTTTTGGCTAGTTTAGGAGATATAGCCTCCTTAAAATAAATTTTTTGTGAAAATTCCTTATTTGTTGATTGATTCTAGAATATATTGACAAATTAAGACCAAAATAATAAATGTATATTTTTTGAAAATCCGTTATTTGTTGATTGATTCTTGAAAATCTCGACGAAATGAGACCAAATTATTATGTACGAATTTTCCATTTTTTAGGCTAGTTTAGGAGATATAGACTCCTTAATAAATATTTTTGGAAAATCCGTTATCTGTTGATTGATTCTTTAAAATCTCGGCGAAATGAGACCAAAGTATTATATACGAATTTTTCATTATTATGCTTGTTTAGGAGATATAGCCTCCTTAATAAATATTTTTGGAAAATCCGTTATCTGTTGATTGATTCTTCAATATCTCGACGAAATGAGACCAAAGTATTATGTACGAATTTTCCGTTTTTTGGCTAGTTTAGAAGATATAGCCTCCTAAATAAATATTTTTTGAAAATTCGTTATTTGTTGATTGATTCTTGAAAATCTCGACGAAATGAGACCAAAATATTATGTACGAACTCTCCGTTTTTTGGCTAGTTTAGGAGATATAGCCTCCTTAAAATAAATTTTTTGTGAAAATTCCTTATTTGTTGATTGATTCTAGAATATATTGACAAATTAAGACCAAAATAATAAATGTATATTTTTTGAAAATACGTTATTTGTTGATTGATTCTTGAAAATCTCGACGAAATGAGACCAAATTATTATGTACGAATTTTCCATTTTTTAGGCTAGTTTAGGAGATATAGACTCCTTAAAAAATATTTTTGGAAAATCCGTTATCTGTTGATTGATTCTTGAAAATCTCGACGAAATGAGACCAAATTATTATGTACGAATTTTCCGTTTTTTGGCTAGTTTAGAAGATATATCCTCATTAATAAATATTTTTGGAAAATCCGTTATCTGTTGATTGATTCTTCAATATCTCGACGAAATGAGACCAAAGTATTATGTACGAATTTTCCGTTTTTTGGCTAGTTTAGAAGATATATTCTCCTAAATAAATATTTTTTGAAAATTCGTTATTTGTTGATTGATTCTTGAAAATCTCGACGAAATGAGACCAAAATATTATGTACGAACTCTCCGTTATTTGGCTAGTTTAGTAGATATGGACTCCTTAAAAAATATTTTTTGAAAATAAGTTATTTGTTGATTGATTCTTGAACATCTCGGCGAAATGAGACCAAAATATTATGTACGAATTTTCCATTTTTTAGGCTAGTTTAGGAGATATAGACTTCTTAATAAATATTTTTGGAAAATCCGTTATCTGTTGATTGATTCTTCAATATCTCGACGAAATGAGACCAAAGTATTATGTACGAATTTTCCGTTTTTTGGCTAGTTTAGAAGATATATCCTCCTTAATAAATATTTTTGGAAAATCCGTTATCTGTTGATTGATTCTTCAATATCTCGACGAAATGAGACCAAAGTATTATGTACGAATTTTCCGTTTTTTGGCTAGTTTAGAAGATATAGCCTCCTAAATAAATATTTTTGGAAAATCCGTTATCTGTTGATTGATTCTTAAAAATCTCCGCGAAATGAGACCAAATTATTATGTACGAATTTTCCATTTTTTAGGCTAGTTTAGGAGATATAGACTTCTTAATAAATATTTTTGGAAAATCCGTTATCTGTTGATTGATTCTTAAAAATCTCGGCGAAATGAGACCAAATTATTATGTACGAATTTTCCATTTTTTAGGCTAGTTTAGGAGATATAGACTTCTTAATAAATATTTTTGGAAAATCCGTTATCTGTTGATTGATTCTTAAAAATCTCGACGAAATGAGACCAAATTATTATGTACGAATTTTCCATTTTTAGGCTAGTTTAGGAGATATAGACTTCTTAATAAATATTTTTGGAAAATCCGTTATCTGTTGATTGATTCTTGAAAATCTCGACGAAATGAGACCAAATTATTATGTACGAATTTTCCGTTCTTTGGCTAGTTTAGAAGATATATCCTCATTAATAAATATTTTTGGAAAATCCGTTATCTGTTGATTGATTCTTCAATATCTCGACGAAATGAGTCCAAAGTATTATGTACGAATTTTCCGTTTTTTGGCTAGTTTAGAAGATATAGCCTCCTAAATAAATATTTTTTGAAAATTCGTAAATTGTTGATTGATTCTTCAATATCTCGACGAAATGAGACCAAAGTATTATGTACGAATTTTCCGTTTTTTGGCTAGTTTAGAAGATATAGCCTCCTAAATAAATATTTTTTGAAAATTCGTTATTTGTTGATTGATTCTTGAAAATCTCGACGAAATGAGACCAAAATATTATGTACGAACTCTCCGTTTTTTGGCTAGTTTAGGAGATATAGCCTCCTTAAAATAAATTTTTTGTGAAAATTCCTTATTTGTTGATTGATTCTAGAATATATTGACAAATTAAGACCAAAATAATAAATGTATATTTTTTGAAAATACGTTATTTGTTGATTGATTCTTGAAAATCTCGACGAAATGAGACCAAATTATTATGTACGAATTTTCCATTTTTTAGGCTAGTTTAGGAGATATAGACTCCTTAATAAATATTTTTGGAAAATCCGTTATCTGTTGATTGATTCTTGAAAATCTCGACGAAATGAGACCAAATTATTATGTACGAATTTTCCGTTCTTTGGCTAGTTTAGAAGATATATCATTAATAAATATTTTTGGAAAATCCGTTATCTGTTGATTGATTCTTCAATATCTCGACGAAATGAGTCCAAAGTATTATGTACGAATTTTCCGTTTTTTGGCTAGTTTAGAAGATATAGCCTCCCAAATAAATATTTTTTGAAAATTCGTTATTTGTTGATTGATTCTTGAAAATCTCGACGAAATGAGACCAAAATATTATGTACGAATTCTCCGTTATTTGGCTAGTTTAGTAGATATGGACTCCTTAAAAAATATTTTTTGAAAATAAGTTATTTGTTGATTGATTCTTAAGCATCTCGGCGAAATGAGACCAAAATATTATGTACGAATTTTCCATTTTTTAGGCTAGTTTAGGAGATATAGACTTCTTAATAAATATTTTTGGAAAATCCGTTATCTGTTGATTGATTCTTCAATATCTCGACGAAATGAGACCAAAGTATTATGTACGAATTTTCCGTTTTTTGGCTAGTTTAGAAGATATATCCTCCTTAATAAATATTTTTGGAAAATCCGTTATCTGTTGATTGATTCTTCAATATCTCGACGAAATGAGACCAAAGTATTATGTACGAATTTTCCGTTTTTTGGCTAGTTTAGAAGATATATCCTCCTTAATAAATATTTTTGGAAAATCCGTTATCTGTTGATTGGTTCTTCAATATCTCGACGAAATGAGACCAAAGTATTATGTACGAATTTTCCGTTTTTTGGCTAGTTTAGAAGATATAGCCTCCTAAATCAATATTTTTTGAAAATTCGTTAATTGTTGATTGATTCTTCAATATCTCGACGAAATGAGACCAAAGTATTATGTACGAATTTTCCGTTTTTTGGCTAGTTTAGAAGATATAGCCTCCTAAATAAATATTTTTGGAAAATCCGTTATCTGTTGATTGATTCTTAAAAATCTCCGCGAAATGAGACCAAATTATTATGTACGAATTTTCCATTTTTAGGCTAGTTTAGGAGATATAGACTTCTTAATAAATATTTTTGGAAAATCCGTTATCTGTTGATTGATTCTTAAAAATCTCGGCGAAATGAGACCAAATTATTATGTACGAATTTTCCATTTTTTAGGCTAGTTTAGGAGATATAGACTTCTTAATAAATATTTTTGGAAAATCCGTTATCTGTTGATTGATTCTTAAAAATCTCGACGAAATGAGACCAAATTATTATATACGAATTTTCCATTTTTTAGGCTAGTTTAGGAGATATAGACTTCTTAATAAATATTTTTGGAAAATCCGTTATCTGTTGATTGATTCTTGAAAATCTCGACGAAATGAGACCAAATTATTATGTACGAATTTTCCGTTCTTTGGCTAGTTTAGAAGATATATCCTCCTTAATAAATATTTTTGGAAAATCCGTTATCTGTTGATTGATTCTTCAATATCTCGACGAAATGAGTCCAAAGTATTATGTACGAATTTTCCGTTTTTTGGCTAGTTTAGAAGATATAGCCTCCTAAATAAATATTTTTTTAAAATTCGTAAATTGTTGATTGATTCTTCAATATCTCGACGAAATGAGACCAAAGTATTATGTACGAATTTTCCGTTTTTTGGCTAGTTTAGAAGATATATTCTCCTAAATAAATATTTTTTGAAAATTCGTTATTTGTTGATTGATTCTTGAAAATCTCGACGAAATGAGACCAAAATATTATGTACGAACTCTCCGTTTTTTGGCTAGTTTAGGAGATATAGCCTCCTTAAAATAATTTTTTTGTGAAAATTCCTTATTTGTTGATTGATTCTAGAATATATTGACAAATTAAGACCAAAATAATAAATGTATATTTTTTGAAAATACGTTATTTGTTGATTGATTCTTGAAAATCTCGACGAAATGAGACCAAATTATTATGTACGAATTTTCCATTTTTTAGGCTAGTTTAGGAGATATAGACTCCTTAATAAATATTTTTGGAAAATCCGTTATCTGTTGATTGATTCTTGAAAATCTCGACGAAATGAGACCAAATTATTATGTACGAATTTTCCGTTCTTTGGCTAGTTTAGAAGATATATCCTCATTAATAAATATTTTTGGAAAATCCGTTATCTGTTGATTGATTCTTTAAAATCTCGGCGAAATGAGACCAAAGTATTATATACGAATTTTTCATTATTATGCTTGTTTAGGAGATATAGCCTCCTTAATAAATATTTTTGGAAAATCCGTTATCTGTTGATTGATTCTTCAATATCTCGACGAAATGAGACCAAAGTATTATGTACGAATTTTCCGTTTTTTGGCTAGTTTAGAAGATATATCCTCCTTAATAAATATTTTTGGAAAATCCGTTATCTGTTGATTGATTCTTCAATATCTCGACGAAATGAGACCAAAATATTATGTACGAATTCTCCGTTTTTTGGCTAGTTTTGGAGATATAGCCTCCTAAAAAAATATTTTTGGAAAATCCGTTATCTGTTGATTGATTCTTGAAAATCTCGACGAAATGAGACCAAATTATTATGTACGAATTTTCCGTTCTTTGGCTAGTTTAGAAGATATATCCTCATTAATAAATATTTTTGGAAAATCCGTTATCTGTTGATTGATTCTTTAAAATCTCGGCGAAATGAGACCAAAATATTATGTACGAATTCTCCGTTTTTTGGCTAGTTTTGGAGATATAGCCTCCTAAAAAAATATTTTTTGAAAATCCATTATTTGTTGATTGATTGTCGAAAATCTCGGCGAAATGAGACTAAAATATTATGTACGAATTTTCCGTTATTTGGCTAGTTTAGTAGATATGGACTCCTTAAAAAATATTTTTTGAAAATAAGTTATTTGTTGATTGATTCTTGAACATCTCGGCGAAATGAGACCAAAATATTATGTACGAATTTTCCATTTTTTAGGCTAGTTTAGGAGATATAGACTTCTTAATAAATATTTTTGGAAAATCCGTTATCTGTTGATTGATTCTTAAAAATCTCCGCGAAATGAGACCAAATTATTATGTACGAATTTTCCGTTCTTTGGCTAGTTTAGAAGATATATCCTCATTAATAAATATTTTTGGAAAATCCGTTATCTGTTGATTGATTCTTCAATATCTCGACGAAATGAGACCAAAGTATTATGTACGAATTTTCCGTTTTTTGGCTAGTTTAGAAGATATAGCCTCCTAAATCAATATTTTTTGAAAATTCGTTAATTGTTGATTGATTCTTCAATATCTCGACGAAATGAGACCAAAGTATTATGTACGAATTTTCCGTTTTTTGACTAGTTTAGAAGATATAGCCTCCTAAATAAATATTTTTTGAAAATTCGTAAATTGTTGATTGATTCTTCAATATCTCGACGAAATGAGACCAAAGTATTATGTACGAATTTTCCGTTTTTTGGCTAGTTTAGAAGATATAGCCTCCTAAATAAATATTTTTTGAAAATCCGTTATTTGTTGATTGATTCTTGAAAATCTCGACGAAATGAGACCAAATTATTATGTACGAATTTTCCATTTTTTAGGCTAGTTTAGGAGATATAGACTCCTTAATAAATATTTTTGGAAAATCCGTTATCTGTTGATTGATTCTTTAAAATCTCGGCGAAATGAGACCAAAGTATTATATACGAATTTTTCATTATTATGCTTGTTTAGGAGATATAGCCTCCTTAATAAATATTTTTGGAAAATCCGTTATCTGTTGATTGATTCTTCAATATCTCGACGAAATGAGACCAAAGTATTATGTACGAATTTTCCGTTTTTTGGCTAGTTTAGAAGATATATCCTCCTTAATAAATATTTTTGGAAAATCCGTTATCTGTTGATTGATTCTTCAATATCTCGACGAAATGAGACCAAAGTATTATGTACGAATTTTCCGTTTTTTGGCTAGTTTAGAAGATATAGCCTCCTAAATAAATATTTTTTGAAAATTCGTTATTTGTTGATTGATTCTTGAAAATCTCGACGAAATGAGACCAAAATATTATGTACGAATTCTCCGTTTTTTGGCTAGTTTTGGAGATATAGCCTCCTAAAAAAATATTTTTTGAAAATCCATTATTTGTTGATTGATTGTCGAAAATCTCGGCGAAATGAGACTAAAATATGATGTACGAATTTTCCGTTATTTGGCTAGTTTAGTAGATATGGACTCCTTAAAAAATATTTTTTGAAAATAAGTTATTTGTTGATTGATTCTTGAACATCTCGGCGAAATGAGACCAAAATATTATGTACGAATTTTCCATTTTTTAGGCTAGTTTAGGAGATATAGACTTCTTAATAAATATTTTTGGAAAATCCGTTATCTGTTGATTGATTCTTAAAAATCTCCGCGAAATGAGACCAAATTATTATGTACGAATTTTCCGTTTTTTGGCTAGTTTAAAAGATATATCCTCATTAATAAATATTTTTGGAAAATCCGTTATCTGTTGATTGATTCTTCAATATCTCGACGAAATGAGACCAAAGTATTATGTACGAATTTTCCGTTTTTTGGCTAGTTTAGAAGATATAGCCTCCTAAATCAATATTTTTTGAAAATTCGTTAATTGTTGATTGATTCTTCAATATCTCGACGAAATGAGACCAAAGTATTATGTACGAATTTTCCGTTTTTTGGCTAGTTTAGAAGATATAGCCTCCTAAATAAATATTTTTGGAAAATCCGTTATCTGTTGATTGATTCTTAAAAATCTCCGCGAAATGAGACCAAATTATTATGTACGAATTTTCCATTTTTTAGGCTAGTTTAGGAGATATAGACTTCTTAATAAATATTTTTGGAAAATCCGTTATCTGTTGATTGATTCTTAAAAATCTCGGCGAAATGAGACCAAATTATTATGTACGAATTTTCCATTTTTTTAGGCTAGTTTAGGAGATATAGACTTCTTAATAAATATTTTTGGAAAATCCGTTATCTGTTGATTGATTCTTAAAAATCTCGACGAAATGAGACCAAATTATTATATACGAATTTTCCATTTTTTAGGCTAGTTTAGGAGATATAGACTTCTTAATAAATATTTTTGGAAAATCCGTTATCTGTTGATTGATTCTTGAAAATCTCGACGAAATGAGACCAAATTATTATGTACGAATTTTCCGTTCTTTGGCTAGTTTAGAAGATATATCCTCATTAATAAATATTTTTGGAAAATCCGTTATCTGTTGATTGATTCTTCAATATCTCGACGAAATGAGTCCAAAGTATTATGTACGAATTTTCCGTTTTTTGGCTAGTTTAGAAGATATAGCCTCCTAAATAAATATTTTTGAAAATTCGTAAATTGTTGATTGATTCTTCAATATCTCGACGAAATGAGACCAAAGTATTATGTACGAATTTTCCGTTTTTTGGCTAGTTTAGAAGATATAGCCTCCTAAATAAATATTTTTTGAAAATTCGTTATTTGTTGATTGATTCTTGAAAATCTCGACGAAATGAGACCAAAATATTATGTACGAACTCTCCGTTTTTTGGCTAGTTTAGGAGATATAGCCTCCTTAAAATAAATTTTTGTGAAAATTCCTTATTTGTTGATTGATTCTAGAATATATTGACAAATTAAGACCAAAATAATAAATGTATATTTTTTGAAAATACGTTATTTGTTGATTGATTCTTGAAAATCTCGACGAAATGAGACCAAATTATTATGTACGAATTTTCCATTTTTTAGGCTAGTTTAGGAGATATAGACTCCTTAATAAATATTTTTGGAAAATCCGTTATCTGTTGATTGATTCTTGAAAATCTCGACGAAATGAGACCAAATTATTATGTACGAATTTTCCGTTCTTTGGCTAGTTTAGAAGATATATCCTCATTAATAAATATTTTTGGAAAATCCGTTATCTGTTGATTGATTCTTCAATATCTCGACGAAATGAGTCCAAAGTATTATGTACAAATTTTCCGTTTTTTGGCTAGTTTAGAAGATATATCCTCCTTAATAAATATTTTTGGAAAATCCGATATCTGTTGATTGATTCTTCAATATCTAAACGAAATGAGACCAAAGTATTATGTACGAATTTTCCGTTTTTTGGCTAGTTTAGAAGATATAGCCTCCTAAATAAATATTTTTTGAAAATTCGTTATTTGTTGATTGATTCTTGAAAATCTCGACGAAATGAGACCAAAATATTATGTGCGAATTCTCCGTTATTTGGCTAGTTTAGTAGATATGGACTCCTTAAAAAATATTTTTTGAAAATAAGTTATTTGTTGATTGATTCTTGAACATCTCGGCGAAATGAGACCAAAATATTATGTACGAATTTTCCATTTTTTAGGCTAGTTTAGGAGATATAGACTTCTTAATAAATATTTTTGGAAAATCCGTTATCTGTTGATTGATTCTTCAATATCTCGACGAAATGAGACCAAAGTATTATGTACGAATTTTCCGTTTTTTGGCTAGTTTAGAAGATATATCCTCCTTAATAAATATTTTTGGAAAATCCGTTATCTGTTGATTGATTCTTCAATATCTCGACGAAATGAGACCAAAGTATTATGTACGAATTTTCCGTTTTTTGGCTAGTTTAGAAGATATATCCTCCTTAATAAATATTTTTGGAAAATCCGTTATCTGTTGATTGATTCTTCAATATCTCGACGAAATGAGACCAAAGTATTATGTACGAATTTTCCGTTTTTTGGCTAGTTTAGAAGATATATCCTCATTAATAAATATTTTTGGAAAATCCGTTATCTGTTGATTGATTCTTCAATATCTCGACGAAATGAGACCAAAGTATTATGTACGAATTTTCCGTTTTTTGGCTAGTTTAGAAGATATAGCCTCCTAAATCAATATTTTTTGAAAATTCGTTAATTGTTGATTGATTCTTCAATATCTCGACGAAATGAGACCAAAGTATTATGTACGAATTTTCCGTTTTTTGGCTAGTTTAGAAGATATAGCCTCCTAAATAAATATTTTTGGAAAATCCGTTATCTGTTGATTGATTCTTAAAAATCTCCGCGAAATGAGACCAAATTATTATGTACGAATTTTCCATTTTTTAGGCTAGTTTAGGAGATATAGACTTCTTAATAAATATTTTTGGAAAATCCGTTATCTGTTGATTGATTCTTAAAAATCTCGGCGAAATGAGACCAAATTATTATGTACGAATTTTCCATTTTTTAGGCTAGTTTAGGAGATATAGACTTCTTAATAAATATTTTTGGAAAATCCGTTATCTGTTGATTGATTCTTAAAAATCTCGACGAAATGAGACCAAATTATTATATACGAATTTTCCATTTTTTAGGCTAGTTTAGGAGATATAGACTTCTTAATAAATATTTTTGGAAAATCCGTTATCTGTTGATTGATTCTTGAAAATCTCGACGAAATGAGACCAAATTATTATGTACGAATTTTCCGTTCTTTGGCTAGTTTAGAAGATATATCCTCATTAATAAATATTTTTGGAAAATCCGTTATCTGTTGATTGATTCTTCAATATCTCGACGAAATGAGTCCAAAGTATTATGTACGAATTTTCCGTTTTTTGGCTAGTTTAGAAGATATAGCCTCCTAAATAAATATTTTTTTAAAATTCGTAAATTGTTGATTGATTCTTCAATATCTCGACGAAATGAGACCAAAGTATAATGTACGAATTTTCCGTTTTTTGGCTAGTTTAGAAGATATAGCCTCCTAAATAAATATTTTTTGAAAATTCGTTATTTGTTGATTGATTCTTGAAAATCTCGACGAAATGAGACCAAAATATTATGTACGAACTCTCCGTTTTTTGGCTAGTTTAGGAGATATAGCCTCCTTAAAATAAATTTTTTGTGAAAATTCCTTATTTGTTGATTGATTCTAGAATATATTGACAAATTAAGACCAAAATAATAAATGTATATTTTTTGAAAATACGTTATTTGTTGATTGATTCTTGAAAATCTCGACGAAATGAGACCAAATTATTATGTACGAATTTTCCATTTTTTAGGCTAGTTTAGGAGATATAGACTCCTTAATAAATATTTTTGGAAAATCCGTTATCTGTTGATTGATTCTTGAAAATCTCGACGAAATGAGACCAAATTATTATGTACGAATTTTCCGTTCTTTGGCTAGTTTAGAAGATATATCCTCATTAATAAATATTTTTGGAAAATCCGTTATCTGTTGATTGATTCTTCAATATCTCGACGAAATGAGTCCAAAGTATTATGTACAAATTTTCCGTTTTTTGGCTAGTTTAGAAGATATATCCTCATTAATAAATATTTTTGGAAAATCCGTTATCTGTTGATTGATTCTTCAATATCTCGACGAAATGAGACCAAAGTATTATGTACGAATTTTCCGTTTTTTGGCTAGTTTAGAAGATATAGCCTCCTAAATAAATATTTTTTGAAAATTCGTTATTTGTTGATTGATTCTTGAAAATCTCGACGAAATGAGACCAAAATATTATGTACGAACTCTCCGTTTTTTGGCTAGTTTAGGAGATATAGCCTCCTTAAAATAAATTTTTTGTGAAAATTCATTATTTGTTGATTGATTCTAGAATATATTGACAAATTAAGACCAAAATAATAAATGTATATTTTTTGAAAATACGTTATTTGTTGATTGATTCTTGAAAATCTCGACGAAATGAGACCAAATTATTATGTACGAATTTTCCATTTTTTAGGCTAGTTTAGGAGATATAGACTCCTTAATAAATATTTTTGGAAAATCCGTTATCTGTTGATTGATTCTTGAAAATCTCGACGAAATGAGACCAAAGTATTATTTACGAATTTTTCATTATTATGATTGTATAGGAGATAAAGCCTCCTTAATAAATATTTTTGGAAAATCCGTTATCTGTTGATTGATTCTTCAATATCTCGACGAAATTAGACCAAAGTATTATGTACGAATTTTCCGTTTTTTGGCTAGTTTAGAAGATATATCCTCCTTAATAAATATTTTTGGAAAATTCGTTATCTGTTGATTGATTCTTCAATATCTCGACGAAATGAGACCAAAATATTATGTACGTACTCTCCGTTTTTTGGCTAGTTTAGGAGATATAGCCTCCTTAAAATAAATTTTTTGTGAAAATTCCTTATTTGTTGATTGATTCTAGAATATATTGACAAATTAAGACCAAAATAATAAATGTATATTTTTTGAAAATACGTTATTTGTTGATTGATTCTTGAAAATCTCGACGAAATGAGACCAAATTATTATGTACGAATTTTCCATTTTTTAGGCTAGTTTAGAAGATATATCCTCATTAATAAATATTTTTGGAAAATCCGTTATCTGTTGATTGATTCTTGAAAATCTCGGCGAAATGAGACCAAATTATTATGTACGAATTTTCCATTTTTTAGGCTAGTTTAGGAGATATAGCCTCCTAAATAAATATTTTTTGAAAATTCGTTATTTGTTGATTGATTCTTGAAAATCTCGACGAAATGAGACCAAAATATTATGTACGAATTCTCCGTTTTTTGGCTAGTTTAGGAGATATGGCCTCCTTAAAATAAATTTTTTGTGAAAATCCCTTATTTGTTGATTGATTCTAGAATATATTGACAAATTAAGACCAAAATACTAAATGTATATTTTTTGAAAATCCGTTATTTGTTGATTGATTCTTGAAAATCTCGACGAAATGAGACCAAATTATTATGTACGAATTTTCCATTTTTTAGGCTAGTTTAGGAGATATAGACTCCTTAATAAATAATTTTGGAAAATCCGTTATCTGTTGATTGATTCTTAAAAATCTCGGCGAAATGAGACCAAAGTATTATTTACGAATTTTTCATTATTATGATTGTATAGGAGATAAAGCCTCCTTAATAAATATTTTTGGAAAATCCGTTATCTGTTGATTGATTCTTCAATATCTCGACGAAATTAGACCAAAGTATTATGTACGAATTTTCCGTTTTTTGGCTAGTTTAGAAGATATATCCTCCTTAATAAATATTTTTGGAAAATTCGTTATCTGTTGATTGATTCTTCAATATCTCGACGAAATGAGACCAAAGTATTATGTACGAATTTTCCGTTTTTTGGCTAGTTTAGAAGATATAGCCTCCTAAATAAATATTTTTTCAAAATTCGTTATTTGTTGATTGATTCTTGAAAATCTCGACGAAATGAGACCAAAATATTATGTACGAATTCTCCGTTTTTTGGCTAGTTTAAGAGATATGGCCTCCTTAAAATAAATTTTTTGTGAAAATCCCTTATTTGTTGATTGATTCTAGAATATATTGACAAATTAAGACCAAAATACTAAATGTATATTTTTTGAAAATCCGTTATTTGTTGATTGATTCTTGAAAATCTCGACGAAATGAGACCAAATTATTATGTACGAATTTTCCATTTTTTAGGCTAGTTTAGGAGATATAGACTCCTTAATAAATATTTTTGGAAAATCCGTTATCTGTTGATTGATTCTTAAAAATCTCGGCGAAATGAGACCAAAGTATTATTTACGAATTTTTCATTATTATGATTGTTTAGGAGATATAGCCTCCTTAATAAATATTTTTTGAAAATTCGTTATTTGTTGATTGATTCTTGAAAATCTCGACGAAATGAGACCAAAATATTATGTACGAATTCTCAGTTTTTTGGCTAGTTTTAGAGATATAGCCTCCTAAAAAAATATTTTTTGAAAATCCATTATTTGTTGATTGATTGTCGAAAATTTTGGCGAAATGAGACTAAAATATTATGTACGAATTTTCCGTTATTTGGCTAGTTTAGTAGATATGGACTCCTTTAAAAATGTTTTTGAAAATCCGTTATTTGTTGATTGATTCTTGAACATCTCGGCGAAATGAGACCAAAATATTATGTACGAATTTTTCATTTTTTAGGCTAGTTTAGGAGATATAGACTTCTTAATAAATATTTTTGGAAAATCCGTTATCTGTTGATTGATTCTTAAAAATCTCGGCGAAATGAGACCAAATTATTATGTACGAATTTTCCATTTTTTAGGCTAGTTTAGGAGATATAGACTTCTTAATAAATATTTTTGGAAAATCCGTTATCTGTTGATTGATTCTTAAAAATCTCGACGAAATAAGACCAAATTATTATGTACGAATTTTCCATTTTTTAGGCTAGTTTAGGAGATATAGACTTCTTAATAAATATTTTTGGAAAATCCGTTATCTGTTGATTGATTCTTAAAAATCTCGACGAAATGAGACCAATTTATTATGTACGAATTTTCCATTTTTTAGGCTAGTTTAGGAGATATAGACTTCTTTATAAATATTTTTGGAAAATCAGTTATCTGTTGATTGATTCTTGAAAATCTCGACGAAATGAGACCAAATTATTATGTACGAATTTTCCGTTTTTTGGCTAGTTTAGAAGATATATCCTCATTAATAAATATTTTTGGAAAATCCGTTATCTGTTGATTGATTCTTCAGTATCTCGACGAAATGAGACCAAAGTATTATGTACGAATTTTCCGTTTTTTGGCTAGTTTAGAAGATATAGCCTCCTAAATAAAATTTTTTTTGAAAATTCGATATTTGTTGATTGATTCTTGAAAATCTCGACGAAATGAGACCAAAATATTATATACGAATTTTCCGTTTTTTGGCTAGTTTAGGAGATAAAGCCTCCCTAAAATAAATTTTTTGTGAAAATCCCTTATTTGTTGATTGATTCTTTATTTGTCAATATATTGACAAATTAAGACCAAAATAATAAATGTATATTTTTGAAAATCCGATATTTGTTGATTGATTCTTGAAAATCTCGACGAAATGAGACCAAATTATTATGTACGAATTTTCCATTTTTTAGGCTAGTTTAGGAGATATAGACTCCTTAATAAATATTTTTGGAAAATCCGTTATCTGTTGATTGATTCTTCAATATCTCGACGAAATGAGACCAAAATATTATGTACGAATTTTCCGTTATTTGGCTAGTTTAGGAGATATGGACTCCTTAAAAAATGTTTTTTGGAAATCCGTTATCTGTTGATTGATTCTTCAATATCTCGACGAAATGAGACCAAAATATTATGTACGAATTTTCCGTTATTTGGCTAGTTTAGGAGATATGGACTCCTTAAAAAATGTTTTTTGGAAATCCATTATTTGTTGATTGATTCTTGAACATCTCGGCGAAATGAGACCAAAATATTATGTACGAATTCTCCGTTTTTTGGGTAGTTTAGGAGATAAAGCCTCTTTAAAAATATGTTTTTTGAAAATACGTTATTTGTTGATTGATTCTTGAAAATCTCGACGAAATGAGACCAAATTATTATGTACGAATTTTCCATTTTTTAGGCTAGTTTAGGAGATATAGACTCCTTAATAAATATTTTTGGAAAATCCGTTATCTGTTGATTGATGCTTCAATATCTCGACGAAATGAGACCAAAATATTATGTACGAATTTTCCGTTATTTGGCTAGTTTAGGAGATATGAACTCCTTAAAAAATGTTTTTTGGAAATCCGTTATCTGTTGATTGATTCTTCAATATCTCGACGAAATGAGACCAAAATATTATGTACGAATTTTCCGTTATTTGGCTAGTTTAGGAGATATGGACTCCTTAAAAAATGTTTTTTGGAAATCCGTTATTTGTTGATTGATTCTTGAACATCTCGGCGAAATGAGACCAAAATATTATGTACGAATTCTCCGTTTTTTTGGTAGTTTAGGAGATAAAGCCTCTTAAAAAAAATGTTTTTTGAAAATACGTTATTTGTTGATTGATTCTTGAAAATCTCGACGAAATGAGACCAAAATATTATGTACGAATTTTCCGTTATTTGGCTAGTTTAGGAGATATGGACTCCTTAAAAAATGTTTTTTGGAAATCCGTTATCTGTTGATTGATTCTTCAATATCTCGACGAAATGAGACCAAAATATTATGTACGAATTTTCCGTTATTTGGCTAGTTTAGGAGATATAGCCTCCTTAAAATATATTTTGTGAAAATCCCTTATTTGTTGATTGATTCTTCAATATCTCGACGAAATGAGACCAAAATATTATGTACGAATTCTCCGTTTTTTGGGTAGTTTAGGAGATAAAGCCTCTTTAAAAAAATGTTTTTTGAAAATACGTTATTTGTTGATTGATTCTTGAACATCTCGGCGAAATGAGACCAAATTATTATGTACGAATTTTCCGTTTTTTGGGTAGTTTAGGAGATATAGCCTCCTTAAAATATATTTTGTGAAAATCCCTTATTTGTTGATTGATTCTAGAATATATTGACAAATTAAGACCAAAATAATAAATGTATATTTTTGAAAATCCGTTATTTGTTGATTGATTCTTGAAAATCTCGACGAAATGAGACCAAATTATTATGTACGAATTTTCCATTTTTTAGGCTAGTTTAGGAGATATAGACTCCTTAATAAATATTTTTGGAAAATCCGTTATCTGTTGATTGATTCTTAAAAATCTCGGGAAATGAGACCAAAGTATTATTTACGAATTTTTCATTATTATGATTGTTTAGGAGATATAGCCTCCTTAATAAATATTTTTGGAAAATCCGTTATTTGTTGATTGATTCTTGAAAATCTCGACGAAATGAGACCAAATTATTATGTACGAATTTTCCGTTTTTTGGCTAGTTTAGGAGATAAAGCCTCCTAAAAAAATATTTTTGAAAATCCATTATTTGTTGATTGATTCTTCAATATCTCGACGAAATGAGACCAAAATATTATGTACGAATTTTCCGTTTTTTGGCTAGTTTAGAAGATATATCCTCATTAATAAATATTTTTGGAAAATCCGTTATCTGTTGATTGATTCTTCAGTATCTCGACGAAATGAGACCAAAGTATTATGTACGAATTTTCCGTTTTTTGGCTAGTTTAGAAGATATAGCCTCCTAAATAAATATTTTTTGAAAATCCGTTATCTGTTGATTGATTCTTAAAAATCTCGGCGAAATGAGACCAAATTATTATGTACGAATTTTCCATTTTTTAGGCTAGTTTAGGAGATATAGACTTCTTAATAAATATTTTTGGAAAATCCGTTATCTGTTGATTGATTCTTAAAAATCTCGGCGAAATGAGACCAAATTATTATGTACGAATTTTCCATTTTTTAGGCTAGTTTAGGAGATATAGACTTCTTAATAAATATTTTTGGAAAATCCGTTATCTGTTGATTGATTCTTAAAAATCTCGACGAAATGAGACCAATTTATTATGTACGAATTTTCCATTTTTTAGGCTAGTTTAGGAGATATAGACTTCTTAATAAATATTTTTGGAAAATCAGTTATCTGTTGATTGATTCTTGAAAATCTCGACGAAATGAGACCAAATTATTATGTACGAATTTTCAGTTTTTTGGCTAGTTTAGAAGATATATCCTCATTAATAAATATTTTTGGAAAATCCGTTATCTGTTGATTGATTCTTCAGTATCTCGACGAAATGAGACCAAAGTATTATGTACGAATTTTCCGTTTTTTGGCTAGTTTAGAAGATATAGCCTCCTAAATAAATATTTTTTGAAAATTCGATATTTGTGGATTGATTCTTGAAAATCTCGACGAAATGAGACCAAAATATTATGTACGAATTCTCCGTTTTTTGGCTAGTTTAGGAGATAAAGCCTCCCTAAAATAAATTTTTTGTGAAAATCCCTTATTTGTTGATTGATTCTTTATTTGTCAATATATTGGCAAATTAAGACCAAAATAATAAATGTATATTTTTTGAAAATCCGATATTTGTTGATTGATTCTTGAAAATCTCGACGAAATGAGACCAAATTATTATGTACGAATTTTCCATTTTTTAGGCTAGTTTAGGAGATATAGACCTCTTAATAAATATTTTTGGAAAATCCGTTATCTGTTGATTGATTCTTAAAAATCTCGGCGAAATGAGACCAAAATATTATGTACGAATTTTCCGATATTTGGCTAGTTTAGGAGATACAGCCTCCTTAATAAATATTTTTGGAAAATCCGTTATCTGTTGATTGATTCTTCAATATCTCGACGAAATGAGACCAAAATATTATGTACGAATTTTCCGTTATTTGGCTAGTTTAGGAGATATGGACTCCTTAAAAAATATTTTTTTGGAAATCCGTTATTTGTTGATTGATTCTTGAACATCTCGGCGAAATGAGACCAAAATATTATGTACGAATTCTCCGTTTTTTGGGTAGTTTAGGAGATAAAGCCTCTTTAAAAAAATGTTTTTTGAAAATACGTTATTTGTTGATTGATTCTTGAACATCTCGGCGAAATGAGACCAAATTATTATGTACGAATTTTCCGTTTTTTGGGTAGTTTAGGAGATATAGCCTCCTTAAAATATATTTTGTGAAAATCCCTTATTTGTTGATTGATTCTAGAATATATTGACAAATTAAGACCAAAATAATAAATGTAGATTTTTTGAAAATCCGTTATTTGTTGATTGATTCTTGAAAATCTCGACGAAATGAGACCAAATTATTATGTACGAATTTTCCATTTTTTAGGCTAGTTTAGGAGATATAGACTCCTTAATAAATATTTTTGGAAAATCCGTTATCTGTTGATTGATTCTTAAAAATCTCGGGGAAATGAGACCAAAGTATTATTTACGAATTTTTCATTATTATGATTGTTTAGGAGATATAGCCTCCTTAATAAATATTTTTGGAAAATCCGTTATTTGTTGATTGATTCTTGAAAATCTCGACGAAATGAGACCAAATTATTATGTACGAATTTTCCGTTTTTTGGCTAGTTTAGGAGATAAAGCCTCCTAAAAAAATATTTTTTGAAAATCCATTATTTGTTGATTGATTCTTCAATATCTCGACGAAATGAGACCAAAATTTTATGTACGAATTTTCCGTTTTTTGGCTAGTTTAGAAGACATATCCTCCTTAATAAATATTTTTGGAAAATCCGTTATCTGTTGATTGATTCTTCAATATCTCGACGAAATGAGACCAAAGTATTATGTACGAATTTTCCGTTTTTTGGCTAGTTTAGAAGATATAGCCTCCTAAATAAATATTTTTTGAAAATTCGTTATTTGTTGATTGATTCTTGAAAATCTCGGCGAAATGAGACTAAAATATTATGTACGAATTTTCCGTTTTTTGGCTAGTTTAAAACATATAGCCTCCTAAATAAATATTTTTTGAAAATTCGTTATTTGTTGATTGATTCTTGAACATCTCGGCGAAATGAGACCAAATTATTATGTACGAATTTTCCGTTTTTTGGGTAGTTTAGGAGATATAGCCTCCTTAAAATATATTTTGTGAAAATCCCTTATTTGTTGATTGATTCTAGAATATATTGACAAATTAAGACCAAAATAATAAATGTATATTTTTGAAAATCCGTTATTTGTTGATTGATTCTTGAAAATCTCGACGAAATGAGACCAAATTATTATGTACGAATTTTCCATTTTTTAGGCTAGTTTAGGAGATATAGACTCCTTAATAAATATTTTTGGAAAATCCGTTATTTGTTGATTGATTCTTGAAAATCTCGACGAAATGAGACCAAAATATTAGGTACGAATTTTCCGTTTTTTGGATAGTTTTGGAGATATAGCCTCCTAAAAAAATATTTTTTGAAAATCCATTATATGTTGATTGATTGTCGAAAATCTCGGCGAAATGAGACTAAAATATTATGTACGAATTTTCCGTTTTTTGGCTAGTTTAGAAGATATAGCCTCCTAAATAAATGTTTTTGGAAATCCGTTATTTGTTGATTGATTCTTGAACATCTCGGCGAAATGAGACCAAATTATTATGTACGAATTTTCCGTTTTTTGGGTAGTTTAGGAGATATAGCCTCCTTAAAATATATTTTGTGAAAATCCCTTATTTGTTGATTGATTCTAGAATATATTGACAAATTAAGACCAAAATAATAAATGTATATTTTTTGAAAATCCGTTATCTGTTGACAGATTCTTAAAAATCTCGGGAAATGAGACCAAAGTATTATTTACGAATTTTTCATTATTATGATTGTTTAGGAGATATACCCTCCTTAATAAATATTTTTGGAAAATCCGTTATTTGTTGATTGATTCTTGAAAATCTCGACGAAATGAGACCAAAATATTAGGTACGAATTTTCCGTTTTTTGGATAGTTTTGGAGATATAGCCTCCTAAAAAAATATTTTTTGAAAATCAGTTATTTGTTGATTGATTCTTGAACATCTCGGCGAAATGAGACCAAATTATTATGTACGAATTTTCCGTTTTTTGGCTAGTTTAGAAGACATATCCTCCTTAATAAATATTTTTGGAAAATCCGTTATCTGTTGATTGATTCTTCAATATCTCGACGAAATGAGACCAAATTATTATGTACGAATTTTCCGTTTTTTGGCTAGTTTAGGAGATAAAGCCTCCTAAAAAAATATTTTTTGAAAATCCATTATTTGTTGATTGATTCTTCAATATCTCGACGAAATGAGACCAAAATATTAGGTACGAATTTTCCGTTTTTTGGATAGTTTTGGAGATATAGCCTCCTAAAAAAATATTTTTTGAAAATCAGTTATTTGTTGATTGATTCTTGAACATCTCGGCGAAATGAGACCAAATTATTATGTACGAATTTTCCGTTTTTTGGGTAGTTTAGGAGATATAGCCTCCTTAAAATATATTTTGTGAAAATCCCTTATTTGTTGATTGATTCTAGAATATATTGACAAATTAAGACCAAAATAATAAATGTATATTTTTTGAAAATCCGTTATTTGTTGATTGATTCTTGAAAATCTCGACGAAATGAGACCAAATTATTATGTACGAATTTTCCATTTTTTAGGCTAGTTTAGGAGATATAGACTCCTTAATAAATATTTTTGGAAAATCCGTTATTTGTTGATTGATTCTTGAAAATCTCGACGAAATGAGACCAAAATATTAGGTACGAATTTTCCGTTTTTTGGATAGTTTTGGAGATATAGCCTCCTAAAAAAATATTTTTTGAAAATCCATTATATGTTGATTGATTGTCGAAAATCTCGGCGAAATGAGACTAAAATATTATGTACGAATTTTCCGTTTTTTGGCTAGTTTAGAAGATATAGCCTCCTAAATAAATGTTTTTTGGAAATCCGTTATTTGTTGATTGATTCTTGAACATCTCGGCGAAATGAGACCAAATTATTATGTACGAATTTTCCGTTTTTGGGTAGTTTAGGAGATATAGCCTCCTTAAAATATATTTTGTGAAAATCCCTTATTTGTTGATTGATTCTAGAATATATTGACAAATTAAGACCAAAATAATAAATGTATATTTTTTGAAAATCCGTTATCTGTTGACAGATTCTTAAAAATCTCGGGGAAATGAGACCAAAGTATTATTTACGAATTTTTCATTATTATGATTGTTTAGGAGATATACCCTCCTTAATAAATATTTTTGGAAAATCCGTTATTTGTTGATTGATTCTTGAAAATCTCGACGAAATGAGACCAAAATATTAGGTACGAATTTTCCGTTTTTTGGATAGTTTTGGAGATATAGCCTCCTAAAAAAATATTTTTTGAAAATCCATTATTTGTTGATTGATTGTCGAAAATCTCGGCGAAATGAGACTAAAATATTATGTACGAATTTTCCGTTTTTTGGCTAGTTTAGAAGATATAGCCTCCTAAATAAATATTTTTTGAAAATTCGTTATTTGTTGATGGATTCTTAAAAATCTCGACGAAATGAGACCAAAGTATTATGTACGAATTTTCCGTTTTTTGGATAGTTTTGGAGATATAGCCTCCTAAAAAAATATTTTTGAAAATCCGTTATTTGTTGATTGATTCTTGAAAATCTCGACGAAATGAGACCAAAATATTATGTACGAATTCTCCGTTTTTTGGCTAGTTTAGGAGATAAAGCCTCCTTAAAATAAGTTTTTGTGAAAATCCCTTATTTGTTGATTGATTCTTTATTTGTCAATATATTGACAAATTAAGACCAAAATAATAAATGTATATTCTTTGAAAATCCGATATTTGTTGATTGATTCTTGAAAATCTCGACGAAATGAGACCAAATTTTTATGTACGAATTTTCCATTTTTTAGGCTAGTTTAGGAGATATAGACCTCTTAATAAATATTTTTGGAAAATCCGTTATCTGTTGATTGATTCTTAAAAATGTCGGCGAAATGAGACCAAAATATTATGTACGAATTTTCCGTTATTTGGCTAGTTTAGGAGATACAGCCTCCTTAATAAATATTTTTGGAAAATCCGTTATCTGTTGATTGTTTCTTCAATATCTCGACGAAATGAGACCAAAATATTATGTACGAATTTTCCGTTATTTGTCTAGTTTAGGAGATATGGACTCCTTAAAAAATGTTTTTTGGAAATCCGTTATTTGTTGATTGATTCTTGAACATCTCGGCGAAATGAGACCAAAATATTATGTACGAATTTTCCGTTTTTTGGGTAGTTTAGGAGATATAGCCTCCTTAAAATATATTTTGTGAAAATCCCTTATTTGTTGATTGATTCTAGAATATATTGACAAATTAAGACCAAAATAATAAATGTATATTTTTGAAAATCCGTTATTTGTTGATTGATTCTTGAAAATCTCGACGAAATGAGACCAAATTATTATGTACGAATTTTCCATTTTTTAGGCTAGTTTAGGAGATATAGACTCCTTAATAAATATTTTTGGAAAATCCGTTATTTGTTGATTGATTCTTGAAAATCTCGACGAAATGAGACCAAAATATTAGGTACGAATTTTCCGTTTTTTGGATAGTTTTGGAGATATAGCCTCCTAAAAAAATATTTTTTGAAAATCCATTATTTGTTGATTGATTGTCGAAAATCTCGGCGAAATGAGACTAAAATATTATGTACGAATTTTCCGTTTTTTGGCTAGTTTAGAAGATATAGCCTCCTAAATAAATGTTTTTTGGAAATCCGTTATTTGTTGATTGATTCTTGAACATCTCGGCGAAATGAGACCAAATTATTATGTACGAATTTTCCGTTTTTTGGGTAGTTTAGGAGATATAGCCTCCTTAAAATATATTTTGTGAAAATCCCTTATTTGTTGATTGATTCTAGAATATATTGACAAATTAAGACCAAAATAATAAATGTATATTTTTTGAAAATCCGTTATCTGTTGACAGATTCTTAAAAATCTCGGGGAAATGAGACCAAAGTATTATTTACGAATTTTTCATTATTATGATTGTTTAGGAGATATACCCTCCTTAATAAATATTTTTGGAAAATCCGTTATTTGTTGATTGATTCTTGAAAATCTCGACGAAATGAGACCAAAATATTAGGTACGAATTTTTATTATGTACGAATTTTCCGTTTTTTGGATAGTTTTGGAGATATAGCCTCCTAAAAAAATATTTTTTGAAAATCCGTTATTTGTTGATTGATTCTTGAAAATCTCGACGAAATGAGACCAAAATATTATGTACGAATTCTCCGTTTTTTGGCTAGTTTAGGAGATAAAGCCTCCTTAAAATAAGTTTTTTGTGAAAATCCCTTATTTGTTGATTGATTCTTTATTTGTCAATATATTGACAAATTAAGACCAAAATAATAAATGTATATTCTTTGAAAATCCGATATTTGTTGATTGATTCTTGAAAATCTCGACGAAATGAGACCAAATTTTTATGTACGAATTTTCCATTTTTTAGGCTAGTTTAGGAGATATAGACCTCTTAATAAATATTTTTGGAAAATCCGTTATCTGTTGATTGTTGATTTTCCGTTTTTTGGATAGTTTTGGAGATATAGCCTCCTAAAAAAATATTTTTTGAAAATCCATTATATGTTGATTGATTGTCGAAAATCTCGGCGAAATGAGACTAAAATATTATGTACGAATTTTCCGTTTTTTGGCTAGTTTAGAAGATATAGCCTCCTAAATAAATGTTTTTTGGAAATCCGTTATTTGTTGATTGATTCTTGAACATCTCGGCGAAATGAGACCAAATTATTATGTACGAATTTTCCGTTTTTTGGGTAGTTTAGGAGATATAGCCTCCTTAAAATATATTTTGTGAAAATCCCTTATTTGTTGATTGATTCTAGAATATATTGACAAATTAAGACCAAAATAATAAATGTATATTTTTGAAAATCCGTTATCTGTTGACAGATTCTTAAAAATCTCGGGGAAATGAGACCAAAGTATTATTTACGAATTTTTCATTATTATGATTGTTTAGGAGATATACCCTCCTTAATAAATATTTTTGGAAAATCCGTTATTTGTTGATTGATTCTTGAAAATCTCGACGAAATGAGACCAAAATATTAGGTACGAATTTTCCGTTTTTTGGATAGTTTTGGAGATATAGCCTCCTAAAAAAATATTTTTGAAAATCCATTATTTGTTGATTGATTGTCGAAAATCTCGGCGAAATGAGACTAAAATATTATGTACGAATTTTCCGTTTTTTGGCTAGTTTAGAAGATATAGCCTCCTAAATAAATATTTTTGAAAATTCGTTATTTGTTGATGGATTCTTAAAAATCTCGACGAAATGAGACCAAAGTATTATGTACGAATTTTCCGTTTTTTGGATAGTTTTGGAGATATAGCCTCCTAAAAAAATATTTTTGAAAATCCGTTATTTGTTGATTGATTCTTGAAAATCTCGACGAAATGAGACCAAAATATTATGTACGAATTCTCCGTTTTTTGGCTAGTTTAGGAGATAAAGCCTCCTTAAAATAAGTTTTTTGTGAAAATCCCTTATTTGTTGATTGATTCTTTATTTGTCAATATATTGACAAATTAAGACCAAAATAATAAATGTATATTCTTTGAAAATCCGATATTTGTTGATTGATTCTTGAAAATCTCGACGAAATGAGACCAAATTTTTATGTACGAATTTTCCATTTTTTAGGCTAGTTTAGGAGATATAGACCTCTTAATAAATATTTTTGGAAAATCCGTTATCTGTTGATTGATTCTTAAAAATGTCGGCGAAATGAGACCAAAATATTATGTACGAATTTTCCGTTATTTGGCTAGTTTAGGAGATACAGCCTCCTTAATAAATATTTTTGGAAAATCCGTTATCTGTTGATTGTTTCTTCAATATCTCGACGAAATGAGACCAAAATATTATGTACGAATTTTCCGTTATTTGTCTAGTTTAGGAGATATGGACTCCTTAAAAAATGTTTTTTGGAAATCCGTTATTTGTTGATTGATTCTTGAACATCTCGGCGAAATGAGACCAAAATATTATGTACGAATTTTCCGTTTTTTGGGTAGTTTAGGAGATATAGCCTCCTTAAAATATATTTTGTGAAAATCCCTTATTTGTTGATTGATTCTAGAATATATTGACAAATTAAGACCAAAATAATAAATGTATATTTTTTGAAAATCCGTTATCTGTTGACAGATTCTTAAAAATCTCGGGGAAATGAGACCAAAGTATTATTTACGAATTTTTCATTATTATGATTGTTTAGGAGATATACCCTCCTTAATAAATATTTTTGGAAAATCCGTTATTTGTTGATTGATTCTTGAAAATCTCGACGAAATGAGACCAAAATATTAGGTACGAATTTTCCGTTTTTTGGATAGTTTTGGAGATATAGCCTCCTAAAAAAATATTTTTGAAAATCCATTATTTGTTGATTGATTGTCGAAAATCTCGGCGAAATGAGACTAAAATATTATGTACGAATTTTCCGTTTTTGGCTAGTTTAGAAGATATAGCCTCCTAAATAAATATTTTTTGAAAATTCGTTATTTGTTGATGGATTCTTAAAAATCTCGACGAAATGAGACCAAAGTATTATGTACGAATTTTCCGTTTTTGGATAGTTTTGGAGATATAGCCTCCTAAAAAATATTTTTTGAAAATCCGTTATTTGTTGATTGATTCTTGAAAATCTCGACGAAATGAGACCAAAATATTATGTACGAATTCTCCGTTTTTTGGCTAGTTTAGGAGATAAAGCCTCCTTAAAATAAGTTTTTTGTGAAAATCCCTTATTTGTTGATTGATTCTTTATTTGTCAATATATTGACAAATTAAGACCAAAATAATAAATGTATATTCTTTGAAAATCCGATATTTGTTGATTGATTCTTGAAAATCTCGACGAAATGAGACCAAATTTTTATGTACGAATTTTCCATTTTTTAGGCTAGTTTAGGAGATATAGACCTCTTAATAAATATTTTTGGAAAATCCGTTATCTGTTGATTGATTCTTAAAAATGTCGGCGAAATGAGACCAAAATATTATGTACGAATTTTCCGTTATTTGGCTAGTTTAGGAGATACAGCCTCCTTAATAAATATTTTTGGAAAATCCGTTATCTGTTGATTGTTTCTTCAATATCTCGACGAAATGAGACCAAAATATTATGTACGAATTTTCCGTTATTTGTCTAGTTTAGGAGATATGGACTCCTTAAAAAATGTTTTTTGGAAATCCGTTATTTGTTGATTGATTCTTGAACATCTCGGCGAAATGAGACCAAAATATTATGTACGAATTCTCCGTTTTTTGGGTAGTTTAGGAGATAAAGCCTCTTTAAAAAAATGTTTTTTGAAAATACGGTATTTGTTGATTGATTCTTGAAAATCTCGACGAAATGAGACCAAATTATTATGTACGAATTTTCCATTTTTTAGGCTAGTTTAGGAGATATAGACTCCTTAATAAATATTTTTGGAAAATCCGTTATCTGTTGATTGATTCTTAAAAATCTCGGTGAAATGAGACCAAAGTATTTTTTACGAATTTTTCATTATTATGATTGTTTAGGAGATATAGCCTCCTTAATAAATATTTTTGGAAAATCCGTTATCTGTTGATTGATTCTTCAATATCTCGACGAAATGAGTCCAAAATATTAGGTACGAATTTTCCGTTTTTTGGCTAGTTTTGGAGATATAGCCTCCTAAATAAATATTTTTTGAAAATTCATTATTTGTTGATTGATTGTCGAAAACCTCGGCGAAATGAGACTAAAATATTATGTACGAATTTTCCGTTTTTTGGCTAGTTTAGAAGATATAGCCTCCTAAATAAATATTTTTTGAAAATTCGTTATTTGTTGATGGATTCTTGAAAATCTCGACGAAATGAGACCAAAATATTAGGTACGAATTTTCCGTTTTTTGGATAGTTTTGGAGATATAGCCTCCTAAAAAAATATTTTTTGAAAATCCGTTATTTGTTGATTGATTCTTGAAAATCTCGACGAAATGAGACCAAATTATTATGTACGAATTTTCCAGTTTTTAGGCTAGTTTAGGAGATATAGACTCCTTAATAAATATTTTTGGAAAATCCGTTATCTGTTGATTGATTCTTAAAAATCTCGGCGAAGTGAGACCAAAGTATTATTTACGAATTTTTCATTATTATGATTGTTTAGGAGATAAAGCCTCCTTAATAAATATTTTTGGAAAATTCGTTATCTGTTGATTGATTCTTCAATATCTCGACGAAATGAGACCAAAGTATTATGTACGAATTTTCCGTTTTTTGGCTAGTTTAGAAGATATAGCCTCCTAAATAAATATTTTTCGAAAATTCGTTATTTGTTGATTGATTCTTGAAAATCTCGACGAAATGAGACCAAAATATTATGTACGAATTCTCCGTTTTTTGGCTAATTTAGGAGATATGGCCTCCTAAATAAATTTTTTGTGAAAATCCCTTATTTGTTGATTGATTCTAGAATATATTGACAAATTAATACCAAAATACTAAATGTATATTTTTTGAAAATCCGTTATTTGTTGATTGATTCTTGAAAATCTCGACGAAATGAGACCAAATTATTATGTACGAATTTTCCATTTTTTAGGCTAGTTTAGGAGATATAGACTCCTTAATAAATATTTTTGGAAAATCCGTTATCTGTTGATTGATTCTTAAAAATCTCGGCGAAATGAGACCAAAGTATTATTTACGAATTTTTCATTATTATGATTGTTTAGGAGATATAGCCTCCTTAATAAATATTTTTGGAAAATCCGTTATCTGTTGATTGATTCTTCAATATCTCGACGAAATGACACCAAAATATTATGTACGAATTTTCCGTTTTTTGGCTAGTTTAGAAGATATATCCTCCTTAATAAATATTTTTGGAAAATCCGTTATCTGTTGATTGATTCTTCAATATCTCGACGAAATGAGACCAAAGTATTATGTACGAATTTTCCGTTTTTTGGCTAGTTTAGAAGATATAGCCTCCTAAATAAATATTTTTTGAAAATTCGTTATTTGTTGATTGATTCTTGAAAATCTCGACGAAATGAGACCAAAATATTATGTACGAATTCTCAGTTTTTTGGCTAGTTTTAGAAATATAGCCTCCTAAAAAAATATTTTTTGAAAATCCATTATTTGTTTATTGATTGTCGAAAATTTTGGCGAAATGAGACTAAAATATTATGTACGAATTTTCCGTTATTTGGCTAGTTTAGTAGATATGGACTCCTTTAAAAATGTTTTTTGAAAATCCGTTATTTGTTGATTGATTCTTGAACATCTCGGCGAAATGAGACCAAAATATTATGTACGAATTTTCCATTTTTTAGGCTAGTTTAGGAGATTTAGACTTCTTAATAAATATTTTTGGAAAATCCGTTATCTGTTGATTGATTCTTAAAAATCTCGGCGAAATGAGACCAAATTATTATGTACGAATTTTCCATTTTTTAGGCTAGTTTAGGAGATATAGACTTCTTAATAAATATTTTTGGAAAATCCGTTATCTGTTGATTGATTCTTAAAAATCTCGGCGAAATGAGACCAAATTATTATGTACGAATTTTCCATTTTTTAGGCTAGTTTAGGAGATATAGACTTCTTAATAAATATTTTTGGAAAATCCGTTATCTGTTGATTGATTCTTAAAAATCTCGACGAAATGAGACCAAATTATTATGTACGAATTTTCCATTTTTTAGGCTAGTTTAGGAGATAGACTTCTTAATAAATATTTTTGGAAAATCAGTTATCTGTTGATTGATTCTTGAAAATCTCGACGAAATGAGACCAAATTATTATGTACGAATTTTCCGTTTTTTGGCTAGTTTAGAAGATATATTCTCATTAATAAATATTTTTGGAAAATCCGTTATCTGTTGATTGATTCTTCAGTATCTCGACGAAATGAGACCAAAGTATTATGTACGAATTTTCCGTTTTTTGGCTAGTTTAGAAGATATAGCCTCCTAAATAAATATTTTTTGAAAATTCGATATTTGTTGATTGATTCTTGAAAATCTCGACGAAATGAGACCAAAATATTATGTACGATTTCTCCGTTTTTTGGCTAGTTTAGGAGATAAAGCCTCCCTAAAATAAATTTTTTGTGAAAATCCCTTATTTGTTGATTGATTCTAGAATATATTGACAAATTAAGACCAAAATAATAAATGTATATTTTTTGAAAATCCGATATTTGTTGATTGATTCTTGAAAATCTCGACGAAATGAGACCAAATTATTATGTACGAATTTTCCATTTTTTAGGCTAGTTTAGGAGATATAGACTTCTTAATAAATATTTTTGGAAAATCCGTTATCTGTTGATTGATTCTTAAAAATCTCGACGAAATGAGACCAAATTATTATGTACGAATTTTCCATTTTTTAGGCTAGTTTAGGAGATAGACTTCTTAATAAATATTTTTGGAAAATCAGTTATCTGTTGATTGATTCTTGAAAATCTCGACGAAATGAGACCAAATTATTATGTACGAATTTTCCGTTTTTTGGCTAGTTTAGAAGATATATTCTCATTAATAAATATTTTTGGAAAATCCGTTATCTGTTGATTGATTCTTCAGTATCTCGACGAAATGAGACCAAAGTATTATGTACGAATTTTCCGTTTTTTGGCTAGTTTAGAAGATATAGCCTCCTAAATAAATATTTTTTGAAAATTCGATATTTGTTGATTGATTCTTGAAAATCTCGACGAAATGAGACCAAAATATTATGTACGATTTCTCCGTTTTTTGGCTAGTTTAGGAGATAAAGCCTCCCTAAAATAAATTTTTTGTGAAAATCCCTTATTTGTTGATTGATTCTAGAATATATTGACAAATTAAGACCAAAATAATAAATGTATATTTTTTGAAAATCCGATATTTGTTGATTGATTCTTGAAAATCTCGACGAAATGAGACCAAATTATTATGTACGAATTTTCCATTTTTTAGGCTAGTTTAGGAGATATAGACCTCTTAATAAATATTTTTGGAAAATCCGTTATCTGTTGATTGATTCTTAAAAATCTCGGCGAAATGAGACCAAAATATTATGTACGAATTTTCCGATATTTGGCTAGTTTAGGAGATACAGCCTCCTTAATAAATATTTTTGGAAAATCCGTTATCTGTTGATTGATTCTTCAATATCTCGACGAAATGAGACCAAAATATTATGTACGAATTTTACGTTATTTGGCTAGTTTAGGAGATATGGACTCCTTAAAAAATGTTTTTTGGAAATCCGTTATTTGTTGATTGATTCTTGAACATCTCGGCGAAATGAGACCAAAATATTATGTACGAATTCTCCGTTTTTTGGGTAGTTTAGGAGATAAAGCCTCTTTAAAAAAATGTTTTTCGAAAATACGTTATTTGTTTATTGATTCTTGAACATCTCGGCGAAATGAGACAAATTATTATTTACGAATTTTCCGTTTTTTGGGTAGTTTAGGAGATATTGACTCCTTAAAATATATTTTGTGAAAATCCCTTATTTGTTGATTGATTCTAGAATATATTGACAAATTAAGACCAAAATAATAAATGTATATTTTTGAAAATCCGATATTTGTTGATTGATTCTTGAAAATCTCGACGAAATGAGACCAAATTATTATGTACGAATTTTCCATATTTTAGGCTAGTTTAGGAGATATAGACCTCTTAATAAATATTTTTGGAAAATCCGTTATCTGTTGATTGATTCTTAAAAATCTCGGCGAAATGAGACCAAAATATTATGTACGAATTTTCCGATATTTGGCTAGTTTAGGAGATACAGCCTCCTTAATAAATATTTTTGGAAAATCCGTTATCTGTTGATTGATTCTTCAATATCTCGACGAAATGAGACCAAAGTATTATGTACGAATTTTCCGTTTTTTGGCTAGTTTAGAAGATATAGCCTCCTAAATAAATATTTTTTGAAAATTCGTTATTTGTTGATTGATTCTTGAAAATCTCGACGAAATGAGACCAAAATATTAGGTACGAATTTTCCGTTTTTTGGATAGTTTTGGAGATATAGCCTCCTAAAAAAATATTTTTTGAAAATCCGTTATTTGTTGATTGATTCTTGAAAATCTCGACGAAATGAGACCAAATTATTATGTACGAATTTTCAGTTTTTTGGCTAGTTTAGGAGATATGGACTCCTTAAAAAATGTTTTTTGGAAATCCGTTATTTGTTGATTGATTCTTGAACATCTCGGCGAAATGAGACCAAAATATTATGTACGAATTCTCCGTTTTTGGGTAGTTTAGGAGATAAAGCCTCTTTAAAAAAATGTTTTTTGAAAATACGTTATTTGCTGATTGATTCTTGAACATCTCGGCGAAATGAGACCAAAATATTATGTACGAATTTTCAGTTTTTTGGCTAGTTTAGGAGATATAGCCGCCCTAAAATATATTTTGTGAAAATCCCTTATTTGTTGATTGATTCTAGAATATATTGACAAATTAAGACCAAAATAATAAATGTATATTTTTTGAAAATCCGATATTTGTTGATTGATTCTTGAAAATCTCGACGAAATGAGACCAAATTATTATGTACGAATTTTCCATTTTTTAGGCTAGTTTAGGAGATATAGACCTCTTAATAAATATTTTTGGAAAATCCGTTATCTGTTGATTGATTCTTAAAAATCTCGGCGAAATGAGACCAAATTATTATGTACGAATTTTCCATTTTTTAGGCTAGTTTAGGAGATATAGACTCCTTAATAAATATTTTTGGAAAATCCGTTATCTGTTGATTGATTCTTAAAAATCTCGGCGAAATGAGACCAAAGTATTATTTACGAATTTTTCATTATTATGATTGTTTAGGAGATATAGCCTCCTTAATAAATATTTTTGGAAAATCCGTTATCTGTTGATTGATTCTTCAATATCTCGACGAAATGACACCAAAATATTATGTACGAATTTTCCGTTTTTTGGCTAGTTTAGAAGATATATCCTCCTTAATAAATATTTTTGGAAAATCCGTTATCTGTTGATTGATTCTTGAAAATCTCGACGAAATGAGACCAAAATATTATGTACGAATTCTCCGTTTTTTGGCTAGTTTAGGAGATAAAGCCTCCTTAAAATAAGTTTTTTGTGAAAATCCCTTATTTGTTGATTGATTCTTTATTTGTCAATATATTGACAAATTAAGACCAAAATAATAAATGTATATTCTTTGAAAATCCGATATTTGTTGATTGATTCTTGAAAATCTCGACGAAATGAGACCAAATTTTTATGTACGAATTTTCCATTTTTTAGGCTAGTTTAGGAGATATAGACCTCTTAATAAATATTTTTGGAAAATCCGTTATCTGTTGATTGATTCTTAAAAATGTCGGCGAAATGAGACCAAAATATTATGTACGAATTTTCCGTTATTTGGCTAGTTTAGGAGATACAGCCTCCTTAATAAATATTTTTGGAAAATCCGTTATCTGTTGATTGTTTCTTCAATATCTCGACGAAATGAGACCAAAATATTATGTACGAATTTTCCGTTATTTGTCTAGTTTAGGAGATATGGACTCCTTAAAAAATGTTTTTTGGAAATCCGTTATTTGTTGATTGATTCTTGAACATCTCGGCGAAATGAGACCAAAATATTATGTACGAATTCTCCGTTTTTTGGGTAGTTTAGGAGATAAAGCCTCTTTAAAAAAATGTTTTTTGAAAATACGGTATTTGTTGATTGATTCTTGAAAATCTCGACGAAATGAGACCAAATTATTATGTACGAATTTTCCATTTTTTAGGCTAGTTTAGGAGATATAGACTCCTTAATAAATATTTTTGGAAAATCCGTTATCTGTTGATTGATTCTTAAAAATCTCGGTGAAATGAGACCAAAGTATTTTTTACGAATTTTTCATTATTATGATTGTTTAGGAGATATAGCCTCCTTAATAAATATTTTTGGAAAATCCGTTATCTGTTGATTGATTCTTCAATATCTCGACGAAATGAGTCCAAAATATTAGGTACGAATTTTCCGTTTTTTGGCTAGTTTTGGAGATATAGCCTCCTAAATAAATATTTTTTGAAAATTCATTATTTGTTGATTGATTGTCGAAAACCTCGGCGAAATGAGACTAAAATATTATGTACGAATTTTCCGTTTTTTGGCTAGTTTAGAAGATATAGCCTCCTAAATAAATATTTTTTGAAAATTCGTTATTTGTTGATGGATTCTTGAAAATCTCGACGAAATGAGACCAAAATATTAGGTACGAATTTTCCGTTTTTTGGATAGTTTTGGAGATATAGCCTCCTAAAAAAATATTTTTGAAAATCCGTTATTTGTTGATTGATTCTTGAAAATCTCGACGAAATGAGACCAAATTATTATGTACGAATTTTCCAGTTTTTAGGCTAGTTTAGGAGATATAGACTCCTTAATAAATATTTTTGGAAAATCCGTTATCTGTTGATTGATTCTTAAAAATCTCGGCGAAGTGAGACCAAAGTATTATTTACGAATTTTTCATTATTATGATTGTTTAGGAGATAAAGCCTCCTTAATAAATATTTTTGGAAAATTCGTTATCTGTTGATTGATTCTTCAATATCTCGACGAAATGAGACCAAAGTATTATGTACGAATTTTCCGTTTTTTGGCTAGTTTAGAAGATATAGCCTCCTAAATAAATATTTTTTGAAAATTCGTTATTTGTTGATTGATTCTTGAAAATCTCGACGAAATGAGACCAAAATATTATGTACGAATTCTCCGTTTTTTGGCTAATTTAGGAGATATGGCCTCCTAAATAAATTTTTTGTGAAAATCCCTTATTTGTTGATTGATTCTAGAATATATTGACAAATTAAGACCAAAATACTAAATGTATATTTTTTGAAAATCCGTTATTTGTTGATTGATTCTTGAAAATCTCGACGAAATGAGACCAAATTATTATGTACGAATTTTCCTTTTTTTAGGCTAGTTTAGGAGATATAGACTCCTTAATAAATATTTTTGGAAAATCCGTTATCTGTTGATTGATTCTTAAAAATCTCGGCGAAATGAGACCAAAGTATTATTTACGAATTTTTCATTATTATGATTGTTTAGGAGATATAGCCTCCTTAATAAATATTTTTGGAAAATCCGTTATCTGTTGATTGATTCTTCAATATCTCGACGAAATGACACCAAAATATTATGTACGAATTTTCCGTTTTTTGGCTAGTTTAGAAGATATATCCTCCTTAATAAATATTTTTGGAAAATCCGTTATCTGTTGATTGATTCTTCAATATCTCGACGAAATGAGACCAAAGTATTATGTACGAATTTTCCGTTTTTTGGCTAGTTTAGAAGATATAGCCTCCTAAATAAATATTTTTGAAAATTCGTTATTTGTTGATTGATTCTTGAAAATCTCGACGAAATGAGACCAAAATATTATGTACGAATTCTCAGTTTTTTGGCTAGTTTTAGAAATATAGCCTCCTAAAAAATATTTTTTTGAAAATCCATTATTTGTTTATTGATTGTCGAAAATTTTGGCGAAATAAGACTAAAATATTATGTACGAATTTTCCGTTATTTGGCTAGTTTAGTAGATATGGACTCCTTTAAAAATGTTTTTTGAAAATCCGTTATTTGTTGATTGATTCTTGAACATCTCGGCGAAATGAGACCAAAATATTATGTACGAATTTTCCATTTTTTAGGCTAGTTTAGGAGATATAGACTTCTTAATAAATATTTTTGGAAAATCCGTTATCTGTTGATTGATTCTTAAAAATCTCGGCGAAATGAGACCAAATTATTATGTACGAATTTTCCATTTTTTAGGCTAGTTTAGGAGATATAGACTTCTTAATAAATATTTTTGGAAAATCCGTTATCTGTTGATTGATTCTTAAAAATCTCGGCGAAATGAGACCAAATTATTATGTACGAATTTTCCATTTTTTAGGCTAGTTTAGGAGATATAGACTTCTTAATAAATATTTTTGGAAAATCCGTTATCTGTTGATTGATTCTTAAAAATCTCGACGAAATGAGACCAAATTATTATGTACGAATTTTCCATTTTTTAGGCTAGTTTAGGAGATAGACTTCTTAATAAATATTTTTGGAAAATCAGTTATCTGTTGATTGATTCTTGAAAATCTCGACGAAATGAGACCAAATTATTATGTACGAATTTTCCGTTTTTTGGCTAGTTTAGAAGATATATTCTCATTAATAAATATTTTTGGAAAATCCGTTATCTGTTGATTGATTCTTCAGTATCTCGACGAAATGAGACCAAAGTATTATGTACGAATTTTCCGTTTTTTGGCTAGTTTAGAAGATATAGCCTCCTAAATAAATATTTTTTGAAAATTCGATATTTGTTGATTGATTCTTGAAAATCTCGACGAAATGAGACCAAAATATTATGTACGATTTCTCCGTTTTTTGGCTAGTTTAGGAGATAAAGCCTCCCTAAAATAAATTTTTTGTGAAAATCCCTTATTTGTTGATTGATTCTAGAATATATTGACAAATTAAGACCAAAATAATAAATGTATATTTTTTGAAAATCCGATATTTGTTGATTGATTCTTGAAAATCTCGACGAAATGAGACCAAATTATTATGTACGAATTTTCCATTTTTTAGGCTAGTTTAGGAGATATAGACCTCTTAATAAATATTTTTGGAAAATCCGTTATCTGTTGATTGATTCTTAAAAATCTCGGCGAAATGAGACCAAAATATTATGTACGAATTTTCCGATATTTGGCTAGTTTAGGAGATACAGCCTCCTTAATAAATATTTTTGGAAAATCCGTTATCTGTTGATTGATTCTTCAATATCTCGACGAAATGAGACCAAAATATTATGTACGAATTTTACGTTATTTGGCTAGTTTAGGAGATATGGACTCCTTAAAAAATGTTTTTTGGAAATCCGTTATTTGTTGATTGATTCTTGAACATCTCGGCGAAATGAGACCAAAATATTATGTACGAATTCTCCGTTTTTTGGGTAGTTTAGGAGATAAAGCCTCTTTAAAAAAATGTTTTTCGAAAATACGTTATTTGTTTATTGATTCTTGAACATCTCGGCGAAATGAGACAAATTATTATTTACGAATTTTCCGTTTTTTGGGTAGTTTAGGAGATATTGACTCCTTAAAATATATTTTGTGAAAATCCCTTATTTGTTGATTGATTCTAGAATATATTGACAAATTAAGACCAAAATAATAAATGTATATTTTTTGAAAATCCGATATTTGTTGATTGATTCTTGAAAATCTCGACGAAATGAGACCAAATTATTATGTACGAATTTTCCATATTTTAGGCTAGTTTAGGAGATATAGACCTCTTAATAAATATTTTTGGAAAATCCGTTATCTGTTGATTGATTCTTAAAAATCTCGGCGAAATGAGACCAAAATATTATGTACGAATTTTCCGATATTTGGCTAGTTTAGGAGATACAGCCTCCTTAATAAATATTTTTGGAAAATCCGTTATCTGTTGATTGATTCTTCAATATCTCGACGAAATGAGACCAAAATATTATGTACGAATTTTCCGTTTTTTGGCTAGTTTAGAAGATATATCCTCCCTAATAAATATTTTTGGAAAATCCGTTATCTGTTGATTGATTCTTCAATATCTCGACGAAATGAGACCAAAGTATTATGTACGAATTTTCCGTTTTTTGGCTAGTTTAGAAGATATAGCCTCCTAAATAAATATTTTTGAAAATTCGTTATTTGTTGATTGATTCTTGAAAATCTCGACGAAATGAGACCAAAATATTAGGTACGAATTTTCCGTTTTTTGGATAGTTTTGGAGATATAGCCTCCTAAAAAAATATTTTTTGAAAATCCGTTATTTGTTGATTGATTCTTGAAAATCTCGACGAAATGAGACCAAATTATTATGTACGAATTTTCAGTTTTTTGGCTAGTTTAGGAGATATGGACTCCTTAAAAAATGTTTTTTGGAAATCCGTTATTTGTTGATTGATTCTTGAACATCTCGGCGAAATGAGACCAAAATATTATGTACGAATTCTCCGTTTTTTGGGTAGTTTAGGAGATAAAGCCTCTTTAAAAAAATGTTTTTTGAAAATACGTTATTTGTTGATTGATTCTTGAACATCTCGGCGAAATGAGACCAAAATATTATGTACGAATTTTCAGTTTTTTGGCTAGTTTAGGAGATATAGCCGCCCTAAAATATATTTTGTGAAAATCCCTTATTTGTTGATTGATTCTAGAATATATTGACAAATTAAGACCAAAATAATAAATGTATATTTTTTGAAAATCCGATATTTGTTGATTGATTCTTGAAAATCTCGACGAAATGAGACCAAATTATTATGTACGAATTTTCCATTTTTTAGGCTAGTTTAGGAGATATAGACCTCTTAATAAATATTTTTGGAAAATCCGTTATCTGTTGATTGATTCTTAAAAATCTCGGCGAAATGAGACCAAATTATTATGTACGAATTTTCCATTTTTTAGGCTAGTTTAGGAGATATAGACTTCTTAATAAATATTTTTGGAAAATCCGTTATCTGTTGATTGATTCTTAAAAATCTCGGCGAAATGAGACCAAATTATTATGTACGAATTTTCCATTTTTTAGGCTAGTTTAGGAGATATAGACTTCTTAATAAATATTTTTGGAAAATCCGTTATCTGTTGATTGATTCTTAAAAATCTCGACGAAATGAGACCAAAATATTATGTACGAATTCTCCGTTTTTTGGCTGGTTTAGGAGATAAAGCCTCTTTAAAAAAATGTTTTTGAAAATACGTTATTTGTTGATTGATTCTTGAACATCTCGGCGAAATGAGACCAAATTATTATGTACGAATTTTCCGTTTTTTGGGTAGTTTAGGAGATATAGCCTCCTTAAAATATATTTTGTGAAAATCCCTTATTTGTTGATTGATTCTAGAATATATTGAAAAATTAAGACCAAAATAATAAATGTATATTTTTTGAAAATCCGGTATTTGTTGATTGATTCTTAAAAATCTCGACGAAATGAGACCAAATTATTATGTACGAATTTTCCATTTTTTAGGCTAGTTTAGGAGATATAGACTCCTTAATAAATATTTTTGGAAAATCCGTTATCTGTTGATTGATTCTTCAATATCTCGACGAAATGAGACCAAAATATTAGGTACGAATTTTCCGTTTTTTGGCTAGTTTTGGAGATATAGCCTCCTAAATAAATATTTTTTGAAAATTCATTATTTGTTGATTGATTGTCGAAAACCTCGGCGAAATGAGACTAAAATATTATGTACGAATTTTCCGTTTTTTGGCTAGTTTAAAAGATATAGACTCCTAAAAAAATATTTTTTGAAAATCCATTATTTGTTAATAGATTGTCGAAAATCTCGGCGAAATGAGACTAAAATATTATGTACGAATTTTCCGTTATTTGGGTAGTTTAGTAGATATGGACTCCTTAAAAAATGTTTTTTGAAAATCCGTTATTTGTTGATTGATTCTTGAACATCTCGGCGAAATGAGACCAAAATATTATGTACGAATTTTCCGTTTTTTGGCTAGTTTAGGAGATATAGCCTCCTTAAAATATATTTTGTGAAAATCCCTTATTTGTTGATTGATTCTAGAATATATTGACAATTTAAGACCAAAGTACTAAATGTATATTTTTTGAAAATCCGTTATTTGTTGATTGATTCTTGAAAATCTCGACGAAATGAGACCAAAATATTATGTACGAATTTTCCGTTTTTTGGGTAGTTTAGGAGATAAAGCCTCCTTAAAATAATTTTTTTGTGAAAATCCCTTATTTGTTGATTGATTCTAGAATATATTGACAAATTAAGACCAAAATAATTAATGTATATTTTTGAAAATCCGATATTTGTTGATTGATTCTTGAAAATCTCGACGAAATGAGATCAAATTATTATGTACGAATTTTCCATTTTTTAGGCTAGTTTAGGAGATATAGACCTCTTAATAAATATTTTTGGAAAATCCGTTATCTGTTGATTGATTCTTAAAAATCTCGGCGAAATGAGACCAAAATATTATGTACGAATTTTCCGATATTTGGCTAGTTTAGGAGATACAGCCTCCTTAATAAATATTTTTTGAAAATTCGATATTTGTTGATTGATTCTTGAAAATCTCGACGAAATGAGACCAAAATATTATGTACGATTTCTCCGTTTTTTGGCTAGTTTAGGAGATAAAGCCTCCCTAAAATAAATTTTTTGTGAAAATCCCTTATTTGTTGATTGATTCTAGAATATATTGACAAATTAAGACCAAAATAATAAATGTATATTTTTTGAAAATCCGATATTTGTTGATTGATTCTTGAAAATCTCGACGAAATGAGACCAAATTATTATGTACGAATTTTCCATTTTTAGGCTAGTTTAGGAGATATAGACCTCTTAATAAATATTTTTGGAAAATCCGTTATCTGTTGATTGATTCTTAAAAATCTCGGCGAAATGAGACCAAAATATTATGTACGAATTTTCCGATATTTGGCTAGTTTAGGAGATACAGCCTCCTTAATAAATATTTTTGGAAAATCCGTTATCTGTTGATTGATTCTTCAATATCTCGACGAAATGAGACCAAAATATTATGTACGAATTTTACGTTATTTGGCTAGTTTAGGAGATATGGACTCCTTAAAAAAATGTTTTTTGGAAATCCGTTATTTGTTGATTGATTCTTGAACATCTCGGCGAAATGAGACCAAAATATTATGTACGAATTCTCCGTTTTTTGGGTAGTTTAGGAGATAAAGCCTCTTTAAAAAAATGTTTTTCGAAAATACGTTATTTGTTTATTGATTCTTGAACATCTCGGCGAAATGAGACAAATTATTATTTACGAATTTTCCGTTTTTTGGGTAGTTTAGGAGATATAGACTCATTAAAATATATTTTGTGAAAATCCCTTATTTGTTGATTGATTCTAGAATATATTGACAAATTAAGACCAAAATAATAAATGTATATTTTTTGAAAATCCGATATTTGTTGATTGATTCTTGAAAATCTCGACGAAATGAGACCAAATTATTATGTACGAATTTTCCATATTTTAGGCTAGTTTAGGAGATATAGACCTCTTAATAAATATTTTTGGAAAATCCGTTATCTGTTGATTGATTCTTAAAAATCTCGGCGAAATGAGACCAAAATATTATGTACGAATTTTCCGATATTTGGCTAGTTTAGGAGATACAGCCTCCTTAATAAATATTTTTGGAAAATCCGTTATCTGTTGATTGATTCTTCAATATCTCGACGAAATGAGACCAAAATATTATGTACGAATTTTCCGTTTTTTGGCTAGTTTAGAAGATATATCCTCCCTAATAAATATTTTTGGAAAATCCGTTATCTGTTGATTGATTCTTCAATATCTCGACGAAATGAGACCAAATTATTATGTACGAATTTTCAGTTTTTTGGCTAGTTTAGGAGATATGGACTCCTTAAAAAATGTTTTTTGGAAATCCGTTATTTGTTGATTGATTCTTGAACATCTCGGCGAAATGAGACCAAAATATTATGTACGAATTCTCCGTTTTTTGGGTAGTTTAGGAGATAAAGCCTCTTTAAAAAAATGTTTTTTGAAAATACGTTATTTGTTGATTGATTCTTGAACATCTCGGCGAAATGAGACCAAAATATTATGTACGAATTTTCAGTTTTTTGGCTAGTTTAGGAGATATAGCCGCCCTAAAATATATTTTGTGAAAATCCCTTATTTGTTGATTGATTCTAGAATATATTGACAAATTAAGACCAAAATAATAAATGTATATTTTTTGAAAATCCGATATTTGTTGATTGATTCTTGAAAATCTCGACGAAATGAGACCAAATTATTATGTACGAATTTTCCATTTTTTAGGCTAGTTTAGGAGATATAGACCTCTTAATAAATATTTTTGGAAAATCCGTTATCTGTTGATTGATTCTTAAAAATCTCGGCGAAATGAGACCAAAATATTATGTACGAATTTTCCGATATTTGGCTAGTTTAGGAGATACAGCCTCCTTAATAAATATTTTTGGAAAATCCGTTATCTGTTGATTGATTCTTCAATATCTCGACGAAATGAGACCAAAATATTATGTACGAATTTTACGTTATTTGGCTAGTTTAGGAGATATGGACTCCTTAAAAAATGTTTTTTGGAAATCCGTTATTTGTTGATTGATTCTTGAACATCTCGGCGAAATGAGACCAAAATATTATGTACGAATTCTCCGTTTTTTGGGTAGTTTAGGAGATAAAGCCTCTTTAAAAAAATGTTTTTCGAAAATACGTTATTTGTTTATTGATTCTTGAACATCTCGGCGAAATGAGACAAATTATTATTTACGAATTTTCCGTTTTTTGGGTAGTTTAGGAGATATAGACTCATTAAAATATATTTTGTGAAAATCCCTTATTTGTTGATTGATTCTAGAATATATTGACAAATTAAGACCAAAATAATAAATGTATATTTTTTGAAAATCCGATATTTGTTGATTGATTCTTGAAAATCTCGACGAAATGAGACCAAATTATTATGTACGAATTTTCCATATTTTAGGCTAGTTTAGGAGATATAGACCTCTTAATAAATATTTTTGGAAAATCCGTTATCTGTTGATTGATTCTTAAAAATCTCGGCGAAATGAGACCAAAATATTATGTACGAATTTTCCGATATTTGGCTAGTTTAGGAGATACAGCCTCCTTAATAAATATTTTTGGAAAATCCGTTATCTGTTGATTGATTCTTCAATATCTCGACGAAATGAGACCAAAATATTATGTACGAATTTTCCGTTTTTTGGCTAGTTTAGAAGATATATCCTCCCTAATAAATATTTTTGGAAAATCCGTTATCTGTTGATTGATTCTTCAATATCTCGACGAAATGAGACCAAAGTATTATGTACGAATTTTCCGTTTTTTGGCTAGTTTAGAAGATATAGCCTCCTAAATAAATATTTTTTGAAAATTCGTTATTTGTTGATTGATTCTTGAAAATCTCGACGAAATGAGACCAAAATATTATGTACGAATTTTCCGTTTTTTGGATAGTTTTGGAGATATAGCCTCCTAAAAAAATATTTTTTGAAAATCCGTTATTTGTTGATTGATTCTTGAAAATCTCGACGAAATGAGACCAAATTATTATGTACGAATTTTCAGTTTTTTGGCTAGTTTAGGAGATATGGACTCCTTAAAAAATGTTTTTTGGAAATCCGTTATTTGTTGATTGATTCTTGAACATCTCGGCGAAATGAGACCAAAATATTATGTACGAATTCTCCGTTTTTTGGGTAGTTTAGGAGATAAAGCCTCTTTAAAAAAATGTTTTTTGAAAATACGTTATTTGTTGATTGATTCTTGAACATCTCGGCGAAATGAGACCAAAATATTATGTACGAATTTTCAGTTTTTTGGCTAGTTTAGGAGATATAGCCGCCCTAAAATATATTTTGTGAAAATCCCTTATTTGTTGATTGATTCTAGAATATATTGACAAATTAAGACCAAAATAATAAATGTATATTTTTTGAAAATCCGTTATTTGTTGATTGATTCTTGAAAATCTCGACGAAATGAGACCAAATTATTATGTACGAATTTTCCATTTTTTAGGCTAGTTTAGGAGATATAGACTCCTAAATGAATATTTTTGGAAAATCCGTTATCTGTTGATTGATTCTTAAAAATCTCGGGAAAATGAGACCAAAGTATTATTTACGAATTTTTCATTATTATGATTGTTTAGGAGATATAGCCTCCTTAATAAATATTTTTGGAAAATCCGTTATTTGTTGATTGATTCTTGAAAATCTCGACGAAATGAGACTAAAATATTATGTACGAATTTTCCGTTTTTTGGCTAGTTTAGGAGATATAGACTCCTTAATAAATATTTTTGGAAAATCCGTTATCTGTTGATTGATTCTTAAAAATCTCGGGGAAATGAGACCAAAGTATTATTTACGAATTTTCCGTTTTTTGGCTAGTTTAGGAGATAAAGCCTCCTAAAAAAATATTTTTTGAAAATCCATTATTTGTTGATTGATTGTCGAAAATCTCGGCGAAATGAGACTAAAATATTATGTACGAATTTTCCGTTTTTTGGCTAGTTTAGAAGATATAGCCTCCTAAATAAATATTTTTTGAAAATTCGTTATTTGTTGATGGATTCTTAAAAATCTCGACGAAATGAGACCAAAATATTAGGTACGAATTTTCCGTTTTTTGGATAGTTTTGGAGATATAGCCTACTAAAAAAAAATTTTTTTGAAAATCCGTTATTTGTTGATTGATTCTTGAAAATCTCGACGAAATGAGACCAAAATATTATGTACGAATTCTCCGTTTTTTGGCTAGTTTAGGAGATAAAGCCTCCTTAAAATAATTTTTTTGTGAAAATCCCTTATTTGTTGATTGATTCTAGAATATATTGACAAATTAAGACCAAAATAATAAATGTATATTTTTTGAAAATCCGATATTTGTTGATTGATTCTTGAAAATCTCGACGAAATGAGACCAAATTATTATGTACGAATTTTCCATTTTTTAGGCTAGTTTAGGAGATATAGACCTCTTAATAAATATTTTTGGAAAATCCGTTATCTGTTGATTGATTCTTAAAAATCTCGGCGAAATGAGACCAAATTATTATGTACGAATTTTCCATTTTTTAGGCTAGTTTAGGAGATATAGACTTCTTAATAAATATTTTTGGAAAATCCGTTATCTGTTGATTGATTCTTAAAAATCTCGGCGAAATGAGACCAAATTATTATGTACGAATTTTCCATTTTTTAGGCTAGTTTAGGAGATATAGACTTCTTAATAAATATTTTTGGAAAATCCGTTATCTGTTGATTGATTCTTAAAAATCTCGACGAAATGAGACCAAAATATTATGTACGAATTCTCCGTTTTTTGGCTGGTTTAGGAGATAAAGCCTCTTTAAAAAAATGTTTTTTGAAAATACGTTATTTGTTGATTGATTCTTGAACATCTCGGCGAAATGAGACCAAATTATTATGTACGAATTTTCCGTTTTTTGGGTAGTTTAGGAGATATAGCCTCCTTAAAATATATTTTGTGAAAATCCCTTATTTGTTGATTGATTCTAGAATATATTGACAAATTAAGACCAAAATAATAAATGTATATTTTTGAAAATCCGGTATTTGTTGATTGATTCTTAAAAATCTCGACGAAATGAGACCAAATTATTATGTACGAATTTTCCATTTTTTAGGCTAGTTTAGGAGATATAGACTCCTTAATAAATATTTTTGGAAAATCCGTTATCTGTTGATTGATTCTTCAATATCTCGACGAAATGAGACCAAAATATTAGGTACGAATTTTCCGTTTTTTGGCTAGTTTTGGAGATATAGCCTCCTAAATAAATATTTTTTGAAAATTCATTATTTGTTGATTGATTGTCGAAAACCTCGGCGAAATGAGACTAAAATATTATGTACGAATTTTCCGTTTTTTGGCTAGTTTAGAAGATATAGACTCCTAAAAAAATACTTTTTGAAAATCCATTATTTGTTAATAGATTGTCGAAAATCTCGGCGAAATGAGACTAAAATATTATGTACGAATTTTCCGTTATTTGGCTAGTTTAGTAGATATGGACTCCTTAAAAAATGTTTTTTGAAAATCCGTTATTTGTTGATTGATTCTTGAACATCTCGGCGAAATGAGACCAAAATATTATATACGAATTTTCCGTTTTTTGGCTAGTTTAGGAGATATAGCCTCCTTAAAATATATTTTGTGAAAATCCCTTGTTTGTTGATTGATTCTAGAATATATTGACAATTTAAGACCAAAGTACTAAATGTATATTTTTTGAAAATCCGTTATTTGTTGATTGATTCTTGAAAATCTCGACGAAATGAGACCAAAATATTATGTACGAATTTTCCGTTTTTTGGGTAGTTTAGGAGATAAAGCCTCCTTAAAATAATTTTTTTGTGAAAATCCCTTATTTGTTGATTGATTCTAGAATATATTGACAAATTAAGACCAAAATAATTAATGTATATTTTTTGAAAATCCGATATTTGTTGATTGATTCTTGAAAATCTCGACGAAATGAGACCAAATTATTATGTACGAATTTTCCATTTTTTAGGCTAGTTTAGGAGATATAGACCTCTTAATAAATATTTTTGGAAAATCCGTTATCTGTTGATTGATTCTTAAAAATGTCGGCGAAATGAGACCAAAATATTATGTACGAATTTTCCGTTATTTGGCTAGTTTAGGAGATACAGCCTCCTTAATAAATATTTTTGGAAAATCCGTTATCTGTTGATTGATTCTTCAATATCTCGACGAAATGAGATCAAAATATTATGTACGAATTTTCCGTTATTTGGCTAGTTTAGGAGATATGGACTCCTTAAAAAATGTTTTTTTGGAAATCCGTTATTTGTTGATTGATTCTTCAATATCTCGACGAAATGAGATCAAAATATTATGTACGAATTTTCCGTTTTTTGGCTAGTTTAGAAGATATAGCCTCCTAAATAAATATTTTTGGAAAATCCGTTATCTGTTGATTGATTCTTAAAAATCTCCGCGAAATGAGACCAAATTATTATGTACGAATTTTCCATTTTTTAGGCTAGTTTAGGAGATATAGACTTCTTAATAAATATTTTTGGAAAATCCGTTATCTGTTGATTGATTCTTGAAAATCTCGACGAAATGAGACCAAATTATTGTGTACGAATTTTCCGTTCTTTGGCTAGTTTAGAAGATATATCCTCATTAATAAATATTTTTGGAAAATCCGTTATCTGTTGATTGATTCTTCAATATCTCGACGAAATGAGTCCAAAGTATTATGTACGAATTTTCCGTTTTTTGGCTACTTTAGAAGATATAGCCTCCTAAATAAATATTTTTTGAAAATTCGTAAATTGTTGATTGATTCTTCAATATCTCTACGAAATGAGACCAATGTATTATGTACGAATTTTCCGTTTTTTGGCTAGTTTAGAAGATATAGCCTCCTAAATAAATATTTTTTGAAAATTCGTTATTTGTTGATTGATTCTTGAAAATCTCGACGAAATGAGACCAAAATATTATGTACGAACTCTCCGTTTTTTGGCTAGTTTAGGAGATATAGCCTCCTTAAAATAAATTTTTTGTGAAAATTCCTTATTTGTTGATTGATTCTAGAATATATTGACAAATTAAGACCAAAATAATAAATGTATATTTTTTGAAAATACGTTACTTGTTGATTGATTCTTGAAAATCTCGACGAAATGAGACCAAATTATTATGTACGAATTTTCCATTTTTTAGGCTAGTTTAGGAGATATAGACTCCTTAAAAAATATTTTTGGAAAATCCGTTATCTGTTGATTGATTCTTGAAAATCTCGACGAAATGAGACCAAATTATTATGTACGAATTTTCCGTTTTTTGGCTAGTTTAGAAGATATATCCTCATTAATAAATATTTTTGGAAAATCCGTTATCTGTTGATTAATTCTTCAATATCTCGACGAAATGAGACCAAAGTATTATGTACGAATTTTCCGTTTTTTGGCTAGTTTAGAAGATATAGCCTCCTAAATAAATATTTTTTGAAAATTCGTTATTTGTTGATTGATTCTTGAAAATCTCGACGAAATGAGACCAAAATATTATGTACGAACTCTCCGTTATTTGGCTAGTTTAGTAGATATGGACTCCTTAAAAAATATTTTTTGAAAATAAGTTATTTGTTGATTGATTCTTGAACATCTCGGCGAAATGAGACCAAAATATTATGTACGAATTTTCCATTTTTTAGGCTAGTTTAGGAGATATAGACTACTTAATAAATATTTTTGGAAAATCCGTTATCTGTTGATTGATTCTTCAATATCTCGACGAAATGAGACCAAAGTATTATGTACGAATTTTCCGTTTTTTGGCTAGTTTAGAAGATATATCCTCCTTAATAAATATTTTTGGAAAATCCGTTATCTGTTGATTGATTCTTCAATATCTCGACGAAATGAGACCAAAGTATTATGTACGAATTTTCCGTTTTTTTGCTAGTTTAGAAGATATAGCCTCCTAAATAAATATTTTTGGAAAATCCGTTATCTGTTGATTGATTCTTAAAAATCTCCGCGAAATGAGACCAAATTATTATGTACGAATTTTCCATTTTTTAGGCAAGTTTAGGAGATATAGACTTCTTAATAAATATTTTTGGAAAATCCGTTATCTGTTGATTGATTCTTAAAAATCTCGGCGAAATGAGACCAAATTATTATGTACGAATTTTCCATTTTTTAGGCTAGTTTAGGAGATATAGACTTCTTAATAAATATTTTTGGAAAATCCGTTATCTGTTGATTGATTCTTAAAAATCTCGACGAAATGAGACCAAATTATTATATACGAATTTTCCATTTTTTAGGCTAGTTTAGGAGATATAGACTTCTTAATAAATATTTTTGGAAAATCCGTTATCTGTTGATTGATTCTTGAAAATCTCGACGAAATGAGACCAAATTATTATGTACGAATTTTCCGTTCTTTGGCTAGTTTAGAAGATATATCCTCATTAATAAATATTTTTGGAAAATCCGTTATCTGTTGATTGATTCTTCAATATCTCGACGAAATGAGTCCAAAGTATTATGTACGAATTTTCCGTTTTTTGGCTAGTTTAGAAGATATAGCCTCCTAAATAAATATTTTTTGAAAATTCGTAAATTGTTGATTGATTCTTCAATATCTCGACGAAATGAGACCAAAGTATTATGTACGAATTTTCCGTTTTTTGGCTAGTTTAGAAGATATAGCCTCCTAAATAAATATTTTTTGAAAATTCGTTATTTGTTGATTGATTCTTGAAAATCTCGACGAAATGAGACCAAAATATTATGTACGAACTCTCCGTTTTTTGGCTAGTTTAGGAGATATAGCCTCCTTAAAATAAATTTTTGTGAAAATTCCTTATTTGTTGATTGATTCTAGAATATATTGACAAATTAAGACCAAAATAATAAATGTATATTTTTGAAAATACGTTATTTGTTGATTGATTCTTGAAAATCTCGACGAAATGAGACCAAATTATTATGTACGAATTTTCCATTTTTTAGGCTAGTTTAGGAGATATAGACTCCTTAATAAATATTTTTGGAAAATCCGTTATCTGTTGATTGATTCTTGAAAATCTCGACGAAATGAGACCAAATTATTATGTACGAATTTTCCGTTCTTTGGCTAGTTTAGAAGATATATCCTCATTAATAAATATTTTTGGAAAATCCGTTATCTGTTGATTGATTCTTCAATATCTCGACGAAATGAGTCCAAAGTATTATGTACGAATTTTCCGTTTTTTGGCTAGTTTAGAAGATATAGCCTCCTAAATAAATATTTTTTGAAAATTCGTTATTTGTTGATTGATTCTTGAAAATCTCGACGAAATGAGACCAAAATATTATGTACGAATTCTCCGTTATTTGGCTAGTTTAGTAGATATGGACTCCTTAAAAAATATTTTTGAAAATAAGTTATTTGTTGATTGATTCTTGAACATCTCGGCGAAATGAGACCAAAATATTATGTACGAATTTTCCATTTTTTAGGCTAGTTTAGGAGATATAGACTTCTTAATAAATATTTTTGGAAAATCCGTTATCTGTTGATTGTTTCTTCAATATCTCGACGAAATGAGACCAAAGTATTATGTACGAATTTTCCGTTTTTTGGCTAGTTTAGAAGATATATCCTCCTTAATAAATATTTTTGGAAAATCCGTTATCTGTTGATTGATTCTTCAATATCTCGACGAAATGAGACCAAAGTATTATGTACGAATTTTCCGTTTTTTGGCTAGTTTAGAAGATATATCCTCCTTAATAAATATTTTTGGAAAATCCGTTATCTGTTGATTGATTCTTCAATATCTCGACGAAATGAGACCAAAGTATTATGTACGAATTTTCCGTTTTTTGGCTAGTTTAGAAGATATAGCCTCCTAAATCAATATTTTTGAAAATTCGTTAATTGTTGATTGATTCTTCAATATCTCGACGAAATGAGACCAAAGTATTATGTACGAATTTTCCGTTTTTTGGCTAGTTTAGAAGATATAGCCTCCTAAATAAATATTTTTGGAAAATCCGTTATCTGTTGATTGATTCTTGAAAATCTCCGCGAAATGAGACCAAATTATTATGTACGAATTTTCCATTTTTTAGGCTAGTTTAGGAGATATAGACTTCTTAATAAATATTTTTGGAAAATCCGTTATCTGTTGATTGATTCTTAAAAATCTCGGCGAAATGAGACCAAATTATTATGTACGAATTTTCCATTTTTTAGGCTAGTTTAGGAGATATAGACTTCTTAATAAATATTTTTGGAAAATCCGTTATCTGTTGATTGATTCTTAAAAATCTCGACGAAATGAGACCAAATTATTATATACGAATTTTCCATTTTTTAGGCTAGTTTAGGAGATATAGACTTCTTAATAAATATTTTTGGAAAATCCGTTATCTGTTGATTGATTCTTGAAAATCTCGACGAAATGAGACCAAATTATTATGTACGAATTTTCCGTTCTTTGGCTAGTTTAGAAGATATATCCTCCTTAATAAATATTTTTGGAAAATCCGTTATCTGTTGATTGATTCTTCAATATCTCGACGAAATGAGTCCAAAGTATTATGTACGAATTTTCCGTTTTTTGGCTAGTTTAGAAGATATAGCCTCCTAAATAAATATTTTTTTAAAATTCGTAAATTGTTGATTGATTCTTCAATATCTCGACGAAATGAGACCAAAGTATTATGTACGAATTTTCGTTTTTTGGCTAGTTTAGAAGATATAGCCTCCTAAATAAATATTTTTTGAAAATTCGTTATTTGTTGATTGATTCTTGAAAATCTCGACGAAATGAGACCAAAATATTATGTACGAACTCTCCGTTTTTTGGCTAGTTTAGGAGATATAGCCTCCTTAAAATAATTTTTTTGTGAAAATTCCTTATTTGTTGATTGATTCTAGAATATATTGACAAATTAAGACCAAAATAATAAATGTATATTTTTGAAAATACGTTATTTGTTGATTGATTCTTGAAAATCTCGACGAAATGAGACCAAATTATTATGTACGAATTTTCCATTTTTTAGGCTAGTTTAGGAGATATAGACTCCTTAATAAATATTTTTGGAAAATCCGTTATCTGTTGATTGATTCTTGAAAATCTCGACGAAATGAGACCAAATTATTATGTACGAATTTTCCGTTCTTTGGCTAGTTTAGAAGATATATCCTCATTAATAAATATTTTTGGAAAATCCGTTATCTGTTGATTGATTCTTTAAAATCTCGGCGAAATGAGACCAAAGTATTATATACGAATTTTTCATTATTATGCTTGTTTAGGAGATATAGCCTCCTTAATAAATATTTTTGGAAAATCCGTTATCTGTTGATTGATTCTTCAATATCTCGACGAAATGAGACCAAAATATTATGTACGAATTCTCCGTTTTTTGGCTAGTTTTGGAGATATAGCCTCCTAAAAAAAATATTTTTGGAAAATCCGTTATCTGTTGATTGATTCTTGAAAATCTCGACGAAATGAGACCAAATTATTATGTACGAATTTTCCGTTCTTTGGCTAGTTTAGAAGATATATCCTCATTAATAAATATTTTTGGAAAATCCGTTATCTGTTGATTGATTCTTTAAAATCTCGGCGAAATGAGACCAAAGTATTATATACGAATTTTTCATTATTATGCTTGTTTAGGAGATATAGCCTCCTTAATAAATATTTTTGGAAAATCCGTTATCTGTTGATTGATTCTTCAATATCTCGACGAAATGAGACCAAAGTATTATGTACGAATTTTCCGTTTTTTGGCTAGTTTAGAAGATATATCCTCCTTAATAAATATTTTTGGAAAATCCGTTATCTGTTGATTGATTCTTCAATATCTCGACGAAATGAGACCAAAATATTATGTACGAATTCTCCGTTTTTTGGCTAGTTTTGGAGATATAGCCTCCTAAAAAAATATTTTTGGAAAATCCGTTATCTGTTGATTGATTCTTGAAAATCTCGACGAAATGAGACCAAATTATTATGTACGAATTTTCCGTTCTTTGGCTAGTTTAGAAGATATATCCTCATTAATAAATATTTTTGGAAAATCCGTTATCTGTTGATTGATTCTTTAAAATCTCGGCGAAATGAGACCAAAGTATTATATACGAATTTTTCATTATTATGCTTGTTTAGGAGATATAGCCTCCTTAATAAATATTTTTGGAAAATCCGTTATCTGTTGATTGATTCTTCAATATCTCGACGAAATGAGACCAAAGTATTATGTACGAATTTTCCGTTTTTTGGCTAGTTTAGAAGATATAGCCTCCTAAATAAATATTTTTGAAAATTCGTTATTTGTTGATTGATTCTTGAAAATCTCGACGAAATGAGACCAAAATATTATGTACGAATTCTCCGTTTTTTGGCTAGTTTTGGAGATATAGCCTCCTAAAAAAATATTTTTGAAAATCCATTATTTGTTGATTGATTGTCGAAAAGCTCGGCGAAATGAGACTAAAATATTATGTACGAATTTTCCGTTATTTGGCTAGTTTAGTAGATATGGACTCCTTAAAAAATATTTTTTGAAAATAAGTTATTTGTTGATTGATTCTTGAACATCTCGGCGAAATGAGACCAAAATATTATGTACGAATTTTCCATTTTTTAGGCTAGTTTAGGAGATATAGACTTCTTAATAAATATTTTTGGAAAATCCGTTATCTGTTGATTGATTCTTAAAAATCTCCGCGAAATGAGACCAAATTATTATGTACGAATTTTCCGTTTTTTGGCTAGTTTAAAAGATATATCCTCATTAATAAATATTTTTGGAAAATCCGTTATCTGTTGATTGATTCTTCAATATCTCGACGAAATGAGACCAAAGTATTATGTACGAATTTTCCGTTTTTTGGCTAGTTTAGAAGATATAGCCTCCTAAATCAATATTTTTGAAAATTCGTTAATTGTTGATTGATTCTTCAATATCTCGACGAAATGAGACCAAAATATTATGTACGAATTTTCCGTTTTTTGGCTAGTTTAGAAGATATAGCCTCCTAAATAAATATTTTTGGAAAATCCGTTATCTGTTGATTGATTCTTAAAAATCTCCGCGAAATGAGACCAAATTATTATGTACGAATTTTCCATTTTTTAGGCTAGTTTAGGAGATATAGACTTCTTAATAAATATTTTTGGAAAATCCGTTATCTGTTGATTGATTCTTAAAAATCTCGGCGAAATGAGACCAAATTATTATGTACGAATTTTCCATTTTTTAGGCTAGTTTAGGAGATATAGACTTCTTAATAAATATTTTTGGAAAATCCGTTATCTGTTGATTGATTCTTAAAAATCTCGACGAAATGAGACCAAATTATTATATACGAATTTTCCATTTTTTAGGCTAGTTTAGGAGATATAGACTTCTTAATAAATATTTTTGGAAAATCCGTTATCTGTTGATTGATTCTTGAAAATCTCGACGAAATGAGACCAAATTATTATGTACGAATTTTCCGTTCTTTGGCTAGTTTAGAAGATATATCCTCCTAAAAAAATATTTTTTGAAAATCCATTATTTGTTGATTGATTGTCGAAAATCTCGGCGAAATGAGACTAAAATATGATGTACGAATTTTCCGTTATTTGGCTAGTTTAGTAGATATGGACTCCTTAAAAAATATTTTTTGAAAATAAGTTATTTGTTGATTGATTCTTGAACATCTCGGCGAAATGAGACCAAAATATTATGTACGAATTCTCCGTTTTTTGGCTAGTTTTGGAGATATAGCCTCCTAAAAAAATATTTTTGGAAAATCCGTTATCTGTTGATTGATTCTTGAAAATCTCGACGAAATGAGACCAAATTATTATGTACGAATTTTCCGTTCTTTGGCTAGTTTAGAAGATATATCCTCATTAATAAATATTTTGGAAAATCCGTTATCTGTTGATTGATTCTTTAAAATCTCGGCGAAATGAGACCAAAGTATTATATACGAATTTTTCATTATTATGCTTGTTTAGGAGATATAGCCTCCTTAATAAATATTTTTGGAAAATCCGTTATCTGTTGATTGATTCTTCAATATCTCGACGAAATGAGACCAAAGTATTATGTACGAATTTTCCGTTTTTTGGCTAGTTTAGAAGATATATCCTCCTTAATAAATATTTTTGGAAAATCCGTTATCTGTTGATTGATTCTTCAATATCTCGACGAAATGAGACCAAAATATTATGTACGAATTCTCCGTTTTTTGGCTAGTTTTGGAGATATAGCCTCCTAAAAAAATATTTTTGGAAAATCCGTTATCTGTTGATTGATTCTTGAAAATCTCGACGAAATGAGACCAAATTATTATGTACGAATTTTCCGTTCTTTGGCTAGTTTAGAAGATATATCCTCATTAATAAATATTTTTGGAAAATCCGTTATCTGTTGATTGATTCTTTAAAATCTCGGCGAAATGAGACCAAAGTATTATATACGAATTTTTCATTATTATGCTTGTTTAGGAGATATAGCCTCCTTAATAAATATTTTTGGAAAATCCGTTATCTGTTGATTGATTCTTCAATATCTCGACGAAATGAGACCAAAGTATTATGTACGAATTTTCCGTTTTTTGGCTAGTTTAGAAGATATAGCCTCCTAAATAAATATTTTTTGAAAATTCGTTATTTGTTGATTGATTCTTGAAAATCTCGACGAAATGAGACCAAAATATTATGTACGAATTCTCCGTTTTTTGGCTAGTTTTGGAGATATAGCCTCCTAAAAAAATATTTTTTGAAAATCCATTATTTGTTGATTGATTGTCGAAAAGCTCGGCGAAATGAGACTAAAATATTATGTACGAATTTTCCGTTATTTGGCTAGTTTAGTAGATATGGACTCCTTAAAAAATATTTTTTGAAAATAAGTTATTTGTTGATTGATTCTTGAACATCTCGGCGAAATGAGACCAAAATATTATGTACGAATTTTCCATTTTTTAGGCTAGTTTAGGAGATATAGACTTCTTAATAAATATTTTGGAAAATCCGTTATCTGTTGATTGATTCTTAAAAATCTCCGCGAAATGAGACCAAATTATTATGTACGAATTTTCCGTTTTTTGGCTAGTTTAAAAGATATATCCTCATTAATAAATATTTTTGGAAAATCCGTTATCTGTTGATTGATTCTTCAATATCTCGACGAAATGAGACCAAAGTATTATGTACGAATTTTCCGTTTTTTGGCTAGTTTAGAAGATATAGCCTCCTAAATCAATATTTTTTGAAAATTCGTTAATTGTTGATTGATTCTTCAATATCTCGACGAAATGAGACCAAAGTATTATGTACGAATTTTCCGTTTTTTGGCTAGTTTAGAAGATATAGCCTCCTAAATAAATATTTTTGGAAAATCCGTTATCTGTTGATTGATTCTTAAAAATCTCCGCGAAATGAGACCAAATTATTATGTACGAATTTTCCATTTTTTAGGCTAGTTTAGGAGATATAGACTTCTTAATAAATATTTTTGGAAAATCCGTTATCTGTTGATTGATTCTTAAAAATCTCGGCGAAATGAGACCAAATTATTATGTACGAATTTTCCATTTTTTAGGCTAGTTTAGGAGATATAGACTTCTTAATAAATATTTTTGGAAAATCCGTTATCTGTTGATTGATTCTTAAAAATCTCGACGAAATGAGACCAAATTATTATATACGAATTTTCCATTTTTTAGGCTAGTTTAGGAGATATAGACTTCTTAATAAATATTTTTGGAAAATCCGTTATCTGTTGATTGATTCTTGAAAATCTCGACGAAATGAGACCAAATTATTATGTACGAATTTTCCGTTCTTTGGCTAGTTTAGAAGATATATCCTCCTAAAAAAATATTTTTTGAAAATCCATTATTTGTTGATTGATTGTCGAAAATCTCGGCGAAATGAGACTAAAATATGATGTACGAATTTTCCGTTATTTGGCTAGTTTAGTAGATATGGACTCCTTAAAAAATATTTTTTGAAAATAAGTTATTTGTTGATTGATTCTTGAACATCTCGGCGAAATGAGACTAAAATATTATGTACGAATTTTCCATTTCTTAGGCTAGTTTAGGAGATATAGACTTCTTAATAAATATTTTTGGAAAATCCGTTATCTGTTGATTGATTCTTAAAAATCTCCGCGAAATGAGACCAAATTATTATGTACGAATTTTCCGTTTTTTGGCTAGTTTAAAAGATATATCCTCATTAATAAATATTTTTGGAAAATCCGTTATCTGTTGATTGATTCTTCAATATCTCGACGAAATGAGACCAAAGTATTATGTACGAATTTTCCGTTTTTTGGCTAGTTTAGAAGATATAGCCTCCTAAATCAATATTTTTTGAAAATTCGTTAATTGTTGATTGATTCTTCAATATCTCGACGAAATGAGACCAAAGTATTATGTACGAATTTTCCGTTTTTTGCCTAGTTTAGAAGATATAGCCTCCTAAATAAATATTTTTGGAAAATCCGTTATCTGTTGATTGATTCTTAAAAATCTCCGCGAAATGAGACCAAATTATTATGTACGAATTTTCCATTTTTTAGGCTAGTTTAGGAGATATAGACTTCTTAATAAATATTTTTGGAAAATCCGTTATCTGTTAATTGATTCTTAAAAATCTCGGCGAAATGAGACCAAATTATTATGTACGAATTTTCCATTTTTTAGGCTAGTTTAGGAGATATAGACTTCTTAATAAATATTTTTGGAAAATCCGTTATCTGTTGATTGATTCTTAAAAATCTCGACGAAATGAGACCAAATTATTATATACGAATTTTCCATTTTTTAGGCTAGTTTAGGAGATATAGACTTCTTAATAAATATTTTTGGAAAATCCGTTATCTGTTGATTGATTCTTGAAAATCTCGACGAAATGAGACCAAATTATTATGTACGAATTTTCCGTTCTTTGGCTAGTTTAGAAGATATATCCTCATTAATAAATATTTTTGGAAAATCCGTTATCTGTTGATTGATTCTTCAATATCTCGACGAAATGAGTCCAAAGTATTATGTACGAATTTTCCGTTTTTTGGCTAGTTTAGAAGATATAGCCTCCTAAATAAATATTTTTTGAAAATTCGTTATTTGTTGATTGATTCTTGAAAATCTCGACGAAATGAGACCAAAATATTATGTACGAATTCTCCGTTATTTGGCTAGTTTAGTAGATATGGACTCCTTAAAAAATATTTTTTGAAAATAAGTTATTTGTTGATTGATTCTTGAACATCTCGGCGAAATGAGACCAAAATATTATGCACGAATTTTCCATTTTTTAGGCTAGTTTAGGAGATATAGACTTCTTAATAAATATTTTTGGAAAATCCGTTATCTGTTGATTGATTCTTAAAAATCTCCGCGAAATGAGACCAAATTATTATGTACGAATTTTCCGTTTTTTGGCTAGTTTAAAAGATATATCCTCATTAATAAATATTTTTGGAAAATCCGTTATCTGTTGATTGATTCTTCAATATCTCGACGAAATGAGACCAAAGTATTATGTACGAATTTTCCGTTTTTTGGCTAGTTTAGAAGATATATCCTCCTTAATAAATATTTTTGGAAAATCCGTTATCTGTTGATTGATTCTTCAATATCTCGACGAAATGAGACCAAAGTATTATGTACGAATTTTCCGTTTTTTGGCTAGTTTAGAAGATATATCCTCATTAATAAATATTTTTGGAAAATCCGTTATCTGTTGATTGATTCTTCAATATCTCGACGAAATGAGACCAAAGTATTATGTACGAATTTTCCGTTTTTTGGCTAGTTTAGAAGATATAGCCTCCTAAATCAATATTTTTTGAAAATTCGTTAATTGTTGATTGATTCTTCAATATCTCGACGAAATGAGACCAAAGTATTATGTACGAATTTTCCGTTTTTTGGCTAGTTTAGAAGATATAGCCTCCTAAATAAATATTTTTGGAAAATCCGTTATCTGTTGATTGATTCTTAAAAATCTCCGCGAAATGAGACCAAATTATTATGTACGAATTTTCCATTTTTTAGGCTAGTTTAGGAGATATAGACTTCTTAATAAATATTTTTGGAAAATCCGTTATCTGTTGATTGATTCTTAAAAATCTCGGCGAAATGAGACCAAATTATTATGTACGAATTTTCCATTTTTTAGGCTAGTTTAGGAGATATAGACTTCTTAATAAATATTTTTGGAAAATCCGTTATCTGTTGATTGATTCTTAAAAATCTCGACGAAATGAGACCAAATTATTATATACGAATTTTCCATTTTTTAGGCTAGTTTAGGAGATATAGACTTCTTAATAAATATTTTTGGAAAATCCGTTATCTGTTGATTGATTCTTGAAAATCTCGACGAAATGAGACCAAATTATTATGTACGAATTTTCCGTTCTTTGGCTAGTTTAGAAGATATATCCTCATTAATAAATATTTTTGGAAAATCCGTTATCTGTTGATTGATTCTTCAATATCTCGACGAAATGAGTCCAAAGTATTATGTACGAATTTTCCGTTTTTTGGCTAGTTTAGAAGATATAGCCTCCTAAATAAATATTTTTTTAAAATTCGTAAATTGTTGATTGATTCTTCAATATCTCGACGAAATGAGACCAAAGTATTATGTACGAATTTTCCGTTTTTTGGCTAGTTTAGAAGATATAGCCTCCTAAATAAATATTTTTGAAAATTCGTTATTTGTTGATTGATTCTTGAAAATCTCGACGAAATGAGACCAAAATATTATGTACGAACTCTCCGTTTTTTGGCTAGTTTAGGAGATATAGCCTCCTTAAAATAAATTTTTTGTGAAAATTCCTTATTTGTTGATTGATTCTAGAATATATTGACAAATTAAGACCAAAATAATAAATGTATATTTTTTGAAAATACGTTATTTGTTGATTGATTCTTGAAAATCTCGACGAAATGAGACCAAATTATTATGTACGAATTTTCCATTTTTTAGGCTAGTTTAGGAGATATAGACTCCTTAATAAATATTTTTGGAAAATCCGTTATCTGTTGATTGATTCTTGAAAATCTCGACGAAATGAGACCAAATTATTATGTACGAATTTTCCGTTCTTTGGCTAGTTTAGAAGATATATCCTCATTAATAAATATTTTTGGAAAATCCGTTATCTGTTGATTGATTCTTCAATATCTCGACGAAATGAGTCCAAAGTATTATGTACAAATTTTCCGTTTTTTGGCTAGTTTAGAAGATATATCCTCATTAATAAATATTTTTGGAAAATCCGTTATCTGTTGATTGATTCTTCAATATCTCGACGAAATGAGACCAAAGTATTATGTACGAATTTTCCGTTTTTTGGCTAGTTTAGAAGATATAGCCTCCACTCGATACTTACTCGTGGTGCTTGGACGTGTTTTGCTTTTGCTCCCTGTGTTTCTTAATAATTCTGTTTAATTGATCTGCTTATGTGCTTTCATAAATACTGCTGTATCTTACTAGTGCTAACCCTGTGAGTAAAAGCTTAAAGTAGCATACTAATCCTGCCTTATTAGTGAATTCGCTTACAAAAATTTTAATTCTTTTCACTTGCGCGTCTTGGCGTCAAGTTTTTTTTTTTGTTTTTGTTTTTACTAATATTCTTACACTTTCCTGCTCTCCCGCTCACGAAAGTAAATTTCGCTCTCTGAGTAAGCTGTGTAGTGCTTTTGTTGTAGACGTAACAGCTGCTGTTGTTTTGTTTACCTCGAGTGCTCGCTATATTTGTTTTTTTATTTTCGTTCTCACTTGCTTGCCTGTTTTCGGCGCTATAACTGTTTCTTGCTCTCTCAAGAAATTTGTCTTAATATTCTATTGCTCTCTTCGTTGTCCCCTACTATTTGAAGGCATATCTATTTTATTAACATGGTGTCGTGCTCTGCAGCAAATTGCAAATGCTCTTCAGATGCTAATGCAGACTACATTGGATGCTGGCTCTGTGACAATTTTAGTCACTTAAAATGCTGTGGCCTAACTGTGCGGGTTAGAGATGCCGTCAACGCCAATGTAGGCCTTAAATGGTCGTGCGAAGCGTGCCGTGTGGGTGAATCCGATCTACGGAAAATCCACAATAAAACCAAACTCGGGTTTTATCGGATACGCACAGCTTTCTCTAATCTCCAATCTGAATTTTTGGAGATGGAGACCCAATTCAACGCCTTTACGGCTCTTAGTAAGCCACCTGCTCCTCTTAATATTCCTTTAGATTCAGTTACTACGAATCTAAAGACCACCAATCTACCTTCTTCCAAGGCTTCTTCTTCTGATCTTCTAAGTCTAATTTCCCCTATACCGTCTTGCTCTTCTAGTTGCACAAAAAAAAAAAAAAACTAGCAGCAATGTTACCGCACCGAAACCTCTTGCTGCCCCTCTTGTGCCTACTCCCATTACGAGCAATGATAACAGCGTAACGGGTAATGTTTCCGCAATCATGCCTGCTAGTCAGGCACCGAGTATAAAACCTCTGATTGCGATTAAACCCAAAAAATTGGTGTTTATCTCTCGCTTGGCTCCAGACACAACCATAGAAGATGTACAATCGTACATTCTCGAAAGGATGCCTGTAAATGATTTGATAGTTAAAAAATTCAACTTCAAATTAAAGCGCGACATTTCTTCTTTCAAAATCATTCTCCCTGCAGAACAGTTTAAAGACGTTTGCGCAGCTTCTTTCTGGCCGCCCGACCTTATTGTTAAGGAGTTCACTCCAAAACAAAAAAGCCGAACGACCGTCACTCTTCCCACATTGGCCGTTACATCGCCAAGTGGACCTACAACAAGTGCAAAGTCCTCAAAAAACTGAAGTTCTCTTCTCTTCATGCCTTTGAAAATGCTAGGGGACACACAAATATTCTTTCTTCCTTAATTCTTTCCTATCAAAATGTTAGAGGCCTCTGTAGTAAAATCTCTAGTCTTTATCTTCATAGTCTTGCCTTTACTTCCCAAATTATTGCCTTTACCGAAACCTGGTTAAAACCAGAGATTCTAAGCTCTGAAGTCTTTCCAGATAGGTATACAACTTACAGGATTGATCGACCTGACCGACGGGGTGGTGGAGTACTGATTGCAGTAGACTCCTCCATTATGTCAGACCTCTTACAGCCGGAGTTTCAATTCGACATCGAATTAATCTGTGTAAAACTACACTTTCCCGGTTTTTTCTTGTATATAACCTGCTCCTATATTCCGCCGTCATCGGAATTATCAGTCTACTCGCAACATTTGTCTGCAATTAAGACTATTTTTAATCTGTTATCAGACAGAGATCATTTCATAGTCCTGGGTGACTTTAATATCCCGGAATGTAATTGGACATCCATTGCGGAGGGAAACTTCCTTCTGCCCTCCCGGCAACATGATCTGTTTGATGGTTTGTTTGACATGTCTTTGTCGCAGGTTAATCATGTCAAAAACACTTTAAACAGATCGCTTGATCTATGTTTCGTCTCAGATCCTTCCAGGGTGATTTTAGACAGGGCACAACCTCTTTCCCTACCTGAAGATCCTTATCATCCCACTTTCGAAGTGAATCTCGACTTGGGTATTAGCTTTGTGGATAAAAGTGTAAAGCCGTGCAATCGCGTGCGCTGCTTTAAGAAAGCAGACTTTGAACACTTAAATTATTTAATTTCATATTGTGATTGGTCTGACTTTTATCTATCAACTGATATGTCAGTGGCTATCAATATATTTTATAAAACCCTTAACTCTGCTTTTGATATCTGTGTTCCGTTTTTCTATCCGACAAGCTCAAGTAGGCCTCCTTGGTTTACAAAAGAGTTGTCTCGCTTAAAAACTTAAAGAGTAGCTTATTTAAGAAATACAAGCTGAAAAACTCACCGCTTGTCTTTTCCCGCTACCTAACTGCTCGGGCAAATTTTACCGTGCTTAACGCGAAGTGTTATAAAAACTATTTGACCAGATGTAGGATTCAGTTCTTTCAGAATCCTAAACAGTTTTATAGTTTTGTTAACATGAAGCGTAGGTCAGCGGGCTTTCCTTCTAAACTTATGTTCGATAACGCTGAGGCGAACACAGATCAGGCCATTGCCGATATGTTTGCCAAGTTTTTTCAAACAACTTATTCTTCCTCTACGCCAAACATTCACTCCTATCCATATAGCGTACCAAGCTCGAATGGCATCTTCACACCTTTACTGAATGAAAGTTCACTTATTAGGGATCTTCGATTGGTTAAACCAGTCTTCTCACCAGGTCCCGATGGTATCCCCGCCTGTGTACTTCGATACTGTGCCAACTCCTTATGTAAGCCATTGCTCAAACTATTTTCGCTGTCCTTAGTAACTGCCTCGTTTCCATCCATATGGAAGGAATCCTTTATCATCCCTTTACATAAAAAGGGCAGCAAGTCTGATGCAAGCAATTATAGAGGTATCTCTAAATTGTCGGCTATACCGAAATTCTTCGAGAATGTTATTACTCCTCACTTGCAGCATTTTAGTAGATCCGTTATATCCCCTTTTCAACACGGATTTGTAAAGCGTCGTTCTACCACGACAAATCTGCTTGAGCTGACATCCTTTGTGGTAAAAGGATTTCAGGAAAATCTTCAAACTGATGTCATTTATACTGATTTCAGTAAGGCATTTGACTCAGTCAACCATTCCCTTCTTGCACATAAACTAAATCTTCTCGGTTTCTCACCAAAACTTCTTAGTTGGATTGTGAGCTATTTGAGTGACAGAACCCAACGAGTCCTCTTTAAAAATACTCGTTCCTATCCCGTTCATGCCACATCTGGTGTTCCTCAGGGAAGCCACTTAGGTCCCCTGCTTTTTACACTTTTCATCAATGACCTCCCAACGGTCATACTTAACTCACGTACTCTCATGTACGCGGATGATGTCAAGCTCTGTTTTCAATTTAGAGACGACTCCTGTCATTCTCGCCTTCAATCTGACCTAGATTGTTTCTTTTCTTGGTGTCGTGCAAATCTCCTTAATCTGAACAGCTCAAAATGTAAGCTGATGACATTCTCACGTGCCTGCCCAAAGTACGTATCATACTCTCTTTGTGGTTGTACCTTGGAAAGAATTTCCCTGGTTGATGATCTAGGTGTCCGTTTGGACCGAAAACTCAAGTTTTCTGAACATATATCATCAATGGTTAATAAAGCTATGGGTGTACTTGGCTTTATTAAGAGATGGTCTAAGGAGTTTGACGATCCTTACTTAACTAAGACTCTCTTCACTTCGCTTGTTCGTCCAATTCTCGAGTACGGATCATGTGTCTGGAACCCTCAGTACACAGTTCATAGAGACCGCATTGAATCCGTACAAAAAAACTTCTTAATGTTTGCCTTGCGAGGCCTTAACTGGGATGTAAATTCAAGACTTCCTTCCTATCCTAGTAGACTTTTGTTACTTAATCTGCCTTCTCTAGCTAATCGTAGAACCATGCTTGGTGTTATATTTATTAACAACCTTATCCAAGGTGACATAGATAGTAGCGACTTACTTAGTAGACTACACTTTTCTGTCCCTGGTAGAATCACCCGTAATTACCTTCCTCTAAAACTTCCCAATTGTAGCTCGAACTATGCCCTGCATGAGCCATTCAGGGTATTATGTTCGGACTATAATAAACTATACTTAATTGTAGCTAACAATAACAACTTGATATCTAGCTTAAAATTACAACTCCTCGCCCACTTATCTAGAATTTAGTCAAACACATAATTGTCTTCTTTGTATTCATAGTAGTACTTTCAACATACTGCATGCTTTAACACTCTTACATTTGGTTACTAACACTAACTCTCCTGATCTGATTGGGTTTTTCTGGGTTTTCCCCAATCCTCTGCAACAAATGTTGGATCGGCTTTTCTTTATCCCAGTTTGCACATTTGCACAATTTTTAATTTTTTCTTTTTTTTTTACCTTTAAGGTTTTACCTTTAATTTAAAATAACCTCTAGTTTAAAATTCAACTTAAATAATTTAAATCTAATTTTAATTGTTTCTTTACTTTTAAAAAAAGTCAACTGTTCATAGTTCGACTATAAACTAAATAAATAAATAAATAAATAAATAAATATTTTTTGAAAATTCGTTATTTGTTGATTGATTCTTGAAAATCTCGACGAAATGAGACCAAAATATTATGTACGAACTCTCCGTTTTTTGGCTAGTTTAGGAGATATAGCCTCCTTAAAATAAATTTTTTGTGAAAATTCCTTATTTGTTGATTGATTCTAGAATATATTGACAAATTAAGACCAAAATAATAAATGTATATTTCTTGAAAATACGTTATTTGTTGATTGATTCTTGAAAATCTCGACGAAATGAGACCAAATTATTATGTACGAATTTTCCATTTTTTAGGCTAGTTTAGGAGATATAGACTCCTTAATAAATATTTTTGGAAAATCCGTTATCTGTTGATTGATTCTTGAAAATCTCGACGAAATGAGACCAAAGTATTATTTACGAATTTTTCATTATTATGATTGTATAGGAGATAAAGCCTCCTTAATAAATATTTTTGGAAAATCCGTTATCTGTTGATTGATTCTTCAATATCTCGACGAAATTAGACCAAAGTATTATGTACGAATTTTCCGTTTTTTGGCTAGTTTAGAAGATATATCCTCCTTAATAAATATTTTTGGAAAATTCGTTATCTGTTGATTGATTCTTCAATATCTCGACGAAATGAGACCAAAATATTATGTACGAACTCTCCGTTTTTTGGCTAGTTTAGGAGATATAGCCTCCTTAAAATAAATTTTTTGTGAAAATTCCTTATTTGTTGATTGATTCTAGAATATATTGACAAATTAAGACCAAAATAATAAATGTATATTTTTTGAAAATACGTTATTTGTTGATTGATTCTTGAAAATCTCGACGAAATGAGACCAAATTATTATGTACGAATTTTCCATTTTTTAGGCTAGTTTAGAAGATATATCCTCATTAATAAATATTTTTGGAAAATCCGTTATCTGTTGATTGATTCTTGAAAATCTCGGCGAAATGAGACCAAATTATTATGTACGAATTTTCCATTTTTTAGGCTAGTTTAGGATATATAGCCTCCTAAATAAATATTTTTTGAAAATTCGTTATTTGTTGATTGATTCTTGAAAATCTCGACGAAATGAGACCAAAATATTATGTACGAATTCTCCGTTTTTTGGCTAGTTTAGGAGATATGGCCTCCTTAAAATAAATTTTTGTGAAAATCCCTTATTTGTTGATTGATTCTAGAATATATTGACAAATTAAGACCAAAATACTAAATGTATATTTTTTGAAAATCCGTTATTTGTTGATTGATTCTTGAAAATCTCGACGAAATGAGACCAAATTATTATGTACGAATTTTCCATTTTTTAGGCTAGTTTAGGAGATATAGACTCCTTAATAAATAATTTTGGAAAATCCGTTATCTGTTGATTGATTCTTAAAAATCTCGGCGAAATGAGACCAAAGTATTATTTACGAATTTTTCATTATTATGATTGTATAGGAGATAAAGCCTCCTTAATAAATATTTTTGGAAAATCCGTTATCTGTTGATTGATTCTTCAATATCTCGACGAAATTAGACCAAAGTATTATGTACGAATTTTCCGTTTTTTGGCTAGTTTAGAAGATATAGCCTCCTAAATAAATATTTTTTGAAAATTCGTTATTTGTTGATTGATTCTTGAAAATCTCGACGAAATGAGACCAAAATATTATGTACGAATTCTCCGTTTTTTGGCTAGTTTAAGAGATATGGCCTCCTTAAAATAAATTTTTTGTGAAAATCCCTTATTTGTTGATTGATTCTAGAATATATTGACAAATTAAGACCAAAATACTAAATGTATATTTTTTGAAAATCCGTTATTTGTTGATTGATTCTTGAAAATCTCGACGAAATGAGACCAAATTATTATGTACGAATTTTCCATTTTTTAGGCTAGTTTAGGAGATATAGACTCCTTAATAAATATTTTTGGAAAATCCGTTATCTGTTGATTGATTCTTAAAAATCTCGGCGAAATGAGACCAAAGTATTATTTACGAATTTTTCATTATTATGATTGTTTAGGAGATATAGCCTCCTTAATAAATATTTTTGGAAAATCCGTTATCTGTTGATTGATTCTTCAATATCTCGACGAAATGAGACCAAAGTATTATGTACGAATTTTCCGTTTTTTGGCTAGTTTAGAAGATATAGCCTTCTAAATAAATATTTTTTGAAAATTCGTTATTTGTTGATTGATTCTTGAAAATCTCGACGAAATGAGACCAAAATATTATGTACGAATTCTCAGTTTTTTGGCTAGTTTTAGAGATATAGCCTCCTAAAAAAATATTTTTTGAAAATCCATTATTTGTTGATTGATTGTCGAAAATTTTGGCGAAATGAGACTAAAATATTATGTACGAATTTTCCGTTATTTGGCTAGTTTAGTAGATATGGACTCCTTTAAAAATGTTTTTTGAAAATCCGTTATTTGTTGATTGATTCTTGAACATCTCGGCGAAATGAGACCAAAATATTATGTACGAATTTTTCATTTTTTAGGCTAGTTTAGGAGATATAGACTTCTTAATAAATATTTTTGGAAAATCCGTTATCTGTTGATTGATTCTTAAAAATCTCGGCGAAATGAGACCAAATTATTATGTACGAATTTTCCATTTTTTAGGCTAGTTTAGGAGATATAGACTTCTTAATAAATATTTTTGGAAAATCCGTTATCTGTTGATTGATTCTTAAAAATCTCGGCGAAATAAGACCAAATTATTATGTACGAATTTTCCATTTTTTAGGCTAGTTTAGGAGATATAGACTTCTTAATAAATATTTTTGGAAAATCCGTTATCTGTTGATTGATTCTTAAAAATCTCGACGAAATGAGACCAATTTATTATGTACGAATTTTCCATTTTTTAGGCTAGTTTAGGAGATATAGACTTCTTAATAAATATTTTTGGAAAATCAGTTATCTGTTGATTGATTCTTGAAAATCTCGACGAAATGAGACCAAATTATTATGTACGAATTTTCCGTTTTTTGGCTAGTTTAGAAGATATATCCTCATTAATAAATATTTTTGGAAAATCCGTTATCTGTTGATTGATTCTTCAGTATCTCGACGAAATGAGACCAAAGTATTATGTACGAATTTTCCGTTTTTTGGCTAGTTTAGAAGATATAGCCTCCTAAATAAAATTTTTTTTGAAAATTCGATATTTGTTGATTGATTCTTGAAAATCTCGACGAAATGAGACCAAAATATTATATACGAATTTTCCGTTTTTTGGCTAGTTTAGGAGATAAAGCCTCCCTAAAATAAATTTTTTGTGAAAATCCCTTATTTGTTGATTGATTCTTTATTTGTCAATATATTGACAAATTAAGACCAAAATAATAAATGTATATTTTTGAAAATCCGATATTTGTTGATTGATTCTTGAAAATCTCGACGAAATGAGACCAAATTATTATGTACGAATTTTCCATTTTTAGGCTAGTTTAGGAGATATAGACTCCTTAATAAATATTTTTGGAAAATCCGTTATCTGTTGATTGATTCTTCAATATCTCGACGAAATGAGACCAAAATATTATGTACGAATTTTCCGTTATTTGGCTAGTTTAGGAGATATGGACTCCTTAAAAAAATGTTTTTTGGAAATCCGTTATCTGTTGATTGATTCTTCAATATCTCGACGAAATGAGACCAAAATATTATGTACGAATTTTCCGTTATTTGGCTAGTTTAGGAGATATGGACTCCTTAAAAAATGTTTTTTGGAAATCCATTATTTGTTGATTGATTCTTGAACATCTCGGCGAAATGAGACCAAAATATTATGTACGAATTCTCCGTTTTTTGGGTAGTTTAGGAGATAAAGCCTCTTTAAAAATATGTTTTTGAAAATACGTTATTTGTTGATTGATTCTTGAAAATCTCGACGAAATGAGACCAAATTATTATGTACGAATTTTCCATTTTTTAGGCTAGTTTAGGAGATATAGACTCCTTAATAAATATTTTTGGAAAATCCGTTATCTGTTGATTGATGCTTCAATATCTCGACGAAATGAGACCAAAATATTATGTACGAATTTTCCGTTATTTGGCTAGTTTAGGAGATATGGACTCCTTAAAAAATGTTTTTTGGAAATCCGTTATCTGTTGATTGATTCTTCAATATCTCGACGAAATGAGACCAAAATATTATGTACGAATTTTCCGTTATTTGGCTAGTTTAGGAGATATGGACTCCTTAAAAAATGTTTTTGGAAATCCGTTATTTGTTGATTGATTCTTGAACATCTCGGCGAAATGAGACCAAAATATTATGTACGAATTCTCCGTTTTTTTGGTAGTTTAGGAGATAAAGCCTCTTTAAAAAAATGTTTTTTGAAAATACGTTATTTGTTGATTGATTCTTGAAAATCTCGACGAAATGAGACCAAATTATTATGTACGAATTTTCCATTTTTTAGGCTAGTTTAGGAGATATAGACTCCTTAATAAATATTTTTGGAAAATCCGTTATCTGTTGATTGATTCTTCAATATCTCGACGAAATGAGACCAAAATATTATGTACGAATTTTCCGTTATTTGGCTAGTTTAGGAGATATGGACTCCTTAAAAAATGTTTTTTGGAAATCCGTTATCTGTTGATTGATTCTTCAATATCTCGACGAAATGAGACCAAAGTATTATGTACGAATTTTCCGTTTTTTGGCTAGTTTAGAAGATATAGCCTCCTAAATAAATATTTTTTGAAAATTCGTTATTTGTTGATTGATTCTTGAAAATCTCGACGAAATGAGACCAAAATATTATGTACGAATTCTCAGTTTTTTGGCTAGTTTTAGAGATATAGCCTCCTAAAAAAATATTTTTTGAAAATCCATTATTTGTTGATTGATTGTCGAAAATTTTGGCGAAATGAGACTAAAATATTATGTACGAATTTTCCGTTATTTGGCTAGTTTAGTAGATATGGACTCCTTTAAAAATGTTTTTTGAAAATCCGTTATTTGTTGATTGATTCTTGAACATCTCGGCGAAATGAGACCAAAATATTATGTACGAATTTTTCATTTTTTAGGCTAGTTTAGGAGATATAGACTTCTTAATAAATATTTTTGGAAAATCCGTTATCTGTTGATTGATTCTTAAAAATCTCGGCGAAATGAGACCAAATTATTATGTACGAATTTTCCATTTTTTAGGCTAGTTTAGGAGATATAGACTTCTTAATAAATATTTTTGGAAAATCCGTTATCTGTTGATTGATTCTTAAAAATCTCGGCGAAATAAGACCAAATTATTATGTACGAATTTTCCATTTTTTAGGCTAGTTTAGGAGATATAGACTTCTTAATAAATATTTTTGGAAAATCCGTTATCTGTTGATTGATTCTTAAAAATCTCGACGAAATGAGACCAATTTATTATGTACGAATTTTCCATTTTTTAGGCTAGTTTAGGAGATATAGACTTCTTAATAAATATTTTTGGAAAATCAGTTATCTGTTGATTGATTCTTGAAAATCTCGACGAAATGAGACCAAATTATTATGTACGAATTTTCCGTTTTTTGGCTAGTTTAGAAGATATATCCTCATTAATAAATATTTTTGGAAAATCCGTTATCTGTTGATTGATTCTTCAGTATCTCGACGAAATGAGACCAAAGTATTATGTACGAATTTTCCGTTTTTTGGCTAGTTTAGAAGATATAGCCTCCTAAATAAAATTTTTTTTGAAAATTCGATATTTGTTGATTGATTCTTGAAAATCTCGACGAAATGAGACCAAAATATTATATACGAATTTTCCGTTTTTTGGCTAGTTTAGGAGATAAAGCCTCCCTAAAATAAATTTTTTGTGAAAATCCCTTATTTGTTGATTGATTCTTTATTTGTCAATATATTGACAAATTAAGACCAAAATAATAAATGTATATTTTTTGAAAATCCGATATTTGTTGATTGATTCTTGAAAATCTCGACGAAATGAGACCAAATTATTATGTACGAATTTTCCATTTTTTAGGCTAGTTTAGGAGATATAGACTCCTTAATAAATATTTTTGGAAAATCCGTTATCTGTTGATTGATTCTTCAATATCTCGACGAAATGAGACCAAAATATTATGTACGAATTTTCCGTTATTTGGCTAGTTTAGGAGATATGGACTCCTTAAAAAATGTTTTTGGAAATCCGTTATCTGTTGATTGATTCTTCAATATCTCGACGAAATGAGACCAAAATATTATGTACGAATTTTCCGTTATTTGGCTAGTTTAGGAGATATGGACTCCTTAAAAAATGTTTTTTGGAAATCCATTATTTGTTGATTGATTCTTGAACATCTCGGCGAAATGAGACCAAAATATTATGTACGAATTCTCCGTTTTTTGGGTAGTTTAGGAGATAAAGCCTCTTTAAAAATATGTTTTTTGAAAATACGTTATTTGTTGATTGATTCTTGAAAATCTCGACGAAATGAGACCAAATTATTATGTACGAATTTTCCATTTTTTAGGCTAGTTTAGGAGATATAGACTCCTTAATAAATATTTTTGGAAAATCCGTTATCTGTTGATTGATGCTTCAATATCTCGACGAAATGAGACCAAAATATTATGTACGAATTTTCCGTTATTTGGCTAGTTTAGGAGATATGGACTCCTTAAAAAATGTTTTTTGGAAATCCGTTATCTGTTGATTGATTCTTCAATATCTCGACGAAATGAGACCAAAATATTATGTACGAATTTTCCGTTATTTGGCTAGTTTAGGAGATATGGACTCCTTAAAAAATGTTTTTTGGAAATCCGTTATTTGTTGATTGATTCTTGAACATCTCGGCGAAATGAGACCAAAATATTATGTACGAATTCTCCGTTTTTTTGGTAGTTTAGGAGATAAAGCCTCTTTAAAAAAATGTTTTTTGAAAATACGTTATTTGTTGATTGATTCTTGAAAATCTCGACGAAATGAGACCAAATTATTATGTACGAATTTTCCATTTTTTAGGCTAGTTTAGGAGATATAGACTCCTTAATAAATATTTTGGAAAATCCGTTATCTGTTGATTGATTCTTCAATATCTCGACGAAATGAGACCAAAATATTATGTACGAATTTTCCGTTATTTGGCTAGTTTAGGAGATATGGACTCCTTAAAAAATGTTTTTTGGAAATCCGTTATCTGTTGATTGATTCTTCAATATCTCGACGAAATGAGACCAAAATATTATGTACGAATTTTCCGTTATTTGGCTAGTTTAGGAGATATAGCCTCCTTAAAATATATTTTGTGAAAATCCCTTATTTGTTGATTGATTCTTCAATATCTCGACGAAATGAGACCAAAATATTATGTACGAATTCTCCGTTTTTGGGTAGTTTAGGAGATAAAGCCTCTTTAAAAAAATGTTTTTTGAAAATACGTTATTTGTTGATTGATTCTTGAACATCTCGGCGAAATGAGACCAAATTATTATGTACGAATTTTCCGTTTTTTGGGTAGTTTAGGAGATATAGCCTCCTTAAAATATATTTTGTGAAAATCCCTTATTTGTTGATTGATTCTAGAATATATTGACAAATTAAGACCAAAATAATAAATGTATATTTTTGAAAATCCGTTATTTGTTGATTGATTCTTGAAAATCTCGACGAAATGAGACCAAATTATTATGTACGAATTTTCCATTTTTTAGGCTAGTTTAGGAGATATAGACTCCTTAATAAATATTTTTGGAAAATCCGTTATCTGTTGATTGATTCTTAAAAATCTCGGGGAAATGAGACCAAAGTATTATTTACGAATTTTTCATTATTATGATTGTTTAGGAGATATAGCCTCCTTAATAAATATTTTTGGAAAATCCGTTATTTGTTGATTGATTCTTGAAAATCTCGACGAAATGAGACCAAATTATTATGTACGAATTTTCCGTTTTTTGGCTAGTTTAGGAGATAAAGCCTCCTAAAAAAATATTTTTGAAAATCCATTATTTGTTGATTGATTCTTCAATATCTCGACGAAATGAGACCAAAATATTATGTACGAATTTTCCGTTTTTTGGCTAGTTTAGAAGATATATCCTCATTAATAAATATTTTTGGAAAATCCGTTATCTGTTGATTGATTCTTCAGTATCTCGACGAAATGAGACCAAAGTATTATGTACGAATTTTCCGTTTTTGGCTAGTTTAGAAGATATAGCCTCCTAAATAAATATTTTTGAAAATCCGTTATCTGTTGATTGATTCTTAAAAATCTCGGCGAAATGAGACCAAATTATTATGTACGAATTTTCCATTTTTTAGGCTAGTTTAGGAGATATAGACTTCTTAATAAATATTTTTGGAAAATCCGTTATCTGTTGATTGATTCTTAAAAATCTCGGCGAAATGAGACCAAATTATTATGTACGAATTTTCCATTTTTTAGGCTAGTTTAGGAGATATAGACTTCTTAATAAATATTTTTGGAAAATCCGTTATCTGTTGATTGATTCTTAAAAATCTCGACGAAATGAGACCAATTTATTATGTACGAATTTTCCATTTTTTAGGCTAGTTTAGGAGATATAGACTTCTTAATAAATATTTTTGGAAAATCAGTTATCTGTTGATTGATTCTTGAAAATCTCGACGAAATGAGACCAAATTATTATGTACGAATTTTTCAGTTTTTTGGCTAGTTTAGAAGATATATCCTCATTAATAAATATTTTTGGAAAATCCGTTATCTGTTGATTGATTCTTCAGTATCTCGACGAAATGAGACCAAAGTATTATGTACGAATTTTCCGTTTTTTGGCTAGTTTAGAAGATATAGCCTCCTAAATAAATATTTTTTGAAAATTCGATATTTGTGGATTGATTCTTGAAAATCTCGACGAAATGAGACCAAAATATTATGTACGAATTCTCCGTTTTTTGGCTAGTTTAGGAGATAAAGCCTCCCTAAAATAAATTTTTTGTGAAAATCCCTTATTTGTTGATTGATTCTTTATTTGTCAATATATTGGCAAATTAAGACCAAAATAATAAATGTATATTTTTTGAAAATCCGATATTTGTTGATTGATTCTTGAAAATCTCGACGAAATGAGACCAAATTATTATGTACGAATTTTCCATTTTTTAGGCTAGTTTAGGAGATATAGACCTCTTAATAAATATTTTTGGAAAATCCGTTATCTGTTGATTGATTCTTAAAAATCTCGGCGAAATGAGACCAAAATATTATGTACGAATTTTCCGATATTTGGCTAGTTTAGGAGATACAGCCTCCTTAATAAATATTTTTGGAAAATCCGTTATCTGTTGATTGATTCTTCAATATCTCGACGAAATGAGACCAAAATATTATGTACGAATTTTCCGTTATTTGGCTAGTTTAGGAGATATGGACTCCTTAAAAAATGTTTTTGGAAATCCGTTATTTGTTGATTGATTCTTGAACATCTCGGCGAAATGAGACCAAAATATTATGTACGAATTCTCCGTTTTTTGGGTAGTTTAGGAGATAAAGCCTCTTTAAAAAAATGTTTTTGAAAATACGTTATTTGTTGATTGATTCTTGAACATCTCGGCGAAATGAGACCAAATTATTATGTACGAATTTTCCGTTTTTTGGGTAGTTTAGGAGATATAGCCTCCTTAAAAAATGTTTTGTGAAAATCCCTTATTTGTTGATTGATTCTAGAATATATTGACAAATTAAGACCAAAATAATAAATGTAGATTTTTGGAAAATCCGTTATTTGTTGATTGATTCTTGAAAATCTCGACGAAATGAGACCAAATTATTATGTACGAATTTTCCATTTTTTAGGCTAGTTTAGGATATATAGACTCCTTAATAAATATTTTTGGAAAATCCGTTATCTGTTGATTGATTCTTAAAAATCTCGGGGAAATGAGACCAAAGTATTATTTACGAATTTTCCATTTTTATGATTGTTTAGGAGATATAGCCTCCTTAATAAATATTTTTGGAAAATCCGTTATTTGTTGATTGATTCTTGAAAATCTCGACGAAATGAGACCAAATTATTATGTACGAATTTTCCATTTTTTGGCTAGTTTAGGAGATAAAGCCTCCTAAAAAATATTTTTTGAAAATCCATTATTTGTTGATTGATTCTTCAATATCTCGACGAAATGAGACCAAAATTTTATGTACGAATTTTCCGTTTTTTGGCTAGTTTAGAAGACATATCCTCCTTAATAAATATTTTTGGAAAATCCGTTATCTGTTGATTGATTCTTCAATATCTCGACGAAATGAGACCAAAGTATTATGTACGAATTTTCCGTTTTTTGGCTAGTTTAGAAGATATAGCCTCCTAAATAAATATTTTTTGAAAATTCGTTATTTGTTGATTGATTCTTGAAAATCTCGGCGAAATGAGACTAAAATATTATGTACGAATTTTCCGTTTTTTGGCTAGTTTAAAACATATAGCCTCCCTAAAATAAATATTTTTGAAAATCCGTTATTTGTTGATGGATTCTTGAAAATCTCGACGAAATGAGACCAAAATATTAGGTACGAATTTTCCGTTTTTGGCTAGTTTTGGAGATATAGCCTCCTTAAAAAATATTTTTTGAAAATCCGTTATTTGTTGATTGATTCTTCAAAATCTCGACGAAATGAGACCAAATTATTATGTACGAATTTTCAGTTATTTGGCTAGTTTAGGAGATATGGACTCCTTAAAAAATGTTTTTTGGAAATCCGTTATTTGTTGATTGATTCTTGAACATCTCGGCGAAATGAGACCAAAATATTATGTACGAATTTTCCGTTTTTTGGGTAGTTTAGGAGATATAGCCTCCTTAAAATATATTTTTGTGAAAATCCCTTATTTGTTGATTGATTCTAGAATATATTGGCAAATTAAGACCAAAATAATAAATGTATATTTTTTGAAAATCCTTTATTTGTTGATTGATTCTTGAAAATCTCGACGAAATGAGACCAAATTATTATGTACGAATTTTCCATTTTTTAGGCTAGTTTAGGAGATATAGACTCCTTAATAAATATTTTTGGAAAATCCGTTATCTGTTGATTGATGCTTCAATATCTCGACGAAATGAGACCAAAATATTAGGTACGAATTTTCCGTTTTTTGGCTAGTTTTGGAGATATAGCCTCCTAAAAAATATTTTTTGAAAATCCATTATCTGTTGATTGATTCTCCAAAATCTCGACGAAATGAGACTAAAATATTATGTACGAATTTTCCGTTTTTTGGCTAGTTTAGGAGATATAGCCTCCTAAATAAATGTTTTTTGGAAATCCGTTATTTGTTGATTGATTCTTGAACATCTCGGCGAAATGAGACCAAATTATTATGTACGAATTTTCCGTTTTTTTGGGTAGTTTAGGAGATATAGCCTCCTTAAAAAATATTTTGTGAAAATCCGTTATTTGTTGATTGATTCTAGAATATATTGACAAATTAAGACCAAAATAATACAATGTATATTTTTGGAAAATCCGTTATCTGTTGATTGATTCTTAAAAATCTCGACGAAATGAGACCAAAATATTATTTACGAATTTTCCGTTATTAGGATTGTTTAGGAGATATACCCTCCTTAATAAAAATTTTTGGAAAATCCGTTATCTGTTGATTGATTCTTCAATATCTCGACGAAATGAGACCAAAGTATTATGTACGAATTTTCCGTTTTTTGGCTAGTTTAGAAGATATAGCCTCCTAAATAAATATTTTTTGAAAATCCATTATTTGTTGATAGATTGTCGAAAATCTCGGCGAAATGAGACCAAAATATTATGTACGAATTTTCCGTTTTTTGGCTAGTTTAGAAGATATAGCCTCCTAAATAAATATTTTTTGAAAATCCATTATTTGTTGATAGATTGTCGAAAATCTCGGCGAAATGAGACTAAAATATTATGTACGAATTTTCCGTTATTTGGCTAGTTTAGTAGATATGGACTCCTTAAAAAATGTTTTTTGAAAATCCGTTATTTGTTGATTGATTCTTGAACATCTCGGCGAAATGAGACCAAAATATTTGTACAATAAATTTTCATTTTTAGGCTAGTTTAGGAGATATAGACTTCTTAATAAATATTTTTGGAAAATCCGTTATCTGTTGATTGATTCTTAAAAATCTCGGCGAAATGAGACCAAATTATTATGTACGAATTTTCCATTTTTTAGGCTAGTTTAGGAGATATAGACTTCTTAATAAATATTTTTGGAAAATCCGTTATCTGTTGATTGATTCTTAAAAATCTCGGCGAAATAAGACCAAATTATTATGTACGAATTTTCCATTTTTTAGGCTAGTTTAGGAGATATAGACTTCTTAATAAATATTTTTGGAAAATCCGTTATCTGTTGATTGATTCTTAAAAATCTCGACGAAATGAGACCAATTTATTATGTACGAATTTTCCATTTTTTAGGCTAGTTTAGGAGATATAGACTTCTTAATAAATATTTTTGGAAAATCAGTTATCTGTTGATTGATTCTTGAAAATCTCGACGAAATGAGACCAAATTATTATGTACGAATTTTCCGTTTTTTGGCTAGTTTAGAAGATATATCCTCATTAATAAATATTTTTGGAAAATCCGTTATCTGTTGATTGATTCTTCAGTATCTCGACGAAATGAGACCAAAGTATTATGTACGAATTTTCCGTTTTTTGGCTAGTTTAGAAGATATAGCCTCCTAAATAAAATTTTTTTTGAAAATTCGATATTTGTTGATTGATTCTTGAAAATCTCGACGAAATGAGACCAAAATATTATATACGAATTTTCCGTTTTTTGGCTAGTTTAGGAGATAAAGCCTCCCTAAAATAAATTTTTTGTGAAAATCCCTTATTTGTTGATTGATTCTTTATTTGTCAATATATTGACAAATTAAGACCAAAATAATAAATGTATATTTTTTGAAAATCCGATATTTGTTGATTGATTCTTGAAAATCTCGACGAAATGAGACCAAATTATTATGTACGAATTTTCCATTTTTTAGGCTAGTTTAGGAGATATAGACTCCTTAATAAATATTTTTGGAAAATCCGTTATCTGTTGATTGATTCTTCAATATCTCGACGAAATGAGACCAAAATATTATGTACGAATTTTCCGTTATTTGGCTAGTTTAGGAGATATGGACTCCTTAAAAAATGTTTTTTGGAAATCCGTTATCTGTTGATTGATTCTTCAATATCTCGACGAAATGAGACCAAAATATTATGTACGAATTTTCCGTTATTTGGCTAGTTTAGGAGATATGGACTCCTTAAAAAAATGTTTTTTGGAAATCCATTATTTGTTGATTGATTCTTGAACATCTCGGCGAAATGAGACCAAAATATTATGTACGAATTCTCCGTTTTTTGGGTAGTTTAGGAGATAAAGCCTCTTTAAAAATATGTTTTTTGAAAATACGTTATTTGTTGATTGATTCTTGAAAATCTCGACGAAATGAGACCAAATTATTATGTACGAATTTTCCATTTTTTAGGCTAGTTTAGGAGATATAGACTCCTTAATAAATATTTTTGGAAAATCCGTTATCTGTTGATTGATGCTTCAATATCTCGACGAAATGAGACCAAAATATTATGTACGAATTTTCCGTTATTTGGCTAGTTTAGGAGATATGGACTCCTTAAAAAATGTTTTTTGAAAATCCGTTATCTGTTGATTGATTCTTCAATATCTCGACGAAATGAGACCAAAATATTATGTACGAATTTTCCGTTATTTGGCTAGTTTAGGAGATATGGACTCCTTAAAAAATGTTTTTTGAAAATCCGTTATTTGTTGATTGATTCTTGAACATCTCGGCGAAATGAGACCAAAATATTATGTACGAATTCTCCGTTTTTTTGGTAGTTTAGGAGATAAAGCCTCTTTAAAAAAATGTTTTTTGAAAATACGTTATTTGTTGATTGATTCTTGAAAATCTCGACGAAATGAGACCAAATTATTATGTACGAATTTTCCATTTTTTAGGCTAGTTTAGGAGATATAGACTCCTTAATAAATATTTTTGGAAAATCCGTTATCTGTTGATTGATTCTTCAATATCTCGACGAAATGAGACCAAAATATTATGTACGAATTTTCCGTTATTTGGCTAGTTTAGGAGATATGGACTCCTTAAAAAATGTTTTTTGGAAATCCGTTATCTGTTGATTGATTCTTCAATATCTCGACGAAATGAGACCAAAATATTATGTACGAATTTTCCGTTATTTGGCTAGTTTAGGAGATATAGCCTCCTTAAAATATATTTTGTGAAAATCCCTTATTTGTTGATTGATTCTTCAATATCTCGACGAAATGAGACCAAAATATTATGTACGAATTCTCCGTTTTTTGGGTAGTTTAGGAGATAAAGCCTCTTTAAAAAAATGTTTTTTGAAAATACGTTATTTGTTGATTGATTCTTGAACATCTCGGCGAAATGAGACCAAATTATTATGTACGAATTTTCCGTTTTTTGGGTAGTTTAGGAGATATAGCCTCCTTAAAATATATTTTGTGAAAATCCCTTATTTGTTGATTGATTCTAGAATATATTGACAAATTAAGACCAAAATAATAAATGTATATTTTTTGAAAATCCGTTATTTGTTGATTGATTCTTGAAAATCTCGACGAAATGAGACCAAATTATTATGTACGAATTTTCCATTTTTTAGGCTAGTTTAGGAGATATAGACTCCTTAATAAATATTTTTGGAAAATCCGTTATCTGTTGATTGATTCTTAAAAATCTCGGGGAAATGAGACCAAAGTATTATTTACGAATTTTTCATTATTATGATTGTTTAGGAGATATAGCCTCCTTAATAAATATTTTTGGAAAATCCGTTATTTGTTGATTGATTCTTGAAAATCTCGACGAAATGAGACCAAATTATTATGTACGAATTTTCCGTTTTTTGGCTAGTTTAGGAGATAAAGCCTCCTAAAAAAATATTTTTTGAAAATCCATTATTTGTTGATTGATTCTTCAATATCTCGACGAAATGAGACCAAAATATTATGTACGAATTTTCCGTTTTTTGGCTAGTTTAGAAGATATATCCTCATTAATAAATATTTTTGGAAAATCCGTTATCTGTTGATTGATTCTTCAGTATCTCGACGAAATGAGACCAAAGTATTATGTACGAATTTTCCGTTTTTTGGCTAGTTTAGAAGATATAGCCTCCTAAATAAATATTTTTTGAAAATCCGTTATCTGTTGATTGATTCTTAAAAATCTCGGCGAAATGAGACCAAATTATTATGTACGAATTTTCCATTTTTTAGGCTAGTTTAGGAGATATAGACTTCTTAATAAATATTTTTGGAAAATCCGTTATCTGTTGATTGATTCTTAAAAATCTCGGCGAAATGAGACCAAATTATTATGTACGAATTTTCCATTTTTTAGGCTAGTTTAGGAGATATAGACTTCTTAATAAATATTTTTGGAAAATCCGTTATCTGTTGATTGATTCTTAAAAATCTCGACGAAATGAGACCAATTTATTATGTACGAATTTTCCATTTTTTAGGCTAGTTTAGGAGATATAGACTTCTTAATAAATATTTTTGGAAAATCAGTTATCTGTTGATTGATTCTTGAAAATCTCGACGAAATGAGACCAAATTATTATGTACGAATTTTCAGTTTTTTGGCTAGTTTAGAAGATATATCCTCATTAATAAATATTTTTGGAAAATCCGTTATCTGTTGATTGATTCTTCAGTATCTCGACGAAATGAGACCAAAGTATTATGTACGAATTTTCCGTTTTTTGGCTAGTTTAGAAGATATAGCCTCCTAAATAAATATTTTTTGAAAATTCGATATTTGTGGATTGATTCTTGAAAATCTCGACGAAATGAGACCAAAATATTATGTACGAATTCTCCGTTTTTTGGCTAGTTTAGGAGATAAAGCCTCCCTAAAATAAATTTTTGTGAAAATCCCTTATTTGTTGATTGATTCTTTATTTGTCAATATATTGGCAAATTAAGACCAAAATAATAAATGTATATTTTTTGAAAATCCGATATTTGTTGATTGATTCTTGAAAATCTCGACGAAATGAGACCAAATTATTATGTACGAATTTTCCATTTTTTAGGCTAGTTTAGGAGATATAGACCTCTTAATAAATATTTTTGGAAAATCCGTTATCTGTTGATTGATTCTTAAAAATCTCGGCGAAATGAGACCAAAATATTATGTACGAATTTTCCGATATTTGGCTAGTTTAGGAGATACAGCCTCCTTAATAAATATTTTTGGAAAATCCGTTATCTGTTGATTGATTCTTCAATATCTCGACGAAATGAGACCAAAATATTATGTACGAATTTTCCGTTATTTGGCTAGTTTAGGAGATATGGACTCCTTAAAAAATGTTTTTTGGAAATCCGTTATTTGTTGATTGATTCTTGAACATCTCGGCGAAATGAGACCAAAATATTATGTACGAATTCTCCGTTTTTTGGGTAGTTTAGGAGATAAAGCCTCTTTAAAAAAATGTTTTTTGAAAATACGTTATTTGTTGATTGATTCTTGAACATCTCGGCGAAATGAGACCAAATTATTATGTACGAATTTTCCGTTTTTTGGGTAGTTTAGGAGATATAGCCTCCTTAAAATATATTTTGTGAAAATCCCTTATTTGTTGATTGATTCTAGAATATATTGACAAATTAAGACCAAAATAATAAATGTAGATTTTTTGAAAATCCGTTATTTGTTGATTGATTCTTGAAAATCTCGACGAAATGAGACCAAATTATTATGTACGAATTTTCCATTTTTTAGGCTAGTTTAGGATATATAGACTCCTTAATAAATATTTTTGGAAAATCCGTTATCTGTTGATTGATTCTTAAAAATCTCGGGGAAATGAGACCAAAGTATTATTTACGAATTTTTCATTATTATGATTGTTTAGGAGATATAGCCTCCTTAATAAATATTTTTGGAAAATCCGTTATTTGTTGATTGATTCTTGAAAATCTCGACGAAATGAGACCAAATTATTATGTACGAATTTTCCGTTTTTTGGCTAGTTTAGGAGATAAAGCCTCCTAAAAAAATATTTTTTGAAAATCCATTATTTGTTGATTGATTCTTCAATATCTCGACGAAATGAGACCAAAATTTTATGTACGAATTTTCCGTTTTTTGGCTAGTTTAGAAGACATATCCTCCTTAATAAATATTTTTGGAAAATCCGTTATCTGTTGATTGATTCTTCAATATCTCGACGAAATGAGACCAAAGTATTATGTACGAATTTTCCGTTTTTTGGCTAGTTTAGAAGATATAGCCTCCTAAATAAATATTTTTTGAAAATTCGTTATTTGTTGATTGATTCTTGAAAATCTCGGCGAAATGAGACTAAAATATTATGTACGAATTTTCCGTTTTTTGGCTAGTTTAAAACATATAGCCTCCTAAATAAATATTTTTTGAAAATTCGTTATTTGTTGATGGATTCTTGAAAATCTCGACGAAATGAGACCAAAATATTAGGTACGAATTTTCCGTTTTTTGGATAGTTTTGGAGATATAGCCTCCTAAAAAAATATTTTTTGAAAATCAGTTATTTGTTGATTGATTCTTGAAAATCTCGACGAAATGAGACCAAATTATTATGTACGAATTTTCAGTTTTTTGGCTAGTTTAGGAGATATGGACTCCTTAAAAAATGTTTTTTGGAAATCCGTCATTTGTTGATTGATTCTTGAACATCTCGGCGAAATGAGACCAAATTATTATGTACGAATTTTCCGTTTTTTGGGTAGTTTAGGAGATATAGCCTCCTTAAAATATATTTTGTGAAAATCCCTTATTTGTTGATTGATTCTAGAATATATTGACAAATTAAGACCAAAATAATAAATGTATATTTTTTGAAAATCCTTTATTTGTTGATTGATTCTTGAAAATCTCGACGAAATGAGACCAAATTATTATGTACGAATTTTCCATTTTTTAGGCTAGTTTAGGAGATATAGACTCCTTAATAAATATTTTTGGAAAATCCGTTATCTGTTGATTGATTCTTCAATATCTCGACGAAATGAGACCAAAATATTAGGTACGAATTTTCCGTTTTTTGGATAGTTTTGGAGATATAGCCTCCTAAAAAAATATTTTTTGAAAATCCATTATATGTTGATTGATTGTCGAAAATCTCGGCGAAATGAGACTAAAATATTATGTACGAATTTTCCGTTTTTTGGCTAGTTTAGAAGATATAGCCTCCTAAATAAATGTTTTTTGGAAATCCGTTATTTGTTGATTGATTCTTGAACATCTCGGCGAAATGAGACCAAATTATTATGTACGAATTTTCCGTTTTTTGGGTAGTTTAGGAGATATAGCCTCCTTAAAATATATTTTGTGAAAATCCCTTATTTGTTGATTGATTCTAGAATATATTGACAAATTAAGACCAAAATAATAAATGTATATTTTTTGAAAATCCGTTATCTGTTGACAGATTCTTAAAAATCTCGGGGAAATGAGACCAAAGTATTATTTACGAATTTTTCATTATTATGATTGTTTAGGAGATATACCCTCCTTAATAAATATTTTTGGAAAATCCGTTATTTGTTGATTGATTCTTGAAAATCTCGACGAAATGAGACCAAAATATTAGGTACGAATTTTCCGTTTTTTGGATAGTTTTGGAGATATAGCCTCCTAAAAAAATATTTTTTGAAAATCCATTATTTGTTGATTGATTGTCGAAAATCTCGGCGAAATGAGACTAAAATATTATGTACGAATTTTCCGTTTTTTGGCTAGTTTAGAAGATATAGCCTCCTAAATAAATATTTTTTGAAAATTCGTTATTTGTTGATGGATTCTTAAAAATCTCGACGAAATGAGACCAAAGTATTATGTACGAATTTTCCGTTTTTTGGATAGTTTTGGAGATATAGCCTCCTAAAAAATATTTTTGAAAATCCGTTATTTGTTGATTGATTCTTGAAAATCTCGACGAAATGAGACCAAAATATTATGTACGAATTCTCCGTTTTTTGGCTAGTTTAGGAGATAAAGCCTCCTTAAAATAAGTTTTTGTGAAAATCCCTTATTTGTTGATTGATTCTTTATTTGTCAATATATTGACAAATTAAGACCAAAATAATAAATGTATATTCTTTGAAAATCCGATATTTGTTGATTGATTCTTGAAAATCTCGACGAAATGAGACCAAATTTTTATGTACGAATTTTCCATTTTTTAGGCTAGTTTAGGAGATATAGACCTCTTAATAAATATTTTTGGAAAATCCGTTATCTGTTGATTGATTCTTAAAAATGTCGGCGAAATGAGACCAAAATATTATGTACGAATTTTCCGTTATTTGGCTAGTTTAGGAGATACAGCCTCCTTAATAAATATTTTTGGAAAATCCGTTATCTGTTGATTGTTTCTTCAATATCTCGACGAAATGAGACCAAAATATTATGTACGAATTTTCCGTTATTTGTCTAGTTTAGGAGATATGGACTCCTTAAAAAATGTTTTTTGGAAATCCGTTATTTGTTGATTGATTCTTGAACATCTCGGCGAAGTGAGACCAAAATATTATGTACGAATTTTCCGTTTTTTGGGTAGTTTAGGAGATATAGCCTCCTTAAAATATATTTTGTGAAAATCCCTTATTTGTTGATTGATTCTAGAATATATTGACAAATTAAGACCAAAATAATAAATGTATATTTTTTGAAAATCCGTTATTTGTTGATTGATTCTTGAAAATCTCGACGAAATGAGACCAAATTATTATGTACGAATTTTCCATTTTTTAGGCTAGTTTAGGAGATATAGACTCCTTAATAAATATTTTTGGAAAATCCGTTATTTGTTGATTGATTCTTGAAAATCTCGACGAAATGAGACCAAAATATTAGGTACGAATTTTCCGTTTTTTGGATAGTTTTGGAGATATAGCCTCCTAAAAAAATATTTTTTGAAAATCCATTATTTGTTGATTGATTGTCGAAAATCTCGGCGAAATGAGACTAAAATATTATGTACGAATTTTCCGTTTTTTGGCTAGTTTAGAAGATATAGCCTCCTAAATAAATGTTTTTTGGAAATCCGTTATTTGTTGATTGATTCTTGAACATCTCGGCGAAATGAGACCAAATTATTATGTACGAATTTTCCGTTTTTTGGGTAGTTTAGGAGATATAGCCTCCTTAAAATATATTTTGTGAAAATCCCTTATTTGTTGATTGATTCTAGAATATATTGACAAATTAAGACCAAAATAATAAATGTATATTTTTTGAAAATCCGTTATCTGTTGACAGATTCTTAAAAATCTCGGGGAAATGAGACCAAAGTATTATTTACGAATTTTTCATTATTATGATTGTTTAGGAGATATACCCTCCTTAATAAATATTTTTGGAAAATCCGTTATTTGTTGATTGATTCTTGAAAATCTCGACGAAATGAGACCAAAATATTAGGTACGAATTTTCCGTTTTTTGGATAGTTTTGGAGATATAGCCTCCTAAAAAAATATTTTTTGAAAATCCATTATTTGTTGATTGATTGTCGAAAATCTCGGCGAAATGAGACTAAAATATTATGTACGAATTTTCCGTTTTTTGGCTAGTTTAGAAGATATAGCCTCCTAAATAAATATTTTTTGAAAATTCGTTATTTGTTGATGGATTCTTAAAAATCTCGACGAAATGAGACCAAAGTATTATGTACGAATTTTCCGTTTTTTGGATAGTTTTGGAGATATAGCCTCCTAAAAAAATATTTTTTGAAAATCCGTTATTTGTTGATTGATTCTTGAAAATCTCGACGAAATGAGACCAAAATATTATGTACGAATTCTCCGTTTTTTGGCTAGTTTAGGAGATAAAGCCTCCTTAAAATAAGTTTTTTGTGAAAATCCCTTATTTGTTGATTGATTCTTTATTTGTCAATATATTGACAAATTAAGACCAAAATAATAAATGTATATTCTTTGAAAATCCGATATTTGTTGATTGATTCTTGAAAATCTCGACGAAATGAGACCAAATTTTTATGTACGAATTTTCCATTTTTTAGGCTAGTTTAGGAGATATAGACCTCTTAATAAATATTTTTGGAAAATCCGTTATCTGTTGATTGATTCTTAAAAATGTCGGCGAAATGAGACCAAAATATTATGTACGAATTTTCCGTTATTTGGCTAGTTTAGGAGATACAGCCTCCTTAATAAATATTTTTGGAAAATCCGTTATCTGTTGATTGTTTCTTCAATATCTCGACGAAATGAGACCAAAATATTATGTACGAATTTTCCGTTATTTGTCTAGTTTAGGAGATATGGACTCCTTAAAAAATGTTTTTTGGAAATCCGTTATTTGTTGATTGATTCTTGAACATCTCGGCGAAATGAGACCAAAATATTATGTACGAATTCTCCGTTTTTTGGGTAGTTTAGGAGATAAAGCCTCTTTAAAAAAAATGTTTTTTGAAAATACGGTATTTGTTGATTGATTCTTGAAAATCTCGACGAAATGAGACCAAATTATTATGTACGAATTTTCCATTTTTTAGGCTAGTTTAGGAGATATAGACTCCTTAATAAATATTTTTGGAAAATCCGTTATCTGTTGATTGATTCTTAAAAATCTCGGTGAAATGAGACCAAAGTATTTTTTACGAATTTTTCATTATTATGATTGTTTAGGAGATATAGCCTCCTTAATAAATATTTTTGGAAAATCCGTTATCTGTTGATTGATTCTTCAATATCTCGACGAAATGAGTCCAAAATATTAGGTACGAATTTTCCGTTTTTTGGCTAGTTTTGGAGATATAGCCTCCTAAATAAATATTTTTTGAAAATTCATTATTTGTTGATTGATTGTCGAAAACCTCGGCGAAATGAGACTAAAATATTATGTACGAATTCTCCGTTTTTTGGCTAGTTTAGAAGATATAGCCTCCTAAATAAATATTTTTTGAAAATTCGTTATTTGTTGATGGATTCTTGAAAATCTCGACGAAATGAGACCAAAATATTAGGTACGAATTTTCCGTTTTTTGGATAGTTTTGGAGATATAGCCTCCTAAAAAATATTTTTTGAAAATCCGTTATTTGTTGATTGATTCTTGAAAATCTCGACGAAATGAGACCAAATTATTATGTACGAATTTTCCAGTTTTTAGGCTAGTTTAGGAGATATAGACTCCTTAATAAATATTTTTGGAAAATCCGTTATCTGTTGATTGATTCTTAAAAATCTCGGCGAAGTGAGACCAAAGTATTATTTACGAATTTTTCATTATTATGATTGTTTAGGAGATAAAGCCTCCTTAATAAATATTTTTGGAAAATTCGTTATCTGTTGATTGATTCTTCAATATCTCGACGAAATGAGACCAAAGTATTATGTACGAATTTTCCGTTTTTTGGCTAGTTTAGAAGATATAGCCTCCTAAATAAATATTTTTTGAAAATTCGTTATTTGTTGATTGATTCTTGAAAATCTCGACGAAATGAGACCAAAATATTATGTACGAATTCTCCGTTTTTTGGCTAATTTAGGAGATATGGCCTCCTAAATAAATTTTTTGTGAAAATCCCTTATTTGTTGATTGATTCTAGAATATATTGACAAATTAAGACCAAAATACTAAATGTATATTTTTTGAAAATCCGTTATTTGTTGATTGATTCTTGAAAATCTCGACGAAATGAGACCAAATTATTATGTACGAATTTTCCATTTTTTAGGCTAGTTTAGGAGATATAGACTCCTTAATAAATATTTTTGGAAAATCCGTTATCTGTTGATTGATTCTTAAAAATCTCGGCGAAATGAGACCAAAGTATTATTTACGAATTTTTCATTATTATGATTGTTTAGGAGATATAGCCTCCTTAATAAATATTTTTGGAAAATCCGTTATCTGTTGATTGATTCTTCAATATCTCGACGAAATGACACCAAAATATTATGTACGAATTTTCCGTTTTTTGGCTAGTTTAGAAGATATATCCTCCTTAATAAATATTTTTGGAAAATCCGTTATCTGTTGATTGATTCTTCAATATCTCGACGAAATGAGACCAAAGTATTATGTACGAATTTTCCGTTTTTTGGCTAGTTTAGAAGATATAGCCTCCTAAATAAATATTTTTTGAAAATTCGTTATTTGTTGATTGATTCTTGAAAATCTCGACGAAATGAGACCAAAATATTATGTACGAATTCTCAGTTTTTTGGCTAGTTTTAGAAATATAGCCTCCTAAAAAAAATTTTTTGAAAATCCATTATTTGTTTATTGATTGTCGAAAATTTTGGCGAAATGAGACTAAAATATTATGTACGAATTTTCCGTTATTTGGCTAGTTTAGTAGATATGGACTCCTTTAAAAATGTTTTTTGAAAATCCGTTATTTGTTGATTGATTCTTGAACATCTAGGCGAAATGAGACCAAAATATTATGTACGAATTTTCCATTTTTTAGGCTAGTTTAGAAGATATAGACTTCTTAATAAATATTTTTGGAAAATCCGTTATCTGTTGATTGATTCTTAAAAATCTCGGCGAAATGAGACCAAATTATTATGTACGAATTTTCCATTTTTTAGGCTAGTTTAGGAGATATAGACTTCTTAATAAATATTTTTGGAAAATCCGTTATCTGTTGATTGATTCTTAAAAATCTCGGCGAAATGAGACCAAATTATTATGTACGAATTTTCCATTTTTTAGGCTAGTTTAGGAGATATAGACTTCTTAATAAATATTTTTGGAAAATCCGTTATCTGTTGATTGATTCTTAAAAATCTCGACGAAATGAGACCAAATTATTATGTACGAATTTTCCATTTTTTAGGCTAGTTTAGGAGATAGACTTCTTAATAAATATTTTTGGAAAATCAGTTATCTGTTGATTGATTCTTGAAAATCTCGACGAAATGAGACCAAATTATTATGTACGAATTTTCCGTTTTTTGGCTAGTTTAGAAGATATATTCTCATTAATAAATATTTTTGGAAAATCCGTTATCTGTTGATTGATTCTTCAGTATCTCGACGAAATGAGACCAAAGTATTATGTACGAATTTTCCGTTTTTTGGCTAGTTTAGAAGATATAGCCTCCTAAATAAATATTTTTTGAAAATTCGATATTTGTTGATTGATTCTTGAAAATCTCGACGAAATGAGACCAAAATATTATGTACGATTTCTCCGTTTTTTGGCTAGTTTAGGAGATAAAGCCTCCCTAAAATAAATTTTTGTGAAAATCCCTTATTTGTTGATTGATTCTAGAATATATTGACAAATTAAGACCAAAATAATAAATGTATATTTTTTGAAAATCCGATATTTGTTGATTGATTCTTGAAAATCTCGACGAAATGAGACCAAATTATTATGTACGAATTTTCCATTTTTTAGGCTAGTTTAGGAGATATAGACCTCTTAATAAATATTTTTGGAAAATCCGTTATCTGTTGATTGATTCTTAAAAATCTCGGCGAAATGAGACCAAAATATTATGTACGAATTTTCCGATATTTGGCTAGTTTAGGAGATACAGCCTCCTTAATAAATATTTTTGGAAAATCCGTTATCTGTTGATTGATTCTTCAATATCTCGACGAAATGAGACCAAAATATTATGTACGAATTTTACGTTGTTTGGCTAGTTTAGGAGATATGGACTCCTTAAAAAATGTTTTTTGGAAATCCGTTATTTGTTGATTGATTCTTGAACATCTCGGCGAAATGAGACCAAAATATTATGTACGAATTCTCCGTTTTTTGGGTAGTTTAGGAGATAAAGCCTCTTTAAAAAAATGTTTTTCGAAAATACGTTATTTGTTTATTGATTCTTGAACATCTCGGCGAAATGAGACAAATTATTATTTACGAATTTTCCGTTTTTTGGGTAGTTTAGGAGATATAGACTCCTTAAAATATATTTTGTGAAAATCCCTTATTTGTTGATTGATTCTAGAATATATTGACAAATTAAGACCAAAATAATAAATGTATATTTTTTGAAAATCCGATATTTGTTGATTGATTCTTGAAAATCTCGACGAAATGAGACCAAATTATTATGTACGAATTTTCCATATTTTAGGCTAGTTTAGGAGATATAGACCTCTTAATAAATATTTTTGGAAAATCCGTTATCTGTTGATTGATTCTTAAAAATCTCGGCGAAATGAGACCAAAATATTATGTACGAATTTTCCGATATTTGGCTAGTTTAGGAGATACAGCCTCCTTAATAAATATTTTTGGAAAATCCGTTATCTGTTGATTGATTCTTCAATATCTCGACGAAATGAGACCAAAATATTATGTACGAATTTTCCGTTTTTTGGCTAGTTTAGAAGATATATCCTCCCTAATAAATATTTTTGGAAAATCCGTTATCTGTTGATTGATTCTTCAATATCTCGACGAAATGAGACCAAAGTATTATGTACGAATTTTCCGTTTTTTGGCTAGTTTAGAAGATATAGCCTCCTAAATAAATATTTTTTGAAAATTCGTTATTTGTTGATTGATTCTTGAAAATCTCGACGAAATGAGACCAAAATATTAGGTACGAATTTTCCGTTTTTTGGATAGTTTTGGAGATATAGCCTCCTAAAAAAATATTTTTTGAAAATCCGTTATTTGTTGATTGATTCTTGAAAATCTCGACGAAATGAGACCAAATTATTATGTACGAATTTTCAGTTTTTTGGCTAGTTTAGGAGATATGGACTCCTTAAAAAATGTTTTTTGGAAATCCGTTATTTGTTGATTGATTCTTGAACATCTCGGCGAAATGAGACCAAAATATTATGTACGACTTCTCCGTTTTTTGGGTAGTTTAGGAGATAAAGCCTCTTTAAAAAAATGTTTTTTGAAAATACGTTATTTGTTGATTGATTCTTGAACATCTCGGCGAAATGAGACCAAAATATTATGTACGAATTTTCAGTTTTTTGGCTAGTTTAGGAGATATAGCCGCCCTAAAATATATTTTGTGAAAATCCCTTATTTGTTGATTGATTCTAGAATATATTGACAAATTAAGACCAAAATAATAAATGTATATTTTTTGAAAATCCGATATTTGTTGATTGATTCTTGAAAATCTCGACGAAATGAGACCAAATTATTATGTACGAATTTTCCATTTTTTAGGCTAGTTTAGGAGATATAGACCTCTTAATAAATATTTTTGGAAAATCCGTTATCTGTTGATTGATTCTTAAAAATCTCGGCGAAATGAGACCAAATTATTATGTACGAATTTTCCATTTTTTAGGCTAGTTTAGGAGATATAGACTTCTTAATAAATATTTTTGGAAAATCCGTTATCTGTTGATTGATTCTTAAAAATTTCGGCGAAATGAGACCAAATTATTATGTACGAATTTTCCATTTTTTAGGCTAGTTTAGGAGATATAGACTTCTTAATAAATATTTTTGGAAAATCCGTTATCTGTTGATTGATTCTTAAAAATCTCGACGAAATGAGACCAAAATATTATGTACGAATTCTCCGTTTTTTGGCTGGTTTAGGAGATAAAGCCTCTTTAAAAAAATGTTTTTTGAAAATACGTTATTTGTTGATTGATTCTTGAACATCTCGGCGAAATGAGACCAAATTATTATGTACGAATTTTCCGTTTTTTGGGTAGTTTAGGAGATATAGCCTCCTTAAAATATATTTTGTGAAAATCCCTTATTTGTTGATTGATTCTAGAATATATTGAAAAATTAAGACCAAAATAATAAATGTATATTTTTTGAAAATCCGATATTTGTTGATTGATTCTTAAAAATCTCGACGAAATGAGACCAAATTATTATGTACGAATTTTCCATTTTTTAGGCTAGTTTAGGAGATATAGACTCCTTAATAAATATTTTTGGAAAATCCGTTATCTGTTGATTGATTCTTCAATATCTCGACGAAATGAGACCAAAATATTAGGTACGAATTTTCCGTTTTTTGGCTAGTTTTGGAGATATAGCCTCCTAAATAAATATTTTTTGAAAATTCATTATTTGTTGATTGATTGTCGAAAACCTCGGCGAAATGAGACTAAAATATTATGTACGAATTTTCCGTTTTTTGGCTAGTTTAGAAGATATAGACTCCTAAAAAAATACTTTTTGAAAATCCATTATTTGTTAATAGATTGTCGAAAATCTCGGCGAAATGAGACTAAAATATTATGTACGAATTTTCCGTTATTTGGCTAGTTTAGTAGATATGGACTCCTTAAAAAATGTTTTTTGAAAATCCGTTATTTGTTGATTGATTCTTGAACATCTCGGCGAAATGAGACCAAAATATTATGTACGAATTTTCCGTTTTTTGGCTAGTTTAGGAGATATAGCCTCCTTAAAATATATTTTGTGAAAATCCCTTATTTGTTGATTGATTCTAGAATATATTGACAATTTAAGACCAAAGTACTAAATGTATATTTTTTGAAAATCCGTTATTTGTTGATTGATTCTTGAAAATCTCGACGAAATGAGACCAAAATATTATGTACGAATTTTCCGTTTTTTGGGTAGTTTAGGAGATAAAGCCTCCTTAAAATAATTTTTTTGTGAAAATCCCTTATTTGTTGATTGATTCTAGAATATATTGACAAATTAAGACCAAAATAATTAATGTATATTTTTTGAAAATCCGATATTTGTTGATTGATTCTTGAAAATCTCGACGAAATGAGATCAAATTATTATGTACGAATTTTCCATTTTTTAGGCTAGTTTAGGAGATATAGACCTCTTAATAAATATTTTTGGAAAATCCGTTATCTGTTGATTGATTCTTAAAAATCTCGGCGAAATGAGACCAAAATATTATGTACGAATTTTCCGATATTTGGCTAGTTTAGGAGATACAGCCTCCTTAATAAATATTTTTTGAAAATTCGATATTTGTTGATTGATTCTTGAAAATCTCGACGAAATGAGACCAAAATATTATGTACGATTTCTCCGTTTTTTGGCTAGTTTAGGAGATAAAGCCTCCCTAAAATAAATTTTTTGTGAAAATCCCTTATTTGTTGATTGATTCTAGAATATATTGACAAATTAAGACCAAAATAATAAATGTATATTTTTTGAAAATCCGATATTTGTTGATTGATTCTTGAAAATCTCGACGAAATGAGACCAAATTATTATGTACGAATTTTCCATTTTTTAGGCTAGTTTAGGAGATATAGACCTCTTAATAAATATTTTTGGAAAATCCGTTATCTGTTGATTGATTCTTAAAAATCTCGGCGAAATGAGACCAAAATATTATGTACGAATTTTCCGATATTTGGCTAGTTTAGGAGATACAGCCTCCTTAATAAATATTTTTGGAAAATCCGTTATCTGTTGATTGATTCTTCAATATCTCGACGAAATGAGACCAAAATATTATGTACGAATTTTACGTTATTTGGCTAGTTTAGGAGATATGGACTCCTTAAAAAATGTTTTTTGGAAATCCGTTATTTGTTGATTGATTCTTGAACATCTCGGCGAAATGAGACCAAAATATTATGTACGAATTCTCCGTTTTTTGGGTAGTTTAGGAGATATAGCCTCTTTAAAAAAATGTTTTTCGAAAATACGTTATTTGTTTATTGATTCTTGAACATCTCGGCGAAATGAGACAAATTATTATTTACGAATTTTCCGTTTTTTGGGTAGTTTAGGAGATATAGACTCATTAAAATATATTTTGTGAAAATCCCTTATTTGTTGATTGATTCTAGAATATATTGACAAATTAAGACCAAAATAATAAATGTATATTTTTTGAAAATCCGATATTTGTTGATTGATTCTTGAAAATCTCGACGAAATGAGACCAAATTATTATGTACGAATTTTCCATATTTTAGGCTAGTTTAGGAGATATAGACCTCTTAATAAATATTTTTGGAAAATCCGTTATCTGTTGATTGATTCTTAAAAATCTCGGCGAAATGAGACCAAAATATTATGTACGAATTTTCCGATATTTGGCTAGTTTAGGAGATACAGCCTCCTTAATAAATATTTTTGGAAAATCCGTTATCTGTTGATTGATTCTTCAATATCTCGACGAAATGAGACCAAAATATTATGTACGAATTTTCCGTTTTTTGGCTAGTTTAGAAGATATATCCTCCCTAATAAATATTTTTGGAAAATCCGTTATCTGTTGATTGATTCTTCAATATCTCGACGAAATGAGACCAAAGTATTATGTACGAATTTTCCGTTTTTTGGCTAGTTTAGAAGATATAGCCTCCTAAATAAATATTTTTTGAAAATTCGTTATTTGTTGATTGATTCTTGAAAATCTCGACGAAATGAGACCAAAATATTATGTACGAATTTTCCGTTTTTTGGATAGTTTTGGAGATATAGCCTCCTAAAAAAATATTTTTTGAAAATCCGTTATTTGTTGATTGATTCTTGAAAATCTCGACGAAATGAGACCAAATTATTATGTACGAATTTTCAGTTTTTTGGCTAGTTTAGGAGATATGGACTCCTTAAAAAATGTTTTTTGGAAATCCGTTATTTGTTGATTGATTCTTGAACATCTCGGCGAAATGAGACCAAAATATTATGTACGAATTCTCCGTTTTTTGGGTAGTTTAGGAGATAAAGCGTCTTTAAAAAAATGTTTTTTGAAAATACGTTATTTGTTGATTGATTCTTGAACATCTCGGCGAAATGAGACCAAAATATTATGTACGAATTTTCAGTTTTTTGGCTAGTTTAGGAGATATAGCCGCCCTAAAATATATTTTGTGAAAATCCCTTATTTGTTGATTGATTCTAGAATATATTGACAAATTAAGACCAAAATAATAAATGTATATTTTTTGAAAATCCGTTATTTGTTGATTGATTCTTGAAAATCTCGACGAAATGAGACCAAATTATTATGTACGAATTTTCCATTTTTTAGGCTAGTTTAGGAGATATAGACTCCTAAATGAATATTTTTGGAAAATCCGTTATCTGTTGATTGATTCTTAAAAATCTCGGGGAAATGAGACCAAAGTATTATTTACGAATTTTTCATTATTATGATTGTTTAGGAGATATAGCCTCCTTAATAAATATTTTTGGAAAATCCGTTATTTGTTGATTGATTCTTGAAAATCTCGACGAAATGAGACTAAAATATTATGTACGAATTTTCCGTTTTTTGGCTAGTTTAGGAGATATAGACTCCTTAATAAATATTTTTGGAAAATCCGTTATCTGTTGATTGATTCTTAAAAATCTCGGGGAAATGAGACCAAAGTATTATTTACGAATTTTCCGTTTTTTGGCTAGTTTAGGAGATAAAGCCTCCTAAAAAATATATTTTTGAAAATCCATTATTTGTTGATTGATTGTCGAAAATCTCGGCGAAATGAGACTAAAATATTATGTACGAATTTTCCGTTTTTTGGCTAGTTTAGAAGATATAGCCTCCTAAATAAATATTTTTGAAAATTCGTTATTTGTTGATGGATTCTTAAAAATCTCGACGAAATGAGACCAAAATATTAGGTACGAATTTTCCGTTTTTTGGATAGTTTTGGAGATATAGCCTACTAAAAAAAAATTTTTTTGAAAATCCGTTATTTGTTGATTGATTCTTGAAAATCTCGACGAAATGAGACCAAAATATTATGTACGAATTCTCCGTTTTTTGGCTAGTTTAGGAGATAAAGCCTCCTTAAAATAATTTTTTTGTGAAAATCCCTTATTTGTTGATTGATTCTAGAATATATTGACAAATTAAGACCAAAATAATAAATGTATATTTTTTGAAAATCCGATATTTGTTGATTGATTCTTGAAAATCTCGACGAAATGAGACCAAATTATTATGTACGAATTTTCCATTTTTTAGGCTAGTTTAGGAGATATAGACCTCTTAATAAATATTTTTGGAAAATCCGTTATCTGTTGATTGATTCTTAAAAATCTCGGCGAAATGAGACCAAATTATTATGTACGAATTTTCCATTTTTTAGGCTAGTTTAGGAGATATAGACTTCTTAATAAATATTTTTGGAAAATCCGTTATCTGTTGATTGATTCTTAAAAATCTCGGCGAAATGAGACCAAATTATTATGTACGAATTTTCCATTTTTTAGGCTAGTTTAGGAGATATAGACTTCTTAATAAATATTTTTGGAAAATCCGTTATCTGTTGATTGATTCTTAAAAATCTCGACGAAATGAGACCAAAATATTATGTACGAATTCTCCGTTTTTTGGCTGGTTTAGGAGATAAAGCCTCTTTAAAAAAATGTTTTTTGAAAATACGTTATTTGTTGATTGATTCTTGAACATCTCGGCGAAATGAGACCAAATTATTATGTACGAATTTTCCGTTTTTTGGGTAGTTTAGGAGATATAGCCTCCTTAAAATATATTTTGTGAAAATCCCTTATTTGTTGATTGATTCTAGAATATATTGAAAAATTAAGACCAAAATAATAAATGTATATTTTTTGAAAATCCGGTATTTGTTGATTGATTCTTAAAAATCTCGACGAAATGAGACCAAATTATTATGTACGAATTTTCCATTTTTTAGGCTAGTTTAGGAGATATAGACTCCTTAATAAATATTTTTGGAAAATCCGTTATCTGTTGATTGATTCTTCAATATCTCGACGAAATGAGACCAAAATATTAGGTACGAATTTTCCGTTTTTTGGCTAGTTTTGGAGATATAGCCTCCTAAATAAATATTTTTTGAAAATTCATTATTTGTTGATTGATTGTCGAAAACCTCGGCGAAATGAGACTAAAATATTATGTACGAATTTTCCGTTTTTTGGCTAGTTTAGAAGATATAGACTCCTAAAAAAATACTTTTTGAAAATCCATTATTTGTTAATAGATTGTCGAAAATCTCGGCGAAATGAGACTAAAATATTATGTACGAATTTTCCGTTATTTGGCTAGTTTAGTAGATATGGACTCCTTAAAAAATGTTTTTTGAAAATCCGTTATTTGTTGATTGATTCTTGAACATCTCGGCGAAATGAGACCAAAATATTATGTACGAATTTTCCGTTATTTGGCTAGTTTAGGAGATACAGCCTCCTTAATAAATATTTTTGGAAAATCCGTTATCTGTTGATTGATTCTTCAATATCTCGACGAAATGAGATCAAAATATTATGTACGAATTTTCCGTTATTTGGCTAGTTTAGGAGATAAAGCCTCCTTAAAATAATTTTTTTGTGAAAATCCCTTATTTGTTGATTGATTCTAGAATATATTGACAAATTAAGACCAAAATAATTAATGTATATTTTTTGAAAATCCGATATTTGTTGATTGATTCTTGAAAATCTCGACGAAATGAGACCAAAATATTATGTACGAATTTTCCGTTTTTTGGGTAGTTTAGGAGATAAAGCCTCCTTAAAATAATTTTTTTGTGAAAATCCCTTATTTGTTGATTGATTCTAGAATATATTGACAAATTAAGACCAAAATAATTAATGTATATTTTTTGAAAATCCGATATTTGTTGATTGATTCTTGAAAATCTCGACGAAATGAGACCAAATTATTATGTACGAATTTTCCATTTTTTAGGCTAGTTTAGGAGATATAGACCTCTTAATAAATATTTTTGGAAAATCCGTTATCTGTTGATTGATTCTTAAAAATGTCGGCGAAATGAGACCAAAATATTATGTACGAATTTTCCGTTATTTGGCTAGTTTAGGAGATACAGCCTCCTTAATAAATATTTTTGGAAAATCCGTTATCTGTTGATTGATTCTTCAATATCTCGACGAAATGAGATCAAAATATTATGTACGAATTTTCCGTTATTTGGCTAGTTTAGGAGATATGGACTCCTTAAAAAATGTTTTTTTGGAAATCCGTTATTTGTTGATTGATTCTTGAACATCTCGGCGAAATGAGACCAAAATATTATGTACGAATTCTCCGTTTTTTGGGTAGTTTAGGAAATAAAGCCTCTTTAAAAAAATGTTTTTTGAAAATACGTTATTTGTTGATTGATTCTTGAACATCTCGGCGAAATGAGACCAAATTATTATGTACGAATTTTCCGTTTTTTGGCTAGTTTAGGAGATAAAGCCTCCTTAAAATAATTTTTTTGTGAAAATCCCTTATATGTTGATTGATTCTAGAATATATTGACAAATTAAGACCAAAATAATTAATGTATATTTTTTGAAAATCCGATATTTGTTGATTGATTCTTGAAAATCTCGACGAAATGAGACCAAATTATTATGTACGAATTTTCCATTTTTTAGGCTAGTTTAGGAGATATAGACCTCTTAATAAATATTTTTGGAAAATCCGTTATCTGTTGATTGATTCTTAAAAATGTCGGCGAAATGAGACCAAAATATTATGTACGAATTTTCCGTTATTTGGCTAGTTTAGGAGATACAGCCTCCTTAATAAATATTTTTGGAAAATCCGTTATCTGTTGATTGATTCTTCAATATCTCGACGAAATGAGACCAAAATATTATGTACGAATTTTCCGTTATTTGTCTAGTTTAGGAGATATGGACTCCTTAAAAAAATGTTTTTTGGAAATCCGTTATTTGTTGATTGATTCTTGAACATCTCGGCGAAATGAGACCAAAATATTATGTACGAATTCTCCGTTTTTTGGGTAGTTTAGGAGATAAAGCCTCTTTAAAAAAATGTTTTTTGAAAATACGTTATTTGTTGATTGATTCTTGAACATCTCGGCGAAATGAGACCAAATTATTATGTACGAATTTTCCGTTTTTTGGGTAGTTTAGGAGATATAGCCTCCTTAAAATATATTTTGTGAAAATCCCTTATTTGTTGATTGATTCTAGAATATATTGAAAAATTAAGACCAAAATAATAAATGTATATTTTTTGAAAATCCGGTATTTGTTGATTGATTCTTAAAAATCTCGACGAAATGAGACCAAATTATTATGTACGAATTTTCCATTTTTTAGGCTAGTTTAGGAGATATAGACTCCTTAATAAATATTTTTGGAAAATCCGTTATCTGTTGATTGATTCTTCAATATCTCGACGAAATGAGACCAAAATATTAGGTACGAATTTTCCGTTTTTTGGCTAGTTTTGGAGATATAGCCTCCTAAATAAATATTTTTTGAAAATTCATTATTTGTTGATTGATTGTCGAAAACCTCGGCGAAATGAGACTAAAATATTATGTACGAATTTTCCGTTTTTTGGCTAGTTTAGAAGATATAGCCTCCTAAATAAATATTTTTTGAAAATTCGTTATTTGTTGATGGATTCTTGAAAATCTCGACGAAATGAGACCAAAATATTAGGTACGAATTTTCCGTTTTTTGGATAGTTTTGGAGATATAGCCTCCTAAAAAAATATTTTTTGAAAATCCCTTATTTGTAGATTGATTCTTGAAAATCTCGACGAAATGAGACCAAATTATTATGTACGAATTTTCCGTTTTTTGGCTAGTTTTGGAGATATAGACTCCTAAAAAAATACTTTTTGAAAATCCATTATTTGTTAATAGATTGTCGAAAATCTCGGCGAAATGAGACTAAAATATTATGTACGAATTTTCCGTTATTTGGCTAGTTTAGTAGATATGGACTCCTTAAAAAATGTTTTTTGAAAATCCGTTATTTGTTGATTGATTCTTGAACATCTCGGCGAAATGAGACCAAAATATTATGTACGAATTTTCCGTTTTTTGGCTAGTTTAGGAGATATAGCCTCCTTAAAATATATTTTGTGAAAATCCCTTATTTGTTGATTGATTCTAGAATATATTGACAATTTAAGACCAAAGTAATAAATGTATATTTTTGAAAATCCGTTATTTGTTGATTGATTCTTGAAAATCTCGACGAAATGAGACCAAAATATTATGTACGAATTTTCCGTTTTTGGGTAGTTTAGGAGATAAAGCCTCCTTAAAATAATTTTTTTGTGAAAATCCCTTATTTGTTGATTGATTCTAGAATATATTGACAAATTAAGACCAAAATAATAAATGTATATTTTTTGAAAATCCGATATTTGTTGATTGATTCTTGAAAATCTCGACGAAATGAGACCAAATTATTATGTACGAATTTTCCATTTTTTAGGCTAGTTTAGGAGATATAGACCTCTTAATAAATATTTTTGGAAAATCCGTTATCTGTTGATTGATTCTTAAAAATGTCGGCGAAATGAGACCAAAATATTATGTACGAATTTTCCGTTATTTGGCTAGTTAAGGAGATACAGCCTCCTTAATAAATATTTTTGGAAAATCCGTTATCTGTTGATTGATTCTTCAATATCTCGACGAAATGAGACCAAAATATTATGTACGAATTTTCCGTTATTTGGCTAGTTTAGGAGATATGGACTCCTTAAAAAATGTTTTTTTGGAAATCCGTTATTTGCTGATTGATTCTTGAACATCTCTGCGAAATGAGACCAAAGTATTATATACGAATTTTTCATTATTATAGCCTCCTTAATAAATATTTTTGGAAAATCCGTTATCTGTTGATTGATTCTTCAATATCTCGACGAAATGAGACCAAAGTATTATGTACAAATTTTCCGTTTTTTGGCTAGTTTAGAAGATATATCCTCATTAATAAATATTTTTGGAAAATCCGTTATCTGTTGATTGATTCTTCAATATCTCGACGAAATGAGACCAAAGTATAATGTACGAATTTTCCGTTTTTTGGCTAGTTTAGAAGATATAGCCTCTTAAATAAATATTTTTGGAAAATTCGTTATTTGGTGATTGATTCTTGAAAATCTCGACGAAATGAGACCAAAATATTATGTACGAATTCTCCGTTTTTTGGTTAGTTTAGGAGATACAGCCTCCTTAAAATAAATTTTTTGTGAAAATCCCTTATTTGTTGATTGATTCTAGAATATATTGACAAATTAAGACCAAAATACTAAATGTATATTTTTTGAAAATTCGTTATTTGTGGATTGATTCTAGAATATCTTGACGAAATGATTTCAAAATATTATGTACGAATTTTCCGTTATTTGGCTAGTTTGGGAGATATGGACTTCTTAAAAAATCTTTTTTGAAAATCAGTTATTTGTTGATTGATTCTTGAAAATCTCGGCGAAATGGAACTTAAATATTAAGTCGAATTTTCCGTTTTTTGGCTAGTTTAGGAGATATAGACTCCTTATAAATATTTTTTGAAAATCCGTTATGTGTTGATTGATTCTTAAAATTCTCGGCGAAATGACACCAAAGTATTATATACGAATTTTTCATTATTATGCTTGTTTAGGAGATATAGCCTCCTTAATAAATATTTTTGGAAAATCCGTTATCTGTTGATTGATTCTTCATTATCTCGACGAAATGAGACCAAAGTATTATGTACGAATTTTCCGTTTTTTGGGTAGTTTAGGAGATAAAGCCTCTTTAAAAAAATATTTTTGAAAAATCCGTTATTTGTTGATTGATTCTTGAAAATCTCGGCGAAATGAGACTAAAATATTATGTACGAATTTTCCGTTATTTGGCTAGTTTAGGAGATATGGACTTCTTAAAAAATCTTTTTTGAAAATCAGTTATTTGTTGATTGATTCTTGAATATCTCGTCGAAATGAGACTAAAATATAATGTACGAATTTTCAGTTATTTGGCTAGTTTAGTAGATATGGACTCCTTAAAAAATGTTTTTTGAAAATCCGTTATCTGTTGATTGATTCTTCAATATCTCGACGAAATGAGACCAAAGTATCATGTACGAATTTTTCGTTTTTTGGGTAGTTTAGGAGATAAAGCCTCTTTAAAAAATATTTTTGAAAAATCCGTTATTTGTTGATTGATTCTAGAATATCTTGACGAAATGAGTTCAAAATATTATGTACGAATTTTCCGTTTTTTGGCTAGTTTACGAGATATAGCCTCCTTAAAATATATTTTGTGAAAATCCCTTATTTGTTGATTGATTCTTGAACATCTCTGCAAAATGAGACCAAATTATTATGGACGAATTTTCCGTTTTTTGGCTAGTTTAAGAGATATAGCCCCCTTAAAATATATTTTGTGAAAATCCGTCATTTGTTGATTGATTCTAGAATATATTGACAAATTAAGACCAATATAATATATGTATATTTTTGAAAATCCGCTATTTGTTGATTGATTATTGAAAATCCCTGCGAAATAAGACCAAAATATTATGTACGAATTTTCCATTTTTTAGGCTAGTTTAGGCGATATAGCCTCCTTCATAAATATTTTTGGAAAATCCATTGTTTGTTGATTGATTCTTGAACATCTCGGCGAAATGGGACCAAAATATTATGTACGAATTTTTCGTGTTTTGGCTAGTTTAGGAGATATAGCCTCCTTAAAATATATTTTGTGAAAATCCGTTATTTGTTGATTGATTCTAGAATATATTGACAAATTAAGACCAATATAATATATGTATATTTTTGAAAATCCGCTATTTGTTGATTGATTCTTGAACATCTCGACGAAATGAGACCAAAATATTATGTACGAATTTTCCATTTTTTAGGCTAGTGTAGGAGATATAGTTTCCTTAATAAATATTTTTGGAAAATCCGTTATCTGTTGATTGATTCTTCAATATCTCGACGAAATGAGACCAAAGTATTATGTACGAATTTTCCGTTTTTTGGGTAGTTTAAGAGATAAAGCATCTTTAAAAAAATGTTTTTTGAAAATACGTTTCTTGTTGATTGATTCTTGAACATCTCGGCGAAATGAGACCAAAATATTATGTATGAATTTTCCGTTTTTTGGCTAGTTTTGGAGATATAGCCTCCTTAAAATATATTTTGTGTAAATCCCTTATTTGTTGATTGATTCTAGAATATATTGACAAATTAAGACCAAAATAATAAATGTATATTTTTTGAAAATCCGATATTTGTTGATTGATTCTTGAAAATCTCGACGAAATGAGACCAAATTATTATGTACGAATTTTCCATTTTTTAGGCTAGTTTAGGAGATATAGACTCCTTAATAAATATTTTAGGAAAATCCGTTATCTGTTGATTGATTCTTAAAAATCTCGGCGAAATGAGACCAAAGTATTATTCACGAATTTTTCATTATTATGCTTGATTAGGAGATATAGCCTCCTAAATAAATATTTTTGGAAAATCCGTTATCTGTTGATTGATTCTTCAATATCTCGACGGAATAAGACCAAAGTATTATGTACGAATTTTCCGTTTTTTGGCTAGTTTAGAAGATATAGCCTCCTAAGTAAATATTTTTTGAAAATTCGTTATTTGTTGATTGATTCTTGAAAATCTCGACGAAATGAGACCAAAATATTATGTACGAATTTTTCGTTTTTTGGCTAGTTTTGGAGATATAGACTCCTAAAAATATATTTTTTGAAAATCCATTATTTGTTGATTGATTGTCGAAAATCTCGGCGAAATGAGACTAAAATATTACGTACGAATTTTCCGTTTTTTGGCTAGTTTTGGAGATATAGCCTCCTTAAAATATATTTTGTGAAAATCCCTTATTTGATGATTGATTCTTGAACATCTCTGCGAAATGAGACCAAAATATTTTGTACGAATTTTCCGTTTTTTGGAAGGTTTAGGAGATATAGCCTCCTTAAAATATATTTTGTGAAAATCCGTTATTTGTTGATTGATTCTAGAATATTTTGACAAATTAAGACCAAAATATTATGTACGACTTTTTCGTTTTTTGGGTAGTTTAGAAAATATAGCCTCTTTAAAATAGATTTTTGGAAAATCCGTTATTTGTTGATTGATTCTTGAACTTCTCGGCAAAATGAGACCAAAATATTATATACGAATTTTCCGTTATTTGGCTAGTTTGGAAGAAATAGCCTCCTTAAAAAATATTTTTTGAAAATCCGTTATTTGTTGATTGATTCTTGAATATCTCGTCGAAATGAGACTAAAATATTATGTACGAATTTTCAGTTATTTGGCTAGTTTAGTAGATATGGACTCCTTAAAAAATGGTTTTGAAAATCCGTTATCTGTTGATTGATTCTTCAATATCTCGACGAAATGAGACCAAAGTATTATGTACGAATTTTCCGTTTTTTGGGTAGTTTAGGAGATAAAGCCTCTTTAAAAAATATTTTTGAAAAATCCGTTATTTGTTGTTTGATTCTAGAATATCTTGACGAAACGAGTTCAAAATATTATGTACGAATTTTCCGTTTTTTGGCTAGTTTACGAGATATAGCCTCCTTAAAATATATTTTGTGAAAATCCCTTATTTGTTGATTGATTCTTGAACATCCCTGCGAAATGAGACCAAAATATTATGTACGAATTTTCCGTTTTTTGGCTAGTTTAAGAGATATAGCCCCCTTAAAATATATTTTGTGAAAATCCGTCATTTGTTGATTGATTCTAGAATATATTGACAAATTAAGACTAATATAATATATGTATATTTTTGAAAATCCGCTATTTGTTGATTGATTATTGAAAATCCCTGCGAAATGAGACCAAAATATTATGTAAGAATTTTCCATTTTTTAGGCTAGTTTAGGCGATATAGCCTCCTTCATAAATATTTTTGGAAAATCCGTTATTTGTTGATTGATTCTTGAAAATCTCGGCGAAATGAGACTAAAATATTATGTACGAATTTTCCGTTATTTGGCTAGTTTAGGAGATATGGACTTCTTAAAAAATCTTTTTTGAAAATCAGTTATTTGTTGATTGATTCTTGAAAATCTCGGCGAAATGAAACTGAAATAGTATGTCGAATTTTCCGTTTTTTGGCTAGTTTAAGAGATATAGCCTCCTTAAAATATATTTTGTGAAAATCCCTTATTTGTTGATTGATTCTAGAATATATTGACAAATTAAGACCAAAATAATAAATGTGTATTTTTGGAAAATCCGATATCTGTTGATTGATTCTTCAATATCTCGACGAAATGAGACCAAAGTATTATGTACGAATTTTCCGTTTTTTAAGTAGTTTAGGAGATAAGGCCTCTTTAAAAAATATTTTTGAAAAATCCGTTATTTGTTGATTGATTCTAGAATATCTTGACGAAATGAGTTCAAAATATTATGTACGAATTTTCCGTTTTTTGGCTAGTTTACGAGATATAGCCTCCTTAAAATATATTTTGTGAAAATCCCTTATTTGTTGATTGATTCTTGAACATCTCTGCGAAATGAGACCAAATTATTTTGTACGAATTTTCCGTTTTTTGGCTAGTTTAAGAGATATAGCCCCCTTAAAATATATTTTGTGAAAATCCGTCATTTGTTGATTGATTCTAGAATATATTGACAAATTAAGACCAATATAATATATGTATATTTTTGAAAATCCGCTATTTGTTGATTGATTATTGAAAATCCCTGCGAAATAAGACCAAAATATTATGTACGAATTTTCCATTTTTTAGGCTAGTTTAGGCGATATAGCCTCCTTCATAAATATTTTTGGAAAATCCATTGTTTGTTGATTGATTCTTGAACATCTCGGCGAAATGGGACCAAAATATTATGTACGAATTTTTCGTGTTTTGGCTAGTTTAGGAGATATAGCCTCCTTAAAATATATTTTGTGAAAATCCGTTATTTGTTGATTGATTCTAGAATATATTGACAAATTAAGACCAATATAATATATGTATATTTTTGAAAATCCGCTATTTGTTGATTGATTCTTGAACATCTCGACGAAATGAGACCAAAATATTATGTACGAATTTTCCATTTTTTAGGCTAGTTTAGGAGATATAGACTCCTTAATAAATATTTTTGGAAAATCCGTTATCTGTTGATTGATTCTTCAATATCTCGACGAAATGAGACCAAAGTATTATGTACGAATTTTCCGTTTTTTGGGTAGTTTAGGAGATAAAGCATCTTTAAAAAAATGTTTTTTGAAAATACGTTTCTTGTTGATTGATTCTTGAACATCTCGGCGAAATGAGACCAAAATATTATGTATGAATTTTCCGTTTTTTGGCTAGTTTAGGAGATATAGCCTCCTTAAAATATATTTTGTGTAAATCCCTTATTTGTTGATTGATTCTAGAATATATTGACAAATTAAGACCAAAATAATAAATGTATATTTTTTGAAAATCCGATATTTGTTGATTGATTCTTGAAAATCTCGACGAAATGAGACCAAATTATTATGTACGAATTTTCCATTTTTTAGGCTAGTTTAGGAGATATAGACTCCTTAATAAATATTTTTGGAAAATCCGTTATCTGTTGATTGATTCTTCAATATCTCGACGAAATAAGACCAAAGTATTATGTACGAATTTTCCGTTTTTTGGCTAGTTTAGAAGATATAGCCTCCTAAGTATATATTTTTTGAAAATGAGACCAAAATATTATGTACGAATTTTCCGTTTTTTGGCTAGTTTTGGAGATATAGACTCCTAAAAATATATTTTTTGAAAATCCATTATTTGTTGATTGATTGTGGAAAATCTCGGCGAAATGAGACTAAAATATTACGTACGAATTTTCCGTTTTTTGGCTAGTTTAGGAGATATAGCCTCCTTAAAATATATTTTGTGAAAATCCCTTATTTGATGATTGATTCTTGAACATCTCTGCGAAATGAGACCAAAATATTTTGTACGAATTTTCCGTTTTTTTGGAAGGTTTAGGAGATATAGCCTCCTTAAAATATATTTTGTGAAAATCCGTTATTTGTTGATTGATTCTAGAATATTTTGACAAATTAAGACCAAAATATTATGTACGACTTTTTCGTTTTTTGGGTAGTTTAGAAAATATAGCCTCTTTAAAATAGATTTTTGGAAAATCCGTTATTTGTTGATTGATTCTTGAACTTCTCGGCGAAATGAGACCAAAATATTATATACGAATTTTCCGTTATTTGGCTAGTTTGGAAGAAATAACCTCCTTAAAAAATATTTTTTGAAAATCCGTTATTTGTTGATTGATTCTTGAATATCTCGTCGAAATGAGACTAAAATATTATGTACGAATTTTCAGTTATTTGGCTAGTTTAGTAGATATGGACTCCTTAAAAAATGGTTTTGAAAATCCGTTATCTGTTGATTGATTCTTCAATATCTCGACGAAATGAGACCAAAGTATTATGTACGAATTTTCCGTTTTTTGGGTAGTTTAGGAGATAAAGCCTCTTTAAAAAACATTTTTGAAAAATCCGTTATTTGTTGTTTGATTCTAGAATATCTTGACGAAACGAGTTCAAAATATTATGTACGAATTTTCCGTTTTTTGGCTAGTTTACGAGATATAGCCTCCTTAAAATATATTTTGTGAAAATCCCTTATTTGTTGATTGATTCTTGAACATCTCTGCGAAATGAGACCAAATTATTTTGTACGAATTTTCCGTTTTTTGGCTAGTTTAAGAGATATAGCCCCCTTAAAATATATTTTGTGAAAATCCGTCATTTGTTGATTGATTCTAGAATATATTGACAAATTAAGACCAATATAATATATGTATATTTTTGAAAATCCGCTATTTGTTGATTGATTATTGAAAATCCCTGCGAAATGAGACCAAAATATTATGTAAGAATTTTCCATTTTTTAGGCTAGTTTAGGCGATATAGCCTCCTTCATAAATATTTTTGGAAAATCCGTTATTTGTTGATTGATTCTTGAAAATCTCGGCGAAATGAGACTAAAATATTATGTACGAATTTTCCGTTATTTGGCTAGTTTAGGAGATATGGACTTCTTAAAAAATCTTTTTTGAAAATCAGTTATTTGTTGATTGATTCTTGAAAATCTCGGCGAAATGAAACTGAAATAGTATGTCGAATTTTCCGTTTTTTGGCTAGTTTAAGAGATATAGCCTCCTTAAAATATATTTTGTGAAAATCCCTTATTTGTTGATTGATTCTAGAATATATTGACAAATTAAGACCAAAATAATAAATGTATATTTTTGGAAAATCCGATATCTGTTGATTGATTCTTCAATATCTCGACGAAATGAGACCAAAGTATTATGTACGAATTTTCCATTTTTTAGGCTAGTTTAGGAGATATAGACCTCTTAATAAATATTTTTGGAAAATCCGTTATCTGTTGATTGATTCTTAAAAATCTCGGCGAAATGAGACCAAAATATTATGTACGAATTTTCCGATATTTGGCTAGTTTAGGAGATACAGCCTCCTTAATAAATATTTTTGGAAAATCCGTTATCTGTTGATTGATTCTTCAATATCTCGACGAAATGAGACCAAAATATTATGTACGAATTTTACGTTATTTGGCTAGTTTAGTAGATATGGACTCCTTAAAAAATGTTTTTTGGAAATCCGTTATTTGTTGATTGATTCTTGAACATCTCGGCGAAATGAGACCAAAATATTATGTACGAATTCTCCGTTTTTTGGGTAGTTTAGGAGATAAAGCCTCTTTAAAAAAATGTTTTTCGAAAATACGTTATTTGTTTATTGATTCTTGAACATCTCGGCGAAATGAGACAAATTATTATTTACGAATTTTCCGTTTTTTGGGTAGTTTAGGAGATATAGACTCCTTAAAATATATTTTGTGAAAATCCCTTATTTGTTGATTGATTCTAGAATATATTGACAAATTAAGACCAAAATAATAAATGTATATTTTTTGAAAATCCGATATTTGTTGATTGATTCTTGAAAATCTCGACGAAATGAGACCAAATTATTATGTACGAATTTTCCATTTTTTAGGCTAGTTTAGGAGATATAGACCTCTTAATAAATATTTTTGGAAAATCCGTTATCTGTTGATTGATTCTTAAAAATCTCGGCGAAATGAGACCAAAATATTATGTACGAATTTTCCGATATTTGGCTAGTTTAGGAGATACAGCCTCCTTAATAAATATTTTTGGAAAATCCGTTATCTGTTGATTGATTCTTCAATATCTCGACGAAATGAGACCAAAATATTATGTACGAATTTTACGTTATTTGGCTAGTTTAGGAGATATGGACTCCTTAAAAAAATGTTTTTTGGAAATCCGTTATTTGTTGATTGATTCTTGAACATCTCGGCGAAATGAGACCAAAATATTATGTACGAATTCTCCGTTTTTTGGGTAGTTTAGGAGATAAAGCCTCTTTAAAAAAATGTTTTTCGAAAATACGTTATTTGTTTATTGATTCTTGAACATCTCGGCGAAATGAGACAAATTATTATTTACGAATTTTCCGTTTTTTGGGTAGTTTAGGAGATATAGACTCCTTAAAATATATTTTGTGAAAATCCCTTATTTGTTGATTGATTCTAGAATATATTGACAAATTAAGACCAAAATAATAAATGTATATTTTTTGAAAATCCGATATTTGTTGATTGATTCTTGAAAATCTCGACGAAATGAGACCAAATTATTATGTACGAATTTTCCATATTTTAGGCTAGTTTAGGAGATATAGACCTCTTAATAAATATTTTTGGAAAATCCGTTATCTGTTGATTGATTCTTAAAAATCTCGGCGAAATGAGACCAAAATATTATGTACGAATTTTCCGATATTTGGCTAGTTTAGGAGATACAGCCTCCTTAATAAATATTTTTGGAAAATCCGTTATCTGTTGATTGATTCTTCAATATCTCGACGAAATGAGACCAAAGTATTATGTACGAATTTTCCGTTTTTTGGCTAGTTTAGAAGATATATCCTCCCTAATAAATATTTTTGGAAAATCCGTTATCTGTTGATTGATTCTTGAAAATCTCGACGAAATGAGACCAAAATATTAGGTAGGAATTTTCCGTTTTTTGGATAGTTTTTTAGTTTCCTAAAAAAATATTTTTTGAAAATCCGTTATTTGTTGATTGATTCTTGAAAATCTCGACGAAATGAGACCAAATTATTATGTACGAATTTTCAGTTTTTTGGCTAGTTTAGGAGATATGGACTCCTTAAAAAATGTTTTTTGGAAATCCGTTATTTGTTGATTGATTCTTGAACATCTCGGCGAAATGAGACCAAAATATTATGTACGAATTCTCCGTTTTTTGGGTAGTTTAGGAGATAAAGCCTCTTTAAAAAAATGTTTTTTGAAAATACGTTATTTGTTGATTGATTCTTGAACATCTCGGCGAAATGAGACCAAAATATTATGTACGAATTTTCAGTTTTTTGGCTAGTTTAGGAGATATAGCCGCCCTAAAATATATTTTGTGAAAATCCCTTATTTGTTGATTGATTCTAGAATATATTGACAAATTAAGACCAAAATAATAAATGTATATTTTTTGAAAATCCGATATTTGTTGATTGATTCTTGAAAATCTCGACGAAATGAGACCAAATTATTATGTACGAATTTTCCATTTTTTAGGCTAGTTTAGGAGATATAGACTTCTTAATAAATATTTTTGGAAAATCCGTTATCTGTTGATTGATTCTTAAAAATCTCGGCGAAATGAGACCAAATTATTATGTACGAATTTTCCATTTTTTAGGCTAGTTTAGGAGATATAGACTTCTTAATAAATATTTTTGGAAAATCCGTTATCTGTTGATTGATTCTTAAAAATCTCGGCGAAATGAGACCAAATTATTATGTACGAATTTTCCATTTTTTAGGCTAGTTTAGGAGATATAGACTTCTTAATAAATATTTTTGGAAAATCCGTTATCTGTTGATTGATTCTTAAAAATCTCGACGAAATGAGACCAAAATATTATGTACGAATTCTCCGTTTTTTGGCTGGTTTAGGAGATAAAGCCTCTTTAAAAAAATGTTTTTTGAAAATACGTTATTTGTTGATTGATTCTTGAACATCTCGGCGAAATGAGACCAAATTATTATGTACGAATTTTCCGTTTTTGGGTAGTTTAGGAGATATAGCCTCCTTAAAATATATTTTGTGAAAATCCCTTATTTGTTGATTGATTCTAGAATATATTGAAAAATTAAGACCAAAATAATAAATGTATATTTTTTGAAAATCCGGTATTTGTTGATTGATTCTTAAAAATCTCGACGAAATGAGACCAAATTATTATGTACGAATTTTCCATTTTTTAGGCTAGTTTAGGAGATATAGACTCCTTAATAAATATTTTTGGAAAATCCGTTATCTGTTGATTGATTCTTCAATATCTCGACGAAATGAGACCAAAATATTAGGTACGAATTTTCCGTTTTTTGGCTAGTTTTGGAGATATAGCCTCCTAAATAAATATTTTTTGAAAATTCATTATTTGTTGATTGATTGTCGAAAACCTCGGCGAAATGAGACTAAAATATTATGTACGAATTTTCCGTTTTTTGGCTAGTTTAGAAGATATAGACTCCTAAAAAAATACTTTTTGAAAATCCATTATTTGTTAATAGATTGTCGAAAATCTCGGCGAAATGAGACTAAAATATTATGTACGAATTTTCCGTTATTTGGCTAGTTTAGTAGATATGGACTCCTTAAAAAATGTTTTTTGAAAATCCGTTATTTGTTGATTGATTCTTGAACATCTCGGCGAAATGAGACCAAAATATTATGTACGAATTTTCCGTTTTTTGGCTAGTTTAGGAGATATAGCCTCCTTAAAATATATTTTGTGAAAATCCCTTATTTGTTGATTGATTCTAGAATATATTGACAATTTAAGACCAAAGTACTAAATGTATATTTTTTGAAAATCCGTTATTTGTTGATTGATTCTTGAAAATCTCGACGAAATGAGACCAAAATATTATGTACGAATTTTCCGTTTTTTGGGTAGTTTAGGAGATAAAGCCTCCTTAAAATAATTTTTTTGTGAAAATCCCTTATTTGTTGATTGATTCTAGAATATATTGACAAATTAAGACCAAAATAATTAATGTATATTTTTTGAAAATCCGATATTTGTTGATTGATTCTTGAAAATCTCGACGAAATGAGATCAAATTATTATGTACGAATTTTCCATTTTTTAGGCTAGTTTAGGAGATATAGACCTCTTAATAAATATTTTTGGAAAATCCGTTATCTGTTGATTGATTCTTAAAAATCTCGGCGAAATGAGACCAAAATATTATGTACGAATTTTCCGATATTTGGCTAGTTTAGGAGATACAGCCTCCTTAATAAATATTTTTTGAAAATTCGATATTTGTTGATTGATTCTTGAAAATCTCGACGAAATGAGACCAAAATATTATGTACGATTTCTCCGTTTTTTGGCTAGTTTAGGAGATAAAGCCTCCCTAAAATAAATTTTTTGTGAAAATCCCTTATTTGTTGATTGATTCTAGAATATATTGACAAATTAAGACCAAAATAATAAATGTATATTTTTTGAAAATCCGATATTTGTTGATTGATTCTTGAAAATCTCGACGAAATGAGACCAAATTATTATGTACGAATTTTCCATTTTTTAGGCTAGTTTAGGAGATATAGACCTCTTAATAAATATTTTTGGAAAATCCGTTATCTGTTGATTGATTCTTAAAAATCTCGGCGAAATGAGACCAAAATATTATGTACGAATTTTCCGATATTTGGCTAGTTTAGGAGATACAGCCTCCTTAATAAATATTTTTGGAAAATCCGTTATCTGTTGATTGATTCTTCAATATCTCGACGAAATGAGACCAAAATATTATGTACGAATTTTACGTTATTTGGCTAGTTTAGGAGATATGGACTCCTTAAAAAATGTTTTTTGGAAATCCGTTATTTGTTGATTGATTCTTGAACATCTCGGCGAAATGAGACCAAAATATTATGTACGAATTCTCCGTTTTTTGGGTAGTTTAGGAGATAAAGCCTCTTTAAAAAAATGTTTTTCGAAAATACGTTATTTGTTTATTGATTCTTGAACATCTCGGCGAAATGAGACAAATTATTATTTACGAATTTTCCGTTTTTTGGGTAGTTTAGGAGATATAGACTCCTTAAAATATATTTTGTGAAAATCCCTTATTTGTTGATTGATTCTAGAATATATTGACAAATTAAGACCAAAATAATAAATGTATATTTTTTGAAAATCCGATATTTGTTGATTGATTCTTGAAAATCTCGACGAAATGAGACCAAATTATTATGTACGAATTTTCCATATTTTAGGCTAGTTTAGGAGATATAGACCTCTTAATAAATATTTTTGGAAAATCCGTTATCTGTTGATTGATTCTTAAAAATCTCGGCGAAATGAGACCAAAATATTATGTACGAATTTTCCGATATTTGGCTAGTTTAGGAGATACAGCCTCCTTAATAAATATTTTTGGAAAATCCGTTATCTGTTGATTGATTCTTCAATATCTCGACGAAATGAGACCAAAATATTATGTACGAATTTTCCGTTTTTTGGCTAGTTTAGAAGATATATCCTCCCTAATAAATATTTTTGGAAAATCCGTTATCTGTTGATTGATTCTTCAATATCTCGACGAAATGAGACCAAAGTATTATGTACGAATTTTCCGTTTTTTGGCTAGTTTAGAAGATATAGCCTCCTAAATAAATATTTTTTGAAAATTCGTTATTTGTTGATTGATTCTTGAAAATCTCGACGAAATGAGACCAAAATATTATGTACGAATTTTCCGTTTTTTGGATAGTTTTGGAGATATAGCCTCCTAAAAAAATATTTTTTGAAAATCCGTTATTTGTTGATTGATTCTTGAAAATCTCGACGAAATGAGACCAAATTATTATGTACGAATTTTCAGTTTTTTGGCTAGTTTAGGAGATATGGACTCCTTAAAAAATGTTTTTGGAAATCCGTTATTTGTTGATTGATTCTTGAACATCTCGGCGAAATGAGACCAAAATATTATGTACGAATTCTCCGTTTTTTGGGTAGTTTAGGAGATAAAGCCTCTTTAAAAAAATGTTTTTTGAAAATACGTTATTTGTTGATTGATTCTTGAACATCTCGGCGAAATGAGACCAAAATATTATGTACGAATTTTCAGTTTTTTGGCTAGTTTAGGAGATATAGCCGCCCTAAAATATATTTTGTGAAAATCCCTTATTTGTTGATTGATTCTAGAATATATTGACAAATTAAGACCAAAATAATAAATGTATATTTTTTGAAAATCCGTTATTTGTTGATTGATTCTTGAAAATCTCGACGAAATGAGACCAAATTATTATGTACGAATTTTCCATTTTTTAGGCTAGTTTAGGAGATATAGACTCCTAAATGAATATTTTTGGAAAATCCGTTATCTGTTGATTGATTCTTAAAAATCTCGGGGAAATGAGACCAAAGTATTATTTACGAATTTTTCATTATTATGATTGTTTAGGAGATATAGCCTCCTTAATAAATATTTTTGGAAAATCCGTTATTTGTTGATTGATTCTTGAAAATCTCGACGAAATGAGACTAAAATATTATGTACGAATTTTCCGTTTTTTGGCTAGTTTAGGAGATATAGACTCCTTAATAAATATTTTTGGAAAATCCGTTATCTGTTGATTGATTCTTAAAAATCTCGGGGAAATGAGACCAAAGTATTATTTACGAATTTTCCGTTTTTTGGCTAGTTTAGGAGATAAAGCCTCCTAAAAAAATATTTTTTGAAAATCCATTATTTGTTGATTGATTGTCGAAAATCTCGGCGAAATGAGACTAAAATATTATGTACGAATTTTCCGTTTTTTGGCTAGTTTAGAAGATATAGCCTCCTAAATAAATATTTTTTGAAAATTCGTTATTTGTTGATGGATTCTTAAAAATCTCGACGAAATGAGACCAAAATATTAGGTACGAATTTTCCGTTTTTTGGATAGTTTTGGAGATATAGCCTACTAAAAAAAAAATTTTTTGAAAATCCGTTATTTGTTGATTGATTCTTGAAAATCTCGACGAAATGAGACCAAAATATTATGTACGAATTCTCCGTTTTTTGGCTAGTTTAGGAGATAAAGCCTCCTTAAAATAATTTTTTTGTGAAAATCCCTTATTTGTTGATTGATTCTAGAATATATTGACAAATTAAGACCAAAATAATAAATGTATATTTTTTGAAAATCCGATATTTGTTGATTGATTCTTGAAAATCTCGACGAAATGAGACCAAATTATTATGTACGAATTTTCCATTTTTTAGGCTAGTTTAGGAGATATAGACCTCTTAATAAATATTTTTGGAAAATCCGTTATCTGTTGATTGATTCTTAAAAACCCTGGCGAAATGAGACCAAATTATTATGTACGAATTTTCCATTTTTTAGGCTAGTTTAGGAGATATAGACTTCTTAATAAATATTTTTGGAAAATCCGTTATCTGTTGATTGATTCTTAAAAATCTCGGCGAAATGAGACCAAATTATTATGTACGAATTTTCCATTTTTTAGGCTAGTTTAGGAGATATAGACTTCTTAATAAATATTTTTGGAAAATCCGTTATCTGTTGATTGATTCTTAAAAATCTCGACGAAATGAGACCAAAATATTATGTACGAATTCTCCGTTTTTTGGCTGGTTTAGGAGATAAAGCCTCTTTAAAAAAATGTTTTTTGAAAATACGTTATTTGTTGATTGATTCTTGAACATCTCGGCGAAATGAGACCAAATTATTATGTACGAATTTTCCGTTTTTTGGGTAGTTTAGGAGATATAGCCTCCTTAAAATATATTTTGTGAAAATCCCTTATTTGTTGATTGATTCTAGAATATATTGAAAAATTAAGACCAAAATAATAAATGTATATTTTTTGAAAATCCGGTATTTGTTGATTGATTCTTAAAAATCTCGACGAAATGAGACCAAATTATTATGTACGAATTTTCCATTTTTTAGGCTAGTTTAGGAGATATAGACTCCTTAATAAATATTTTTGGAAAATCCGTTATCTGTTGATTGATTCTTCAATATCTCGACGAAATGAGACCAAAATATTAGGTACGAATTTTCCGTTTTTTGGCTAGTTTTGGAGATATAGCCTCCTAAATAAATATTTTTGAAAATTCATTATTTGTTGATTGATTGTCGAAAACCTCGGCGAAATGAGACTAAAATATTATGTACGAATTTTCCGTTTTTTGGCTAGTTTAGAAGATATAGACTCCTAAAAAAATACTTTTTGAAAATCCATTATTTGTTAATAGATTGTCGAAAATCTCGGCGAAATGAGACTAAAATATTATGTACGAATTTTCCGTTATTTGGCTAGTTTAGTAGATATGGACTCCTTAAAAAATGTTTTTTGAAAATCCGTTATTTGTTGATTGATTCTTGAACATCTCGGCGAAATGAGACCAAAATATTATGTACGAATTTTCCGTTTTTTGGCTAGTTTAGGAGATATAGCCTCCTTAAAATATATTTTGTGAAAATCCCTTATTTGTTGATTGATTCTAGAATATATTGACAATTTAAGACCAAAGTACTAAATGTATATTTTTTGAAAATCCGTTATTTGTTGATTGATTCTTGAAAATCTCGACGAAATGAGACCAAAATATTATGTACGAATTTTCCGTTTTTTGGGTAGTTTAGGAGATAAAGCCTCCTTAAAATAATTTTTTTGTGAAAATCCCTTATTTGTTGATTGATTCTAGAATATATTGACAAATTAAGACCAAAATAATTAATGTATATTTTTTGAAAATCCGATATTTGTTGATTGATTCTTGAAAATCTCGACGAAATGAGACCAAATTATTATGTACGAATTTTCCATTTTTTAGGCTAGTTTAGGAGATATAGACCTCTTAATAAATATTTTTGGAAAATCCGTTATCTGTTGATTGATTCTTAAAAATGTCGGCGAAATGAGACCAAAATATTATGTACGAATTTTCCGTTATTTGGCTAGTTTAGGAGATACAGCCTCCTTAATAAATATTTTTGGAAAATCCGTTATCTGTTGATTGATTCTTCAATATCTCGACGAAATGAGATCAAAATATTATGTACGAATTTTCCGTTATTTGGCTAGTTTAGGAGATATGGACTCCTTAAAAAATGTTTTTTTGGAAATCCGTTATTTGTTGATTGATTCTTGAACATCTCGGCGAAATGAGACCAAAATATTATGTACGAATTCTCCGTTTTTTGGGTAGTTTAGGAAATAAAGCCTCTTTAAAAAAATGTTTTTTGAAAATACGTTATTTGTTGATTGATTCTTGAACATCTCGGCGAAATGAGACCAAATTATTATGTACGAATTTTCCGTTTTTTGGCTAGTTTAGGAGATAAAGCCTCCTTAAAATAATTTTTTTGTGAAAATCCCTTATATGTTGATTGATTCTAGAATATATTGACAAATTAAGACCAAAATAATTAATGTATATTTTTTGAAAATCCGATATTTGTTGATTGATTCTTGAAAATCTCGACGAAATGAGACCAAATTATTATGTACGAATTTTCCATTTTTTAGGCTAGTTTAGGAGATATAGACCTCTTAATAAATATTTTTGGAAAATCCGTTATCTGTTGATTGATTCTTAAAAATGTCGGCGAAATGAGACCAAAATATTATGTACGAATTTTCCGTTATTTGGCTAGTTTAGGAGATACAGCCTCCTTAATAAATATTTTTGGAAAATCCGTTATCTGTTGATTGATTCTTCAATATCTCGACGAAATGAGACCAAAATATTATGTACGAATTTTCCGTTATTTGTCTAGTTTAGGAGATATGGACTCCTTAAAAAATGTTTTTTGGAAATCCGTTATTTGTTGATTGATTCTTGAACATCTCGGCGAAATGAGACCAAAATATTATGTACGAATTCTCCGTTTTTTGGCTGGTTTAGGAGATAAAGCCTCTTTAAAAAAATATTTTTTGAAAATCCATTATTTGTTGATTGATTGTCGAAAATCTCGGCGAAATGAGGCTAAAATATTATGTACGAATTTTCCGTTTTTTGGCTAGTTTAGAAGATATAGCCTCCTAAATAAATATTTTTTGAAAATTCGTTATTTGTTGATGGATTCTTAAAAATCTCGACGAAATGAGACCAAAATATTAGGTACGAATTTTCCGTTTTTTGGATAGTTTTGGAGATATAGCCTACTAAAAAAAAATTTTTTTGAAAATCCGTTATTTGTTGATTGATTCTTGAAAATCTCGACGAAATGAGACCAAAATATTATGTACGAATTCTCCGTTTTTTGGCTAGTTTAGGAGATAAAGCCTCCTTAAAATAATTTTTTTGTGAAAATCCCTTATTTGTTGATTGATTCTAGAATATATTGACAAATTAAGACCAAAATAATAAATGTATATTTTTTGAAAATCCGATATTTGTTGATTGATTCTTGAAAATCTCGACGAAATGAGACCAAATTATTATGTACGAATTTTCCATTTTTTAGGCTAGTTTAGGAGATATAGACCTCTTAATAAATATTTTTGGAAAATCCGTTATCTGTTGATTGATTCTTAAAAACCCTGGCGAAATGAGACCAAATTATTATGTACGAATTTTCCATTTTTTAGGCTAGTTTAGGAGATATAGACTTCTTAATAAATATTTTTGGAAAATCCGATATTTGTTGATTGATTCTTGAAAATCTCGACGAAATGAGACCAAATTATTATGTACGAATTTTCCATTTTTTAGGCTAGTTTAGGAGATATAGACCTCTTAATAAATATTTTTGGAAAATCCGTTATCTGTTGATTGATTCTTAAAAATGTCGGCGAAATGAGACCAAAATATTATGTACGAATTTTCCGTTATTTGGCTAGTTTAGGAGATACAGCCTCCTTAATAAATATTTTTGGAAAATCCGTTATCTGTTGATTGATTCTTCAATATCTCGACGAAATGAGACCAAAATATTATGTACGAATTTTCCGTTATTTGTCTAGTTTAGGAGATATGGACTCCTTAAAAAATGTTTTTTGGAAATCCGTTATTTGTTGATTGATTCTTGAACATCTCGGCGAAATGAGACCAACATATTATGTACGAATTCTCCGTTTTTTGGGTAGTTTAGGAGATAAAGCCTCTTTAAAAAAATGTTTTTTGAAAATACGTTATTTGTTGATTGATTCTTGAACATCTCGGCGAAATGAGACCAAATTATTATGTACGAATTTTCCGTTTTTTGGGTAGTTTAGGAGATATAGCCTCCTTAAAATATATTTTGTGAAAATCCCTTATTTGTTGATTGATTCTAGAATATATTGAAAAATTAAGACCAAAATAATAAATGTATATTTTTTGAAAATCCGGTATTTGTTGATTGATTCTTAAAAATCTCGACGAAATGAGACCAAATTATTATGTACGAATTTTCCATTTTTTAGGCTAGTTTAGGAGATATAGACTCCTTAATAAATATTTTTGGAAAATCCGTTATCTGTTGATTGATTCTTCAATATCTCGACGAAATGAGACCAAAATATTAGGTACGAATTTTCCGTTTTTTGGCTAGTTTTGGAGATATAGCCTCCTAAATAAATATTTTTTGAAAATTCATTATTTGTTGATTGATTGTCGAAAACCTCGGCGAAATGAGACTAAAATATTATGTACGAATTTTCCGTTTTTTGGCTAGTTTAGAAGATATAGCCTCCTAAATAAATATTTTTTGAAAATTCGTTATTTGTTGATGGATTCTTGAAAATCTCGACGAAATGAGACCAAAATATTAGGTACGAATTTTCCGTTTTTTGGATAGTTTTGGAGATATAGCCTCCTAAAAAAATATTTTTTGAAAATCCGTTATTTGTAGATTGATTCTTGAAAATCTCGACGAAATGAGACCAAATTATTATGTACGAATTTTCCGTTTTTTGGCTAGTTTTGGAGATATAGACTCCTAAAAAAATACTTTTTGAAAATCCATTATTTGTTAATAGATTGTCGAAAATCTCGGCGAAATGAGACTAAAATATTATGTACGAATTTTCCGTTATTTGGCTAGTTTAGTAGATATGGACTCCTTAAAAAATGTTTTTTGAAAATCCGTTATTTGTTGATTGATTCTTGAACATCTCGGCGAAATGAGACCAAAATATTATGTACGAATTTTCCGATTTGGCTAGTTTAGGAGATATAGCCTCCTTAAAATATATTTTGTGAAAATCCCTTATTTGTTGATTGATTCTAGAATATATTGACAATTTAAGACCAAAGTAATAAATGTATATTTTTTGAAAATCCGTTATTTGTTGATTGATTCTTGAAAATCTCGACGAAATGAGACCAAAATATTATGTACGAATTTTCCGTTTTTTGGGTAGTTTTGGAGATAAAGCCTCCTTAAAATAATTTTTTTGTGAAAATCCCTTATTTGTTGATTGATTCTAGAATATATTGACAAATTAAGACCAAAATAATAAATGTATATTTTTTGAAAATCCGATATTTGTTGATTGATTCTTGAAAATCTCGACGAAATGAGACCAAATTATTATGTACGAATTTTCCATTTTTTAGGCTAGTTTAGGAGATATAGACCTCTTAATAAATATTTTTGGAAAATCCGTTATCTGTTGATTGATTCTTAAAAATGTCGGCGAAATGAGACCAAAATATTATGTACGAATTTTCCGTTATTTGGCTAGTTAAGGAGATACAGCCTCCTTAATAAATATTTTTGGAAAATCCGTTATCTGTTGATTGATTCTTCAATATCTCGACGAAATGAGACCAAAATATTATGTACGAATTTTCCGTTATTTGGCTAGTTTAGGAGATATGGACTCCTTAAAAAATGTTTTTTTGGAAATCCGTTATTTGCTGATTGATTCTTGAACATCTCTGCGAAATGAGACCAAAGTATTATATACGAATTTTTCATTATTATAGCCTCCTTAATAAATATTTTTGGAAAATCCGTTATCTGTTGATTGATTCTTCAATATCTCGACGAAATGAGACCAAAGTATTATGTACAAATTTTCCGTTTTTTGGCTAGTTTAGAAGATATATCCTCATTAATAAATATTTTTGGAAAATCCGTTATCTGTTGATTGATTCTTCAATATCTCGACGAAATGAGACCAAAGTATAATGTACGAATTTTCCGTTTTTTGGCTAGTTTAGAAGATATAGCCTCTTAAATAAATATTTTTGGAAAATTCGTTATTTGGTGATTGATTCTTGAAAATCTCGACGAAATGAGACCAAAATATTATGTACGAATTCTCCGTTTTTTGGTTAGTTTAGGAGATACAGCCTCCTTAAAATAAATTTTTGTGAAAATCCCTTATTTGTTGATTGATTCTAGAATATATTGACAAATTAAGACCAAAATACTAAATGTATATTTTTTGAAAATTCGTTATTTGTGGATTGATTCTAGAATATCTTGACGAAATGATTTCAAAATATTATGTACGAATTTTCCGTTATTTGGCTAGTTTGGGAGATATGGACTTCTTAAAAAATCTTTTTGAAAATCAGTTATTTGTTGATTGATTCTTGAAAATCTCGGCGAAATGGAACTTAAATATTAAGTCGAATTTTCCGTTTTTTGGCTAGTTTAGGAGACATAGACTCCTTATAAATATTTTTGGAAAATCCGTTATGTGTTGATTGATTCTTAAAATTCTCGGCGAAATGACACCAAAGTATTATATACGAATTTTTCATTATTATGCTTGTTTAGGAGATATAGCCTCCTTAATAAATATTTTTGGAAAATCCGTTATCTGTTGATTGATTCTTCATTATCTCGACGAAATGAGACCAAAGTATTATGTACGAATTTTTCGTTTTTTGGGTAGTTTAGGAGATAAAGCCTCTTTAAAAAAATATTTTTGAAAAATCCGTTATTTGTTGATTGATTCTTGAAAATCTCGGCGAAATGAGACTAAAATATTATGTACGAATTTTCCGTTATTTGGCTAGTTTAGGAGATATGGACTTCTTAAAAAATCTTTTTTGAAAATCAGTTATTTGTTGATTGATTCTTGAATATCTCGTCGAAATGAGACTAAAATATAATGTACGAATTTTCAGTTATTTGGCTAGTTTAGTAGATATGGACTCCTTAAAAAATGTTTTTTGAAAATCCGTTATCTGTTGATTGATTCTTCAATATCTCGACGAAATGAGACCAAAGTATCATGTACGAATTTTTCGTTTTTTGGGTAGTTTAGGAGATAAAGCCTCTTTAAAAAATATTTTTGAAAAATCCGTTATTTGTTGATTGATTCTAGAATATCTTGACGAAATGAGTTCAAAATATTATGTACGAATTTTCCGTTTTTTGGCTAGTTTACGAGATATAGCCTCCTTAAAATATATTTTGTGAAAATCCCTTATTTGTTGATTGATTCTTGAACATCTCTGCAAAATGAGACCAAATTATTATGTACGAATTTTCCGTTTTTTGGCTAGTTTAAGAGATATAGCCCCCTTAAAATATATTTTGTGAAAATCCGTCATTTGTTGATTGATTCTAGAATATATTGACAAATTAAGACCAATATAATATATGTATATTTTTGAAAATCCGCTATTTGTTGATTGATTATTGAAAATCCCTGCGAAATAAGACCAAAATATTATGTACGAATTTTCCATTTTTTAGGCTAGTTTAGGCGATATAGCCTCCTTCATAAATATTTTTGGAAAATCCATTGTTTGTTGATTGATTCTTGAACATCTCGACGAAATGAGACCAAATTATTATGGACGAATTTTCCATTTTTTAGGCTAGTTTAGGAGATATAGACCTCTTAATAAATATTTTTGGAAAATCCGTTATCTGTTGATTGATTCTTAAAAACCCTGGCGAAATGAGACCAAATTATTATGTACGAATTTTCCATTTTTTAGGCTAGTTTAGGAGATATAGACTTCTTAATAAATATTTTTGGAAAATCCGATATTTGTTGATTGATTCTTGAAAATCTCGACGAAATGAGACCAAATTATTATGTACGAATTTTCCATTTTTTAGGCTAGTTTAGGAGATATAGACCTCTTAATAAATATTTTTGGAAAATCCGTTATCTGTTGATTGATTCTTAAAAATGTCGGCGAAATGAGACCAAAATATTATGTACGAATTTTCCGTTATTTGGCTAGTTTAGGAGATACAGCCTCCTTAATAAATATTTTTGGAAAATCCGTTATCTGTTGATTGATTCTTCAATATCTCGACGAAATGAGACCAAAATATTATGTACGAATTTTCCGTTATTTGGCTAGTTTAGGAGATATGGACTCCTTAAAAAATGTTTTTTTGGAAATCCGTTATTTGCTGATTGATTCTTGAACATCTCTGCGAAATGAGACCAAAGTATTATATACGAATTTTTCATTATTATAGCCTCCTTAATAAATATTTTTGGAAAATCCGTTATCTGTTGATTGATTCTTCAATATCTCGACGAAATGAGACCAAAGTATTATGTACAAATTTTCCGTTTTTTGGCTAGTTTAGAAGATATATCCTCATTAATAAATATTTTTGGAAAATCCGTTATCTGTTGATTGATTCTTCAATATCTCGACGAAATGAGACCAAAGTATAATGTACGAATTTTCCGTTTTTTGGCTAGTTTAGAAGATATAGCCTCTTAAATAAATATTTTTGGAAAATTCGTTATTTGGTGATTGATTCTTGAAAATCTCGACGAAATGAGACCAAAATATTATGTACGAATTCTCCGTTTTTTGGTTAGTTTAGGAGATACAGCCTCCTTAAAATAAATTTTTGTGAAAATCCCTTATTTGTTGATTGATTCTAGAATATATTGACAAATTAAGACCAAAATACTAAATGTATATTTTTTGAAAATTCGTTATTTGTGGATTGATTCTAGAATATCTTGACGAAATGATTTCAAAATATTATGTACGAATTTTCCGTTATTTGGCTAGTTTGGGAGATATGGACTTCTTAAAAAATCTTTTTTGAAAATCAGTTATTTGTTGATTGATTCTTGAAAATCTCGGCGAAATGGAACTTAAATATTAAGTCGAATTTTCCGTTTTTTGGCTAGTTTAGGAGATATAGACTCCTTATAAATATTTTTGGAAAATCCGTTATGTGTTGATTGATTCTTAAAATTCTCGGCGAAATGACACCAAAGTATTATATACGAATTTTTCATTATTATGCTTGTTTAGGAGATATAGCCTCCTTAATAAATATTTTTGGAAAATCCGTTATCTGTTGATTGATTCTTCATTATCTCGACGAAATGAGACCAAAGTATTATGTACGAATTTTCCGTTTTTTGGGTAGTTTAGGAGATAAAGCCTCTTTAAAAAAATATTTTGAAAAATCCGTTATTTGTTGATTGATTCTTGAAAATCTCGGCGAAATGAGACTAAAATATTATGTACGAATTTTCCGTTATTTGGCTAGTTTAGGAGATATGGACTTCTTAAAAAATCTTTTTTGAAAATCAGTTATTTGTTGATTGATTCTTGAATATCTCGTCGAAATGAGACTAAAATATAATGTACGAATTTTCAGTTATTTGGCTAGTTTAGTAGATATGGACTCCTTAAAAAATGTTTTTTGAAAATCCGTTATCTGTTGATTGATTCTTCAATATCTCGACGAAATGAGACCAAAGTATCATGTACGAATTTTTCGTTTTTTGGGTAGTTTAGGAGATAAAGCCTCTTTAAAAAATATTTTTGAAAAATCCGTTATTTGTTGATTGATTCTAGAATATCTTGACGAAATGAGTTCAAAATATTATGTACGAATTTTCCGTTTTTTGGCTAGTTTACGAGATATAGCCTCCTTAAAATATATTTTGTGAAAATCCCTTATTTGTTGATTGATTCTTGAACATCTCTGCAAAATGAGACCAAATTATTATGTACGAATTTTCCGTTTTTTGGCTAGTTTAAGAGATATAGCCCCCTTAAAATATATTTTGTGAAAATCCGTCATTTGTTGATTGATTCTAGAATATATTGACAAATTAAGACCAATATAATATATGTATATTTTTGAAAATCCGCTATTTGTTGATTGATTATTGAAAATCCCTGCGAAATAAGACCAAAATATTATGTACGAATTTTCCATTTTTTAGGCTAGTTTAGGCGATATAGCCTCCTTCATAAATATTTTTGGAAAATCCATTGTTTGTTGATTGATTCTTGAACATCTCGGCGAAATGGGACCAAAATATTATGTACGAATTTTTCGTGTTTTGGCTAGTTTAGGAGATATAGCCTCCTTAAAATATATTTTGTGAAAATCCGTTATTTGTTGATTGATTCTAGAATATATTGACAAATTAAGACCAATATAATATATGTATATTTTTGAAAATCCGCTATTTGTTGATTGATTCTTGAACATCTCGACGAAATGAGACCAAAATATTATGTACGAATTTTCCATTTTTTAGGCTAGTGTAGGAGATATAGTTTCCTTAATAAATATTTTTGGAAAATCCGTTATCTGTTGATTGATTCTTCAATATCTCGACGAAATGAGACCAAAGTATTATGTACGAATTTTCCGTTTTTTGGGTAGTTTAAGAGATAAAGCATCTTTAAAAAAATGTTTTTTGAAAATACGTTTCTTGTTGATTGATTCTTGAACATCTCGGCGAAATGAGACCAAAATATTATGTATGAATTTTCCGTTTTTTGGCTAGTTTTGGAGATATAGCCTCCTTAAAATATATTTTGTGTAAATCCCTTATTTGTTGATTGATTCTATATATATATATATATATATTGACAAATTAAGACCAAAATAATAAATGTATATTTTTTGAAAATCCGATATTTGTTGATTGATTCTTGAAAATCTCGACGAAATGAGACCAAATTATTATGTACGAATTTTCCATTTTTTAGGCTAGTTTAGGAGATATAGACTCCTTAATAAATATTTTAGGAAAATCCGTTATCTGTTGATTGATTCTTAAAAATCTCGGCGAAATGAGACCAAAGTATTATTCACGAATTTTTCATTATTATGCTTGATTAGGAGATATAGCCTCCTAAATAAATATTTTTGGAAAATCCGTTATCTGTTGATTGATTCTTCAATATCTCGACGAAATAAGACCAAAGTATTATGTACGAATTTTCCGTTTTTTGGCTAGTTTAGAAGATATAGCCTCCTAAGTAAATATTTTTTGAAAATTCGTTATTTGTTGATTGATTCTTGAAAATCTCGACGAAATGAGACCAAAATATTATGTATAGACTCCTAAAAATATATTTTTTGAAAATCCATTATTTGTTGATTGATTGTCGAAAATCTCGGCGAAATGAGACTAAAATATTACGTACGAATTTTCCGTTTTTTGGCTAGTTTTGGAGATATAGCCTCCTTAAAATATATTTTGTGAAAATCCCTTATTTGATGATTGATTCTTGAACATCTCTGCGAAATGAGACCAAAATATTTTGTACGAATTTTCCGTTTTTTTGGAAGGTTTAGGAGATATAGCCTCCTTAAAATATATTTTGTGAAAATCCGTTATTTGTTGATTGATTCTAGAATATTTTGACAAATTAAGACCAAAATATTATGTACGACTTTTTCGTTTTTTGGGTAGTTTAGAAAATATAGCCTCTTTAAAATAGATTTTTGGAAAATCCGTTATTTGTTGATTGATTCTTGAACTTCTCGGCAAAATGAGACCAAAATATTATATACGAATTTTCCGTTATTTGGCTAGTTTGGAAGAAATAGCCTCCTTAAAAAAATATTTTTTGAAAATCCGTTATTTGTTGATTGATTCTTGAATATCTCGTCGAAATGAGACTAAAATATTATGTACGAATTTTCAGTTATTTGGCTAGTTTAGTAGATATGGACTCCTTAAAAAATGGTTTTGAAAATCCGTTATCTGTTGATTGATTCTTCAATATCTCGACGAAATGAGACCAAAGTATTATGTACGAATTTTCCGTTTTTTGGGTAGTTTAGGAGATAAAGCCTCTTTAAAAAATATTTTTGAAAAATCCGTTATTTGTTGTTTGATTCTAGAATATCTTGACGAAACGAGTTCAAAATATTATGTACGAATTTTCCGTTTTTTGGCTAGTTTACGAGATATAGCCTCCTTAAAATATATTTTGTGAAAATCCCTTATTTGTTGATTGATTCTTGAACATCCCTGCGAAATGAGACCAAAATATTATGTACGAATTTTCCGTTTTTTGGCTAGTTTAAGAGATATAGCCCCCTTAAAATATATTTTGTGAAAATCCGTCATTTGTTGATTGATTCTAGAATATATTGACAAATTAAGACTAATATAATATATGTATATTTTTGAAAATCCGCTATTTGTTGATTGATTATTGAAAATCCCTGCGAAATGAGACCAAAATATTATGTAAGAATTTTCCATTTTTTAGGCTAGTTTAGGCGATATAGCCTCCTTCATAAATATTTTTGGAAAATCCGTTATTTGTTGATTGATTCTTGAAAATCTCGGCGAAATGAGACTAAAATATTATGTACGAATTTTCCGTTATTTGGCTAGTTTAGGAGATATGGACTTCTTAAAAAATCTTTTTGAAAATCAGTTATTTGTTGATTGATTCTTGAAAATCTCGGCGAAATGAAACTGAAATAGTATGTCGAATTTTCCGTTTTTTGGCTAGTTTAAGAGATATAGCCTCCTTAAAATATATTTTGTGAAAATCCCTTATTTGTTGATTGATTCTAGAATATATTGACAAATTAAGACCAAAATAATAAATGTGTATTTTTGGAAAATCCGATATCTGTTGATTGATTCTTCAATATCTCGACGAAATGAGACCAAAGTATTATGTACGAATTTTCCGTTTTTTAAGTAGTTTAGGAGATAAGGCCTCTTTAAAAAATATTTTTGAAAAATCCGTTATTTGTTGATTGATTCTAGAATATCTTGACGAAATGAGTTCAAAATATTATGTACGAATTTTCCGTTTTTTGGCTAGTTTACGAGATATAGCCTCCTTAAAATATATTTTGTGAAAATCCCTTATTTGTTGATTGATTCTTGAACATCTCTGCGAAATGAGACCAAATTATTTTGTACGAATTTTCCGTTTTTTGGCTAGTTTAAGAGATATAGCCCCCTTAAAATATATTTTGTGAAAATCCGTCATTTGTTGATTGATTCTAGAATATATTGACAAATTAAGACCAATATAATATATGTATATTTTTGAAAATCCGCTATTTGTTGATTGATTATTGAAAATCCCTGCGAAATAAGACCAAAATATTATGTACGAATTTTCCATTTTTTAGGCTAGTTTAGGCGATATAGCCTCCTTCATAAATATTTTTGGAAAATCCATTGTTTGTTGATTGATTCTTGAACATCTCGACGAAATGAGACCAAAGTATTATGTACGAATTTTCCGTTTTTTGGGTAGTTTAGGAGATAAAGCATCTTTAAAAAAATGTTTTTTGAAAATACGTTTCTTGTTGATTGATTCTTGAACATCTCGGCGAAATGAGACCAAAATATTATGTATGAATTTTTCGTTTTTTGGCTAGTTTAGGAGATATAGCCTCCTTAAAATATATTTTGTGTGAATCCCTTATTTGTTGATTGATTCTAGAATATATTGACAAATTAAGACCAAAATAATAAATGTATATTTTTTGAAAATCCGATATTTGTTGATTGATTCTTGAAAATCTCGACGAAATGAGACCAAATTATTATGTACGAATTTTCCATTTTTTAGGCTAGTTTAGGAGATATAGACTCCTTAATAAATATTTTAGGAAAATCCGTTATCTGTTGATTGATTCTTAAAAATCTCGGCGAAATGAGACCAAAGTATTATTCACGAATTTTTCATTATTATGCTTGATTAGGAGATATAGCCTCCTAAATAAATATTTTTGGAAAATCCGTTATCTGTTGATTGATTCTTCAATATCTCGACGAAATAAGACCAAAGTATTATGTACGAATTTTCCGTTTTTTGGCTAGTTTAGAAGATATAGCCTCCTAAGTATATATTTTTTGAAAATGAGACCAAAATATTATGTACGAATTTTCCGTTTTTTGGCTAGTTTTGGAGATATAGACTCCTAAAAATATATTTTTTGAAAATCCATTATTTGTTGATTGATTGTGGAAAATCTCGGCGAAATGAGACTAAAATATTACGTACGAATTTTCCGTTTTTTGGCTAGTTTTGGAGATATAGCCTCCTTAAAATATATTTTGGGAAAATCCCTTATTTGATGATTGATTCTTGAACATCTCTGCGAAATGAGACCAAAATATTTTGTACGAATTTTCCGTTTTTTTGGAAGGTTTAGGAGATATAGCCTCCTTAAAATATATTTTGTGAAAATCCGTTATTTGTTGATTGATTCTAGAATATTTTGACAAATTAAGACCAAAATATTATGTACGACTTTTTCGTTTTTTGGGTAGTTTAGAAAATATAGCCTCTTTAAAATAGATTTTTGGAAAATCCGTTATTTGTTGATTGATTCTTGAACTTCTCGGCGAAATGAGACCAAAATATTATATACGAATTTTCCGTTATTTGGCTAGTTTGGAAGAAATAGCCTCCTTAAAAAATATTTTTTGAAAATCCGTTATTTGTTGATTGATTCTTGAATATCTCGTCGAAATGAGACTAAAATATTATGTACGAATTTTCAGTTATTTGGCTAGTTTAGTAGATATGGACTCCTTAAAAAATGGTTTTGAAAATCCGTTATCTGTTGATTGATTCTTCAATATCTCGACGAAATGAGACCAAAGTATTATGTACGAATTTTCCGTTTTTTGGGTAGTTTAGGAGATAAAGCCTCTTTAAAAAACATTTTTGAAAAATCCGTTATTTGTTGTTTGATTCTAGAATATCTTGACGAAACGAGTTCAAAATATTATGTACGAATTTTCCGTTTTTTGGCTAGTTTACGAGATATAGCCTCCTTAAAATATATTTTGTGAAAATCCCTTATTTGTTGATTGATTCTTGAACATCTCTGCGAAATGAGACCAAATTATTTTGTACGAATTTTCCGTTTTTTGGCTAGTTTAAGAGATATAGCCCCCTTAAAATATATTTTGTGAAAATCCGTCATTTGTTGATTGATTCTAGAATATATTGACAAATTAAGACCAATATAATATATGTATATTTTTGAAAATCCGCTATTTGTTGATTGATTATTGAAAATCCCTGCGAAATGAGACCAAAATATTATGTAAGAATTTTCCATTTTTTAGGCTAGTTTAGGCGATATAGCCTCCTTCATAAATATTTTTGGAAAATCCGTTATTTGTTGATTGATTCTTGAAAATCTCGGCGAAATGAGACTAAAATATTATGTACGAATTTTCCGTTATTTGGCTAGTTTAGGAGATATGGACTTCTTAAAAAATCTTTTTTGAAAATCAGTTATTTGTTGATTGATTCTTGAAAATCTCGGCGAAATGAAACTGAAATAGTATGTCGAATTTTCCGTTTTTTGGCTAGTTTAAGAGATATAGCCTCCTTAAAATATATTTTGTGAAAATCCCTTATTTGTTGATTGATTCTAGAATATATTGACAAATTAAGACCAAAATAATAAATGTATATTTTTGGAAAATCCGATATCTGTTGATTGATTCTTCAATATCTCGACGAAATGAGACCAAAGTATTATGTACGAATTTTCCGTTTTTTGGGTAGTTTAGGAGATAAGGCCTCTTTAAAAAATATTTTTGAAAAATCCGTTATTTGTTGATTGATTCTAGAATATCTTGACGAAATGAGTTCAAAATATTATGTACGAATTTTCCGTTTTTTGGCTAGTTTACGAGATATAGCCTCCTTAAAATATATTTTGTGAAAATCCCTTATTTGTTGATTGATTCTTGAACATCTCTGCGAAATGAGACCAAAGTATTATGTACGAATTTTCCGTTTTTTGGCTAGTTTAAGAGATATAGCCCCCTTAAAATATATTTTGTGAAAATCCGTCATTTGTTGATTGATTCTAGAATATATTGACAAATTGAGACCAATATAATATATGTATATTTTTGAAAATCCGCTATTTGTTGATTGATTCTTGAACATCTCGACGAAATGAGACCAAAATATTATGTACGAATTTTCCATTTTTTAGGCTAGTGTAGGAGATATAGACTCCTTAATAAATATTTTTGGAAAATCCGTTATCTGTTGATTGATTTTTCAATATCTCGACGAAATGAGACCAAAGTATTATGTACGAATTTTCCGTTTTTTTGGAAGGTTTAGGAGATATAGCCTCCTTAAAATATATTTTGTGAAAATCCGTTATTTGTTGATTGATTCTAGAATATTTTGACAAATTAAGACCAATATAATATATGTATATTTTTGAAAATCCGCTATTTGTTGATTGATTCTTGAACATCTCGACGAAATGAGACCAAAATATTATGTACGAATTTTCCATTTTTTAGGCTAGTGTAGGAGATATAGACTCCTTAATAAATATTTTTGGAAAATCCGTTATCTGTTGATTGATTTTTCAATATCTCGACGAAATGAGACCAAAATATTATGTACGACTTTTTCGTTTTTTGGGTAGTTTAGAAAATATAGCCTCTTTAAAATAGATTTTTGGAAAATCCGTTTTTTGTTGATTGATTCTTTAACTTCTCGGCGAAATGAGACCAAAATATTATATACGAATTTTCCGTTATTTGGCTAGTTTGGAAGAAATAGCCTCCTTAAAAAATATTTTTTGAAAATCCGTTATTTGTTGATTGATTCTTGAATATCTCGTCGAAATGAGACTAAAATATTATGTACGAATTTTCAGTTATTTGGCTAGTTTAGTAGATATGGACTCCTTAAAAAATGGTTTTGAAAATCCGTTATCTGTTGATTGATTCTTCAATATCTCGACGAAATGAGACCAAAGTATTATGTACGAATTTTCCGTTTTTTGGGTAGTTTAGGAGATAAAGCCTCTTTAAAAAACATTTTTGAAAAATCCGTTATTTGTTGTTTGATTCTAGAATATCTTGACGAAACGAGTTCAAAATATTATGTACGAATTTTCCGTTTTTTGGCTAGTTTACGAGATATAGCCTCCTTAAAATATATTTTGTGAAAATCCCTTATTTGTTGATTGATTCTTGAACATCTCTGCGAAATGAGACCAAATTATAATGTACGAATTTTCCGTTTTTTGGCTAGTTTAAGAGATATAGCCCCCTTAAAATATATTTTGTGAAAATCCGTCATTTGTTGATTGATTCTAGAATATATTGACAAATTAAGACCAATATAATATATGTATATTTTTGAAAATCCGCTATTTGTTGATTGATTATTGAAAATCCCTGCGAAATGAGACCAAAATATTATGTAAGAATTTTCCATTTTTTAGGCTAGTTTAGGCGATATAGCCTCCTTCATAAATATTTTTGGAAAATCCGTTATTTGTTGATTGATTCTTGAAAATCTCGGCGAAATGAGACTAAAATATTATGTACGAATTTTCCGTTATTTGGCTAGTTTAGGAGATATGGACTTCTTAAAAAATCTTTTTGAAAATCAGTTATTTGTTGATTGATTCTTGAAAATCTCGGCGAAATGAAACTGAAATAGTATGTCGAATTTTCCGTTTTTTGGCTAGTTTAAGAGATATAGCCTCCTTAAAATATATTTTGTGAAAATCCCTTATTTGTTGATTGATTCTAGAATATATTGACAAATTAAGACCAAAATAATAAATGTATATTTTTGGAAAATCCGATATCTGTTGATTGATTCTTCAATATCTCGACGAAATGAGACCAAAGTATTATGTACGAATTTTCCGTTTTTTGGCTAGTTTAGAAGATATAGCCTCCTAAGTATATATTTTTTGAAAATGAGACCAAAATATTATGTACGAATTTTCCGTTTTTTGGCTAGTTTTGGAGATATAGACTCCTAAAAATATATTTTTTGAAAATCCATTATTTGTTGATTGATTGTGGAAAATCTCGGCGAAATGAGACTAAAATATTACGTACGAATTTTCCGTTTTTTGGCTAGTTTTGGAGATATAGCCTCCTTAAAATATATTTTGTGAAAATCCCTTATTTGATGATTGATTCTTGAACATCTCTGCGAAATGAGACCAAAATATTTTGTACGAATTTTCCGTTTTTTTGGAAGGTTTAGGAGATATAGCCTCCTTAAAATATATTTTGTGAAAATCCGTTATTTGTTGATTGATTCTAGAATATTTTGACAAATTAAGACCAAAATATTATGTACGACTTTTTCGTTTTTTGGGTAGTTTAGAAAATATAGCCTCTTTAAAATAGATTTTTGGAAAATCCGTTATTTGTTGATTGATTCTTGAACTTCTCGGCGAAATGAGACCAAAATATTATATACGAATTTTCCGTTATTTGGCTAGTTTGGAAGAAATAGCCTCCTTAAAAAATATTTTTTGAAAATCCGTTATTTGTTGATTGATTCTTGAATATCTCGTCGAAATGAGACTAAAATATTATGTACGAATTTTCAGTTATTTGGCTAGTTTAGTAGATATGGACTCCTTAAAAAATGGTTTTGAAAATCCGTTATCTGTTGATTGATTCTTCAATATCTCGACGAAATGAGACCAAAGTATTATGTACGAATTTTCCGTTTTTTGGGTAGTTTAGGAGATAAAGCCTCTTTAAAAAACATTTTTGAAAAATCCGTTATTTGTTGTTTGATTCTAGAATATCTTGACGAAACGAGTTCAAAATATTATGTACGAATTTTCCGTTTTTTGGCTAGTTTACGAGATATAGCCTCCTTAAAATATATTTTGTGAAAATCCCTTATTTGTTGATTGATTCTTGAACATCTCTGCGAAATGAGACCAAATTATTTTGTACGAATTTTCCGTTTTTTGGCTAGTTTAAGAGATATAGCCCCCTTAAAATATATTTTGTGAAAATCCGTCATTTGTTGATTGATTCTAGAATATATTGACAAATTAAGACCAATATAATATATGTATATTTTTGAAAATCCGCTATTTGTTGATTGATTATTGAAAATCCCTGCGAAATGAGACCAAAATATTATGTAAGAATTTTCCATTTTTTAAGCTAGTTTAGGAGATATAGCCTCCTTCATAAATATTTTTGGAAAATCCATTGTTTGTTGATTGATTCTTGAACATCTCGGCGAAATGGGACCAAAATATTATGTACGAATTTTTCGTGTTTTGGCTAGTTTAGGAGATATAGCCTCCTTAAAATATATTTTGTGAAAATCCGTTATTTGTTGATTGATTCTAGAATATATTGACAAATTAAGACCAATATAATATATGTATATTTTTGAAAATCCGCTATTTGTTGATTGATTCTTGAACATCTCGACGAAATGAGACCAAAATATTATGTACGAATTTTCCATTTTTTAGGCTAGTGTAGGAGATATAGACTCCTTAATAAATATTTTTGGAAAATCCGTTATCTGTTGATTGATTTTTCAATATCTCGACGAAATGAGACCAAAGTATTATGTACGAATTTTCCGTTTTTTTGGAAGGTTTAGGAGATATAGCCTCCTTAAAATATATTTTGTGAAAATCCGTTATTTGTTGATTGATTCTAGAATATTTTGACAAATTAAGACCAAAATATTATGTACGACTTTTTCGTTTTTTGGGTAGTTTAGAAAATATAGCCTCTTTAAAATAGATTTTTGGAAAATCCGTTATTTGTTGATTGATTCTTGAACTTCTCGGCAAAATGAGACCAAAATATTATATACGAATTTTCCTTTATTTGGCTAGTTTGGAAGAAATAGCCTCCTTAAAAAATGTTTTTTGAAAATCCGCTATTTGTTGATTGATTCTTGAACATCTCGACGAAATGAGACTAAAATATTACGTACGAATTTTCCGTTTTTTGGCTAGTTTAGGAGATATAGCCTCCTTAAAATATATTTTGTGAAAATCCCTTATTTGATGATTGATTCTTGAACATCTCTGCGAAATGAGACCAAAATATTTTGTACGAATTTTCCGTTTTTTTGGAAGGTTTAGGAGATATAGCCTCCTTAAAATATATTTTGTGAAAATCCGTTATTTGTTGATTGATTCTAGAATATTTTGACAAATTAAGACCAAAATATTATGTACGACTTTTTCGTTTTTTGGGTAGTTTAGAAAATATAGCCTCTTTAAAATAGATTTTTGGAAAATCCGTTATTTGTTGATTGATTCTTGAACTTCTCGGCAAAATGAGACCAAAATATTATATACGAATTTTCCGTTATTTGGCTAGTTTGGAAGAAATAGCCTCCTTAAAAAATGTTTTTTGAAAATCCGTTATCTGTTGATTGATTCTTCAATATCTCGACGAAATGAGACCAAAGTATTATGTACGAATTTTCCGTTTTTTGGGTAGTTTAGGAGATAAAGCATCTTTAAAAAATATTTTTGAAAAATCCGTTATTTGTTGATTGATTCTAGAATATCTTGACGAAATGAGTTCAAAATATTATGTACGAATTTTCCGTTTTTTGGCTAGTTTACGAGATATAGCCTCCTTGAAATATATTTTGTTAAAATCCCTAACTTGTTGATTGATTCTTGAACATCTCTGCGAAATGAGACCAAATTATTTTGTACGAATTTTCCGTTTTTTGGCTAGTTTAAGAGATATAGCCCCCTTTAAAATATATTTTGTGAAAATCCGTCATTTGTTGATTGATTCTAGAATATATTGACAAATTAAGACCAATATAATATATGTATATTTTTGAAAATCCGCTATTTGTTGATTGATTATTGAAAATCCCTGCGAAATGAGACCAAAATATTATGTACGAATTTTCCATTTTTTAGGCTAGTTTAGGCGATATAGCCTCCTTCATAAATATTTTTGGAAAATCCATTGTTTGTTGATTGATTCTTGAACATCTCGGCGAAATGGGACCAAAATATTATGTACGAATTTTTCGTGTTTTGGCTAGTTTAGGAGATATAGCCTCCTTAAAATATATTTTGTGAAAATCCCTTATTTGTTGATTGATTCTAGAATATATTGACAAATTAAGACCAATATAATATATGTATATTTTTGAAAATCCGCTATTTGTTGATTGATTCTTGAACATCTCGACGAAATGAGACCAAAATATTATGTACGAATTTTCCATTTTTTAGGCTAGTTTAGGAGATATAGACTCCTTAATAAATATTTTTGGAAAATCCGTTATCTGTTGATTGATTCTTCAATATCTCGACGAAATGAGACCAAAGTATTATGTACGAATTTTCCGTTTTTTGGGTAGTTTAGGATAAAGCATCTTTAAAAAAATGTTTTTTGAAAATACGTTATTTGTTGATTGATTCTTGAACATCTCGGCGAAATGAGACCAAAATATAATGTATGAATTTTCCGTTTTTTGGCTAGTTTAGGAGATATAGCCTCCTTAAAATATATTTTGTGAAAATCCCTTATTTGTTGATTGATTCTAGAATATATTGACAAATTAAGACCAAAATAATAAATGTATATTTTTGAAAATCCGTTATTTGTTGATTGATTCTTGAAAATCTCGACGAAATGAGACCAAATTATTATGTACGAATTTTCCATTTTTTAGGCTAGTTTAGGAGATATAGACTCCTTAATAAATATTTTAGGAAAATCCGTTATCTGTTGATTGATTCTTAAAAATCTCGGCGAAATGAGACCAAAGTATTATTTACGAATTTTTCATTATTATGCTTGATTAGGAGATATAGCCTCCTAAATAAATATTTTTGGAAAATCCGTTATCTGTTGATTGATTCTTCAATATCTCGACGAAATAAGACCAAAGTATTATGTACGAATTTTCCGTTTTTTGGCTAGTTTAGAAGATATAGCCTCCTAAGTAAATATTTTTTGAAAATTCGTTATTTGTTGATTGATTCTTGAAAATCTCGACGAAATGAGACCAAAATATTATGTACGAATTTTCCGTTTTTTGGCTAGTTTTGGAGATATAGACTCCTAAAAATATATTTTTTGAAAATCCATTATTTGTTGATTGATTGTCGAAAATCTCGGCGAAATGAGACTAAAATATTACGTACGAATTTTCCGTTTTTTGGCTAGTTTAGGAGATATAGCCTCCTTAAAATATATTTTGTGAAAATCCCTTATTTGATGATTGATTCTTGAACATCTCTGCGAAATGAGACCAAAATATTTTGTACGAATTTTCCGTTTTTTGGAAGGTTTAGGAGATATAGCCTCCTTAAAATATATTTTGTGAAAATCCGTTATTTGTTAATTGATTCTAGAAAATTTCACAAATTAAGACCAAAATATTATGTACGACTTTTTCGTTTTTTGGGTAGTTTAGAAAATATAGCCTCTTTAAAATGAATTTTTGGAAAATCCGTTATTTGTTGATTGATTCTTGAACTTCTCGGCAAAATGAGACCAAAATATTATATACGAATTTTCCGTTATTTGGCTAGTTTGGAAGAAATAGCCTCCTTAAAAAATATTTTTGAAAATCCGTTATTTGTTGATTGATTCTTGAATATCTCGTCGAAATGAGACTAAAATATTATGTACGAATCTTCAGTTATTTGGCTAGTTTAGTAGATATGGACTCCTTAAAAAATGTTTTTTGAAAATCCGTTATCTGTTGATTGATTCTTCAATATCTCGACGAAATGAGACCAAAGTATTATGTACGAATTTTCCGTTTTTTGGCTAGTTTACGAGATATAGCCTCCTTAAAATATATTTTGTGAAAATCCCTTATTTGTTGATTGATTCTTGAACATCTCTGCGAAAGGAGACCAAATTATTTTGTACAAATTTTCCGTTTTTTGGCTAGTTTAAGAGATATAGCCCCCTTAAAATATATTTTGTGAAAATCCGTCATTTGTTGATTGATTCTAGAATATATTGACAAATTGAGACCAATATAATATATGTATATTTTAGAAAATCCGTTATTTTTTGATTGATTCTTGAAAATCTCGACGAAATGAGACCAAAATATTATGTACGAATTTTCCATTTTTTAGGCTAGTTTAGGAGATATAGACTCCTTAATAAATATTTTTGGAAAATCCGATATCTGTTGATTGATTCTTCAATATCTCGAAATGAGACTAAAGTATTATGTACGAATTTTCCATTTTTTGGGTAGTTTAGGAGATAAACCCTCTTTAGAAAAATATTTTTGGAAAATCCGTTATTTGTTGATTGATTCTAGAATATCTTGACGAAATGAGTTCAAAATACTATGTACGAATTTTCCGTTATTTGGCTAGTTTACGAGATATGGACTCCTTAAAAAATGTTTTGTCAAAATCCGTTATTTGTTGATTGATTCTTGAACATCTCTGCGAAATGAGACCAAAATATTTTGTACGAATTTTTCGTTATTTGGCTAGTTTACGAGATATAGCCTCCTTAAAATATATTTTGTGAAAATCCGTTATTTGTTGATTGATTCTAGAATATTTTGACAAATTAAGACCAAAATATTATGTTCGACTTTTTCGTTTATTGGGTAGTTTAGAAAATATAGCCTCTTTAAATTAGATTTTTGGAAAATCCGTTATTTGTTGATTGATTCTTGAACTTCTCGGCAAAATGAGACCAAAATATTATATACGAATTTTCCGTTATTTGGCTAGTTTGGAAGATATAGCCTCCTTAAAAAATATTTTTTGAAAATCCATTATTTGTTGATTGATTCTTGAAAATCTCGACGAAATGAGACTAAAATATTATATACGAATTTTCCGTTATTTGGCTAGTTTAGTAGATATGGACTCCTTAAAAAATGTTTTTTGAAAATCCGTTATCTGTTGATTGATTCTTCAATATCTCGACGAAATGAGACCAAAGTATTATGTACGAATTTTCCGTTTTTTGGGTAGTTTAGGAGATAAAGCATCTTTAAAAAATATTTTTGAAAAATCCGTTATTTGTTGATTGATTCTAGAATATTTTGACAAATTAAGACCAAAATATTATGAACGAATTTTTCGTTTTTTGGGTAGTTTAGAAAATATAGCCTCTTTAAAATAGATTTTTGGAAAATCCGATATTTGTTGATTGATTCTTGAACTTCTCGGCAAAATGAGACCAAAATATTATGTACGAATTTTCCGTTATTTGGCTAGTTTGGAAGAAATAGCCTCCTTAATAAATATTTTTGGAAAATCCGTTATTTATTGATTGATTCTAGAACATCTCTGCGAAATGAGACAAAAATATTATGTACGAATTTTTCGTTTTTTGGCTAGTTTGGGAGATATAGCCTCCTTAAAATATATTTTGTGAAAATCCGTTATTTGTTGATTGATTCTAGAATATATTGACAAATTAAGACCAATATAATATATGTATATTTTTGAAAATCCGTTATTTGTTGATTGATTCTTGAACATCTCGGCGAAATGAGACCAAAATACTATGTACAAATTTTCCATTTTATAGGCTTGTTTAGGAGATATAGCCTCCTTAATAAATATTTTTGGAAAATCCGTTATCTGTTGATTGATTCTTTAATATCTCGACGAAATGAGTTCAAAATATTATATACGAATTTTCCGTTTTTTTGCTATATTAGAAGATATAGCCTCCTTAAAATAAATTGTGTGAAAATCCGTTATCTGTTGATTGATTCTAGAATATCTTGACGAAATGAGTTCAAAATATTATGTACGAATTTTCCGTTATTTGGCTAGTTTAGGAGATATAGCCTCCTTAAAGTATATTTTGTGAAAATCCCTTATTTCTTGATTGATTCTAGAATATCTTGACAAATTAAGAGCAAAATAATAAATGTTTTTTTTTGAAAATCCGTTATTTGTTGATTGATTCTTGAACATCTCGGCGAAATGAGACCAAAATATTATGTACGAATTTTCCGTTTTTTGGCTAATTTAGGAGATATAGCCGCCTTAAAATATATTTTGTGAAAATCCCTTATTTGTTGATTGATTCTAGAATATATTGACAAATTAAGACCAAAATAATAAATGTATATTTTTTGAAAATCCGTTATTTGTTGATTGATTCTTGAAAATCTCGACGAAATGAGACCAAATCATTATGTACGAATTTTCCATTTTTTAGGCTAGTTTAGGAGATATAGACTCCTTAATAAATATTTTTGGAAAATCCGTTATCTGTTGATTGATTCTTAAAAATCTCGACGAAATGAGACCAAAGTATTATGTACGATTTTTCCGTTTTCTGGGTAGTTTAGGAGATAAAGCCTCTTTAAAAAAATATTTTTGGAAAATCCGTTATTTGTTGATTGATTCTTGAACATCTCTGCGAAATGAGACCAAAATATTATGTACGAATTTTCCATTTTTTGGGTAGTTTAGGAGATATAGCCTCCTTCATAAATATTTTTGGAAAATCCGTTGTTTATTGATTGATTCTTGAACATCTCGGCGAAATGAGACCAAAATATTATGTACAAATTTTCCGTTTTTTAGGCTAGTTTAGGACATATAGCCGCCTTTAAATATATTTTGTGAAAATCCCTTATTTGTTGATTGATTCTAGAATATATTGACAAATTAAGAAAAGAATAATAAATGTATATTTTTTGAAAATCCGTTATTTGTTGATTGATTCTTAAAAATCTCGGCGAAATGAGACCAAAGTATTACTTACGAATTTTTCATTATTATGCTTGTTTAGGAGATATAGCCTCCTTAATAAATATTTTTGGAAAATCCGTTGTTTGTTTATTGATTCTTGAACATCTCGGCGAAATGAGACCAAAATATTATGTACAAATTTTCCGTTATTTGGCTAGTTTAGTAGATATGGACTCCTTAAAAAATGTTTTTTGAAAATCCGTTATTTGTTGATTGATTCTTGAACATCTCTGCGAAATGAGACCAAAGTATTATGTACGAATTTTCCGTTTTTTGGGTAGTTTAGGAGATAAAGCCTCTTAAAAAAAATATTTTTGGAAAATCCGTTATTTGTTGATTGATTCTTGAAAATCTCGGCGAAATGAGACCAAAATATTATGTACGAATTACCGTTTTTTGGCTAGTTTAGGAGATATAGCCGCCTTAAAATATATTTTGTGAAAATCCCTTATTTGTTGATTGATTCTAGAATATCTTGACAAATTAAAACCAAAATAATAAATGTTTTTTTTTGAAAATCCGTTATTTGTTGATTGATTCTTGAAAATCTCGACGAAATGAGTTCAAAATATTATGTACGAATTTTCCGTTATTTGGCTAGTTTAGGAGATATGGACTCCTTAAAAAATGTTTTTCGAAAATCCGTAATTTGTTGATTTATTCTTGAAAATCTCGACGAAATGAGACCAAAGTATTATGTACGAATTTTCCGTTTTTTGGGTAGTTTAGGAGATATAGCCTCCTTAAAGTATATTTTGTGAAAATCCCTTATTTCTTGATTGATTCTAGAATATCTTGACAAATTAAGACCAAAATAATAAATGTTTTTTTTTGAAAATCCGTTATTTGTTGATTGATTCTTGAACATCTCGGCGAAATGAGACCAAAATATTATGTACGAATTTTCCGTTTTTTGGCTAATTTAGGAGATATAGCCGCCTTAAAATATATTTTGTGAAAATCCCTTATTTGTTGATTGATTCTAGAATATATTGACAAATTAAGACCAAAATAATAAATGTATATTTTTTGAAAATCCGTTATTTGTTGATTGATTCTTGAAAATCTCGACGAAATGAGACCAAATCATTATGTACGAATTTTCCATTTTTTAGGCTAGTTTAGGAGATATAGACTCCTTAATAAATATTTTTGGAAAATCCGTTATCTGTTGATTGATTCTTAAAAATCTCGACGAAATGAGACCAAAGTATTATGTACGATTTTTCCGTTTTCTGGGTAGTTTAGGAGATAAAGCCTCTTTAAAAAAATATTTTTGGAAAATCCGTTATTTGTTGATTGATTCTTGAACATCTCTGCGAAATGAGACCAAAATATTATGTACGAATTTTCCATATTTTGGGTAGTTTAGGAGATATAGCCTCCTTCATAAATATTTTTGGAAAATCCGTTGTTTATTGATTGATTCTTGAACATCTCGGCGAAATGAGACCAAAATATTATGTACAAATTTTCCGTTTTTTAGGCTAGTTTAGGACATATAGCCGACTTTAAATATATTTTGTGAAAATCCCTTGTTTGTTGATTGATTCTAGAATATATTGACAAATTAAGAAAAAAATAATAAATGTATATTTTTTGAAAATCCGTTATTTGTTGATTGATTCTTAAAAATCTCGGCGAAATGAGACCAAAGTATTACTTACGAATTTTTCATTATTATGCTTGTTTAGGAGATATAGCCTCCTTAATAAATATTTTTGGAAAATCCGTTGTTTGTTTATTGATTCTTGAACATCTCGGCGAAATGAGACCAAAATATTATGTACAAATTTTCCGTTATTTGGCTAGTTTAGTAGATATGGACTCCTTAAAAAATGTTTTTTGAAAATCCGTTATTTGTTGATTGATTCTTGAACATCTCTGCGAAATGAGACCAAAGTATTATGTACGAATTTTCCGTTTTTTGGGTAGTTTAGGAGATAAAGCCTCTTAAAAAAAATATTTTTGGAAAATCCGTTATTTGTTGATTGATTCTTGAAAATCTCGGCGAAATGAGACCAAAATATTATGTACGAATTACCGTTTTTTGGCTAGTTTAGGAGATATAGCCGCCTTAAAATATATTTTGTGAAAATCCCTTATTTGTTGATTGATTCTAGAATATCTTGACAAATTAAAACCAAAATAATAAATGTTTTTTTTTGAAAATCCGTTATTTGTTGATTGATTCTTGAAAATCTCGACGAAATGAGACCAAAGTATTACGTACGAATTTTCCGTTCTTTGGGTAGTTTAGGAGATAAAGCCTCTTTAAAAAAATGTTTTTTGAAAATACGTTATTTGTTGATTGATTCTTGAACATCTCGGCGAAATGAGACCAAAATATTATGTACGAATTTTCCGTTTTTTGGCTAGTTTAGGAGATATAGCGGCCTTAAAATATATTTTGTGAAAATCCCTTATTTGTTGATTGATTCTAGAATATATTGACAAACTAAGACCAAAATAATAAATGTATATTTTTTGAAAATCCGTTATTTGTTGATTGATTCTTGAAAATCTCGACGAAATGAGACCAAATTATTATGTACGAATTTTCCATTTTTTAGGCTAGTTTAGGAGATATAGACTCCTTAATAAATATTTTTGGAAAATCCGTTATCTGTTGATTGATTCTTGAACATCTCTGCGAAATGAGACCAAAATATTATGTACGAAATTTCCATTTTTTGGCTAGTTTAGGAGATGTAGCCTCCTTCATAAATATTTTTGGAAAATCCGTTGTTTATTGATTGATTCTTGAACATCTCGGCGAAATGAGACCAAAATATTATGTACAAATTTTTCGTTTTTTAGGCTAGTTTAGGACATATAGCCGCCTTAAAATATATTTTGTGAAAATCCCTTATTTGTTGATTGATTCTAGAATATATTGACAAATTAAGAAAAAAATAATAAATGTATATTTTTTGAAAATCCGTTATTTGTTGATTGATTCTTAAAAATCTCGGCGAAATGAGACCAAAGTATTACCTACGAATTTTTCATTATTATGCTTGTTTAGGAGATATAGCCTCCTTAATAAATATTTTTGGAAAATCCGTTGTTTGTTTATTGATTCTTGAACATCTCGGCGAAATGAGACCAAAATATTATGTACGATTTTCCGTTTTTTTGCTAGATTAGAAGATAAAGCCTCCTTAAAAAATATTTTTTTAAAATCAGTTATTTGTTGATTGATTCTTCAATATCTCGACGAAATGAGACCAAAATATTATGTACGAATTTTCCGTTTTTTGGGTAGTTTAGGAGATAAAGCCTCTTAAAAAAAATATTTTTGGAAAATCCGATTGATTCTTGAAAATCTCGGCGAAATGAGACTAAAATATTATGTACGAATTTTCAGTTATTTGGCTAGTTTAGTAGATATGGACTCCTTAAAAAATGTTTTTTGAAAATCCGTTATTTGTTGATTGATTCTTGAACATCTCTGCGAAATGAGACCAAAGTATTATGTACGAATTTTCCGTTTTTTGGCTAGTTTAGGAGATAAAGCCTCTTTAAAAAAATGTTTTTTGAAAATACGTTATTTGTTGATTGATTCTTGAATATCTTGACAAATTAAAACCAAAATAATAAATGTTTTTAATTTGAAAATCCGTTATTTGTTGATTGATTCTTGAAAATCTCGACGAAATGAGACCAAAGTATTATGTACGAATTTTCCGTTTTTTGGGTAGTTTTGGAGATAAAGCCTCTTTAAAAAAATGTTTTTTGAAAATACGTTATTTGTTGATTGATTCTTGAACATCTCGACGAAATGAGACCAAAATATTATGTACGATTTTTCCTATTTTTGGCTAGTTTAGGAGATACAGCCTCCTTAAAATATATTGTGTGAAAATCCGTTATTTGTTGATTGATTCTAGAATATTTTGACAAATTAAGACCAAAATATTATGTACGAATTTTTCGTTTTTTGGGTAGTTTAGAAGATATAGCCTCTTTAAAATAGATTTTTGGAAAATCCGTTGTTTGTTGATTGATTCTTGAACATCTCGGCGAAATGAGACCAAAATATTATATACGAATTTTCAGTTTTTTTGTTATATTAGATGATATAGCCTCCTTAAAATATATTGTGTGAAAATCCGTTATTTGTTGATTGATTCTAGAATATATTGACAAATTAAGACCAATATAATATATGTATATTTTTGAAAATCCGTTATTTGTTGATTGATTCTTGAACATCTCGGCGAAATAAGACCAAAATATTATGTACGAATTTTCCATATTTTGGCTAGTTTAGGAGATATAGCCTCCTTCATAAATATTTTTGGAAAATCCGTTGTTTGTTGATTAATTCTTAAACATCTCGGCGAAATGAGACCAAAATATTATGTACGGTTTTCCGTTTTTTTGCTAGATTAGAAGATATAGCCTCCTTAAAAAATATTTTTTGAAAATCCGTTATCTGTTGATTGATTCTAGAATATCTTGACGAAATGAGTTCAAAATATTATGTACGAATTTTCCGTTATTTGGCTAGTTTAGGAGATATGGGCTCCTTAAAAAATGTTTTTTGAAAATCCGTTATTTGTTGATTGATTCTTGAAAATCTCGACGAAATGAGACCAAAGTATTATGTACGAATTTTCCGTTTTTTGGGTAGTTTAGGAGATAAAGCATCTTTAAAAAAATATTTTTTGGAAAATCCGTTATTTGTTGATTGATTCTAGAATAGCTTGACGAAATGAGTTCAAAATATTATGTACGAATTTTCCGTTATTTGGCTAGTTTAGGAGATATGGACTCCTTAAAAAATGTTTTTTGAAAATCCGTTATTTGTTGATTGATTCTTGAAAATCTCGACGAAATGAGACCAAAGTATTATGTACGAATTTTCCGTTTTTTGGGTAGTTTAGGAAATAAAGCCTCTTAAAAAAAATATTTTTATAAAATCCGTTATTTGTTGATTGATTCTTGAAAATCTCGGCGAAATGAGACTAAAATATTATGTACGAATTTTCCGTTATTTGGCTAGTTTAGTATATATGGACTCCTTAAAAAATGTTTTTTGAAAATCCGTTTTTTGTTGATTGATTCTTGAACATCTCGGCGAAATGAGACCAAAATATTATGTACGAATTTTCCGTTTTTTGGCTAATTTAGGAGATATAGCCGCCTTAAAATATATTTTGTGAAAATCCCTTATTTGTTGATTGATTCTAGAATATATTGACAAACTAAGACCAAAATAATAAATGTATATTTTTTGAAAATCCGTTATTTGTTGATTGATTCTTGAAAATCTCGACGAAATGAGACCAAATTATTATGTACGAATTTTCCATTTTTTAGGCTAGTTTAGGAGATATAGACTCCTTAATAAATATTTTTGGAAAATCCGTTATCTGTTGATTGATTCTTCAATATCTCGACGAAATGAGACCAAAGTATTATGTACGAATTTTCCGTTTTCTGGGTAGTTTAGGAGATAAAGCCTCTTTAAAAAAATATTTTTGGAAAATCCGTTATTTGTTGATTGATTCTTGAACATCTCTGCGAAATGAGACCAAAATATTATGTACGAATTTTCCATTTTTTGGGTAGTTTAGGAGATATAGCCTCCTTCATAAATATTTTTGGAAAATCCGTTGTTTATTGATTGATTCTTGAACATCTCGGCGAAATGAGACCAAAATATTATGTACAAATTTTTCGTTTTTTAGGCTAGTTTAGGACATATAGCCGCCTTAAAATATATTTTGTGAAAATCCCTTATTTGTTGATTGATTCTAGAATATATTGACAAATTAAAAAAAAAATTATAAATGTATATTTTTTGAAAATCCGTTATTTGTTGATTGATTCTTAAAAATCTCGACGAAATGAGACCAAAGTATTATGTACGAATTTTCCGTTTTTTGGGTAGTTTAGGAGATAAAGCCTCCTTAAAAAATATTTTTTGAAAATCAGTTATTTGTTGATTGATTCTTCAATATCTCGACGAAATGAGACCAAAGTATTATGTACGAATTTTCCGTTTTTTGGGTAGTTTAGGAGATAAAGCCTCTTAAAAAAAATATTTTTGGAAAATCCGTTATTTGTTGATTGATTCTTGAAAATCTCGACGAAATGAGACCAAAATATTATGTACGAATTTTCCGTTTTTTTGCTAGTTTAGGAGATATAGCCTCCTTAAAATATATTTTGTGAAAATCCTTTATTTGTTGATTGATTCTAGAATATTTTGACAAATTAAGACCAAAATATTATGTACGAATTTTTCGTTTTTTGGGTAGTTTAGAAGATATAGCCTCTTTAAAATAGATTTTTGGAAAATCCGTTGTTTGTTGATTGATTCTTGAACATCTCGGCGAAATGAGACCAAAACATTATATACGAATTTTCCGTTTTTTTGCTATATTAGAAGATATAGCCTCCTTAAAATATATTGTGTGAAAATCCGTTATTTGTTGATTGATTCTAGAATATATTGACAAATTAAGACCAATATAATATATGTATATTTTTGAAAATCCGTTATTTGTTGATTGATTCTTGAACATATCGGCGAAATGAGACCAAAATATTATGTACGAATTTTCCATTTTTTGGCTAGTTTAGGAGATATAGCCTCCTCATAAATATTTTTGGAAAATCCGTTGTTTGTTGATTAATTCTTGAACATCTCGGCGAAATGAGACCAAAATATTATGTACGATCTTCCGTTTTTTTGCTAGATTAGATGATATAGCCTCCTTAAAAAATATTTTTTGAAAATCCGTTATCTGTTGATTGATTCTAGAATATCTTGACGAAATGAGTTCAAAATATTATGTACGAATTTTCCGTTATTTGGCTAGTTTAGTAGATATGGACTCCTTAAAAAATGTTTTTTGAAAATCCGTTTTTTGTTGATTGATTCTTGAACATCTCGGCGAAATGAGACCAAAATATTATGTACGAATTTTCCGTTTTTTGGCTAGTTTAGGAGATATAGCCTCCTTAAAATATATTTTGTGAAAATCCTTTATTTGTTGATTGATTGTAGAATATATTGACAAATTAAGACCAAAATAATAAATGTTTTTTTTTTGAAAATCCGTTATTTGTAGATTGATTCTTGAAAATCTCGACGAAATGAGACCAAAGTATTATGTACGAATTTTCCGCGTTTTGGGTAGTTTAGGAGATAAAGCCTCTTTAAAAAAATGTGTTTTGAAAATACGTTATTTGTTGATTGATTCTTGAACATCTCGGCGAAATGAGACCAAAATATTATGTACGAATTTTCCGTTTTTTGGCTAATTTAGGAGATATAGCCGCCTTAAAATATATTTTGTGAAAATCCCCTTATTTGTTGATTGATTCTAGAATATATTGACAAATTAAGACCAAAATAATAAATGTTTATTTTTTGAAAATCCGTTATTTGTTGATTGATTCTTGAAAATCTCGACGAAATGAGACCAAATTATTATGTACGAATTTTCCATTTTTTAGGCTAGTTTAGGAGATATAGCCTCCTTCATAAATATTTTTGGAAAATCCGTTGTTTATTGATTGATTCTTGAACATCTCTGCGAAATGAGACCAAAATATTATGTACGAATTTTCCGTTTTCTTGGCGAAATGAGACCAAAATATTATGTACTAATTTTCCGTTTTTTGGATAGTTTAGAAGATAAAGCCTCTTTAAAAAAATGTTTTTTGAAAATACGTTATCTGTTGATTGATTCTTGAACATTTCGGCAAAATGAGACCAAAATATTATGTACGAATTTTCTGTTTTTTGGCTAGTTTAGGAGATATAGCCACCTTAAAATATATTTTGTGAAAATCCCTTATTTGTTGATTGATTCTAGAATAACTTGACAAATTAAAACCAAAATAATAAATGTTTTTTTTTGAAAATCCGTTATTTGTTGATTGATTCTTGAAAATCTCGACGAAATGAGACCAAAGTATTATGTTCGAATTTTCCGTTTTTTGGGTAGTTTAGGAGATAAAGCCTCTTTAAAAAAAAGGTTTTTTGAAAATACGTTATTTGTTGATTGATTCTTGAACATCTCGGCGAAATGAGACCAAAATATTATGTACGAATTTTCCGTTTTTTGGCTAGTTTAGGAGATATAGCCGCCTTAAAATATATTTTGTGAAAATCCCTTATTTGTTGATTGATTCTAGAATATCTTGACAAATTAAAACCAAAATAATAAATGTTTTTTTTTGAAAATCCGTTATTTGTTGATTGATTCTTGAAAATCTCGACGAAATGAGACCAAAGTATTATGTACGAATTTTCCGTTTTTTGGGTAGTTTAGGAGATAAAGCCTCTTTAAAAAAATGTTTTTTGAAAATCCGTTATTTGTTGATTGATTCTTGAAAATCTCGACGAAATGAGACCAAATTATTATGTACGAATTTTCCATTTTTTAGGCTAGTTTAGGAGATACAGCCTCCTTAAAATATATTGTGTGAAAAGCCGTTATTTGTTGATTGATTCTAGAATATATTGACAAATTAAGACCAATATAATATATGTATATTTTTGAAAATCCGTTATTTGTTGATTGATTCTTGAACATCTCGGCGAAATGAGACCAAAATATTATGTACGAATTTTCCATTTTTTGGCTAGTTTAGGAGATATAGCCTCCTTCATAAATATTTTTGGAAAATCCGTTGTTTGTTGATTAATTCTTGAACATCTCGGCGAAATGAGACCAAAATATTATGTACGATTTTCCGTTTTTTTGCTAGATTAGAAGATATAGCCTCCTTAAAAAATGTTTTTTGAAAATCCGTTTTTTGTTGATTGATTCTTGAACATCTCGGCGAAATGAGACCAAAATATTATGTACGAATTTTCCGTTTTTTGGCTAATTTAGGAGATATAGCCGCCTTAAAATATATTTTGTGAAAATCCCCTTATTTGTTGATTGATTCTAGAATATATTGACAAATTAAGACCAAAATAATAAATGTTTTTTTTTTGAAAATCCGTTATTTGTTGATTGATTCTTGAAAATCTCGACGAAATGAGACCAATTTATTATGTACGAATTTTCCATTTTTTAGGCTAGTTTAGGAGATACAGCCTCCTTAAAATATATTGTGTGAAAATCCGTTATTTGTTGATTGATTCTAGAATATTTTGACAAATTAAGACCAAAATATTATGTACGAATTTTTCGTTTTTTGGGTAGTTTAGAAGATATAGCCTCTTTAAAATAGATTTTTGGAAAATCCGTTGTTTGTTGATTGATTCTTGAACATCTCGGCGAAATGAGACCAAAACATTATATACGAATTTTCCGTTTTTTTGCTATATTAGAAGATATAGCCTCCTTAAAATATATTGTGTGAAAATCCGTTATTTGTTGATTGATTCTAGAATATCTTGACGAAATGAGTTCAAAATATTATGTACGAATTTTCCGTTATTTGGCTAGTTTAGGAGATATGGACTCCTTAAAAAATGTTTTTTGAAAATCCGTTATTTGTTGATTGATTCTTGAACATCTCGGCGAAATGAGACCAAAATATTATGTACGAATTTTCCATTTTTTGGCTAGTTTAGGAGATATAGCCTCCTTCATAAATATTTTTGGAAAATCCGTTGTTTGTTGATTAATTCTTGAACATCTCGGCGAAATGAGACCAAAATATTATGTACGATTTTCCGTTTTTTTGCTAGATTAGAAGATATAGCCTCCTTAAAAAATATTTTTTGAAAATCCGTTATCTGTTGATTGATTCTAGAATATCTTGACGAAATGAGTTCAAAATATTATGTACGAATTTTCCGTTATTTGGCTAGTTTAGGAGATATGGACTCCTTAAAAAATGTTTTTTGAAAATCCGTTATTTGTTGATTGATTCTTGAAAATCTCTACGAAATGAGACCAAAGTATTATGTACGAATTTTCCGTTTTTTGGGTAGTTTAGGAGATAAAGCATCTTTAAAAAAATATTTTTTGGAAAATTCGTTATTTGTTGATTGATTCTAGAATAGCTTGACGAAATGAGTTCAAAATATTATGTACGAATTTTCCGTTATTTGGCTAGTTTAGGAGATATGGACTCATTAAAAAATGTTTTTTGAAAATCCGTTATTTGTTGATTGATTCTTGAAAATCTCGACGAAATGAGACCAAAATATTATGTACGAATTTTCCGTTTTTTGGGTAGTTTAGGAAATAAAGCCTCTTAAAAAAAATATTTTTGGAAAATCCGTTATTTGTTGATTGATTCTTGAAAATCTCGGCGAAATGAGACTAAAATATTATGTACGAATTTTCCGTTATTTGGCTAGTTTAGTAGATATGGACTCCTTAAAAAATGTTTTTTGAAAATCCGTTTTTTGTTGATTGATTCTTGAACATCTCGGCGAAATGAGACCAAAATATTATGTACGAAATTTCCGTTTTTTGGCTAGTTTAGGAGATATAGCCTCATTAAAATATATTTTGTGAAAATCCTTTATTTGTTGATTGATTCTAGAATATATTGACAAATTAAGACCAAAATAATAAATGTTTTTTTTTTGAAAATCCGTTATTTGTTGATTGATTCTTGAACATCTCTGCGAAATGAGACCAAAGTATTATGTACGAATTTTCCGCGTTTTGGGTAGTTTAGGAGATAAAGCCTCTTTAAAAAAATGTGTTTTGAAAATACGTTATTTGTTGATTGATTCTTGAACATCTCGGCGAAATGAGACCAAAATATTATATACGAATTTTCCGTTTTTTGGCTAATTTAGGAGATATAGCCGCCTTAAAATATATTTTGTGAAAATCCCCTTATTTGTTGATTGATTCTAGAATATATTGACAAATTAAAACCAAAATAATAAATGTATATTTTTTGAAAATCCGTTATTTGTTGATTGATTCTTGAAAATCTCGACGAAATGAGACCAAATTATTATGTACGAATTTTCCATTTTTTAGGCTAGTTTAGAAGATATAGACTTCTTAATAAATATTTTTGGAAAATCCGTTATCTGTTGATTGATTCTTGAAAATCTCGACGAAATGAGACCAAAGTATTATGTACGAATTTTCCGTTTTTTGGGTAGTTTAGGAGATCAAGCATCTTTAAAAAAATATTTTTGGAAAATCCGTTATTTGTTGATTGATTCTAGAATAGCTTGACGAAATGAGTTCAAAATATTATGTACGAATTTTCCGTTATTTGGCTAGTTTAGGAGATATGGACTCCTTAAAAAATGTTTTTTGAAAATCCGTTATTTGTTGATTGATTCTTGAAAATCTCGACGAAATGAGACCAAAGTATTATGTACGAATTTTCCGTTTTTTGGGTAGTTTAAGAAATAAAGCCTCTTAAAAAAAATATTTTTATAAAATCCGTTATTTGTTGATTGATTCTTGAAAATCTCGGCGAAATGAGACTAAAATATTATGTACGAATTTTCCGTTATTTGGCTAGTTTAGTATATATGGACTCCTTAAAAAATGTTTTTTGAAAATCCGTTTTTTGTTGATTGATTCTTGAACATCTCGGCGAAATGAGACCAAAATATTATGTACGAATTTTCCGTTTTTTGGCTAATTTAGGAGATATAGCCGCCTTAAAATATATTTTGTGAAAATCCCTTATTTGTTGATTGATTCTAGAATATATTGACAAACTAAGACCAAAATAATAAATGTATATTTTTTGAAAATCCGTTATTTGTTGATTGATTCTTGAAAATCTCGACGAAATGAGACCAAATTATTATGTACGAATTTTCCATTTTTTAGGCTAGTTTAGGAGATATAGACTCCTTAATAAATATTTTTGGAAAATCCGTTATCTGTTGATTGATTCTTCAATATCTCGACGAAATGAGACCAAATTATTATGTACGAATTTTCCATTTTTTAGGCTAGTTTAGAAGATATAGACTTCTTAATAAATATTTTTGGAAAATCCGTTATCTGTTGATTGATTCTTGAAAATCTCGACGAAATGAGACCAAAGTATTATGTACGAATTTTCCGTTTTTTGGGTAGTTTAGGAGATCAAGCATCTTTAAAAAAATATTTTTTGGAAAATCCGTTATTTGTTGATTGATTCTAGAATAGCTTGACGAAATGAGTTCAAAATATTATGTACGAATTTTCCGTTATTTGGCTAGTTTAGGAGATATGGACTCCTTAAAAAATGTTTTTTGAAAATCCGTTATTTGTTGATTGATTCTTGAAAATCTCGACGAAATGAGACCAAAGTATTATGTACGAATTTTCCGTTTTTTGGGTAGTTTAAGAAATAAAGCCTCTTAAAAAAAATATTTTTATAAAATCCGTTATTTGTTGATTGATTCTTGAAAATCTCGGCGAAATGAGACTAAAATATTATGTACGAATTTTCCGTTATTTGGCTAGTTTAGTATATATGGACTCCTTAAAAAATGTGTTTTGAAAATACGTTATTTGTTGATTGATTCTTGAACATCTCGGCGAAATGAGACCAAAATATTATATACGAATTTTCCGTTTTTTGGCTAATTTAGGAGATATAGCCGCCTTAAAATATATTTTGTGAAAATCCCCTTATTTGTTGATTGATTCTAGAATATATTGACAAATTAAAACCAAAATAATAAATGTATATTTTTTGAAAATCCGTTATTTGTTGATTGATTCTTGAAAATCTCGACGAAATGAGACCAAATTATTATGTACGAATTTTCCATTTTTTAGGCTAGTTTAGAAGATATAGACTTCTTAATAAATATTTTTGGAAAATCCGTTATCTGTTGATTGATTCTTGAAAATCTCGACGAAATGAGACCAAAGTATTATGTACGAATTTTCCGTTTTTTGGGTAGTTTAGGAGATCAAGCATCTTTAAAAAAATATTTTTTGGAAAATCCGTTATTTGTTGATTGATTCTAGAATAGCTTGACGAAATGAGTTCAAAATATTATGTACGAATTTTCCGTTATTTGGCTAGTTTAGGAGATATGGACTCCTTAAAAAATGTTTTTTGAAAATCCGTTATTTGTTGATTGATTCTTGAAAATCTCGACGAAATGAGACCAAAGTATTATGTACGAATTTTCCGTTTTTTGGGTAGTTTAAGAAATAAAGCCTCTTAAAAAAAATATTTTTATAAAATCCGTTATTTGTTGATTGATTCTTGAAAATCTCGGCGAAATGAGACTAAAATATTATGTACGAATTTTCCGTTATTTGGCTAGTTTAGTATATATGGACTCCTTAAAAAATGTTTTTTGAAAATCCGTTTTTTGTTGATTGATTCTTGAACATCTCGGCGAAATGAGACCAAAATATTATGTACGAATTTTCCGTTTTTTGGCTAATTTAGGAGATATAGCCGCCTTAAAATATATTTTGTGAAAATCCCTTATTTGTTGATTGATTCTAGAATATATTGACAAACTAAGACCAAAATAATAAATGTATATTTTTTGAAAATCCGTTATTTGTTGATTGATTCTTGAAAATCTCGACGAAATGAGACCAAATTATTATGTACGAATTTTCCATTTTTTAGGCTAGTTTAGGAGATATAGACTCCTTAATAAATATTTTTGGAAAATCCGTTATCTGTTGATTGATTCTTCAATATCTCGACGAAATGAGACCAAAGTATTATGTACGAATTTTCCGTTTTCTGGGTAGTTTAGGAGATAAAGCCTCTTTAAAAAAATATTTTTGGAAAATCCGTTTTTTGGCTAGTTTAGAAGATATAGCCTCCTAAATAAATATTTTTTGAAAATTCGTTATTTGTTGATGGATTCTTGAAAATCTCGACGAAATGAGACCAAAATATTAGGTACGAATTTTCCGTTTTTTGGATAGTTTTGGAGATATAGCCTCCTAAAAAAATATTTTTTGAAAATCCGTTATTTGTAGATTGATTCTTGAAAATCTCGACGAAATGAGACCAAATTATTATGTACGAATTTTCCGTTTTTTGGCTAGTTTTGGAGATATAGACTCCTAAAAAAATACTTTTTGAAAATCCATTATTTGTTAATAGATTGTCGAAAATCTCGGCGAAATGAGACTAAAATATTATGTACGAATTTTCCGTTATTTGGCTAGTTTAGTAGATATGGACTCCTTAAAAAATGTTTTTTGAAAATCCGTTATTTGTTGATTGATTCTTGAACATCTCGGCGAAATGAGACCAAAATATTATGTACGAATTTTCCGTTTTTTGGCTAGTTTAGGAGATATAGCCTCCTTAAAATATATTTTGTGAAAATCCCTTATTTGTTGATTGATTCTAGAATATATTGACAATTTAAGACCAAAGTAATAAATGTATATTTTTTGAAAATCCGTTATTTGTTGATTGATTCTTGAAAATCTCGACGAAATGAGACCAAAATATTATGTACGAATTTTCCGTTTTTTGGGTAGTTTAGGAGATAAAGCCTCCTTAAAATAATTTTTTTGTGAAAATCCCTTATTTGTTGATTGATTCTAGAATATATTGACAAATTAAGACCAAAATAATAAATGTATATTTTTTGAAAATCCGATATTTGTTGATTGATTCTTGAAAATCTCGACGAAATGAGACCAAATTATTATGTACGAATTTTCCATTTTTTAGGCTAGTTTAGGAGATATAGACCTCTTAATAAATATTTTTGGAAAATCCGTTATCTGTTGATTGATTCTTAAAAATGTCGGCGAAATGAGACCAAAATATTATGTACGAATTTTCCGTTATTTGGCTAGTTTAGGAGATACAGCCTCCTTAATAAATATTTTTGGAAAATCCGTTATCTGTTGATTGATTCTTCAATATCTCGACGAAATGAGACCAAAATATTATGTACGAATTTTCCGTTATTTGGCTAGTTTAGGAGATATGGACTCCTTAAAAAATGTTTTTTTGGAAATCCGTTATTTGTTGATTGATTCTTGAACATCTCTGCGAAATGAGACCAAAGTATTATATACGAATTTTTCATTATTATAGCCTCCTTAATAAATATTTTTGGAAAATCCGTTATCTGTTGATTGATTCTTCAATATCTCGACGAAATGAGACCAAAGTATTATGTACAAATTTTCCGTTTTTTGGCTAGTTTAGAAGATATATCCTCATTAATAAATATTTTTGGAAAATCCGTTATCTGTTGATTGATTCTTCAATATCTCGACGAAATGAGACCAAAGTATAATGTACGAATTTTCCGTTTTTTGGCTAGTTTAGAAGATATAGCCTCTTAAATAAATATTTTTGGAAAATTCGTTATTTGGTGATTGATTCTTGAAAATCTCGACGAAATGAGACCAAAATATTATGTACGAATTCTCCGTTTTTTGGTTAGTTTAGGAGATACAGCCTCCTTAAAATAAATTTTTTGTGAAAATCCCTTATTTGTTGATTGATTCTAGAATATATTGACAAATTAAGACCAAAATACTAAATGTATATTTTTTGAAAATTCGTTATTTTTGGATTGATTCTAGAATATCTTGACGAAATGATTTCAAAATATTATGTACGAATTTTCCGTTATTTGGCTAGTTTGGGAGATATGGACTTCTTAAAAAATCTTTTTTGAAAATCAGTTATTTGTTGATTGATTCTTGAAAATCTCGGCGAAATGGAACTTAAATATTAAGTCGAATTTTCCGTTTTTTGGCTAGTTTAGGAGATAAAGACTCCTTATAAATATTTTTGGAAAATCCGTTATGTGTTGATTGATTCTTAAAATTCTCGGCGAAATGACACCAAAGTATTATATACGAATTTTTCATTATTATGCTTGTTTAGGAGATATAGCCTCCTTAATAAATATTTATGGAAAATCCGTTATTTGTTGATTGATTCTAGAATATATTGACAAATTAAGACCAATATAATATATGTATATTTTTGAAAATCCGCTATTTGTTGATTGATTCTTGAACATCTCGACGAAATGAGACCAAAATATTATGTACGAATTTTCCATTTTTTAGGCTAGTTTAGGAGATATAGTTTCCTTAATAAATATTTTTGGAAAATCCGTTATCTGTTGATTGATTCTTCAATATCTCGACGAAATGAGACCAAAGTATTATGTACGAATTTTCCGTTTTTTGGGTAGTTTAAGAGATAAAGCATCTTTAAAAAAATGTTTTTTGAAAATACGTTTCTTGTTGATTGATTCTTGAACATCTCGGCGAAATGAGACCAAAATATTATGTATGAATTTTCCGTTTTTTGGCTAGTTTTGGAGATATAGCCTCCTTAAAATATATTTTGTGTAAATCCCTTATTTGTTGATTGATTCTAGAATATATTGACAAATTAAGACCAAAATAATAAATGTATATTTTTTGAAAATCCGATATTTGTTGATTGATTCTTGAAAATCTCGACGAAATGAGACCAAATTATTATGTACGAATTTTCCATTTTTTAGGCTAGTTTAGGAGATATAGACTCCTTAATAAATATTTTAGGAAAATCCGTTATCTGTTGATTGATTCTTAAAAATCTCGGCGAAATGAGACCAAAGTATTATTCACGAATTTTTCATTATTATGCTTGATTAGGAGATATAGCCTCCTAAATAAATATTTTTGGAAAATCCGTTATCTGTTGATTGATTCTTCAATATCTCGACGAAATAAGACCAAAGTATTAGGTACGAATTTTCCGTTTTTTGGCTAGTTTAGAAGATATAGCCTCCTAAGTAAATATTTTTTGAAAATTCGTTATTTGTTGATTGATTCTTGAAAATCTCGACGAAATGAGACCAAAATATTATGTACGAATTTTCCGTTTTTTGGCTAGTTTTGGAGATATAGACTCCTAAAAATATATTTTTGAAAATCCATTATTTGTTGATTGATTGTCGAAAATCTCGGCGAAATGAGACTAAAATATTACGTACGAATTTTCCGTTTTTTGGCTAGTTTTGGAGATATAGCCTCCTTAAAATATATTTTGTGAAAATCCCTTATTTGATGATTGATTCTTGAACATCTCTGCGAAATGAGACCAAAATATTTTGTACGAATTTTCCGTTTTTTTGGAAGGTTTAGGAGATATAGCCTCCTTAAAATATATTTTGTGAAAATCCGTTATTTGTTGATTGATTCTAGAATATTTTGACAAATTAAGACCAAAATATTATGTACGACTTTTTCGTTTTTTGGGTAGTTTAGAAAATATAGCCTCTTTAAAATAGATTTTTGGAAAATCCGTTATTTGTTGATTGATTCTTGAACTTCTCGGCAAAATGAGACCAAAATATTATATACGAATTTTCCGTTATTTGGCTAGTTTGGAAGAAATAGCCTCCTTAAAAAATATTTTTTGAAAATCCGTTATTTGTTGATTGATTCTTGAATATCTCGTCGAAATGAGACTAAAATATTATGTACGAATTTTCAGTTATTTGGCTAGTTTAGTAGATATGGACTCCTTAAAAAATGGTTTTGAAAATCCGTTATCTGTTGATTGATTCTTCAATATCTCGACGAAATGAGACCAAAGTATTATGTACGAATTTTCCGTTTTTTGGGTAGTTTAGGAGATAAAGCCTCTTTAAAAAATATTTTTGAAAAATCCGTTATTTGTTGTTTGATTCTAGAATATCTTGACGAAACGAGTTCAAAATATTATGTACGAATTTTCCGTTTTTTGGCTAGTTTACGAGATATAGCCTCCTTAAAATATATTTTGTGAAAATCCCTTATTTGTTGATTGATTCTTGAACATCCCTGCGAAATGAGACCAAAATATTATGTACGAATTTTCCGTTTTTTGGCTAGTTTAAGAGATATAGCCCCCTTAAAATATATTTTGTGAAAATCCGTCATTTGTTGATTGATTCTAGAATATATTGACAAATTAAGACTAATATAATATATGTATATTTTTGAAAATCCGCTATTTGTTGATTGATTATTGAAAATCCCTGCGAAATGAGACCAAAATATTATGTAAGAATTTTCCATTTTTTAGGCTAGTTTAGGCGATATAGCCTCCTTCATAAATATTTTTGGAAAATCCGTTATTTGTTGATTGATTCTTGAAAATCTCGGCGAAATGAGACTAAAATATTATGTACGAATTTTCCGTTATTTGGCTAGTTTAGGAGATATGGACTTCTTAAAAAATCTTTTTGAAAATCAGTTATTTGTTGATTGATTCTTGAAAATCTCGGCGAAATGAAACTGAAATAGTATGTCGAATTTTCCGTTTTTTGGCTAGTTTAAGAGATATAGCCTCCTTAAAATATATTTTGTGAAAATCCCTTATTTGTTGATTGATTCTAGAATATATTGACAAATTAAGACCAAAATAATAAATGTGTATTTTTGGAAAATCCGATATCTGTTGATTGATTCTTCAATATCTCGACGAAATGAGACCAAAGTATTATGTACGAATTTTCCGTTTTTTAAGTAGTTTAGGAGATAAGGCCTCTTTAAAAAATATTTTTGAAAAATCCGTTATTTGTTGATTGATTCTAGAATATCTTGACGAAATGAGTTCAAAATATTATGTACGAATTTTCCGTTTTTTGGCTAGTTTACGAGATATAGCCTCCTTAAAATATATTTTGTGAAAATCCCTTATTTGTTGATTGATTCTTGAACATCTCTGCGAAATGAGACCAAATTATTTTGTACGAATTTTCCGTTTTTTGGCTAGTTTAAGAGATATAGCCCCCTTAAAATATATTTTGTGAAAATCCGTCATTTGTTGATTGATTCTAGAATATATTGACAAATTAAGACCAATATAATATATGTATATTTTTGAAAATCCGCTATTTGTTGATTGATTATTGAAAATCCCTGCGAAATAAGACCAAAATATTATGTACGAATTTTCCATTTTTTAGGCTAGTTTAGGCGATATAGCCTCCTTCATAAATATTTTTGGAAAATCCATTGTTTGTTGATTGATTCTTGAACATCTCGGCGAAATGGGACCAAAATATTATGTACGAATTTTTCGTGTTTTGGCTAGTTTAGGAGATATAGCCTCCTTAAAATATATTTTGTGAAAATCCGTTATTTGTTGATTGATTCTAGAATATATTGACAAATTAAGACCAATATAATATATGTATATTTTTGAAAATCCGCTATTTGTTGATTGATTCTTGAACATCTCGACGAAATGAGACCAAAATATTATGTACGAATTTTCCATTTTTTAGGCTAGTTTAGGAGATATAGACTCCTTAATAAATATTTTTGGAAAATCCGTTATCTGTTGATTCATTCTTCAATATCTCGACGAAATGAGACCAAAGTATTATGTACGAATTTTCCGTTTTTTGGGTAGTTTAGGAGATAAAGCATCTTTAAAAAAATGTTTTTTGAAAATACGTTTCTTGTTGATTGATTCTTGAACATCTCGGCGAAATGAGACCAAAATATTATGTATGAATTTTCCGTTTTTTGGCTAGTTTAGGAGATATAGCCTCCTTAAAATATATTTTGTGTAAATCCCTTATTTGTTGATTGATTCTAGAATATATTGACAAATTAAGACCAAAATAATAAATGTATATTTTTTGAAAATCCGATATTTGTTGATTGATTCTTGAAAATCTCGACGAAATGAGACCAAATTATTATGTACGAATTTTCCATTTTTTAGGCTAGTTTAGGAGATATAGACTCCTTAATAAATATTTTAGGAAAATCCGTTATCTGTTGATTGATTCTTAAAAATCTCGGCGAAATGAGACCAAAGTATTATTCACGAATTTTTCATTATTATGCTTGATTAGGAGATATAGCCTCCTAAATAAATATTTTTGGAAAATCCGTTATCTGTTGATTGATTCTTCAATATCTCGACGAAATAAGACCAAAGTATTATGTACGAATTTTCCGTTTTTTGGCTAGTTTAGAAGATATAGCCTCCTAAGTAAATATTTTTTGAAAATGAGACCAAAATATTATGTACGAATTTTCCGTTTTTTGGCTAGTTTTGGAGATATAGACTCCTAAAAATATATTTTTTGAAAATCCATTATTTGTTGATTGATTGTGGAAAATCTCGGCGAAATGAGACTAAAATATTACGTACGAATTTTCCGTTTTTTGGCTAGTTTAGGAGATATAGCCTCCTTAAAATATATTTTGTGAAAATCCCTTATTTGATGATTGATTCTTGAACATCTCTGCGAAATGAGACCAAAATATTTTGTACGAATTTTCCGTTTTTTTGGAAGGTACGACTTTTTCGTTTTTTGGGTAGTTTAGAAAATATAGCCTCTTTAAAATAGATTTTTGGAAAATCCGTTATTTGTTGATTGATTCTTGAACTTCTCGGCGAAATGAGACCAAAATATTATATACGAATTTTCCGTTATTTGGCTAGTTTGGAAGAAATAGCCTCCTTAAAAAATATTTTTTGAAAATCCGTTATTTGTTGATTGATTCTTGAATATCTCGTCGAAATGAGACTAAAATATTATGTACGAATTTTCAGTTATTTGGCTAGTTTAGTAGATATGGACTCCTTAAAAAATGGTTTTGAAAATCCGTTATCTGTTGATTGATTCTTCAATATCTCGACGAAATGAGACCAAAGTATTATGTACGAATTTTCCGTTTTTTGGGTAGTTTAGGAGATAAAGCCTCTTTAAAAAACATTTTTGAAAAATCCGTTATTTGTTGTTTGATTCTAGAATATCTTGACGAAACGAGTTCAAAATATTATGTACGAATTTTCCGTTTTTTGGCTAGTTTACGAGATATAGCCTCCTTAAAATATATTTTGTGAAAATCCCTTATTTGTTGATTGATTCTTGAACATCTCTGCGAAATGAGACCAAATTATAATGTACGAATTTTCCGTTTTTTGGCTAGTTTAAGAGATATAGCCCCCTTAAAATATATTTTGTGAAAATCCGTCATTTGTTGATTGATTCTAGAATATATTGACAAATTAAGACCAATATAATATATGTATATTTTTGAAAATCCGCTATTTGTTGATTGATTATTGAAAATCCCTGCGAAATGAGACCAAAATATTATGTAAGAATTTTCCATTTTTAGGCTAGTTTAGGCGATATAGCCTCCTTCATAAATATTTTTGGAAAATCCGTTATTTGTTGATTGATTCTTGAAAATCTCGGCGAAATGAGACTAAAATATTATGTACGAATTTTCCGTTATTTGGCTAGTTTAGGAGATATGGACTTCTTAAAAAATCTTTTTTGAAAATCAGTTATTTGTTGATTGATTCTTGAAAATCTCGGCGAAATGAAACTGAAATAGTATGTCGAATTTTCCGTTTTTTGGCTAGTTTAAGAGATATAGCCTCCTTAAAATATATTTTGTGAAAATCCCTTATTTGTTGATTGATTCTAGAATATATTGACAAATTAAGACCAAAATAATAAATGTATATTTTTGGAAAATCCGATATCTGTTGATTGATTCTTCAATATCTCGACGAAATGAGACCAAAGTATTATGTACGAATTTTCCGTTTTTTGGGTAGTTTAGGAGATAAGGCCTCTTTAAAAAATATTTTTGAAAAATCCGTTATTTGTTGATTGATTCTAGAATATCTTGACGAAATGAGTTCAAAATATTATGTACGAATTTTCCGTTTTTTGGCTAGTTTACGAGATATAGCCTCCTTAAAATATATTTTGTGAAAATCCCTTATTTGTTGATTGATTCTTGAACATCTCTGCGAAATGAGACCAAAGTATTATGTACGAATTTTCCGTTTTTTGGCTAGTTTAAGAGATATAGCCCCCTTAAAATATATTTTGTGAAAATCCGTCATTTGTTGATTGATTCTAGAATATATTGACAAATTGAGACCAATATAATATATGTATATTTTTGAAAATCCGTTATTTGTTGATTGATTATTGAAAATCTCTGCAAAATGAGACCAAAATATTATGTACGAATTTTCCATTTTTTAAGCTAGTTTAGGAGATATAGCCTCCTTCATAAATATTTTTGGAAAATCCATTGTTTGTTGATTGATTCTTGAACATCTCGGCGAAATGGGACCAAAATATTATGTACGAATTTTTCGTGTTTTGGCTAGTTTAGGAGATATAGCCTCCTTAAAATATATTTTGTGAAAATCCGTTATTTGTTGATTGATTCTAGAATATATTGACAAATTAAGACCAATATAATATATGTATATTTTTGAAAATCCGCTATTTGTTGATTGATTCTTGAACATCTCGACGAAATGAGACCAAAATATTATGTACGAATTTTCCATTTTTTAGGCTAGTGTAGGAGATATAGACTCCTTAATAAATATTTTTGGAAAATCCGTTATCTGTTGATTGATTTTTCAATATCTCGACGAAATGAGACCAAAGTATTATGTACGAATTTTCCGTTTTTTTGGAAGGTTTAGGAGATATAGCCTCCTTAAAATATATTTTGTGAAAATCCGTTATTTGTTGATTGATTCTAGAATATTTTGACAAATTAAGACCAAAATATTATGTACGACTTTTTCGTTTTTTGGGTAGTTTAGAAAATATAGCCTCTTTAAAATAGATTTTTGGAAAATCCGTTTTTTGTTGATTGATTCTTGAACTTCTCGGCGAAATGAGACCAAAATATTATATACGAATTTTCCGTTATTTGGCTAGTTTGGAAGAAATAGCCTCCTTAAAAAATATTTTTTGAAAATCCGTTATTTGTTGATTGATTCTTGAATATCTCGTCGAAATGAGACTAAAATATTATGTACGAATTTTCAGTTATTTGGCTAGTTTAGTAGATATGGACTCCTTAAAAAATGGTTTTGAAAATCCGTTATCTGTTGATTGATTCTTCAATATCTCGACGAAATGAGACCAAAGTATTATGTACGAATTTTCCGTTTTTTGGGTAGTTTAGGAGATAAAGCCTCTTTAAAAAACATTTTTGAAAAATCCGTTATTTGTTGTTTGATTCTAGAATATCTTGACGAAACGAGTTCAAAATATTATGTACGAATTTTCCGTTTTTTGGCTAGTTTACGAGATATAGCCTCCTTAAAATATATTTTGTGAAAATCCCTTATTTGTTGATTGATTCTTGAACATCTCTGCGAAATGAGACCAAATTATAATGTACGAATTTTCCGTTTTTTGGCTAGTTTAAGAGATATAGCCCCCTTAAAATATATTTTGTGAAAATCCGTCATTTGTTGATTGATTCTAGAATATATTGACAAATTAAGACCAATATAATATATGTATATTTTTGAAAATCCGCTATTTGTTGATTGATTATTGAAAATCCCTGCGAAATGAGACCAAAATATTATGTAAGAATTTTCCATTTTTTAGGCTAGTTTAGGCGATATAGCCTCCTTCATAAATATTTTTGGAAAATCCGTTATTTGTTTATTGATTCTTGAAAATCTCGGCGAAATGAGACTAAAATATTATGTACGAATTTTCCGTTATTTGGCTAGTTTAGGAGATATGGACTTCTTAAAAAATCTTTTTTGAAAATCAGTTATTTGTTGATTGATTCTTGAAAATCTCGGCGAAATGAAACTGAAATAGTATGTCGAATTTTCCGTTTTTTGGCTAGTTTAAGAGATATAGCCTCCTTAAAATATATTTTGTGAAAATCCCTTATTTGTTGATTGATTCTAGAATATATTGACAAATTAAGACCAAAATAATAAATGTATATTTTTGGAAAATCCGATATCTGTTGATTGATTCTTCAATATCTCGACGAAATGAGACCAAAGTATTATGTACGAATTTTCCGTTTTTTGGGTAGTTTAGGAGATAAGGCCTCTTTAAAAAATATTTTTGAAAAATCCGTTATTTGTTGATTGATTCTAGAATATCTTGACGAAATGAGTTCAAAATATTATGTACGAATTTTCCGTTTTTTGGCTAGTTTACGAGATATAGCCTCCTTAAAATATATTTTGTGAAAATCCCTTATTTGTTGATTGATTCTTGAACATCTCGGCGAAATGGGACCAAAATATTATGTACGAATTTTTCGTGTTTTGGCTAGTTTAGGAGATATAGCCTCCTTAAAATATATTTTGTGAAAATCCGTTATTTGTTGATTGATTCTAGAATATATTGACAAATTAAGACCAATATAATATATGTATATTTTTGAAAATCCGCTATTTGTTGATTGATTCTTGAACATCTCGACGAAATGAGACCAAAATATTATGTACGAATTTTCCATTTTTTAGGCTAGTGTAGGAGATATAGACTCCTTAATAAATATTTTTGGAAAATCCGTTATCTGTTGATTGATTTTTCAATATCTCGACGAAATGAGACCAAAGTATTATGTACGAATTTTCCGTTTTTTTGGAAGGTTTAGGAGATATAGCCTCCTTAAAATATATTTTGTGAAAATCCGTTATTTGTTGATTGATTCTAGAATATTTTGACAAATTAAGACCAAAATATTATGTACGACTTTTTCGTTTTTTGGGTAGTTTAGAAAATATAGCCTCTTTAAAATAGATTTTTGGAAAATCCGTTATTTGTTGATTGATTCTTGAACTTCTCGGCAAAATGAGACCAAAATATTATATACGAATTTTCCGTTATTTGGCTAGTTTGGAAGAAATAGCCTCCTTAAAAAATGTTTTTTGAAAATCCGCTATTTGTTGATTGATTCTTGAACATCTCGACGAAATGAGACTAAAATATTACGTACGAATTTTCCGTTTTTTGGCTAGTTTAGGAGATATAGCCTCCTTAAAATATATTTTGTGAAAATCCCTTATTTGATGATTGATTCTTGAACATCTCTGCGAAATGAGACCAAAATATTTTGTACGAATTTTCCGTTTTTTTGGAAGGTTTAGGAGATATAGCCTCCTTAAAATATATTTTGTGAAAATCCGTTATTTGTTGATTGATTCTAGAATATTTTGACAAATTAAGACCAAAATATTATGTACGACTTTTTCGTTTTTTGGGTAGTTTAGAAAATATAGCCTCTTTAAAATAGATTTTTGGAAAATCCGTTATTTGTTGATTGATTCTTGAACTTCTCGGCAAAATGAGACCAAAATATTATATACGAATTTTCCGTTATTTGGCTAGTTTGGAAGAAATAGCCTCCTTAAAAAATGTTTTTTGAAAATCCGTTATCTGTTGATTGATTCTTCAATATCTCGACGAAATGAGACCAAAGTATTATGTACGAATTTTCCGTTTTTTGGGTAGTTTAGGAGATAAAGCATCTTTAAAAAATATTTTTGAAAAATCCGTTATTTGTTGATTGATTCTAGAATATCTTGACGAAATGAGTTCAAAATATTATGTACGAATTTTCCGTTTTTTGGCTAGTTTACGAGATATAGCCTCCTTGAAATATATTTTGTGAAAATCCCTAACTTGTTGATTGATTCTTGAACATCTCTGCGAAATGAGACCAAATTATTTTGTACGAATTTTCCGTTTTTTGGCTAGTTTAAGAGATATAGCCCCCTTAAAATATATTTTGTGAAAATCCGTCATTTGTTGATTGATTCTAGAATATATTGACAAATTAAGACCAATATAATATATGTATATTTTTGAAAATCCGCTATTTGTTGATTGATTATTGAAAATCCCTGCGAAATGAGACCAAAATATTATGTACGAATTTTCCATTTTTTAGGCTAGTTTAGGCGATATAGCCTCCTTCATAAATATTTTTGGAAAATCCATTGTTTGTTGATTGATTCTTGAACATCTCGGCGAAATGGGACCAAAATATTATGTACGAATTTTTCGTGTTTTGGCTAGTTTAGGAGATATAGCCTCCTTAAAATATATTTTGTGAAAATCCGTTATTTGTTGATTGATTCTAGAATATATTGACAAATTAAGACCAATATAATATATGTATATTTTTGAAAATCCGCTATTTGTTGATTGATTCTTGAACATCTCGACGAAATGAGACCAAAATATTATGTACGAATTTTCCATTTTTAGGCTAGTTTAGGAGATATAGACTCCTTAATAAATATTTTTGGAAAATCCGTTATCTGTTGATTGATTCTTCAATATCTCGACGAAATGAGACCAAAGTATTATGTACGAATTTTCCGTTTTTTGGGTAGTTTAGGATAAAGCATCTTTAAAAAAATGTTTTTTGAAAATACGTTATTTGTTGATTGATTCTTGAACATCTCGGCGAAATGAGACCAAAATATAATGTATGAATTTTCCGTTTTTTGGCTAGTTTAGGAGATATAGCCTCCTTAAAATATATTTTGTGAAATCCCTTATTTGTTGATTGATTCTAGAATATATTGACAAATTAAGACCAAAATAATAAATGTATATTTTTTGAAAATCCGTTATTTGTTGATTGATTCTTGAAAATCTCGACGAAATGAGACCAAATTATTATGTACGAATTTTCCATTTTTTAGGCTAGTTTAGGAGATATAGACTCCTTAATAAATATTTTAGGAAAATCCGTTATCTGTTGATTGATTCTTAAAAATCTCGGCGAAATGAGACCAAAGTATTATTTACGAATTTTTCATTATTATGCTTGATTAGGAGATATAGCCTCCTAAATAAATATTTTTGGAAAATCCGTTATCTGTTGATTGATTCTTCAATATCTCGACGAAATAAGACCAAAGTATTATGTACGAATTTTCCGTTTTTTGGCTAGTTTAGAAGATATAGCCTCCTAAGTAAATATTTTTTGAAAATTCGTTATTTGTTGATTGATTCTTGAAAATCTCGACGAAATGAGACCAAAATATTATGTACGAATTTTCCGTTTTTTGGCTAGTTTTGGAGATATAGACTCCTAAAAATATATTTTTGAAAATCCATTATTTGTTGATTGATTGTCGAAAATCTCGGCGAAATGAGACTAAAATATTACGTACGAATTTTCCGTTTTTTGGCTAGTTTAGGAGATATAGCCTCCTTAAAATATATTTTGTGAAAATCCCTTATTTGATGATTGATTCTTGAACATCTCTGCGAAATGAGACCAAAATATTTTGTACGAATTTTCCGTTTTTTGGAAGGTTTAGGAGATATAGCCTCCTTAAAATATATTTTGTGAAAATCCGTTATTTGTTAATTGATTCTAGAAAATTTCACAAATTAAGACCAAAATATTATGTACGACTTTTTCGTTTTTTGGGTAGTTTAGAAAATATAGCCTCTTTAAAATGAATTTTTGGAAAATCCGTTATTTGTTGATTGATTCTTGAACTTCTCGGCAAAATGAGACCAAAATATTATATACGAATTTTCCGTTATTTGGCTAGTTTGGAAGAAATAGCCTCCTTAAAAAATATTTTTTGAAAATCCGTTATTTGTTGATTGATTCTTGAATATCTCGTCGAAATGAGACTAAAATATTATGTACGAATCTTCAGTTATTTGGCTAGTTTAGTAGATATGGACTCCTTAAAAAATGTTTTTTGAAAATCCGTTATCTGTTGATTGATTCTTCAATATCTCGACGAAATGAGACCAAAGTATTATGTACGAATTTTCCGTTTTTTGGCTAGTTTACGAGATATAGCCTCCTTAAAATATATTTTGTGAAAATCCCTTATTTGTTGATTGATTCTTGAACATCTCTGCGAAATGAGACCAAATTATAATGTACGAATTTTCCGTTTTTTGGCTAGTTTAAGAGATATAGCCCCCTTAAAATATATTTTGTGAAAATCCGTCATTTGTTGATTGATTCTAGAATATATTGACAAATTGAGACCAATATAATATATGTATATTTTAGAAAATCCGTTATTTTTTGATTGATTCTTGAAAATCTCGACGAAATGAGACCAAAATATTATGTACGAATTTTCCATTTTTTAGGCTAGTTTAGGAGATATAGACTCCTTAATAAATATTTTTGGAAAATCCGATATCTGTTGATTGATTCTTCAATATCTCGAAATGAGACTAAAGTATTATGTACGAATTTTCCATTTTTTGGGTAGTTTAGGAGATAAACCCTCTTTAGAAAAATATTTTTGGAAAATCCGTTATTTGTTGATTGATTCTAGAATATCTTGACGAAATGAGTTCAAAATACTATGTACGAATTTTCCGTTATTTGGCTAGTTTACGAGATATGGACTCCTTAAAAAATGTTTTGTCAAAATCCGTTATTTGTTGATTGATTCTTGAACATCTCTGCGAAATGAGACCAAAATATTTTGTACGAATTTTTCGTTATTTGGCTAGTTTACGAGATATAGCCTCCTTAAAATATATTTTGTGAAAATCCGTTATTTGTTGATTGATTCTAGAATATTTTGACAAATTAAGACCAAAATATTATGTTCGACTTTTTCGTTTATTGGGTAGTTTAGAAAATATAGCCTCTTTAAAATAGATTTTTGGAAAATCCGTTATTTGTTGATTGATTCTTGAACTTCTCGGCAAAATGAGACCAAAATATTATATACGAATTTTCTGTTATTTGGCTAGTTTGGAAGATATAGCCTCCTTAAAAAATATTTTTTGAAAATCCATTATTTGTTGATTGATTCTTGAAAATCTCGACGAAATGAGACTAAAATATTATATACGAATTTTCCGTTATTTGGCTAGTTTAGTAGATATGGACTCCTTAAAAAATGTTTTTTGAAAATCCGTTATCTGTTGATTGATTCTTCAATATCTCGACGAAATGAGACCAAAGTATTATGTACGAATTTTCCGTTTTTTGGGTAGTTTAGGAGATAAAGCATCTTTAAAAAATATTTTTGAAAAATCCGTTATTTGTTGATTGATTCTAGAATATTTTGACAAATTAAGACCAAAATATTATGTACGAATTTTTCGTTTTTTGGGTAGTTTAGAAAATATAGCCTCTTTAAAATAGATTTTTGGAAAATCCGATATTTGTTGATTGATTCTTGAACTTCTCGGCAAAATGAGACCAAAATATTATGTACGAATTTTCCGTTATTTGGCTAGTTTGGAAGAAATAGCCTCCTTAATAAATATTTTTGGAAAATCCGTTAATTATTGATTGATTCTAGAACATCTCTGCGAAATGAGACAAAAATATTATGTACGAATTTTTCGTTTTTTGGCTAGTTTGGGAGATATAGCCTCCTTAAAATATATTTTGTGAAAATCCGTTATTTGTTGATTGATTCTAGAATATATTGACAAATTAAGACCAATATAATATATGTATATTTTTGAAAATCCGTTATTTGTTGATTGATTCTTGAACATCTCGGCGAAATGAGACCAAAATACTATGTACAAATTTTCCATTTTTTAGGCTTGTTTAGGAGATATAGCCTCCTTAATAAATATTTTTGGAAAATCCGTTATCTGTTGATTGATTCTTTAATATCTCGACGAAATGAGTTCAAAATATTATATACGAATTTTCCGTTTTTTTGCTATATTAGAAGATATAGCCTCCTTAAAATAAATTGTGTGAAAATCCGTTATCTGTTGATTGATTCTAGAATATCTTGACGAAATGAGTTCAAAATATTATGTACGAATTTTCCGTTATTTGGCTAGTTTAGGAGATATAGCCTCCTTAAAGTATATTTTGTGAAAATCCCTTATTTCTTGATTGATTCTAGAATATCTTGACAAATTAAGAGCAAAATAATAAATGTTTTTTTTTGAAAATCCGTTATTTGTTGATTGATTCTTGAACATCTCGGCGAAATGAGACCAAAATATTATGTACGAATTTTCCGTTTTTTGGCTAATTTAGGAGATATAGCCGCCTTAAAATATATTTTGTGAAAATCCCTTATTTGTTGATTGATTCTAGAATATATTGACAAATTAAGACCAAAATAATAAATGTATATTTTTGAAAATCCGTTATTTGTTGATTGATTCTTGAAAATCTCGACGAAATGAGACCAAATCATTATGTACGAATTTTCCATTTTTTAGGCTAGTTTAGGAGATATAGACTCCTTAATAAATATTTTTGGAAAATCCGTTATCTGTTGATTGATTCTTAAAAATCTCGACGAAATGAGACCAAAGTATTATGTACGATTTTTCCGTTTTCTGGGTAGTTTAGGAGATAAAGCCTCTTTAAAAAAATATTTTTGGAAAATCCGTTATTTGTTGATTGATTCTTGAACATCTCTGCGAAATGAGACCAAAATATTATGTACGAATTTTCCATATTTTGGGTAGTTTAGGAGATATAGCCTCCTTCATAAATATTTTTGGAAAATCCGTTGTTTATTGATTGATTCTTGAACATCTCGGCGAAATGAGACCAAAATATTATGTACAAATTTTCCGTTTTTTAGGCTAGTTTAGGACATATAGCCGCCTTTAAATATATTTTGTGAAAATCCCTTGTTTGTTGATTGATTCTAGAATATATTGACAAATTAAGAAAAAAATAATAAATGTATATTTTTTGAAAATCCGTTATTTGTTGATTGATTCTTAAAAATCTCGGCGAAATGAGACCAAAGTATTACTTACGAATTTTTCATTATTATGCTTGTTTAGGAGATATAGCCTCCTTAATAAATATTTTTGGAAAATCCGTTGTTTGTTTATTGATTCTTGAACATGTCGGCGAAATGAGACCAAAATATTATGTACAAATTTTCCGTTATTTGGCTAGTTTAGTAGATATGGACTCCTTAAAAAATGTTTTTTGAAAATCCGTTATTTGTTGATTGATTCTTGAACATCTCTGCGAAATGAGACCAAAGTATTATGTACGAATTTTCCGTTTTTTGGGTAGTTTAGGAGATAAAGCCTCTTAAAAAAATATTTTTGGAAAATCCGTTATTTGTTGATTGATTCTTGAAAATCTCGGCGAAATGAGACCAAAATATTATGTACGAATTACCGTTTTTTGGCTAGTTTAGGAGATATAGCCGCCTTAAAATATATTTTGTGAAAATCCCTTATTTGTTGATTGATTCTAGAATATCTTGACAAATTAAAACCAAAATAATAAATGTTTTTTTTTGAAAATCCGTTATTTGTTGATTGATTCTTGAAAATCTCGACGAAATGAGACCAAAGTATTACGTACGAATTTTCCGTTCTTTGGGTAGTTTAGGAGATAAAGCCTCTTTAAAAAAATGTTTTTTGAAAATACGTTATTTGTTGATTGATTCTTGAACATCTCGGCGAAATGAGACCAAAATATTATGTACGAATTTTCCGTTTTTTGGCTAGTTTAGGAGATATAGCGGCCTTAAAATATATTTTGTGAAAATCCCTTATTTGTTGATTGATTCTAGAATATATTGACAAACTAAGACCAAAATAATAAATGTATATTTTTTGAAAATCCGTTATTTGTTGATTGATTCTTGAAAATCTCGACGAAATGAGACCAAATTATTATGTACGAATTTTCCATTTTTTAGGCTAGTTTAGGAGATATAGACTCCTTAATAAATATTTTTGGAAAATCCGTTATCTGTTGATTGATTCTTGAACATCTCTGCGAAATGAGACCAAAATATTATGTACGAAATTTCCATTTTTTGGCTAGTTTAGGAGATGTAGCCTCCTTCATAAATATTTTTGGAAAATCCGTTGTTTATTGATTGATTCTTGAACATCTCGGCGAAATGAGACCAAAATATTATGTACAAATTTTTCGTTTTTTAGGCTAGTTTAGGACATATAGCCGCCTTAAAATATATTTTGTGAAAATCCCTTATTTGTTGATTGATTCTAGAATATATTGACAAATTAAGAAAAAAATAATAAATGTATATTTTTTGAAAATCCGTTATTTGTTGATTGATTCTTAAAAATCTCGGCGAAATGAGACCAAAGTATTACTTACGAATTTTTCATTATTATGCTTGTTTAGGAGATATAGCCTCCTTAATAAATATTTTTGGAAAATCCGTTGTTTGTTTATTGATTCTTGAACATCTCGGCGAAATGAGACCAAAATATTATGTACGATTTTCCGTTTTTTTGCTAGATTAGAAGATAAAGCCTCCTTAAAAAATATTTTTTTAAAATCAGTTATTTGTTGATTGATTCTTCAATATCTCGACGAAATGAGACCAAAATATTATGTACGAATTTTCCGTTTTTTGGGTAGTTTAGGAAATAAAGCCTCTTAAAAAAAATATTTTTGGAAAATCCGATTGATTCTTGAAAATCTCGGCGAAATGAGACTAAAATATTATGTACGAATTTTCCGTTATTTGGCTAGTTTAGTAGATATGGACTCCTTAAAAAATGTTTTTTGAAAATCCGTTATTTGTTGATTGATTCTTGAACATCTCTGCGAAATGAGACCAAAGTATTATGTACGAATTTTCCGTTTTTTGGCTAGTTTAGGAGATAAAGCCTCTTTAAAAAAATGTTTTTTGAAAATACGTTATTTGTTGATTGATTCTTGAATATCTTGACAAATTAAAACCAAAATAATAAATGTTTTTAATTTGAAAATCCGTTATTTGTTGATTGATTCTTGAAAATCTCGACGAAATGAGACCAAAGTATTATGTACGAATTTTCCGTTTTTTGGGTAGTTTAGGAGATAAAGCCTCTTTAAAAAAAATGTTTTTTGAAAATACGTTATTTGTTGATTGATTCTTGAACATCTCGACGAAATGAGACCAAAATATTATGTACGATTTTTCCTATTTTTGGCTAGTTTAGGAGATACAGCCTCCTTAAAATATATTTTGTGAAAATCCGTTATTTGTTGATTGATTCTAGAATATTTTGACAAATTAAGACCAAAATATTATGTACGAATTTTTCGTTTTTTGGGTAGTTTAGAAGATATAGCCTCTTTAAAATAGATTTTTGGAAAATCCGTTGTTTGTTGATTGATTCTTGAACATCTCGGCGAAATGAGACCAAAATATTATATACGAATTTTCCGTTTTTTTGTTATATTAGATGATATAGCCTCCTTAAAATATATTGTGTGAAAATCCGTTATTTGTTGATTGATTCTAGAATATATTGACAAATTAAGACCAATATAATATATGTATATTTTTGAAAATCCGTTATTTGTTGATTGATTCTTGAACATCTCGGCGAAATGAGACCAAAATATTATGTACGAATTTTCCATATTTTGGCTAGTTTAGGAGATATAGCCTCCTTCATAAATATTTTTGGAAAATCCGTTGTTTGTTGATTAATTCTTAAACATCTCGGCGAAATGAGACCAAAATATTATGTACGGTTTTCCGTTTTTTTGCTAGATTAGAAGATATAGCCTCCTTAAAAAATATTTTTTGAAAATCCGTTATCTGTTGATTGATTCTAGAATATCTTGACGAAATGAGTTCAAAATATTATGTACGAATTTTCCGTTATTTGGCTAGTTTAGGAGATATGGGCTCCTTAAAAAAATGTTTTTGAAAATCCGTTATTTGTTGATTGATTCTTGAAAATCTCGACGAAATGAGACCAAAGTATTATGTACGATTTTTCCGTTTTTTGGGTAGTTTAGGAAATAAAGCATCTTTAAAAAATATTTTTGGAAAATCCGTTATTTGTTGATTGATTCTAGAATAGCTTGACGAAATGAGTTCAAAATATTATGTACGAATTTTCCGTTATTTGGCTAGTTTAGGAGATATGGACTCCTTAAAAAATGTTTTTTGAAAATCCGTTATTTGTTGATTGATTCTTGAAAATCTCGACGAAATGAGACCAAAGTATTATGTACGAATTTTCCGTTTTTTGGGTAGTTTAGGAAATAAAGCCTCTTAAAAAAAATATTTTTATAAAATCCGTTATTTGTTGATTGATTCTTGAAAATCTCGGCGAAATGAGACTAAAATATTATGTACGAATTTTCCGTTATTTGGCTAGTTTAGTATATATGGACTCCTTAAAAAATGTTTTTTGAAAATCCGTTTTTTGTTGATTGATTCTTGAAAATCTCGACGAAATGAGACCAAATTATTATGTACGAATTTTCCATTTTTAGGCTAGTTTAGGAGATATAGACTCCTTAATAAATATTTTTGGAAAATCCGTTATCTGTTGATTGATTCTTCAATATCTCGACGAAATGAGACCAAAGTATTATGTACGAATTTTCCGTTTTCTGGGTAGTTTAGGAGATAAAGCCTCTTTAAAAAAATATTTTTGGAAAATCCGTTATTTGTTGATTGATTCTTGAACATCTCTGCGAAATGAGACCAAAATATTATGTACGAATTTTCCATTTTTTGGGTAGTTTAGGAGATATAGCCTCCTTCATAAATATTTTTGGAAAATCCGTTGTTTATTGATTGATTCTTGAACATCTCGGCGAAATGAGACCAAAATATTATGTACAAATTTTTCGTTTTTTAGGCTAGTTTAGGACATATAGCCGCCTTAAAATATATTTTGTGAAAATCCCTTATTTGTTGATTGATTCTAGAATATATTGACAAATTAAGAAAAAAATAATAAATGTATATTTTTTGAAAATCCGTTATTTGTTGATTGATTCTTAAAAATCTCGGCGAAATGAGACCAAAGTATTACTTACGAATTTTTCATTATTATGCTTGTTTAGGAGATATAGCCTCCTTAATAAATATTTTTGGAAAATCCGTTGTTTGTTTATTGATTCTTGAACATCTCGGCGAAATGAGACCAAAATATTATGTACGATTTTCCGTTTTTTTGCTAGATTAGAAGATAAAGCCTCCTTAAAAAATATTTTTTAAAATCAGTTATTTGTTGATTGATTCTTCAATATCTCGACGAAATGAGACCAAAATATTATGTACGAATTTTCCGTTTTTTGGGTAGTTTAGGAAATAAAGCCTCTTAAAAAAAATAATTTTGGAAAATCCGTATTGATTCTTGAAAATCTCGGCGAAATGAGACTAAAATATTATGTACGAATTTTCCGTTATTTGGCTAGTTTAGTAGATATGGACTCCTTAAAAAATGTTTTTTGAAAATCCGTTATTTGTTGATTGATTCTTGAACATCTCTGCGAAATGAGACCAAAGTATTATGTACGAATTTTCCGTTTTTTGGCTAGTTTAGGAGATAAAGCCTCTTTAAAAAAATGTTTTTTGAAAATACGTTATTTGTTGATTGATTCTTGAATATCTTGACAAATTAAAACCAAAATAATAAATGTTTTTAATTTGAAAATCCGTTATTTGTTGATTGATTCTTGAAAATCTCGACGAAATGAGACCAAAGTATTATGTACGAATTTTCCGTTTTTTGGGTAGTTTAGGAGATAAAGCCTCTTTAAAAAAATGTTTTTTGAAAATACGTTATTTGTTGATTGATTCTTGAACATCTCGACGAAATGAGACCAAAATATTATGTACGATTTTTCCTATTTTTGGCTAGTTTAGGAGATACAGCCTCCTTAAAATATATTGTGTGAAAATCCGTTATTTGTTGATTGATTCTAGAATATTTTGACAAATTAAGACCAAAATATTATGTACGAATTTTTCGTTTTTTGGGTAGTTTAGAAGATATAGCCTCTTTAAAATAGATTTTTGGAAAATCCGTTGTTTGTTGATTGATTCTTGAACATCTCGGCGAAATGAGACCAAAATATTATATACGAATTTTCCGTTTTTTTGTTATATTAGATGATATAGCCTCCTTAAAATATATTGTGTGAAAATCCGTTATTTGTTGATTGATTCTAGAATATATTGACAAATTAAGACCAATATAATATATGTATATTTTTGAAAATCCGTTATTTGTTGATTGATTCTTGAACATCTCGGCGAAATGAGACCAAAATATTATGTACGAATTTTCCATATTTTGGCTAGTTTAGGAGATATAGCCTCCTTCATAAATATTTTTGGAAAATCCGTTGTTTGTTGATTAATTCTTAAACATCTCGGCGAAATGAGACCAAAATATTATGTACGGTTTTCCGTTTTTTTGCTAGATTAGAAGATATAGCCTCCTTAAAAAATATTTTTTGAAAATCCGTTATCTGTTGATTGATTCTAGAATATCTTGACGAAATGAGTTCAAAATATTATGTACGAATTTTCCGTTATTTGGCTAGTTTAGGAGATATGGGCTCCTTAAAAAATGTTTTTTGAAAATCCGTTATTTGTTGATTGATTCTTGAAAATCTCGACGAAATGAGACCAAAGTATTATGTACGATTTTTCCGTTTTTTGGGTAGTTTAGGAAATAAAGCATTTTTAAAAAAATATTTTTTGGAAAATCCGTTATTTGTTGATTGATTCTAGAATAGCTTGACGAAATGAGTTCAAAATATTATGTACGAATTTTCCGTTATTTGGCTAGTTTAGGAGATATGGACTCCTTAAAAAATGTTTTTTGAAAATCCGTTATTTGTTGATTGATTCTTGAAAATCTCGACGAAATGAGACCAAAGTATTATGTACGAATTTTCCGTTTTTTGGGTAGTTTAGGAAATAAAGCCTCTTAAAAAAAATATTTTTATAAAATCCGTTATTTGTTGATTGATTCTTGAAAATCTCGGCGAAATGAGACTAAAATATTATGTACGAATTTTCCGTTATTTGGCTAGTTTAGTATATATGGACTCCTTAAAAAATGTTTTTTGAAAATCCGTTTTTTGTTGATTGATTCTTGAAAATCTCGACGAAATGAGACCAAATTATTATGTACGAATTTTCCATTTTTTAGGCTAGTTTAGGAGATATAGACTCCTTAATAAATATTTTTGGAAAATCCGTTATCTGTTGATTGATTCTTCAATATCTCGACGAAATGAGACCAAAGTATTATGTACGAATTTTCCGTTTTCTGGGTAGTTTAGGAGATAAAGCCTCTTTAAAAAAATATTTTTGGAAAATCCGTTATTTGTTGATTGATTCTTGAACATCTCTGCGAAATGAGACCAAAATATTATGTACGAATTTTCCATTTTTTGGGTAGTTTAGGAGATATAGCCTCCTTCATAAATATTTTTGGAAAATCCGTTGTTTATTGATTGATTCTTGAACATCTCGGCGAAATGAGACCAAAATATTATGTACAAATTTTTCGTTTTTTAGGCTAGTTTAGGACATATAGCCGCCTTAAAATATATTTTGTGAAAATCCCTTATTTGTTGATTGATTCTAGAATATATTGACAAATTAAAAAAAAATAATAAATGTATATTTTTTGAAAATCCGTTATTTGTTGATTGATTCTTAAAAATCTCGACGAAATGAGACCAAAGTATTATGTACGAATTTTCCGTTTTTTGGGTAGTTTAGGAGATAAAGCCTCTTTAAAAAAATGTTTTTTGAAAATACGTTATTTGTTTATTGTTTCTTGAACATATCGGCGAAATGAGACCAAAATATTATGTACGATTTTCCGTTTTTTTGCTAGATTAGAAGATAAAGCCTCCTTAAAAAATATTTTTTGAAAATCAGTTATTTGTTGATTGATTCTTCAATATCTCGACGAAATGAGACCAAAGTATTATGTACGAATTTTCCGTTTTTTGGGTAGTTTAGGAGATAAAGCCTCTTAAAAAAAATATTTTTGGAAAATCCGTTATTTGTTGATTGATTCTTGAAAATGAGAAATGAGACTAAAATATTATGTACGAATTTTCCGTTATTTGGCTAGTTTAGTAGATAAAGCCTCTTTAAAAAAATGGTTTTTGAAAATACGTTATTTGTTGATTGATTCTTGAACATCTCGGCAAAATGAGACCAAAATATTATGTACGAATTTTCCGTTTTTTGGCTAGTTTAGGAGATATAGCCGCCTTAAAATATATTTTGTGAAAATCCCTTATTTGTTGATTGATTCTAGAATATCTTGACAAATTAAAACCAAAATAATAAATGTTTTTTTTTGAAAATCCGTTATTTGTTGATTGATTCTTGAAAATCTCGACGAAATGAGACCAAAATATTATGTACGATTTTCCGTTTTTTTGCTAGATTAGAAGATAAAGCCTCCTTAAAAAATGTTTTTTGATAATCCGTTATTTGTTGATTGATTCTTGAACATCTCTGCGAAATGAGACCAAAGTATTATGTACGAATTTTCCGTTTTTTGGCTAGTTTAGGAGATAAAGCCTCTTTAAAAAAATGTTTTTTGAAAATACGTTATTTGTTGATTGATTCTTGAACATTTCGGCAAAATGAGACCAAAATATTATGTACGAATTTTCTGTTTTTTGGCTAGTTTAGGAGATATAGCCGCCTTAAAATATATTTTGTGAAAATCCCTTATTTGTTGATTGATTCTAGAATATCTTGACAAATTAAAACCAAAATAATAAATGTTTTTTTTTGAAAATCCGTTATTTGTTGATTGATTCTTGAAAATCTCGGCGAAATGAGACCAAAATATTATGTACGAATTTTCCGTTTTTTGGCTAGTTTAGGAGATATAGCCGCCTTAAAATATATTTTGTGAAAATCCCTTATTTGTTGATTGATTCTAGAATATCTTGACAAATTAAAACCAAAATAATAAATGTTTTTTTTTGAAAATCCGTTATTTGTTGATTGATTCTTGAAAATCTCGACGAAATGAGACCAAAGTATTATGTACGAATTTTCCGTTTTTTGGGTAGTTTAGGAGATAAAGCCTCTTTAAAAAAATGTTTTTTGAAAATCCGTTATTTGTTGATTGATTCTTGAAAATCTCGACGAAATGAGACCAAAATATTATGTACGAATTTTCCGTTTTTTTGCTAGTTTAGGAGATATAGCCTCCTTAAAATATATTTTGTGAAAATCCTTTATTTGTTGATTGATTGTAGAATATATTGACAAATTAAGACCAAAATAATAAATGTTTTTTTTTTGAAAATCCGTTATTTGTAGATTGATTCTTGAAAATCTCGACGAAATGAGACCAAAGTATTATGTACGAATTTTCCGCGTTTTGGGTAGTTTAGGAGATAAAGCCTCTTTAAAAAAATGTGTTTTGAAAATACGTTATTTGTTGATTGATTCTTGAACATCTCGGCGAAATGAGACCAAAATATTATGTACGAATTTTCCGTTTTTTGGCTAATTTAGGAGATATAGCCGCCTTAAAATATATTTTGTGAAAATCCCCTTATTTGTTGATTGATTCTAGAATATATTGACAAATTAAGACCAAAATAATAAATGTTTATTTTTTGAAAATCCGTTATTTGTTGATTGATTCTTGAAAATCTCGACGAAATGAGACCAAATTATTATGTACGAATTTTCCATTTTTTAGGCTAGTTTAGGAGATACAGCCTCCTTAAAATATATTGTGTGAAAATCCGTTATTTGTTGATTGATTCTAGAATATTTTGACAAATTAAGACCAAAATATTATGTACGAATTTTTCGTTTTTTGGGTAGTTTAGAAGATATAGCCTCTTTAAAATAGATTTTTGGAAAATCCGTTGTTTGTTGATTGATTCTTCAATATCTCGACGAAATGAGACCAAAGTATTATGTACGAATTTTCCGTTTTCTGGGTAGTTTAGGAGATAAAAACTCTTTAAAATAATATTTTTGGAAAATCCGTTATTTGTTGATTGATTCTTGAATATCTCTGCGAAATGAGACCAAAATATTATGTACGAATTTTCCATTTTTTGGGTAGTTTAGGAGATATAGCCTCCTTCATAAATATTTTTGGAAAATCCGTTGTTTATTGATTGATTCTTGAACATCTCTGCGAAATGAGACCAAAATATTATGTACGAATTTTCCGTTTTCTTGGCGAAATGAGACCAAAATATTATGTACTAATTTTCCGTTTTTTGGATAGTTTAGGAGATAAAGCCTCTTTAAAAAAATGTTTTTTGAAAATACGTTATCTGTTGATTGATTCTTGAACATTTCGGCAAAATGAGACCAAAATATTATGTACGAATTTTCTGTTTTTTGGCTAGTTTAGGAGATATAGCCACCTTAAAATATATTTTGTGAAAATCCCTTATTTGTTGATTGATTCTAGAATATCTTGACAAATTAAAACCAAAATAATAAATGTTTTTTTTTTGAAAATCCGTTATTTGTTGATTGATTCTTGAAAATCTCGACGAAATGAGACCAAAGTATTATGTACGAATTTTCCGTTTTTTGGGTAGTTTAGGAGATAAAGCCTCTTTAAAAAAAAGGTTTTTTGAAAATACGTTATTTGTTGATTGATTCTTGAACATCTCGGCGAAATGAGACCAAAATATTATGTACGAATTTTCCGTTTTTTGGCTAGTTTAGGAGATATAGCCGCCTTAAAATATATTTTGTGAAAATCCCTTATTTGTTGATTGATTCTAGAATATCTTGACAAATTAAAACCAAAATAATAAATGTTTTTTTTGAAAATCCGTTATTTGTTGATTGATTCTTGAAAATCTCGACGAAATGAGACCAAAGTATTATGTACGAATTTTCCGTTTTTTGGGTAGTTTAGGAGATAAAGCCTCTTTAAAAAAATGTTTTTTGAAAATCCGTTATTTGTTGATTGATTCTTGAAAATCTCGACGAAATGAGACCAAATTATTATGTACGAATTTTCCATTTTTTAGGCTAGTTTAGGAGATACAGCCTCCTTAAAATATATTGTGTGAAAAGCCGTTATTTGTTGATTGATTCTAGAATATATTGACAAATTAAGACCAATATAATATATGTATATTTTTGAAAATCCGTTATTTGTTGATTGATTCTTGAACATCTCGGCGAAATGAGACCAAAATATTATGTACGAATTTTGCATTTTTTGGCTAGTTTAGGAGATATAGCCTCCTTCATAAATATTTTTGGAAAATCCGTTGTTTGTTGATTAATTCTTGAACATCTCGGCGAAATGAGACCAAAATATTATGTACGATTTTCCGTTTTTTTGCTAGATTAGAAGATATAGCCTCCTTAAAAAATATTTTTGAAAATCCGTTATCTGTTGATTGATTCTAGAATATCTTGACGAAATGAGTTCAAAATATTATGTACGAATTTTCCGTTATTTGGCTAGTTTAGTAGATATGGACTCCTTAAAAAATGTTTTTTGAAAATCCGTTTTTTGTTGATTGATTCTTGAACATCTCGGCGAAATGAGACCAAAATATTATGTACGAATTTTCCGTTTTTTGGCTAGTTTAGGAGATATAGCCTCCTTAAAATATATTTTGTGAAAATCCTTTATTTGTTGATTGATTGTAGAATATATTGACAAATTAAGACCAAAATAATAAATGTTTTTTTTTTGAAAATCCGTTATTTGTTGATTGATTCTTGAAAATCTCGATGAAATGAGACCAAAGTATTATGTACGAATTTTCCGCGTTTTGGGTAGTTTAGGAGATAAAGCCTCTTTAAAAAAATGTGTTTTGAAAATACGTTATTTGTTGATTGATTCTTGAACATCTCGGCGAAATGAGACCAAAATATTATGTACGAATTTTCCGTTTTTTGGCTAATTTAGGAGATATAGCCGCCTTAAAATATATTTTGTGAAAATCCCCTTATTTGTTGATTGATTCTAGAATATATTGACAAATTAAGACCAAAATAATAAATGTTTTTTTTTGAAAATCCGTTATTTGTTGATTGATTCTTGAAAATCTCGACGAAATGAGACCAAAGTATTATGTATTATGTACGAATTTTCCGTTTTTAAAATTTAAAATTATTTTTGATTGATTCTACATCTCGGCGAAAGAGACCAAAGTATTATGTACGAATTTTCCGTTTTTTGGGTAGTTTAGGAGATAAAGCCTCTTTAAAAAATATTTTGTGAAAATCCTTATTTGTTGATGATCTAGAATATCTTGACAAATTTATTAAAAATTTTTTTTTTTTTTTTTTTTTTTTTTTTTTTTTTTAGAAAAAATTTTTTTATAAAAATTTTTTTGAAAATCCGTTATTTGTTGATTGATTCTTGAAAATCTCGACGAAATGAGACCAAATTATTATGTACGAATTTTCCATTTTTTTAGGCTAGTTTAGGAGATACAGCCTCCTTAAAATATATTGTGTGAAAAGCCGTTATTTGTTGATTGATTCTAGAATATATTGACAAATTAAGACCAATATAATATATGTATATTTTTGAAAATCCGTTATTTGTTGATTGATTCTTGAACATCTCGGCGAAATGAGACCAAAATATTATGTACGAATTTTGCATTTTTTGGCTAGTTTAGGAGATATAGCCTCCTTCATAAATATTTTTGGAAAATCCGTTGTTTGTTGATTAATTCTTGAACATCTCGGCGAAATGAGACCAAAATATTATGTACGATTTTCCGTTTTTTTGCTAGATTAGAAGATATAGCCTCCTTAAAAATATTTTTTGAAAATCCGTTATCTGTTGATTGATTCTAGAATATCTTGACGAAATGAGTTCAAAATATTATGTACGAATTTTCCGTTATTTGGCTAGTTTAGTAGATATGGACTCCTTAAAAAATGTTTTTTGAAAATCCGTTTTTTGTTGATTGATTCTTGAACATCTCGGCGAAATGAGACCAAAATATTATGTACGAATTTTCCGTTTTTTGGCTAGTTTAGGAGATATAGCCTCCTTAAAATATATTTTGTGAAAATCCTTTATTTGTTGATTGATTGTAGAATATATTGACAAATTAAGACCAAAATAATAAATGTTTTTTTTTTGAAAATCCGTTATTTGTTGATTGATTCTTGAAAATCTCGATGAAATGAGACCAAAGTATTATGTACGAATTTTCCGCGTTTTGGGTAGTTTAGGAGATAAAGCCTCTTTAAAAAAATGTGTTTTGAAAATACGTTATTTGTTGATTGATTCTTGAACATCTCGGCGAAATGAGACCAAAATATTATGTACGAATTTTCCGTTTTTTGGCTAATTTAGGAGATATAGCCGCCTTAAAATATATTTTGTGAAAATCCCCTTATTTGTTGATTGATTCTAGAATATATTGACAAATTAAGACCAAAATAATAAATGTATATTTTTTGAAAATCCGTTATTTGTTGATTGATTCTTGAAAATCTCGACGAAATGAGACCAATTTATTATGTACGAATTTTCCATTTTTTAGGCTAGTTTAGGAGATACAGCCTCCTTAAAATATATTGTGTGAAAATCCGTTATTTGTTGATTGATTCTAGAATATTTTGACAAATTAAGACCAAAATATTATGTACGAATTTTTCGTTTTTTGGGTAGTTTAGAAGATATAGCCTCTTTAAAATAGATTTTTGGAAAATCCGTTGTTTGTTGATTGATTCTTGAACATCTCGGCGAAATGAGACCAAAACATTATATACGAATTTTCCGTTTTTTTGCTATATTAGAAGATATAGCCTCCTTAAAATATATTGTGTGAAAATCCGTTATTTGTTGATTGATTCTAGAATATATTGACAAATTAAGACCAATATAATATATGTATATTTTTGAAAATCCGTTATTTGTTGATTGATTCTTGAACATCTCGGCGAAATGAGACCAAAATATTATGTACGAATTTTCCATTTTTTGGCTAGTTTAGGAGATATAGCCTCCTTCATAAATATTTTTGGAAAATCCGTTGTTTGTTGATTAATTCTTGAACATCTCGGCGAAATGAGACCAAAATATTATGTACGATTTTCCGTTTTTTTGCTAGATTAGAAGATATAGCCTCCTTAAAAAATATTTTTTGAAAATCCGTTATCTGTTGATTGATTCTAGAATATCTTGACGAAATGAGTTCAAAATATTATGTACGAATTTTCCGTTATTTGGCTAGTTTAGGAGATATGGACTCCTTAAAAAATGTTTTTTGAAAATCCGTTATTTGTTGATTGATTCTTGAAAATCTCTACGAAATGAGACCAAAGTATTATGTACGAATTATCCGTTTTTTGGGTAGTTTAGGAGATAAAGCATCTTTAAAAAAATATTTTTTGGAAAATTCGTTATTTGTTGATTGATTCTAGAATAGCTTGACGAAATGAGTTCAAAATATTATGTACGAATTTTCCGTTATTTGGCTAGTTTAGGAGATATGGACTCATTAAAAAATGTTTTTTGAAAATCCGTTATTTGTTGATTGATTCTTGAAAATCTCGACGAAATGAGACCAAAATATTATGTACGAATTTTCCGTTTTTTGGGTAGTTTAGGAAATAAAGCCTCTTAAAAAAAATATTTTTGGAAAATCCGTTATTTGTTGATTGATTCTTGAAAATCTCGGCGAAATGAGACTAAAATATTATGTACGAATTTTCCGTTATTTGGCTAGTTTAGTAGATATGGACTCCTTAAAAAATGTTTTTTGAAAATCCGTTTTTTGTTGATTGATTCTTGAACATCTCGGCGAAATGAGACCAAAATATTATGTACGAAATTTCCGTTTTTTGGCTAGTTTAGGAGATATAGCCTCATTAAAATATATTTTGTGAAAATCCTTTATTTGTTGATTGATTCTAGAATATATTGACAAATTAAGACCAAAATAATAAATGTTTTTTTTTTGAAAATCCGTTATTTGTTGATTGATTCTTGAACATCTCTGCGAAATGAGACCAAAGTATTATGTACGAATTTTCCGCGTTTTGGGTAGTTTAGGAGATAAAGCCTCTTTAAAAAAATGTGTTTTGAAAATACGTTATTTGTTGATTGATTCTTGAACATCTCGGCGAAATGAGACCAAAATATTATATACGAATTTTCCGTTTTTTGGCTAATTTAGGAGATATAGCCGCCTTAAAATATATTTTGTGAAAATCCCCTTATTTGTTGATTGATTCTAGAATATATTGACAAATTAAAACCAAAATAATAAATGTATATTTTTTGAAAATCCGTTATTTGTTGATTGATTCTTGAAAATCTCGACGAAATGAGACCAAATTATTATGTACGAATTTTCCATTTTTTAGGCTAGTTTAGAAGATATAGACTTCTTAATAAATATTTTTGGAAAATCCGTTATCTGTTGATTGATTCTTGAAAATCTCGACGAAATGAGACCAAAGTATTATGTACGAATTTTCCGTTTTTTGGGTAGTTTAGGAGATAAAGCATCTTTAAAAAAATATTTTTTGGAAAATCCGTTATTTGTTGATTGATTCTAGAATAGCTTGACGAAATGAGTTCAAAATATTATGTACGAATTTTCCGTTATTTGGCTAGTTTAGGAGATATGGACTCCTTAAAAAATGTTTTTTGAAAATCCGTTTTTTGTTGATTGATTCTTGAACATCTCGGCGAAATGAGACCAAAATATTATGTACGAATTTTCCGTTTTTTGGCTAATTTAGGAGATATAGCCGCCTTAAAATATATTTTGTGAAAATCCCTTATTTGTTGATTGATTCTAGAATATATTGACAAACTAAGACCAAAATAATAAATGTATATTTTTTGAAAATCCGTTATTTGTTGATTGATTCTTGAAAATCTCGACGAAATGAGACCAAATTATTATGTACGAATTTTCCATTTTTTAGGCTAGTTTAGGAGATATAGACTCCTTAATAAATATTTTTGGAAAATCCGTTATCTGTTGATTGATTCTTCAATATCTCGACGAAATGAGACCAAAGTATTATGTACGAATTTTCCGTTTTCTGGGTAGTTTAGGAGATAAAGCCTCTTTAAAAAAATATTTTTGGAAAATCCGTTATTTGTTGATTGATTCTTGAACATCTCTGCGAAATGAGACCAAAATATTATGTACGAATTTTCCATTTTTTGGGTAGTTTAGGAGATATAGCCTCCTTCATAAATATTTTTGGAAAATCCGTTGTTTATTGATTGATTCTTGAACATCTCGGCGAAATGAGACCAAAATATTATGTACAAATTTTTCGTTTTTTAGGCTAGTTTAGGACATATAGCCGCCTTAATATATATTTTGTGAAAATCCCTTATTTGTTGATTGATTCTAGAATATATTGACAAATTAAAAAAAAAATAATAAATGTATATTTTTTGAAAATCCGTTATTTGTTGATTGATTCTTAAAAATCTCGACGAAATGAGACCAAAGTATTATGTACGAATTTTCCGTTTTTTGGGTAGTTTAGGAGATAAAGCCTCTTTAAAAAAATGTTTTTTGAAAATACGTTATTTGTTTATTGTTTCTTGAACATATCGGCGAAATGAGACCAAAATATTATGTACGATTTTCCGTTTTTTTGCTAGATTAGAAGATAAAGCCTCCTTAAAAAATATTTTTGAAAATCAGTTATTTGTTGATTGATTCTTCAATATCTCGACGAAATGAGACCAAAGTATTATGTACGAATTTTCCGTTTTTTGGGTAGTTTAGGAGATAAAGCCTCTTAAAAAAAATATTTTTGGAAAATCCGTTATTTGTTGATTGATTCTTGAAAATGAGAAATGAGACTAAAATATTATGTACGAATTTTCCGTTATTTGGCTAGTTTAGTAGATAAAGCCTCTTTAAAAAAATGGTTTTTGAAAATACGTTATTTGTTGATTGATTCTTGAACATCTCGGCAAAATGAGACCAAAATATTATGTACGAATTTTCCGTTTTTTGGCTAGTTTAGGAGATATAGCCGCCTTAAAATATATTTTGTGAAAATCCCTTATTTGTTGATTGATTCTAGAATATCTTGACAAATTAAAACCAAAATAATAAATGTTTTTTTTTGAAAATCCGTTATTTGTTGATTGATTCTTGAAAATCTCGACGAAATGAGACCAAAATATTATGTACGATTTTCCGTTTTTTTGCTAGATTAGAAGATAAAGCCTCCTTAAAAAATGTTTTTTGATAATCCGTTATTTGTTGATTGATTCTTGAACATCTCTGCGAAATGAGACCAAAGTATTATGTACGAATTTTCCGTTTTTTGGCTAGTTTAGGAGATATAGCCGCCTTAAAATATATTTTGTGAAAATCCCTTATTTGTTGATTGATTCTAGAATATCTTGACAAATTAAAACCAAAATAATAAATGTTTTTTTTTGAAAATCCGTTATTTGTTGATTGATTCTTGAAAATCTCGGCGAAATGAGACCAAAATATTATGTACGAATTTTCCGTTTTTTGGCTAGTTTAGGAGATATAGCCGCCTTAAAATATATTTTGTGAAAATCCCTTATTTGTTGATTGATTCTAGAATATCTTGACAAATTAAAACCAAAATAATAAATGTTTTTTTTTGAAAATCCGTTATTTGTTGATTGATTCTTGAAAATCTCGACGAAATGAGACCAAAGTATTATGTACGAATTTTCCGTTTTTTGGGTAGTTTAGGAGATAAAGCCTCTTTAAAAAAATGTTTTTTGAAAATCCGTTATTTGTTGATTGATTCTTGAAAATCTCGACGAAATGAGACCAAAATATTATGTACGAATTTTCCATTTTTTAGGCTAGTTTAGGAGATACAGCCTCCTTAAAATATATTGTGTGAAAATCCGTTATTTGTTGATTGATTCTAGAATATTTTGACAAATTAAGACCAAAATATTATGTACGAATTTTTCGTTTTTTGGGTAGTTTAGAAGATATAGCCTCTTTAAAATAGATTTTTGGAAAATCCGTTGTTTGTTGATTGATTCTTGAACATCTCGGCGAAATGAGACCAAAACATTATATACGAATTTTCCGTTTTTTTGCTATATTAGAAGATATAGCCTCCTTAAAATATATTGTGTGAAAATCCGTTATTTGTTGATTGATTCTAGAATATATTGACAAATTAAGACCAATATAATATATGTATATTTTTGAAAATCCGTTATTTGTTGATTGATTCTTGAACATATCGGCGAAATGAGACCAAAATATTATGTACGAATTTTCCATTTTTTGGCTAGTTTAGGAGATATAGCCTCCTCATAAATATTTTTGGAAAATCCGTTGTTTGTTGATTAATTCTTGAACATCTCGGCGAAATGAGACCAAAATATTATGTACGATTTTCCGTTTTTTTGCTAGATTAGATGATATAGCGTCCTTAAAAAATATTTTTTGAAAATCCGTTATCTGTTGATTGATTCTAGAATATCTTGACGAAATGAGTTCAAAATATTATGTACGAATTTTCCGTTATTTGGCTAGTTTAGTAGATATGGACTCCTTAAAAAATGTTTTTTGAAAATCCGTTTTTTGTTGATTGATTCTTGAACATCTCGGCGAAATGAGACCAAAATATTATGTACGAATTTTCCGTTTTTTGGCTAGTTTAGGAGATATAGCCTCCTTAAAATATATTTTGTGAAAATCCTTTATTTGTTGATTGATTGTAGAATATATTGACAAATTAAGACCAAAATAATAAATGTTTTTTTTTTGAAAATCCGTTATTTGTTGATTGATTCTTGAAAATCTCGACGAAATGAGACCAAAGTATTATGTACGAATTTTCCGCGTTTTGGGTAGTTTAGGAGACAAAGCCTCTTTAAAAAAATGTGTTTTGAAAATACGTTATTTGTTGATTGATTCTTGAACATCTCGGCGAAATGAGACCAAAATATTATGTACGAATTTTCCGTTTTTTGGCTAATTTAGGAGATATAGCCGCCTTAAAATATATTTTGTGAAAATCCCCTTATTTGTTGATTGATTCTAGAATATATTGACAAATTAAGACCAAAATAATAAATGTTTATTTTTTGAAAATCCGTTATTTGTTGATTGATTCTTGAAAATCTCGACGAAATGAGACCAAATTATTATGTACGAATTTTCCATTTTTTAGGCTAGTTTAGGAGATACAGCCTCCTTAAAATATATTGTGTGAAAATCCGTTATTTGTTGATTGATTCTAGAATATTTTGACAAATTAAGACCAAAATATTATGTACGAATTTTTCGTTTTTTGGGTAGTTTAGAAGATATAGCCTCTTTAAAATAGATTTTTGGAAAATCCGTTGTTTGTTGATTGATTCTTGAACATCTCGGCGAAATGAGACCAAAACATTATATATACGAATTTTCCGTTTTTTTGCTATATTAGAAGATATAGCCTCCTTAAAATATATTGTGTGAAAATCCGTTATTTGTTGATTGATTCTAGAATATATTGACAAATTAAGACCAATATAATATATGTATATTTTTGAAAATCCGTTATTTGTTGATTGATTCTTGAACATCTCGGCGAAATGAGACCAAAATATTATGTACGAATTTTCCATTTTTTGGCTAGTTTAGGAGATATAGCCTCCTTCATAAATATTTTTGGAAAATCCGTTGTTTGTTGATTAATTCTTGAACATCTCGGCGAAATGAGACCAAAATATTATGTACGATTTTCCGTTTTTTTTGCTAGATTAGAAGATATAGCCTCCTTAAAAAATATTTTTTGAAAATCCGTTATCTGTTGATTGATTCTAGAATATCTTGACGAAATGAGTTCAAAATATTATGTACGAATTTTCCGTTATTTGGCTAGTTTAGGAGATATGGACTCCTTAAAAAATGTTTTTTGAAAATCCGTTATTTGTTGATTGATTCTTGAAAATCTCTACGAAATGAGACCGAAGTATTATGTACGAATTTTCCGTTTTTTGGGTAGTTTAGGAGATAAAGCATCTTTAAAAAAATATTTTTTGGAAAATTCGTTATTTGTTGATTGATTCTAGAATAGCTTGACGAAATGAGCTCAAAATATTATGTACGAATTTTCCGTTATTTGGCTAGTTTAGGAGATATGGACTCATTAAAAAATGTTTTTTGAAAATCCGTTATTTGTTGATTGATTCTTGAACATCTCGGCGAAATGAGACCAAAATATTATGTACGAATTTTCCGTTTTTTGGCTAGTTTAGGAGATATAGCCTCATTAAAATATATTTTGTGAAAATCCTTTATTTGTTGATTGATTCTAGAATATATTGACAAATTAAGACCAAAATAATAAATGTTTTTTTTTTGAAAATCCGTTATTTGTTGATTGATTCTTGAACATCTCTGCGAAATGAGACCAAAGTATTATGTACGAATTTTCCGCGTTTTGGGTAGTTTAGGAGATAAAACCTCTTTAAAAAAATGTGTTTTGAAAATACGTTATTTGTTGATTGATTCTTGAACATCTCGGCGAAATGAGACCAAAATATTATGTACGAATTTTCCGTTTTTTGGCTAATTTAGGAGATATAGCCGCCTTAAAATATATTTTGTGAAAATCCCCTTATTTGTTGATTGATTCTAGAATATATTGACAAATTCAAACCAAAATAATAAATGTATATTTTTTGAAAATCCGTTATTTGTTGATTGATTCTTGAAAATCTCGACGAAATGAGACCAAATTATTATGTACGAATTTTCCATTTTTTAGGCTAGTTTAGGAGATATAGACTTCTTAATAAATATTTTTGGAAAATCCGTTATCTGTTGATTGATTCTTCAATATCTCGACGAAATGAGACCAAAGTATTATGTACGAATTTTCCGTTTTCTGGGTAGTTTAGGAGATAAAAACTCTTTAAAATAATATTTTTGGAAAATCCGTTATTTGTTGATTGATTCTTGAATATCTCTGCGAAATGAGTCCAAAATATTATGTACGAATTTTCCATTTTTTGGGTAGTTTAGGAGATATAGCCTCCTTCATAAATATTTTTGGAAAATCCGTTGTTTATTGATTGATTCTTGAACATCTCTGCGAAATGAGACCAAAATATTATGTACGAATTTTCCGTTTTCTTGGCGAAATGAGACCAAAATATTATGTACTAATTTTCCGTTTTTTGGATAGTTTAGGAGATAAAGCCTCTTTAAAAAAATGTTTTTTGAAAATACGTTATCTGTTGATTGATTCTTGAACATTTCGGCAAAATGAGACCAAAATATTATGTACGAATTTTCTGTTTTTTGGCTAGTTTAGGAGATATAGCCGCCTTAAAATATATTTTGTGAAAATCCCTTATTTGTTGATTGATTCTAGAATATCTTGACAAATTAAAACCAAAATAATAAATGTTTTTTTTTGAAAATCCGTTATTTGTTGATTGATTCTTGAAAATCTCGACGAAATGAGACCAAAGTATTATGTACGAATTTTCCGTTTTTTGGGTAGTTTAGGAGATAAAGCCTCTTTAAAAAAAAGGTTTTTTGAAAATACGTTATTTGTTGATTGATTCTTGAACATCTCGGCGAAATGAGACCAAAATATTATGTACGAATTTTCCGTTTTTTGGCTAGTTTAGGAGATATAGCCGCCTTAAAATATATTTTGTGAAAATCCCTTATTTGTTGATTGATTCTAGAATATCTTGACAAATTAAAACCAAAATAATAAATGTTTTTTTTGAAAATCCGTTATTTGTTGATTGATTCTTGAAAATCTCGACGAAATGAGACCAAAGTATTATGTACGAATTTTCCGTTTTTTGGGTAGTTTAGGAGATAAAGCCTCTTTAAAAAAATGTTTTTTGAAAATCCGTTATTTGTTGATTGATTCTTGAAAATCTCGACGAAATGAGACCAAATTATTATGTACGAATTTTCCATTTTTTAGGCTAGTTTAGGAGATACAGCGTCCTTAAAATATATTGTGTGAAAAGCCGTTATTTGTTGATTGATTCTAGAATATATTGACAAATTAAGACCAATATAATATATGTATATTTTTGAAAATCCGTTATTTGTTGATTGATTCTTGAACATCTCGGCGAAATGAGACCAAAATATTATGTACGAATTTTCCATTTTTTGGCTAGTTTAGGAGATATAGCCTCCTTCATAAATATTTTTGGAAAATCCGTTGTTTGTTGATTAATTCTTGAACATCTCGGCGAAATGAGACCAAAATATTATGTACGATTTTCCGTTTTTTTGCTAGATTAGAAGATATAGCCTCCTTAAAAAATATTTTTGAAAATCCGTTATCTGTTGATTGATTCTAGAATATCTTGACGAAATGAGTTCAAAATATTATGTACGAATTTTCCGTTATTTGGCTAGTTTAGTAGATATGGACTCCTTAAAAAATGTTTTTTGAAAATCCGTTTTTTGTTGATTGATTCTTGAACATCTCGGCGAAATGAGACCAAAATATTATGTACGAATTTTCCGTTTTTTGGCTAGTTTAGGAGATATAGCCTCCTTAAAATATATTTTGTGAAAATCCTTTATTTGTTGATTGATTGTAGAATATATTGACAAATTAAGACCAAAATAATAAATGTTTTTTTTTTGAAAATCCGTTATTTGTTGATTGATTCTTGAAAATCTCGACGAAATGAGACCAAAGTATTATGTACGAATTTTCCGCGTTTTGGGTAGTTTAGGAGATAAAGCCTCTTTAAAAAAATGTGTTTTGAAAATACGTTATTTGTTGATTGATTCTTGAACATCTCGGCGAAATGAGACCAAAATATTATGTACGAATTTTCCGTTTTTTGGCTAATTTAGGAGATATAGCCGCCTTAAAATATATTTTGTGAAAATCCCCTTATTTGTTGATTGATTCTAGAATATATTGACAAATTAAGACCAAAATAATAAATGTATATTTTTTGAAAATCCGTTATTTGTTGATTGATTCTTGAAAATCTCGACGAAATGAGACCAAATTATTATGTACGAATTTTCCATTTTTTAGGCTAGTTTAGGAGATACAGCCTCCTTAAAATATATTGTGTGAAAATCCGTTATTTGTTGATTGATTCTAGAATATTTTGACAAATTAAGACCAAAATATTATGTACAAATTTTTCGTTTTTTGGGTAGTTTAGAAGATATAGCCTCTTTAAAATAGATTTTTGGAAAATCCGTTGTTTGTTGATTGATTCTTGAACATCTCGGCGAAATGAGACCAAAACATTATATACGAATTTTCCGTTTTTTTGCTATATTAGAAGATATAGCCTCCTTAAAATATATTGTGTGAAAATCCGTTATTTGTTGATTGATTCTAGAATATATTGACAAATTAAGACCAATATAATATATGTATATTTTTGAAAATCCGTTATTTGTTGATTGATTCTTGAACATCTCGGCGAAATGAGACCAAAATATTATGTACGAATTTTCCATTTTTTGGCTAGTTTAGGAGATATAGCCTCCTTCATAAATATTTTTGGAAAATCCGTTGTTTGTTGATTAATTCTTGAACATCTCGGCGAAATGAGACCAAAATATTATGTACGATTTTCCGTTTTTTTGCTAGATTAGAAGATATAGCCTCCTTAAAAAATATTTTTTGAAAATCCGTTATCTGTTGATTGATTCTAGAATATCTTGACGAAATGAGTTCAAAATATTATGTACGAATTTTCCGTTATTTGGCTAGTTTAGGAGATATGGACTCCTTAAAAAATGTTTTTTGAAAATCCGTTATTTGTTGATTGATTCTTGAAAATCTCTACGAAATGAGACTGAAGTATTATGTACGAATTTTCCGTTTTTTGGGTAGTTTAGGAGATAAAGCATCTTTAAAAAAATATTTTTTGGAAAATTCGTTATTTGTTGATTGATTCTAGAATAGCTTGACGAAATGAGTTCAAAATATTATGTACGAATTTTCCGTTATTTGGCTAGTTTAGGAGATATGGACTCATTAAAAAATGTTTTTTGAAAATCCGTTATTTGTTGATTGATTCTTGAAAATCTCGACGAAATGAGACCAAAATATTATGTACGAATTTTCCGTTTTTTGGGTAGTTTAGGAGATAAAGCCTCTTTAAAAAAAAAAGTTTTTGAAAATCCGTTATTTGTTGATTGATTCTTGAACATCTCGGCGAAATGAGACCAAAATATTATGTACGAATTTTCCGTTTTTTGGCTAGTTTAGGAGATATAGCCGCCTTAAAATATATTTTGTGAAAATCCCTTATTTGTTGATTGATTCTAGAATATCTTGACAAATTAAAACCAAAATAATAAATGTTTTTTTTGAAAATCCGTTATTTGTTGATTGATTCTTGAAAATCTCGACGAAATGAGACCAAAGTATTATGTACGAATTTTCCGTTTTTTGGGTAGTTTAGGAGATAAAGCCTCTTTAAAAAAATGTTTTTTGAAAATCCGTTATTTGTTGATTGATTCTTGAAAATCTCGACGAAATGAGACCAAATTATTATGTACGAATTTTCCATTTTTTAGGCTAGTTTAGGAGATACAGCGTCCTTAAAATATATTGTGTGAAAAGCCGTTATTTGTTGATTGATTCTAGAATATATTGACAAATTAAGACCAATATAATATATGTATATTTTTGAAAATCCGTTATTTGTTGATTGATTCTTGAACATCTCGGCGAAATGAGACCAAAATATTATGTACGAATTTTCCATTTTTTGGCTAGTTTAGGAGATATAGCCTCCTTCATAAATATTTTTGGAAAATCCGTTGTTTGTTGATTAATTCTTGAACATCTCGGCGAAATGAGACCAAAATATTATGTACGATTTTCCGTTTTTTTGCTAGATTAGAAGATATAGCCTCCTTAAAAAATATTTTTTGAAAATCCGTTATCTGTTGATTGATTCTAGAATATCTTGACGAAATGAGTTCAAAATATTATGTACGAATTTTCCGTTATTTGGCTAGTTTAGTAGATATGGACTCCTTAAAAAATGTTTTTTGAAAATCCGTTTTTTGTTGATTGATTCTTGAACATCTCGGCGAAATGAGACCAAAATATTATGTACGAATTTTCCGTTTTTTGGCTAGTTTAGGAGATATAGCCTCCTTAAAATATATTTTGTGAAAATCCTTTATTTGTTGATTGATTGTAGAATATATTGACAAATTAAGACCAAAATAATAAATGTTTTTTTGAAAATCCGTTATTTGTTGATTGATTCTTGAAAATCTCGACGAAATGAGACCAAAGTATTATGTACGAATTTTCCGCGTTTTGGGTAGTTTAGGAGATAAAGCCTCTTTAAAAAAATGTGTTTTGAAAATACGTTATTTGTTGATTGATTCTTGAACATCTCGGCGAAATGAGACCAAAATATTATGTACGAATTTTCCGTTTTTTGGCTAATTTAGGAGATATAGCCGCCTTAAAATATATTTTGTGAAAATCCCTTATTTGTTGATTGATTCTAGAATATATTGACAAATTAAGACCAAAATAATAAATGTATATTTTTTGAAAATCCGTTATTTGTTGATTGATTCTTGAAAATCTCGACGAAATGAGACCAAATTATTATGTACGAATTTTCCATTTTTTAGGCTAGTTTAGGAGATACAGCCTCCTTAAAATATATTGTGTGAAAATCCGTTATTTGTTGATTGATTCTAGAATATTTTGACAAATTAAGACCAAAATATTATGTACGAATTTTTCGTTTTTTGGGTAGTTTAGAAGATATAGCCTCTTTAAAATAGATTTTTGGAAAATCCGTTGTTTGTTGATTGATTCTTGAACATCTCGGCGAAATGAGACCAAAACATTATATACGAATTTTCCGTTTTTTTGCTATATTAGAAGATATAGCCTCCTTAAAATATATTGTGTGAAAATCCGTTATTTGTTGATTGATTCTAGAATATATTGACAAATTAAGACCAATATAATATATGTATATTTTTGAAAATCCGTTATTTGTTGATTGATTCTTGAACATCTCGGCGAAATGAGACCAAAATATTATGTACGAATTTTCCATTTTTTGGCTAGTTTAGGAGATATAGCCTCCTTCATAAATATTTTTGGAAAATCCGTTGTTTGTTGATTAATTCTTGAACATCTCGGCGAAATGAGACCAAAATATTATGTACGATTTTCCGTTTTTTTGCTAGATTAGAAGATATAGCCTCCTTAAAAAATATTTTTGAAAATCCGTTATCTGTTGATTGATTCTAGAATATCTTGACGAAATGAGTTCAAAATATTATGTACGAATTTTCCGTTATTTGGCTAGTTTAGGAGATATGGACTCCTTAAAAAATGTTTTTTGAAAATCCGTTATTTGTTGATTGATTCTTGAAAATCTCTACGAAATGAGACCGAAGTATTATGTACGAATTTTCCGTTTTTTGGGTAGTTTAGGAGATAAAGCATCTTTAAAAAAATATTTTTTGGAAAATTCGTTATTTGTTGATTGATTCTAGAATAGCTTGACGAAATGAGTTCAAAATATTATGTACGAATTTTCCGTTATTTGGCTAGTTTAGGAGATATGGACTCATTAAAAAATGTTTTTTGAAAATCCGTTATTTGTTGATTGATTCTTGAAAATCTCGACGAAATGAGACCAAAATATTATGTACGAATTTTCCGTTTTTTGGGTAGTTTAGGAAATAAAGCCTCTTAAAAAAAATATTTTTGGAAAATCCGTTATTTGTTGATTGATTCTTGAAAATCTCGGCGAAATGAGACTAAAATATTATGTACGAATTTTCCGTTATTTGGCTAGTTTAGTAGATATGGACTCCTTAAAAAATGTTTTTTGAAAATCCGTTTTTTGTTGATTGATTCTTGAACATCTCGGCGAAATGAGACCAAAATATTATGTACGAATTTTCCGTTTTTTGGCTAGTTTAGGAGATATAGCCTCATTAAAATATATTTTGTGAAAATCCTTTATTTGTTGATTGATTCTAGAATATATTGACAAATTAAGACCAAAATAATAAATGTTTTTTTTTTGAAAATCCGTTATTTGTTGATTGATTCTTGAACATCTCTGCGAAATGAGACCAAAGTATTATGTACGAATTTTCCGCGTTTTGGGTAGTTTAGGAGATAAAGCCTCTTTAAAAAAATGTGTTTTGAAAATACGTTATTTGTTGATTGATTCTTGAACATCTCGGCGAAATGAGACCAAAATATTATATACGAATTTTCCGTTTTTTGGCTAATTTAGGAGATATAGCAGCCTTAAAATATATTTTGTGAAAATCCCCTTATTTGTTGATTGATTCTAGAATATATTGACAAATTAAAACCAAAATAATAAATGTATATTTTTTGAAAATCCGTTATTTGTTGATTGATTCTTGAAAATCTCGACGAAATGAGACCAAATTATTATGTACGAATTTTCCATTTTTTAGGCTAGTTTAGAAGATATAGACTTCTTAATAAATATTTTTGGAAAATCCGTTATCTGTTGATTGATTCTTCAATATCTCGACGAAATGAGACCAAAGTATTATGTACGAATTTTCCGTTTTCTGGGTAGTTTAGGAGATAAAAACTCTTTAAAATAATATTTTTGGAAAATCCGTTATTTGTTGATTGATTCTTGAATATCTCTGCGAAATGAGACCAAAATATTATGTACGAATTTTCCATTTTTTGGGTAGTTTAGGAGATATAGCCTCCTTCATAAATATTTTTGGAAAATCCGTTGTTTATTGATTGATTCTTGAACATCTCTGCGAAATGAGACCAAAATATTATGTACGAATTTTCCGTTTTTTGGCTAGTTTAGGAGATATAGCCTCCTTAAAATATATTTTGTGAAAATCCCTTATTTGTTGATTGATTCTAGAATATATTGACAAATTAAGAAGAAAATAATAAATGTATATTTTTTGAAAATCCGCTATTTGTTGATTGATTCTTAAAAATCTCGGCGAAATGAGACCAAAGTATTACTTACGAATTTTTCATTATTATGCTTGTTTAGGAGATATAGCCTCCTTAATAAATATTTTTGGAAAATCCGTTGTTTGTTGATTGATTCTTGAACATCTCGCCGAAATGAGACCAAAATATTATGTACGATTTTCCGTTTTTTTTCTAGATTAGAAGATAAAGCCACCTTAAAAAATATTTTTTGAAAATCCGTTATTTGTTGATTGATTCTTCAATATCTCGACGAAATGAGACCAAAGTATTATGTACGAATTTTCCGTTTTTTGGGTAGTTTAGGAGATAAAGCCTCTTAAAAATAATATTTTTGGAAAATCCGTTATTTGTTGATTGATTCTTGAAAATCTCGGCGAAATGAGACTAAAATATTATGTACGAATTTTCCGTTATTTGGCTAGTTTAGTAGATATGGACTCCTTAAAAAATGTTTTTTGAAAATCCGTTTTTTGTTGATTGATTCTTGAACATCTCGGCGAAATGAGACCAAAATATTATGTACGATTTTCCGTTTTTTTGCTAGATTAGAAGATAAAGCCTCCTTAAAAAATATTTTTGGTAAATCCGTTATTTGTTGATTGATTCTTGAACATCTCGACGAAATGAGACCAAAATATTATGTACGAATTTTACGTTTTTTGGGTAGTTTAGGAGATAAAGCCTCTTAAAAAAAAATATTTTTGGAAAATCCGTTATTTGTTGATTGATTCTTGAAAATCTCGGCGAAATGAGACTAAAATATTATGTACGAATTTTCCGTTATTTGGCTAGTTTAGGAGATATGGACTCCTTAAAAAATGTTTTTTGAAAATCCGTTTTTTGTTGATTGATTCTTGAACATCTCGACGAAATGAGACCAAAGTATTATGTACGAATTTTCCGTTTTTTGGGTAGTTTTGGAGAAAAAGCCTCTTAAAAAAAATATTTTTGGAAAATCCGTTATTTGTTGATTGATTCTTGAAAATCTCGGCGAAATGAGACTAAAATATTATGTACGAATTTTCCGTTATTTGGCTAGTTTAGGAGATATGGACTCCTTAAAAAATGTTTTTTGAAAATCCGTTTTTTGTTGATTGATTCTTGAACATCTCGACGAAATGAGACCAAAGCATTATGTACGAATTTTCCGTTTTTTGGGTAGTTTAGGAGATAAAGCCTCTTAAAAAAAATATTTTTGGAAAATCCGTTATTTGTTGATTGATTCTTGAAAATCTCGGCGAAATGAGACTAAAATATTATGTACGAATTTTCCGTTATTTGGCTAGTTTAGGAGATATGGACTCCTTAAAAAATGTTTTTTGAAAATCCGTTTTTTGTTGATTGATTCTTGAACATCTCGACGAAATGAGACCAAAGTATTATGTACGAATTTTCCGTTTTTTGGGTAGTTTTGGAGAAAAAGCCTCTTAAAAAAAATATTTTTGGAAAATCCGTTATTTGTTGATTGATTCTTGAAAATCTCGGCGAAATGAGACTAAAATATTATGTACGAATTTTCCGTTATTTGGCTAGTTTAGGAGATATGGACTCCTTAAAAAATGTTTTTTGAAAATCCGTTTTTTGTTGATTGATTCTTGAACATCTCGACGAAATGAGACCAAAGCATTATGTACGAATTTTCCGTTTTTTGGGTAGTTTAGGAGATAAAGCCTCTTAAAAAAAATATTTTTGGAAAATCCGTTATTTGTTGATTGATTCTTGAAAATCTCGGCGAAATGAGACTAAAATATTATGTACGAATTTTCCGTTATTTGGCTAGTTTAGTAGATATGGACTCCTTAAAAAATGTTTTTTGAAAATCCGTTTTTTGTTGATTGATTCTTGAACATCTCGACGAAATGAGACCAAAATATTATGTACGATTTTCCGTTTTTTTGCTAGATTAGAAGATAAAGCCTCCTTAAAAAATTATTTTTGAAAATCCGTTTTTTGTTGATTGATTCTTGAACATCTCGACGAAATGAGACCAAAGTATTATGTACGAATTTTCCGTTTTTTGGGTAGTTTAGGAGATAAAGCCTCTTAAAAAAAATTTTTTTGGAAAATCCGTTATTTGTTGATTGATTCTTGAACATCTCGGCGAAATGAGACCAAAGTATTATGTACGAATTTTCCGTTTTTTGGGTAGTTTAGGAGATAAAGCCTCTTTAAAAAAATGTTTTTTGAAAATACGTTATTTGTTGATTGATTCTTGAACATCTCGGCGAAATGAGACCAAAATATTATGTACGAATTTTCCGTTTTTTGGCTAGTTAAGGAGATATAGCTTCCTTAAAATATATTTTGTGAAAATACCTTATTTGTTGATTGATTCTAGAATATCTTGACAAATTAAAACCAAAATAATAAATGTTTTTTTTTTTGAAAATCCGTTATTTGTTGATTGATTCTTGAAAATCTCGACGAAATGAAACCAAAGTATTATGTACGAATTTTCCGTTTTTTGGGTAGTTTAGAAGATATAGCCTCTTTAAATAAATGTTTTTGAAAATACGTTATTTGTTGATTGATTCTTGAAAATCTCGGCGAAATGAGACTAAAATATTATGTACGAATTTTCCGTTATTTGGCTAGTTTAGGAGATATGGACTCCTTAAAAAATGTTTTTTGAAAATCCGTTTTTTGTTGATTGATTCTTGAACATCTCGGCGAAATGAGACCAAAGTATTATATACGAATTTTCCGTTTTTTTGGTAGTTTAGAAGATAAAGCCTCTTAAAAAAAATATTTTTGGAAAATCCGTTATTTGTTGATTGATTCTTGAAAATCACGGCGAAATGAGACTAAAATATTATGTACGAATTTTCCATTTTTTGGGTAGTTTAGGAGATATAGCCTCCTTCATAAATATTTTTGGAAAATCCGTTGTTTATTGATTGATTCTTGAACATCTCTGCGAAATGAGACCAAAATATTATGTACGAATTTTCCGTTTTTTGGCTAGTTTAGGAGATATAGCCTCCTTAAAATATATTTTGTGAAAATCCCTTATTTGTTGATTGATTCTTGAAAATCTCGGCGAAATGAGACTAAAATATTATGTACGAATTTTCCGTTATTTGGCTAGTTTAGGAGATATGGACTTCTTAATAAATATTTTTGGAAAATCCGTTATCTGTTGATTGATTCTTCAATATCTCGACGAAATGAGACCAAAGTATTATGTACGAATTTTCCGTTTTCTGGGTAGTTTAGGAGATAAAAACTCTTTAAAATAATATTTTTGGAAAATCCGTTATTTGTTGATTGATTCTTGAATATCTCTGCGAAATGAGACCAAAATATTATGTACGAATTTTCCATTTTTTGGGTAGTTTAGGAGATATAGCCTCCTTCATAAATATTTTTGGAAAATCCGTTGTTTATTGATTGATTCTTGAACATCTCTGCGAAATGAGACCAAAATATTATGTACGAATTTTCCGTTTTTTGGCTAGTTTAGGAGATATAGCCTCCTTAAAATATATTTTGTGAAAATCCCTTATTTGTTGATTGATTCTAGAATATATTGACAAATTAAGAAGAAAATAATAAATGTATATTTTTTGAAAATCCGCTATTTGTTGATTGATTCTTAAAAATCTCGGCGAAATGAGACCAAAGTATTACTTACGAATTTTTCATTATTATGCTTGTTTAGGAGATATAGCCTCCTTAATAAATATTTTTGGAAAATCCGTTGTTTGTTGATTGATTCTTGAACATCTCGCCGAAATGAGACCAAAATATTATGTACGATTTTCCGTTTTTTTTCTAGATTAGAAGATAAAGCCACCTTAAAAAATATTTTTTGAAAATCCGTTATTTGTTGATTGATTCTTCAATATCTCGACGAAATGAGACCAAAGTATTATGTACGAATTTTCCGTTTTTTGGGTAGTTTAGGAGATAAAGCCTCTTAAAAATAATATTTTTGGAAAATCCGTTATTTGTTGATTGATTCTTGAAAATCTCGGCGAAATGAGACTAAAATATTATGTACGAATTTTCCGTTATTTGGCTAGTTTAGTAGATATGGACTCCTTAAAAAATGTTTTTTGAAAATCCGTTTTTTGTTGATTGATTCTTGAACATCTCGGCGAAATGAGACCAAAATATTATGTACGATTTTCCGTTTTTTTGCTAGATTAGAAGATAAAGCCTCCTTAAAAAATATTTTCGGTAAATCCGTTATTTGTTGATTGATTCTTGAACATCTCGACGAAATGAGACCAAAATATTATGTACGAATTTTACGTTTTTTGGGTAGTTTAGGAGATAAAGCCTCTTAAAAAAAATATTTTTGGAAAATCCGTTATTTGTTGATTGATTCTTGAAAATCTCGGCGAAATGAGACTAAAATATTATGTACGAATTTTCCGTTATTTGGCTAGTTTAGGAGATATGGACTCCTTAAAAAATGTTTTTTGAAAATCCGTTTTTTGTTGATTGATTCTTGAACATCTCGACGAAATGAGACCAAAGTATTATGTACGAATTTTCCGTTTTTTGGGTAGTTTTGGAGAAAAAGCCTCTTAAAAAAATATTTTTGGAAAATCCGTTATTTGTTGATTGATTCTTGAAAATCTCGGCGAAATGAGACTAAAATATTATGTACGAATTTTCCGTTATTTGGCTAGTTTAGGAGATATGGACTCCTTAAAAAATGTTTTTTGAAAATCCGTTTTTTGTTGATTGATTCTTGAACATCTCGACGAAATGAGACCAAAGCATTATGTACGAATTTTCCGTTTTTTGGGTAGTTTAGGAGATAAAGCCTCTTAAAAAAAATATTTTTGGAAAATCCGTTATTTGTTGATTGATTCTTGAAAATCTCGGCGAAATGAGACTAAAATATTATGTACGAATTTTCCGTTATTTGGCTAGTTTAGGAGATATGGACTCCTTAAAAAATGTTTTTTGAAAATCCGTTTTTTGTTGATTGATTCTTGAACATCTCGACGAAATGAGACCAAAGTATTATGTACGAATTTTCCGTTTTTTGGGTAGTTTTGGAGAAAAAGCCTCTTAAAAAAAATATTTTTGGAAAATCCGTTATTTGTTGATTGATTCTTGAAAATCTCGGCGAAATGAGACTAAAATATTATGTACGAATTTTCCGTTATTTGGCTAGTTTAGGAGATATGGACTCCTTAAAAAATGTTTTTGAAAATCCGTTTTTTGTTGATTGATTCTTGAACATCTCGACGAAATGAGACCAAAGCATTATGTACGAATTTTCCGTTTTTTGGGTAGTTTAGGAGATAAAGCCTCTTAAAAAAAATATTTTTGGAAAATCCGTTATTTGTTGATTGATTCTTGAAAATCTCGGCGAAATGAGACTAAAATATTATGTACGAATTTTCCGTTATTTGGCTAGTTTAGTAGATATGGACTCCTTAAAAAATGTTTTTGAAAATCCGTTTTTTGTTGATTGATTCTTGAACATCTCGACGAAATGAGACCAAAATATTATGTACGATTTTCCGTTTTTTTGCTAGATTAGAAGATAAAGCCTCCTTAAAAAATTATTTTTGAAAATCCGTTTTTTTGTTGATTGATTCTTGAACATCTCGACGAAATGAGACCAAAGTATTATGTACGAATTTTCCGTTTTTTGGGTAGTTTAGGAGATAAAGCCTCCTTAAAAAAAATTTTTTGAAAATCCGTTATTTGTTGATTGATTCTTGAACATCTCGGCGAAATGAGACCAAAGTATTATGTACGAATTTTCCGTTTTTTGGGTAGTTTAGGAGATAAAGCCTCTTTAAAAAAATGTTTTTTGAAAATACGTTATTTGTTGATTGATTCTTGAACATCTCGGCGAAATGAGACCAAAATATTATGTACGAATTTTCCGTTTTTTGGCTAGTTAAGGAGATATAGCTTCCTTAAAATATATTTTGTGAAAATACCTTATTTGTTGATTGATTCTAGAATATCTTGACAAATTAAAACCATAATAATAAATGTTTTTTTTTTTTGAAAATCCGTTATTTGTTGATTGATTCTTGAAAATCTCGACGAAATGAAACCAAAGTATTATGTACGAATTTTCCGTTTTTTGGGTAGTTTAGGAGATAAAGCCTCTTTAAAATAAATGTTTTTTGAAAATACGTTATTTGTTGATTGATTCTTGAAAATCTCGGCGAAATGAGACTAAAATATTATGTACGAATTTTCCGTTATTTGGCTAGTTTAGGAGATATGGACTCCTTAAAAAATGTTTTTTGAAAATCCGTTTTTTGTTGATTGATTCTTGAACATCTCGGCGAAATGAGACCAAAGTATTATATACGAATTTTCCGTTTTTTTGGTAGTTTAGAAGATAAAGCCTCTTAAAAAAAATATTTTTGGAAAATCCGTTATTTGTTGATTGATTCTTGAAAATCACGGCGAAATGAGACTAAAATATTATGTACGAATTTTCCGTTATTTGGCTAGTTTAGTAGATATGGACTCCTTAAAAAATGTTTTTTGAAAATCCGTTTTTTGTTGATTGATTCTTGAACATCTCGGCGAAATGAGACCAAAATATTATGTACGATTTTCCGTTTTTTAGGCTAGTTTAGGACATATAGCCGCCTTAAAATATATTTTGTGAAAATCCCTTATTTGTTGATTGATTCTAGAATATATTGACAAATTAAGAAGAAAATAATAAATGTATATTTTTTGAAAATCCGTTATTGGTTGATTGATTCTTAAAAATCTCGGCGAAATGAGACCAAAGTATTACCTACGAATTTTTCATTATTATGCTTGTTTAGGAGATATAGCCTCTTTAATAAATATTTTTGGAAAATCCGTTGTTTGTTGATTGATTCTTGAACATCTCGCCGAAATGAGACCAAAATATTATGTACGATTTTCCGTTTTTTTTCTAGATTAGAAGATAAAGCCATCTTAAAAAATATTTTTTGAAAATCCGTTATTTGTTGATTGATTCTTCAATATCTCGACGAAATGAGACCAAAGTATTATGTACGAATTTTCCGTTTTTTGGGTAGTTTAGGAGATAAAGCCTCTTAAAAAAATATTTTTGGAAAATCCGTTATTTGTTGATTGATTCTTGAAAATCTCGGCGAAATGAGACTAAAATATTATGTACGAATTTTCCGTTTTTTGGGTAGTTTAGGAGATAAAGCCTCTTAAAAAAAATATTTTTGGAAAATCCCTTATTTGTTGATTGATTCTTGAAAATCTCGGCGAAATGAGACTAAAATATTATGTACGAATTTTCCGTTATTTGGCTAGTTTAGTAGATATGGACTCCTTAAAAAATGTTTTTTGAAAATCCGTTATTTGTTGATTGATTCTTGAACATCTCGGCGAAATGAGACCAAAGTATTATGTACGAATTTTCCGTTTTTTGGGTAGTTTAGGAGATAAAGCCTCTTAAAAAAAATATTTTTGGAAAATCCCTTATTTGTTGATTGATTCTTGAAAATCTCGGCGAAATGAGACTAAAATATTATGTACGAATTTTCCGTTATTTGGCTAGTTTAGTAGATATGGACTCCTAAAAAAATGTTTTTTGAAAATCCGTTATTTGTTGATTGATTCTTGAACATCTCGGCGAAATGAGACCAAAGTATTATGTACGAATTTTCCGTTTTTTGGGTAGTTTAGGAGATAAAGCCTCTTTAAAAAAATGTTTTTTGAAAATACGTTATTTGTTGATTGATTCTTGAACATCTCGGCGAAATGAGACCAAAATATTATGTACGAATTTTCCGTTTTGTGGCTAGTTTAGGAGATATAGCCGCCCTAAAATATATTTTGTGAAAATCCCTTATTTGTTGATTGATTCTAGAATATATTGACAAATTAAGACCAAAATAATAAATGTATATTTTTTAAAAATCCGTTATTTGTTGATTGATTCTTGAACATCTCGGCGAAATGAGACCAAAATATTATGTACGAATTTTCCGTTTTTTGGCTAGTTAAGGAGATATAGCGTCCTTAAAATATATTTTGTGAAGATCCCTTATTTGTTGATTGATTCTAGAATATCTTGACAAATTAAAACCAAAATAATAAATGTTTTTTTTTGAAAATCCGTTATTTGTTGATTGATTCTTGAAAATCTTGACGAAATGAGACCAAAGTATTATGTACGAATTTTCCGTTTTTTGGGTAGTTTAGGAGATGAAGCCTCTTTAAAAAAATGTTTTTTGAAAATACGTTATTTGTTGATTGATTCTTGAACATCTCGGCGAAATGAGACCAAAATATTATGTACGAATTTTCAGTTTTTTGGCTAGTTTAGGAGATATAGCCGCCCTAAAATATATTTTGTGAAAATCCCTTATTTGTTGATTGATTCTAGAATATATTGACAAATTAAGACCAAAATAATAAATGTATATTTTTTGAAAATCCGTTATTTGTTGATTGATTCTTAAAAATCTCGGCGAAATGAGACCAAAGTATTACCTACGAATTTTTCATTATTATGCTTGTTTAGGAGATATAGCCTCTTTAATAAATATTTTTGGAAAATCCGTTGTTTGTTGATTGATTCTTGAACATCTCGCCGAAATGAGACCAAAATATTATGTACGATTTTCCGTTTTTTTTCTAGATTAGAAGATAAAGCCATCTTAAAAAATATTTTTTGAAAATCCGTTATTTGTTGATTGATTCTTCAATATCTCGACGAAATGAGACCAAAGTATTATGTACGAATTTTCCGTTTTTTGGGTAGTTTAGGAGATAAAGCCTCTTAAAAAATATTTTTGGAAAATCCGTTATTTGTTGATTGATTCTTGAAAATCTCGGCGAAATGAGACTAAAATATTATGTACGAATTTTCCGTTATTTGGCTAGTTTAGTAGATATGGACTCCTTAAAAAATGTTTTTTGAAAATCCGTTTTTTGTTGATTGATTCTTGAACATCTCGACGAAATGAGACCAAAATATTATGTACGAATTTTCCGTTTTTTGGGTAGTTTAGGAGATAAAGCCTCTTAAAAAAAATATTTTTGGAAAATCCGTTATTTGTTGATTGATTCTTGAAAATCTCGGCGAAATGAGACTAAAATATTATGTACGAATTTTCCGTTATTTGGCTAGTTTAGGAGATATGGACTCCTTAAAAAATGTTTTTTGAAAATCCGTTTTTTGTTGATTGATTCTTGAACATTTCGACGAAATGAGACCAAAGTATTATGTACGAATTTTCCGTTTTTTGGGTAGTTTAGGAGATAAAGCCTCTTCAAAAAAATATTTTTGGAAAATCCGTTATTTGTTGATTGATTCTTGAAAATCTCGGCGAAATGAGACTAATATATTATGTACGAATTTTCCGTTATTTGGCTAGTTTAGGAGATATGGACTCCTTAAAAAATGTTTTTTGAAAAACCGTTTTTTGTTGATTGATTCTTGAACATCTCGACGAAATGAGACCAAAGTATTATGTACGAATTTTCCGTTTTTCGGGTAGTTTAGGAGATAAAGCCTCTTAAAAAAAATATTTTTGGAAAATCCGTTATTTGTTGATTGATTTTGAAAATCTCGGCGAAATAAGACTAAAATATTATGTACGAATTTTCCGTTATTTGGCTAGTTTAGTAGATATGGACTCCTTAAAAAATGTTTTTGAAAATCCGTTTTTTGTTGATTGATTCTTGAACATCTCGGCGAAATGAGACCAAAATATTATGTACGATTTTCCGTTTTTCTAGATTAGAAGATAAAGCCTCCTTAAAAAAATATTTTGTGAAAATCCCTTATTTGTTGATTGATTCTTGAAAATCTCGGCGAAATGAGACCAAATTATTATGTACGAATTTTCCATTTTTTAGGCTAGTTTAGGAGATATAGACTCCTTAATAAATATTTTTGGAAAATCCGTTGTTTGTTGATTGATTCTTGAACATCTCGGCGAAATGAGACCAAAATATTATGTACGATTTACCGTTTTTTTTGCTAGATTAGAAGATAAAGCCTCCTTAAAAAATATTTTTTGAAAATCCGTTATTTGTTGATTGATTCTTTAATATCTCGATGAAGTGAGACCAAAGTATTATGTACGAATTTTCCGTTTTTTGGGTAGTTTAGGAGATAAAGCCTCTTAAAAAAAATATTTTTGGAAAATCCGTTATTTGTTGATCGATATCTCGACGAAATGAGACCAAAATATTATGTATGATTTTCCGTTTTTTTGCTAGATTAGAAGATAAAGCCTCCTTAAAAAATATTTTGTGAAAATCCCTTATTTGTTGATTGATTCTTGAAAATCTCGGCGAAATGAGACAAAAGTATTATGTACGAATTTTCCATTTTTTAGGCTAGTTTAGGAGATATAGACTCCTTAATAAATATTTTGTGAAAATCCGTTGTTTGTTGATTGATTCTTGAACATCTCGGCGAAATGAGACCAAAATATTATGTACGATTTTCCGTTTTCTTGCTAGATTAGAAGATAATGCCTCCTTAAAAAATATTTTTTGAAAATCCGTTGTTTGTTGATTGATTCTTCAATATCTCGACGAAGTGAGACCAAAGTATTATGTACGAATTTTCCGTTTTTTGGCTAGTTTAGGAGATAAAGAATCTTTAAAAAAATGTTCTTTGAAAATACGTTGTTTGTTGATTGATTCTTGAACATCTCGGCGAAATGAGACCAAAATATTATGTACGAATTTTCCGTTTTTTGGCTAGTTAAGGAGATATAGCGTCCTTAAAATATATTTTGTGAAAATCCCTTATTTGTTGATTGATTCTAGAATATCTTGACAAATTAAAACCAAAATAATAAATGTTTTTTTTTGAAAATCCGTTATTTGTTGATTGATTCTTGAAAATCTTGACGAAATGAGACCAAAGTATTATGTACGAATTTTCCGTTTTTTGGGTAGTTTAGGAGATGAAGCCTCTTTAAAAAAATGTTTTTTGAAAATACGTTATTTGTTGATTGATTCTTGAACATCTCGGCGAAATGAGACCAAAATATTATGTACGAATTTTCAGTTTTTTGGCTAGTTTAGGAGATATAGCCGCCCTAAAATATATTTTGTGAAAATCCCTTATTTGTTGATTGATTCTAGAATATATTGACAAATTAAGACCAAAATAATAAATGTATATTTTTTGAAAATCCGTTATTTGTTGATTGATTCTTGAACATCTCTGCGAAATGAGACCAAAATATTATGTACGAATTTTCCATTTTTTGGGTAGTTTAGGAGATATAGCCTCCTTCATAAATATTTTTGGAAAATCCGTTGTTTATTGATTGATTCTTGAACATCTCGGCGAAATGAGACCAAAATATTATGTACGAATTTTCCGTTTTTTAGGCTAGTTAAGGACATATAGCCGCCTTAAAATATATTTTGTGAAAATCCCTTATTTGTTGATTGATTCTAGAATATATTGACAAATTAAGAAGAAAATAATAAATGTATATTTTTTAAAAATCCGTTATTTGTTGATTGATTCTTAAAAATCTCGGCGAAATGAGACCAAAGTATTACCTACGAATTTTTCATTATTATGCTTGTTTAGGAGATATAGCCTCTTTAATAAATATTTTTGGAAAATCCGTTGTTTGTTGATTGATTCTTGAACATCTCGCCGAAATGAGACCAAAATATTATGTACGATTTTCCGTTTTTTTTCTAGATTAGAAGATAAAGCCATCTTAAAAAATATTTTTTGAAAATCCGTTATTTGTTGATTGATTCTTCAATATCTCGACGAAATGAGACCAAAGTATTATGTACGAATTTTCCGTTTTTTGGGTAGTTTAGGAGATAAAGCCTCTTAAAAAAATATTTTTGGAAAATCCGTTATTTGTTGATTGATTCTTGAAAATCTCGGCGAAATGAGACTAAAATATTATGTACGAATTTTCCGTTATTTGGCTAGTTTAGTAGATATGGACTCCTTAAAAAATGTTTTTTGAAAATCCGTTTTTTGTTGATTGATTCTTGAAAATCTCGGCGAAATGAGACTAAAATATTATGTACGAATTTTCCGTTATTTGGCTAGTTTAGGAGATATGGACTCCTTAAAAAATGTTTTTTGAAAATCCGTTTTTTGTTGATTGATTCTTGAACATTTCGACGAAATGAGACCAAAGTATTATGTACGAATTTTCCGTTTTTTGGGTAGTTTAGGAGATAAAGCCTCTTCAAAAAAATATTTTTGGAAAATCCGTTATTTGTTGATTGATTCTTGAAAATCTCGGCGAAATGAGACCAAAATATTATGTACGAATTTTCCGTTTTTTGGGTAGTTTAGGAGATAAAGCCTCTTAAAAAAAATATTTTTGGAAAATCCGTTATTTGTTGATTGATTCTTGAAAATCTCGGCGAAATGAGACTAAAATATTATGTACGAATTTTCCGTTATTTGGCTAGTTTAGGAGATATGGACTCCTTAAAAAATGTTTTTTGAAAATCCGTTTTTTGTTGATTGATTCTTGAACATTTCGACGAAATGAGACCAAAGTATTATGTACGAATTTTCCGTTTTTTGGGTAGTTTAGGAGATAAAGCCTCTTCAAAAAAATATTTTTGGAAAATCCGTTATTTGTTGATTGATTCTTGAAAATCTCGGCGAAATGAGACTAATATATTATGTACGAATTTTCCGTTATTTGGCTAGTTTAGGAGATATGGACTCCTTAAAAAATGTTTTTTGAAAAACCGTTTTTTGTTGATTGATTCTTGAACATCTCGACGAAATGAGACCAAAGTATTATGTACGAATTTTCCGTTTTTCGGGTAGTTTAGGAGATAAAGCCTCTTAAAAAAAATATTTTTGGAAAATCCGTTATTTGTTGATTGATTTTGAAAATCCGTTTTTTGTTGATTGATTCTTGAACATTTCGACGAAATGAGACCAAAGTATTATGTACGAATTTTCCGTTTTTTGGGTAGTTTAGGAGATAAAGCCTCTTCAAAAAAATATTTTTGGAAAATCCGTTATTTGTTGATTGATTCTTGAAAATCTCGGCGAAATGAGACTAAAATATTATGTACGAATTTTCCGTTATTTGGCTAGTTTAGTAGATATGGACTCCTTAAAAAATGTTTTTTGAAAATCCGTTTTTTGTTGATTGATTCTTGAACATCTCGGCGAAATGAGACCAAAATATTATGTACGATTTTCCGTTTTTTTGCTAGATTAGAAGATAAAGCCTCCTTAAAAAATATTTTGTGAAAATCCCTTATTTGTTGATTGATTCTTGAAAATCTCGGCGAAATGAGACCAAATTATTATGTACGAATTTTCCATTTTTTAGGCTAGTTTAGGAGATATAGACTCCTTAATAAATATTTTTGGAAAATCCGTTGTTTGTTGATTGATTCTTGAACATCTCGGCGAAATGAGACCAAAATATTATGTACGATTTACCGTTTTTTTTGCTAGATTAGAAGATAAAGCCTCCTTAAAAAATATTTTTTGAAAATCCGTTATTTGTTGATTGATTCTTTAATATCTCGATGAAGTGAGACCAAAGTATTATGTACGAATTTTCCGTTTTTTGGGTAGTTTAGGAGATAAAGCCTCTTAAAAAAAATATTTTTGGAAAATCCGTTATTTGTTGATCGATATCTCGACGAAATGAGACCAAAATATTATGTATGATTTTCCGTTTTTTTGCTAGATTAGAAGATAAAGCCTCCTTAAAAAATATTTTGTGAAAATCCCTTATTTGTTGATTGATTCTTGAAAATCTCGGCGAAATGAGACCAAATTATTATGTACGAATTTTCCATTTTTTAGGCTAGTTTAGGAGATATAGACTCCTTAATAAATATTTTTGGAAAATCCGTTGTTTGTTGATTGATTCTTGAAAATCTCGGCGAAATGAGACCAAAATATTATGTACGATTTTCCGTTTTCTTGCTAGATTAGAAGATAATGCCTCCTTAAAAAATATTTTTTGAAAATCCGTTGTTTGTTGATTGATTCTTCAATATCTCGACGAAGTGAGACCAAAGTATTATGTACGAATTTTCCGTTTTTTGGCTAGTTTAGGAGATAAAGCCTCTTTAAAAAAATGTTTTTTGAAAATACGTTGTTTGTTGATTGATTCTTGAACATCTCGGCGAAATGAGACCAAAATATTATGTACGAATTTTCCGTTTTTTGGCTAGTTAAGGAGATATAGCGTCCTTAAAATATATTTTGTGAAAATCCCTTATTTGTTGATTGATTCTAGAATATCTTGACAAATTAAAACCAAAATAATAAATGTTTTTTTTTTGAAAATCCGTTATTTGTTGATTGATTCTTGAAAATCTCGACGAAATGAGACCAAAGTATTATGTACGAATTTTCCGTTTTTTGGGTAGTTTAGGAGATAAAGCCTCTTTAAAAAAATGTTTTTGAAAATACGTTATTTGTTGATTGATTCTTGAACATCTCGGCGAAATGAGACCAAAATATTATGTACGAATTTTCCGTTTTTGGCTAGTTTAGGAGATATAGCCGCCTTAAAATATATTTTGTGAAAATCCCTTATTTGTTGATTGATTCTAGAATATATTGACAAATTAAGACCAAAATAATAAATGTATATTTTTTGAAAATCCGTTATTTGTTGATTGATTCTTGAAAATCTCGACGAAATGAGACCAAATTATTATGTACGAATTTTCCATTTTTTAGGCTAGTTTAGGAGATATAGACTCCTTAATAAATATTTTTGGAAAATCCGTTATCTGTTGATTGATTCTTCAATATCTCGACGAAATGAGACCAAAGTATTATGTACGAATTTTCCGTTTTTTGGGTAGTTTAGGAGATAAAGCCTCTTAAAAATAATATTTTTGGAAAATCCGTTATATGTTGATTGATTCTTGAACATCTCGCCGAAATGAGACCAAAATATTATGTACGATTTTCCGTTTTTTTTCTAGATTAGAAGATAAAGCCACCTTAAAAAATATTTTTTGAAAATCTGTTATTTGTTGATTGATTCTTGACAATCTCGGCGAAATGAGACCAAATTATTATGTACGAATTTTCCATTTTTTAGGCTAGTTTAGGAGATATAGACTCCTTAATAAATATTTTTGGAAAATCCGTTGTTTGCTTCTCGGTGAAATGAGACCAAAATATTATGTACGATTTTCCGTTTTTTTGCTAGATTAGAAGATAATGCCTCCTTAAAAATATTTTTGAAAATCCGTTGTTTGTTGATTGATTCTTCAATATCTCGACGAAGTGAGACCAAAGTATTATGTACGAATTTTCCGTTTTTTGGATAGTTTAGGAGATAAAGCCTCTTAAAAAAATATTTTTGGAAAATCCGTTATTTGTTGATTGATTCTTGAAAATCTCGGCAAAACGAGACCAAAATATTATGTACGAATTTTCCGTTTTTTGGCTAGTTTAGTAGATATGGACTCCTTAAAAAATGTTTTTTGAAAATCCGTTATTTCTTGATTGATTCTTGAACATCTCGGCGAAATGAGACCAAAGTATTATGTACGAATTTTCCGTTTTTTGGCTAGTTTAGGAGATAAAGCCTCTTTAAAAAAATGTTTTTTGAAAATACGTTATTTGTTGATTGATTCTTGAACATCTCGGCGAAATGAGACCAAAATATTATGTACGATTTTCCGTTTTTTTTCTAGATTAGAAGATAAAGCCATCTTAAAAAATATTTTTTGAAAATCCGTTATTTGTTGATTGATTCTTCAATATCTCGACGAAATGAGACCAAAGTATTATGTACGAATTTTCCGTTTTTTGGGTAGTTTAGGAGATAAAGCCTCTTAAAAAAATATTTTTGGAAAATCCGTTATTTGTTGATTGATTCTTGAAAATCTCGGCGAAATGAGACTAAAATATTATGTACGAATTTTCCGTTATTTGGCTAGTTTAGTAGATATGGACTCCTTAAAAAAATGTTTTTGAAAATCCGTTTTTTGTTGATTGATTCTTGAAAATCTCGGCGAAATGAGACTAAAATATTATGTACGAATTTTCCGTTATTTGGCTAGTTTAGGAGATATGGACTCCTTAAAAAATGTTTTTTGAAAATCCGTTTTTTGTTGATTGATTCTTGAACATTTCGACGAAATGAGACCAAAGTATTATGTACGAATTTTCCGTTTTTTGGGTAGTTTAGGAGATAAAGCCTCTTCAAAAAAATATTTTTGGAAAATCCGTTATTTGTTGATTGATTCTTGAAAATCTCGGCGAAATGAGACCAAAATATTATGTACGAATTTTCCGTTTTTTGGGTAGTTTAGGAGATAAAGCCTCTTAAAAAAAATATTTTTGGAAAATCCGTTATTTGTTGATTGATTCTTGAAAATCTCGGCGAAATGAGACTAAAATATTATGTACGAATTTTCCGTTATTTGGCTAGTTTAGGAGATATGGACTCCTTAAAAAATGTTTTTTGAAAATCCGTTTTTTGTTGATTGATTCTTGAACATTTCGACGAAATGAGACCAAAGTATTATGTACGAATTTTCCGTTTTTTGGGTAGTTTAGGAGATAAAGCCTCTTCAAAAAAATATTTTTGGAAAATCCGTTATTTGTTGATTGATTCTTGAAAATCTCGGCGAAATGAGACTAATATATTATGTACGAATTTTCCGTTATTTGGCTAGTTTAGGAGATATGGACTCCTTAAAAAATGTTTTTTGAAAAACCGTTTTTTGTTGATTGATTCTTGAACATCTCGACGAAATGAGACCAAAGTATTATGTACGAATTTTCCGTTTTTCGGGTAGTTTAGGAGATAAAGCCTCTTAAAAAAATATTTTTGGAAAATCCGTTATTTGTTGATTGATTTTGAAAATCCGTTTTTTGTTGATTGATTCTTGAACATTTCGACGAAATGAGACCAAAGTATTATGTACGAATTTTCCGTTTTTTGGGTAGTTTAGGAGATAAAGCCTCTTCAAAAAAATATTTTTGGAAAATCCGTTATTTGTTGATTGATTCTTGAAAATCTCGGCGAAATGAGACTAAAATATTATGTACGAATTTTCCGTTATTTGGCTAGTTTAGTAGATATGGACTCCTTAAAAAATGTTTTTTGAAAATCCGTTTTTTGTTGATTGATTCTTGAACATCTCGGCGAAATGAGACCAAAATATTATGTACGATTTTCCGTTTTTTTGCTAGATTAGAAGATAAAGCCTCCTTAAAAAATATTTTGTGAAAATCCCTTATTTGTTGATTGATTCTTGAAAATCTCGGCGAAATGAGACCAAATTATTATGTACGAATTTTCCATTTTTTAGGCTAGTTTAGGAGATATAGACTCCTTAATAAATATTTTTGGAAAATCCGTTGTTTGTTGATTGATTCTTGAACATCTCGGCGAAATGAGACCAAAATATTATGTACGATTTACCGTTTTTTTGCTAGATTAGAAGATAAAGCCTCCTTAAAAAATATTTTTTGAAAATCCGTTATTTGTTGATTGATTCTTTAATATCTCGATGAAGTGAGACCAAAGTATTATGTACGAATTTTCCGTTTTTTGGGTAGTTTAGGAGATAAAGCCTCTTAAAAAAAATATTTTTGGAAAATCCGTTATTTGTTGATCGATTCTTAAATCTCGACGAAATGAGACCAAAATATTATGTATGATTTTCCGTTTTTTTGCTAGATTAGAAGATAAAGCCTCCTTAAAAAATATTTTGTGAAAATCCCTTATTTGTTGATTGATTCTTGAAAATCTCGGCGAAATGAGACCAAATTATTATGTACGAATTTTCCATTTTTTAGGCTAGTTTAGGAGATATAGACTCCTTAATAAATATTTTTGGAAAATCCGTTGTTTGTTGATTGATTCTTGAAAATCTCGGCGAAATGAGACCAAAATATTATGTACGATTTTCCGTTTTCTTGCTAGATTAGAAGATAATGCCTCCTTAAAAAATATTTTTGAAAATCCGTTGTTTGTTGATTGATTCTTCAATATCTCGACGAAGTGAGACCAAAGTATTATGTACGAATTTTCCGTTTTTGGCTAGTTTAGGAGATAAAGCCTCTTTAAAAAAATGTTTTTTGAAAATACGTTGTTTGTTGATTGATTCTTGAACATCTCGGCGAAATGAGACCAAAATATTATGTACGAATTTTCCGTTTTTTGGCTAGTTAAGGAGATATAGCGTCCTTAAAATATATTTTGTGAAAATCCCTTATTTGTTGATTGATTCTAGAATATCTTGACAAATTAAAACCAAAATAATAAATGTTTTTTTTTTGAAAATCCGTTATTTGTTGATTGATTCTTGAAAATCTCGACGAAATGAGACCAAAGTATTATGTACGAATTTTCCGTTTTTTGGGTAGTTTAGGAGATAAAGCCTCTTTAAAAAAATGTTTTTGAAAATACGTTATTTGTTGATTGATTCTTGAACATCTCGGCGAAATGAGACCAAAATATTATGTACGAATTTTCCGTTTTTTGGCTAGTTTAGGAGATATAGCCGCCTTAAAATATATTTTGTGAAAATCCCTTATTTGTTGATTGATTCTAGAATATATTGACAAATTAAGACCAAAATAATAAATGTATATTTTTTGAAAATCCGTTATTTGTTGATTGATTCTTGAAAATCTCGACGAAATGAGACCAAATTATTATGTACGAATTTTCCATTTTTTAGGCTAGTTTAGGAGATATAGACTCCTTAATAAATATTTTTGGAAAATCCGTTATCTGTTGATTGATTCTTCAATATCTCGACGAAATGAGACCAAAGTATTATGTACGAATTTTCCGTTTTTTGGGTAGTTTAGGAGATAAAGCCTCTTAAAAATAATATTTTTGGAAAATCCGTTATATGTTGATTGATTCTTGAACATCTCGCCGAAATGAGACCAAAATATTATGTACGATTTTCCGTTTTTTTCTAGATTAGAAGATAAAGCCACCTTAAAAAATATTTTTTGAAAATCTGTTATTTGTTGATTGATTCTTGACAATCTCGGCGAAATGAGACCAAATTATTATGTACGAATTTTCCATTTTTTAGGCTAGTTTAGGAGATATAGACTCCTTAATAAATATTTTTGGAAAATCCGTTGTTTGCTTCTCGGTGAAATGAGACCAAAATATTATGTACGATTTTCCGTTTTTTTGCTAGATTAGAAGATAATGCCTCCTTAAAAAATATTTTTTGAAAATCCGTTGTTTGTTGATTGATTCTTCAATATCTCGACGAAGTGAGACCAAAGTATTATGTACGAATTTTCCGTTTTTTGGATAGTTTAGGAGATAAAGCCTCTTAAAAAAAATATTTTTGGAAAATCCGTTATTTGTTGATTGATTCTTGAAAATCTCGGCAAAACGAGACCAAAATATTATGTACGAATTTTCCGTTTTTTGGCTAGTTTAGTAGATATGGACTCCTTAAAAAATGTTTTTTGAAAATCCGTTATTTCTTGATTGATTCTTGAACATCTCGGCGAAATGAGACCAAAGTATTATGTACGAATTTTCCGTTTTTTGGCTAGTTTAGGAGATAAAGCCTCTTTAAAAAAATGTTTTTTGAAAATACGTTATTTGTTGATTGATTCTTGAACATCTCGGCGAAATGAGACCAAAATATTATGTACGAATTTTCCGTTTTTTGGCTAGTTTAGGAGATATAGCCGCCTTAAAATATATTTTGTGAAAATCCCTTATTTGTTGATTGATTCTAGAATATCTTGACAAATTAAGAAGAAAATAATAAATGTATATTTTTTAAAAATCCGTTATTTGTTGATTGATTCTTAAAAATCTCGGCGAAATGAGACCAAAGTATTACCTACGAATTTTTCATTATTATGCTTGTTTAGGAGATATAGCCTCTTTAATAAATATTTTTGGAAAATCCGTTGTTTGTTGATTGATTCTTGAACATCTCGGCGAAATGAGACCAAAATATTATGTACGAATTTTCCGTTTTTTGGCTAGTTTAGGAGATATAGCCGCCTTAAAATATATTTTGTGAAAATCCCTTATTTGTTGATTGATTCTAGAATATCTTGACAAATTAAGAAGAAAATAATAAATGTATATTTTTTAAAAATCCGTTATTTGTTGATTGATTCTTAAAAATCTCGGCGAAATGAGACCAAAGTATTACCTACGAATTTTTCATTATTATGCTTGTTTAGGAGATATAGCCTCTTTAATAAATATTTTTGGAAAATCCGTTATTTCTTGATTGATTCTTGAACATCTCGGCGAAATGAGACCAAAGTATTATGTACGAATTTTCCGTTTTTTGGCTAGTTTAGGAGATAAAGCCTCTTTAAAAAAATGTTTTTTGAAAATACGTTATTTGTTGATTGATTCTTGAACATCTCGGCGAAATGAGACCAAAATATTATGTACGAATTTTCCGTTTTTTGGCTAGTTTAGGAGATATAGCCGCCTTAAAATATATTTTGTGAAAATCCCTTATTTGTTGATTGATTCTAGAATATCTTGACAAATTAAGAAGAAAATAATAAATGTATATTTTTTAAAAATCCGTTATTTGTTGATTGATTCTTAAAAATCTCGGCGAAATGAGACCAAAGTATTACCTACGAATTTTTCATTATTATGCTTGTTTAGGAGATATAGCCTCTTTAATAAATATTTTTGGAAAATCCGTTATTTGTTGATTGATTCTTGAAAATCTCGGCAAAACGAGACCAAAATATTATGTACGAATTTTCCGTTTTTTGGCTAGTTTAGTAGATATGGACTCCTTAAAAAATGTTTTTTGAAAATCCGTTATTTCTTGATTGATTCTTGAAAATCTCGACGAAATGAGACCAAAGTATTATGTACGAATTTTCCGTTTTTTGGGTAGTTTAGGAGATAAAGCATCTTTAAAAAAATGTTTTTTGAAAATACGTTATTTGTTGATTGATTCTTGAACATCTCGGTGAAATGAGACCAAAATATTATGTACGAATTTTCCGTTTTATGGCTAGTTTAGGAGATATAGCCGCCTTTAAATATATTTTGTGAAAATCCCTTATTTGTTGATTGATTCTAGAATATATTGACAAATTAAGGCCAAAATAATAAATGTATATTTTTTGAAAATCCGTTATTTGTTGATTGATTCTTGAAAATCTCGACGAAATGAGACCAAATTATTATGTACGAATTTTCCATTTTTTAGGCTAGTTTAGGAGATATAGACTCCTTAATAAATATTTTTGGAAAATCCGTTATCTGTTGATTGATTCGTTAATATCTCGACGAAATGAGACCAAAGTATTATGTACGAATTTTCCGTTTTTTGGGTAGTTTAGGAGATAAAGCCTCTTTAAAAAAATATTTTTGGAAAATCCGTTATATGTTGATTGATTCTTGAACATCTCGCCGAAATGAGACCAAAATATTATGTACGATTTTCCGTTTTTTTTCTAGATTAGAAGATAAAGCCACCTTAAAAAATATTTTTTGAAAATCTGTTATTTGTTGATTGATTCTTCAATATCTCGACGAAATGAGACCAAAATATTATGTACGAATTTTCCGTTTTTTGGCTAGTTTAGGAGATATAGCCGCCTTAAAATATATGTTGTGAAAATCCCTTATTTGTTGGTTGATTCTAGAATATCTTGACAAATTAAAACCAAAATAATGAATGTATATTTTTTGAAAATCCGTTATTTGTTGATTGATTCTTGAAAATCTCGACGAAATGAGACCAAAGTATTATGTACGAATTTTCCGTTTTTTGGGTAGTTTAGGAGATAAAGCCTTTGTAAAAAAATGTTTTTTGAAAATACGTTATTTGTTGATTGATTCTTGAACATCTCGGCGAAATGAGACCAAAATATTATGTACGAATTTTCCATTTTTTAGGCTAGTTTAGGAGATATAGACTCCTTAATAAATATTTTTGGAAAATCCGTTATCTGTTGATTGATTCGTTAATATCTCGACGAAATGAGACCAAAGTATTATGTACGAATTTTCCGTTTTTTGGGTAGTTTAGGAGATAAAGCCTCTTTAAAAAAATATTTTTGGAAAATCCGTTATATGTTGATTGATTCTTGAACATCTCGCCGAAATGAGACCAAAATATTATGTACGATTTTCCGTTTTTTTTCTAGATTAGAAGATAAAGCCACCTTAAAAAATATTTTTTGAAAATCTGTTATTTGTTGATTGATTTTTCAATATCTCGACGAAATGAGACCAAAATATTATGTACGAATTTTCCGTTTTTTGGCTAGTTTAGGAGATATAGCCGCCTTAAAATATATTTTGTGAAAATCCCTTATTTGTTGATTGATTCTAGAATATCTTGACAAATTAAAACCAAAATAATGAATGTATATTTTTTGAAAATCCGTTATTTGTTGATTGATTCTTGAAAATCTCGACGAAATGAGACCAAAGTATTATGTACGAATTTTCCGTTTTTTGGGTAGTTTAGGAGATAAAGCCTTTGTAAAAAAATGTTTTTTGAAAATACGTTATTTGTTGATTGATTCTTGAACATCTCGGCGAAATGAGACCAAAATATTATGTACGAATTTTCCGTTTTTTGGCTAGTTTAGGAGATATAGCCGCCTTAAAATATATTTTGTGAAAATCCCTTATTTGTTGATTGATTCTAGAATATATTGACAAATTAAGACCAAAATAATAAATGTATATTTTTTGAAAATCCGTTATTTGTTGATTGATTCTTGAAAATCTCGACGAAATGAGACCAAAGTATTATGTACGAATTTTCCGTGTTTTGGGTAGTTTAGGAGATAAAGCCTTTGTAAAAAAATGTTTTTTGAAAATACGTTATTTGTTGATTGATTCTTGAAAATCTCGACGAAATGAGACCAAATTATTATGTACGAATTTTCCATTTTTTAGGCTAGTTTAGGAGATATAGACTCCTTAATAAATATTTTTGGAAAATCCGTTATCTGTTGATTGATTCTTCAATATCTCGACGAAATGAGACCAAAGTATTATGTACGAATTTTCCGTTTTTTGGGTAGTTTAGGAGATAAAGCCTCTTTAAAAAAATATTTTTGGAAAATCCGTTATATGTTGATTGATTCTTGAACATCTCTGCGAAATGAGACCAAAATATTATGTACGAATTTTTCGTTTTTTGGCTAGTTTAGGAGATATAGCCTCCTTCATAAATATTTTTGGAAAATCCGTTGTTTATTGATTGATTCTTGAACATCTCGGCGAAATGAGACCAAAATATTATGAACGAATTTTCCGTTTTTTAGGCTAGTTTAGGAGATATAGCCGCCTTTAAATATATTTTGTGAAAATCCCTTATTTGTTGATTGATTCTAGAATATATTGACAAATTAAGAAAAAAATAATAAATGTATATTTTTTGAAAATCCGTTAATTGTTGATTGATTCTTAAAAATCTCGGCGAAATGAGACCAAAGTATTACTTACGAATTTTTCATTATTATGCTTGTTTAGGAGATATAGCCTCCTTAATAAATATTTTTGGAAAATCCGTTATTTGTTGATTGATTCTTGAACATCTCGCCGAAATGAGACCAAAATATTATGTACGATTTTCCGTTTTTTTTCTAGATTAGAAGATAAAGCCACCTTAAAAAATATTTTTTGAAAATCTGTTATTTGTTGATTGATTCTTCAATATCTCGACGAAATGAGACCAAAATATTATGTACGAATTTTCCGTTTTTTGGCTAGTTTAGGAGATATAGCCGCCTTAAAATATATTTTGTGAAAATCCCTTATTTGTTGGTTGATTCTAGAATATCTTGACAAATTAAAACCAAAATAATGAATGTATATTTTTTGAAAATCCGTTATTTGTTGATTGATTCTTCAATATCTCGACGAAATGAGACCAAAATATTATGTACGAATTTTCCGTTTTTTGGATAGTTTAGGAGATATAGCCTCCTTAAAATTTATTTTGTGAAAATCCGTTAATTGTTGATTGATTCTAGAATATTTTGACAAATTAAGACCAAAATATTATGTACGAATTTTTCGTTTTTTGGGTAGTTTAGAAGATATAGCCTCTTTAAAATAGATTTTTGGAAAATCCGTTATTTGTTGATTGATTCTTGAAAATCTCGGCGAAATGAGACTAAAATATTATGTACGAATTTTCCGTTTTTTGGGTAGTTTAGGAGATAAAGCCTTTGTAAAAAAATGTTTTTTGAAAATACGTTATTTGTTGATTGATTCTTGAACATCTCGGCGAAATGAGACCAAAATATTATGTACGAATTTTCCATTTTTTAGGCTAGTTTAGGAGATATAGCCGCCTTAAAATATATTTTGTGAAAATCCCTTATTTGTTGGTTGATTCTAGAATATCTTGACAAATTAAAACCAAAATAATGAATGTATATTTTTTGAAAATCCGTTATTTGTTGATTGATTCTTCAATATCTCGACGAAATGAGACCAAAATATTATGTACGAATTTTCCGTTTTTTGGATAGTTTAGGAGATATAGCCTCCTTAAAATTTATTTTGTGAAAATCCGTTAATTGTTGATTGATTCTAGAATATTTTGACAAATTAAGACCAAAATATTATGTACGAATTTTTCGTTTTTTGGTAGTTTAGAAGATATAGCCTCTTTAAAATAGATTTTTGGAAAATCCGTTATTTGTTGATTGATTCTTGAAAATCTCGGCGAAATGAGACTAAAATATTATGTACGAATTTTCCGTTTTTTGGGTAGTTTAGGAGATAAAGCCTTTGTAAAAAAATGTTTTTTGAAAATACGTTATTTGTTGATTGATTCTTGAACATCTCGACGAAATAAGACCAAAGTATTATGTACGAATTTTCCGTTTTTTGGGTAGTTTAGGAGATAAAGCCTCTTTAAAAAAATATTTTTGGAAAATCCATTATATGTTGATTGATTCTTGAACATCTCGCCGAAATGAGACCAAAATATTATGTACGATTTTCCGTTTTTTTTCTAGATTAGAAGATAAAGCCACCTTAAAAAATATTTTTTGAAAATCTGTTATTTGTTGATTGATTCTTCAATATCTCGACGAAATGAGACCAAAATATTATGTACGAATTTTCCGTTTTTTGGCTAGTTTAGGAGATATAGCCGCCTTAAAATATATTTTGTGAAAATCCCTTATTTGTTGATTGATTCTAGAATATCTTGACAAATTAAAACCAAAATAATGAATGTATATTTTTTGAAAATCCGTTATTTGTTGATTGATTCTTGAAAATCTCGACGAAATGAGACCAAAGTATTATGTACGAATTTTCCGTTTTTTGGGTAGTTTAGGAGATAAAGCCTTTGTAAAAAAATGTTTTTTGAAAATACGTTATTTGTTGATTGATTCTTGAACATCTCGGCGAAATGAGACCAAAATATTATGTACGAATTTTCCGTTTTTTGGCTAGTTTAGGAGATATAGCCGCCTTAAAATATATTTTGTGAAAATCCCTTATTTGTTGATTGATTCTAGAATATATTGACAAATTAAGACCAAAATAATAAATGTATATTTTTTGAAAATCCGTTATTTGTTGATTGATTCTTGAAAATCTCGACGAAATGAGACCAAATTATTATGTACGAATTTTCCATTTTTTAGGCTAGTTTAGGAGATATAGACTCCTTAAAAAATATTTTTGGAAAATCCGTTATCTGTTGATTGATTCTTCAATATCTCGACGAAATGAGACCAAAGTATTATGTACGAATTTTCCGTTTTTTGGGTAGTTTAGGAGATAAAGCCTCTTTAAAAAAATATTTTTGGAAAATCCGTTATATGTTGATTGATTCTTGAACATCTCTGCGAAATGAGACCAAAATATTATGTACGAATTTTTCGTTTTTTGGCTAGTTTAGGAGATATAGCCTCCTTCATAAATATTTTTGGAAAATCCGTTGTTTATTGATTGATTCTTGAACATCTCGGCGAAATGAGACCAAAATATTATGAACGAATTTTCCGTTTTTTAGGCTAGTTTAGGAGATATAGCCGCCTTTAAATATATTTTGTGAAAATCCCTTATTTGTTGATTGATTCTAGAATATATTGACAAATTAAGAAAAAAATAATAAATGTATATTTTTTGAAAATCCGTTAATTGTTGATTGATTTTTAAAAATCTCGGCGAAATGAGACCAAAGTATTACTTACGAATTTTTCATTATTATGCTTGTTTAGGAGATATAGCCTCCTTAATAAATATTTTTGGAAAATCCGTTATTTGTTGATTGATTCTTGAACATCTCTGCGAAATGAGACCAAAATATTATGTACGACTTTTCCATTTTTTGGCTAGTTTAGGAGATATAGACTCCTTCATAAATATTTTTGGAAAATCCGTTGTTTATTGATTGATTCTTGAACATCTCGGCAAAATGAGAGCAAAATATTATGTACGAATTTTCCGTTATTTGGCTAGTTTAGGAGATATGGACTCCTTAAAAAATGTTTTTTGAAAATCCGTTATTTGTTGATTGATTCTAGAAAATCTCGACGAAATGAGACCAAAGTATTATGTACGAATTTTCTGTTTTTTGGGTAGTTTAGGAGATAAAGCCTCTTTAAAAAAATGTTTTTTGAAAATACGTTATTTGTTGATTGATTCTTGAACATCTCGGTGAAATGAGACCAAAATATTATGTACGAATTTTCCGTTTTATGGCTAGTTTAGGAGATATAGCCGCCTTAAAATATATTTTGTGAAAATCCCTTATTTGTTGATTGATTCTAGAATATATTGACAAATTAAGGCCAAAATAATAAATGTATATTTTTTGAAAATCCGTTATTTGTTGATTGATTCTTGAAAATCTCGACGAAATGAGACCAAATTATTATGTACGAATTTTCCATTTTTTAGGCTAGTTTAGGAGATATAGACTCCTTAATAAATATTTTTGGAAAATCCGTTATCTGTTGATTGATTCGTTAATATCTCGACGAAATGAGACCAAAGTATTATGTACGAATTTTCCGTTTTTTGGGTAGTTTAGGAGATAAAGCCTCTTTAAAAAAATATTTTTGGAAAATCCGTTATATGTTGATTGATTCTTGAACATCTCGCCGAAATGAGACCAAAATATTATGTACGATTTTCCGTTTTTTTTCTAGATTAGAAGATAAAGCCACCTTAAAAAATATTTTTTGAAAATCTGTTATTTGTTGATTGATTCTTCAATATCTCGACGAAATGAGACCAAAATATTATGTACGAATTTTCCGTTTTTTGGCTAGTTTAGGAGATATAGCCGCCTTAAAATATATTTTGTGAAAATCCCTTATTTGTTGGTTGATTCTAGAATATCTTGACAAATTAAAACCAAAATAATGAATGTATATTTTTTGAAAATCCGTTATTTGTTGATTGATTCTTGAACATCTCGACAAAATGAGAGCAAAATATTATGTACGAATTTTCCGTTATTTGGCTAGTTTAGGAGATATGGACTCCTTAAAAAATGTTTTTTGAAAATCCGTTATTTGTTGATTGATTCTAGAAAATCTCGACGAAATGAGACCAAAGTATTATGTACGAATTTTCCGTTTTTTGGGTAGTTTAGGAGATAAAGCCTCTTTAAAAAAATGTTTTTTGAAAATACGTTATTTGTTGATTGATTCTTGAACATCTCGGTGAAATGAGACCAAAATATTATGTACGAATTTTCCGTTTTATGGCTAGTTTAGGAGATATAGCCGCCTTAAAATATATTTTGTGAAAATCCCTTATTTGTTGATTGATTCTAGAATATATTGACAAATTAAGGCCAAAATAATAAATGTATATTTTTTGAAAATCCGTTATTTGTTGATTGATTCTTGAAAATCTCGACGAAATGAGACCAAATTATTATGTACGAATTTTCCATTTTTTAGGCTAGTTTAGGAGATATAGACTCCTTAATAAATATTTTTGGAAAATCCGTTATCTGTTGATTGATTCGTTAATATCTCGACGAAATGAGACCAAAGTATTATGTACGAATTTTCCGTTTTTTGGGTAGTTTAGGAGATAAAGCCTCTTTAAAAAAATATTTTTGGAAAATCCGTTATATGTTGATTGATTCTTGAACATCTCGCCGAAATGAGACCAAAATATTATGTACGAATTTTCCGTTTTTTCTAGATTAGAAGATAAAGCCACCTTAAAAAATATTTTTTGAAAATCTGTTATTTGTTGATTGATTCTTCAATATCTCGACGAAATGAGACCAAAATATTATGTACGAATTTTCCGTTTTTTGGCTAGTTTAGGAGATATAGCCGCCTTAAAATATATTTTGTGAAAATCCCTTATTTGTTGGTTGATTCTAGAATATCTTGACAAATTAAAACCAAAATAATGAATGTATATTTTTTGAAAATCCGTTATTTGTTGATTGATTCTTGAAAATCTCGACGAAATGAGACCAAAGTATTATGTACGAATTTTCCGTTTTTTGGGTAGTTTAGGAGATAAAGCCTTTGTAAAAAAATGTTTTTTGAAAATACGTTATTTGTTGATTGATTCTTGAACATCTCGGCGAAATGAGACCAAAATATTATGTACGAATTTTCCGTTTTTTGGCTAGTTTAGGAGATATAGCCGCCTTAAAATATATTTTGTGAAAATCCCTTATTTGTTGATTGATTCTAGAATATATTGACAAATTAAGACCAAAATAATAAATGTATATTTTTTGAAAATCCGTTATTTGTTGATTGATTCTTGAAAATCTCGACGAAATGAGACCAAATTATTATGTACGAATTTTCCATTTTTTAGGCTAGTTTAGGAGATATAGACTCCTTAATAAATATTTTTGGAAAATCCGTTATCTGTTGATTGATTCTTCAATATCTCGACGAAATGAGACCAAAGTATTATGTACGAATTTTCCGTTTTTTGGGTAGTTTAGGAGATAAAGCCTCTTTAAAAAAATATTTTTGGAAAATCCGTTATATGTTGATTGATTCTTGAACATCTCTGCGAAATGAGACCAAAATATTATGTACGAATTTTCCGTTTTTTGGATAGTTTAGGAGATATGGACTCCTTAAAATATATTTTGTGAAAATCCCTTATTTGTTGATTGATTCTAGAATATATTGACAAATTAAGACCAAAATAATAAATGTATATTTTTTGAAAATCCGGTATTTGTTGATTGATTCTTCAATATCTTGACGAAATGAGACCAAAGTATTATGTACGAATTTTCCGTTTTTTGGGTAGTTTAGGAGATAAAGCCTCTTAAAAAAATTATTTTTGGAAAATCCGTTATATGTTGATTGATTCTTGAACATCTCTGCGAAATGAGACCAAAATATTATGTACGAATTTTCCGTTTTTTGGATAGTTTAGGAGATATGGACTCCTTAAAATATATTTTGTGAAAATCCCTTATTTGTTGATTGATTCTAGAATATCTTGACAAATTAAAACCAAAATAATAAATGTATATTTTTTGAAAATCCGTTATTTGTTGATTGATTCTTGAAAATCTCGACGAAATGAGACCAAATTATTATGTACGAATTTTCCATTTTTTAGGCTAGTTTAGGAGATATAGACTCCTTAATAAATATTTTTGGAAAATCCGTTATCTGTTGACTGATTCTTCAATATCTTGACGAAATGAGACCAAAGTATTATGTACGAATTTTCCGTTTTTTGGGTAGTTTAGGAGATATAGCCTCCTTAAAATATATTTTGTGAAAATCCTTTATTTGTTGATTGATTCTTGAAAATCTCGGCGAAATGAGACCAAATTATTATAAACGAATTTTCCATTTTTTAGGCTAGTTTAGGAGATATAGACTCCCTAATAAATATTTTTGGAAAATCCGTTGTTTGTTGATTGATTCTTGAACATCTCTGCGAAATGAGACCAAAATATTATGTACGACTTTTCCATTTTTTGGCTAGTTTAGGAGATATAGACTCCTTCATAAATATTTTTGGAAAATCCGTTGTTTATTGATTGATTCTTGAACATCTCGGCAAAATGAGAGCAAAATATTATGTACGAATTTTCCGTTATTTGGCTAGTTTAGAAGATATGGACTCCTTAAAAAATATTTTTTGAAAATCCGTTATTTGTTGATTGATTCTAGAAAATCTCGACGAAATGAGACCAAAGTATTATGTACGAATTTTCCGTTTTTTGGGTAGTTTAGGAGATAAAGCCTCTTTAAAAAAATGTTTTTTGAAAATACGTTATTTGTTGATTGATTCTTGAACATCTCGGCGAAATGAGACCAAAATATTATGTACGAAGTTTCCGTTTTTTGGCTAGTTTAGGAGATATAGCGGCCTTAAAATACATTTTGTGAAAATCCCTTATTTGTTGATTGATTCTAGAATATATTGACAAATTAAGACCAAAATAATGAATGTATATTTTTTGAAAATCCGTTATTTGTTGATTGATTCTTGAAAATCTCGACGAAATGAGACCAAAGTATTATGTACGAATTTTCCGTTTTTTGGGTTGTTTAGGAGATAAAGCCTCTTTAAAAAAATATTTTTGGAAAATCCGTTATTTGTTGATTGATTCTAGAATATATTGACGAAATGAGTTCAAAATATTATGTACGAATTTTCCGTTATTTGGCTAGTTTAGGAGATATGGACTTCTTAAAAAACGTTTTTTGAAAATCCGTAATTTGTTGATTGATTCTTGAACATCTCTGCGAAATGAGACCAAAATATTATGTACGAATTTTCCGTTTTTTGGATAGTTTAGGAGATATGGACTCCTTAAAATATATTTTGTGAAAATCCCTTATTTGTTGATTGATTCTAGAATATATTGACAAATTAAGACCAAAATAATAAATGTATATTTTTTGAAAATCCGGTATTTGTTGATTGATTCTTCAATATCTTGACGAAATGAGACCAAAGTATTATGTACGAATTTTCCGTTTTTTGGGTAGTTTAGGAGATAAAGCCTCTTAAAAAAATTATTTTTGGAAAATCCGTTATTTGTTGATTGATTCTTGAAAATCTCGGCGAAATGAGACTAAAATATTATGTACGAATTTTCCGTTATTTGGCTAGTTTAGTAGATATGGACTCCTTAAAAATATTTTTGGAAAATCCGTTATCTGCTGATTGATTCTTGAAAATCTCGACGAAATGAGACCAAAGTATTATGTACGAATTTTCGGTTTTTTGGGTAGTTTAGGAGATAAAGCCTCTGTAAAAAAATGTTTTTTGAAAATACGTTATTTGTTGATTGATTCTTGAACATCTCGGCGAAATGAGACCAAAATATTATGTACGAATTTTCCGTTTTTTGGCTAGTTTAGGAGATATAGCCGCCTTAAAATATATTTTGTGAAAATCCCTTATTTGTTGATTGATTCTAGAATATATTGACAAATTAAGACCAAAATAATAAATGTATATTTTTTGAAAATCCGTTATTTGTTGATTGATTCTTGAAAATCTCGACGAAATGAGACCAAATTATTATGTACGAATTTTCCATTTTTTAGGCTAGTTTAGGAGATATAGACTCCTTAATAAATATTTTTGGAAAATCCGTTGTCTGTTGATTGATTCTTCAATATCTCGACGAAATGAGACCAAAGTATTATGTACGAATTTTCCGTTTTTTGGGTAGTTTAGGAGATATAGCCTCCTTAAAATATATTTTGTGAAAATCCTTTATTTGTTGATTGATTCTTGAAAATCTCGGCGAAATGAGACCAAATTATTATGTACGAATTTTCCATTTTTTAGGCTAGTTTAGGAGATATAGACTCCTTAATAAATATTTTTGGAAAATCCGTTGTTTGTTGATTGATTCTTGAACATCTCGGCGAAATGAGACCAAAATATTATGTACGATTTTCCGTTTTTTTGCTAGATTAGAAGATAAAGCCTCCTTAAAAAAATATTTTTGAAAATCCGTTATTTGTTGATTGATTCTTCAATATCTCGACGAAATGAGACCAAAGTATTATGTACGAATTTTCCGTTTTTTGGGTAGTTTAGGAGATAAAGCCTCTTAAAAAAAATATTTTTGGAAAATCCGTTATTTGTTGATTGATTCTTGAAAATCTCGGCGAAATGAGACTAAAATATTATGTAAGAATTTTCCGTTATTTGGCTAGTTTAGTAGATATGGACTCCTTAAAAAATGTTTTTTGAAAATCCGTTATTTGTTGATTGATTCTTGAACATCTCGGCGAAATGAGACAAAAGTATTATGTACGAATTTTCCGTTTTTTGGATAGTTTAGGAGATAAAGCCTCTTTAAAAAAATGTTTTTTGAAAATACGTTATTTGTTGATTGATTCTTGAACATCTCGGCAAAATGAGACCAAAATATTATGTACGAATTTTCCGTTTTTTGGCTAGTTTAGGAGATATAGCCGCCTTAAAATATATTTTGTGCAAATCCCTTATTTGTTGATTGATTCTAGAATATCTTGACAAATTAAAACCAAAATAAAAAAAGGTTTTTTTTTTGAAAATCCGTTATTTGTTGATTGATTCTTGAAAATTTCGACGAAATGAGACCAAAGTATTATGTACGAATTTTCCGTTTTTTAGGCTAGCTTAGGAGATATAGACTCCTTAATAAATATTTTTGGAAAATCCGTTGTTTATTGATTGATTCTTGAACATCTCGGCGAAATGAGACCAAAATATTATGAACGAATTTTCCATTTTTTGGCTAGTTTAGGAGATACAGCCTCCTTAATAAATATTTTTGGAAAATCCGTTGTTTATTGATTGATTCTTGAACATCTCGGCGAAATGAGACCAAAATATTATGAACGAATTTTCCGTTTTTTAGGCTAGTTTAGGAGATATAGCCGCCTTAAAATATATTTTGTGAAAATCCCTTATTTGTTGATTGATTCTAGAATATATTGACAAATTAAGAAAAAAATAATAAATGTATATTTTTTGAAAATCCGTTATTTGTTGATTGATTCTTAAAAATCTCGGCGAAATGAGACCAAAGTATTACTTACGAATTTTTCATTATTATGCTTGTTTAGGAGATATAGCCTCCTTAATAAATATATTTGGAAAATCCGTTATTTGTTGATTGATTTTTGAACATCTCTGCGAAATGAGACCAAAATATTATGTACGACTTTTCCATTTTTTGGCTAGTTTAGGAGATATAGCCTCCTTCATAAATATTTTTGGAAAATCCGTTGTTTATTGATTGATTTTTGAAAATCTCGACGAAATGAGACCAAAGTATTATGTACGAATTTTCCGTTTTTTGGGTTGTTTAGGAGATAAAGCCTCTTTAAAAAAATATTTTTGAAAATCCGTTATTTGTTGATTGATTCTAGAATATATTGACGAAATAAGTTCAAAATATTATGTACGAATTTTCCGTTATTTGGCTAGTTTAGGAGATATGGACTTCTTAAAAAATGTTTTTTGAAAATCCGTAATTTGTTGATTGATTCTAGAATATATTGACAAATTAAGACCAAAGTAATAAATGTATATTTTTTGAAAATCCGCTATTTGTTGATTGATTCTTCAATATCTTGACGAAATGAGACCAAAGTATTATGTACGAATTTTCCGTTTTTTGGGTAGTTTAGGAGATAAAGCCTCTTAAAAAAAATATTTTTGGAAAATCCGTTATTTGTTGATTGATTCTTGAAAATCTCGGCGAAATGAGACTAAAATATTATGTACGAATTTTCCGTTATTTGGCTAGTTTAGTAGATATGGACTCCTTAAAAAATGTTTTTTGAAAATCCGTTATTTGTTGATTGATTCTTGAACATCTCGGCGAAATGAGACAAAAGTATTATGTACGAATTTTCCGTTTTTTGGCTAGTTTAGGAGATAAAGCCTCTTTAAAAAAATGTTTTTTGAAAATACGTTATTTGTTGATTGATTCTTGAACATCTCGGCAAAATGAGACCAAAATATTATGTACGAATTTTCCGTTTTTTGGCTAGTTTAGGAGATATAGCCGCCTTAAAATATATTTTGTGAAAATCCCTTATTTGTTGATTGATTCTAGAATATCTTGACAAATTAAGACCAAAATAATAAATGTATATTTTTTGAAAATCCGTTATTTGTTGATTGATTCTTGAAAATCTCGACGAAATGAGACCAAAGTATTATGTACGAATTTTCCGTTTTTTAGGCTAGTTTAGGAGATATAGACTCCTTAATAAATATTTTTGGAAAATCCGTTGTTTGTTGATTGATTCTTGAACATCTCGGCGAAATGAGACCAAAATATTATGTACGAATTTTCCATTTTTTGGCTAGTTTAGGAGATATAGCCTCCTTCATAAATATTTTTGGAAAATCCGTTGTTTATTGATTGATTCTTGAACATCTCGGCGAAATGAGACCAAAATATTATGAACGAATTTTCCGTTTTTTAGGCTAGTTTAGGAGATATAGCCGCCTTAAAATATATTTTGTGAAAATCCCTTATTTGTTGATTGATTCTAGAATATATTGACAAATTAAGAAAAAAATAATAAATGTATATTTTATTGAAAATCCGTTATTTGTTGATTGATTCTTAAAAATCTCGGCGAAATGAGACCAAAGTATTACTTACGAATTTTTCATTATTATGCTTGTTTAGGAGATACAGCCTCCTTAATAAATATATTTGGAAAATCCGTTATTTGTTGATTGATTTTTGAACATCTCTGCGAAATGAGACCAAAATATTATGTACGACTTTTCCATTTTTTGGCTAGTTTAGGAGATATAGCCTCCTTCATAAATATTTTTGGAAAATCCGTTGTTTATTGATTGATTTTTGAAAATCTCGACGAAATGAGACCAAAATATTATGTACGAATTTTCCGTTATTTGGCTAGTTTAGGAGATATGGACTTCTTAAAAAATGTTTTTTGAAAATCCGTAATTTGTTGATTGATTCTTGAACATCTCTGCGAAATGAGACCAAAATATTATGTACGAATTTTCCGTTTTTTGCATAGTTTAGGAGATATGGACTCCTTAAAATATATTTTGTGAAAATCCCTTATTTGTTGATTGATTCTAGAATATATTGACAAATTAAGACCAAAATAATAAATGTATATTTTTTGAAAATCCGGTATTTGTTGATTGATTCTTCAATATCTCGACGAAATGAGACCAAAGTATTATGTACGAATTTTCCGTTTTTTGGGTAGTTTAGGAGATAAAGCCTCTTAAAAAAAATATTTTTGGAAAATCCGTTATTTGTTGATTGATTCTTGAAAATCTCGGCGAAATGAGACTAAAATATTATGTACGAATTTTCCGTTATTTTGCTAGTTTAGTAGATATGGACTCCTTAAAAAATATTTTTGGAAAATCCGTTATTTGTTGATTGATTCTTGAAAATCTCGGCGAAATGAGACCAAAGTATTATGTACGAATTTTCCGTTTTTTGGGTAGTTTAGGAGATAAAGCCTCTTTAAAAAAATGTTTTTTGAAAATACGTTATTTGTTGATTGATTCTTGAACATTTCGGCGAAATGAGACCAAAATATTATGTACGAATTTTCCGTTTTTTGGCTAGTTTAGGAGATATAGCCGCCTTAAAATATATTTTGTGAAAATCCTTTATTTGTTGATTGATTCTAGAATATATTGACAAATTAAGACCAAAATAATAAATGTATATATTTTGAAAATCCGTTATTTGTTGATTGATTCTTGAAAATCTCGACGAAATGAGACCAAATTATTATGTACGAATTTTCCATTTTTTAGGCTAGTTTAGGAGATATAGAGTCCTTAATAAATATTTTTGGAAAATCCGTTATCTGTTGATTGATTCTTTAATATCTCGACGAAATGAGACCAAAGTATTATGTACGAATTTTCCGTTTTTTGGGTAGTTTAGGAGATAAAGCCTCTTTAAAAAAATATTTTTGGAAAATCCGTTATTTGTTGATTGATTCTTCAATATCTCGACGAAATGAGACCAAAGTATTATGTACGAATTTTCCGTTTTTTGGGTAGTTTAGGAGATAAAGCCTCTTAAAAAAAATATTTTTGGAAAATCCGTTATTTGTTGATTGATTCTTGAAAATCTCGGCGAAATGAGACTAAAATATTATGTACGAATTTTCCGTTATTTGGCTAGTTTAGTAGATATGGACTCCTTAAAAAATGTTTTTGAAAATCCGTTATTTGTTGATTGATTCTTGAACATCTCGGCGAAATGAGACAAAAGTATTATGTACGAATTTTCCGTTTTTTGGCTAGTTTAGGAGATAAAGCCTCTTTAAAAAAATGTTTTTTGAAAATACGTTATTTGTTGATTGATTCTTGAACATCTCGGCAAAATGAGACCAAAATATTATGTACGAATTTTCCGTTTTTTGGCTAGTTTAGGAGATATAGCCGCCTTAAAATATATTTTGTGAAAATCCCTTATTTGTTGATTGATTCTAGAATATCTTGACAAATTAAAACCAAAATAATAAATGTTTTTTTTTTGAAAATCCGTTATTTGTTGATTGATTCTTGAAAATTTCGACGAAATGAGACCAAAGTATTATGTACGAATTTTCCGTTTTTTAGGCTAGTTTAGGAGATATAGACTCCTTAATAAATATTTTTGGAAAATCCGTTGTTTATTGATTGATTCTTGAACATCTCGGCGAAATGAGACCAAAATATTATGAACGAATTTTCCATTTTTTGGCTAGTTTAGGAGATACAGCCTCCTTCATAAATATTTTTGGAAAATCCGTTGTTTATTGATTGATTCTTGAACATCTCGGCGAAATGAGACCAAAATATTATGAACGAATTTTCCGTTTTTTAGGCTAGTTTAGGAGATATAGCCGCCTTAAAATATATTTTGTGAAAATCCCTTATTTGTTGATTGATTCTAGAATATATTGACAAATTTAGAAAAAAATAATAAATGTATATTTTTTGAAAATCCGTTATTTGTTGATTGATTCTTAAAAATCTCGGCGAAATGAGACCAAAGTATTACTTACGAATTTTTCATTATTATGCTTGTTTAGGAGATATAGCCTCCTTAATAAATATATTTGGAAAATCCGTTATTTGTTGATTGATTTTTGAACATCTCTGCGAAATGAGACCAAAATATTATGTACGAATTTTCCGTTATTTGGCTAGTTTAGTAGATATGGACTCCTTAAAAAAATATTTTTGGAAAATCCGTTATTTGTTGATTGATTCTTGAAAATCTCGGCGAAATGAGACCAAAGTATTATGTACGAATTTTCCGTTTTTTGTGTAGTTTAGGAGATAAAGCCTCTTTAAAAAAATGGTTTTTGAAAATACGTTATTTGTTGATTGATTCTTGAACATCTCGGCGAAATGAGACCAAAATATTATGTACGAATTTTCCGTTTTTTGGCTAGTTTAGGAGAATTAGCCGCCTTAAAATATATTTTGTGAAAATCCTTTATTTGTTGATTGATTCTAGAATATATTGACAAATTAAGACCAAAATAATAAATGTATATTTTTTGAAAATCCGTTATTTGTTGATTGATTCTTGAAAATCTCGGCGAAATGAGACTAAAGTATTATGTACGAATTTTCAGTTATTTGGCTAGTTTAGTAGATATGGACTCCTTAATAAATATTTTTGGAAAATCCGTTATCTGTTGATTGATTCTTCAATATCTCGACGAAATGAGACCAAAGTATTATGTACGAATTTTCCGTTTTTTGGGTAGTTTAGGAGATAAAGCCTCTTTAAAAAAAATTTTTGGAAAATCCGTTATTTGTTGATTGATTCTTCAATATCTCGACGAAATGAGACCAAAGTATTATGTACGAATTTTCCGTTTTTTGGGTAGTTTAGGAGATATAGCCTCCTTAAAATATATTTTGTGAAAATCCTTTATTTGTTGATTGATTCTTGAAAATCTCGGCGAAATGAGACCAAATTATTATGTACGAATTTTCCATATTTTAGGCTAGTTTAGGAGATATAGACTCCTTAATAAATATTTTTGGAAAATCCGTTGTTTGTTGATTGATTCTTGAACATCTCGGCGAAATGAGACCAAAATATTATGTACGATTTTCCGTTTTTTTGCTAGATTAGAAGATAAAGCCTCCTTAAAAAATATTTTTTGAAAATCCGTTATTTGTTGATTGATTCTTCAATATCTCGACGAAATGAGACCAAAGTATTATGTACGAATTTTCCGTTTTTTGGGTAGTTTAGGAGATAAAGCCTCTTAAAAAAAATATTTTTGGAAAATCCGTTATTTGTTGATTGATTCTTGAAAATCTCGGCGAAATGAGACTAAAATATTATGTACGAATTTTCCGTTATTTGGCTAGTTTAGTAGATATGGACTCCTTAAAAAATGTTTTTTGAAAATCCGTTATTTGTTGATTGATTCTTGAACATCTCGGCGAAATGAGACCAAAGTATTATGTACGAATTTTCCGTTTTTTGGCTAGTTTAGGAGATAAAGCCTCTTTAAAAAAATGTTTTTTGAAAATCCGTTATTTGTTGATTTATTCTTGAACATCTCGGCGAAATGAGACCAAAGTATTATGTACGAATTTTCCGTTTTTTGGCTAGTATAGGAGATAAAGCCTCTTTAAAAAAATGTTTTTTGAAAATCCGTTATTTGTTGATTGATTCTTGAAAATCTCGACGAAATGAGACCAAATTATTATGTACGAATTTTCCATTTTTTAGGCTAGTTTAGGAGATATAGACTCCTTAATAAATATTTTTGGAAAATCCGTTATCTGTTGATTGATTCTTCAATATCTCGACGAAATGAGACCAAAGTATTATGTACGAAGTTTCCGTTTTTTGGGTAGTTTAGGAGATAAAGCCTCTTTAAAAAATATTTTTGGAAAATCCGTTATTTGTTGATTTATTCTTCAATATCTCGACGAAATGAGACCAAAGTATTATGTACGAATTTTCCGTTTTTTGGGTAGTTTAGGAGATATAGCCTCCTTAAAATATATTTTGTGAAAATCCCTTATTTGTTGATTGATTCTTGAAAATCTCGGCGAAATGAGACCAAATTATTATGTACGAATTTACCATTTTTTAGGCTAGTTTAGGAGATATAGACTCCTTAATAAATATTTTTGGAAAATCCGTTGTTTGTTGATTGATTCTTGAACATCTCGGCGAAATGAGACCAAAATATTATGTACGATTTTCCGTTTTTTTGCTAGATTAGAAGATAAAGCCTCCTTAAAAAATATTTTTTGAAAATCCGTTATTTGTTGATTGATTCTTCAATATCTCGACGAAATGAGACTAAAATATTATGTACGAATTTTCCGTTATTTGGCTAGTTTAGTAGATATGGACTCCTTAAAAAATGTTTTTTTTTGTAATCCATTATTTGTTGATTGATTCTTGAACATCTCGGCGAAATGAGACCAAAGTATTATGTACGAATTGTCCGTTTTTTGGCTAGTTTAGGAGATAAAGCCTCTTTAAAAAAATGTTTTTTGAAAATACGTTATTTGTTGATTGATTCTTGAACATCTCGGCAAAATGAGACCAAAATATTATATACGAATTTTCCGTTTTTTGGCTAGTTTAGAAGTTATAGCCGCCTTAAAATATATTTTGTGAAAATCCCTTATTTGTTGTTTGATTCTAGAATATCTTGACAAATTAAAGCCAAAATAATATATGTTTTTTTTTTGAAAATCCGTTATTTGTTGATTGATTCTTGAAAATTTCGACGAAATGAGAACAAATTATTATGTACGAATTTTCCATTTTTTAGGCTAGTTTAGGAGATATAGACTCCTTAATAAATATTTTTGGAAAATCCGTTATCTGTTGATTGATTCTTTAATATCTCGACGAAATGAGACCAAAGTATTATGTACGAATTTTCCGTTTTTTGGGTAGTTTAGGAGATAAAGCCTCTTTAAATAAATATTTTTGGAAAATCCGTTATATGTTGATTGATTCTTGAACATCTCTGCGAAATGAGACCAAAATATTATGTACGAATTTTCCTATTTTTGGCTAGTTTAGGAGATATAGCCTCCTTCATAAATATTTTTTGAATATCCGTTGTTTATTGATTGATTCTTGAACATCTCGGCGAAATGAGACCAAAATATTATGAACGAATTTTCCATTTTTTAGGCTAGTTTAGGAGATATAGCCGCCTTAAAATATATTTTGTGAAAATCCTTTATTTGTTGATTGATTCTAGAATATATTGACAAATTAAGAAAAAATAATAAATGTATATTTTTTGAAAATCCGTTATTTGTTGATTGATTCTTAAAAATCTCGGCGAAATGAGACCAAAGTATTACCTACGAATTTTTCATTATTATGCTTGTTTAGGAGATATAGCCTCCTTAATAAATATTTTTGGAAAATCCGGTTTTTGTTGATTGATTCTTGAACATCTCTGCGAAATGAGACCAAAATATTATGTACGAATTTTCCATTTTTTGGGTAGTTTAGGAGATAAAGCCTCTTAAAAAAAATATTTTTGGAAAATCCGTTATTTGTTGATTGATTCTTGAAAATCTCGGCGAAATGAGACTAAAATATTATGTACGAATTTTCCGTTATTTGGCTAGTTTAGTAGATATGGACTCCTTAAAAAATGTTTTTTGAAAATCCGTTATTTGTTGACTGATTCTTGAACATCTCTGCGAAATGAGACCAAAATATTATGTACGAATTTTTCATCATTATTAAGGAGATATAGCCTCTTTAATAAATATTTTTGGAAAATCCGTTATCTGCTGATTGATTCTTCAATATCTCGACGAAAGTATTATGTACGAATTGAGACCAAAATATTATGTACGAATTTTCGGTTTTTTAGGCTAGTTTAGGAGATATAGCCGCCTTAAAATATATTTTGTGAAAATCCCTTATTTGTTGATTGATTCTAGAATATATTGACAAATTAAGAAAAAAATAATAAATGTATATTTTTTGAAAATCCGTTATTTGTTGATTGATTCTTAAAAATCTCGGCGAAATGAGACCAAAGTATTACCTACGAATTTTTCATTATTATGCTTGTTTAGGAGATATAGCCTCCTTAATAAATATTTTTGGAAAATCCGTTATCTGCTGATTGATTCTTCAATATCTCGACGAAATGAGACCAAAGTATTATGTACGAATTTTCCGTTTTTTGGGTAGTTTAGGAGATAAAGCCTCTTTAAATAAATATTTTTGGAAAATCCGTTATATGTTGATTGATTCTTGAACATCTCTGCGAAATGAGACCAAAATATTATGTACGAATTTTCCTATTTTTGGCTAGTTTAGGAGATATAGCCTCCTTCATAAATATTTTTGGAATATCCGTTGTTTATTGATTGATTCTTGAACATCTCGGCGAAATGAGACCAAAATATTATGAACGAATTTTCCATTTTTTAGGCTAGTTTAGGAGATATAGCCGCCTTAAAATATATTTTGTGAAAATCCTTTATTTGTTGATTGATTCTAGAATATATTGACAAATTAAGAAAAAAATAATAAATGTATATTTTTTGAAAATCCGTTATTTGTTGATTGATTCTTAAAAATCTCGGCGAAATGAGACCAAAGTATTACCTACGAATTTTTCATTATTATGCTTGTTTAGGAGATATAGCCTCCTTAATAAATATTTTTGGAAAATCCGGTTTTTGTTGATTGATTCTTGAACATCTCTGCGAAATGAGACCAAAATATTATGTACGAATTTTCCATTTTTTGGGTAGTTTAGGAGATAAAGCCTCTTAAAAAAAATATTTTTGGAAAATCCGTTATTTGTTGATTGATTCTTGAAAATCTCGGCGAAATGAGACTAAAATATTATGTACGAATTTTCCGTTATTTGGCTAGTTTAGTAGATATGGACTCCTTAAAAAATGTTTTTTGAAAATCCGTTATTTGTTGACTGATTCTTGAACATCTCTGCGAAATGAGACCAAAATATTATGTACGAATTTTTCATCATTATTAAGGAGATATAGCCTCTTTAATAAATATTTTTGGAAAATCCGTTATCTGCTGATTGATTCTTCAATATCTCGACGAAAGTATTATGTACGAATTGAGACCAAAATATTATGTACGAATTTTCGGTTTTTTAGGCTAGTTTAGGAGATATAGCCGCCTTAAAATATATTTTGTGAAAATCCCTTATTTGTTGATTGATTCTAGAATATATTGACAAATTAAGAAAAAAATAATAAATGTATATTTTTTGAAAATCCGTTATTTGTTGATTGATTCTTAAAAATCTCGGCGAAATGAGACCAAAGTATTACTTACGAATTTTTCATTATTATGCTTGTTTAGGAGATATAGCCTCCTTAATAAATATTTTTGGAAAATCCGTTATTTGTTGATTGATTCTTGAACATCTCTGCGAAATGAGACCAAAATATTATGTACGAATTTTCCATTTTTTGGCTAGTTTAGGAGATATAGCCTCCATCATAAATATTTTTGGAAAATCCGTTGTTTATTGATTGATTCTTGAACATCTCGGCAAAATGAGACCAAAATATTATGTACGAATTTTCCGTTATTTGGCTAGTTTAGGAGATATGGACTCCTTAAAAAATGTTTTTTGAAAATCCGTTATTTGTTGATTGATTCTTCAATATCTCGACGAAATGAGACCAAAGTATTATGTACGAATTTTCCGTTTTTTGGGTAGTTTAGGAGATAAAGCCTCTTTAAAAAATATTTTTGAAAAATCCGTTATTTGTTGATTGATTCTAGAATATCTTGACGAAATAAGTTCAAAATATTATGTACGAATTTTCCGTTATTTGGCTAGTTTAGGAGATATGGACTCCTTAAAAAATGTTTTTTTCAAAATCCGTTATTTGTTGATTGATTCTTGAACATCTCTGCGAAATGAGACCAAAATATTATGTACGAATTTTCCATTTTTTGGCTAGTTTAGGAGATATAGCCTCCATCATAAATATTTTTGGAAAATCCGTTGTTTATTGATTGATTCTTGAACATCTCGGCAAAATGAGAAATATTATGTACGAATTTTCCGTTATTTGGCTAGTTTAGGAGATATGGACTCCTTAAAAAATGTTTTTTGAAAATCCGTAATTTGTTGATTGATTCTTGAACATCTCGGCAAAATGAGACCAAAATATTATGTACGAATTTTCCGTTATTTGGCTAGTTTAGGAGATATGGACTCCTTAAAAAATGTTTTTTAAAAATCCGTTATTTGTTGATTGATTCTTCAATATCTCGACGAAATGAGACCAAAGTATTATGTACGAATTTTCCGTTTTTTGAGTAGTTTAGGAGATAAAGCCTCTTAAAAAAATTATTTTTGAAAAATCCGTTATTTGTTGATTGATTCTTGAAAATCTCGGCGAAATGAGACTAAAATATTATGTACGAATTTTCCGTTATTTGGCTAGTTTAGTAGATATGGACTCCTTAAAAAATGTTTTTTGAAAATCCGTTATTTGTTGACTGATGAGACCAAAATATTATGTACGAATTTTTCATTATTATGCTTGTTTGGGAGATATAGCCTCCTTAATAAATATTTTTGGAAAATCCGTTATCTGCTGATTGATTCTTCAATATCTCGACGAAATGAGACCAAAGTATTATGTACGAATTTTCCGTTTTTTGGGTAGTTTAGGAGATAAAGCCTCTTAAAAAAAATATTTTTGGAAAATCCGTTATTTGTTGATTGATTCTTGAAAATCTCGGCGAAATGAGACTAAAATATTATGTGCGAATTTTCCGTTATTTGGCTAGTTTAGTAGATATGGACTCCTTAAAAAATGTTTTTTGAAAATCCGTTATTTGTTGACTGATTCTTGAACATCTCTGCGAAATGAGACCAAAATATTATGTACGAATTTTTCATCATTATTAAGGAGATATAGCCTCTTTAATAAATATTTTTGGAAAATCCGTTATCTGCTGATTGATTCTTCAATATCTCGACGAAATGAGACCAAAGTATTATGTACGAATTTTCCGTTTTTTGGGTAGTTTAGGAGATAAAGCCTCTTTAAAAAATATTTTTGAAAAATCCGTTATTTGTTGATTGATTCTAGAATATCTTGACGAAATGAGTTCAAAATATTATGTACGAATTTTCCGTTATTTGGCTAGTTTAGGAGATATGGACTCCTTAAAAAATGTTTTTTTCAAAATCCGTTATTTGTTGATTGATTCTTGAACATCTCTGCGTAATGAGACTAAAATATTATGTACGAATTTTCCGTTTTTTGGATAGTTTAGGAGATATAGCCTCCTTTAAATATATTTTGTGAAAATCCGTTATTTGTTGATTGATTCTAGAATATATTGACAAATTAAGAACAATATAATATATGTATATTTTAGAAAATCCGTTATTTGTTGATTGATTCTTGAAAATCTCGACGAAATGAGACCAAAATATTATGTACGAATTTTCCATTTTTTAGGCTAGTTAAGGAGATATAGACTCCTTAATAAATATTTTTGGAAAATCTGTTATCTGTTGTTTGATTCTTGAACATCTCGGCGAAATGAGACCAAAATATTATGTACGAATTTTCCGTTTTTTGGCTAGTTTAGGAGATATAGCCTCCCTAAAATTTATTTTGTGAAAATCCGTTATTTGTTGATTGATTCTAGAATATCTTGACGAAATGAGTTCAAAATATAATGTACGAATTTTCCGTTATTTGGCTAGTTTAGGAGATATGGACTCCTTAAAAAATGTTTTTTTAAAATCCGTTATCTGTTGATTGATTCTTAAACATCTCGGCGAAATGAGACCAAAATATTATGTACGAATTTTCCGTTATTTGGCTAGTTTAGGAGATATGGACTCCTTAAAAAATGTTTTTTTAAAATCCGTTATCTGTTGATTGATTCTTAAACATCTCGGCGAAATGAGACCAAAATATTATGTACGAATTTTCGGTTTTTTAGGCTAGTTTAGGAGATATAGCCGCCTTAAAATATATTTTGTGAAAATCCCTTATTTGTTGATTGATTCTAGAATATATTGACATATTAAGAAAAAAATAATAAATGTATATTTTTTGAAAATCCGTTATTTGTTGATTGATTCTTAAAAATCTCGGCGAAATGAGACCAAAGTATTACCTACGAATTTTTCATTATTATGCTTGTTTAGGAGATATAGCCTCCTTAATAAATATTTTTGTAAAATCCGTTATCTGCTGATTGATTCTTCAATATCTCGACGAAATGAGACCAAAGTATTATGTACGAATTTTCCGTTTTTTGGGTAGTTTAGGAGATAAAGCCTCTTTAAAAAATATTTTTGAAAAATCCGTTATTTGTTGATTGATTCTAGAATATCTTGACGAAATGAGTTCAAAATATTATGTACGAATTTTCCGTTATTTGGCTAGTTTAGGAGATATGGACTCCTTAAAAAATGTTTTTTTCAAAATCCGTTATTTGTTGATTGATTCTTGAACATCTCTGCGAAATGAGACCAAAATATTATGTACGAATTTTCCATTTTTTGGCTAGTTTAGGAGATATAGCCTCCATCATAAATATTTTTGGAAAATCCGTTGTTTATTGATTGATTCTTGAACATCTCGGCAAAATGAGAAATATTATGTACGAATTTTCCGTTATTTGGCTAGTTTAGGAGATATGGACTCCTTAAAAAATGTTTTTTGAAAATCCGTAATTTGTTGATTGATTCTTGAACATCTCGGCAAAATGAGACCAAAATATTATGTACGAATTTTCCGTTATTTGGCTAGTTTAGGAGATATGGACTCCTTAAAAAATGTTTTTTGAAAAATCCGTTATTTGTTGATTGATTCTTCAATATCTCGACGAAATGAGACCAAAGTATTATGTACGAATTTTCCGTTTTTTGAGTAGTTTAGGAGATAAAGCCTCTTAAAAAAATTATTTTTGAAAAATCCGTTATTTGTTGATTGATTCTTGAAAATCTCGGCGAAATGAGACTAAAATATTATGTACGAATTTTCCGTTATTTGGCTAGTTTAGTAGATATGGACTCCTTAAAAAATGTTTTTTGAAAATCCGTTATTTGTTGACTGATGAGACCAAAATATTATGTACGAATTTTTCATTATTATGCTTGTTTGGGAGATATAGCCTCCTTAATAAATATTTTTGGAAAATCCGTTATCTGCTGATTGATTCTTCAATATCTCGACGAAATGAGACCAAAGTATTATGTACGAATTTTCCGTTTTTTGGGTAGTTTAGGAGATAAAGCCTCTTAAAAAAAATATTTTTGGAAAATCCGTTATTTGTTGATTGATTCTTGAAAATCTCGGCGAAATGAGACTAAAATATTATGTACGAATTTTCCGTTATTTGGCTAGTTTAGTAGATATGGACTCCTTAAAAAATGTTTTTTTCAAAATCCGTTATTTGTTGACTGATTCTTGAACATCTCTGCGAAATGAGACCAAAATATTATGTACGAATTTTTCATCATTATTAAGGAGATATAGCCTCTTTAATAAATATTTTTGGAAAATCCGTTATCTGCTGATTGATTCTTCAATATCTCGACGAAATGAGACCAAAGTATTATGTACGAATTTTCCGTTTTTTGGGTAGTTTAGGAGATAAAGCCTCTTTAAAAAATATTTTTGAAAAATCCGTTATTTGTTGATTGATTCTAGAATATCTTGACGAAATGAGTTCAAAATATTATGTACGAATTTTCCGTTATTTGGCTAGTTTAGGAGATATGGACTCCTTAAAAAATGTTTTTTTCAAAATCCGTTATTTGTTGATTGATTCTTGAACATCTCTGCGTAATGAGACTAAAATATTATGTACGAATTTTCCGTTTTTTGGATAGTTTAGGAGATATAGCCTCCTTTAAATATATTTTGTGAAAATCCGTTATTTGTTGATTGATTCTAGAATATATTGACAAATTAAGAACAATATAATATATGTATATTTTAGAAAATCCGTTATTTGTTGTTTGATTCTTGAACATCTCGGCGAAATGAGACCAAAATATTATGTACGAATTTTCCGTTTTTTGGCTAGTTTAGGAGATATAGCCTCCCTAAAATTTATTTTGTGAAAATCCGTTATTTGTTGATTGATTCTAGAATATCTTGACGAAATGAGTTCAAAATATAATGTACGAATTTTCCGTTATTTGGCTAGTTTAGGAGATATGGACTCCTTAAAAAATGTTTTTTTTAAAATCCGTTATCTGTTGATTGATTCTTGAACATCTCGGCGAAATGAGACCAAAATATTATGTACGAACTTTCGGTTTTTTAGGCTAGTTTAGAAGATATAGCCGCCTTAAAATATATTTTGTGAAAATCCCTTATTTGTTGATTGATTCTAGAATATATTGACAAATTAAGAAAAAAATAATAAATGTATATTTTTTGAAAATCCGTTATTTGTTGATTGATTCTTAAAAATCTCGGCGAAATGAGACCAAAGTATTACCTACGAATTTTTCATTATTATGCTTGTTTAGGAGATATAGCCTCCTTAATAAATATTTTTGGAAAATCCGTTATTTGTTGATTGATTCTTGAACATCTCTGCGAAATGAGACCAAAATATTATGTACGAATTTTCCATTTTTTGGCTAGTTTAGGAGATATAGCCTCCATCATAAATATTTTTGGAAAATCCGTTGTTTATTGATTGATTCTTGAACATCTCGGCAAAATGAGACCAAAATATTATGTACGAATTTTCCGTTATTTGGCTAGTTTAGGAGATATGGACTCCTTAAAAAATGTTTTTTTTAAAATCCGTTATCTGTTGATTGATTCTTGAACATCTCGGCGAAATGAGACCAAAATATTATGTACGAATTTTCGGTTTTTTAGGCTAGTTTAGGAGATATAGCCGCCTTAAAATATATTTTGTGAAAATCCCTTATTTGTTGATTGATTCTAGAATATATTGACAAATTAAGAAAAAATAATAAATGTATATTTTTTGAAAATCCGTTATTTGTTGATTGATTCTTAAAAATCTCGGCGAAATGAGACCAAAGTATTACCTACGAATTTTTCATTATTATGCTTGTTTAGGAGATATAGCCTCCTTAATAAATATTTTTGGAAAATCCGTTATTTGTTGATTGATTCTTGAACATCTCTGCGAAATGAGACCAAAATATTATGTACGAATTTTCCATTTTTTGGCTAGTTTAGGAGATATAGCCTCCATCATAAATATTTTTGGAAAATCCGTTGTTTATTGATTGATTCTTGAACATCTCGGCAAAATGAGACCAAAATATTATGTACGAATTTTCCGTTATTTGGCTAGTTTAGGAGATATGGACTCCTTAAAAAATGTTTTTTAAAAATCCGTTATCTGTTGATTGATTCTTGAACATCTCGGCGAAATGAGACCAAAATATTATGTACGAATTTTCGGTTTTTTAGGCTAGTTTAGGAGATATAGCCGCCTTAAAATATATTTTGTGAAAATCCCTTATTTGTTGATTGATTCTAGAATATATTGACAAATTAAGAAAAAAATAATAAATGTATATTTTTTGAAAATCCGTTATTTGTTGATTGATTCTTAAAAATCTCGGCGAAATGAGACCAAAGTATTACCTACGAATTTTTCATTATTATGCTTGTTTAGGAGATATAGCCTCCTTAATAAATATTTTTGGAAAATCCGTTATCTGCTGATTGACTCTTCAATATCTCGACGAAATGAGACCAAAGTATTATGTACGAATTTTCCGTTTTTTGGGTAGTTTAGGAGATAAAGCCTCTTTAAAAAATATTTTTGAAAAATCCGTTATTTGTTGATTGATTCTAGAATATCTTGACGAAATGAGTTCAAAATATTATGTACGAATTTTCCGTTATTTGGCTAGTTTAGGAGATATGGACTCCTTAAAAAATGTTTTTTTCAAAATCCGTTATTTGTTGATTGATTCTTGAACATCTCTGCGAAATGAGACCAAAATATTATGTACGAATTTTCCATTTTTTGGCTAGTTTAGGAGATATAGCCTCCATCATAAATATTTTTGGAAAATCCGTTGTTTATTGATTGATTCTTGAACATCTCGGCAAAATGAGACCAAAATATTATGTACGAATTTTCCGTTATTTGGCTAGTTTAGGAGATATGGACTCCTTAAAAAATGTTTTTTGAAAATCCGTTATTTGTTGATTGATTCTTGAAAATCTCGACGAAATGAGACCAAAGTATTATGTACGAATTTTCCGTTTTTTGGGTTGTTTAGGAGATAAAGCCTCTTTAAAAAAATATTTTTGGAAAATCCGTTATTTGTTGATTGATTCTAGAATATATTGACGAAATGAGTTCAAAATATTATGTACGAATTTTCCGTTATTTGGCTAGTTTAGGAGATATGGACTTCTTAAAAAATGTTTTTTTAAAATCCGTTATCTGTTGATTGATTCTTGAACATCTCGGCGAAATGAGACCAAAATATTATGTACGAATTTTCGGTTTTTTAGGCTAGTTTAGGAGATATAGCCGCCTTAAAATATATTTTGTGAAAATCCCTTATTTGTTGATTGATTCTAGAATATATTGACAAATTAAGAAAAAAATAATAAATGTATATTTTTTGAAAATCCGTTATTTGTTGATTGATTCTTAAAAATCTCGGCGAAATGAGACCAAAGTATTACCTACGAATTTTTCATTATTATGCTTGTTTAGGAGATATAGCCTCCTTAATAAATATTTTTGGAAAATCCGTTATCTGCTGATTGATTCTTCAATATCTCGACGAAATGAGACCAAAGTATTATGTACGAATTTTCCGTTTTTTGGGTAGTTTAGGAGATAAAGCCTCTTTAAAAAATATTTTTGAAAAATCCGTTATTTGTTGATTGATTCTAGAATATCTTGACGAAATGAGTTCAAAATATTATGTACGAATTTTCCGTTATTTGGCTAGTTTATGAGATATGGACTCCTTAAAAAATGTTTTTTTCAAAATCCGTTATTTGTTGATTGATTCTTGAACATCTCTGCGAAATGAGACCAAAATATTATGTACGAATTTTCCATTTTTTGGCTAGTTTAGGAGATATAGCCTCCATCATAAATATTTTTGGAAAATCCGTTGTTTATTGATTGATTCTTGAACATCTCGGCAAAATGAGACCAAAATATTATGTACGAATTTTCCGTTATTTGGCTAGTTTAGGAGATATGGACTCCTTAAAAAATGTTTTTTGAAAATCCGTTATTTGTTGATTGATTCTTGAAAATCTCGACGAAATGAGACCAAAGTATTATGTACGAATTTTCCGTTTTTTGGGTTGTTTAGGAGATAAAGCCTCTTTAAAAAATATTTTTGGAAAATCCGTTATTTGTTGATTGATTCTAGAATATATTGACGAAATGAGTTCAAAATATTATGTACGAATTTTCCGTTATTTGGCTAGTTTAGGAGATATGGACTCCTTAAAAAATGTTTTTTGAAAATCCGTAATTTGTTGATTGATTCTTGAACATCTCGCAAAAAAAATATTATGTAGAATTTTCCGTATTTGGCTAGTTTAGGAGATATGACCCTTAAAAAATGTTTTTGAAAATCCGTTATTTGTTGATTGATTCTTCAATATCTCGACGAAATGAGACCAAAGTATTATGTACGAATTTTCCGTTTTTTGAGTAGTTTAGGAGATAAAGCCTCTTAAAAAATTATTTTTGGAAAATCCGTTATTTGTTGATTGATTCTTGAAAATCTCGGCGAAATGAGACTAAAATATTATGTACGAATTTTCCGTTATTTGGCTAGTTTAGTAGATATGGACTCCTTAAAAAATGTTTTTTGAAAATCCGTTATTTGTTGACTGATTCTTGAACATCTCTGCGAAATGAGACCAAAATATTATGTACGAATTTTTCATTATTATGCTTGTTTAGGAGATATAGCCTCCTTAATAAATATTTTTGGAAAATCCGTTATCTGTTGATTGATTCTTCAATATCTCGACGAAATGAGACCAAAGTATTATGTACGAATTTTCCGTTTTTTGGGTAGTTTAGGAGATAAAGCCTCTTTAAAAAGTAATTTTGAAAAATCCGTTATTTGTTGATTGATTCTAGAATATCTTGACGAAATGAGTTCAAAATATTATGTACGAATTTTCCGTTATTTGGCTAGTTTAGGAGATATGGACTCCTTAAAAAATGTTTTTTTCAAAATCCGTTATTTGTTGATTGATTCTTGAACATCTCTGCGTAATGAGACTAAAATATTATGTACGAATTTTCCGTTTTTTGGATAGTTTAGGAGATATAGCCTCCTTAAAATATATTTTGTGAAAATCCGTTATTTGTTGATTGATTCTAGAATATATTGACAAATTAAGAACAATATAATATATGTATATTTTAGAAAATCCGTTATTTGTTGATTGATTCTTGAAAATCTCGACGAAATGAGACCAAAATATTATGTACGAATTTTCCATTTTTTAGGCTAGTTTAGGAGATATAGACTCCTTAATAAATATTTTTGGAAAATCCCTTATTTGTTGATTGATTCTCGAACATCTCTGCGAAATGAGACCAAAATATTATGTACGAATTTTCCGTTTTTTGGCTAGTTTAGGAGATATAGCCTCCCTAAAATTTATTTTGTGAAAATCCGTTATTTGTTGATTGATTCTAGAATATCTTGACGAAATGAGTTCAAAATATTATGTACGAATTTTCCGTTATTTGGCTAGTTTAGGAGATATGGACTCCTTAAAAAATGTTTTTTTCAAAATCCGTTATCTGTTGATTGATTCTTGAACATCTCGGCGAAATGAGACCAAAATATTATGTACGAATTTTCGGTTTTTTGGATAGTTTAGGAGATATAGCCTCCTTAAAATATATTTTGTGAAAATCCCTTATTTGTTGATTGATTCTTGAACATCTCTGCGAAATGAGACCAAAATATTATGTACGAATTTTCTCAGTTTAGGAGATATGGACTCCTTAAAAAATGTTTTTTTCAAAATCCGTTATCTGTTGATTGATTCTTGAACATCTCGGCGAAATGAGACCAAAATATTATGTACGAATTTTCGGTTTTTTGGATAGTTTAGGAGATATAGCCTCCTTAAAATATATTTTGTGAAAATCCCTTATTTGTTGATTGATTCTAGAATATATTGACAAATTAAGACCAAAATAATAAATGTATATTTTTTTTAAATCCGTTATTTGTTGATTGATTCTTGAAAATCTCGACGAAATGAGACCAAATCATTATGTACGAATTTTCCATTTTTTAGGCTAGTTTAGGAGATATAGACTCCTTAATAAATATTTTTGGAAAATCCGTTAACTGCTGATTGATTCTTCAATATCTCGACGAAATGAGACCAAAGTATTATGTACGAATTTTCCGTTTTTTGGGTAGTTTAGGAGATAAAGCCTCTTTAAAAAATATTTTTGAAAAATCCGTTATTTGTTGATTGATTCTAGAATATCTTGACAAAATGAGTTCAAAATATTATGTACGAATTTTCCGTTATTTGGCTAGTTTAGGAGATATGGACTCCTTAAAAAATGTTTTTTGAAAATCCGTTTTTTTGTTGATTGATTCTTGAACATCTCGGCGAAATGAGACCAAAATATTATGTACGAATTTTCCGTTTTTTGGCTAGTTTAGGAGATATAGCCTCATTAAAATATATTTTGTGAAAATCCTTTATTTGTTGATTGATTCTAGAATATATTGACAAATTAAGACCAAAATAATAAATGTTTTTTTTTTGAAAATCCGTTATTTGTTGATTGATTCTTGAACATCTCTGCGAAATGAGACCAAAGTATTATGTACGAATTTTCCGCGTTTTGGGTAGTTTAGGAGATAAAGCCTCTTTAAAAAAATGTGTTTTGAAAATACGTTATTTGTTGATTGATTCTTGAACATCTCGGCGAAATGAGACCAAAATATTATGTACGAATTTTCCGTTTTTTGGCTAATTTAGGAGATATAGCCGCCTTAAAATATATTTTGTGAAAATCCCCTTATTTGTTGATTGATTCTAGAATATATTGACAAATTAAAACCAAAATAATAAATGTATATATTTTGAAAATCCGTTATTTGTTGATTGATTCTTGAAAATCTCGACGAAATGAGACCAAATTATTATGTACGAATTTTCCATTTTTTAGGCTAGTTTAGGAGATATAGCCTCATTAAAATATATTTTGTGAAAATCCTTTATTTGTTGATTGATTCTAGAATATATTGACAAATTAAGACCAAAATAATAAATGTTTTTTTTTTGAAAATCCGTTATTTGTTGATTGATTCTTGAACATCTCTGCGAAATGAGACCAAAGTATTATGTACGAATTTTCCGCGTTTTGGGTAGTTTAGGAGATAAAGCCTCTTTAAAAAAATGTGTTTTGAAAATACGTTATTTGTTGATTGATTCTTGAACATCTCGGCGAAATGAGACCAAAATATTATGTACGAATTTTCCGTTTTTTGGCTAATTTAGGAGATATAGCCGCCTTAATAAATATTTTTGGAAAATCCGTTGTTTGTTGATTGATTCTTGAACATCTCGCCGAAATGAGACCAAAATATTATGTACGAATTTTCCATTTTTTGGGTAGTTTAGGAGATATAGCCTCCTTAATAAATATTTTTGGAAAATCCGTTGTTTGTTGATTGATTCTTGAACATCTCGCCGAAATGAGACCAAAATATTATGTACGATTTTCCGTTTTTTTTCTAGATTAGAAGATAAAGCCACCTTAAAAAATATTTTTTGAAAATCCGTTATTTGTTGATTGATTCTTCAATATCTCGACGAAATGAGACCAAAGTATTATGTACGAATTTTCCGTTTTTTGGGTAGTTTAGGAGATAAAGCCTCTTAAAAATAATATTTTTGGAAAATCCGTTATTTGTTGATTGATTCTTGAAAATCTCGGCGAAATGAGACTAAAATATTATGTACGAATTTTCCGTTATTTGGCTAGTTTAGTAGATATGGACTCCTTAAAAAATGTTTTTTGAAAATCCGTTTTTTGTTGATTGATTCTTGAACATCTCGGCGAAATGAGACCAAAATATTATGTACGATTTTCCGTTTTTTTGCTAGATTAGAAGATAAAGCCTCCTTAAAAAATGTTTTTTGAAAATCCGTTTTTTGTTGATTGATTCTTGAACATCTCGACGAAATGAGACCAAAGTATTATGTACGAATTTTCCGTTTTTTGGGTAGTTTAGGAGATAAAGCCTCTTAAAAAAAATATTTTTGGAAAATCCGTTATTTGTTGATTGATTCTTGAAAATCTCGGCGAAATGAGACTAAAATATTATGTACGAATTTTCCGTTATTTGGCTAGTTTAGTAGATATGGACTCCTTAAAAAATGTTTTTTGAAAATCCGTTATTTGTTGATTGATTCTTGAACATCTCGGCGAAATGAGACCAAAATATTATGTACGAATTTTCCGTTTTTTGGGTTAGGAGATAAAGCCTCGTTAAGGAAATTGAAGATATAAATATAGCGTCCTTAAAATATATTTTGTGAAAATCCCTTATTTGTTGATTGATTCTAGAATATCTTGACAAATTAAAACCAAAATAATAAATGTTTTTTTTTTTTGAAAATCCGTTATTTGTTGATTGATTCTTGAAAATCTCGACGAAATGAAACCAAAGTATTATGTACGAATTTTCCGTTTTTTGGGTAGTTTAGGAGATAAAGCCTCTTTAAAATAAATGTTTTTTGAAAATACGTTATTTGTTGATTGATTCTTGAAAATCTCGGCGAAATGAGACTAAAATATTATGTACGAATTTTCCGTTATTTGGCTAGTTTAGGAGATATGGACTCCTTAAAAAATGTTTTTTGAAAATCCGTTTTTTGTTGATTGATTCTTGAACATCTCGGCGAAATGAGACCAAAGTATTATATACGAATTTTCCGTTTTTTTTGGTAGTTTAGGAGATAAAGCCTCTTAAAAAAAATATTTTTGGAAAATCCGTTATTTGTTGATTGATTCTTGAAAATCTCGGCGAAATGAGACTAAAATATTCTGTACGAATTTTCCGTTATTTGGCTAGTTTAGTAGATATGGACTCCTTAAAAAATGTTTTTTGAAAATCCGTTTTTTGTTGATTGATTCTTGAACATCTCGGCGAAATGAGACCAAAATATTATGTACGATTTTCCGTTTTTTTGCTAGATTAGAAGATAAGGCCTCCTTAAAAAATATTTTTTGAAAATCCGTTATTTGTTGATTGGTTCTTCAATATCTCGACGAAATGAGACCAAAGTATTATGTACGAATTTTCCGTTTTTTGGGTAGTTTAGGAGATAAAGCCTTAAAAAAAAAATATTTTTGGAAAATCCGTTATTTGTTGATTGATTCTTGAAAATCTCGGCGAAATGAGACTAAAATATTATGTACGAATTTTCCGTTATTTGGCTAGTTTAGTAGATATGGACTCCTAAAAAAATGTTTTTTGAAAATCCGTTATTTGTTGATTGATTCTTGAACATCTCGGCGAAATGAGACCAAAGTATTATGTACGAATTTTCCGTTTTTTGGGTAGTTTAGGAGATAAAGCCTCTTTAAAAAAATGTTTTTTGAAAATACGTTATTTGTTGATTGATTCTTGAACATCTTTGCGAAATGAGACCAAAATATTATGTACGAATTTTCCGTTTTTTGGCTAGTTAAGGAGATATAGCGTCCTTAAAATATATTTTGTGAAAATCCCTTATTTGTTGATTGATTCTAGAATATCTTGACAAATTAAAACCAAAATAATAAATGTTTTTTTTTTGAAAATACGTTATTTGTTGATTGATTCTTGAACATCTCGGCGAAATGAGACCAAAATATTATGTACGAATTTTCCGTTTTTTGGCTAGTTTAGGAGATATAGCCGCCCTAAAATATATTTTGTGAAAATCCCTTATTTGTTGATTGATTCTAGAATATATTGACAAATTAAGACCAAAATAATAAATGTATATTTTTTGAAAATCCGTTATTTGTTGATTGATTCTTGAAAATCTCGACGAAATGAGACCAAATTATTATGTACGAATTTTCCATTTTTTAGGCTAGTTTAGGAGATATAGACTCCTTAATAAATATTTTTGGAAAATCCGTTATCTGTTGATTGATTCTTCAATATCTCGACGAAATGAGACCAAAGTATTATGTACGAATTTTCCGTTTTCTGGGTAGTTTAGGAGATAAAGCCTCTTTAAAAAAATTTTTTTGGAAAATCCGTTATTTGTTGATTGATTCTTGAACATCTCTGCGAAATGAGACCAAAATATGATGTACGAATTTTCCATTTTTTGGGTAGTTTAGGAGATAAAGCCTCTTTAAAAAAATATTTTTGGAAAATCCGTTATTTGTTGATTGATTCTTGAACATCTCTGCGAAATGAGACCAAAATATTATGTACGAATTTTCCATTTTTTGGGTAGTTTAGGAGATATAGCCTCCTTCATAAATATTTTTGGAAAATCCGTTGTTTATTGATTGATTCTTGAACATCTTGGCGAAATGAGACCAAAATATTATGTACGAATTTTCCGTTTTTTGGCTAGTTAAGGAGATATAGCGTCCTTAAAATATATTTTGTGAAAATCCCTTATTTGTTGATTGATTCTAGAATATCTTGACAAATTAAAACCAAAATAATAAATGTTTTTTTTTTTTTGAAAATCCGTTATTTGTTGATTGATTCTTGAAAATCTCGACGAAATGAAACCAAAGTATTATATACGAATTTTCCGTTTTTTTGGTAGTTTAGGAGATAAAGCCTCTTAAAAAAAATATTTTTGGAAAATCCGTTTTTTGTTGATTGATTCTTGAACATCTCGGCGAAATGAGACCAAAGTATTATATACGAATTTTCCGTTTTTTTGGTAGTTTAGGAGATAAAGCCTCTTTAAAAAAATATTTTTGGAAAATCCGTTATTTGTTGATTGATTCTTGAACATCTCTGCGAAATGAGACCAAAATATTATGTACGAATTTTCCATTTTTTGGGTAGTTTAGGAGATATAGCCTCCTTCATAAATATTTTTGGAAAATCCGTTGTTTATTGATTGATTCTTGAACATCTTGGCGAAATGAGACCAAAATATTATGTACGAATTTTCCGTTTTTTGGCTAGTTAAGGAGATATAGCGTCCTTAAAATATATTTTGTGAAAATCCCTTATTTGTTGATTGATTCTAGAATATCTTGACAAATTAAAACCAAAATAATAAATGTTTTTTTTTTTTGAAAATCCGTTATTTGTTGATTGATTCTTGAAAATCTCGACGAAATGAAACCAAAGTATTATATACGAATTTTCCGTTTTTTTGGTAGTTTAGGAGATAAAGCCTCTTAAAAAAAATATTTTTGGAAAATCCGTTTTTTGTTGATTGATTCTTGAACATCTCGGCGAAATGAGACCAAAGTATTATATACGAATTTTCCGTTTTTTTGGTAGTTTAGGAGATAAAGCCTCTTAAAAAAAATATTTTTGGAAAATCCGTTATTTGTTGATTGATTCTTGAAAATCTCGGCGAAATGAGACTAAAATATTATGTACGAATTTTCCGTTATTTGGCTAGTTTAGTAGATATGGACTCCTTAAAAAATGTTTTTTGAAAATCCGTTTTTTGTTGATTGATTCTTGAACATCTCGGCGAAATGAGACCAAAATATTATGTACGATTTTCCGTTTTTTTGCTAGATTAGAAGATAAGGCCTCCTTAAAAAATATTTTTTGAAAATCCGTTATTTGTTGATTGATTCTTCAATATCTCGACGAAATGAGACTAAAATATTATGTACGAATTTTCCGTTATTTGGCTAGTTTAGTAGATATGGACTCCTAAAAAAATGTTTTTTGAAAATCCGTTATTTGTTGATTGATTCTTGAACATCTCGGCGAAATGAGACCAAAGTATTATGTACGAATTTTCCGTTTTTTGGCTAGTTAAGGAGATATAGCGTCCTTAAAATATATTTTGTGAAAATCCCTTATTTGTTGATTGATTCTAGAATATCTTGACAAATTAAAACCAAAATAATAAATGTTTTTTTTTTGAAAATACGTTATTTGTTGATTGATTCTTGAACATCTCGGCGAAATGAGACCAAAATATTATGTACGAATTTTCCGTTTTTTGGCTAGTTTAGGAGATATAGCCGCCCTAAAATATATTTTGTGAAAATCCCTTATTTGTTGATTGATTCTAGAATATACTGACAAATTAAGACCAAAATAATAAATGTATATTTTTTGAAAATCCGTTATTTGTTGATTGATTCTTGAAAATCTCGACGAAATGAGACCAAATTATTATGTACGAATTTTCCATTTTTTAGGCTAGTTTAGGAGATATAGACTCCTTAATGAATATTTTTGGAAAATCCGTTATCTGTTGATTGATTCTTCAATATCTCGACGAAATGAGACCAAAGTATTATGTACGAATTTTCCGTTTTCTGGGTAGTTTAGGAGATAAAGCCTTTGTAAAAAAATGTTTTTTGAAAATACGTTATTTGTTGATTGATTCTTGAACATCTCTGCGAAATGAGACCAAAATATTATGTACGAATTTTCCGTTTTTTAGGCTAGTTTAGGACATATAGCCGCCTTAAAATATATTTTGTGAAAATCCCTTATTTGTTGATTGATTCTAGAATATATTGACAAATTAAGAAGAAAATAATAAATGTATATTTTTTGAATATCCGTTATTTGTTGATTGATTCTTAAAAATCTCGGCGAAATGAGACCAAAGTATTACCTACGAATTTTTCATTATTATGCTTGTTTAGGAGATATAGCCTCTTTAATAAATATTTTTGGAAAATCCGTTGTTTGTTGATTGATTCTTGAACATCTCGCCGAAATGAGACCAAAATATTATGTACGATTTTCCGTTTTTTTTCTAGATTAGAAGATAAAGCCATCTTAAAAAATATTTTTTGAAAATCCGTTATTTGTTGATTGATTCTTCAATATCTTGACGAAATGAGACCAAAGTATTATGTACGAATTTTCCGTTTTTTGGGTAGTTTAGGAGATAAAGCCTCTTAAAAAAATATTTTTGGAAAATCCGTTATTTGTTGATTGATTCTTGAAAATCTCGGCGAAATGAGACTAAAATATTATGTACGAATTTTCCGTTATTTGGCTAGTTTAGTAGATATGGACTCCTTAAAAAATGTTTTTTGAAAATCCGTTATTTGTTGACTGATGAGACCAAAATATTATGTACGAATTTTTCATTATTATGCTTGTTTGGGAGATATAGCCTCCTTAATAAATATTTTTGGAAAATCCGTTATCTGCTGATTGATTCTTCAATATCTCGACGAAATGAGACCAAAGTATTATGTACGAATTTTCCGTTTTTTGGGTAGTTTAGGAGATAGCCTCTTAAAAAAAATATTTTTGGAAAATCCGTTATTTGTTGATTGATTCTTGAAAATCTCGGCGAAATGAGACTAAAATATTATGTACGAATTTTCCGTTATTTGGCTAGTTTAGTAGATATGGACTCCTTAAAAAATGTTTTTGGAAAATCCGTTATTTGTTGATTGATTCTTGAACATCTCTGCGAAATGAGACCAAAATATTATGTACGAATTTTCATTATTATTAGTTTAGGAGATATAGCCTCTTTAATAAATATTTTTGGAAAATCCGTTATCTGCTGATTGATTCTTCAATATCTCGACGAAATGAGACCAAAGTATTATGTACGAATTTTCCGTTTTTTGGGTAGTTTAGGAGATAAAGCCTCTTTAAAAAATATTTTTGAAAAATCCGTTATTTGTTGATTGATTCTAGAATATCTTGGCGAAATGAGACCAAAATATTATGTACGAATTTTCCGTTATTTGGCTAGTTTAGGAGATATGGACTCCTTAAAAAATGTTTTTTTGAAAATCCGTTATTTGTTGATTGATTCTTGAACATCTCTGCGAAATGAGACCAAAATATTATGTACGAATTTTCCGTTTTTTGGCTAGTTTAGGAGATATAGCCTCCTTAAAATATATTTTGTGAAAATCCGTTATTTGTTGATTGATTCTAGAATATCTTGACAAATTAAGAACAATATAATATATGTATATTTTAGAAAATCCGTTATTTGTTGATTGATTCTTGAAAATCTCGACGAAATGAGACCAAAATATTATGTACGAATTTTCCATTATTTAAGGCTAGTTTAGGAGATATAGACTCCTTAATAAATATTTTTGGAAAATCCGTTATTTGTTGATTGATTCTTGAACATCTCGGCGAAATGAGACCAAAATATTATGTACGAATTTTCCGTTTTTTGGCTAGTTTAGGAGATATAGCCTCCCTAAAAAATATTTTGTGAAAATCCGTTATTTGTTGATTGATTCTAGAATATTTTGACGAAATGAGTTCAAAATATTATGTACGAATTTTCCGTTATTTGGCTAGTTTAGGAGATATGGACTCCTTAAAAAATGTTTTTTTTAAAATCCGTTATCTGTTGATTGATTCTTGAACATCTCGTCGAAATGAGACCAAAATATTATGTACGAACTTTCGGTTTTTTAGGCTAGTTTAGGAGATATAGCCGCCTTAAAATATATTTTGTGAAAATCCCTTATTTGTTGATTGATTCTAGAATATATTGACAAATTAAGAAAAAAATAATAAATGTATATTTTTTGAAAATCCGTTATTTGTTGATTGATTCTTAAAAATCTCGGCGAAATGAGACCAAAGTATTACCTACGAATTTTTCATTATTATGCTTGTTTAGGAGATATAGCCTCCTTAATAAATATTTTTGGAAAATCCGTTATTTGTTGATTGATTCTTGAACATCTCTGCGAAATGAGACCAAAATATTATGTACGAATTTTTCATTTTTTGGCTAGTTTAGGAGATATAGCCTCCATCATAAATATTTTTGGAAAATCCGTTATTTATTGATTGATTCTTGAACATCTCGGCAAAATGAGACCAAAATATTATGTACGAATTTTCCGTTATTTGGCTAGTTTAGGAGATATGGACTCCTTAAATAATGTTTTTTTTAAAATCCGTTATCTGTTGATTGATTCTTGAACATCTCGACGAAATGAGACCAAAATATTATGTACGAATTTTCGGTTTTTTAGGCTAGTTTAGGAGATATAGCCGCCTTAAAATATATTTTGTGAAAATCCCTTATTTGTTGATTGATTCTAGAATATATTGACAAATTAAGAAAAAAATAATAAATGTATATTTTTTGAAAATCCGTTATTTGTTGATTGATTCTTAAAAATCTCGGCGAAATGAGACCAAAGTATTACCTACGAATTTTTCATTATTATGCTTGTTTAGGAGATATAGCCTCCTTAATAAATATTTTTGGAAAATCCGTTATTTGTTGATTGATTCTTGAACATCTCTGCGAAATGAGACCAAAATATTATGTACGAATTTTCCATTTTTTGGCTAGTTTAGGAGATATAGCCTCCATCATAAATATTTTTGGAAAATCCGTTGTTTATTGATTGATTCTTGAACATCTCGGCAAAATGAGACCAAAATATTATGTACGAATTTTCCGTTATTTGGCTAGTTTAGGAGATATGGACTCCTTAAAAAATGTTTTTTTTAAAATCCGTTATCTGTTGATTGATTCTTGAACATCTCGGCGAAATGAGACCAAAATATTATGTACGAATTTTCGGTTTTTTAGGCTAGTTTAGGAGATATAGCCGCCTTAAAATATATTTTGTGAAAATCCCTTATTTGTTGATTGATTCTAGAATATTTTGACAAATTAAGAAAAAAATAATAAATGTATATTTTTTGAAAATCCGTTATTTGTTGATTGATTCTTAAAAATCTCGGCGAAATGAGACCAAAGTATTACCTACGAATTTTTCATTATTATGCTTGTTTAGGAGATATAGCCTCCTTAATAAATATTTTTGGAAAATCCGTTATTTGTTGATTGATTCTTGAACATCTCTGCGAAATGAGACCAAAATATTATGTACGAATTTTCCATTTTTTGGCTAGTTTAGGAGATATAGCCTCCATCATAAATATTTTTGGAAAATCCGTTGTTTATTGATTGATTCTTGAACATCTCGGCAAAATGAGACCAAAATATTATGTACGAATTTTCCGTTATTTGGCTAGTTTAGGAGATATGGACTCCTTAAAAAATGTTTTTTTAAAATCCGTTATCTGTTGATTGATTCTTGAACATCTCGGCGAAATGAGACCAAAATATTATGTACGAATTTTCGGTTTTTTAGGCTAGTTTAGGAGATATAGCCGCCTTAAAATATATTTTGTGAAAATCCCTTATTTGTTGATTGATTCTAGAATATTTTGACAAATTAAGAAAAAAATAATAAATGTATATTTTTTGAAAATCCGTTATTTGTTGATTGATTCTTAAAAATCTCGGCGAAATGAGACCAAAGTATTACCTACGAATTTTTCATTATTATGCTTGTTTAGGAGATATAGCCTCCTTAATAAATATTTTTGGAAAATCCGTTATCTGCTGATTGATTCTTCAATATCTCGACGAAATGAGACCAAAGTATTATGTACGAATTTTCCGTTTTTTGGGTAGCTTAGGAGATAAAGCCTCTTTAAAAAATATTTTTGAAAAATCCGTTATTTGTTGATTGATTCTAGAATATCTTGACGAAATGAGTTCAAAATATTATGTACGAATTTTCCGTTATTTGGCTAGTTTAGGAGATATGGACTCCTTAAAAAATGTTTTTTTCAAAATCCGTTATTTGTTGATTGATTCTTGAACATCTCTGCGAAATGAGACCAAAATATTATGTACGAATTTTCCATTTTTTGGCTAGTTTAGGAGATATAGCCTCCATCATAAATATTTTTGGAAAATCCGTTGTTTATTGATTGATTCTTGAACATCTCGGCAAAATGAGACCAAAATATTATGTACGAATTTTCCGTTATTTGGCTAGTTTAGGAGATATGGACTCCTTAAAAAATGTTTTTTGAAAATCCGTTATTTGTTGATTGATTCTTGAAAATCTCGACGAAATGAGACCAAAGTATTATGTACGAATTTTCCGTTTTTTGGGTTGTTTAGGAGATAAAGCCTCTTTAAAAAAATATTTTTGGAAAATCCGTTATTTGTTGATTGATTCTAGAATATATTGACGAAATGAGTTCAAAATATTATGTACGAATTTTCCGTTATTTGGCTAGTTTAGGAGATATGGACTTCTTAAAAAATGTTTTTTGAAAATCCGTAATTTGTTGATTGATTCTTGAACATCTCGGCAAAATGAGACCAAAATATTATGTACGAATTTTCCGTTATTTGGCTAGTTTAGGAGATATGGACTCCTTAAAAAATGTTTTTTGAAAATCCGTTATTTGTTGATTGATTCTTCAATATCTCGACGAAATGAGACCAAAGTATTATGTACGAATTTTCCGTTTTTTGAGTAGTTTAGGAGATAAAGCCTCTTAAAAAAATTATTTTTGGAAAATCCGTTATTTGTTGATTGATTCTTGAAAATCTCGGCGAAATGAGACTAAAATATTATGTACGAATTTTCCGTTATTTGGCTAGTTTAGTAGATATGGACTCCTTAAAAAATGTTTTTTGAAAATCCGTAATTTGTTGATTGATTCTTAAAAATCTCGGCGAAATGAGACCAACGTATTACCTACGAATTTTTCATTATTATGCTTGTTTAGGAGATATAGCCTCCTTAATAAATATTTTTGGAAAATCCGTTATTTGTTGATTGATTCTTGAACATCTCTGCGAAATGAGACCAAAATATTATGTACGAATTTTCCATTTTTTGGCTAGTTTAGGAGATATAGCCTCCATCATAAATATTTTTGGAAAATCCGTTGTTTATTGATTGATTCTTGAACATCTCGGCAAAATGAGACCAAAATATTATGTACGAATTTTCCGTTATTTGGCTAGTTTAGGAGATATGGACTCCTTAAAAAATGTTTTTTTAAAATCCGTTATCTGTTGATTGATTCTTGAACATCTCGGCGAAATGAGACCAAAATATTATGTACGAATTTTCGGTTTTTTAGGCTAGTTTAGGAGATATAGCCGCCTTAAAATATATTTTGTGAAAATCCCTTATTTGTTGATTGATTCTAGAATATATTGACAAATTAAGAAAAAAATAATAAATGTATATTTTTTGAAAATCCGTTATTTGTTGATTGATTCTTAAAAATCTCGGCGAAATGAGACCAAAGTATTACCTACCAATTTTTCATTATTATGCTTGTTTAGGAGATATAGCCTCCTTAATAAATATTTTTGGAAAATCCGTTATCTGCTGATTGATTCTTCAATATCTCGACGAAATGAGACCAAAGTATTATGTACGAATTTTCCGTTTTTTGGGTAGTTTAGGAGATAAAGCCTCTTTAAAAAATATTTTTGAAAAATCCGTTATTTGTTGATTGATTCTAGAATATCTTGACGAAATGAGTTCAAAATATTATGTACGAATTTTCCGTTATTTGGCTAGTTTAGGAGATATGGACTCCTTAAAAAATGTTTTTTTCAAAATCCGTTATTTGTTGATTGATTCTTGAACATCTCTGCGAAATGAGACCAAAATATTATGTACGAATTTTCCATTTTTTGGCTAGTTTAGGAGATATAGCCTCCATCATAAATATTTTTGGAAAATCCGTTGTTTATTGATTGATTCTTGAACATCTCGGCAAAATGAGACCAAAATATTATGTACGAATTTTCCGTTATTTGGCTAGTTTAGGAGATATGGACTCCTTAAAAAATGTTTTTTGAAAATCCGTTATTTGTTGATTGATTCTTGAAAATCTCGACGAAATGAGACCAAAGTATTATGTACGAATTTTCCGTTTTTTGGGTTGTTTAGGAGATAAAGCCTCTTTAAAAAAATATTTTTGGAAAATCCGTTATTTGTTGATTGATTCTAGAATATATTGACGAAATGAGTTCAAAATATTATGTACGAATTTTCCGTTATTTGGCTAGTTTAGGAGATATGGACTTCTTAAAAAATGTTTTTTGAAAATCCGTAATTTGTTGATTGATTCTTGAACATCTCGGCAAAATGAGACCAAAATATTATGTACGAATTTTCCGTTATTTGGCTAGTTTAGGAGATATGGACTCCTTAAAAAATGTTTTTTGAAAATCCGTTATTTGTTGATTGATTCTTCAATATCTCGACGAAATGAGACCAAAGTATTATGTACGAATTTTCCGTTTTTTGAGTAGTTTAGGAGATAAAGCCTCTTAAAAAAATTGTTTTTGGAAAATCCGTTATTTGTTGATTGATTCTTGAAAATCTCGGCGAAATGAGACTAAAATATTATGTACAAATTTTCCGTTATTTGGATAGTTTAGTAGATATGGACTCCTTAAAAAATGTTTTTTGAAAATCCGTAATTTGTTGATTGATTCTTAAAAATCTCGGCGAAATGAGACCAAAGTATTACCTACGAATTTTTCATTATTATGCTTGTTTGGGAGATATAGCCTCCTTAATAAATATTTTTGGAAAATCCGTTATTTGTTGATTGATTCTTGAACATCTCTGCGAAATGAGACCAAAATATTATGTACGAATTTTCCGTTTTTTGGCTAGTTTAGGAGATATAGCCTCCATCATAAATATTTTTGGAAAATCCGTTGTTTATTGATTGATTCTTGAACATCTCGGCAAAATGAGACCAAAATATTATGTACGAATTTTCCGTTATTTGGCTAGTTTAGGAGATATGGACTCCTTAAAAAATGTTTTTTTAAAATCCGTTATCTGTTGATTGATTCTTGAACATCTCGGCGAAATGAGACCAAAATATTATGTACGAATTTTCGGTTTTTTAGGCTAGTTTAGGAGATATAGCCGCCTTAAAATATATTTTGTGAAAATCCCTTATTTGTTGATTGATTCTAGAATATATTGACAAATTAAGAAAAAAATAATAAATGTATATTTTTTGAAAATCCGTTATTTGTTGATTGATTCTTAAAAATCTCGGCGAAATGAGACCAAAGTATTACCTACGAATTTTTCATTATTATGCTTGTTTAGGAGATATAGCCTCCTTAATAAATATTTTTGGAAAATCCGTTATCTGCTGATTGATTCTTCAATATCTCGACGAAATGAGACCAAAGTATTATGTACGAATTTTCCGTTTTTTGGGTAGTTTAGGAGATAAAGCCTCTTTAAAAAATATTTTTGATAAATCCGTTATTTGTTGATTGATTCTAGAATATCTTGACGAAATGAGTTCAAAATATTATGTACGAATTTTCCGTTATTTGGCTAGTTTAGGAGATATGGACTCCTTAAAAAATGTTTTTTTCAAAATCCGTTATTTGTTGATTGATTCTTGAACATCTCTGCGAAATGAGACCAAAATATTATGTACGAATTTTCCATTTTTTGGCTAGTTTAGGAGATATAGCCTCCATCATAAATATTTTTGGAAAATCCGTTGTTTATTGATTGATTCTTGAACATCTCGGCAAAATGAGACCAAAATATTATGTACGAATTTTCCGTTATTTGGCTAGTTTAGGAGATATGGACTCCTTAAAAAATGTTTTTTGAAAATCCGTTATTTGTTGATTGATTCTTAAAAATCTCGGCGAAATGAGACCAAAGTATTACCTACGAATTTTTCATTATTATGCTTGTTTAGGAGATATAGCCTCCTTAATAAATATTTTTGGAAAATCCGTTATTTGTTGATTGATTCTTGAACATCTCTGCGAAATGAGACCAAAATATTATGTACGAATTTTCCGTTTTTTGGCTAGTTTAGGAGATATAGCCTCCATCATAAATATTTTTGGAAAATCCGTTGTTTATTGATTGATTCTTGAACATCTCGGCAAAATGAGACCAAAATATTATGTACGAATTTTCCGTTATTTGGCTAGTTTAGGAGATATGGACTCCTTAAAAAATGTTTTTTTAAAATCCGTTATCTGTTGATTGATTCTTGAACATCTCGGCGAAATGAGACCAAAATATTATGTACGAATTTTCGGTTTTTTAGGCTAGTTTAGGAGATATAGCCGCCTTAAAATATATTTTGTGAAAATCCCTTATTTGTTGATTGATTCTAGAATATATTGACAAATTAAGAAAAAAATAATAAATGTATAATTTTTGAAAATCCGTTATTTGTTGATTGATTCTTAAAAATCTCGGCGAAATGAGACCAAAGTATTACCTACGAATTTTTCATTATTATGCTTGTTTAGGAGATATAGCCTCCTTAATAAATATTTTTGGAAAATCCGTTATCTGCTGATTGATTCTTCAATATCTCGACGAAATGAGACCAAAGTATTATGTACGAATTTTCCGTTTTTTGGGTAGTTTAGGAGATAAAGCCTCTTTAAAAAATATTTTTGATAAATCCGTTATTTGTTGATTGATTCTAGAATATCTTGACGAAATGAGTTCAAAATATTATGTACGAATTTTCCGTTATTTGGCTAGTTTAGGAGATATGGACTCCTTAAAAAATGTTTTTTTCAAAATCCGTTATTTGTTGATTGATTCTTGAACATCTCTGCGAAATGAGACCAAAATATTATGTACGAATTTTCCATTTTTTGGCTAGTTTAGGAGATATAGCCTCCATCATAAATATTTTTGGAAAATCCGTTATCTGCTGATTGATTCTTCAATATCTCGACGAAATGAGACCAAAGTATTATGTACGAATTTTCCGTTTTTTGGGTAGTTATGGAATAAATGAATAAATGAATAAATGAATAAATGAATAAATGAATAAATGAATAAATGAATAAATGAATAAATGAATAAATGAATAAATGAATAAATGAATAAATGAATAAATGAATAAATGAATAAATGAATAAATGAATAAATGAATAAATGAATAAATGAATAAATGAATAAATGAATAAATGAATAAATGAATAAATGAATAAATGAATAAATGAATAAATGAATAAATGAATAAATGAATAAATGAATAAATGAATAAATGAATAAATGAATAAATGAATAAATGAATAAATGAATAAATGAATAAATGAATAAATGAATAAATGAATAAATGAATAAATGAATAAATGAATAAATGAATAAATGAATAAATGAATAAATGAATAAATGAATAAATGAATAAATGAATAAATGAAATAAATGAATAAATGAATAAATGAATAAATGAATAAATGAATAAATGAATAAATGAATAAATGAATAAATAAATGAATAAAATGAATAAATGAATAAATGAATAAATGAATAAATGAATAAATGAATAAATGAATAAATGAATAAATGAATAAATGAATAAATGAATAAATGAATAAATGAATAAATGAATAAATGAATGAATAAATGAATAAATGAATAAATGAATAAATGAATAAATGAATAAATGAATAAATGAATAAATGAATAAATGAATAAATGAATAAATGAATAAATGAATAAATGAATAAATGAATAAATGAATAAATGAATAAATGAATAAATGAATGAATAAATGAATAAATGAATAAATGAATAAATGAATAAATGAATAAATGAATAAATGAATAAATGAATAAATGAATAAATGAATAAATGAATAAATGAATAAATGAATAAATGAATAAATAAATGAATAAATGAATAAATGAATAAATGAATAAAATGAATAAATGAATAAATGAATAAATGAATAAATGAATAAATGAATAAATGAATAAAATGAATAAATGAATAAATGAATAAATGAATAAATGAATAAATGAATAAATGAATAAATGAATAAATGAATAAATGAATAAAATGAATAAATGAATAAATGAATAAATGAATAAATGAATAAATGAATAAATGAATAAATGAATAAATGAATAAATGAATAAATGAATAAATGAATAAATGAATAAATGAATAAATGAATAAATGAATAAATGAATAAATGAATAAATGAATAAATGAATAAATGAATAAATGAATAAATGAATAAATGAATAAATGAATAAATGAATAAAATGAATAAATGAATAAATGAATAAATGAATAAATGAATAAAATGAATAAATGAATAAATGAATAAATGAATAAATGAATAAATGAATAAATGAATAAATGAATAAATGAATAAATGAATAAATGAATAAATGAATAAAATGAATAAATGAATAAAATGAATAAATGAATAAATGAATAAATGAATAAAATGAATAAATGAATAAATGAATAAATGAATAAATGAATAAATGAATAAATGAATAAATGAATAAAATGAATAAATGAATAAAATGAATAAATGAATAAATGAATAAATGAATAAATGAATAAATGAATAAATGAATAAATGAATAAATGAATAAAATGAATAAATGAATAAATGAATAAATGAATAAATGAATAAATGAATAAATGAATAAATGAATAAATGAATAAATGAATAAATGAATAAATGAATAAATGAATAAATGAATAAATGAATAAATGAATAAATAAATAAATGAATAAATGAATAAATGAATAAATGAATAAATGAATAAATGAATAAATGAATAAATGAATAAATGAATAAATGAATAAATGAATAAATGAATAAATGAATAAATGAATAAATGAATAAATGAATAAATGAATAAATGAATAAATGAATAAATGAATAAATGAATAAATGAATAAATGAATAAATGAATAAATGAATAAATGAATAAATGAATAAATGAATAAATGAATAAATGAATAAATAAATGAATAAATGAATAAATGAATAAATGAATAAATGAATAAATGAATAAATGAATAAATGAATAAATGAATAAATGAATAAATGAATAAATGAATAAATGAATAAATGAATAAATGAATAAATGAATAAATGAATAAATGAATAAATGAATAAATGAATAAAATGAATAAATGAATAAATGAATAAATGAATAAATGAATAAATGAATAAATGAATAAATGAATAAATGAATAAATGAATAAATGAATAAATGAATAAATGAATAAATGAATAAATGAATAAATGAATAAATGAATAAATGAATAAATGAATAAATGAATAAATAAATGAATAAATGAATAAATGAATAAATGAATAAATGAATAAATGAATAAATGAATAAATGAATAAATGAATAAATGAATAAATGAATAAATGAATAAATGAATAAATGAATAAATGAATAAATGAATAAATGAATAAATGAATAAATGAATAAATGAATAAATGAATAAATGAATAAATGAATAAATGAATAAATGAATAAATGAATAAAATGAATAAATGAATAAATGAATAAATGAATTAAAATGAATAAATGAATAAATGAATAAATGAATAAATGAATAAATGAATAAATGAATAAATGAATAAATGAATAAATGAATAAATGAATAAATGAATAAATGAATAAATGAATAAATGAATAAATGAATAAATGAATAAATGAATAAATGAATAAATGAATAAATGAATAAATGAATAAATGAATAAAATAAAAATGAATAAATGAATAAATGAATAAATGAATAAATGAATAAATGAATAAATGAATAAATGAATAAATGAATAAATGAATAAATGAATAAATGAATAAATGAATAAATGAATAAATGAATAAATGAATAAAATGAATAAATGAATAAATGAATAAAATGAATAAATGAATAAAATGAATAAATGAATAAATGAATAAATGAATAAATGAATAAATGAATAAATGAATAAATGAATGAATAAATGAATAAATGAATAAATGAATAAATGAATAAATGAATAAATGAATAAATGAATAAATGAATAAATGAATAAATGAATAAATGAATAAATGAATAAAACGAATAAATGAATAAATGAATAAATGAATAAATGAATAAAATGAATAAAATGAATAAATGAATAAATGAATAAATGAATAAATGAATAAATGAATAAATGAATAAATGAATAAATGAATAAATGAATAAATGAATAAAAATAAATGAATAAATGAATAAATGAATAAATGAATAAATGAATAAATGAATAAATGAATAAATGAATAAATGAATAAATGAATAAATGAATAAATGAATAAAATGAATAAATGAATAAATGAATAAATGAATAAATGAATAAATGAATAAATGAATAAATGAATAAATGAATAAATGAATAAATGAATAAATGAATAAAATGAATAAAATGAATAAATGAATAAATGAATAAATGAATAAATGAATAAATGAATAAATGAATAAATGAATAAATGAATAAATGAATAAAATGAATAAATGAATAAATGAATAAATGAATAAATGAATAAATGAATAAATGAATAAATGAATAAAATGAATAAATGAATAAATGAATAAATGAATAAATGAATAAATGAATAAATGAATAAATGAATAAATGAATAAATGAATAAATGAATAAATGAATAAATGAATAAATGAATAAATGAATAAATGAATAAATGAATAAATGAATAAATGAATAAATGAATAAATGAATAAATGAATAAATGAATAAATGAATAAATGAATAAATGAATAAATGAATAAATGAATAAATGAATAAATGAATAAATGAATAAATGAATAAATGAATAAATGAATAAATGAATAAATGAATAAATGAATAAATGAATAAATGAATAAATGAATAAATGAATAAATGAATAAATGAATAAATGAATAAATGAATAAATGAATAAATGAATAAATGAATAAATGAATAAATGAATAAATGAATAAATGAATAAAATGAATAAATGAATAAATGAATAAATGAATAAATGAATAAATGAATAAAAAATGAATAAATGAATAAATGAATAAATGAATAAATGAATAAATGAATAAATGAATAAATGAATAAATGAATAAATGAATAAATGAATAAATGAATAAAATGAATAAATGAATAAATAAATGAATAAAATGAATAAATGAATAAATGAATAAATGAATAAAATAAATGAATAAATGAATAAATGAATAAATGAATAAATGAATAAATGAATAAATGAATAAATGAATAAATGAATAAATGAATAAATGAATAAATGAATAAATGAATAAATGAATAAATGAATAAATGAATAAATGAATAAATGAATAAATGAATAAATGAATAAATGAATAAATGAATAAATGAATAAATGAATAAATGAATAAATGAATAAATGAATAAATGAATAAATGAATAAATGAATAAATGAATAAATGAATAAATGAATAAATGAATAAATGAATAAATGAATAAATGAATAAATGAATAAATGAATAAATGAATAAATGAATAAATGAATAAATGAATAAATGAATAAATGAATAAATGATAAAATGAATAAAATGAATAAATGAATAAATGAATAAATGAATAAATGAATAAATGAATAAATGAATAAATGAATAAATGAATAAATGAATAAATGAATAAATGAATAAATGAATAAATGAATAAATGAATAAATGAATAAATGAATAAATGAATAAATGAATAAATGAATAAATGAATAAATGAATAAATGAATAAATGAATAAATGAATAAATGAATAAATGAATAAATGAATAAATGAATAAATGAATAAATGAATAAATGAATAAATGAATAAATGAATAAACGAATAAATGAATAAATGAATAAATGAATAAATGAATAAATGAATAAATGAATAAATGAATAAATGAATAAATGAATAAATGAATAAATGAATAAATGAATAAATGAATAAATGAATAAATGAATAAATGAATAAATGAATAAATGAATAAATGAATAAATGAATAAATGAATAAATGAATAAATGAATAAATGAATAAATGAATAAATGAATAAATGAATAAATGAATAAATGAATAAATGAATAAATGAATAAATGAATAAAAATGAATAAATGAATAAATGAATAAATGAATAAATGAATAAATGAATAAATGATAAAATGAATAAATGAATAAATGAATAAATGAATAAATGAATAAATGAATAAATGAATAAATGAATAAATGAATAAATGAATAAATGAATAAATGAATAAATGAATAAATGAATAAATGAATAAATGAATAAATGAATAAATGAATAAATAAATGAATAAATGAATAAATGAATAAATGAATAAATGAATAAATGAATAAATGAATAAATGAATAAATGAATAAATGAATAAATGAATAAATGAATAAATGAATAAATGAATAAATGAATAAATGAATAAATGAATAAATGAATAAATGAATAAATGAATAAATGAATAAATGAATAAATGAATAAATGAATAAATGAATAAATGAATAAATGAATAAATGAATAAATGAATAAATGAATAAATGAATAAATGAATAAATGAATAAATGAATAAATGAATAAATGAATAAATGAATAAATGAATAAATGAATAAAAAATAAATAAATGAATAAATGAATAAATGAATAAATGAATAAAATGAATAAATGAATAAAATGAATAAATGAATAAATGAATAAAATGAATAAATGAATAAATGAATAAATGAATAAATGAATAAATGAATAAATGAATAAATGAATAAATGAATAAATGAATAAATGAATAAATGAATAAATGAATAAATGAATAAATGAATAAATGAATAAATGAATAAATGAATAAATGAATAAATGAATAAATGAATAAATGAATAAATGAATAAATGAATAAATGAATAAATGAATAAATGAATAAATGAATAAATGAATAAATGAATAAATGAATAAATGAATAAATGAATAAATGAATAAATGAATAAATAAAATGAATAAATGAATAAATGAATAAATGAATAAATGAATAAATGAATAAATGAATAAATGAATAAATGAATAAATGAATAAATGAATAAATGAATAAATGAATAAATGAATAAATGAATAAATGAATAAATGAATAAATGAATAAATGAATAAATGAATAAATGAAGAAATGAATAAATGAATAAATGAATAAATGAATAAATGAATAAATGAATAAATGAATAAATGAATAAATGAATAAATGAATAAATGAATAAATGAATAAATGAATAAATGAATAAATGAATAAATAAATGAATAAATGAATAAATGAATAAATGAATAAATGAATAAATGAATAAATGAATAAATGAATAAATGAATAAATGAATAAATGAATAAATGAATAAATGAATAAATGAATAAATGAATAAAATGAATAAAAATGAATAAATGAATAAATGAATAAATGAATAAATGAATAAATGAATAAATGAATAAATGAATAAATGAATAAATGAATAAATGAATAAATGAATAAAATGAATAAAATGAATAAATGAATAAATGAATAAATGAATAAATGAATAAATGAATAAATGAATAAATGAATAAATGAATAAATGAATAAATGAATAAATGAATAAATGAATAAATGAATAAATGAATAAATGAATAAATGAATAAATGAATAAATGAATAAAATGAATAAATGAATAAATGAATAAATGAATAAATGAATAAATGAATAAATGAATAAAATGAATAAATGAATAAATGAATAAATGAATAAATGAATAAATGAATAAATGAATAAATGAATAAATGAATAAATGAATAAATGAATAAATGAATAAATGAATAAATGAATAAATGAATAAATGAATAAATGAATAAATGAATAAATGAATAAATGAATAAATGAATAAATGAATAAATGAATAAATGAATAAATGAATAAATGAATAAATGAATAAATGAATAAATGAATAAAAGAATAAATGAATAAATGAATAAATGAATAAATGAATAAATGAATAAATGAATAAATGAATAAATGAATAAATGAATAAATGAATAAATGAATAAATGAATAAATAAATGAATAAAAATGAATAAATGAATAAATGAATAAATGAATAAATGAATAAAAATGAATAAATGAATAAATGAATAAATGAATAAATGAATAAATGAATAAATGAATAAATGAATAAATGAATAAATGAATAAATGAATAAATGAATAAAATGAATAAAATGAATAAATGAATAAATGAATAAATGAATAAATGAATAAAATGAATAAATGAATAAATGAATAAATGAATAAATGAATAAATGAATAAATGAATAAATGAATAAAATGAATAAATGAATAAATGAATAAATGAATAAATGAATAAATGAATAAATGAATAAATGAATAAATGAATAAATGAATAAATGAATAAATGAATAAATGAATAAATGAATAAATGAATAAATGAATAAATGAATAAATGAATAAATGAATAAATGAATAAATGAATAAATGAATAAATGAATAAATGAATAAATGAATAAATGAATAAAACGAATAAATGAATAAATGAATAAATGAATAAATGAATAAATGAATAAATGAATAAAATGAATAAATGAATAAATGAATAAAATGAATAAATGAATAAATGAATAAATGAATAAATGAATAAATGAATAAATGAATAAATGAATAAATGAATAAATGAATAAATGAATAAATGAATAAAACGAATAAATGAATAAATGAATAAACATGAATAAATGAATAAATGAATAAATGAATAAATGAATAAATGAATAAATGAATAAATAAAAACGAATAAATGAATAAAATGAATAAAATGAATAAATGAATAAATGAATAAATGAATAAATGAATAAATGAATAAATGAATAAATGAATAAATGAATAAATGAATAAATGAATAAATGAATAAATGAATAAATGAATAAATGAATAAATGAATAAATGAATAAATGAATAAATGAATAAATGAATAAATGAATAAATGAATAAATGAATAAATGAATAAATGAATAAATGAATAAAATGAATAAATGAATAAATGAATAAATGAATAAATGAATAAATGAATAAATGAATAAATGAATAAATGAATAAATGAATAAAATGAATGAATAAATGAATAAATGAATAAATGAATAAATGAATAAATGAATAAATGAATAAATGAATAAATGAATAAAATGAATAAATGAATAAATGAATAAATGAATAAATGAATAAATGAATAAATGAATAAATGAATAAATGAATAAATGAATAAATGAATAAATGAATAAATGAATAAATGAATAAATGAATAAAAATGAATAAATGAATAAATGAATAAATGAATAAATGAATAAATGAATAAATGAATAAAACGAATAAATGAATAAATGAATAAAATAAATGAATAAATGAATAAATGAATAAATGAATAAATGAATAAATGAATAAATGAATAAATGAATAAATGAATAAATGAATAAATGAATAAATGAATAAATGAATAAATGAATAAATGAATAAATGAATAAATGAATAAATGAATAAAATGAATAAATGAATAAATGAATAAATGAATAAATGAATAAATGAATAAATGAATAAATGAATAAATGAATAAATGAATAAATGAATAAATGAATAAATGAATAAAACGAATAAAATGAATAAATGAATAAATGAATAAATGAATAAATGAATAAATGAATAAATGAATAAATGAATAAATGAATAAATGAATAAATGAATAAATGAATAAATGAATAAATGAATAAATGAATAAATGAATAAATGAATAAATGAATAAATGAATAAAATGAATAAAATGAATAAATGAATAAATGAATAAATGAATAAATGAATAAATGAATAAATGAATAAATGAATAAAAATGAATAAATGAATAAATGAATAAATGAATAAATGAATAAATGAATAAATGAATAAATGAATAAATGAATAAATGAATAAATGAATAAATGAATAAATGAATAAATGAATAAATGAATAAATGAATAAATGAATAAATGAATAAATGAATAAATGAATAAATGAATAAATGAATAAATGAATAAATGAATAAATGAATAAATGAATAAATGAATAAATGAATAAATGAATAAATGAATAAATGAATAAATGAATAAATGAATAAATGAATAAATGAATAAATGAATAAATGAATAAATGAATAAATGAATAAATGAATAAAAGAATAAATGAATAAATGAATAAATGAATAAATGAATAAATGAATAAATGAATAAATGAATAAATGAATAAATGAATAAATGAATAAATGAATAAATGAATAAATGAATAAATGAATAAATGAATAAATGAATAAATGAATAAATGAATAAATGAATAAATGAATAAATGAATAAATGAATAAATGAATAAATGAATAAATGAATAAATGAATAAAAGAATAAATGAATAAATGAATAAATGAATAAATGAATAAATGAATAAATGAATAAATGAATAAATGAATAAATGAATAAATGAATAAATGAATAAATGAATAAATGAATAAATGAATAAATGAATAAATGAATAAATGAATAAATGAATAAATGAATAAATGAATAAATGAATAAATGAATAAATGAATAAATGAATAAATGAATAAATGAATAAATGAATAAATGAATAAATGAATAAATGAATAAATGAATAAATGAATAAATGAATAAATGAATAAATGAATAAATGAATAAATGAAATGAAAAATGAATAAATGAATAAATGAATAAATGAATAAATGAATAAATGAATAAATGAATAAATGAATAAATGAATAAATGAATAAATGAATAAATGAATAAATGAATAAATGAATAAATGAATAAATGAATAAATGAATAAATGAATAAATGAATAAATGAATAAATGAATAAATGAATAAAATGAATAAAACGAATAAATGAATAAATGAATAAATGAATGAATAAAATGAATAAATGAATAAATGAATAAATGAATAAATGAATAAATGAATAAATGAAATGAAAAATGAATAAATGAATAAAATGAATAAATGAATAAATGAATAAATGAATAAATGAATAAATGAATAAATGAATAAATGAATAAATGAATAAATGAATAAATGAATAAATGAATAAATGAATAAATGAATAAATGAATAAATGAATAAATGAATAAATGAATAAATGAATAAATGAATAAATGAATAAATGAATAAATGAATAAATGAATAAATGAATAAATGAATAAATGAATAAATGAATAAATGAATAAATGAATAAATGAATAAATGAATAAATGAATAAATGAATAAATGAATAAATGAATAAATGAATAAATGAATAAATGAATAAATGAATAAATGAATAAATGAATAAATGAATAAATGAATAAATGAATAAATGAATAAATGAATAAATGAATAAATGAATAAATGAATAAATGAATAAATGAATAAATGAATAAATGAATAAATGAATAAATGAATAAATGAATAAATGAATAAATGAATAAATGAATAAATGAATAAATGAATAAATGAATAAATGAATAAATGAATAAATGAATAAATGAATAAATGAATAAATGAATAAATGAATAAATGAATAAATGAATAAATGAATAAATGAATAAATGAATAAATGAATAAATGAATAAATGAATAAATGAATAAATGAATAAATGAATAAATGAATAAATGAATAAATGAATAAATGAATAAATGAATAAATGAATAAATGAATAAATGAATAAATGAATAAATGAATAAATGAATAAATGAATAAATGAATAAATGAATAAATGAATAAATGAATAAATGAATAAATGAATAAATGAATAAATGAATAAATGAATAAATGAATAAATGAATAAATGAATAAATGAATAAATGAATAAATGAATAAATGAATAAATGAATAAATGAATAAAATGAATAAATGAATAAATGAATAAATGAATAAATGAATAAATGAATAAAATGAATAAATGAATAAATGAATAAATGAATAAATGAATAAATGAATAAATGAATAAATGAATAAATGAATAAATGAATAAATGAATAAATGAATAAATGAATAAATGAATAAATGAATAAATGAATAAAATGAATAAATGAATAAATGAATAAATGAATAAATGAATAAATGAATAAATGAATAAAATGAATAAATGAATAAATGAATAAATGAATAAATGAATAAATGAATAAATGAATAAATGAATAAATGAATAAATGAATAAATGAATAAATGAATAAATGAATAAATGAATAAATGAATAAATGAATAAATGAATAAATGAATAAATGAATAAATGAATAAATGAATAAATGAATAAATGAATAAATGAATAAATGAATAAATGAATAAATGAATAAATGAATAAATGAATAAATGAATAAATGAATAAATGAATAAATGAATAAATGAATAAATGAATAAATGAATAAATGAATAAATGAATAAATGAATAAATGAATAAATGAATAAATGAATAAATGAATAAATGAATAAATGAATAAATGAATAAATGAATAAATGAATAAATGAATAAATGAATAAATGAATAAATGAATAAATGAATAAATGAATAAATGAATAAATGAATAAATGAATAAATGAATAAATGAATAAATGAATAAATGAATAAATGAATAAATGAATAAATGAATAAATGAATAAATGAATAAATGAATAAATGAATAAATGAATAAATGAATAAAATGAATAAATGAATAAATGAATAAATGAATAAAATGAATAAAATGAATAAATGAATAAATGAATAAATGAATAAATGAATAAATGAATAAAATGAATAAATGAATAAATGAATAAATGAATAAATGAATAAATGAATAAATGAATAAATGAATAAATGAATAAATGAATAAATGAATAAATGAATAAATGAATAAATGAATAAATGAATAAAATGAATAAATGAATAAATGAATAAATGAATAAATGAATAAATGAATAAATGAATAAATGAATAAATGAATAAATGAATAAATGAATAAATGAATAAATGAATAAAATGAATAAATGAATAAATGAATAAATGAATAAATGAATAAATGAATAAATGAATAAATGAATAAATGAATAAATGAATAAATGAATAAATGAATAAATGAATAAAATGAATAAATGAATAAATGAATAAATGAATAAATGAATAAATGAATAAAATGAATAAATGAATAAATGAATAAATGAATAAATGAATAAATGAATAAATGAATAAATGAATAAATGAATAAATGAATAAATGAATAAATGAATAAATGAATAAATGAATAAATGAATAAATGAATAAATGAATAAATGAATAAATGAATAAATGAATAAATGAATAAATGAATAAATGAATAAATGAATAAATGAATAAATGAATAAATGAATAAATGAATAAATGAATAAATGAATAAATGAATAAATGAATAAATGAATAAATGAATAAATGAATAAATGAATAAATGAATAAATGAATAAATGAATAAATGAATAAATGAATAAATGAATAAATGAATAAATGAATAAATGAATAAATGAATAAATGAAAAATGAATAAATGAATAAATGAATAAATGAATAAATGAATAAATGAATAAATGAATAAATGAATAAATGAATAAAATGAATAAATGAATAAATGAATAAATGAATAAATGAATAAATGAATAAATGAATAAATGAATAAATGAATAAATGAATAAATGAATAAATGAATAAATGAATAAATGAATAAATGAATAAATGAATAAATGAATAAATGAATAAATGAATAAATGAATAAATGAATAAATGAATAAATGAATAAATGAATAAATGAATAAATGAATAAATGAATAAATGAATAAATGAATAAATGAATAAATGAATAAATGAATAAATGAATAAATGAATAAATGAATAAATGAATAAATGAATAAATGAATAAATGAATAAATGAATAAATGAATAAATGAATAAATGAATAAATGAATAAATGAATAAAATGAATAAATGAATAAATGAATAAATGAATAAAATGAATAAATGAATAAATGAATAAATGAATAAATGAATAAATGAATAAATGAATAAATGAATAAATGAATAAATGAATAAATGAATAAATGAATAAATGAATAAATGAATAAATGAATAAATGAATAAATGAATAAATGAATAAATGAATAAATGAATAAATGAATAAATGAATAAATGAATAAATGAATAAATGAATAAATGAATAAATGAATAAATGAATAAATGAATAAATGAATAAATGAATAAATGAATAAATGAATAAATGAATAAATGAATAAATGAATAAATGAATAAATGAATAAATGAATAAATGAATAAATGAATAAATGAATAAATGAATAAATGAATAAAATGAATAAATGAATAAATGAATAAATGAAATAAAAATGAATAAATGAATAAATGAATAAATGAATAAATGAATAAATAAATGAATAAATGAATAAATGAATAAATGAATAAATGAATAAATGAATAAATGAATAAAATGAATAAATGAATAAATGAATAAATGAATAAATGAATAAATGAATAAATGAATAAATAAATGAATAAATGAATAAATGAATAAATGAATAAATGAATAAATGAATAAATGAATAAATGAATAAATGAATAAAATGAATAAATGAATAAATGAATAAATGAATAAATGAATAAATGAATAAATGAATAAATGAATAAATGAATAAAATGAATAAATGAATAAATGAATAAATGAATAAATGAATAAATAAATGAATAAATGAATAAATGAATAAATGAATAAATGAATAAATGAATAAATGAATAAATGAATAAATGAATAAAATGAATAAATGAATAAATGAATAAATGAATAAATGAATAAATGAATAAATGAATAAATGAATAAATGAATAAATGAATAAATGAATAAATGAATAAATGAATAAATGAATAAATGAATAAATGAATAAATGAATAAATGAATAAATGAATAAAATGAATAAATGAATAAATGAATAAATGAATAAATGAATAAATGAATAAATGAATAAATGAATAAATGAATAAATGAATAAATGAATAAATGAATAAATGAATAAATGAATAAATGAATAAATGAATAAATGAATAAATGAATAAATGAATAAATGAATAAATGAATAAATGAATAAATGAATAAATGAATAAATGAATAAATGAATAAATGAATAAATGAATAAATGAATAAATGAATAAATGAATAAATGAATAAATGAATAAATGAATAAATGAATAAATGAATAAATGAATAAATGAATAAATGAATAAATGAATAAATGAATAAATGAATAAATGAATAAATGAATAAATGAATAAATGAATAAATGAATAAATGAATAAATGAATAAAATGAATAAATGAATAAATGAATAAAAATAAATAAAAATGAATAAATGAATAAATGAATAAATGAATAAATGAATAAATGAATAAATGAATAAATGAATAAATGAATAAATGAATAAATGAATAAATGAATAAATGAATAAATGAATAAATGAATAAATGAATAAATGAATAAATGAATAAATGAATAAATGAATAAATGAATAAATGAATAAATGAATAAATGAATAAATGAATAAATGAATAAATGAATAAATGAATAAATGAATAAATGAATAAATAAATGAATAAATGAATAAATGAATAAATGAATAAATGAATAAATGAATAAATGAATAAATGAATAAATGAATAAATGAATAAATGAATAAATGAATAAATGAATAAATGAATAAATGAATAAATGAATAAATGAATAAATGAATAAATGAATAAATGAATAAATGAATAAATGAATAAATGAATAAATGAATAAATGAATAAATGAATAAATGAATAAATGAATAAATGAATAAATGAATAAATGAATAAATGAATAAATGAATAAAATGAATGAATAAATGAATAAATGAATAAATGAATAAATGAATAAATGAATAAATGAATAAATGAATAAATGAATAAATGAATAAATGAATAAATGAATAAATGAATAAATGAATAAATGAATAAATGAATAAATGAATAAATGAATAAATGAATAAATGAATAAATGAATAAATGAATAAATGAATAAATGAATAAATAAATGAATAAAAATAAATAAAAATGAATAAATGAATAAATGAATAAATGAATAAATGAATAAATGAATAAATGAATAAATGAATAAATGAATAAATGAATAAATGAATAAATGAATAAATGAATAAATGAATAAATGAATAAATGAATAAATGAATAAATGAATAAATGAATAAAATGAATAAATGAATAAATGAATAAATGAATAAATGAATAAATGAATAAATGAATAAATGAATAAATGAATAAATGAATAAATGAATAAATGAATAAATGAATAAATGAATAAATGAATAAATGAATAAATGAATAAATGAATAAATGAATAAATGAATAAATGAATAAATGAATAAATGAATAAATGAATAAATGAATAAATGAATAAAATGAATAAATGAATAAAATGAATAAATGAATAAATGAATAAATGAATAAATGAATAAATGAATAAATGAATAAATGAATAAATGAATAAATGAATAAATGAATAAATGAATAAATGAATAAATGAATAAATGAATAAATGAATAAATGAATAAATGAATAAATGAATAAATGAATAAATGAATAAATGAATAAATGAATAAATGAATAAATGAATAAATGAATAAATGAATAAATGAATAAATGAATAAATGAATAAATGAATAAATGAATAAATGAATAAAATGAATAAATGAATAAATGAATAAATGAATAAATGAATAAATGAATAAATGAATAAATGAATAAATGAATAAATGAATAAATGAATAAATGAATAAAATGAATAAATGAATAAATGAATAAATGAATAAATGAATAAATGAATAAATGAATAAATGAATAAATGAATAAATGAATAAATGAATAAAATGAATAAATGAATAAATGAATAAATGAATAAATGAATAAATGAATAAATGAATAAAATGAATAAATGAATAAATGAATAAATGAATAAATGAATAAATGAATAAATGAATAAATGAATAAATGAATAAATGAATAAATGAATAAATGAATAAATGAATAAATGAATAAATGAATAAATGAATAAATGAATAAATGAATAAATGAATAAATGAATAAATGAATAAATGAATAAATGAATAAATGAATAAATGAATAAATGAATAAATGAATAAATGAATAAATGAATAAATGAATAAAATAAATGAATAAATGAATAAATGAATAAATGAATAAATGAATAAATGAATAAATGAATAAATGAATAAATGAATAAATGAATAAATGAATAAATGAATAAATGAATAAATGAATAAATGAATAAATGAATAAATGAATAAATGAATAAATGAATAAATGAATAAATGAATAAATGAATAAAATGAATAAATGAATAAATAAATGAATAAATGAATAAATGAATAAATGAATAAATGAATAAATGAATAAATGAATAAATGAATAAATGAATAAATGAATAAATGAATAAATGAATAAATGAATAAATGAATAAATGAATAAATGAATAAATGAATAAAATGAATAAATGAATAAATGAATAAATGAATAAATGAATAAATGAATAAATGAATAAAAATGAATAAATGAATAAAATGAATAAATGAATAAATGAATAAATGAATAAATGAATAAATGAATAAATGAATAAATGAATAAATGAATAAATGAATAAATGAATAAATGAATAAATGAATAAATGAATAAATGAATAAATGAATAAATGAATAAATGAATAAATGAATAAATGAATAAATGAATAAATGAATAAATGAATAAATGAATAAATGAATAAATGAATAAATGAATAAATGAATAAATGAATAAATGAATAAATGAATAAATGAATAAATGAATAAATGAATAAATGAATAAATGAATAAATGAATAAATGAATAAATGAAAAAATGAATAAATGAATAAATGAATAAATGAATAAATGAATAAATGAATAAATGAATAAATGAATAAATGAATAAATGAATAAATGAATAAAATAAATGAATAAATGAATAAATGAATAAATGAATAAATGAATAAATGAATAAATGAATAAATGAATAAATGAATAAATGAATAAATGAATAAATGAATAAATGAATAAATGAATAAATGAATAAATGAATAAATGAATAAATGAATAAATGAATAAATGAATAAATGAATAAATGAATAAATGAATAAATGAATAAATGAATAAATGAATAAATGAATAAATGAATAAATGAATAAATGAATAAATGAATAAATGAATAAATGAATAAATGAATAAATGAATAAATGAATAAATAAATGAATAAATGAATAAATGAATAAATGAATAAATGAATAAATGAATAAATGAATAAATGAATAAATGAATAAATGAATAAATGAATAAATGAATAAATGAATAAATGAATAAATGAATAAATGAATAAATGAATAAATGAATAAATGAATAAATGAATAAATGAATAAATGAATAAATGAATAAATGAATAAATGAATAAATGAATAAATGAATAAATGAATAAATGAATAAATGAATAAATGAATAAATGAATAAATGAATAAATGAATAAATGAATAAATGAATAAATGAATAAATGAATAAATGAATAAATGAATAAATGAATAAATGAATAAATGAATAAAATGAATAAATGAATAAATGAATAAATGAATAAATGAATAAATGAATAAATGAATAAATGAATAAATGAATAAATGAATAAATGAATAAATGAATAAATGAATAAATGAATAAATGAATAAATGAATAAATGAATAAATGAATAAATAAATGAATAAATGAATAAATGAATAAATGAATAAATGAATAAATGAATAAATGAATAAATGAATAAATGAATAAATGAATAAATGAATAAATGAATAAATGAATAAATGAATAAATGAATAAATGAATAAATGAATAAATGAATAAATGAATAAATGAATAAATGAATAAATGAATAAATGAATAAATGAATAAATGAATAAATGAATAAATGAATAAATGAATAAATGAATAAATGAATAAATGAATAAATGAATAAATGAATAAATGAATAAATGAATAAATGAATAAATGAATAAATGAATAAATGAATAAATGAATAAATGAATAAATGAATAAATGAATAAAATGAATAAATGAATAAATGAATAAATGAATAAATGAATAAATGAATAAATGAATAAATGAATAAATGAATAAATGAATAAATGAATAAATGAATAAAATGAATGAATAAATGAATAAATGAATAAATGAATAAATGAATAAATGAATAAATGAATAAATGAATAAATGAATAAATGAATAAATGAATAAATGAATAAATGAATAAATGAATAAATGAATAAATGAATAAATGAATAAATGAATAAATGAATAAATGAATAAATGAATAAATGAATAAATGAATAAATGAATAAAATGAATGAATAAAAATGAATAAATGAATAAATGAATAAATGAATAAATGAATAAATGAATAAATGAATAAATGAATAAATGAATAAATGAATAAATGAATAAATGAATAAATGAATAAATGAATAAATGAATAAATGAATAAATGAATAAATGAATAAATGAATAAATGAATAAATGAATAAATGAATAAATGAATAAATGAATAAATGAATAAATGAATAAATGAATGAATAAATGAATAAATGAATAAATGAATAAATGAATAAATGAATAAATGAATAAATGAATAAATGAATAAATGAATAAATGAATAAATGAATAAATGAATAAATGAATAAATGAATAAATGAATAAAAATGAATAAATGAATAAATGAATAAATGAATAAATGAATAAATGAATAAATGAATAAATGAATAAATGAATAAATGAATAAATGAATAAATGAATAAATGAATAAATGAATAAATGAATAAATGAATAAATGAATAAATGAATAAATGAATAAATGAATAAATGAATAAATGAATAAATGAATAAATGAATAAATGAATAAATGAATAAATGAATAAATGAATAAATGAATAAATGAATAAATGAATAAAATGAATAAATGAATAAATGAATAAATGAATAAATGAATAAATGAATAAAAATGAATAAATGAATAAATGAATAAAATGAATAAATGAATAAATGAACTGGAACTCAAAAAATAAAATAAGTAGCTAAGTTGGGATGTAAGAGAACACACGGAGTGTCGTAGATTTATACTCTAGAGTTAAGACGATCGGCAAATCCAACTCTATGTCTATAGATTCCCTAAACAGCCTACAGGTATTTAGTATCAAAAATTGAGCAAGTCTTGTTATTGAAACGACGAAATTGTCGAAAATAAATATATGAGTACATAATCGCATGTACTGGGCAGCTCAAATTTTGATACTTATTTTTTGAATATTGCATGCAAGCGGTGTACCTGCATATGTATATACGTGTGTATGTAATTGCTTCTACACACATCGATACATTTGTACCTGCGCCGACATATAAGCACATATGAGCAACTAACCCTAACAACATAGTAACATTGAAAACAATAAATACAAAAAGCCTTACGTTGCATTTCCTTATATTGATGGTACTAACCGGCTTGCATGAATAATATTGGAACTAAAATAAACAAACGGCAACATTGTTTATTTCCATATATCGTACATACTGGCATTATTACTGATCTTTTCGCGCGTTCACTTTGGAACGTTCGTTGACCCCGGTTCACAGCCAAGCTCATAATTTTTGTGTTCGCTTTCGCTTGCATTTCTGGCCAGCGGTATTTTATTACCCTGCACCCCGCGTTGTGCATTGCTGCCTACAACCGTAGTTACAGCAAATCTTTGACTTATCTCTCATCGATTGATTCTCGTTCGTTCGTCTTACATACTGCATTGATTGCGTGTGTTGGTAATTACATATCGCCCCCGCACCCCGCATATTCTATTGCTGTCTACAAACGTAGTTACAGCAAACGTTTGTTTGATTCTCTTTTCGCTTGTTTTTTCTCTTGTTTGTTTGATATATATACCACTTAAAGTGCGTGTGTACATATTTTCTCATTTGCATTGCAGGCCCCGCACCCCGCATTAAACATTGCTGCCTACAAACGTAGTTACAGTAAAAGTTTATCTTGCTTTACCTTGGATCGCTTGGATCATTTTCGTTTGTTTGCTTACACAACTCAATGGTTGCGTGTGTGTGTATTAAGCAAGTTAGACTTACATAGTCAGCGGCGTTGCGAGGGTAGCTCACAAAGTTTGTGACACATTCTATTTTGTTAACTTAGTAAGCCTTTTTATTAAACATGTCTGAGTCCGAAAAAATGATTGAAAAGCCACAAATCAGCAAGACAAGTGCTAAATTATCACTATGCTTGCAAAGATTTGACAGGGTTAGTGCTGATATTGCTCGTATGCAAACAGCAATTAAAGCAAAAACCATCTCGACTGATAAAACAGAGATAGCGTGCCGATTAGAGCTTTTAGAAGGATACATAGGAAAGGCAATGGAGTTACAGGTTGAGATAGATAATTTAAGCCCTCTTAATGATTCTAGAGGTCCATTAGAGGGCACAACGTCAGAGCCTAGACCTGAGCATAATTGCTCCGCAGTTTCAACCCAGCGTTCTCAGTTGCCGAAAATGCATTTGCCAAAATTTAGTGGCAAACATTCAGAGTACAAAAATTGTATGTGCCTGTTTGAAAGTTTAGTCGATGATGACAACTCCTTGTCAAATGTCGAAAAGTTCAATCATCTAGTCTCGTGTTTGTCAGATGAAGCATTGGGGGTAGTTAAGCCGTATCAATTAACGGATTGTAACTACCCAAAGGCCCTCGCTAGTCTCAAATCAGTGTATGACAACAAATGTCTTATATTCTTAGATACAGTTTCACCATCATGACAAAACCATCTGCATCGAGTTTGAGATCGATCATAGATACGGTGTCTGCTATTTATTCTTCGTTGTCGTCATTAGGAAACGACAAAGACATTGCTAATGCAATGATAATTCACATGGTCATGGCAAAGGTAGACCATGTTACCAAATCTCGTTTCGAAGAGCAGCTTGACTATGATACGCTGCCGTCTTGGGAAGATTGTGCTAGACAACTGAATAAGCGGTATCAGTATCTGTATGCAGAAGAGTCAACGCGGGACAAAACAAAGTCGCGAGTTGACGCTAAGAAGTCCCATCAGTCTAAATCGTCCTTTGCTTGTACTGATGGAGGACGTTCATCATCGTCTGTGTGCGTTTTTTGCAAGGCAGAAACGCACAATATTTATTCGTGTCCATCGTTTGCTGCAGTCTCAGTTATGCAGCGTTTTGAATTTGTCAAAGCACAAAAGCTGTGCCTTAATTGTTTAGTGGTGGGGCATACGGTGTCAAAGTGTAAGGCATCAAAATGTAGAATTTGTTCGAAACCTCACCATTCCTTGCTTCACAGGTATAGTACACCTGTTCAAGGTGAGACGCCTTCTCTTCACGCGACTGCTTCAGAGGCATATTTAGGGCATGTGCTCAATAATGAGCAAGTCGTTCTTGCCACAGCTGTCGTAAATGTACGGGATAGATTCGGTCAGTTGCATCCTGCCAGAGCCTTGCTCGATAGTGGTTCCCAAATAAATTTGATGTCTGAAAGCATGGCTCAAATGCTACGACTCAAGCGGGAGCCAACTTCATTAGCTATCTCAATGGTTGGTGGTGCAACAATAGATAGCAAAAATAAGATATGTGCTTCTATTGAGTCGCGCATAAATTCTCACAACTTTTCTGCTGACTGTTGGGTATTGAAATCCATTTCAACAACACAGCCTGCACATTCAATGGGTATTTCAAATTGGAAAATTCCCAAAAATATAAATCTTGCAGATCCAGAATTCTATAAGCCAGCTAAAGTTGACATTCTTTTGGGAGCAGAATTGTTCTACGAATTATTGTGCGTTGGGCAAATAAAATTAGGTTCTGAACTTCCTATAATGCAAAAGACGCTGCTAGGCTGGATAGTAGCAGGCAAATGTACTGGACAAATGCCTAGGCATCAGTTCAGTGGGTGTTTAATGGCCCAAACTAATTGTTCTCTCGATTCGTTAGTTAACCGTTTCTGGGAATTGGATCAATCTCCATTCGAATCGAAGGCTGTTCGCCAAACAGCTGAACAACAGGCTTGTGAACTGTTCTTCGAGAAAACTGTAAAGCAGTTATCTTCTGGTCGTTTCCAAGTGGATCTCCCTTTCAAGACCGATCCAAAAGTTCTTGGCCTGTCCTTTCAAACTGCTGAAAGGCGTTTTTTGCAACTTGAGCGTAAAATATCAAAGGATGCAGTTCTTAAAACTATGTACCATGACTTCATGAAAGAGTATTTAGATTTAGGACACATGTCCATGTTGAAGTCAACTCCTCTAGAACAGCATTATTATATTCCTCATCAATGCGTTCTTAGGCCTGAAAGTTCCTCCACCAAGCTTCGTGTAGTTTTCGACGCTTCTAGTAAGACGTAACAGCTGTTTCGCTTAATGAAACAATGATGGTGGGGCCGACACTTCAGAGGGAGCTATATTCAATCCTGATTAATTTTCGGTTCAAAAATGTATAGGCAGATAAATGTCTCTGAAAAAGACAGAAATTTCCAACTTATTCTGTGGAGAGAAAATACTTCACAAAATATTCAGGCATACCGACTTAATACAGTCACATACGGTACAGCTTCTGCACCTTTTCTGGCGATACGCTGCTTGTTTGAGCTGGCCAACATGCACGCACAATCACATCCTATTGGATCAGATGTGATTAAGAGGTGCTTTTATGTTGATGATATGTTGGCAGGAGCAGCCAGTATACAAGAACTTAACACTATTTGCAATGAAGTTCAAAAGATATTGGAATCAGGATGTTTCCCACTTGCCAAGTGGGCAACCAACTGTAGTGATCTGTCGTTTAAGACAAAGGATAGCGAAGAAGTGACTCTCAAAATTGATGACCAGAGTTCCGTGAAAACTCTTGGGATGCGCTGGGCACCTCAAGAGGATATTTTTAAATATCATCTCGATGTGGACAGTTTTGCCTCGGCTAAGCCAACGAAACGCAACATATTGTCTGCAGCTTCTCGTTTGTTTGACCCTCTTGGTTTGCTGTGTCCAATTGTTACCAAGGCCAAAATGTTGTTGCAGGAGTTGTGGAGACTGAAGATAGACTGGGATGAAGCTATTCCAATGAGTCTTCACACAACATGGAACAAGTTTACCATGACATTGCGCGATTTACATAAAATCCGCATCCCTCGGTACGTATGTCTTAGTACATATCAAAGGGTTCAGATACATGGCTTTGCCGATGCATCCAGTCATGCATATGGTTGTTGCATATACGTTCGAGCTTGCAACAACCAAGACGTTGGCATTACATTGCTAACTGCAAAGTCTAGGGTAGCTCCACTAAACGTGAAAACAATACCCCGACTAGAGCTATGTGCAGCGCTCTTGCTGGCCAAGCTCTGGCACCAAATTGCGACAACCTTATCAAAATTTAATATAGAAAGTTTAAATTTCTGGTCGGATTCACAGATTGTGCTGTACTGGTTACAACGCGATTCTGGCACATTGGGCACATTTGTGGCAAATAGAGTTGCAGAAATTCAGGAGTTGTCGAAAGGTATTGTGTGGCGTCACGTTCCAACAGATGCTAATCCGGCGGATTTAGTATCGAGAGGAAACGACATAGACGAGATTGTTAGCTCGTGAAATAGCGTCGGAAATCAAATCTTCCGAGGACAAAAAAAAGTTCTGTTGTATGTACTTTTGCAGAAACTACGCCAAATTGTTTTGTTGAGCTAATTAATCGTCATTCCAACTTTCCAAAATTGATTCGCATAATGGCTTATGTGCTTCGATTCTGTTACAAAGGGCTCAAATCAGACTCTCTCGTGGTGTCGGCATCAGAAAGAAATATTTCATTTCTAAAACTGATCGCCGTAGTCCAAAGCACATCGTTCAAAAGCGAATTGAAATTATTGAGACAATCAGTAGTTTTATCACCAATGTTGCAATCGCTGAATCCATTTATTCATAAATTTGACAAAAATGGAATAAAATTTGAGCTCATTCGAGCTCTTATGACGCTAAATTTCCGCTTCTAATGACAAAGAGTTCAGAGTTTATTCAACTATTTGTCAGATATTTGCATCGTAGGCACTACCATGCTGGTCCAAAAGTTCTAGTTGGACTTCTGAGGCAGTAGATTTGGGTAGTGAATGCTCGAAGTTTATGCACTACAGTTGTTCGAAACTGCGTACACTGCTTTAGATACAAGCCAAAATTATTGGGGCAAATAATGGGAAATTTGCCAGCCGACCGTCTCCGAGAAGGCCGCCCATAACATAATTTTCAATTTAGAATACATTGAATAAGTTGAAAAATTTCAGATAATGAACATTGAGGTGTTGTAGAGGTTTTTAATAATTTTCTTTATAAGGTAATCTAAAATATGTATATTAGTTAACAACATTAAGTGAGTTTCACATTACATGCTATAAGCATTTTATATTTAGTAATTGAGAGGATTGATTATGAAAAAAGGTTCATTTAAACAAACATAATTACAGTCCCTAATAGATATCTTAATCATTTTACGGATATGCCAACATATGTACTTAAAAAACATTTTAGATTCTTTACTCGTAAAAATATGTAATTTATTTTATGATATAAAATAAAGACTTAATTTTATTAAAAACTTGATATACCCATGGTACAACATTTTACTTTGACTTCAAGAAAAATACTCACATTGTCAAACTATGAGTTAAAACACGTTTATTTTATAAGAAAAGAATATGAGTACATTAACTAGCTATTGTCGAAAGATAAAATTATTTAATTCATTGCCTAGTAAGACTTCTAAATAATGGAGACAATCAAACATAATAAGTAGCAGATATAAGTAATTATAATAATTAGAGAACAAAAGAATCGAAAATCGCTTTGTTTTTGGTGTACCAAACGAATTCCGCAAGCTCTCCCAACACAATACAACTTCAGCGGGCTGAAGCTAAAAGCTTATTAATTAAAGTTAACACAAATGGCCACACCTATTTAACTATAGGTTATTAATGAAAGTTCTCAATGAAAATTGGGCTTTATTTGGATTTTAATTTTGCGGGGTTATACTATGTTCGAACGACACGCACAAATTTAATTGACGAACAGAAGAAGAACGCATAGGCAATGCAAAAGCGAATAAACTAGAGTCGTAAGGGTTAGACTAAGGGAGAGGGCAATTCGTTACATTTGCTTCTTTATTTTTGTCACGAGCTAAAAATGCATTATGTGTCATCTCGCTCTGTGTAATGTCTCCACGCATGTGTAAATGCTAAATGTCATGTGTGTGTATGCATAAATATATATTTATGTTCATTTACTTATGTAATAAAATATGGGGAAAAATTACAAAATATATAAAATAACAATCATTTTGGTGGCTGGCTCGAGGTCAAGATCAAGTTAAATAAATATTTTCTTTTTATTCCGATAGAATTATACATGGATTGATGCCATGGATTGAAAAAATGCATGGTTTATGTTGTGTTTATGCAGAATGAAAATGGAAAATGGAAATAAATCAGCATCAACAGACAAGTCGATTAAGCCGTGTCTGTCTGTTGAAGTCCTGTGTTCAATTCCCACGGGCGACCGATTTTGAAATTGATTTTTTTTAATACTCACTTTTAACATGAGTTGATTGAAAATGTTTAGTTTAATTTTACATTACCCATATATAGAGAAAATCTTTGCCCCTGCAGTGTTCGACTAGTTTTATATTACTTACAAAATCGTATTCACAAAGCTAAAATGGTTGCAGTTTGGTGGAAAAGCATTTAGACTAGATTTAGACTTTTAGAATGCTAGACGATTGGTTTTTCGCTGCCTGTATTAGCCGTGCTCGCCTTTACTTCAAAACTACGTTTCTTTCATAGCTTTACTCTTAATGAAATCATTTGGTCATCCACAAACGAATATTTCTGACAGATTAAAAAATCAACTACTTCAAATAAAAAAAGAAGAAAAAAATTTCATATAATGATGTGTCCTAATGATAAGTATTTTACACCGTAAATGTTCAGCTTCATAAAAGTTTTTTGAAATGTGCATTAAATAGTTTTAAGTGCTGTGTTTCACGTTTCGAATACTCTTGGCGAAGCTGTACAAAGGCTCGACGTCGTTTGTACAATCATACGTGTGACGGCAGAGCTAGGGCCTATGCACAGTGGTTAGACTTGTGTCAACCCTGATTTAAAGCTAATATACCACTGTGATGTATCAGAGTAACAAACTGATATATTACTAAATAAAATAATATATAGATTATATATAATTTATTACCAAAAATGTATTATTTTCTATTCTGCAGCTGAACCCTTGCCTCTAATGGATCTTTGTCGAAGAACAATTCGCCAAAGAATTGGTAGAGTTCATTTGGAAGACCGTATCCAGCATCTTCAACTTCCTCAATCGATGAAAACATATTTATTGTATAAAAGTCGAAGATAATAATACTAATATTTGATTAATCAAAAAAATCGCATCTCTGCATCATGTCCTGGGGCAGTTAACGTAAGATAGATTAAGATTAAAATAAATGCTAGTTTTTTGCCGTCGGAAGAAAATGAAATGAAAAAATTTGCTCATTACCTTTTGTTTTTTAACTGTAAATTATGTTCACCGACAATTTCGAATTATCTCTTATACACATTAAAATTTTACTCGTGGAAAAATTTGGAAAGAACCTTACACTTAACAATCTCATCGTATGCCCTGGTTGCAAAAATTGTACTATAATTATAACAATAGCACTAATTTCAAATACGTTCTTAGTTTTAAATTTAATTTTTATTTAACCCTATTCAAATCTATTTACTAAGTAGCAATGTATATATATACAAAATATAAATATAGACATCAGTTTTTATGTTCTACAACTATGTATTCCTCAATAAAGACAATTTTTTAATGGTGACCGAAATAACGAATTTTTGCAATGTTCAAAATTTATGTACGTTTATGGCTTTTATGATAAAGTAAAAGTCATTTGTAAAAGTGCAATAACTTCAAACATTTTCTTTTTCTATATATGACTGATTTGAAGAATTTTTAAAAAGCACATAACATAATTTTCAATTTAGAATACATTGAATAAGTTGAAAAATTTCAGATAATTAACATTGAGGTGTTATAGAGGTTTTTAATAATTTTCTTTATAAGGTAATCTAAAATATGTATATTAGTTAACAACATTAAGTGAGTTTCACATTACATGCTATAAGCATTTTATTTTTATAATATCCTTTTCCTTAAGTATTTAATAATTGAGAGGATTGATTATGACAATAGGTTCATTTAAACAAACATAATTACAGTCCCTAATAGATATCTTAATCATTTTACGGATATGCCAACATATGTATTAAAAAAACATTTCAGATTCTTTACTCGTAAAAATATGTAATTAAATTTTATGATATAAAATAAAGACTTAATTTTATTAAAAACTTGATATACCCATGGTACAACATTTTACTTTGACTTCAAGAAATATACTCACATTTTCAAACTATGAGTTAAAACATGTTTATTTTATAAGAAAAGAATATGAGTACATTTACTAGCTATTGCCGAAAGATAAAACTATTTAATTCATTGCCTAGTAAGACTTCTAAATAATGGAGACAATCAAACATAATAAGTAGCAGATGTAAGTAATTATAATAATTAGAGAACAAAAGAATCGAAAATCGCTTTGTTTTTCAAAATATTCCTTGTCAATAAAAAAATGGGTTGGTGTACCAAACGAATTCCGCAAGCTCTCCCAACACTACAACTTCAGCGGGCACTTTTATAAAAGCTTATTAATTAAAGTTAACACAAATGGCCACGCCTATTTAACTATAGGTTATTAATGAAAGTTCCCAATGAAAATTGCGCTTTATTTGGATTTTAATTTTGCGGGGTTATACTATGTTCGAACGACACGCACAAATTTAATTGACGAACAGAAGAAGAACGCATAGGCAATGCAAAAGCGAATAAACTAGAGTCGTAAGTGTTAGACTAAGGGAGAGGGCAATAAGTATATGTACATTCGATACATTTGCTTCTTTATTTTTGTCACGAGCTAAAAATGCATTATGTGTCATCTCGCTCTGTCTAATGTCTCCACGCATGTGTAAATGCTAAATGTCATGTGTGTGTATGCATAAATATATATTTATGTTCATTTACTTATGTAATAAAATATGGGGAAAAATTACAAAATATATAAAATAACAATCATTTTGGTGGCTGGCTCGAGGTCAAGATCAAGTTAAATAAATATTTTCTTTTTATTCCGATATATTTCGGTTACACTGCGGTAACCGTCTTCAGGGCGAAAAACAAAATTACAAAATGGGAAATGTTAACAATATTTCTTTTAAAAACTAAATTGAACAATACTTAATTACATACATATATTTTTCACGTCTCCTCTTGCCGGCGCGGATTTCCTAACTGGCTTAATTAGTAAATGTCTGTATGTTAGCGCAGTTTTGTGTGTCCGTTTTCTAATTTAATCTATCTTATGTTGGTGTGTTTATTATGTATAATTCTATCGGAATAAAAAGAAAATATTTAATTTGCTTGATCTTGACCTCAAGGGAATGAATACCACATTGACTCTGCTCCAAGAGTTGGGTATGTGTCCCCACGTGGGACTAGGTCTAAGAAGGCCGACCAACGGATCAAGGATATGATCCAGGCTATTTTGGAGAAGGACTGGAAAGATTTGATCATCCCCTGGGGCTTTGAAGGGAGCGAAGGAATCTACAGCCCATTTGACCTTTTCATGATCAAAGATGGTTCCAGATAGACTGGCTCCACGTGAGTCAGGTGACAAGGTGGCGTCATCGTGACTGGAGAGATCTGGGTTCGCCACCGAACCTGGGAAGTGAACTTGTAATAAAAGGTCAAGTGCTTCCCTGCGATCTTGAGTGAAAGAGCCATCTGCTCTTTTGAGAAGCCCTATTCCATTAGACGACCCTTTGGCTAATACCTTGTGGAGTCTCGCTGCCTCTGGCAGTGATTCTATGCTTTAATATTCTTGTTATATTGGGTTGCCTAAAAAGTAATTGCGGATTTTTCATATAGTCAAGTTGACAAATTTTTTCAACGGCTTGTGACTCTGTAATTGCATTCTTTCTTCTGTCAGTTATCAGCTGTTACTTTTAGCTTGCTTTAAAAAAAAGTGCTCGAAATTTTGTTTACATTTGTTTGTTTGGCTTCAATTTTTTTTCATGATATTTAACAAAATTGAGACCTTTTTATTGTACTATTTCTTTTTCACTTTCGGCATCTGTGTCCCAGTTCTACTTTAAAATTATTAGATGATAGTAAGTCGCTGAGAGAGGACGGCTATGAGTTGTGTTTATGGTATGCAGAATGAAAATGGAAAATGGAAATAAATCAGCATCAACAGACAAGTCGATTAAGCCGTGTCTGTCTGTAGAAGTCCTGTGTGCAATTCTCACGGGCGACGGGTTTTGAAATTGATTTTTTTTAATACTCACTTTTAACATGAGTTGATTGAAAATGTTTAGTTTAATTTTTACATTACCCATATATAGAGAAAATCTTTGCCCCTGCAGTGTTCGACTGGTTTTATATTACTTACAAAATCGTATTCACAAAGCTAAAATGGTTGCAGTTTGGTGGAAAAGCATTTAGACTAGATTTAGACTTTTAGAATGATAGACGATTGGTTTTTAGCTGCCTGTATTAGCCGTGATCGCCTTTAAGTACTTCAAAACTACGTTTCTGTATTTAGCTACAGACACGTAGTTCGAAATCTTTCATAGCTTTACTCTTAATGAAATCATTTGGTCATCCACAAACGAATATTTCTGACAGATTAAAAATCAACTACTTCCAATAAAAAAAGAAGAAAAAAATTCCATATAATGATGTGTCCTAATGATAAGAATTTTACACCGTAAATGTTCAGCTTCCTAAAAGTTTTTTGAAATGTGCATTACATAGTTTTAAGTGCTGTGTTTCACGTTTCGAATACTCTTGGCGAAGCTGTACAAAGGCTCGACGTTATTACCAATAATGTATTATTTTCTATTCTGCAGCTGAATGAACCCTTGCCTCTAATGGATCTTTGTCGAAGGACAATTTGCCAAAGAATTG